>CM042092.1:48384899-49787399 GCA_023512835.1 Taxillus chinensis | reverse complement strand
AAACATGGTTGCACGCTATAATGCATGTGATATCCCCATATCATGTGCAGCTCCAATTGATGTAAAATTCTTCCCCAAGGTTCCTTGTATCACGTAGAAGACAGGCATACAATAATCTTCTTGCATGTGATATCCCCATATCACGTGCATTGTGACGTGCACCTCCCAAAGGTTCCCTCTTGGGCTCATCTCTTACCTCAAACTTGCCTATCAAGAAATAAGGTGTTTTAGCTAAAGTGTGTGGGAAGAAAACTTCTTAAAACCCTACAATTTCCACCCTAAAAGGTAAAATTGTTACTAACTCCTGACATCCCAAAACACGGGTCATTACATCCTCTCTCCCTTAAGACTTTTCGTCCTCGAAAAGAAACATGCAAGGAATGACATACATAAGCTACCCATTTGCCACACGGCAAGCCACAACACCCAAATGGGTCATACATCGCACACAGTATATAACAGGACATACGTCCGCAAACGCAATAAAGCACCACCACAATTCATAGCCACATGCATCATAATGCATAAAACACATATCGGTATCTCAAAACACCAACATACAAATACAAGTCTAAAGAACAATACAAAAGACAAATACACCAAATCATGAACAACTAATACAAGAAAGCACATCACTATCCCTTAACCAACAGCCACCTCCCACCTCCCACTCTTAAGATTGTTCGTCCTCGAACAGCTTTGGGTACTGCTCATGCATCATGGACTCATGTTCCCATGTCTCCTCCTCAATGCCACAGTGCTACCACAGCACGCGAACCAAAGGAAGAGCACGACCGCGCAAAAGCTTCTCCCGCCGATCTAGTATACGGATAGGGGCCTCAACAACGGACATGTCATCCTGAATATCCAATGTCCCCCAATCGATCACATGAGTGGGGTCAGGATGATAATTCCTCAACTAGGACACATGGAACACATTATGCACCCGACTCAATTGCGGTGGCAACGCTAACCGAGAGGCCACTGGCCCCACACGATCCAGAATCGCAAAAGGACCAATAAACCGTGGAGATAGCTTGGAACCTCTCCCAAATCGCCGATGTCCACGACGTGGAGAAACAAAGAGAAACACATGATCTCCCACAGAAAACTCCAAAGGTCGCCGCCGCTGATCTGCATAAGATTTCTGTCGACTCTGAGCTGACAACAAACGCCAACGAATCAACTTGACCTTCTCCGTAGCCTCCTGAACCAACTGTGGTCCCAAAAGAGCTGCCTCTCCTACGTTAGTCCAACACAAAGGTGATTGACATGGTCTACCATACAACGCTTCAAAAGGAGCCATCTCAATGGATACCTGATAACTGTTGTTGTAGGCAAACTCCACCAAAGGGAGGCGAGTTGCCCACGAACCCCCAAAATCTAACACACATGCCCTCAACATGTCCTCCAATATCTGATTCGTCCTCTCAGTCTGACTGTCAGTCTCAGGGTGATAGGCTATGCTCAAGTTAAGCTGTGTCCCCATAGCCTCCTCCAAGCCTGCCCAAAAATGAGAAGTGAACCTCGAATCTCTGTCGGACACAATCAATGATGGCACCCCATGCAATCTTACAATCTCATTCACATACAGCTGGCTCAACGTCCCGATGGAATCCCACTCTCGAACGGCAAGAAAATGGGCCGACTTGGTTAGCCGATCCACAATCACCCATATCATGTCTTTCCTCCCAGTGGTGGGTGGAAGACTAGTCATAAAGTCCATGGCTATGTGGTCCCACTTCCACTCCGCTATTGGCAATGGTTGCAACATACATGCTGGCCACTGATGCTCAGCCTTCACCTGCTGACACGTGAGGCACCTTGAAACAAAAGCAGCTACATCACGTTCCATCCGAGGCCACCAAAAATGTCCCCAAAGTGCATGGTAGATCTTCATACCCCCAGGATGCACAGCAACTCTAGATTGATGAAACTCCCTCATCACCTGATCTCTGAGAGAAGGAGCCACTACTAGCTGCTCCTGAAAAGACAACTCATGCTTAGGACCCTCTGTCCAATCCTCAGATAACTCACCAGCCTCAATACGGGAACAAAGAACCTCACACTCAATATCCCCCAATTGTCCCTCCCGGACTCACTGGTACAGCTCAGGCACAACAACAATGGCACTTAGGACTGTCCCACCATCACGAGCAATAGGCTGCAACTGCAACATCGCCAACTGCTCCATCAACTTCCACTCTCTCACTGCCACCTCAGCTTTTCCTTTCCACGCTAGACGTTGTCTTCCCCACGCACGACGCTCCGGCAGCAAGCCAGCAGCTCTCCTTTCTTCCCTCTCTCTCTCTCTCTCTCTCTCTCTCTCTCTCTCTCTCTCTCTCTCTCTGCGACGGCTGAAAAGAACCCTAACCCTAGAACAAGGAGTCTCCTCATGTCACGCCCTCGGATTTCCAACCCGAGGAAACCGGCACGTGACTCCCCTTTTACCCACACGGAGGGCAAAGGGGTTAGGATACAAACCAAGAATTTTACATTTCAAACATCCACAACCCATTCAAGAAAGTAATATTCATAAAAATATTCCAAACCAGTTTATTACAACAGAATTCTTTCCAATCCCATCCCCACTGGGGTTACATCAGTTCCCATAAAAGAAAACAACATAAATGGAAGAGTAAAATGGATAAGGTCTTCCACCTTGGTGTATCCACCTAACGCCTGTAAGTCCCTGGAAAACAAGCAAACACAGTAGGAGGGGTGAGCAACCACAGCTCGGTAGGGATCAAGTCTCCCCAACCCTTCCCATGCTCCTAGCGGCTACATGCATGTGCACGGGTGCGGTGACGTGTTACAACAATCTCAACAAACAATAACAAACCACATCGGTCGTCACGGTTATCCACCACACAAAACACAAGTGATTTAACCGCCTCTTCAGGCCAAGTTATTTAACCGCCTCTTCAGGCCAAGTGATTTAACCGCCTCTCAGGCAAAGTTCTTTAACCGCCTCTTCAGGCCGGATACCACAATCAAGCACACAACACACATGGTCACTCAAGCATACCACCAAACACTTGGTGTGCACCCGTTCACAAGCGCACAAACCCAACCATTCAGGAAAATAGAGCAAACACACAAGACACATACACTAAACCACAAATCCAAGCACACAGGCATATTACCAAACACGTAATGGGCATATGCATACATCTATATTCACACAGGCATTTCATCGAACACATAGCATGTAATCCACGAATCACACCAACATGCCATCGAAGGCCAACATTCATATAGGAGGTCACACCTATATGAATTTACATATAAATAATATAACAGATATCTCATATTCTGCCCTAGGACCCTAGGACAGAGGAGGATTTAGGAAGAACAGAACCCCTACCTCAAGGAAAACGCAACAACACAAAGAACGGTCCGATCCCAAGCCGAACGCCGTCCACCCACGAAGCACCGACCACCCACGCAAGACGCCCGGCGGCAACCAGGAGCTCCCCTTCCCTCTCTTTTTCTCTCTGCGACGGTGGTGAAGCAACAAACCCTAAACCTAAAACAGAGGGACTCCTCCTCCTTATATAGACAACACAACATCAAAACGACGTAGTTTTGATTAAGTGAATCCCAGGATCAAAACGACGTAGTTTTGATCACACAAGTTACCACCTTTCCGCACCCATATAGGCCAAAATACTCGGAATTTCAACATGGTCCTTTGGAGAAAGTTCCTTAGAATGACAAAACCAAGGGAACCATGCAAAAATATGCTACGCCAATTTGCACGCCAATTCCCCAATTGGCGTGCAGCTCCAAATGCACCCAAACTTTACCCCAAGTCTCCTTGCATCTTGTAGAGGCCTGAGAAGCAAAAATATGCTTGCACGTGAAATGGGTGAATTCACGTGCAGCTCCAAATGCTCTGAAATTTCTGTGGTAGATAGAGGACCTCATTCTAAGAAACTTTTGTTCTTGCACGCCAATTGTTTGAGGCCATCTACTAGGTCAAAAGTGAGCTCCAAGATCAGCCAAAACGACTTAAAACCGCCTTTGTAAACGCATAGCATCTTCCTAGGGCATAAATGTACGCTATCGCTTGACACATGCACCTCTCAAAAGTCCCCTCTTGGGCTCATCTCTTACCTTAAACTTGTGTACCAACATCCAAGGTGTTTGTGGTTAACTCCTTACACACGGGTTACACACGGGTCATTACATCCTCTCCCCCTTAAGACTTTTCGTCCTCGAAAAGAAATGACATACGAGGAAAACAAACACAAGCTACCCATTTGCCACACGGCGAGCTACAACACCCAAATGGTTTATACACCACACACAGCACAACGGCACATAACAGTACCACCATAATCCATAACCACAATGATGCACATAACACGTGTCCACATGGCACGAATACACATCCCAAGGCACATCACAAACAAGAACACATGTCTTTAAAAGACAATACAAATACATCAACGAATACAAGAAAACACCACAAGAAAATATCACTATCCATCCCTTGGCCAACAGCCACCTCCCACGCTTAAGATTGTTCGTCCTCGAACAAGTCTGGGTGCTGCTCACGCATCACGGACTCACGTTCCCATGTCTCCTCCTCAATACCACGGTGCTGCCACAGCACGCGAACCAAAGGAATAGCACGACCACGCAAAAGCTTCTCTCGCCGATCGAGGATACGAATAGGGGCCTCAATGACGGACATGTCATCCTCAATGTCCAACGTTCCCCAATCAATCACGTGAGTGGGGTCAGGGTGATACTTCCGCAACGGGACACGTGAAACACGTTGTGCACTCGACTCGGCCCTGCGGTGGTAACGCTAACCGGTAGGCCACAGGCCCTACACGATCCAGAATCTCAAAAGGACCAATAAACCGCGGAGATAGCTTGGAACCTCGCCCAAACCGTCGATGTCCACGACGTGGAGAGACACGAAGGAACACATGATCACCAACAGAAAACTCCAAAGGTCGCCGTCGCTGATCCGCATAAGATTTCTGCCGACTCCGAGCGGCCAACAAACGCTGACGAATCAACTTGACCTTCTCAGTAGCCTCTTGAACCAACTGCGGTCCCAAGAGAGCTGTCTCCCCCACCTCGGTCCAACACAAAGGGGATCGACACGGCCGTCCATACAACGCCTCAAAAGGAGCCATCCCAATGGATGCCTGATAACTGTTGTTGTAGGCAAACTCCACCAAAGGAAGGTGAGTTGCCCACGAACCCCCAAAATCTAGCACACAAGCCCTCAACATGTCCTCCATGGTCTGATTCGTCCGCTCAGTCTGACCGTCGGTCTCGGGGTGAAAGGCTGTACTCGGATGAAGCTTGGTCCCCATAGCCTCCTGCAAACCGCCCGCGAAACGAGAAGTGAACCTCGAATCCCGGTCGAGACAACCGATGATGGTACGCCATGCGGTCTCACAATCTCGTTCATGTACAACTGACTCAAGGTCCCAATAGAGTCCCGCTCGCGAACGGCAAGGAAATGGGCCGACTTTGTGAGTCGATCCACAATCACCCAAATCATATCTTTCCGCCCAATGGTGGGTGGAAGACCGATCCACAAAATCCATCGCTATATGGTCCCACTTCCACTCCGCTATGGGCAAGGGCCGTAACATGCCCGCCGGCCGCCGATGCTCGGCCTTCACCTGGCCGACACGTGAGGCACCGCGAAACAAAGGCAGCTACATCGCGTTTCATCCCTGGCCACCAAAAATGTCCCCGAAGCGCATGGTACATCTTCGTACCCCCTGGGTGCACAAGAACTCTAGACCGGTGAAACTCCCTCATCACCTCATCCCCGAGGGAAGAAGCCACGACCAACCGCCCCCGAAATGACAACTCATGCTCAGGACCCTCCGTCCGGTCCCCGGATAGCTCCCCGGCCTCAATACGGGCACGGAGAACCTCACACTCAATGTCACCCACTGTCCCTCCCGGACGCGCTGGTACAACTCGAGCACTACCACCAAAGGACTCGGGACTGTCCCACCATCCTGAACAACAGGCCGCAGTTGTAACGTCGCCAACTGCTCCATCGGCTTCCACTCTCTCACGGCCACCTCGGCTTTCCCTTTTCGCTCAACGCATCGCCCACAACATTTCCCTTGCCCGGGTATAGGCAAGAGTAAAATCAAAGGTCCGCAAATACTCCACCCATCTCCTTTGCCTCAAATTCAAATCCTTCGAGTAAAGATGTACTGAAGGCTCTTGTGATCCGAGAACACCACAAACTTTTCTCCCAAGAGGTAGTGCTGCCAACTCTTCAGGCGAAGATGACGGCCGCTAACTCAAGGTCATGAGTAGGATAATTCTGCTCATGAGGCTTCACTGCCTCGACCCATAAGCTACCACACTGTGCTCCTGCATAAGCACACACCCCAAACCAACCCTGGACGCATCACAATACACCTCATATGGAATATCCTCCCTAGGCAACCTCAACACGGGTGCGGTGGTCAAACGGGTTTTGAGAGTCTCAAACGCCTGCCGACACTTGTCGGTCCAATCAAACTTCACGCCCTTCCGAGTCAACGCTGTCATAGGAGCCGCCAAACGGGAGAACCCCTCTACAAAACGACGATAGTACCCCGCCAAACCAAGAAAACTACGGATCTCAAAAACGTTGGTTGGCCTCGCCCACGATGCCACGGCCTCAATCTTGGCTGGGTCCACCCTAACTCCCTCGGTGACACCACATGGCCAAGAAAGTGAACCTCCTGCAGCCAAAACTCACACTTGCTAAACTTAGCAAACAGTGCTCTGGTCCCTCAAGGTTTGCAACACTTGTTGCCAAGTGCTCCACATGTTCCCTCTCGGTCTTGGAATACACCAAGATATCGTCGATAAACACCACCACGAACGAGTCTAGGTATGGAGCAAAGACCTGGTTCATCAAATGCATGAACACTGCTGGTGCATTAGTGAGCCCGAAAGGCATCACTACCCACTCATAATGCCCATACCTGCACCGAAAAGCCGTCTTAGGGATGTCCTCCTCCCTAACCCCGAGCTGGTGATACCCCGACCGTAAATCTATCTTGGAAAACCACTGGGCCCCACTCAATTGGTCAAACAGGTCATCTATCCGAGGCAACGGGTACTTGTTCTTCACGATCACCGAATTCGACTTCCTGTAGTCGATGCGAGAGACGAAGCGTGCCATCGGCCTTCTTAGCAAAGAGCACCGGAGCACCCCAAGGTGAGGTACTCGGTCCGATATACCCCCTGGCCCACCAACTCCTCGATTTGCCTCTGAAGCTCCCTCAACTCAGCTGGCCCCATACGATACGCTACTTGGGAAATCGGAGCCGTCCCCGTACCAACTCAATGGTGAACTCCACACTCCTCTTAGGTGGCAAACTCCTCAACCGCTCGGGAAAAACATCCTGAAATTGGTCCACAACAGCCGGGCCACACCCTCTTTTCCACCTTACCCTCCTCGGCAAAGGTCAGGGCTGCTAACCTGTGGGTAATGGCACCCCACCTGGTCCAACACCGGCCCGGCCCGACTCGCCTCACAATCCCACTCCCCCTGCAGGGTGCAAGAGGTCCCCTGCAGGTGTCACGAAGGTCACACGCCGCCGATAACAATCTATCTTGGCCTGGAAAGCCATAAGCCAATCCATACCCAAGATCAGGTCAAACGTTCTCAAAGGCATCACATGCAAGTCAAAACTCGGCTCCACCTCGCCTATGGTTAACACACGGTCCACGACACACTCGCCGTACCTCAATCATGCCCCCTACCGGAGACTCCACAACTAGGGGCCTCGCGGCCTCCACACAAGCTAACCCCAAGCCGTCTATTACAAGCTCGGCAACAAACGAACATGATGCACCCGTATCGAAAAGAACAGAAGCTAATGTACGGGAGATCAAGAGGGTACCTCTAACCACCGATGGTCCTGCTCCACCCTCACTGGTGGGGGTGGTAACTCGGCCTCCTCCTGGTATGTCGCCTCCAGGCGCAAACACCCTCCCCTTGGCCCGTGCCACTGGTCGGCTCGATCCACCGGACGCTTCCCGCTAAGGTTGCCTCCGGCCTCGGTCTGTTGCCGCTCCGGCCTCCCCGGGGGTCGGGTCCGACTAGATCCTGCCTGGCTGGCTTTGCCACCGACGAGCTGGTCTCTCACTTGGTGCACGGAAGCTAGCATCACTCCTCACGCCGGATGCCGCGCCCCCTATTCCCCTTGTTGCCACTCCCTGCAAACCCGACGCAAATGACCCTCTCGTCCACGGTTGTTGCATCGCCGGTCCTTCTTGGGGCACTCCCCTTTGAAGTGACCCTGCTCTCCACAGACGGGCATCCGCTCGGTAGACTCCCCAGATGGACCCCCCGTCTTCCGCCGCCAAAGGTGAACCTCCCAGGGTTCACGGATGTCCGACCCCGACCGCGAAAAGAACTGCTATCCCTCTCCTCCGTCTTGAGCCTCTTGGACCCTGCATCTCGATCAGGCCCACTCTGCAATCGGCGCCCCCGATGGGCCTGCCTCCCATCATCCAGCTCTCTCTCGCCTATTCGGGCCGTCTCCACGGCCTCGGCATAGGTCCTCAAGCGTAGAATCGCCACCCTCTCCCTAAGGGCTGGCCTGAGACCCAAGGTGAACTTGTGGGCCTTCAGGTCCTCCCCTTACCACGTCTCAGGAGCAAACCTACTCAATCTCCAGGAACTCCCGCTCATACTCAGGTACCGTCTTGGATCCCTGCTTCAAGCTGCCAAATTCTTCCCTCTTCTGCCATCTCACCGATTCCGGGAAGAAC
This sequence comes from Taxillus chinensis, assembly GCA_023512835.1. Taxonomy (NCBI): domain Eukaryota; kingdom Viridiplantae; phylum Streptophyta; class Magnoliopsida; order Santalales; family Loranthaceae; genus Taxillus; species Taxillus chinensis. The sequence continues at coordinate 49,778,630 of CM042092.1, read as the reverse complement.
TCATCTTGGAAGAGTTGCAAGAATTCCTCCCAAAACATGAGTTGCACCGCACGGCTCCCCGCAACACTCGTCCACCACTCCAAAGCGTCCCCCTCTAGCCGCCGAATTGCCGGTCGCACTTTATCCTCCTCCCGGGGCAGGAGAAAGGAGAACACATGCTCAATCTGCCTCAACCACCGCTCGGCTACCACAGGATCTTCCCCCCTTAAATCGCGGAGGTTGTTCCTTTCGGAACCGTGTCACCACGTCATCCTCTCGCACGGGTCGGTACACCACCCGGCGAACTCTCACGCTCACGAGGCAGCTCTCCTCCCAGGGTGGTGGTGGTGGTGGCACCACCTGTCTTTGCCGCCATCTCACGGCGCACCTCCTCCCGAACGTCTTGCCGGAGTCCCTCCCGTAGCTCTCGTACCTCCAGCCGGATGCCTTCTTGTAGCTGTGCCGGTAGCAACGCATGCCCTCCAACGGATGGTCCCGCACCCGGACCCTCATGGGCAGATGACTCATCGGCCATCGCCCCGGACGCACGTGTCACTCTCCTCGGTGGCATTCTTACTACATGAAGTAAGATGCACAAACGTCAGGACGCGTTTGACTACTAACAAATTGACTACCTCTACCCCATTATCAATTTCACTAACACATGACATTACACACATACATTGCATCAATCACATTTCACGAGTTCACGATCCAAGTACACATTGCCAAACAAATCGAGTTGCACATTTCACTTAATCATGTGATCTTATCCACGGTTTAGCATACATTCACAAGAAATGCAACTAGTGCCCTAATGCCAATGCATGCAAATCCTATCACAAGACTGGACTACCCTAAGTACACCTTGGAGGCTCAAAGAGGACCATATTGATCAGGCATGTCCCTCCAGGCTCCTCCAAAGGACTTAGGATAACCAAGTTCGCCCACTACCCTAGGCCAACTAGACCATGCTCTGATACCATATTGTCACGCCCTCGGATTTCCAACCCGAGGAAACCGGCACGTGACTCCCCTTTTACCCACACGGAGGGCAAAGGGGTTAGGATACAAACCAAGAATTTTACATTTCAAACATCCACAACCCATTCAAGAAAGTAATATTCATAAAAATATTCCAAACCAGTTTATTACAACGGAATTCTTTCCAATCCCATCCCCACTTGGGGTTACATCGGTTCCCATAAAAGAAAACAACATAAATGGAAGAGTAAAATGGATAAGGTCTTCCACCTTGGTGTATCCACCTAACGCCTGTAAGTCCCTGGAAAACAAGCAAACACGGTAGGAGGGGTGAGCAACCACGGCTCGGTAGGGATCAAGTCTCCCCAACCCTTCCCATGCTCCTAGCGGCTACATGCATGTGCACAGGTGCGGTGACGTGTTACAACAATCTCAACAAACAATAACAAACCACATCAGTCGTCACGGTTATCCACCACACAAAACACAAGTGATTTAACCGCCTCTTCAGGCCAAGTTATTTAACCGCCTCTTCAGGCCAAGTGATTTAACCGCCTCTCAGGCAAAGTTCTTTAACCGCCTCTTCAGGCCAGATACCACAATCAAGCACACAACACACATGGTCACTCAAGCATACCACCAAACACTTGGTGTGCACCCGTTCACAAGCGCACAAACCCAACCATTCAGGAAAATAGAGCAAACACACAAGACACATACACTAAACCACAAATCCGGCCACACAGGCATATTACCAAACACGTAATGGGCATATGCATACAACTATATTCACACAGGCATTTCATCGAACACATAGCATGTAATCCACGAAATCACACCAACATGCCACTGAAGGCCAACATTCATATAGGAGGTCACACCTATATGAATTTACATATAAATAATATAACGAGATATCTCATATTCGCCCTAGGACCCTAGGACGGAGGAGGATTTAGGAAGAACAGAACCCCTACCTCAAGGAAAACGCAACAACACAAAGAACGGTCTGATCCCAAGCCGAACGCCGTCCACCCACGAAGCACCGACCACCCACGCAAGACGCCCGGCGGCAACCAGGAGCTCCCCTTCCCTCTCTTTCTCTCTCTGCGACGGTGGTGAAGCAACAAACCCTAAACCTAAAACAGAGGGACTCCTCCTCCTTATATAGACAACACAACATCAAAACGACGTAGTTTTGATTAAGTGAATCCCAGGATCAAAACGACGTAGTTTTGATCACACAAGTTACCACCTTTCCGCACCCATATAGGCCAAAATACTCAGAATTTCAACATGGTCCTTTGGAGAAAGTTCCTTAGAATGACAAAACCAAGGGAACCATGCAAAAATATGCCTGCACGCCAATTTGCACGCCAATTCCCCAATTGGCGTGCAGCTCCAAATGCACCCAAACTTTACCCCAAGTCTCCTTGCATCTTGTAGAGGCCTGAGAAGCAAAAATATGCTTGCACGTGAAATGGGTGAATTCACGTGCAGCTCCAAATGCTCTGAAATTTCTGTGGTAGATAGAGGACCTCATTCTAAGAAACTTTTGTTCTTGTACGCCAATTGTTTGAGGCCATCTACTAGGTCAAAAGTGAGCTCCAAGATCAGCCAAAACAACTTAAAACCGCCTTGAAACGCATAGCATCTTCCTAGGGCATAAATGTACGCTATCGCTTGACACATGCACCTCTCAAAAGTCCCCTCTTGGGCTCATCTCTTACCTTAAACTTGTGTACCAACATCCAAGGTGTTTGTGGTTAACTCCTTACACACGGGTTACACACGGGTCATTACACCTCATCCTTATATAGACCTCCCATTATCAAAACGACGTAGTTTTGGTTAAGTGAAACCCAGGATCAAAACGACATAGTTTCGATTACACAAGCTACAACCTTTTCACATCCATACACACCAAAATACTCACTATTCCAACCTGGTCCTTTGGGAAAAGATGATTAGAATAACAAAACTAAGGTAACCATGCAAAAATATGCCTGCATGCCAATTTGAATGCCAATTCCCCAATTGGCGTGGAGCTCCAAATGCACTCAAACTTCACCCCAAGCCTCATTGCATCCTGTAGAGGTCTAGGAAGCAAAAATATGCTTGCACGTGAAATGGGTGAATTCACGTGCAGCTCCAAATGCTCTGAAATTTCTGTGGTAGGTATAGGACCTCATTCTAAGAAACTTTTGTTCTTGCACGCCAATTGTTTGAGGCCATCTACCCTATCAAAAGTGAGCTTCAAGATCAGCGAAAACAGCTTAAAACCGCCTATATACGCATAGCATCTTCCTAGGGCATAAAGGTACTTTATCACTTGTCACATGCACCTCCCAAAAGTCCCCTCTTGGGCTTATCTCTTACCTCAAACTTGTGCACCAACATCCAAGGTGTTTGTGGTTAACTTCTTATGCACGGGTTACACACGGGTCATTACATCTCCGAGATAGCCCATCCCATACCCGTCACAAGAATTTTGTCCGCTTTGGACAACCAGTCTTGGGCCTCGCCCTCATGGCCTGCTCCGCACGGTTTTGTCTTTGGGCCTCACCCAAAACGCGTCCCTGTGAGGTGAGGTATCCGTCACCTCCTATAAGGCGGACTTTGTTCTCCTCACCAAGCAATGTGGGACTAACACCCACTCATGGGTCGTTACAATCCACCCCCCTTAGGAGGCCCACGTCCCCGTGGGACCATGGCACACCGCTCCGGGTCTGGCTCTGATACCATCCGAGATAGCCCAGCCCATACCCGTCACAAGAATTTTGTCCGCTTTGGCCAACCAGTCTTGGGCCTCGCCCTCATGGCCTGCTCCGCACGGTTTTGTCTTTGGGCCTCGCCCAAAACGCGTCCCTGTGAGGTGAGGTATCCGTCCCCTCCTATAAGGCGGACTTTGTTCTCCTCACCAAGCAATGTGGGACTAACACCCACTCATGGGTCGTTACGGGGGTCCACTTGGATGCCCCTCCGAACCTCCTTGTGGTAGCCTCTCCCCTATGGTCCGGTATAACCGGAACCGGCCTGACCGGCTTGCCAAGAACGTGCTGGCCTCGGAGCTGGGGCTTGAAATTAGGTCCCACCCCTGCCTCCTTGTGTTAAACTCCTAGCTCCCCAGCTATTTCCTCTATTGAAACACACCGTACTAATGTGTCCTGTTTTCCCACAATTGTGACACTTCAGTCTTGCTTGGGGCACTCACGTTTGACGTGCCCCTGACCGCCACAACAGGTACACCCGCTTGGGAAACTCCCCGTGAGCCTCCCTGTCCTCCAAAATAATGGGATCTGGGTGGAGCCATTGAAGCTTGGCCCCTGTCCTTGGGAAGAGTCCCACTCCCAGGCTCAACCCTCTGTCTCTTGGTTTCCCCCTGCTTGTCACGCGTACTCTGTCCCAGCCGCTCCTGATGAGCCTGTCTAGCCTCTTCTAATCCTCTCTCCACAATCTTTGCTGTATCCACGACTTCAGCATAAGTCTTTAATCGTAGCATCTCTACCCTCTGCTTCAGGGAAGGCCTGAGTCCCATGGTAAACTTATGGGCCTTCAGGTCCTCCCTTGAAATCGCTTCTGGAGCAAATCGACTCAACCCTCTAAAATCTCGTTCATACTCTGCCACCGTACGCGATCCCTGCTTAAGACTGCTGAACTCCTCCCGTTTCTGCCACTGCGCCGACTCGGGGAAGAACTCCTCATGGAATAACCGGAGGAACTCATTCCAGGACATGGCCTCCATGTCTCGACTTCCTAAAATGCTAAGCCACCATTCCAATGCCTCCTCCTCCAACTGTCGGACTGCCAGCCTCACCTTGTCTTCCTCCTGGGGTCGGAGAAAGGAGAATATATGCTCGATCTGTCACAGCCAATGCTCTGCTGCAAAAGGTTCAACTCCTCCTTTGAACCTTGGTGGGTGTTCCTTTCTGAACCGTGTCACCACATCTCCCTCTTCCCGCCTCACCGGCACTTCCTGCTTACGCGAAGGTCCCGCCTCACGGGGTGGAGAGGGTGGCATTGCCTGTCGTGCCATCATCTCCTGACATACCTCGTTTAGGATCTCCCCCCTGAGATCCTCACGCATTTCCTTCACGTTCTCACTTAAGGCCCGGACTTGGGCCATGATCTGCTCCAGGGGATCATCGCCCTCTACTCGCTATCTCTCTCCTGTCCAGCACGTGCAGAAGATTCATCTTCTACAGCTGGGGTAGCTCGGGTTACTCTCCTAGGAGGCATAGTCTACATATTAAACAAGACTAGAGTCAGCATCTCTCAGGCTCTATACACCCTCATCCCCATGGGCCATGAGGTACTCAAGCAACTTTTCACATGTAAACATACAGGATAATCACTCAAAATTGCACAACAAAAATTCACAGCAACAATTTTCAACAACAATTCGCAGCAAAAAAATTTCAGCAACACAACATTCCAAATCATGACATTTATATTGAAATTAAACTAGTGTCCTAATGCCAATGCATGTATGCACCCCAACCCAAATGCAAAATGTCCTACTCCTTGGTCTAACTACCCCTGAGTACACCCCAGAAACCCAGATAGAACCACGGTGATCAGGCGTGTCCTATACTGCCTCCTGAGAGCCTCAAAAGTAATTATCCCTCCCCACTATCCTAAGTCCACTAGACCATGAACTTGGGCTCTGATACCATATTGTCACGCCCCAATTTCCTTTCACTTGGAAATGGGTAATGACCGCCCATGCCCGCACCCAAAGGGTCAAGGGGTTGGTGCAAGCACCTAAAAGAAAAAGGACTTGACATGGGTGCTGTCCCAAACTTGTACAACCAAGCTACATGCCACGGGGCATGCTCCTGCTCCCAAACCATGCATACAACCACAAATTAAATGATAATCATATCTCAATTTATTACATTTCAAAGGGGCTCAAAGTCTATTACAACTCAGTTGGGGAAAAACTCCCATCAAACCATAATATATTCTGTTTACAAACAATCCAAACCATAAAAGCACAATTCCATAAAAACAATGACATTAATAAAATCTTCAGCCTCAGTAGCCTACCACCACAGCTCTTTCACCTATCGCCTGCTAGACCCGGCAAAAGAACAGTTTATAGGAGGGGTGAGCAAACCAAAGCTCAGTAGGGTTCCAGTTTCCCCTGACCCGTCCCACTCTACAGTATGCATGACAAGTGTATGCTTGTGCTCGTGTAGTACGTAAAGCTAAATAGCACACATCACCCAGTAACACACCATTTACCTGTGCCCACACTGGAGGGCAAAGGACACCCCACCACCACGGCGACATGACATACCACATCCAGGCGAATGTTGCATGGTCACCAATGCAACATTTTCCACCCGAGTCAGATATGGCCATCACCTCCTCGGTTGCCATACCTACACTCAAGAATGGGTGCAAACTTAGCCCACCGTCATGAGTGCTACACCGAGACTCAGGACCGCAATCCTGGCCAAATCTCAAAGGGGGTCCAGTAGTTGTGCCTAGCCCATAAGTCATCTCAACCCACAAGTGTTTGGGTACTCATTCTCAAATACAAGTTCACAAGATCTCGAAGAAATACATTTCAAGTACATCTCAGCAAACACAGCTCAAACGCAAGTGTAACTCAATAATGCAACTTAGGCATACATCTCAACTCAGTACAAAGTAACTGAGAGAGCACAACTCAAATATATCAATGCAACTCAGCAAGCATAACTCAGATATATCAATGTAAATCAACAGTGCATTCAGCTCATACTGTGTAACAGCATTCACTAACATTCACAATTTACAGTTCTACCAACATAGGTGTTTTTGAGCTGTTTTGGCAAATTTTAAGACAAATTCAACTCATGCTTATTACCCAAATCACTCTATTTTTCACACAAGGGACTTCTGGCTAAATGGGGCAGCCAAAAGAAGCGAGATGAAGGGTGCACGTCATATGGGCCATATGGCGTGCAGGGGTATTTTTGGCTCCCTACATTCTACACACCTCAGGGATGTTCGAGGTAAATTTTCAGGGCAATTGGACCTGCACGCCAATTGGGGATATGGCGTGCAAATTGGCGTGCAGCCATGTTTTTGCACAATTTTCTTTGTTTTGTTATTCTAAAGACTTCTCTCTAGGATACAAGGCCTATTTTCAATTCCAGCCTCTACACTCATGCTTAACCACCCATCCAGACAAACCCAAGCCGTCAAATCAATTTTCCCTCAGATATCTATTGAAACTCTCACAATAAACCAACACGCGCTTATATATATATATATATATATATATATATATATATATATATATATGGTATATACTCAGCATCACAACCATGACATGTAAAAATACAGAATTTTGTGAGAGAGTTTCAAGGGTTGATCAAGAAATCCCTACCTCAAGAATTTGGGAATACAACTGATCGTTGTATCCTAGCTACCTCGACGCCTCCGGTCTCCCATCGTCAGCAGGAACCTCAGATCGTCGGCCTTGGATCGTCTCCCTCCCTCTCTGGCCGTCTCTCCCTCTCTCTGGCCGTGTCTCTCTCTCTCTCTCTCTCTCTCTCCCTGACGGCTTCTAGGGTTTGCAAATAAGAAATCCCCTAATTTTTAACTCCTTTTTTCTTTATATATTTTCCCACATAATCAAAATGACGTAGTTTTGATTAAGTGAATCCCTACATCAAAACGACGTAGTTTTGATTAATTAAAAGCCCAGCATCTAAAAGCCCAAAGGCCAAGGTTTTCTAACCCATCTCTTAAGCTCAACAGCCCAATTCATTAAGCCCAACAAATATTTAAAATAAATCTCTCAAATAAATATTATTTACGATATGTGAAATTCCCAAAATACCCCTCTGGGCCTCGAACTCCAACTTGAGCCCAAGTATAGTCAAAATTTTCCATTCGATTAGCACATCACTGTTCTGATGTTCATTCTCTAAGACAAGGTCTCTTACTTAAGGCTAACTCCAAGAACCCCTCAAACACGGGTCCTTACAAATTATCTTACAAATCCTAAAACCAAGTTATGACAAAGTGTGAAACAAATAACCATTAGCTTCAAACCAGCCTCTAGCAAATAAACCGATACCTTAAACATGTCAACAAAGTAGGAGTGAGCACAAATGCCCAGTAGGTGATCTCCTTAAAAAATAGTGAGAGACATTTATATATATTCACACAATGTTATGCTTGGCAAGTAGTTCAACAACTATATAACATTCTCCTTAAAAAATAGTTTTGAAATAACTATTTTTTAAGTTATTTCGGCCGTGTATATATATATATATATATAGAGAGAGAGAGAGAGACATTTATATATATTCACACACACACACACACACACACACACACACACACACACACACACACACACACACACAATATATATATATATATATATATATATATATATATATATATATATATATATATATATCGACCTCTACGGTGCGTGTGTGTGTGTGTGTAGAGAGAGAGAGAGAGGGATGATAAAAGGAAAAGGAATGTAACCTTGTTAAAGAGTGCAAGATAAATATTAACCCTCCGATCTTATTTAATTTCATCCAAAGGCTCTAATTAAATCAGCTTATTCCAAAAACACCCTTCCTCACAATAAACCTAATTTTCCAATTGCTACCTCTCCTTCTCTTCCCGTTGTCTCTCTTTCCTGTTGCGATTCATCAAAGATGGCTCTACATCGAGCATCGGCGCGATTCATCACTAGACGCCATCCCCTGCCACGCTAGTAACAACCCCCTCCTATTGTCCACCTCTCCTTCTCGTCGTGAATCTTTGTCATCGCAATTTGTCATCAGATGTCAGCTGCCTTTCCTCGCGATTCTTCAACACCAAACGCAGGCTCTTCAACACCCTTCACTGCCGCACAATTATATAATCATATTGTTGAATTATTGATGTACGTATCTGGACTAGATGAGGAATTTAAAGCTAACTTAGAAATTATAAAACAAATTATTCAAAAAATTTTGGCACCCCTTTAACCTTTTTCTCATTTGCAACCTTTACCCCTTTAACCTCTTTCTCATTTGCAACCTTCACTGTATCAACTAATTGAAATAGAAAATAAGGCAACTTATAGCTTGGGTTTTATTTTAGAGTATCTTATATTACAAAATTACAATTAATCTTACCTCTGCAGCACATGTTGAATTTGAGTTACATGGAAATTAGGGTACCTACAGCCTGCAGGGAGAATATATATTAAAATACAACAAATAAAATGTTTTCCTTAATGTTTATTTAAAGACCCCTTTTTGTAAATGAAATATTGAGTAAATAATAATAATTGACTTTTAATTTATTAGGCTGAAACGAAGTTGAAATCAGTATTATAAAATTTGATATTCAACTTTTGAGGTTGCTTTGCCGTCTTTTGTTTTTGTGCTATCGTGGCCTCAACACTAACTGATTTCCCTTGCATATCCTTAATTCCATCCCCGTGTGCTTGCGTTGCTACTGGCTATAATCTTCACTTGATCTTTTCTTGTTGGATCAAGCCCAAAATTTGGATGATGCGGATAAAACCCTATGTAATTTGATTTGAGACATTGCATGTTTATTGTTAAGTTGTTGCAGAAGATATGATCTTAATTCGGACCTTCACTTGTGAGAGCAAAGCTGAAGACAGGATACGTAATCCTGATTTGGACAAGAGTGAGTGTCGTCAAACACTTGGTAAATAACAAAGTCTACACTTCATACGGAATAAGGATCATTCGTGCGGACTAAATACTTAAAGCTACGGACTAAGGATTTTGCGTCTTAAAGTTTAAATGGACTAAGTCAAATAGATGCGGAATAAGAATCCTAGTCTACATCTCGCACGGAGTAAGAGAAAGTCATCGCGGAATAAAAAGCTAAGTCTTCCACTCAAGCGGACTAAAGACAAGAAGACATGGAGTAAGGAATCTGAGTCTTTCATACATGTGGAGTAGGTAACGACTTGTCTGGAATAAGGACCCAAGTCCTTTATTCGCACGGAGTAAGGAAAACTAATGCAGAGTAAGGAATTCGAACCTTTTACTCATGCGGAGTAAGGATGCGCTAATACGGAGTAAGCCATCCGGTCCTTTCAACTCATGCAAAGTAAGGAACTCATGCAGAGTAAGTCACGCCCCGGATTTCCCACCCAAAGAAACCAGTTCGTGACTCCCTTTTATCCACGCTGTGGATAAGGGGTTGAAGTGAAATAACACCACACAGGGTCACAACCCACATCAGAAATTCACCAAAACAAAACAAACGACTTTATTAGATTTGAAACACAATGCCAACAAAGCAAGTATGCCTTTAATACAATTGAGTCTCCTTTACAAAATCTCCCCACTGGGGTTACAAGGCCTCACAAAAATAATATAATACAAATAACATTAAACAAGCCACCAAACAGAACTTACTTCCACCTTGGTGTTCCCACCTAACGCCTGTAGGTTCCTGAAAGAAAGCACATCACAGTAGGAGGGGTGAGCAACCATAGCTCAATAGGGATCATGTCTCCCCAACCCATCCCATGCTCCTAGCATCTACATGAGGGCGTGCACCAGTGCAGTGTCGTGGCAATACTATTTGAACAGGTATAATCACATGTAAAAATATGCCAACACAGCCACACAGGTTCACAATCTGCCATGGGCTTCCACAACCACCAGGCTTCACATAACCAGCCACGGGCTTCCACAGCCTCCAGGCTTCACATAACCATGCACGGGCTTCCACAGCCACTGGGCATATAACCAAACACATAATATACCAGTCACACAGACATAGTATCAAACACTTAACTTGCATAGCTACACAAATATAATATCAAACACTTAAATTGCTTTGCCACACAGGCATGAAACCAAACACATAACATGCATCAGTCACGCAGGCATAATATCAAACAATATGCCATTGGAGACCAACATCGATATAGGAGATCACACCTATATGGATTTACGTATAAATATATATATCCAGATAACCACAGATCACCTACCATAAGGCCTAAACCCTGGGATGGGTTGAAGGGATAGGACAAAACCCATACCTCTGGAAGATCCTTCACGCTCTTGCTTCCACACCAAACGCCGTCTAACCACGGAAATGACAACGGCAGCCACGATCTGGAGCTCTCTCTCTCTCTCTCAACCTCCCTCTCTCTCTCTCTGCGACGGCTGCGGCAGAAGAACCCTAAAACCACAACACAAAGGGGCTCCTCCTCCTTATATAGACAACTCAACATCAAAACGGCGTAGTTTTGATTAATTGAAACCCAGCGTCAAAACAACGTAGTTTTGATGGAATAGGTACAACCTTCTCGCATCCACACAAGACAAAATACCCATAATTCCAACATGCCTCTTTGGGAAAAGATTACTAGAATAACAAAACCAAGGTGATGATGCAAAAACATGGTTGCACGCTATAATGCACGTGATATCCCCATATCATGTGCAGCTCCAATTGATGTAAAATTCTTCCCCAAGGTTCCTTGTATCATGTAGAAGACAGGCATACAATAATCTTCTTGCATGTGATATCCCCATATCACGTGCGTTGTGACGTGCACCTCCCAAAGGTTCCCTCTTGGGCTCATCTCTTACCTCAAACTTGCCTATCAAGAAATAAGGTGTTTTAGCTAAAGTGAGTGGGAAGAAAACTTCTTAAAACCCTACAATTTCCACCCTAAAAGGTAAAACTGTTACTAACTCCTGACATCCCAAAACACGGGTCATTACATCCTCTCTCCCTTAAGACTTTTCGTCCTCGAAAAGAAACATGCAAGGAATGACATACATAAGCTACCCATTTGCCACACGGCAAGCCACAACACCCAAATGGGTCATACATCGCACACAGTATATAACAGGACATACGTCCGCAAACGCAATAAAGCACCACCACAATTCATAGCCACATGCATCACAATGCATAAAACACATATCGGTATCTCAAAACACCAACATACAAATACAAGTCTAAAGAACAATACAAAAGACAAATACACCAAATCATGAACAACTAATACAAGAAAGCACATCACTATCCCTTAACCAACAGCCACCTCCCACTCTTAAGATTGTTCATCCTCGAACAACTTTGGGTACTGCTCATGCATCATGGACTCATGTTCCCATGTCTCCTCCTCAATGCCACAGTGCTACCACAGCACGCGAACCAAAGGAAGAGCACGACCGTGCAAAAGTTCTCCCGCCGATCTAGTATACGGATAGGGGCCTCAACAACGGACATGTCATCCTGAATATCCAATGTCCCCCAATTGATCACATGAGTGGGGTCAGGATGATAATTCCTCAACTAGGACACATGGAACACATTATGCACCCGACTCAATTGCGGTGGCAACGCTAACCGAGAGGCAACTGGCCCCACACGATCCAGAACCGCAAAAGGACCAATAAACCGTGGAGATAGCTTGGAACCTCTCCCAAATCGCCGATGTCCACGACGTGGAGAAACAAAGAGAAACACATGATCTCCCACAGAAAACTCCAAAGGTCGCCGCCACTGATCTGCATAAGATTTCTGTCGACTCTGAGCTGACAACAAACGCCAACGAATCAACTTGACCTTCTCCGTAGCCTCCTGAACCAACTGTGGTCCCAAAAGAGCTGCCTCTCCTACGTTAGTCCAACACAAAGGTGATTGACATGGTCTACCATACAACGCTTCAAAAGGAGCCATCTCAATGGATACCTGATAACTCTTGTTGTAGGCAAACTCCACCAAAGGGAGGCAAGTTGCCCACGAACCCCCAAAATCTAACACACATGCCCTCAACATGTCCTCCAATGTCTAATTCGTCCTCTCAGTCTGACTGTCAGTCTCAGGGTGATAGGCTATGCTCAAGTTAAGCTGTGTCCCCATAGCCTCCTCCAAGCCTACCCAAAAATGAGAAGTGAACCTCGAATCTCTGTCGGACACAATCAATGATGGCACCCCATGCAATCTTACAATCTCATTCACATACAGCTGGCTCAACGTCCCGATGGAATCCCACTCTCGAACAGCAAGAAAATGGGCCAACTTGGTTAGCCGATCCACAATCACCCATATAATGTCTTTCCTCCCAGTGGTGGGTGGAAGACTAGTCATAAAGTCCATGGCTATGTGGTCCCACTTCCACTCCGCTATCGGCAATGGTTGCAACATACCTGCTGGCCACTGATGCTCAGCCTTCACCTGCTGACACGTGAGGCACCTTGAAACAAAAGCAGCTACATCACGTTCCATCCCAGGTCACCAAAAATGTCCCCAAAGTGCATGGTACATCTTCGTACCCCCAGGATGCACAGCAACTCTAGATTGATGAAACTCCCTCATCACCTGATCTCTGAGAGAAGGAGCCACTACTAGCTGCTCCTGAAAAGACAACTCATGCTTATGACCCTCTGTCCAATCCTCAGATAACTCACCAGCCTCAATACGGGAACGAAGAACCTCACACTCAATATCCCCCAATTGTCCCTCCCGGACTCGCTGGTACAGCTCAGGCACGACAACAATGGGACTCAGGACTGTCCCACCATCACGAGCAATAGGCTGCAACTGCAACATCGCCAACTGCTCCATCAACTTCCACTCTCTCACTGCCACCTCAGCTTTTCCTTTCCTGTTTAACGCATCAGCTAGAACATTGCCCTTGCCCAGGGTATAGGCAAGAGTAAAGTCAAAGGTCTGCAAATACTCCACCCATCTCCTCTGCCTCAAATTCAAGTCCTTCTGAGTAAAAATGCACTGAAGGCTCTTGTGATCTGAGAACACCACAAACTTTTCCTCCAAGAGATAATGCTGCCAACTCTTCAAGGCAAAGATGACAGCCGCCAACTCAAGATCGTGAGTAGGGTAATTCTGCTCATGAGGTTTCAACTGCCTCGACCCATAAGGTACTACACTGTGCTCCTGCATAAGCACACACCCCAAACCAACCCTAGAAGCATCACAATATACCTCGTATAGGACGTCCTCCCTAGGTAACCTCAACACCGGTGCAGTGGTCAAACGGGTTTTGAGAGCCTCAAACGCCTGTTGACACTTGTCAGTCCCCTCAAACTTCACTCCCTTCCAGGTTAACACCGTCATGGGAGCTGCCAAACGAGAGAATCCCTCTACAAAACGACGGTAATACCCCGCCAAGCCAAGAAAGCTATGAACCTCGAAAACGTTGGTTGGCCTCTCCCACGATGATAAAGCCTCAATCCTAGCTGGGTCCACTCTAACCCCCTCAGCTGACACCACATGGCCAAGAAAATGAACCTCTTGCATCCAAAACTCACATTTACTAAACTTAGCAAACAACTGCTGGTGTTGGTCCCTTGGAGCCTAAAGGGGGGTGAATAGGCTCTTAACGAAATTCTTCTCTCACTCAGGCACAACACTAATTCTAGTTAAAAGAAATATTCAGTGCGGAAGATAACTAGATCGTGGAATTGTTTTGTTTTATTATCTAAAGATAATTACAAAAAAAGGCACAACAATTACAACTGATAGCAACAATACTCTCTTTTACAAGTTACACACACACTGGCTAGATTATCTCTATTTTGCTCAAGTACTCGCGCGTATCAGTTCTTCCTTTGTATGCACGCGTACTAGATATACAACAATATAGATATGTATATAGACATCCTAGGAATTTATCTTGGAACTGTATTTTCCGAGCACTGTGTAAACATTAAGTTCTTCTCAGAAAATGCTTCTGCTATAATTGCTACAGATGTGGAGCTCGAAATATTGGAAGCATAAGTGAATTGAATTGCTTCGCTTGATTCCAATTGCATTTGGGACTGCATCCACCTCTCCGAGTGTTCCACGTGTAGGGCAGTTTATGTCTTCAATGAGTTTGTCTTACATCGGGACACATCGAGCTGATAACATAAATGCGGTAGGGATAAGTTGAAGTAGCGTCTTCTTAGTCCGGTGTAGATTTCCTTACTCCGTATCAACGAGGCTCAGATCCTTACTATGTGTCAGTTATTGCTTACTCCGTGTAAATGAAGTCCTAAAATCCTTACTCCGTGTCAGCGCTTCCTTACTCCGCATGAGGTAGATATGCAGAATCCTTATTCCGCATCAGCGCTTCCTTACTCCGCTTGAGTAATGGTTCAAATTCCTTATTCCGTATTAGTTGTCCTTACTCTGCATCAGTCATTTCTTACTCCGCTCGAATGAAAGACTCGGATTCCTTAGTCCGTATCTTCTTTTCCTTAGACAGCTGAAGTGAAAGACTTAATTTCTTTCTCCGTAATAAATCTCTTTTACTCCGTATGAGTTGTGGACTCGGATTCTCATTCCGCATAAATTAGTCCAATCAAGAATAAAAGCCGGATTCCTTTGTCGTTTTGTCAAATGATTAGTCCGTACAAAGGATCCTTACTCCGGATGAAGACTTAGTTATTTACCAAGTGTTTGACGACACTCATGATAATTCGGATCAAGATTATATATCCTGTCCTTTGCTTTGCTCTCTGAGTGTAAGTCCAGTATAGGATTTTATCTTCTGCAAGCTTAGAATAAACATGAAACATCTCAAATCAAATTACATAGGGTTTTTAACAACATCATCCAAATTATGGGTTTGATCTAACAGCTGGTCCCTCAAGGTTTGCAACATTGTTGCCAAATGCTCCACATGCTCCCTCTCCGTCTTAGAATACACCAAAATATCGTCAATGAACACAACTACAAAACAATCCAAGTATGGAGCAAAAACTTTGTTCATAAGATGCATGAACACGGCTGGTGCATTAGTGAGCATAAAAGGCATCACTACCCACTCATAATGCCTATACCGGCACCGAAAAGCAATCTTAGGGATGTCCTCATCCCTAACCCTGAACTGGTGGTACCCCGATCGCAAATCTATCTTGGAAAAACATTGGGCCCCACTCAACTGGTAAAACAAGTCATCTATCTGAGGCAATGGATACTTGTTCTTCACAGTTACCAAGTTTAGCTTCATGTCGTCAATGCAAAGACGAAGCGTACCATCTGCCTTCTTTGCAAAGAGCACTGGAGCACCCCAAGGTGAGGTACTCGGCCTGATATATCCCTAGTTCACCAACTCTTCTATCTGCGTCTGAAGCTCCCTCAACTCAGCTGGTACCATACGATAAGCCACTTGGGAGATCGGACCCGTCCCCAGTAGCAACTCAATAGTGAAGTCCACACTCCTCTTAGGTGGTAAACTCCACAACTCCTCAGGAAAGACATTCTGAAATTGGTTAACAACTACTGGCAACACCCTCTTTCCCACTTTCCCTTCCTCAGCAAAGGTTAGGGTTGCCAACCTATGGGTAATGGCACGCCACTGGTACAACACTGGCCCAGCTCAACTCGCCTCATGATCCCACTCCCCCTGTAGGGTGCAAGAAACCCCCACAGGTGACATGAATGTTACTCGTCGCCGGTAACAATCTATCTTGGCTTGGAAAGCCATAAGCCAACCATTACCCAAAATCAAACGTCCTCAATGGCATCACATACAAATTAAAGCTAAGCTCTACATCTCCTATTGTTAATACATAGTCACGGCATACACGTCGCACCTCAATCATACCTCCCACCGGAGACTCCACAACTAGGGGTCTTTCTGCCTCAACACAAACTAACCAAGTCATCGATTACAAGCTTAGCAACAAAAGAACACGATGCACCCGTATCGAAAAAAACAGAAGCAAGCGTATGAGAGATCAAAAGGGTACCTCTAACCACCGATGGTCCTGCCCCACCCTCCGCCGGTGGAGGTGGTAGCTCAGCCTCCTCCTGGTGTGTTGTATTCAACGCAAACACCCTCCCTTGGCCCGTGCCACTGGTCGGCTCACTTACTGGACGGTTCCTGCCCTGACTACCTCCAGCATCAGTCTGCTATCGCTCTGTTCTCCCCTGAGGTCGGGATTGGCTGGATCCTGCCTGACTAGCCTGCCACTGACGAGCTGGTCTCTCTGCTGGTGCACGAAAATTTGCATCACTCCTCATGCTGGTTGTCAAGCCTCCTGCTCCCCTGTTGCCATTCCTGCAAACCCGACTCAAATGGCCCTCTCGTCCACAGCTATTGCATCGCCAATCCTTCTTGGGACACTCCCTCCTGAAGTGGCCTTGCTCTCCACAGCAATGATAGCCGTTCGGGAGACCCCCTGCTGAACCGCCCTGTCTACTGCCACCAAAGGTTAACCTCCTTGAGTTCACTGAGGGTTAACCCGTGTTGTGGAAGGAACTGCTACCTCCGTCCTCGGTCTTGGGCCTTTTGGACCCTGAATCACGGTTACACCCTCCCTGTAACTGTCAACCCTAATGGGCCTGCCTCCCATCATCAAGCTCCCTCTCCGCTATACGGGCTGTCTCAACAACCTCAGCATAAGTCCTCAAACGCAATATTGCTACCCTTTGATCCAAGGTGAACTTGTGAGCCTCCAGGTCCTCCCTTGCCACAGTCTCAGGAGCAAATCTACTCAAGCTCCGGAACTCCCGCTCATACTCGGGCACTGTCTTCGATCCCTGCTTCAGGCTGCCGAATTCTTCTCTCTTCTGCCATCTCAGTAACTCGGGGAAGAACTCGTCATGGAAGAGTTGCAAGAACTCCTCCAACAGCAAAGCATTCCCCTCTAGCTGCACGGCTCCCTACGACACTCTACCACCACTCCAAAGCATTCCCCTCTAGCTGCCGAATGGCCAGCCTCACCTTATCCTCCTCCCGGGGTAGGAGAAAGGAAAACACCTTGATCTGCCTCAACTAATGCTCTGCTATCACTGGATCCCCCTCTCCCTTGAACCTCGGAGGTTGTTCCTTTCGGAACTTCGTCACAACATCATCCTCTGCACGGTGCACCGGTATGCCACCCAGCGAACTCTCACGCTCATGAGGTAACTCCCTTACTGGTGGTGGTGGTGGTGGTGGCACCACCTGCTGTGCTGCCATCTCACGGCGCACTTCCTCCCAAACCTCATGCTAGATACCCTCCCTCAGCTCTCGGACTTCCAGTCGGATGCTCTCTCACAGTTGTGCCAACAATAGCGCATGTCCTCCAGTGGGCTGCCCCGCACCAGGACCCTCATGGGCAGATGACTTATCAGCCACTGCCCCGGATGCACGTGTCACTCTCCTCGGTGGCATTCTTATTATACGAAGTAAGGAACACAAACGTCAAAACGAATTCGAATCTATCGCGTGTCACTACCTCTACCCCACTTATCAATTCTACTATCATATGGCATTACACACATACATTGCATCAATCCACATTGCACACAATTCAATTAAACAAAGAGTTTTCTTGCTCAAGGTATGCCAAAAAAAATTCAGAGTTGCACATTTCACACTAAATCACATTATTCACCCTCTTTTTTTTTTTTTTTTTTTTTTTTCACAGTTTAACACACATAAACAACAAATGCAACTAGTGCCTTAATGCAAATGAATGCAAATCCTACCTCAGGTCTAGACTACCCCAAGTACACCTTAGAGGTTCAAAGAAGACCGTGTTGATCAGGCACGTCCCTCCAGGCTCCTCCGAAGGACTCAAGATAACCAGAGCTGCCCACTACCCTAGGCCAACTAAACCATGCTCTGATACCATATTGCCACGCCCTCGGATTTCCCACGCAAAGAAACCAGTTCCTGACTCCCCTTTATCCACGATATGGATAAGGGGTTGAAGTGAAATAACACCACACGGGGTTACAACCCACATCAGAAATTCACCAAAGCAAAACAAATGACTTTATTAGATTTGAAACACAATGTCAACAAACAAGTATGCCTTTAATACAATTGAGTCTCCTTTACAAAATCTCCCCATTGGGGTTACAAGGCCTCACAAAAATAATATAATACAAATAACATTAAACAAGCCACCAAACAGAACTAACTTCCACCTTGCTGTTCCCACCTAACTCCTATAGGTTCCTTAAAGAAAACACATCACAGTAGGAGGGGTGAGCAACCATAACTCGGTAGGGATCATGTCTCCCCAACCCATCCCATGCTCCTAGCACCTACATGAGGGCATGCACCAGTGCAGTGTCGTGGCAATACTATTTGAACAGGTATAATCACATGTAAAAATATGCCAACACAGGCACACAGGCTCACAATCTGCCACAGGCTTCCACAACCGCCGGGCTTCACATAACCAGCCACGGGCTTCCACAGCCTTCAGGATTCACATAACCAGCCACACGCTTCCATAGCCACCAGGCTTCACATAACCAGCCACGGGCTCTACATAACCAGCCACGGGCTTCCACAGCCACCGAGCATATAACCAAACACATAACATACTAGTCACATAGGCATAATATCAAACACTTAACTTGCATAGCCACACAGACATAATATCAAACACTTAACTTGCTTTGCCACACAGGCATAAAACTAAACACATAACATGCATTAGTCACGTAGGCATAATATCAAACAATATGACATTGAAGGCCAACATCCATATAGGAGATCACACCTATATGGATTTACGTATAAATATATATATCCAAATAACCACAGATCACCTACCACAAGGCCTAATTCCTGGGATAGGTTCAAGGAATAGGACAAAACCCCTACCTCTGGAAGATCCTTCACGCTCTTACTTCCACGCCTAACACCGTCCAACGACGGAAATGACAATGGCAGCCACAATCTGGAGCTCTCTCTCTCTCTCAACCTCCCTCTCTCTCTCTCTCTCTGCGACGGCTGCGGCAGAAGAACCCTAAAACCACAACACAAAGGGGCTCCTCCTCCTTATATAGACAACTCAACATCAAAACGACGTAGTTTTGATTAAGTGAACTCCAGCGTCAAAATGACGTAGTTTTGATGGAACAGGCTACAACCTTCCCGCATCGACACAAGACAAAATACCCATAATTCCAATATGCCTCTTTGGGAAAAGATTACTAGAATAACAAAACCAAGGCAATGATGCAAAAACATGGTTGCACGCCATAATGCACATGATATCCCCATATCACGTGCGGCTCCAATTGATGTGAAATTCTTCCCCAAGGTTCCTTGTATCATGTAGAAAATAGGCATACAATAATCTTCTTGCACGTGATATCCGCATATCATATGCATTGTCACGTGCACCTCCCAAAGGTTACCTCTTGGGCTCATCTCTTACCTCAAACTTGCCCATCAACAAACAAGGTGTTTTAGCTAAACAGTGTGGAAAGAAAACTCCTTAAAACCCTACAATTTCCACCCCAAAAGGTAAAACTGTGACTAACTCTTCACATCCCAAAACACGGCTCATTAAAGAGTAAGAAACTCATGCAGAGTAAGAAAGTGCTGATACGAAGTAAGCTCTCCGGACTTCTCATTCATATGGAGTAAGGAAGCACGGACACGGAATAAGGATTCCAGTACCAAACTAACACGTAGTAAGCAACCACTAACATGGAGTAAGGATCCGAGCTTCAATAACACGGAGTAAGGAACTTTACGACGGATTAAGAAGATGCTACTTCAACTTATCATCTTCGCATTTGAAGTCATCAACTCGTTGAGTCCCGATATAAGACAAACTCGTTGAGAACCTAAAGCATCTTACACGTGGATCATATGGATATGTGGACATTACTTTAACTGCACTTGGGAACTCGCAAAGACGCTTATGTTTTAAAGACCCAAGATTTTGAGCTCCACATCCGCAACAATTGAGGCAGAGAGATTTCCGAGGAATAGTCGAAGCTGCACGTTTGCTCGGAAGAACAAGTTCCAAAGATGTTTTTGTTGGATGGTTATATATATTAACACTTGTATATTTTACTATAAGTGGAATTTGCACGAAAGTGATACAGAATATAGAGAAAAAGCACGTACATGTACAAGAGCTAAAATCTTCTTCATTATATGTCATAAACACTACCACCAATGATGACTTCTTGAAAATACAATCTTAATGACATTTTGCATTAGTAACTATAAACAAAGTGTAAGAGAGTTTTACAGTAGGTCAAAAAGCTTTATAAGCTTTAATCTGCTCCTATTTTGTTATATTTATCAATTGATAATAAAACAAAATACTTTCACTATCTGGTTATCTTCTACATTGACATTATCATTTAACCAGATAAGTGTTGTGCCAGAGACGAGCAAAAGTGTTTCGATAAGAGCCTATTCACCCCCTCTAGGCTCCCAGGTACCAACGAGTGGTATCAGAGCAAGTTCTACTTGCTTAAAGTAGAGATCCCACTCTTTCTCTCTCAACAATGGCCGAAGAAAGCAGTATGTTGTTCAATGCTTGCCTCAACTCCGGAGGAGCTCAAGAGCCCATCCCCAATCGAAGCAGCAGTGAAAATGTCGATCCACCTCAACCTTTTGCTGCCGCTACTCTTCAACAATGGAGTTCTGGTTGAACTCTGACCAAACCACCAAAGTTCACACCTGAGCTTTTCTCCCAGTGGAAAGCTCGCATAAAGATGTTCATGGTATGTCATGATCATCTCATGTGGCTGTGTCTTCATCAGGAGCTACTATTCCGATGACTATCAGAGAAAATGGAGTTAGAAGGCCAAAGACGGATGCTGAACTCACCAATGACGAAAAAGCCTGGCAGTGTACTAGCGAAAAGGCTCTGGCTTACGTAACATCGTCTTTGGACTCCAAAGCTTTCACGGACGTCCAGGGCTGCACAACAGCAAAAGCTGTCTAAGATAAACTGACAATCCTCTATGAGGGAAGTTAATCCCAAATGCAGAACATCATATGTGCTCTCAGGCAGAACTTTGAGAGCTTCAATCATAAACCTAGCGAATCCCTTGAGAGTATCTATCGGAGATTCAGCAAGCTCATTCTGAGTTGAAAATTATCAATGAGCATTACACACAATTTCAAATCAATGACAAGTTTTTCCTCTCCTTGCCAGATCGCTACTACTCCAAGCAGCTCCAGATGCAAGATGAAAAGAACTGGCAGTATGCTTCCCTTGAAGAACTATATGGAGAGCTACGGACTCATGAGGTCAGATTCAAATACACTAACTAAGATGAGAAAATAGCTTAGAAAGAAAAGACGGGTAACTTTCAAAGCTACGGAATGTCTCAGCATACAGCGGGATGATGATACAGAAGAGTCAAAGAACTCTAACTCGGATGCTAAAGAAGAAATAGCTCTTCTGGTCAAATCCTTTAAGCGATTCCTACAGAAAAACATAAAAGGATTCAGAAGAGGCTCCTCATCATCATCCAAGAGGAAGGAGTAATCGGAGTCTAGTTCCCAAGACTGCAATAATTGTGGGAAACCCGATCACTAGGCTAAGGATTATAAATCCAAATCAAAGACGGCCGATAAAAGTGACAAGGTTATACCCCGACACTCCACCTCAGAAAATAGCAAGAATAAGAGGAAGGCGTTCGTCACGAAGTACGTCAGCAGCTCAGATAAAGAGGAGGAATCCTCTGATGATGAGCCAACCGCGAAGTTGAACGTCTGCCTCATGGCAAATGCTGAGGTACCTTCTATCTCTGAGCTCATGTGTAAATTAGAATCTCTTACTGCTGAACGTGATCATGAAAAGATTGAGTGACTAATAATTACTCAAATGTACAAAGATATGGAAGGTTAGGCTAAACGTCTTGAATTTACTGTTGCAAGACTTGAAAAAGACATAGCTGACTTTAGGAGTAAAGAAGCTTGGTATCACGACCTTAGAGCTGAAAATCATTTACTAAATACCAACCTAACTGGCCTAATTGTTAATCTTAAAAGACTCGAGAATGAACTTGAAAAGAAAAAGAAAATAAATCGTAAGTGGCTAAAATAGGGAGAAATAGCTTCTACGTTTAGGACTGATCTGGACGACATCTGAGTTAAACCTGGCCTTGGCTCCGAACCATCTACCTCCACACATGCTACTGAGTGTCACTCGGATTTCATTCCGAAACTAACCAACCTTTATCCTATTAGTACATATAAACTGTTGGATGGTTTTATTTCAGGTGGCACCATAGTTTATGACTGTGGAAGACAGGCTGTTACTGCTAATCCTGAAGTAGTAGCACCCATACCTAAAGATGAAGGGAAGGCTGCTGCAGTCAAAGCTGAAACTGTAGCACCTAGAAAGAAAGGAAAGGCTAAGGTTGACGCATCTAGGGCCAAAAGCGCGTCACCTAATCGCAAAAGATTAGGCCATAGGGAATAGAGAAGAAAACCTATAAATCATAAGAAACCTGTATCCCCTATTTGTGCTCCACATCATAGTGTCTTTCCATCTGTAGAGAAATAGGCCATTATCACTATGAGTGTTAGAGTCTATTTGATGACTGGCTTTTCTAGAAAATCTAAATCTAAATCTCAAAGGAGTATCTCTCCTAAGAAAACCCGAATAAAAGAAGCAATTGACACTAATAAAGTAAAGTCAACATGGAAAGCCAAAGTTCCTAACAAAGCAAAATCCGGAACTGTTGACAATGTAGTTGTTTCTCCTAATCGCCCGAAACAAGTTTGGGCACCAAAAGTGTAAACTGTTGTCTTGCAGGAGCATCTCTGGAATTCATTGCCAGACCACTAACAAACGGGTATTTCGTGAGCGAAACCCAAGTGACGGTTAAGCTACTGTCATTTAAATCCCTTCTCAAAATATTAATTCCCTTAACTAATGCTAAATAGAATAGCGACAAGAAAGGGGTCGATCCCACAGAGATTACCAAGTTATCTAGCTTTAACTCAAATCACCAAATTAATCTTGTTTAAAACAATGTCTCAACAAACAAAATTGTGTTTTAAAATTACTTTACTGAAAATAGAATTGCAATTGAAATAACTAAAAACGTTGGATTTAGAATCAAGGATTAAGGCATCTAGGGTCACAATTTCACCTCCCTATGTTATCTCTACTGGTTCATGGTATTAGGGTTGTCTGATTGAAAACATGCTAAACATAAGCCAAGGACAACAAATGGTCATTGAGGTCCTTTTAAGAGTTGTATGCCAGAATGGTCATCTAAACACACAAACATGCAAAGCCAATAAATCATACTTGCAAAAGGATAATAATCACACCAATTACAAATAAGTTATGAATCTCAATCCGCCCCACACTAGGGCTAAGAATACCAAGGTGTACATCCAAAGATAGAAATTAAGAACAGATTCATAAAACATGCAAAACTCAATCATCCAAACCCAATATTCATAAACACAGCAAAGCAACAAGGGGGCTACATTGCTCCCCTAGATTATAAGAACTACTCACGCATGATTACAAGCAAAACCATAGCAGTAAAGCTAAACATCTTCTTCTAATCCATGCGCGCAACAAGGCTTCAAATCCAGGCTCCAAAATCCGCGACGGATGACTGCGACGGCTGCGACGGTTGCTCTCCTAGGTCAAGGAGCAACCTCCAAGTCGTGAAGCCTATCTCTCTCTCTAAAAACGTGTAGGGGGGTCTAGGTTACATAGCATGGGGCGTGGAGCCTCTATTTATAGAGGTTGGATGGGCCTTGAGGTGTGTACCCTAGCCCATCTATCAAAACGACGTAGTTTTGATAAGTGACACTCCACACTTTAAAATCTCTATCTTCCATCCACAATTTGGACATGGGCCTTCAGGAACAAATGATCAGCATGGAAAAACGATAGGATCGGTCCAAAAATATCTCTGCACCTCAATTTGCACGTGATATGGTGAATTCACGTACAGCTCCAAATCAACTCAAACTTCTCCCCAAACTTCCTTGCATCCTGTAGAGGCCTGAGAAGCAAAAATATGCTTGCACGTGAAATGAGGGAATTCACGTGCAGCTCCAAATGCTCTGAAATTTCTGTGGTAGGTAGAGGACATCATTCTAAGCAACTTTTGTTCTTGCACGCCAATTGTTTGAGGCCATTTACTATATCAAAAGTGAGCTCCAAAATCTGCCAAAACAGCTTAAAAACGCATGTATTTGCGAATAGCATCTTCCTAGGGGTTAGAGCAAAAATATATGATATATGAAGCAATAAAGCTCTAATCATGCTCTTAAACATCCTAAATAAACACTAGAATAACGGCATAAAATGCACGTTATCAAATACACCACACTTGAACCACTACTTGTCCTCAAGCAAAAACATACAAGCATGCAAAAATAAAATAAACACGCAGTCAAACGGAAGAAAAATAAAATAACAATCAAGGAGAATCATGGTTTCCTAAGCATGCAACTCTATCAGGATGAAATGGGAATTTAAGCATCAAAATGAGTCATAGCTTAGTTCATTCATGTCCATATCCCTAGTCCAACAACCATGCAATATCACCACTTAAATTTCAGATATGAGCAAGCAATCCATGATAAAATAGCACCTAGTTTCGCTTTAAGTTCTTACCAAGGATAAGCAGCCTCACTCAATTATAATAATTCTCAAGCCCAATACCTATCAATGAACAATGGATGGAAAACTCTATCTCTACACTCGCCATCAACTATTGATTAAGTACTTGCCAAGCAATCTTGAGAGTTCCCTATTGTGCTCATCAAAGAAAACACACCCTCTATTATACTTTATTTGAACTCACACGCTAGTCTAAACTCAATAAACTCACACTCTATTCTAATAACTGATAAAACAAAACCATGAGCTAAAGAATTGAGCTCAACACTCTCAAATAAACAAAACTCAGCCAATGTGGCTACCAAACTAACTAATTACTCATATGAACATCAAGCCAATGTGGCTTTTATTTTGGCTACCAAATTAACTAATTACTCTTTTTTTTTTTGGAATAACCTTACAAGGTTGCATTTTATGCTCTCCCTTGATGGATTATTCACTCTTTTTTTTTAACTCACATGACACACAAATAAGACTGATTTTTCTAATGCATACCCCTTGCCATTTTGCTACATAAGGAGAGACAGAAATTCATTGATGCCTCACATCCCACTTCCCAATTAAGTGATGGCTTTTTCACATTCTATATCACAGCCTTTTATATTTACAACACAACAAACAAAAATTAGGATACATAGGAAATCAAAGTGACTTAAAGGTCTTGCACCCTAACTAAACACCAAACACTGAGCACTAATAAGTAATCACATGCTTACTTGACTCCTACCATTAAATAACTAATGTTGAATGCAAGAAGAGTAGCAATTATTACCCATACCCTAAAATGGCACTCAAAGGCTAAAAGAAGCTGTTCTCATTTTTCATTTCTTTTTCACTCAACTTTAAGGGTTACTTAGGTCTATCTTAGCATGTTATGCTTAACTAATATTCAAAACTCAGCTCCAAAAACATGGTGATATCATTCAAAAGATAAAGACATGATCAAACTAAATTAGAGCACATTTAAACTACTTAAAAACCCTTATCACAACATGATACTAATGTGGCATAAAAAAAATTAAATTTTAAGCCAAAATTGCATACTTAATATCCATGCCTCCACAAGAAAATCATTCAAGCAAACCACTCAAACAATCATGCAACTAAAAACAGTTTTTTTTGTTAAAATAAATGACTAACAAACTATCTAAGATAAAATTATAAATAAAACATGCAATCACAACATAAAAGACAAGCAAGTGGCTCAAGTCACTCCCCATACACCACACTTAAAATATGCTATGTCCTCATGGCATAAAATGGGGAGTAGGAAAAACACTTACCCCTGGTTTGGCACACTGTAATAGTAGATGACATTGGCCACCATTCGTCGCACTTGAGCCACAAAGTCAACCGACGTCTCACCGCACACTTCCCAAGTTTCCTTCCCTTGCAGAATAGCCATCATGTAGTAGCAAGCAAAGATCCCACAGCTAAATTGGTCAGGCTGTTGGGGAATTTGCATTTTGTTGTAGTGAATAAGAGGGAGCTTGTCCGCCAACAAGCCTTCTTGGATCATCGCCACTTTGATTCGTTTGATGAACCCATGCACTAACTGTCTTTTCCGTCTGGCAAACCCTTCGCCTTGGCTTGGATCATATAGCACGGCATGTCCTACATCCAGATTCAAACGGACCAATACATAGTGGTGGTCAATGTGCACCGGAATCAGCACCTCATGCATACCATGCCAAGGGCGGTGCCCTTCATTCTCACCATTGATGCGTTGGCGCCACACCTCTTCGGACAAGGGTTGATTAAATATCTCGCACAGCATGATGGAAGTGAACTAAGCTAAGGGGTAATTATGAGGCTCAGCCTCCACTACATAGCGCATGGTCCTGCAAAGAGGTTTATCTCTTCGGAGTAGAGATATTCATTCTCTGAGATCCTCTTTAGGCCAAAAGGGGTGAAGATATCATTATCCCGTGTAAAGCGAGCCCTCTGAACCGTGGAATTGATGAATTCTTCAAATGCTGCTTGGCTCTCGTCGGATGATAAAGCTGGATTAATGATTAAATGGATAGGAGGGCCAAGAAGGTCTTCAGGTTCAGCAGGCATGTATGTAACCCAAGAGACAGGATGTATAACAGGCACAAGAGCCTGAGAAAATGCAGGATCAGTAAAAGGCTGGAAGGGTGAATACCCTTCTGCTGGCTCTGTCTGCTCTTGAGGCTAGAAGGGTGAATACCCTGTTGCTGGCTCTGCCTCCTCTGGGTGATAGTAGGATGGCCTAGCTGAAGATTCTGGTTGAGGTAGATCCGCCTGGGCTGGATAAGAAACTTCAGGGGATGGAGAGGGTTCTTCATCAGATATCTCCACTATAGGAGAACGTTTTGAAGCTTTCCTCTTGCTCAAGGCCTTCCAGATTTTGCCTAGGAGGCCTTTGACTTCTTTGTTGTCCTTCCTTAGGGCTTCCACCTCGCGCTGGGTTCTGGCATTTGCCTCCCTGAGCTGCTGTGTTTCTTGCCTCCCTGAGCTGTTGTGTTTCTTGCCTCCAAGCTTTGGTAGATGCAGCAGCTGGAGCTTCTGGGGCTTCTCATGCTCTAGGAGATGCATGAGCAGCTACGTCTGGGGCCTCCCATGCTCTAGTTCTAGGTCGTGAAGTAGCTTGTTGGTCTCCAGAGATGAGGGCCATTAATTCTTCACATTGGGCACTAGTGATGTGCCCATTAGTGACTGCCCAATTGATGACCTCCACTTCGCTCACCACCTGCCCACGAATGCCTTGAAAGAAATTGAAAATATCTTCTTTGTGTACATTGAACTGCATGTACATGGCAGTGAGTCTGTATAGAGTCTGCTTCCTTTGATCCAAATAAGGAGAGGTCTCCCTTGCAAAGTCAATGGATCACTCCACATGAACACTGTGCCTAGCGGGCTGTGATGGAGGAGGAACATTGGTTGCACAATGGCCTCTGGTACTGATCCCCAAACCCCCTTCAGCATGCAATACTCTTAACACCCAGTGAGAAGGAAAAGTGATGCTATCCATGGAGGAAAAATGCAAAGCAGGCATGCTTTGAAATATCAAACACAAAAGTCTGCCATTTATCTGCTTTGATGAGTTTTTCTTCCACCATTTAAAAATGGTAGTGGCTCAATCTACATTTAGCATATGATCAATGCTATACATGAACTCCAGGTGTGGCTTAGGCACACTATCTATCCCACTAGTCTGAATCAATAAGCATTTCCCTACCAGGTAGGCTAGGCATCTAAATCTTCCAACAAAACCATTCTTGGTATACTGCCTTCGACTTTGAAATTTTCTAGCATAGTTGCATGCAGTACCCAATTCTCCTAGGCTTAGCTGAGGGAAGCTATCACTAGGTGCAAGGAGGTTAAAGCAATGTCTAATAATTTCAGGGGTAATTCTGACATAAACCCCTTGCACAACCCCTATCAGTTCATCCTCACTCACAGAGACAGATGCATAAAATTCTTGTAGGGCAGAGTAGGAAATAGCTGGCTGGGCAGATACTAACCTTTGTAATCCCAGATTTTGAATTTTAAGAGCCACCTCTCTAACCCAACCCAGCTCTGAAGCCTCCAAAGCCTGCATATCAAGAGCATGCCCCAAGAGTATCTCCTCCTCAGGTTGGCTATCAGCACTAGGTGAGTGCACCTCCTCCTGGCCAGTCCTCCTTGTGCGCACCATCTTTGGAATGAGAATAAAGAGCAAAGAGCAGAAAACTAAAGAGCAAGAGAGCAAAAGAGCAGAGTTTCTCTAATACTCAGATCTGGAGTGATTTTGGTGTGGAAGCCTTTGAAGATGGCCTCTCTTTATATAGCGTGCAGAAGGAAAGATGCTCCAATTGGCGTGATACACGTGCCCCTAAATTTTCAGAGTGTTCTGACCAAAATAGCCCTTGCACGTGAATTGGTTAAATTGGCGTGCAGGTCAGAATCGTCCCGAACTTTGGTGGTGGGTCCCCCTTGAGCTGGCAAGCAATAGTCCCTTCTGCACGTGAATTGTATGAAGCTTCTAGGAGGGCTAAAATCGGTAGTTTGCATTTTTGAGCCTCCATATGACAGCTAGCAATTCGCGTGCAAGAGTAAACGTGATTCACATGGTCTTCATCTAACATTCCAGAAAGTTACAGCTCAAAAGGAGGTGCACGTGAATTGGGCAATTCACGTGCAAATTCACGTTCAGGCCCAAACTGGCCCAAATTTTTCCACTTAGTTTCTTGTGCATTATGGACCATCTTTAAGTCTTGCACGTGAATTGTTTGAGCCCATCTTCAAGCACTTTTGGGCTTCACTTGCTCCTTGCTCCTTGACTTTGACTTTAAAAATAATTTCACAAGTTCAGGACCCAATAATTTGCTTATCCTGCAAATGGTTAGTTAAGAAAGGAACAAAGTCTCCTGCACAATGGTTAGCTTACAAACAAATTTATTGAATAAAATAAATAAAAGAAAATAACATAAAATAAAACATAGCAATAAACATTGGGTTGCCTCCCAACCAGCGCTTTATTTAAAGTCTGTAGCTAGACTTTCAGTTATGATCATGCAATGGTGAAAGAGAGGGAATCAACTATCTCCCTCTGAGTTGAATCAAAGTATGGTTTCAGTCTGTTGCCATTCACCCAAAATTTCTTGCCATCTACAGCTTGGAGCTCAAAGCTCCCATATGGCTTCTTATCAACTATCACAAAAGGTCCCATCCACTTGGACCTTAATTTTCCTGGAAATAACCTCAACCTTGTGTTAAATAGAAGAACTTTCTGCCCTAAGGTTAAAGGTTCATTGTTGAGTTGCCTATCATGCCATTTCTTAGTTCTTTCTTTGTAAAATTTAGCACTATCATAGGCATCCAGCCTAAGCTCATCTAACTCAATTAATTGAGTCATCCTAAGCTCCTTGATCTCTTGTGGGTTAAAATTTAACTTCTTCAAGACCCAATGAGCCTTGTGTTCTAGTTCCACAATCAAGTGACATGCCTTACCATATAGAATACGGTAAGGTGACATCCTAATGGGAGTTTTGTAAGCTGTCCTATATGCCCATAAGGCTTCATCAAGCCTTTGAGACCAATCTTTCCTATTGGCTCCAACAGTTTTCTCTAAAATGGACTTAATCTCTCTGTTGGACACTTCTGCTTGTCCATTAGCTTGCGGGTGGTAGGCTAAAGACTTCCTATGAGTGACACCATACTTGTTCAATAATTTGTCAAACAATTTGTTGCAGAAATGACTACTCTCATCACTGATTATAGCCCTTGGTGTCCCAAAACGGCTAAAGATGTTCCTAGTAAGGAAGTGAGTCACTACCCTAGCATCATTCACTCTAGTAGGAATAGCTTCTACCCACTTAGACACATAATCCACAGCAAGCAAAATGTATGAATACCCATCAGAATTGGGAAATGGCCCCATGAAGTCAATGCCCCAAATGTCAAAAATTTCAACCGGAAGGATTCCAGATTAAGGGCATCTCATTTTTCCTAGACAGACCACCTACCCTTTGACATCTATCACACTTTTTGATGTGGACATAGGTGTCATTCACCATGTGAGGCCAATAAAAGCCACACTGCATGATTTTAGCCACAGTTCTTTGCACCCCAAAGTGGCCCCCATAATGTGATGCATGACAATGATGTATTATGTCATCTACCTCCTCCTCAAGGACACACTTTCTAATGATTTGGTCAGAACACCTCCTATAAAGAATTGGGTCTTCCCAAATGAATTTCTTAGCATCCACTAACAATTTCTTTCTCCTGGTGGTAGTCTAACCGTTGGGTATGAACCCAGGTGGCTAAATAATTTGCTATGTCAGCAAACCAAGGAAGATGATGCACCTCAAACAACTTCTCATCAGGAAAGTCATCTACAATGGGTAGAGACTTAGGTGCATTCTCCACACAGGAGAGGTGATCAGCCACAAAATTTAGGGCTCCCTTTGTGTCTCTAATTTCAAGGTCAAATTCCTGTAAGAGGAGAACCCACCTAATCAAGCGTGGCTTAGCTTCTTTTTTAGCAAACAAATATTTCAATGCAGCATGATCAGTATAAACGATGACTTTAGACCCAAAAAGGTAGGGTCTAAACTTGTTGCAGCCATAAACCATGGCTAGCAACCCTTTCTCAGTGGTGGTATAGTTCTGTTGAGCATCATCTAAGGTCTTACTAGCATAGTAAATGACCCTAAACACCTTTTCTCGCCTTTGCCCTAAGACTACCCCCACAGCATAATCACTCGCATCACACATTAGCTCAAAAGGCTGAGCCCAGTCAGGTGTGACTATAACAGGTGCAGTGACTAACTTACCCTTGAGGATGTTGAAAGCTTCTAAGCAATCTGCATTAAACTCAAAGCTTGTGTCTTTTTCTAACAACCTACTCATGGGTTTTGCAATTTTTGAGAAGTCCTTAATGAATCTCCTATAAAAGCCAGCATGGCCAAGGAAACTTCTCACTCCTTTTTCATTGGTTGGAGGTGGCAGAGTCTCAATAGTGGAGATTTTTGCCTTGTCTACCTCCAAACCATGTGCAGACACCATGTGCCCTAGAACTATCCCCTCAGTTACCATGAAATGGCATTTCTCCCAATTTGGTACTAGTTCCTTCTCCTCACATCTCTCGAAGACCACATCTAGATTTTTCAAGCACTGTTGGTAGGAGGAACCAAACACCGAAAAGTCATCCATGAAGACCTCCATGATCTCCTCAACCAAACCTTGAAAAATGGCCATCATACACCTTTGAAAGGTGCCAGGGGCATTACAAAGCCCAAATGGCATTCTCCTAAATGCAAAAGTGCCAAAAGGGCACGTGAAGGTGGTCTTTTCTTGGTCCTCGGGCTTAACCATGATCTGATTATACCCGGAATAGCCATCTAAAAAGCGGTAGTGACTATAGCCAGCTAACCTATCCAACATTTGGTCAATGAAAGGAAGAGGAAAATGATCCTTCCTAGTAGCCTTGTTCAGCTTTCTATAGTCTGTCATCACTGGTTTTTGTCCGGGCCCGTTTGGGGTGAGCTCAAACTAAACCAATGGTGAGAAGTTTTAAAGTCGCCACCAACTGTTTTTGGGGTACAGTTGGATACCCTCTACTTTGAGTAGTTTAAAGTTTGTGGTCTACTGTCACGCCCCAATTTCCTTCCACTTGGAAATGAGTAGTGACTGCCCATGCCCGCATCCGAAGGGACAAGGGGTTGGTGCAAGCACCTTAAAAGGACTTCTGGCACGGGTGCTGTCCCAAACCTGCACAACCAGGCTAACATGCCAAGGGGCATGCTCCTGCTCCCAAACCATGCACAAACACAAATTGAATAACAACATCTCATTTTATTTCATTTCAAAGACTAAATGTTTATTACAACCCAGTCGGGGAAAAACCCCTATGAAGCCAGGTGTACTGTTACAAATAAAACCAAACCAAATTCCAGAACATAAAACCACGAGCACGACAAAGGAAATAACATAAAACTCCCAGCCTCAGGGGCCTAGCTCCTCAGCCTTCACCTACCGCCTGCTAAACCCTGCAAAAGGACAGTTTATAGGAGGGGTGAGCAAACCATAGCTCAGTAGGGATCCAGTCTCCCCAGACCTGTCCCGCTCTACAACATGCATGATATGTGTATGTTTGTGCTCGTGTCGTGCCTAAGGCTAAAGCAGCAAACATCACCCAGTAAACACTCTTTACCTGAGCCCGCACTGAAGGGCAGAGGACACCCCGCCACCACGGCGACATGACATACCACATCCAAGCGAATGTTGCATGGACACCAATGCAACATTTTCCACCCGAGTCAGATATGGTCAACCACCTCCTCGGGCGCCATACCTACCCTCAGGAATGGGTGTAGACTTAGCCCACTGTCGTGAGTGATACACCGAGACTCAGGACCACGTCCTGGCCAAATCTCAAAGGGGTCCAGCTATTGTGCCTGGCCCATATCTCAGCTCAGTCTCAAACAGACCAACAGACAACGATAGCATTACATCTCGACATGTAAACTCAAGACAAGATTTACACTTTATTTCGGAGGGACCAACATGGTCGAGATACAAGCCACACACATTAGCCTCACAAGGCTTTTTATCAAATACAAATCAAACACAAGTACACACCGTCGCACAGGTATATCATCGGACACCCATATACAAGGTCTCACAAGCATTATATTGAATACATGGCATGCGGGCCTCACGGACATTTTATCAAATACATAGTGTGCGGGCCTCACGGACATTTCATCAAACACATGGTGGGCATAAACAAACCCAAAAAATCCTCAGGCCAAATTCAACATCGGAATCAACAGAACATGCCACCAGGGCCAACATCCATATAGGAGATCACACCTATATGGATTTACATATATATATATAGGCGAATATCCTAGAACAGAGGAGAGTTAGGAAGAACATGAATCCCTACCTCAGACTTTTGTCCTAACCTCTACGCTAGATACCTCCCAACGACGCGAACCACCACGGCAACTGCCCGGAGATCCTCTCTCTCTCTCTCTCTCTCTCCGGAAAGCTGCAGCAAAAAGAAGAACACAAGAACCCTAAACTCAAACTCAAGCCCTCATTATATAGACACTACCCACATCAAAACAACGTAGTTTTGATTAAGTAAATCCCAGGATCAAAACGACGTAGTTTTGATCACACAAGTTAGCACCTTTCCGCACCCATATAGGCCAAAATACTCAGAATTTCAACATGATCCTTTGGAGGAAGATCATTAGAATGTCAAAACCAAGAGAACCATGCAAAAATATGGCTGCACGTCAATTTGAACGTGAATTCCCCAATTCACGTGCAACTCCAAATGCACTCCAAATGCGCTCAAACTTCACCCCTAGCCTCCTTGCATCATGTAGAAGACAACCACACTTACACGTGAAATGGACCCATTTCACGTGCACCCCACATACACGTCCGTTTGGCCTGAAACTTCTGTGATAGATAGAGGACATCATTCTAAGAATCTTTCCTTTTGCACGTGAATTCATTTGAGCCCATTCACTAGGTCAAAATCTAGAAAAAACCCTACTCAGAAGGCAAAACTGTGACTAACTCAAGGTACGGGTCCTTACATCTACATTATCAGAGAAGGGTTCGGGAGTTGGTTACGTGTAGGGAAGGATTAGCACTCCTACAGCGCCCTTTCGGTATCTAATTTAGGAGGAGGAGGTTTTTATTTTATTTGTACTGCCATGACTGGGTTAAATTTCCTAAAAAGTCTATGATTTTTATTTAGCTAAGTTATTTATTAAAACTATAGTGAAAATGGATTTTACCCTAAGTTTCTAAAGGGAATCCTAAAGTTTTTGGGTTTTTGTTTGAAGTGGATAATGAGGTTCTAGGGATTGGTTTTGGCTTTTGGTTTTATTTTAGAAATTGAGGTCCTAGAAAATGATTTTTTTTATTCCCCCCCCCCCTTTTTGGTTTTTCTTGGGTTAGAAAACATACATTTTTTTTGTTTTTGTTTTTTTTTTTGTTTTTTTTGTCCCTTTTTTGTGTTCCTTTTTTTTTGGTTTTAGAAGTACTAATTTTGGTTTTCTTCTTTTTTTTTTTGGTTTTAAAACATGGAAACGTTTTTTTTGTTTGTTTTTGTTTTGTTCTTTTCTTTTTAAGGAGACATTTTGAACACATTTTGAAAACTATTTATAGAAAAACATGTTATAGAAGACCTTTTGGAAAAACATTTTGTCGAATACATTTTGTTATTTTTTTGTTGTGTGTTTTATAAAGCTTTGAACCAAAATCTACGCGTTTCAATAATTGAAAATACATAGAAACACATATATCAAAATAGATGTGGAGTGTGTGAGTGTGACATCCACAAAAGAAAAATAAAATCACTCTTTTTTTCTTTTTCTCCTTTTTTTTTCATCTTCTCCCTTTGCTCTCTCTCTTTTTCTTTCTTTGTTGTTTTTTTGTTTGCTATACTTTACATATTACAACATACACATATACAAAGGAAAGGGAAATACAAAGGAAATGCAACGCAACAAATAACAAAAAAAAGAAAAAGAAATACAAGGAAATATTAAGAATTACATCAAATATCAATGTAAATAAGCTGAAACGTAATGAAGAAATAAGAGCTGAACCGACTTTGGGGCTCACAACACTAACCTTCTGTTTAAGCTCCCGCCGGCGCTGATAGTCACTTGCTTGAATTAGAACCAACAGATCTGGCAGCGGGACTTGTGAAGAGGCTTTCCTGGTATTTGGAGATAGGAGGGCTGAAGTGGGCGTGAGAGAAAGAGAGGGCTAAAGTTGGAGTTGTTTTTGTGTTTTTTTTTTTTGCTGAAAAAAGGAACTGGAACGAGATAGGAGGGAAAGGGGATGCAGGGGCGATGTTTGATTGTAGAATAGCAGAAAGACTGGGCGTTTTTTTTTAGGACGAATCTGAGAGAGGATGGCAGTTAGGGAGGCATTTTTTCTTTGCGTTACCTCTCTCTTTTTTCTGGGTTTTGGATTTCTCTCTTCTTTTTCTTTTTCTGGGTGGACGAGTGATCTCTTTCCCTTTTCTGTCTTTCTTTTTTTTTGCTCTCTCTGTTTTTTGCTCTCTTTGGTTTGCAGGTTTCTTTTCCCACGATGATGGCTCTCTCTGTGTGTTCTTTTCACGATGATGGCTCTCTCTTTTTCTCTCTTCTCCTCTTCTTTTTCACGTACCTCCTTTTGTTTTTCCACCCCTCAGCCCTCTACGCAGGGACGGACGACTGCATCTTAAAAGACTGCAGAAAATTTTTTTTCGCTGGATTGTCATTAATTGCAGCATTTAATGCTGTATTATTGATTTCCTTATTTTTGTCCAGGTGTTATGTGATCTGTCGGGTGGTCTGGCGACTTGCAGCTCGTGATTGCCCTTTTTAATGTTTTCGTTTAGCACATGTGACCGACAGGTATTCAAGAATAATTCTTTGTCAGATGGCCAGCGCATAAGACAGGTCTCGTGAACAACCAGCGAGAAAAATAAGCCAGCAAGGAAGCCAGCGAGAAAAATCAGCGAAGGCAAAAAGGGGTCAGAGGTTCGAAGTGTCGGCAGGTCGGAGTGTCGGCAGGTCGAAGTGTCGGCAGGGTCGAAGCTTCGGTCAACGGTGGAAGGCGTACGGGTGCTGCGGGTCGGCGTCGTAAGTCGCGGGTCGAAGTGTCGGCAGCGAGGCTTCGAGGGTCGAAGGGTCGAAGGTCAGAAATCAGCTGGTCAACGGGGCTTCGAGGCTTCGAGGCTTCGGGGCTTCGAGCCTCGGGACTTCGGGGCTTCGAGCTTCGGGGCTTCGAGCTTCGAGCTTCGAGGCTTCGAGCTTCGGGACTTCGGGGCTTCGAGCTTCGGGGCTTCGGGGCTTTGAGGCTTCGAGCTTCGGGGTCAATGGGTCGAAGTGTCGGCAGGTCAACGGTCAACGGTCAACCCCATTTTTTTTTTGTTTTTTTTTAACTTTTAATTACCTTTTTACCCTTACCCATAATGCAAAAATGGACGACCTTTTAGGGATTGTTTGGGAAGACTCGTATTCGCCTACATAGACATTTTAGAGAATTTCGCATGATCACTTTTTCGGGCAGTTTGACCAGGGGTATTGACCGTCTTTTGGCAAGTTTTGACTTTTCCAACGAAGATTGTTTTGGCCATAACTTCTTCATTTTAAGTCCGATTTGAGCTCGGTCAAGTGCGTTAGTCTCCAATTTTCATCCTTTATCACCCGGTGTCAGTCTTGGGGCGCTTCAAGGACTTGTAGCAGAAGTCATTAATTTTGGACTCCCCTGTACATGTCAATTGTATTCATCTTATGCAGATTGGGGTAGACCATTCCTTGGAAGTATGGGATCATTGTGGACCTGTTCAACAAGGTATATGGCATGGGTAGAAAGGTATATCAAATGGGGTTAGTATGTCCAACCCGGACAAAATGGGGTCCAACATAGTCAACACACACTCTCCACCCCGTCACAGTGAGAGATGGGATCAATTCATTTTTCTCATTCTTAATCACGGTCATGCCCCCTTTCTTGGGCACAACATGCAATGGACTCACCCACTCACTATCGGAAATAGCATAAATTATACCCGCATTTTTTCATTTTAAAATTTCTTTTCTAACAACTTCTTTCATGGCAGGGTTTAATCTTCTTTGTCTTTCGAGATGGGTTTAAAATCATCATTCATCAAAATTTTATGCATGCAAATCCCTGGACTAATACCCCTAATGTCTTCAATGTTCCATCCTAGGGCCTTTTTGTGTTTCCTAAGGACTTCTAGCAATTGAGTGCACTCCACATCATTCAAATTAGAAGCAACAATGACAGGGAATTGATTTGTAAAGTCTAGAAATTCGTACCTTAGGTGTCCAGGCAGCTCTTTCAGTTCTGGAGCTGGAGGCACGTCATCTTCTTTCTCCTCCTCAGCTTGCTCCAGAGAGTTTGTAGTTTGCTCATCTTACTCAGCTGTCAAGTACATCTCTTCATCTTGTTGAGCTTCTATAAGCTGAAGGGCTCCATTATTGGTGGTGGTAATTTCTTCTACCAAGTAGTCTTCCACCAATTCCTCAAGGTCTTCAACCCAAAGGCAGTCCTCCTCCTCTTGACCTTGCAAAGCCTTCCCCATGTGGAAGACTAAGGTCTCCTCATTAATTCTCAGAGTTAGCTGCCCTTGAGCAACATCAATCAATGCACAACCCGTTCTGAGAAACGGTCTTCCAAGGAGTAGCTGAACTCCTCTATCTTCTTTCATCTCCAAAACTACAAAGTCCGCTGGAAATATGAAGGAGCCCACTTTGACTAACACGTCTTCAATTATCCCTTCAGGCCTTCCAGTAGACCGGTCAAAAGACCGCAATGATATGGAAGTGGGCTTCATGCCCTTAAGCCCAAGCCGCTTGTACAAAGCAAAGGAGATCAAATTGATGCTGGCCCCTAAATCACATAGGGCCTGCTCGTCGCGGTGCATTGCCAATCACACAAGGGAGATTAAAACTGCCCGGATCTTTATGCTTGATGGGCAAACTCTGTTGAACAACACTGCTCACCTCGTTAGTGACTGCCACCGTCTCATGATCCCCATATTTCCTCTTCTTCTTCACAAAATCTTTGATGTACTTTCTGTACCTAGGCATCTGCTCCAAGATTTTCACAAATGGAATGTTAATTTCAATCCTCTTGAACAAACTCAGAAAGCGCTCATGCTCTTCTTCAACCCTCTGGTTCCTCAGCCTCTGAGGAAATGGCATAGTAGGCCTGAGCTCTTGCCTTTGTTCTTCAGCTATTCTGTCTTGACTCGATTCTTTGGTCCTTCTTTTCTTGCACTCTTTCTTCAGCTTTATCTTATTTTCCTTGGTCATCAGCTTCCAAGGGTCTGCTCTGTTCTTCTGGGAATTGCCTTCTTCTTAGGCTCTTCACTTCTTTCAGTGCCTTCCCGCTTCTTAGAGTAATAGCCTTGCAACTCTCCTTGGGGTTCACCTCAGTATCACTTGGAAAAGATTTAGCTGAGACTCCTTGATTTACATTCTAGGCCAAACTCACAAGCAGCTTTTCTATATTCTTCATTGAAGATTCCATGGTGACTACCCTTTCCTCCAAATTATCCTCTCTTTTGGTTGGCTCATCCACATTCTGATATACCCTTCCTCTTTCTTGTTGAGGCCGAGGTCAGTTCCGCTCGAATCCTGGAGGTGGGTGTAAATAATTATCCGTAGCATATAGATTCTGCTTCATCCATGGGGGAACATATTTGTACTGAAATGAGGTATCTCCCCCTCGGTTCTGGTTTTTATGAAATGGCTGAGATTGCTGCTGGTTCCGGTTGTACCCTTGTTGTTGTTGTTGAGGATAAAATTGCTGCTTCTGATACAAGCCCTTTCCTCCAACATAATTTACTTCTTCAGCTCCACTCCAGCCCTGCTCAGCTACTGGTAAAGCTTGTTGTGATCCTTCAACTTTAAGAGCGAATACTTCCTTGCCTTTCACTAAAGCTTGAATCTGTGCTTGCATATCATTGGAAGAATTATCAACTGAAGCTATCTTCTCCCTTGGCTTTGAAGTACGCACATTAGACCACTGCCAATCAGCTAATGACAGCCTCTCCAAGAGCTCTGCTGCTGCGTCAGGCTCTAGATTCATCAAGCATCCTCCAGCAGCTGCATTCACCTTGTCTTGTGAGTGGGACTGAAGACCTGTGTAGAAAGATTCAATTTGAATCCACTGGGGTCTTCCATGATCAGGGCATCTTCTCACTAAGTCTTTGAAACGCTCCCAAGCTTCATGAAGAGTCTCCATCTCATCTTGCCTAAATCTGCTAATCTCCCCTCTGAGCTGGATCACCTTGGAAGGAGGGAAATACTTTGACATGAACTTGGTCTGCATCTCTTCCCAAGTGTTGATTGAACCTGCTGGCAGACTGTTGAACCAGCCAAGAGCTCTATCCCTTAAAGAGAAAGGGAAAAGCCTTAGCTTTATTGCCTCCTCCGATACATTGTTGATCTTTATGGTGTCACACATCTGGTAGAACCTCATCAAATGCTGGTGTGGATCATCCACGGCTGTTCCTCCAAACGCGTTGTTGCTCACCATGTTGATTAATGCCGGCTTCAGCTCGAAGCTATTTGCTTGGACTCTTGTCTGCCGAATCCCAAAATCATGGTCTGACATCATCGGTCTCGCATAGTCTAAGAAGGTTCTGGGCATAAACCTATTACCCTCTTCTTCTGGATATTAGCCATTGTAATTGGCCCCTCCTTGCGGTGCACCACCATCAGGCCTTAAATCTGCCATCAATTCATCTACTGAATGCTCTAAGCCTTGCAATGCTTCTTCAGCCTCACGTGCTGCTTCCCTAGCTACTCTGCGACGAGCTCTGAACAATCTTTCAGGTTCCTGATTAAATGGTATAAACTCCTGTCTTGGCATGCACAACTAGGAATTCCTCAAACACTTGGTGTATGTTCCTGTAAAACAACAAGAATACACCCAGCAGCTCCGAACAATGCAAAACAAACAAATAAAGAACACAAAATAACAGAAAATAAAAGACAGAATAAAACACCAAGATCAGAATTCAAACAATTTCACTCAATGTTGATTTTAAAAACTAGTTAACTGCGAATCCCCGGCAACGGCGCCAATTTGACAAACGGGTATTTCGTGAGCGAAACCCAAGTGACGGTTAAGCTACTGTCGTTTAAATCCCTTCTCAAAATATTAATTCCCTTAACTAATGCTAAATAGAATAGCGACAAGAAAGGGGTCGAGCCCATAGAGATTACCAAGTTATCTAGCTTTAACTCAAATCACCAAATTAATCTTGCTTAAAACAATGTCTCGGCAAACAAAATTGTGTTTTAAAATTACTTTACTGAAAACAGAATTGCAATTGAAATAACTAAAAACGTTGGATTTAAAATCAAGGATTAAGGCATCTAGGGTCACAATTTCACCTCCCTATGTTATCTTTACTGGTTCATGGTATTAGGGTTGTCTGATTGAAAACATGTTAAACATAAGCCAAGGACAACAAATGGTCATTGAGGTCCTTTTAAGAGTTGTATGCCAGAATGGTCATCTAAACACACAAACATGCAAAGCCAATAAATCATACTTGTAAAAGGATAATGATCACACCAATTACAAATAAGTTATGAATCTCAATCCGCCCCAGACTAGGGCTAAGAATACCAAGGTGTACATCCAAAGATAAAAATTAAGAACAGATTCATAAAACATTCAAACCTCAATCATCCAAACCCAATATTCATAAACACAGCAAAGCAACAAGGGCGCTACATTGCTCCCCTAGATTATAAGAACTACTCATGCATGATTACAAGCAAAACCATAGCAGTAAAGCTAAACATCTTCTTCTAATCCACGCGCGCAACAAGGCTTCAAATCCAGGCTCCAAAATCCGCGACGGATGACTGCGACGGCTGCGACGGTCGCTCTCCTAGGTCAAGGAGCAACCTCCAAGTCGTGAAGCCTCTCTCTCTCTCTCTCTAAAAACGTGTAGGGGGCTCTAGGTTACATAGCATGGGGCGTGGAGCCTCTATTTATAGAGGTTGGATGGGCCTTGAGGTGTGTACCCTAGCCCATCTATCAAAACGACGTAGTTTTGATAAGTGACACTCCACACTTTAAAATCTCTATCTTCCATCCATAATTTGGACATGGGCCTTCAGGAACAAATGATCAGCATGGAAAAACAATAGGATCGGTCCAAAAATATCTCTGCACCTCAATTTGCACGTGATATGGTGAATTCACGTACAGCTCCAAATCAGCTCAAACTTCTGCCCAAGCTTCCTTGCATCCTGTAGAGGCCTGAGAAGCAAAAATATGCTTGCACATGAAATGGGTGAATTCACGTGCAGCTCCAAATGCTCTGAAATTTCTGTGGTAGGTAGAGGACATCATTCTAAGCAACTTTTGTTCTTGCACGCTAATTGTTTGAGGCCATTTACTATATCAAAAATGAGCTCCAAAATCTGCCAAAACAGCTTAAAAACGCATGTATTTGCAAATAGCATCTTCCTAGGGGTTAGAGCAAAAATATATGATATATGAAGCAATAAGGCTCTAATCATGCTCTTAAACATCCTAAATAAACACTAGAATAACGGCATAAAATGTACATTATCAACCACTTGAAGTTAAAGATCAATCAAAGCAAGTGGATACTCGATAGTGGATGCTCCGGACATATGATGGGTGTTCAGTTTCTGCTCGTAGAAGTTACTGACAAACGAGGCCCATCCGTATCATATGGCGACAACAGTAAAGGTAAGACTGTGGGGTATGGCACTTTAACCAACGGTTGTGTATCAATTACTAAAGTTGCACTAGTCAAAGGTTTGAAGCATAATCTGCTAAGTGTCAGTAATTTATGTGACAAAGGATTTATTGTTTCCTTTATGTCCAACACCTGCACAGTTAGGGAAAACTTATCCAGAGATATTAAGCTATCCAGATTAAGAGATGGGGATATATATTTAGTGGTCTTAAGAAATAATTCTTTTGACCCTATATGCTTCCTCACTAAAGCATCAGATGAAGAAAGTTAGCTATGGCACAAGCGTTGCGCTCATTTAAATTTTAAAACTTTGTCTAAACTAGTGTCGCTTGACTTGGTTAATGGTCTGGCCAAACATAAATACTTCAGAGACTCACTCTGTCGAGAATGCCAGCTCGGCAAGCAGACCAAACATAGCTTTAAGAGCAAATCAGTTAATTCAATAACTGCTACTTTGCAACTTCTTCGTATGGACCTCTGTGGTCACATTTCCATTGTTTCTCTTACTGGTGCGAGATATACCCTTGTGGTTATCGATGACTTTACCAGGTATACATGGGTGATGTTCCTAAAATCGAAGGATGAAACGTTTGAACATCTCGTAGATCTCTTCAACTAGATAAGCAATTCAAAAGGACTGAGCATTAAATGCATCAGGAGTGATCATGGTACGGAATTTGACTTTTCTTATATGAGATCATATTGTTCTGAACAGGGCATTCAGCATGACTTCTTTGTGCCCAGGACTCCACAACAAAATGGAGTTGCTGATGTCATCACTGGTTTTCGTCCGAGCCCTTTTGGGGTGGGCACAAACTAAACCAATAGTGAGAAATTTAGAGTCGCCACCAACTATTTTTGGGGTACAGTTGGATACCCTCTACTTTGAGTAGTTTAAGGTGTGGTCTGCGTTATCAGAGAAGGGTTCGGGAGTTGGTTACGTGTAGGGAAGGATTAGCACCCCTACAACACCCTTTCGGTATCTATTTTCGGAGGAGGAGGTTTTTATTTATTTTTACTGTTGTAATTGGGTCAAGGCACTATGGTTTTCCTAGAAAGTCTATGCTTTTATTTTACTAAGTTATTTAACGTTATGGTTAACATTGTTATACCATATATTTTTAAAGGAAATCCTAAATGTTTTGTTTTGTTTTTTTTTTTTTTTTTTTTTTGTTGTTGTTTTGTTTTGTTTTGTTTTTGTTTTTTTTTTGTTGTTGTTTTGTTTTGTTTTGTTTTTGTTTTTGTTGTTGTTGTTGTTGTTTTTTTTTTGTTTTAAATGGAACATGAAATCTTTTAGTATTTGGTTTGAAAACACTTTTTTTTCCTTTTGTTTTTTTGTTTTTTTGTTTTTTTTGTTTTTGCTTTTGTTTTTTGTTTGTTTTTTTGTTTGTTTTTTTTAACTAAGCCTTTTGGTTATTTGTATTATTTTGGTTTTATTTTTGGTATTAAAAAACGTACTTGATAAATCTAAGAATGCTATACTTATCACCATTATTTTCTATTTTAAAAAAAATGTTTTTTACATCTTTGTTTGTTTGTTTTTTTTTATATTGGAAAACTATTTATAACATTTTATTCTATTTATTAAAAAACGTTTTTACATCTTTTGTTTTTTTTTATTGGAAAACTTAACATAATAACAAAAAAACATGTATATCACTTTATTCTATTTATGCGAATTAAAAACGTTT
This sequence comes from Taxillus chinensis, assembly GCA_023512835.1. NCBI lineage: Eukaryota > Viridiplantae > Streptophyta > Magnoliopsida > Santalales > Loranthaceae > Taxillus > Taxillus chinensis. Next base: position 49,734,888 of record CM042092.1, on the reverse strand, counting down.
TTACATCTTTTGCTTTTTTTTATATTAGAAAACTAACATAATAACACAAAAAAAACATTTATATCATTGTATTCTATTTATGTGAATTAAAAAAACGTTTTTACATCTTTTGCTTTTTTTATATTGAAAAATTAACATAATAACACAAAAAAACATTTATATCACTTTATTTTATTTATGTGAATTAATTTTTTTTTTACATCTTTTGCTTTGAAAACATACCTAATAAAACAAGAAAAATATATTTATATCACTATATTATTAAAAAAATGATTTTTTACACTTTTGTTTTTGGAACATATACCTCATAAAACCATATATTTTTGTATTGATTTGAGTTTTAAAAAAACATTTTTTACCTTTTTTACCACAACAATAAAAACAAGCAACGTAGCAAAGAAATAAAAATAACTAAACCCAAAAATTAAACAATTGTGTGGTGTGTGTATCGGAATACTAAATACAATCCCTTCTCTTTTTTTTTTTGTCTCTCTTTTTTTTGTTTTCTCTTTTTGTTTTTTGCTTTTTTTTTTGCTTTGTACATATTACAATTACATACAACAAAATAAACAAACAAAAGTAAAAAATACAACAAGAAGATAAAAAGAAAATAAAAAAAATACAAAGAGATAAAAATAATATTACAATACTTTAAACAAAAAAGAAAAGAGGAAACACAAATAACAAACAAAAAAAACGAAATTTAGCAATATAGCACAAAATAAGTAATAATAAAAGGGTAGCGGAACCGACTTTATCGATCTTGACAGCGACACCACGTCCGAGCTATCCTGTGGGCGTCGGTAGTGTTGAAAGAAACTCCGAGTCCGGTGGAAAACTATGAACTCGCCGGAGCTTGGCCGGAACTTGAAATCGATGCCAGAGACGGATCGGAACTTGGGAGGGATTGGAGAAAATTGGGTTTGATTTATTGCTGTAAAGGAAGGGAGATATGTAATGATTTTTGGGTTTTTTTTTGTTTGAAGATTGAAAAATGAGAGAGGATGATTTTTTTTGAGAATTTTCGTAGGATTTTTTGGGATGAAAAATGATGTTTTTTGATTTGTGTTTTGGGAAAGGAGAGTGGAGAGGAAGGAAGAGAGAGTAGGCTTTTTTTTGGAAAAATTCATAGGACTTTTGGGATGAAATATGAGGTTTTTTTATTTGGGTTTTGGGAAGGAAAATGAAGAGAAAGGAAGAGGGAAAATGGTTTTTTTTTTTGGGGGGAAAAACTCGTTTTTTTTGGGATAAAATATGAGGGGTATTTATAGTTAAAGAAGGAAAAAAAAAACTGTCGGCGGTACTGTTCATGAACAGTGTACGGGTAGTGTTCATGAACAGTACCCAGATTTGAAATATTAGTTTTTTATTCTGCTTTTGTTTTTTTCTTAAAAAATAAATAACAAAAAACCAAAAAAAACAAACATGTCAGGATTTATTATTATTTATTAATAATAAATTTTTTTATTTTTTTTATTTTTTTAAAAAAAAAGTTTTAAATTTATATTTTTTTGGCCTGTGAATTGTACGCGGGTACTGTTCACACGTGTTTTTTTTTTGGTTTGTTTTGTTTTTAGGTATTAGTTTTAACTAAGATTTTTGGGGCTGTGAACAGTACGTGGGTACTGTTCATACGTGTTTTTTTTTAAAATTTTAGTATTTGTTTTAAATTAATATTTTTTGGCCTATGAACAGTACGCGGGTACTGTTCACATGTGTTTTTTTTCTTTTTTTTTAAAGAAAATTTTAGTATTAGTTTTAAATTAATATTTTTTAGGCTGTGAACAGTACGCGGATACTGTTCACACGTTTTTTTTTTTTTAAAAATAGCCAATATATATATCAAAATTCTCACAATGACGAGAGGATCACGATGGTGAGGTTCGTGACCTAATTTGGAGTGCGGTTTTGCAAGTCAATTATCATTTGACCGCTATTAGCGGTCTGAACACTGTTTTGACCATAACTTCGTCATTTGACCTCAGAATTGAGCGTGGTTGGAGGCGTTGATTCTCAAATTTGATTTTCCATCACCTGTGACTGTCTTTTTCCCTCCCTTTATCTTAATGGTTACGCCTCTTTATACAAAGGCAATGACAGATATGGAATAATAAATATTTATGTCCAACCCGGACAAAATGGGGTCCAACAGCTGCCCCTCTTTGTGCATTGTTTGTATACCAACATTGTACAAAGATAAAAGGGAGTCATTTTGGACGGGTTGGAGTGCTTACCTGACTTACCAAATGCTAAAGCAGAAGGAGAGTGGGATGTCATGTCTGTCTCCAACCATGACAAGGGGTTTCTCAGGCCGGTGAATTTTGGACAATTTTGACGAGGCATTTAAGGCCTAACAGAGTTGGAAAAGGCATCCAAGGCCTAACAAGAATTGAAAAGGCATCCAAGGCCTATCAGGAATTGAAAAGGCCTCCCAGGCCTAATAAGAATTGAAAAGGCATCCAAGGCTTAATAGAAAAGGGAAAAGGTATCGAAGGCCTAACAGAAAAGGAAAAGGCATCCAAGGTCCATCAGAAAGGGAAAAGGCATCCAAGGCCCAACAGAAAGGGAAAAGGCATCCAAGGCCTAACAGAAAAGGAAAAGGCATCCAAGGCCCAACAGAAAGGGAAAAGGTATCCAAGGCCCAACAGAAAGGGAAAAGGCATCCAAGGCCTAACAGAATTTGAAAAGGTTCGCAGAGGCAAGAATATTGCCGCCTACGATGCAAAGATACTGAAAATTGAAAGCCTACAGCAACATAATAAGTTTGGACTGAAAAATTGAAAGCCTACAGCAACGTAATAGGCTTAGACTGAAAATTGAGAGCCTACAGCAACGTAATAGGCTTGAACTAAAAATTGAGAAACTATAGCAACGTAATAGGCTTCAACTGACAAATTAAAGCCTGCAACAACGTAATAGACTTGAACTGGAGAGATTTGTTGGAAACATCGATTGGTATTTGAGGGAGATGTTTTAGGGGATTAGTGCGCTTGAGATCTGGGCTCCCTCTACGAGTTCACTCAAGGAGATCGCTCTACGAGGTGACCCAAAGAAGATGGGAAGTTTGTTCGAGTGACGAAAGGTGTTTTGGGGAAATGGCAAAGAAGGATTGAACAAGGGAAGCTTTTAGAGAACTTAATGGAGAGCTTGCTGAGTATGAGCTCTTGAGATCTTCAGCGGCGGTGATGTTCCTGAAATTGCAGAATATGCTGAATGTATGCAAACGGTGCAGGGAATGCAATGTAATGTATGCGGAGATGCATAGTCAAATGTTTTAATGCTAAGGGTTCTGCCGGGGCTGGGGATTCATCTCAATGCTGCTGGAGAGGTTGGCCGACATCTAACTTGTTGGGGAATTTGTTTCCCTTCTAGCTGGGAAGACCTTTCCATCTTTGCTGGGGAACTCCCTTTTTGTGGATGGGGGGCTTCGTTGACTTAACCTCGCTGTATTGAAGAGTTTGACTTGGGCATAAACTGGATATGTTGGTACTCCATGTAGATATTGGTACTCTGAGTTGAGGAGCTTGACTGGTTTGAGGTTTTCGAGCTTGTCCCAACTCATTATTTAATGCTAAAGGAGCCTACTGGAGATTTAAAATATTCTAATTAAATGTGAAATGAAGACGATGAAACATGATTAGGGAGATGAAAATAGGTTTTTTATCGGTTTAATTCCACAAAACATACTTATATCATATAAAATGCCACTTGTTATCATCCAATAAACAGAATTACAAGTCTTAAAAGCATAATGTACAAATTTGATTTGAGTGTGCCTTAGGTTGGACCAAGTCTTCCACTGTTTGCAGTTACTGCTGCTGGATGATGTTGCTTCCATTATTTGCAAAGAACCTTATTTTTTTTGAGGTTCTAATCCTTTCAACTTCTGATTGCTTTTTATCCTTCAGGATTTATTGTTGGCTTTGTATTTTACCCTTGATGCCCTTTCGGGTTTTCACCAAGTCCGCCCTTGTTTCTTTTTTGTCTTTTATTGGAGCTTTGTATTTTACCCTTGATGCCCTTTCGGGTTTTCACCAAGTCCGCTCATTACAGGAATGGGAGTCTTGTTGGGAGGTATGAGAGTTAAGCATAAAACTTTTTGACAGCATCGCTATTCACCGGATTAGGAAGCTCATCTCCATCCATTTTGGAAAGGATCAATGCGCCTCCTAAGAATGCTTTTTTCACAACATATGGGCCTTCATAATTAGAAGTCCACTTGCCTCTATGGTCATGCTGGATTGGTAAGATCTTCTTGAGGACGAGATCACCCTCTTGAAAGCTTCTAGGCTTCACCTTTTTATTGTAATTGTTCATCATTCTCTGTTGATACAGCTGTCCTCGACAAACTGCTGCCAAACGCTTGCCTTCAATTAAATTTAACTACTCATAACGGCTTCGGGCCCATTCTGCTTCTTCGAGTTGAGTATCCTTGAGTACTCGGAGGGAAGGTATCTCTACTTTGACAGGTAGAACTGCTTCCATACCATAAACCAAAGAAAACAGAGTTGCCCAGTTGATGTACGTACCGAGGTGCGGTAAGCATGCAAAGCATATGGTAGCTTCTCGTGCCAATCTTTGTATGTCTCGGTCATCTTTCTGATGATGTTTTTAATGTTCTTATTGGCTGCCTCGACTGCTCCATTCATCTTGGGGCGATAGGGAGTTGAGTTGCGATGTTAAATTTTGTATGTTTCACACAACTTACCCATCATCCGACTGTTCAAGTTGGCGACATTGTCCGTGATGATCTGCTCTGGAAGCCCATATCGACATATAATGTTATTCCGCATAAATCTAAGTACCACAGCTTGTGTAACACTAGCATATGACGCTGCTTCTACCCACTTGGTAAAGTAATCGATGGCCACCAAAATGAAACGATGACCATTGGAAGCTTTCAGAGATATTGGTCCAATAACGTCGATGCCCCAAAGTGAGAACGGCCATGGGGAAACCATCACATGCAGTTTGGATGGTGGTACTTGGATCTTATCGCCATAAATTTGACACTTGAGGCATTTGCGCACATATTCCATGCAATCTTTCTCCATAGTGACCCAATAATAGCCCATTCGCATGATTTGTCTTGTTAATGCATGTCCATTTGCATGTAAACCGCATTTCCCTTCGTGCACTTCTTTCATTATCTGTATTGACTCTTCTTTTGCCACACACCGCAGTAATACCATATAATGGTTTATCTTATACAGAAGCGAGCCATCGAAATAATAGTTGGATGCAGACCTTCGGATATTTCTTTTATCAGACTCAGAAGCCTCTGTTGGGTACTCTTGCTTAAGCAAATACTGTCTGATGTCATTGTACCAAGGCTTTTCCTCTATATTTCCTTCAATGGCCATACAATGTGCAGGAGTATCTTGTATGCGGATATCAAAAGACTGCACTTCCAACTTTGTGTCCAGCCGAAGGAGGGAGGCTAGAGTTGCCAGTGCATCAGGAAGCTAATTACATTCTCTGGGCATATGCTCGAATGTGATGTCATCGAACTGCTCAGCTAACTCCGTAACATATTTCCGATATGGAATTAACTTGTGATTTCGAGTTTCCCATTCTCCCCTTACTTGAAAAATGACGAGCGCTGAATCACCAAATACTTGTAAATTTTTGATGCCTTTGCTAATTGCTTCTTGAAGTCCCATCACACAGGCCTCATATTCTGCTATATTGTTGGTACAAGGGAAGGTTAACTTGGCCGCCATCGGGAAATGTTCACCTTTTGGAGATATCAGGATGGCCCCGATGCCGTGCCCTAAGAGGCTGGAGGCTCCATCAAACCACATTGTCCATATGTCTGATACCTCTGTCGTAAGGATGTTAATATGCTCGTCAGGAAAGCCTATAGTCATAGGCTCATAGTCTTCTAATGCTCTGTCTGCCAAGTAATCAGCTATCGCACTTCCTTTTATGGCTTTTTGAGGCACGTAGATGATATCATATTCTGACAAGATCAGCTGCCATTTGGCGATTCTTCCCGAAATGGATGGTTTTTCTAAGAGATATTTGAGCGGATCATGTCTTGAAATCAGCCACGTAATATGATAAAGAGTGTACTGCCTCAATCTTCTTGTTATCTAGACAAGGGCGCAACATGTCTTCTCCAATGGTGTGTAGTTTTCTTCATTGATGGTGAATTTCTTGCTTAGATAATAAATGGCCTGCTCCTTCTTGCCTGTAGAATCATGTTGCCCTAAAACACAACCTATTGATGACTCCTGAACGGTCAAGTATAAGATCAGAGGTCTATCTGGTACTGGTGGGACCAAAATAGGTGGATTAGACAGATATTGCTTGATCTTATCAAAAGCTTCTTGACACTTGTCATTCCAAATTTCTGGATTATTCTTCCGTAAGGTCTTGAAAATGGGTTCACATGTGGCTGTCAATTGGGAAATAAATCGAGCAATGTAATTCAGTCGCCCGAGGAATCCTCTAACCTCCTTGATGGTTCGTGGTGGCGGCATCTCTTGGATAGCTTGAACTTTATCTGGATCAATTTCAACTCCTTTTTGGCTCACAATAAAACCTAACAGTTTTCCCGACATGGCTCCGAAAGTGCATTTTTCGGGGTTCAATTTCAGCTGATATTTCCGTAGCCTATTGAAAAGCTTACGGAGTACTTCAATATGATCTTCAGTGCTCCGCGATTTGGCAATCATGTCATCCACATACACTTCGACTTCTTTATGCATCATATCATGGAATAGGGTCACCACGGCTCACTGATAAGTTGCTCCTGCATTCTTCAAGCCAAACGGCATCACATTATAACAGAATGTGCCCCAAAGTGTCGTGAACGTGGTCCTCTCCTTGTGTTCGGGGGCCATACGAATCTAATTGTAACCCGAGAAGCCGTCCATGAATGAGAATAGAGCATGCTTTGCCGTGTTATCTACTAGGGTATCAATATGAGGAAGTGGGAAGTTATCCTTTGGACTGGCCCAGTTTAAATCTCTATAATCGACACACATGCGGACCTTGCCTCCTTTCTTCGGTACTGGTACAATATTGGCCACCCATTCTGGATAGTGGGAGACACTTAGAAAACTTGCGTCCCATTGCTTTTTGACCTCTTCTTTAATCTTCAGTAGCATCTCCGATCTCATTCTTCTTAATTTCTGCTGAACTGCTTGCATTCAGGCTTCAATGGTATGTGATGCTGCACTATGTCTGTGTCTAATCCCGGCATATCTTGATATGACCATGCAAACACATCTATGTAGTTCCTTAACAGCTTAACTAATTGTTTCTTGATGTCATAAGCTATTAAGGACCCTATCCTTAAGTCTCTTGGTTCGGTTGCGGTCCCCAAATTCACCATCTCTACTGGGTCTTCACTTGGAATGGGTAAATGATCTTCTCTTTCCAATAAGCGTATGATCTCTCCTGGTAGCTCGGGTGTCTCCTTTACCTCATTCTCATCCGCTTCAAACACTGACTGCTCCCAGTTTGGACTTTGGTCAAACCTTAGGCATCTCGTTTCACTTTCGCATACTATGTTTTCATTGACATTGTGATACCTGCTTATAAGAGAAATGACAAGTTGGTAACTAAATATGATATGCATATGTCATGAATAGAATGCACCATGAAAGATTTGAAGAAAGTACATTTTATTGAAAAGGTTTAAGGAAAACCAATGTTCATAGCTTCAAAAGACATTAAATAGAATACATTAAATCTCAGTGACCCCTTAGGCATTACATTATAGGGAGGTCCAGGCTGGTCCAATTGTTCAATGGCTGATTGGGAACCCCTTGCACCACCAAAGTCATCTTGCTCAGCACCTGCTCGTCTACATCTAATGCGGCTACAAACTCTGTCACGGGCTCAGGTTGGTTGTTGTGGATGAACCCACCACTCCGGAATGTAACACGTAAGGGGGGGAGCTCCTCTTTTCTTCCTGTACTGGCCGCTTCTGCAACTTTGCCATTTTGATTTTCTTCTTTTTCGTAGCTGCCCTATGTTTGTCAGCTCTAGTAGGTATGTAGCCCAACCCAAACTTCTCGGTATTTTCTTGGATGGTCAACGATTCCTGGATCCCCTGAGCTTTCGGGCCCAATCCTTGCCCCGGTTTGTAACCCTGTTTGATCATGGTGGCTGTAACCATCTTTGATGCCTTCGAGAGATGATAGCTTGGTATAGAAGTGATGTTCACGACCTCAAAGGATCGATAGGAACATTCCGGTATATCCTCGTTGTTTTCAATATATGGGACTGATGCAAGTTTGGTGACGAGGAAACTTGTTTCTCCAGAGACGCAAATGAGCTGGTCTCCCATCACAAATTTCATTTTTTGATGAAGGCTAGAGGGCACTGCTCCCGCCATGTGGATCCAGGGTCTTCCCAACAAACAACTATAATATGGTGTAATGTCCATTACCTGAAATTCCACCGTAAAGGTAACTGGTCCAATCAGGAGTGGAATGTCTAGAGTTCCCACCACATCACGTTTGCCTCCATCGAACGCCCGTACCTTCATCGTACAAGGACGTATATAGGATGCATCAATTGGAAGCTGTTGCAGTATATGTAAGGGCATGATGTTCAAGGCGGAGCCGTTGTCAATGAGTACTCGTGCTATGGTATGCTCTTTACATTTGACAGTAATATGCAGAGCTTTTACGTGCCCCTTTCCTTCCCGTGGCAGCTCATCATCTCCAAAGCTAATGATGTTGTTCATGATGAGGTTACTGGTGAGTCCATTCACATTCGCTACTGAGATGGTTGGAGGAACATAGGCTTGGCTCAGAACTTTCAGTAGTGCTTCCCGATGAGGTTGGGAATCCATCATTAATGAGAGCAATGAGATACGAGCCGGTTGTCAACTTAGCTGATCCACGATGTTATACTCGCTCTGCTTCATGAGTTTCAAAAATTCTGCTACCTCTCCTTCAGTGACTGGTGCTCCTTTCGTAGTTGGCTCCAGCATTGGCTCAATGTCTAGTTCCACAGCTTTTTCCTTCCTTGCTTTATCCACCATATCAGGGGCATAAGCCTTACCACTCCTAGTTCTCTTTTCTGTTGCGGTGGCTCCCTGGACTATTTCGCAACTGTAGTTCCATGGGACTGCCTTGTCTGTCTTGTAGGGGAAAGGAGCAGGAACACCTATAATGAGAGGTGCAATGCCATGAGGAAATTGTGGGATGTCGGTTCTCTCCTCCTTGTCTGACACGGGATTGGCGACATGGATGATGAGAGGCCTAATTCCATGTGGCAGTAGCGGGACTTCTGGAGTCTGAGCATTCAAGACAAGGGGCGTTGGCACCCATGGTGATTTGTATGAATTGTCTCCTTGGACCATGTGGCTTTGATTGTCTGTCTCTCCTCTTGAGAATTCTATAATCCTCTGGTCCATGAGCTTTTGTACCATGCTAGCGAACTCACTACATTGCTCAATGTCATGTCCCCGTGACATCTCGTGATAAGGGCATTGTTTCTCCCACTCTGTACCCTTCACTACCTCTGATGTGTCTTTGGCAAGTATATATCCATGCCCCAGTAGTAGGTTAAACAAATATCTCTTCTCCATTTGTATTTGTGAAACCTTCTCTAGCCTTCCTTCTGTTGTTATATTAGCGACATCGTGTGAATGTTCTGGGAGCGGATTACTGTTTACATTTGGCGTCCCAGTCAGTGCAGAAAAATCTAGCCACTTTGCATCTTTTAATGCCTGAACCTTCCTTTTGAATGTTATACAATTTTCAATATCATGTCCTGCTCCACCAGCATGATACTCGCATTTGGCATCAGGTTTATACCAAGCTGGGGGAGGAGACCTTATTTCTCCCAAGGGTGTAGGGAGTACCAACCTTGCTTCTAAAAGCTTGGGGTATAATTCAGCATATGTCATTGGAATCGGGTCAAACTCTTGTCGCGGTCGACGAGGAGCCTGATTCGCTCCTGCATACTGGGTCTGGGCCCTCGGTTGCCCCTGTCCTTGGAATGGGGCCCTTGGACCTTCCTGAATTGCTGCGCTTGGTTGATCTAGGTATGACGCTCTTAGTTGAAACGGGTTAGGGGCCATTGGATATGGAAAAGGAAACCCTCCTTGCGGCAAGTATGGTGTGAATTGGGGCATTGGCGCAGGCGCAGTATAGGCGGCTACTGGTGATCCTCTATAGTACCCTAGCGCTTGGTAGAATGCCGGTTGTACCGTTGGGCTTGACGGATATACTAGATTGGTCTCACCTTCCTTCTTTTTTCCTGCTAGTGGTTGGAACTTTTTCGATGTCTCTGCGATATCACCCTTTAGCTTTCCTCCTTTAATTCCACTCTCGACTCGTTCACCCGATGCGACCAAGTCGGCGAAGCTACTAGAGACGTTACCGATCAGCTTCTCGTAGTAGACCCCTTTTAGTGTATTGATAAAAAGAGTAGTGGGCACAAAAAGAGAATTAGTGAGTTCTCTTTCTGTGAGGGGAGGTTGAACCTCTACGGCAGTCTCTCTCCATCTCCTGGCATATTCCTTGAAAGTTTCCTCAGCCCCCTTTTCTAAGGACTGTAGGGTCAATCGGTCCAGTGCGAGCTCCGTGATATGTTTGTATTGTGCCAAAAAGGATGTGGCTAACTCCTTCCAGGTCTTGATACGGTTGCCATTCAGTTGAAAGTACCAGCGAAGGGATGCCCCAGTTAGGCTTTCCTGGAAACAATGCATGAGGAGCTTGTCTTCACCAGCATAAGCAGCCATCTTTTGACAATACATGGCTAGATGTGTCTTTGGACACCGGGTCCCGTTAAACTTCTCAAACTCTGGCATTTTGAACTTTGGTGGCAGCACCACTCCAGGGACCAAGCATAAGTCTTGTGGGCTGGTCATGCCATAGCTGTCGATGCCTTCTACGGCTTTCAGTCTTTCCTCCAGTCGTCTTAGAACGGGAGACTCCATGTTTTCTCTAGGAGTTGGGGATCCCACCGCTTCCATTACATTTCCCGGTGCAGGCATAGTGAAATGAGTTTGATTTGGGGTTGGAGGTTGTGCCATAGCAGGATGGTATGTGGGCGCCTGGCTTGGAGCCAGATTGGGTGACTGAACGGCCTCCTGTCCCTGCTCTTGGTGGTGATTGGTAGTTCCCCCTATCGGAAGTCTTCCTCTTTCTTCAGTCAATTTTGTGAGCATTTCCATTATTGCAGACATTTGCCCCTATAGGGTTTGTTGTGACTGTTCCAACCCCATGAGTCTGTTCTCTGTTTTTTCTGCCATTGGCTGCGGTTGAGGTATTTGATTTCGCCGGGATCTAAGATTGTAAGAGTGCACAATCCTGGAGGGAGGCTGCTACCCACCTGGGTACAAGGGAACTTTTATTTGATTGTTCATTTGATATGCATGTATGCATGAATGTCTATGCAGAGGGTTAAAGAAACAAACAACTTTATTGCAAACAAAACACACAATACAAACACTCAATACAAACATATAATGCTGAAATGCCATGTAAAATGAAAGCTATCACTACATGATCTTAAGGCATTCTTCCAGTCATCTCCTAAGGAGCACGGCGCCTCTTTCTCTGGGGTGGTCGTTCACCTGCTTCCTCCCTCTGCTTCATTATCGTCTCGATCTGCTTTTCCCTCAGCTGCAGCCTTTGAAGAGCTCCTTCTAGAGATGCTTCTAGCCCCTGGATCTGCTGCCTTAAAGTCTGATTCTCCTGGAGGATAGCCTTCATGTCTGAAGTTAGCTGTGGCTTGTGTTGTGCCCTCCAAGATATGTATGCGGGGTAAACGCCAGGTTTTGGACTGTTGGGTTGGATCTTGTGTGGGGTGGACCATGCCTCATACATCTTTTTGCCTTTTTCTGCAAGCATAGTTCTATTGTAAGTGAAGTCACAATCTTCCATGCCAAATAGCACAGGGATAATTTGATGATGCCCGACTTGTCTTCCACCCTGCAGTGGCGCATAAGCAGTTCCTCCCCAAGGACCTAAGAGTGGAACCCAATTGTAGTCTTTGCAGCTATATATCATGGAGACCACCGGCATCCAAGGAGCAGTCCAGGTAATGTCGGCTTCTGTGAGGCTTTCTAACTTCTTCCTCCAGTCTTCAAAGCCTTGAGGTAAATTCCACTTGCTAAGTAGAATATCCAATAGTGTCATGGCCGGCACTCGATAAACAGCATGGAAACGAGGAACCATGCAAGGGAAATGACCCTGTAGCCAAGTGCATAGGAGAGGCAGGCACCCCATGAACTGCCCCGAGCCCGTACTCCTCAGATAAGTAAGAGATCGAATGGTTTTGGCCAATATAGCAGGAGTAGGGTCACATCCATTGAGCACTTGCTGAACCAAATCCACAATTGCTCCGTCGATGTGAGCCGGAATCCTTGGGAAGATGATTAACCCGTATATGGCTAGTGTAAGTAGTTTGTGTGCCCCTACTTCTGTTGCAGTCTGTATTATTTCTTTGATCATTGCCCATGGAAGATATTCTCGCCCACCATAGGTTGTAGCCATTGGTGAGTCCCAAACTGGCTTTCCCATTATCTCAGCAAAGGCCCTTCGACATGTTTTTATGGGATCCGGTAAATAAATCTTCCTTTTATTTTCCACCACTGGGATATCTAGTAATCTTCTGTATTCTTCTATGGTAGGAACAAGATCTACACCATTGAAGTCGAAGCATCGTCGTTGAGGTTCCCAGAAATATATTGCTGCCCCAAGCATATCCTTGTCAGCGAGTAGCTCAGTCACATGGAGCAAATCCCCAAACTGTTGTATATAACTGGTTTTCCTTTCGTCTGGCCACTGCCTCCACATCGTCTGTACCTCCTTAGTAGAGTCCAAATGATCTTCTATGATAACATGTTCTGCCTTGTGGGCTTCTCCTGGTGGAAAATCTCCAAGGCGAAGTTGAATATCCCCAGATGCTTGGGCCACCACTGCGACAACCTCCTTATCCTGAAGGCCCTTTAGGAGATGACTGAAAGTTGCCATGCCTATTTGAATGTCGTGTTATGCATGATGACAGGTTAGGATGACAAATTAATATATATCAAGGCAGTTAGACAGGATAAAGAATAAACCAATAGTAAAAAAGCTAATATATGTGCAGGGGATGCCTTAAGGACTACCCTGCAAAACAAAGGTTAGCGTGGCATGGAATGAGCAAACAAAATGTGGGTCAATGCCCCTGATGGGCTTTTATTGCTACACCTATCTTATTCGTTGGTTCCCAAACTTCCTCAATAGAGGGCTCCGTACACCATGGGATTTACCGGAGGGGGGTCTTAAAAGGACGTGCCTTAAAAGAACCTCAAGCTTGAGTGAGGAGTCCGAGGCCCCATTGCGGATAATGATCAACGTGCTGGGGACCGTACTGAACCTCGCTAACCTAATTTGTGCTAAACCCGGGTATAGAGTTATACATGAATGCAACAAGTATGGAAAGCAGTAAATCACAACTATCATGGTAGTTAAAGCATATAAATGATGACTGTAACAAAGAAATGAATATCTAGAAAAAAAAGCAACTTAGCACGACAGTCAAATGTATACAACAGTATAATTAAAAATAACCTCCTAATCCTAGTTCTAGACCTAACTCTCTAAAGTGTTTATTCATATGTCCCCAGCAGAGTCGCCAGCTGTCATCACTGGTTTTCGTCCGGGCCCTTTTGAGGTGGGCACAAACTAAACCAATGGTGAGAAATTTAGAGTCGCCACCAACTATTTTTGGGGTACAGTTGGATACCCTCTACTTTGAGTAGTTTAAGGTGTGGTCTGCGTTATCAGAGAAGGGTTCAGGAGTTGGTTACGTGTAGGGAAGGATTAGCACCCCTACAACGCCCTTTCGGTATCTATTTTCGGAGGAGGAGGTTTTTATTTATTTTTACTGTTGTAATTGGGTCAAGGCACTATGGTTTTCCTAGAAAGTCTATGCTTTTATTTTACTAAGTTATTTAACATTATGGTTAACATTGTTTTACCATATATTTTTAAAGGAAATCCTAAATGTTTTGTTTTGTTTTTTTTTTGTTTGTTTTTTTTTGTTGTTTTGTTTTGTTTTGTTTTTGTTTTTGTTGTTGTTGTTGTTTTTTTTGTTTTAAATGGAACATGAAATCTTTTAGTATTTGGTTTGAAAACACTTTTTTTTCCTTTTGTTTTTTTGTTTTTTTTTTGTTTTTTTTGTTTTTGCTTTTGTTTTTTGTTTGTTTTTTGTTTGTTTTTTTTTAACTAAGCCTTTTGGTTATTTGTATTATTTTGGTTTTATTTTTGATATTAAAAAACGTACTTGATAAATCTAAGAATGCTATACTTATCACCATTATTTTCTATTTTAAAAAAATGTTTTTATATCTTTGTTTGTTTGTTTTTTTTATATTGGAAAACTATTTATAACATTTTATTCTATTTATTAAAAAATGTTTTTACATCTTTTGTTTTTTTTATTGGAAAACTTAACATAATAACAAAAAAACATGTATATCACTTTATTCTATTTATGCGAATTAAAAACATTTTTACATCTTTTGCTTTTTTTTATATTGGAAAACTAACATAATAACACAAAAAACATTTATATCATTGTATTCCATTTATGTGAATTAAAAAAATGTTTTTACATCTTTTGCTTTTTTTATATTGGAAAATTAACATAATAACACAAAAAAAACATTTATATCACTTTATTTTATTTATGTGAATTATTATTTTTTTTACATCTTTTGCTTTGAAAACATACCTAATAAAACAAGAAAAATATATTTATATCACTATATTATTAAAAAAACGATTTTTTACACTTTTGTTTTTGGAACATATACCTCATAAAACCATATATTTTTGTATTGATTTGAGTTTTAAAAAAAAACATTTTTTACCTTTTTTACCACAACAATAAAAACAAGTAACATAGCAAAGAAATAAAAATAACTAAACCCAAAAATTAAACAATTGTGTGGTGTGTGTATCGGAATACTAAATACAATCCCTTCTCTCTTTTTTTGTCTCTCTTTTTTTTGTTTTCTCTTTTTGTTTTTTGCTTTTTTTTTTGCTTTGTACATATTACAATTACATACAACAAAATAAACAAACAAAAGTAAAAAATACAACAAGAAGAGAAAAAGAAAATAAAAAAATACAAAGAGATAAAAAATAATATTACGTCAAACAAAAAACAAAAAAAGAAAAGAGAAAACACAAATAACAAACAAAAAAACGAAATTTAGCAATATAGCACAAAATAAGTAATAATAAAAGGGTAGCGGAACCGACTTTATCGATCTTGACAGCGACACCACGTCCGAGCTTTCCTGTGGGCGTCGGTAGTGTTGAAAGAAACTCCGAGTCCGGTGGAAAACTGTGAACTCGCCGGAGCTTGGCCGGAACTTGAAATCGATGCCGGAGACGGATCGGAACTTGGGAGGGATTGGAGAAAATTGGGTTTGATTTATTGCTGTAAAGGAAGGGAGATATGTAATGATTTTTGGGTTTTTTTTTGTTTGTAGATTGAAAAATGAGAGAGGATGATTTTTTTTGAGAATTTTCGTAGGATTTTTTGGGATGAAAAATGATGTTTTTTGATTTGTGTTTTGGGAAAGGGGAGTGGAGAGGAAGGAAGAGAGAGTAGGCTTTTTTTTGGAAAAATTCGTAGGACCTTTGGGATGAAATATGAGGTTTTTTGATTTGGGTTTTGGGAAGGAAAATGAAGAGAAAGGAAGAGGGAAAATGGTTTTTTTTTGGGGGGAAAAACTCGTTTTTTTGGGATGAAATATGAGGGGTATTTATAGTTAAAGAAGGAAAAAAAACTGTCGGCGGTACTGTTCATGAACAGTGTACGGGTAGTGTTCATGAACAGTACCCAGATTTGAAATATTAGTTTTTTATTCTGCTTTTGCTTTTTTCTTAAAAAATAAATAACAAAAAAACAAAATACAAAAAAACAAAAAAAACAAACATGTCAGAATTTATTATTATTTATTAATAATAATTTTTTTTTATATTTTTTTATTTTTAGAAAAAAAAAGTTTTAAAAAAAACAGTACGCGGGTACTGTTTACACGTGTTTTTTTTTGGTTTGTTTTGTTTTTAGGTATTAGTTTTAATTAAGATTTTTGGGGCTGTGAACAGTACCCACGTACTGTTCACATGTGTTTTTTTTTTAAATTTTAGTATTTGTTTTAAACTAATATTTTTTTGCCTGTGAACAGTACGCGGGTACTGTTCACAGTTGTTTTTTTTTTAAAGAAAATTTTAGTATTAGTTTTAAATTAATATTTTTTGGGCTGTGAACAGTACGCGGATACTGTTCACACGTTCTTTTTTTTTTTTTAAAAATAGCCAATATATATATCAAAATTCTCACAATGACGAGAGGATCACGATGGTGAGGTTCGTGACCTGATTTGGAGTGCGGTTTTGCAAGTCAATTATCATTTGACCGCTATTAGCGGTCTGAACACTATTTTGACCATAACTTCGTCGTTTGACCTCAGAATTGAGCGTGGTCGGAGGCGTTGATTCTCAAATTTGATTTTCCATCACCTGTGACTGTCTTTTTCCCTCCCTTTATCTTAATGGTTATGCCTCTTTATACAAAGGCAATGACAGATATGGAACAATAAATATATATGTCCAACCTGGACAAAATGGGGTCCAACAGCTGAGCGTAAGAATCACACTTTAATTAAAGCTAGAAGATCAATGTTAGCAGGGGCAGAGCTTCCTCTCAGTCTATGGGCTGAAGCTATGTCCACTACATGCTATGTTCAGAATAGAACTCTTATCAATAAGGTTACCATTAAAACACCCTATGAGATGTGGAGAGGCAGGAAGCCATCAATCTCTCATTTTAAAGCTTTTGGGTGTGCTGGCTACGTGTTAAACAACGACAAAGAGGCCCAGAGTAAATTTGAGCCAAAATCCGATGATGGGATCTTTGTCGGATACTCGTTACACAGCAAGGCTTATTGCATCTTCAATAAAAAAACATTTAACAGTTGAAGAATCTATCCATGTTGATTTTGATGAATCTAATCTTGATTGGTCAAGTGCAGGATCTTCAGATCCAACTGTGCAGGATCATACGGACACGATTGACTACTCTCAATTCAAACATGTTCTTGCCACAACTCCTGATGAATCACCAAGCACCAAAGGTGCAAGAAGAAATGTCACTGATGATGCTTCCGAAAGATTCAGACTCAAGACTTCCACTCAACTCCGAACAAATTATTACGGACATCAATAACATTGGAGAACCTTCTAGTCCCTCCGAACCAATTAAGACTGAAAGTCACAGTGCCAAAGAAGCTCGGAAGAAGCTCAACCAGCCGATGTAAAAGATCCACCCGATCTGGCAGAGCTTCAAATTATTGATTACTCACCACCACTTGCGCAAAACTATAGGTTGACTTGAAACCACCCATCAGAACAAGTGATTGGTGATCCTACTGTTGGAGTAAGAACAAGGGCAGCCACCTCCAACTTGTGCCTCTACTCTTGTTTTCTATCACGGATAGAGCCAAAGGTGGGGGATGAAGCCCTTCAAGATTCAAACTGGATAGATGCTATGCAAGAAGAGCTTAATCAGTTCAAGAGGAATGATGTGTGGACGTTAGTACCAAGGCCGAGGTCACAACAAGTCATTGGAGTTAAATGGGTGTTCTGGAACAAACTAGATACTAATGGAATAGTAATCCAGAACAAAGCTCGATCGATAGCCAAAGGATATCGTCAAGAAGAAGGCATTGATTATGATGAAACCTTTGCTCCGTAGCTAGACTTGAGGCGATGCAAATGTTCCTGGCATATGCATCCTATGAAAACTTTACATTTTATCAAATGGACGTCAAGAGCGCTTTTCTTCATGGAGATCTTCAAGAGGAGGTTTATATTGAACAACCTCCGGGCTTCGTTGAACACAAGGCTGAACATATGGTGTATAAACTACGGAAAGCCTTGTATGGATTGAAGCACGCTCCAAGAGCCTGGTATGACACACTGTCAGAATTCTTGCTCGAACACAATTTTAGAAAAGGGAATATAGACACCACATTACTCCTACGGAAATCGAAGGGTCATTCTCTGATCATACAGATATATGTGGACGACATCATTTTTGGATCCTCAAATCCGAAGCTTTGTGAAGAGTTTACGAAGTTGATGACTGGAAAATTTGAAATGAGCATGATGGGAGAATTAACGTACTTCCTTGGAATAGAGGTTAAACAAATGAAGGATGAAATCTTCATGAACCAAGCTAAGTACACATGGGACTTAATCAAGAAGTTCGGAATGCAAAACTCAACTCCCGTGAAGACTCCCATGCCAGTCAGTGCCAAGTTAGATCCTAATCTTAACCGAGAATCAGTAAATGTGACTAAATATAGAGGGATAATAGGATCATTGTTGTACCTTAGAGCAAGTCACCCGGATATTATGTTTGCAACGTGCATTTGTGCAAGATATCAGGTGAATTCCAAAGAGTCACACATGCTTCATGTAAAATAGATATTGCGGTATCTCAAAGGGACAATGAATTTGAGACTTTGGTATCCAAAGGAGTCCAACTTCTCTTTATCTGGATATTCAGATGCTGATTTTGATGGGTGTTGCATCGACAGGAAGAGCACTAGTGGTACTTGTCAGTTCCTTGGGGACAGATTGATCTCATGGTTCAGTAAGAAGCAGAACTCCGTATCGACCTCTACTGCTGAGGCGGAATATATAGCTGCTGGGAGTTGCTGCACATAGCTTCTCTGGATGCAAAGTCAACTTACTAACTACGGTTTCAACATGACGTCTGTTCCATTATACTGCGACAACACTAGTGCGATTACCATCAGCAACAATCTTGTCATGCACCCAAAGACAAAGCACATAGAAGTCAGGTATCACTTCATCCGAGATCACGTTCTCAAAAAGCACATATCTCTTGAACATGTTTCTACGGATGATCAACTCATAGACATACTCACCAAGCCCCTACCTGAAGCAAGATTTTCTGAACTACTCCTCAAATTAGGTATGCTTGACCTTTCTGCATAGTTTCTAATTTAATTCATCCAATAGTATCTTTTTCAGAACATGCATCGTATTTCATGATGAGTGTTAGACACTTACTGTTCTTACCACTGATCATTTTTACTTGTGTCACGTATAATGTTCTGATAATTTTCTCATATTTTCAAATGGGAGGATGCTTGTGTTTCCCGACTAAAGTCGTTTAAGCTAACATAATTAAAGATATATGAATAAAACCTCCTTAGGATTTCATGATTCCAATTTTCATTTATCCCCACATGTTCAATGCTTTTTCATATTGATTGCACTATTAACATGCCTAGTTGAAGAAATGAAATGAGTTAGCTCAGAATGCCTGGTGGATGAAAACACAGTTGCAGTCTGATCAGCTTCTAAAGTGAAGTTTCCTAAAGGATAGACAGTGATTTCTCCAGATCTAAATATTAAGCAGGAAATGTCCATCGAGAGGATCGTATGATCTAAGGGGGAGAAAATGCTTTATCGATTACCCAAGTAATACCCCCCTTATATGTCTACTGACCTCTTTCCTGGCTGTCTTACTGAGGGGGAGTTTATCACTGAGAGGATCGCATGATCTAAGGGGGAGCAAAAGCTTCATTTATTACTTAAGTAATGACCCCCTGATATGTCTTGGATGCTCTTCCCTCTAAACTCTCAGTTTTGGATCTGACTGGGCATGCATTGTTGAATCGGAATTGTGGCATGATTGGATGTTTTTGCTTCTTCAATTGTGCATCTTAATCGGATAATCAATTGATTGCTATTGGCATGTGTTCTGTAATCCATTCTCACTCATGAACCTTAAGTTGGGAAAATCATATAGATTTAATTCATCTTAGCTATGTCATTGAGCATGACGGTTTCGCTATGTTGACCAATATGAACTTATGTGTTTCTTATCTGACATATGCTTTGATTTTAGTAAAAATGATCCTTAACTCGTATGTATGTGTCTCTCGCATTCAATTTTAATGCATAAGTTCTGTTCTTCATTAGTTCAGATTATGTTGTTCTTATTTAGAATATTTGTTCATATCCGTACTATCTCAACCTATAAAGCTTTCTATTCTTTTTAGTTTATCTTTGTGAAGCTACAGGTTTAGATTCTCTTTGCATTTTCACCGATATATCTTATCTGATGTCTCAGATTTCAAGTGTTGTGGTACTTCTCTTCTCTTCTACTTCAAGACAACAAAGGAATCTACTTTTCTCTTACAGCACCTATTTCTACGGACACAGTCTGTTTTTCATCCGGATGTTCTTACCACGAATATGTTTTAATTCGGATGATCGTTGGTTCAATTCCTCCTGACTCTTGGAACTCTCAAACTATGATAAACAAAGTATTATCTTACATCGCGTGTTTTTGAGGAGGAATAATCATGGTCCATTAAATGTAAGTCTCGAAACGGGCAATTTTCCGAAAGAAGGCAAACAACTATCATAAATGCCTGGTTATGCTGCCTCCACGTCATCTCTATATTCGGAGGCGCTCAACTATCAAGACTAATGACATTAGATTGTCAGTCGGTTCACTGTTCATTTCACTTAAACCCTAGACCCGCCGGCATCCACCGACCCGCCATATATATCCTAAGCCTTTACGCAAAAGCGCCTTATCACTCTCATATTTCGAAGTCGCTCTTCATCTTCTCAAACCCTAAAAATCCCTTCCCTTCTCTGCATTGATTTCCAATGGCACCCAGAACCTCTCTCTCCGGCGTTAATCCCGCCCATCTGGTCGATTGGAACGCTGTTTCCAATCCTTCGGCATGGTTTCTGGAGCTTCGCCCACTCCTGCAAGCAAGCCACATTCTGAACCTGGTTTACGATCCCGTCGATCTCCTTATCAACGACATTGCTGAGTTATACCATACCATCCGCTGCACCACTGACTCCATCCGTTCCACTGTCCGGGGTGAATCCATAGTCATCAGCCCAAACGTCCTCCGCGCCGCCCTCAAAGAGAAGGAATACAAGGTGAAGTCCTTCCAGGGTCGCTACCGCTGTGTGGCGACCATATTGAGCTGGTGTCTTCTGGATCGCACAACAGCCCTTGACTCCGTCTCGTACGATTTGCTTCTCGTAATGTACGGAGTCTTTGAGGGTCTCCCGATGGATTAGGGGACTTTCTTGTTCTGACTGCTGGGGAATAACCCGAAGAATCAATTCTTTGGGCGGATCCTTAGCATCATCTTCCGGAATCTCCATCCGTCCCACTTCAATGGACATGGCATCATCCCTTTTCCCTAGGCTTTCTACCTGCACCATCTTACGCTTGAACGGGAATCTGACTCCCCGCCGGCCCTCTGCTGCTGTCCGCCTCCTCCATGCTCCGGAACAACAAGGTAGTTCAGTTGGTGACCCAGCCGATAGCTCTGCCCCCGAAGTTAGCTCTGCCCACCGGTCCTCTTGGATTCGGTCCGTAGCTGCACCTTCCATCTCCCGAGGCTCCCAGCATAGCATTCGCGCTGACCCATCCGAAATTACGGGGCCTTCTCAGCTAAGTCTTCCACTGGATGATACTCCAGCACCTTCTGCTGATGCCGCTGCACCTGATTCTCCCGTTGTTGCTGCTGCTGTTGATACTGCTATTGATGCGGTAGTAGCTGATGTCCCTATCTCTCCTCTGGAAGCACCTTTGCCCCCGCTTCCTCAACCTTGAGACTACCTCGACCATCTCCCTGCTGACACCATAACGGACCTCTGGTTCCGTTTCAGCCTCGCATGCACAGCCACCATCCCCAACAATGACCTCCGGGTGTATTACACTCTTCACACCAAAACTCCGGAGGAAATGATCGTTTGGAACCTGGACCACGGCTTCCTTACACCAACCAATATTCCTGACATTCCTTTTGCTGTTACCTCTGGCCCAGCCCATGACGCACGGGTTCTCTCCCCTACTGAGGCCGGACCCTCTTCTCTTGCTAAGGCTATCCCCATTGTTGACCTCTCTGGTCAAAGCGGTTCTGATGCCCTGGATGCCTCCGATGCTCTGGGTGGTCCTTATGCTGCTGCTGCTGACCAACCCCTCTCTCCAGCTGTTGACTCCTCTACCCAGTACACTTCTACATCTCTTCATGCAGGGGAGTCCTCCAAAGCCCCGGAGTTTGTGCTTGGACGCGCCTATTTTGGCACGGTTCACTCCGATGTTGTGATCTCTGCACAGTTGGACCGGCACGCCCAAGCCCACAGCGCCCAAATTGCCGCGATCGCCATCAAGGTTAATGCTCTCGGCGCCCAACTCCTCTCCGCCCTTACTGACTCTTCCACTTCCATCAAGCAGAAGATGGATCTTGTTGCCTCGTCCATGCATTCCCTGTCAACCTCATTCGCGGACTTGGCGCACACGATGGCTCGATCTCCTGCCGCTCCTCGGCGATCTGCCAAAATGGGGGAAAAAGTGCCATTTCGTCTCTGCAACTTCCTCCACTCCTGCTAGAAAGCGGACTGCATCTACACTGCTTTCGGGAGTTACTATGCCCAAACGCAGTCGCTCCTCTTAGCCCAGCTCCTCTAATGCAGCTCCTCCTTCGTCCTCTCCATCCGTGACTATCATCTTCCTCCCATCATATGCGGATCGTGATCCACATGATGCAGATGGTAGTGTTTTTAATGAAATGACTAAGTATGCCGTATCTACTGTCGAGCGAAGATGTCTATCAGAAATGTACCCCTTCTCCCATGAAGATATTCAGACTCTACGTTCTGAGAAGGGTCTGTTTACCACGGATGATATAGACAACTTCTCTTGGGCAGTAAAGATGGAGACGAGGCTGTTTCCATCTTTATATAAGGACAGACACTTATCTGACGTCTTGCCATATTGGTCTGAGGGCTATCTTCCAGACGTAGCCCACATCCAGACCTTCATTGCCGGAACTGCTAAGGACAGCAAGCCATGGAAAAACCTTTTCTTGGTCCTCATTCCATATTGGGTCAAGATACCGCAATTCATGCTGATTGTCTTTCTGATTTTGTCAAAGCAGATGCTCCTTTTTTATTCTCACCAAGTTGTGAACAACAGTGTTAGAAAATATCAACTAGAGGCACTGCATCTTCGACTGACAAAAGCAGTAAAGCAATCCAGGCTTTATCAAGAAAATGGGCCAAACTCCTTTGGCTCCTACTGAAAAGTTAAAGGCGGCCATCCAGAACAAGAAGCAAGTGCCTCAACAGCCCGATGGAGATAGCTGCGGAGCCTTTGTCTCTTCCCTTGAACAATTAAAGGAATTGTTTATTGATTCGTTGATGTAATTATGTAAATAAGGTTTTTAGTTGATGTAAGGACCCGTATTCGAGGGGTTCCTGGAGTTAGCCTTAAGTAAGACCTCGTCTTAGAGAATGAACATCAGAATAGTGATGTGCTAATCGAATGGAGAATTTTGACTATACTTGGGCTCAAGTTGGAGTTCGAGGCCCTGAGGGGTACTTTGGGAATTTCACATATCGTAAATAATATTTATTTGAGGGATTTATTTTAAATATTTGTTGGGCTTAATGAATTGGGTTGTTGAGCTTAAGAGATGGGTTAGGAAACCTTGGCCTTTGGGCTTAGAGATGCTGGGCTTTAGTTTAATCAAAACTACGTCGTTTTGATGTAGGGATTCACTTAATCAAAAATACGTCGTTTTGATTATGTGGGAAAATATATAAAGAAAAAGGGCTTGGAAATTAGGGGATTTCTCATTCCAAAACCCTAGCAGCCGTCACCCCTAGAGAGAGAGAGAGAGACATGGCCAGAGAGAGGGAGAGATGGCCAGAGAGGGAGGGAGGTGATCCAAGGCCGACGATCTAAGGTTCCTGCTGACGACGGGAGACCGGAGGCATCGAGGTAGCTAGGATACAACGATCTGTTGTATTCCCAAATTCTTGAGGTAGGGATTCGTTGTTAACCCTTGTACCTCCTCCAAATTCTGGAATTTCATGTTGTGATTCTTCTCTCAACCCCAATTCTGAATGAGATGATTAATACATATATAAACATGTAGATGCGTGTGGGATTAATATGAGATTTCTAATATATATAACTGAAAATAATTGTGTTGGATGCCCTGGATTTGTCTGGATGGGTAGTTTGGCATGAGTATTCTGACTGGAATTGAAAGTAGGCTGTGTATCCAAACTTTAAAACCTGATAACTCACAAACAAAAAGAAATTTGAGAAGGATTCTTTAGAGAGAAGTCTTTAGAATAACAAAACAAAGAAAACTGTGCAAAAACATGGTTGCACGTCATTTTGCACACCATATCCCCAATTGGCGTGCAAGTCCAAATGCCCTGAAAATTTACCCCAAGCTTCCTTGCATCATGTAAAATGCTAGTATGCAGTAATATGCTTGCAAGCCAATTGGTCCAATTGGCGTTCAAGGCCTTTGGCTCTAAAACTTCTGTGGAAAGTAGAGGACATCATTCTGAGAAACTTTAGTTCTGCACGCCAATTAATTTGAGGCCATCTACTTGGTCAAAATAAAACTCCAAAACCTGACAAAACAGTCTAAAAGCGCATGTATATGCAAATAGCATCTTCCTAGGGGTTAGAGCAAATATAAAAGAATTATGATACAATAAGGCTCTAATCATGTTCTTAAACACCCCTTGTCACGCCCCGGATTTCCAACTCGAGGAAACCGGTACGTGACTCCCCTTTTACCGACACGGAGGGCAAAGGGGTTAGGATACAAACCAAGAATTTAACATTTTAAACATCCACAACACATTCAAGAAAGTAATGTTCATAAAAGCAATCCAAACCAGTTTATTACAGCAAAATCCTTTCCAATCCCATCCCCACTAGGGTTACATCAATTCCCATAAAAAAACAAAACATAAATGGAAGAGAGTAAAATAAATATGGTCTTCCACCTTGGTGTATCCACCTAAACGCCTGTAAGTCCCTGGAAAACAAGTAAACACAGTAGGAGGCGTAAGCAACCACAGCTCAGTAGGGATCAAGTCTCCCCAACCCTTCCCATGCTCCTAATGGCTACATGCATGTGCACAGGTGTAGTGACGTGACAGTATTAGGAAAAAGAAAATAAAACATTCCACACAAGTGGGTGTAACCCCAGCCCCAGCCACACTGGCTAACAAACCACATCTCAAGAAAGTAATTTAACCGCCTCTTCAGGCCACTGATTTAACCGCCTCTCAGGCAAAGTAGTTTAACCGCCTCTTCGGCCACGGTTTAACCGCCTCTCGGGAAAAGTAGTTTAACCGCCTCTTCAGGCTAGATACTACAGTCATGCACACAACACACACCACGGTCACTCAAGCATAAAACCAAACACTTGGTGTGCACCCATTCACAAGGGCACAAACCCAGCCATTCAGGCAATAGAACAAACACCCAACATGCATACATACACCAAATCATAAGTCCAGCCACACAGACATATTACCAAACACGTAATGGGCATATACACACAGCTATGTTCACACAGGCATTTCATCGAACATATAGCATGTAACAACAGAATCACACCAAAATCCCACTGAAGGCCAACATCCATATAGGAGATCACACCTATATGGATTACATATGTATATATAAACAGTTATAATCCATAGTTTGCCCTAGAACCCTAGGTCAGAGGAGGATTTAGGAAGAACAGAACCCCTACCTCAAGTAAAAGGCAACAACACCGCAATATCGTTCCCACCGCCGAACGCTGTCCGCCCACAAGACACCGATCACCCACGCAAGACGCCCGACAGCAACCAGGAGCTCTCTTTCCCTCTCTCTCTCTCTCTGCGATGGCTGGTGGAGCAACAAACCCTAAACCTAAAACAGAGGGGCTTCTCCTCCTTATATAGACAACACAACATCAAAACGACGTAGTTTTGATTAAGTGAATCCTAGCATCAAAACGACGTAGTTTTGATGGAACAAGCTATGACCTTCCCACATCCATACACACCAAAATATTCACAATTCCAACATGGTCTTTTGGGAAAAGATGATTAGAATGACAAAACCAAGATAACCATGCAAAAACATGCTTGCACGCCAATTTGAACGCCAATTCCCCAATTGACGTGCAGCTCCAAATGCACTCAAACTTCACCCCAAGCCTCCTTGCATCTTGTAGAGGTCTAGGAAGCAAAAATATGCTTGCACGTGAAATGGGTGAATTCATGTGCAGCTCCAAATGCTCTGAAATTTCTGTGGTAGATAGAGGACCTCATTCGAAGAAACTTTTGTTCTTGCACGCCAATTGTTTGAGGCCATCTACTAGGTCAAAAGTGAGCTCCAAGATCAGCCAAAACACCTTAAAACCGCCTGTATACGCATAGCATCTTCCTAGGGCATAAAGGTACGTTATCATTTGTCACATGCACCTCCCAAAAGTCCCCTCTTGGGCTTATCTCTTACCTCAAACTTGTGCACCAACATCCAAGGTGTTTGTGGTTAACTTCTTACACACGGGTTACACACAGGTCATTACACCCCTAAATAAGCAATAGAATAATGGCATAAATGCACGTTATCAAGTGTACTGTTGAGTTGTTTTGTTATGCCTGAGTTGTGTTCGCTAAGCTATATTAACATGTTTGTATTGAGATATATTGTTAAGTACCTTGTACTGAGTTGGGATGTACACCTGAGTTGCATTACTGAGATATACTTGCGCTTGAGCTGTGTTTACTGAGATGTACTCGGATGTACTTACTGAGATACTATGAATTTGTGATTGAGTTTGAGTACCCAAATGCATGTGGGTAGAACTGAGTTATAGGCCAGGCACAATTACTGGACCCTTTGAGATTTAGCCAGGGCTGTGGTCCTGAGTCTCGGTGTAACACTCACGAAGGTGGGCCAAGTCTGTACCCATTCCTGAGGGTAGGTATGGCGTCCGAGGAGGTGATGGCCATATCTGACTCGGGTGGGAAATGTTGCATTGGTAACCATGCAACATTCGCCTGGATGTGGTATGTCATGTCGCTGTGGTGGCGGGGTGTCCTCTGCCCTCTAGTGTGGGCTCAGGTAAATGGTGTGTTACTGGGTGATGTGTGCTGCTTAGCTTTAGGCACTACACGAGCACATGCATACACTTGTCATGCATATTGTAGAGTGGGACGGGTCTGGGGAGACTTGAACCCTACTGAGCTATGGTTTGGTCACCCCTCCTATAAACTGTTCTTTTGCAGGGTCTAGCAGGCGGTAGGTGAAAGAGCTGTGGTGGTAGGCTACTGAGGCTGAAGAATTATTATTATTTTTATTGCTTTTATGGACAGATGTTTTATGGTTTGGATTGTTTATAAACTATATATATTGTGGTTTGATGGGAGTTTTTCCCAGTTGAGTTGTATCAAACTTGGAACTCTTCTTGAGGTGTAATAGATTGAGATATGTTTATTGTTTAATCTATGTTTGTGTGCATGGTTTGGGATCATGAGCATGCCCCGTGGCATGTTAGCTTGGTTGTACAGGTTTGGGACAGCACCCGTGACATAAGTCCTTTGTAGGTGCTTGCACTAACCCCTTGACCCTTTGGGTGCGGGCATGGGCAGTTACTACTCATTTCCAAGTGAGAGGAAATTGGGGCGTGACAATATGGTATCAGAGCCCGTTCATGGTCTAGTGGACTTAGGATAGTGGGGAGGGATAATTACTTTTGAGGCTCTCAGGTGGCAGTATAGGACACGCCTGATCACCGTGGTTCTATCTGGGTTTCTGGGGTGTACTTAGGGGTAGTTAGACCAAGGAGTAGGACATTTGCATTTGGGTTGGGGGTGCATACATGCATTGGCATTAGGGCACTAGTTTAAATTTCAATATAAATGTTATGATTTGGAATGTTGTGGTGCTGAAAGTTGTTGCTGAAAATTGTTACTGAAGATTGTTGCTGAAAATTTTTGCTGCAAATTGTTGTTGAGAATTATTGCTGTGAATATTTGCTGTGAAATTCTGAGTGATTATCCTGTATGTTTACATGCGAAAAGTTGCTTGAGTACCTCATGGCCCATGGGGATGAGGGTGTATAGAGCCTGAGAGATGCTGACTCTAGTCTTGTTTAATATGTAGACTATGCCTCCTAGGAGAGTAACCCGAGTTACCCCAGCTGTAGAAGATGAATCTTCTGCACGTGCTGGACAGGAGAGAGAACAGCGAGTAGAGGGCAATGATCCCCTGGAGCGGATCATAGCCCAAGTTCGGGCCTTAAGTGAGAACGTGCAGGGAATGCGTGAGGATCTCAGGGGGGAGATCCTAAACGAGGTACGTCAAGAGATGATGGCACGACAGACAGCGCCACCCTCTCCACCCCGTGAGGCAGGACCTTTGCGTAGGCAGGAAGTTCCGGTGATGCGGGAAGAGGGAGATGTGGTGACATGGTTCCAAAAGGAACACCCACCAAGGTTCAAGGGAGGAGCTAAACCTTTAGCAGCAGAGTATTGGCTGCGACAGATCGAGCATATATTCTCCTTCCTCCGACCCCAGGAGGAAGACAAGGTGAGGCTGGCAGTTTGACAGTTGGAGGAGGAAGCTTTGGAATGGTGGCTTAGCATTTCAGGAAGCCAGGACATGGAGGCCATAACCTGGAATGAGTTCCTCCAGTTGTTCCATGAGGAGTTCTTCCCCGAGTCACTGCGGTGGCAGAAACGGGAAGAGTTTAGCAGTCTTAAGCAGGGATCGCGCACGGTGGCAGAGTATGAGCGAGATTTTAGAGGGCTGAGTCGGTTTACTCCAGAAGCAATCTCAAGGGAGCACTTGAAGGCCCATAAGTTTACCATGGGACTCAGACCTGCCCTGAAGTAGAGGGTAGAGATGCTGCGATTGAAGACTTATGCTGAAGTCGTGGATACAGCAAAGATTGTGGAGAGAGGATTAGAAGAGGCTAGACATGCTCATCAGGAGCGGCTGGGACAGAGTACGCATGACAAGCAGGGGGAAACCAAGAGACAGAGGGTTGAGCCTGGGAGTGGGACTCTTCCCAAGGACAGGGGCCAAGCTTCAATGGCTCCACCCAGATCCCGTTATTTTGGAGGACAGGGAGGCTCAGCTGGGAGTTTCCCAAGCAGGTGTACCTGTTGTGGCCAGTCAGGGCACGTCAAACGTGAGTGCCCCAAGCAGCACCTGAAGTGTCACAGCTGTGGGAAAACAGGACACATCAGTACGGTGTGTTTCAGTAGAGGAAACTGCCGGGGAGCTAGGAGTTTAACACAAGGAGGCAGGGGTGGGACCTAATTTCAAGCCCTAGGTCCGAGGCCAGCACGTTCTTGGCAAGCCAGTCAGGCTGGTTCCAGTTATACCAGACCACAGGCGGAGAGGCTACCACAAGGAGGTTCGGAGGGGCATCCAAGTGGACCCCAGGCGGGGACTAAAGGAAAGGCAGTAGAGGCAAGTGGTGGGGCAAGCCAGGGCAAAGTGTTTGCGCTTACCTCAACACCAGCTGAGAGGGAGGACTTACCATCACCCTCCGAGGAAGGGAGAGCTGGACCTTCGGTAGTTCGAGGTACTATTTTAATATCTCGCACTGTTATTGCTGTACTATTTGATACTGGGGCTTCGTGCTCCCTGATTGCAGAGTCCTTAGTTGAGAGCCTTGGACTTGATTGTGTGAGGGCTGATCGACTTTTGAGGGTCGAGTCACCAATGGGAGGTGTGGAGTCAATTTACCAAGTATGTCGTGAGTGTGCTCACGATAGAGATGTTGAGCTTTCATTTGATTTGTATGTGATGCCCATGAGAACTTTTGTTTGATTGGGATGGATTGGTTGATGGCCTTCTGAGTTAAGATTGATTGTTATAGACTGACAGTGTCGTTTATTTTACTCAAGGATCTTCTTGTGCCACAGTGGGTGAATGGGATAAGAATGTTGGGAGAGCTGGACCGACAAGGGAGCCATGGGGTATGTGCAGCTGGAAGATTTAGCAACTCTAACCAGAGGAAGGTAACTTAGAGAAGGGTGTGGCGTATGTTGTTGAAAATTTCCGGGATGTGTTTCTGGGGAATCGTTAGGATGCCCCCAAACGAATATTGAGTTCACAATTGAACTTTGGCGGGAGTGGGACCCATCTCACAAGTAAGCATCCCGGATGGGACCGGGCTTGGGTTAACGGAGCTTTAAAAGCAAATAAAAGAGCTGAGATAAAGGTTTCATTCGTCCAAGTACCTCAAATGGGGTGCGCAATTCGTTTGCTAAGAAGGCGGACGGGTCGTTACTACTGTATTGATTAATGGATGTTTTAAATCATGGCGGTCAAGAACAAATACCCTTTACCGCGGATCGATGATGTATTTGACCCGGATCGAGTGAGCACGAAGTGGTTCTCAAAGATTGATCTACATTTGGATACCATCAGCTTCAGGTCGGGAAGGAGGACATCCCTAAGATAGCATTCGGGTGCAGATACGGACACTATGAGTGGAATGATGCTTTGGGCTCACTGGTGCACCGGCGGTGTTCATGCATTCATGGATCAAGTATTGGCCCCATACCTAGATTCCTTCGTGGTGGTATTTATTGACGACATTCTCGTGTACTCTAAGACACGAAGCGAGCATGAAGAGCACTGACCGTGGTGTGTTGTGCAGGCCTACGAGATCATCGATTATATGCTAAATTTAGCAAGTGACCGGGATGCAAAGGTTCATTTTCTTGGGCATGTGGTATCCACCGAAGAGTTAGGGTGGACCCAACCAAGATTGAGTCGGTATCATCTTGGAAGAGGCCTAACGTTTTCGAAATTCGCGGTTCTTGGGTGCAGGGGGTATTATCGGCGTTTCGTGGAAGGGTTTTTCTCGGTTGGCGCGTCGATGACGTACGACACGGGAAAGGAGCCAAATTCGAGTGGACGCGGCAAGTGTCGCAAGCTTTTAAGGAATTGAAGACTCGTCGACTACCGTACCGGTGTTAAATCTACCGCAAGAGGGAGTGCCATTCGAGGTGTATTGTGATGCATCTCGGAGTTGACCGTGTATCCTCGATGCAGGAATACAAAGTCATAGCATATGGCTCGCGACAATTGAAGCCCCATGAGCAAAATTACCCAACACACGACTCGGAGTTAGCAGCAGTTATTTTTGCCCTCAAGTCTTGGCAACATTACCTGTTGGGGGAGAAATTTGTGGTATACACCGACCACAAAAGCCTCCAATACATCTTCACCTGAGGGACCCGAATTTGAGACGAGGAGATGGGTAGAGTACTGCAAATGTTTGATTTTACACTCTCCCACACGCCGGGAAGGGGAATGTAGTTGCAGATGCGACTAAGTAGAAGGGAAAGGCTTGAGGTTTCCATGAGAGAATAAAATGATGGAATAGTTAGCAGGTTGCTTGGGTACAACCCGATCTTAGTAGTGGGGAAGCAATCCCGTGTCCTATCACCGTGATGCCAGAGTTATATCAACGTGTCCGTGATGGACAGTTGGGGACGTGGACTGTGAAGTAACTGGGCCCGGGATAGAGGCCGGTGAGATATCGGAAGAGTAGACTGAAGGAGCCGACCATGAGTTAAGATTTCGTGGGCGCCGATAGTACCGCCTCCCTTCGAGAGGATGTGATTAGGGAGTTTCATCATTCCCGTTTGGCTGTACATCCAGGAGGGACAAAGATGTATCACGCTGTGCGAGCACGCTTCCGGTGTCCGGGATCGAAGAGAAGTATAGCGAGTTTGTTTCCGTGTGCCTTACTTGTCAACAAGTGAAGGTAGAGCACCAACGACCTGCTGGTCAATTGCAGCCTTTGCTGGGGGCCGAGTGGAAGTGGGAACATATTACCATGGACTTTGTGACAGGACTTCCTACTACTTCAGGGAGGAAGGACATGATTTGGGTCATAGTAGACCGATTGACCAAATCAGCCCATTTCTTGTCTATTCGGGAGTGCGACTCGATCGGGACGTTAAGCTAGTTATATGTTGATAAAATTGTCCGATTGCATGGAGTACCCGTGTCTATTGTTTCAGACAGAGATGCACGGTTTACCTCACGATTTTGGAGTGGTTTGCAAGAAGCATTGGGGACACGACTTAATTTGAGTACCGCTTATCACCCCGAGACCGATGGTCGTCAGAGAGGACTATTCGTTCACTGGAAGACTTGTTGAGAGCCCGTACGCTTGATTTTGGAGGATCATGGGCTTCTCACCATCCTCTAGTAGAGTTTGCCCATAATAACAGTTACCAGGCTTCCATAGGGATAGCCCCGTTTGAGGTATAGTATGGTAGACCCTAGCGGTCTCCATTGTGTTGGGCGGAAGGGAGAGGCAGCTATGTTGGGACCTCAATTGGTCCAAGAGGCTACGGCAAAAGTACAACCGATTAGGCAGCGCCTTCTTACGTCTCGGAGCGGACAAAAGTCTTATGCGGATCACCGACGACATCCGTTGGAATTTTTGGTTGGAGACCATGTGTTCCTTCGTGTTTCCCCACGGAGGGGACATAAGTGATTTGGAAGGGGGTCTAAGTTATCTCCTAGATACATAGGCCCATTTTAGATATTGAGTAGGGTCGGACCTGTTGCATATAGGTTGGCATTACCTCCCGTTTGAGTCGGGTGCATAATGTCTTCCATGTATCCCGGTTGCAGGGCATATCATCCAGGATCCCACACATGTGTTGGACTGGAGTACTCTGGATATTGAGGAGGATCGACGGTTGTCGAGGCACCTATACGCATTTTGGATAGGCGCGAGAAGTAGCTACGAGGAAAGACTATTCCGTTGGTTCGGTGTCGTGGAAACACCGAGGTATGGAGGAAGAGACTTGGGAACGTGAGGCTGAAATGCGTGCTCACTACCCCGATCCGTTCGAGGACCAACAACCTTGAAGGAGGGGGAGGAAGGCAAGGCAAACATCAAACATCAACATAATCAGGTACTATTGATTATTTCTTTTGCCATTGTATATTTTGTTCATTGGTTGCGGTCGTTTCTTTTCAATCCCAATTTTCTTTTCGAGGACGAAAAGTCTTTAAGGGGGAGAGGATGTAAGGACCGTATTTGAGGGGTTCTTGGAGTTAGCCTTAAGTAAGACCTCGTCTTAGAGAATGAACATCGGAATAGTGATTTGCTAATCAAATGGAGAATTTTGCCTATACTTGGGCTCAAGTTGGAGTTCGAGGCCCCGAGGGGTATTTTGGGAATTTCACATATCGTAAATAATATTTATTTGAGAGATTTATTTTAAATATTTGTTGGGCTTAATGAATTCGGCCGTTGAGCTTAAGAGATGGGTTAGGAAACCTTGGCCTTTGGGCTTAAAGATGATGGGCTTTAGATTAGTCAAAACTACGTCGTTTTGATGTAGGGATTCACTTAATCAAAACTACGTCATTTTGATTATGTGGGAAAATATATAAAGAAAAAGGGCTTGGAAATTAAGGGATTTCTCATTCCAAAACCCTAGCAGCCGTCACCCCTAGGGAGAGAGAGAGACACGGCCAGAGAGAGGGAGAGACGGCCAGAGAGGGAGGGAGGCGATCCACGGCCGACGATCTAAGGTTCCTGCTGACGATGGGATACCAGAGGCGTCGAGGTAGCTAGGATACAATAATCTGTTGTATTCCCAAATTCTTGAGGTAGGGATTCGTTGTTAACCCTTGTACCTCCTCCAAATTCTGAATTTCATGTTGTGATTCTTCTCTCAACCCCACTTGAATGAGATGATTAATACATATATAAACATGTAGATGCGTGTGGGATTAATATGAGATTTCTAATATATATAACTGAAAATAATTGTGTTGGATGCCCTGGATTTGTCCGGATGGGTAATTTGGCATGAGTATTCGACTCGAATTGAAAGTAGGTTGTGTATCTAACCTTTAAAACCCGATAACTCACAAACAAAAAGGAATTTGAGAAGGATTCTTTAGAGAGAAGTCTTTAGAATAACAAAACAAAAAAAATTGTGCAAAAAACATGGTTGCACGCCATTTTGCACACCATATCCCCAATTGGCGTGCGAGTCCAAATGCCCCGAAAATTTACCCCAAGCTTCCTTGCATCATGTAGAAGGCTGGTATGCGAGATATGCTTGCACGCCAATTGGTCCAATTGGCGTTCAAGGCCTTTGGCTTTGAAACTTCGTGGAAAGTAGAGGACATCATTCCGAGAAACTTTAGTTCTACACGCCAATTAATTTGAGGCCATCTACTTGGTTAAAATAAAACTCCAAAACCCGACAAAACAAACTCCTTAAAAGCGCATGTATATGCAAATAGCATCTTCCTAGGGGTTAGAGCAAATATAAATGAATTATGATACAATAAGGTTCTAATCATGTTCTTAAACACCCCTAAATAAGCAATAGAATAATGGCATAAATGCACGTTATCAAGTGTACTGTTGAGTTGTTTTGTTATGCCTGAGTTGTGCTTGCTAAGATATATTAACATGTTTGTATTGAAAGATATTGTTAAGTACCTTGTACTGAGTTGGGATGTACACCTGAGTTGCATTACTGAGATATACTTGCGCTTGAGCTGTGTTTACTGAGATGTACTCTGATGTACTTGCTGAGATGCTGTGAATTTGTGATTGAGTTTGAGTACTCAAATGCATGTGGGTTGAACTGAGTTATGGGCCAGGCACAATTACTAGACCCTTTGAGATTTGGCCAGGCTGCGGTCCTGAGTCTCGGTGTAGCACTCACGACGGTGGGCCAAGTCCTGACCCATTCCCGAGGGTAGGTATGGCGTCCGAGGAGGTGATGGCCATATCTCGACTTGGGTGGAAAATGTTGCATTGGTGACCATGCAACATTCACCCGGATGTGGTATGTCATGTCGCCGTGGTGGCGGGGTGTCCTTTGCCCTCCAGTGTGGGCTCAGGTAAATGGTGTGTTACTGGGTGATGTGTGTTGCTTAGCTTTAGGCACTACACGAGCACAAGCATACACTTGTCATGCATATTGTAGAGTGGGACGGGTCTGGGGAGACTTGAACCCTACCGAGCTATGGTTTGCTCACCCCTCCTATAAACCTGTTCTTTTGCGGGGTCTAGCGGGCGGTAGGTGAAAGAGGTGTGGTGGTAGGCTACCGAGGTGAAGCATTATTATTATTTTTATTGCTTTTGTGGACCGATGTTTTATTGTTTGGATTGTTTATAAACTATATATATTGTGGTTTGATGGGAGTTTTTCCCAGTTGAGTTGTAATAAACTTGGAACTCTTCTTGAGGTGTAATAGATTGAGATATGTTTATTATTTAATCTTTGTTTGTGTGCATGGTTTGGGATCGGGAGCATGCCCCGTGGCATGTTAGCCTGGTTGTACAAGGTTTGGGACAACATCCGTGACATAAGTCCTTTGTAGGTGCTTGCACCAACCCCTTGAACCTTCGGTTGTGGGCATAGGCGGTTACTCCTCATTTCCAAGTGAGAGGAAATTGGGCGTCACAGCTTGTTTTCAAAACCATGTCATTAATTATGTAAATGATTTTTTTCGTAGTAAACTATACAAGAGAATTTTTTTTTTTGCAAACTATACCTGGTGAATTATTTACATAATGGTGATATTAAATTTGTTGAATTGATTGATTCATTGGTGCTTTACTTTCTAGAATATCTCAAATCTAAAGTTGCAGGGAGACTACTAATTGATAGCACCATCTTTGCTTTTATCTTCACCCTAGTAAGAAAATTTTAAACGCAAAGAAGAAAATTTTGTCTTCACCAGCAGAAGAAATTTTTTTTTATTTGATTTTAATGATTTTGTTGTGCAATTTTTGTTATCCCTACCTTGTGGCCCTTGCCACTGTTCACAATTTTAAATGCAGGAGAAAATTTTTGTATTCACCCGAGTAGGAAATTTTTGTTTTTATTTACCGTTGTGCAATTTTTGTTATCCCCTACAAATGGATTAAATGCTGCAAACACCGATAGACATCAAGGGTGGGGGACAAATATACGAATTACAATCTTCTAGTGGGTTTGGGTGGCTACGTTGATAGATAAATAAAAAAATTAATTCAAGTAACAATTTAGAAAAATATGTCAAGGTCAAGTACATGAGAAAAAGCCCAATGTCCTTTAGTGCATGAGAGGTATAGAATAGTTCTGAAGGAGACACTGTGGCTGTTGTGGTGAGTCAGATGGAGGGGAAAAAGAATGCTTGTGGTGAGTTTTTGTTTCAACTAACTTTTTTTATATAGCATTAGAATTGTGTGTTGTAAGATGAAGAGAGCGTATAAATTTTTTGTTATTTAAGAACCATGCATTTTTTAGGCAAATGAACTGGAAAGCATAAAAAAACACAAAAAAGAAAAATTAAAGGGGCTTTTAAACTTTGGCCGTTAACAGGTTTCTATGATACGTTGAGTTTGCCAGCCAGCTCATAACACAAGCGCTTAGAGAGTTCCTACGAATATTGAGACCGACAAATTATACCCTCATCACTCAGTCACTGAAAATTAAACACGATATCTTCACAATATACCAAATCTATACCGACGGTTCAAAAACATTGGCATAACATACAAAAACGCCAGCATAGACTACTCCCGATGTTTTAGGTGAGCACGACCATAGCAACGTCGCGATAGCGATATGTCGACGATCTAAAAACGCTGACATATAGTAAAAAAAAAAAACACCAAGACATAATAGATATAACTACATTACAAATTTCAAGATAAAAATTCCCATACTAGATAATGGCGCTAAATAATTTTGGAAAATGCTAGAAACAAATACTTTTTATGTATTTTAAGCAAGCAATAATATTAAAAATCAAATTGCATTTCATCAAATTGATAACAAATATATATTTAATTTACTTAATCTTACAAAAATCTAAAATATATACAACATTATATTTGTACACTGCGAAAAATATCCATGAAATAAGACTTCTTACTAAAATATCCAAAATAAAATAATCATCAAACATAATTTTACAATAATGAAATAAAAAAAGTAAAACAAGTCACTAATTCCCTTCGTCGTTATCTTCTCCATAGTGGCTTGCATATGATAATTTTGTTTGTATATTCGAAAAAGCCTCGTCCCTTGAGCCACCAACAAGAATCAACAAACATGGTTTCAAACTTTAATATCCCTATAATAAACATGAATTTATTATGAAAGCAATAATGAGCAACGTAACAAAAAATTACAAACGAAATTAAGAAAAATCAATAAGAAAAAAAACACAGATCATATAGGGACCAATGTCACCCTTTCTCCCATCTCTTCTTCTCCTCCTCCCTCAAGATCTACGACGATGACAACGGTTCAAGATCTTTCAATGCAACCGATTCGTTAAAAAGAAAAGAAACATAGAGGGTAAGGAACTTTAATACCTATAATTTTGTCGAGAGAGACCACAGATCGGCAATAGATGTAGTCGTAAAGACCAGAGATAAAACTTATAACCAATTTCTACACAAAGGCCAAACACCAAAAACCCTAAGAGAGTTTGTGATAGCATTATCACACAGCACAAATCGAAATAATGTATTTAGCCACCTTACAAAATATCCTTTATTACATAATCACGCTGCCCTCCTCATGCCACCCAAATGGAATAATATATACAATGTCAAACCACGTCAAATAATGCCTTACAACAATGTAATGATACCTTAAAATGTATTTCACTACAATTTTTTACTCTCATTTTTTAAGCTCTCGAAATCGAATAAGAACATTACATGACACTAAACAAACAAAATAAATTATTATGCTGATCCAATAGTTTCGTTTCTCACACAACTGCAAAGGTTGTAGAGAATGGAGTAGGGATGGAAATCCTTGGTTGTATCAAACTAGAGGTAGTGCCTCTGTTTCTTGTCTCATTTGTCTCAAGTGGACACATTGAACCGTATAATGTAGGGTAACAATTCAAGCTACATAATAAGCAAGCAATCCACTCAAGAAAAGAGATAGACATATAGATGAATAAATAAAAGTCATTTTCTCATTTAATTTCATGCTCATAGTCAAATTGAAGGCTAATATCTAAAACACCCACAATTATAGTCATATGCCATTTTTCCCAATTTTTTCTATGTGTCGACAATCTAAATGTAACCATGGTAGATAAAGGTACCTCATTGCTGCTCGTCTTGAAGTCTTCGAGAAAAGCCACCGAGGCAGGTCTCTTCCTCCTCGTCTCAAGGTCCGAGAGGTAGTAACGAGGTGCGATAGGGGTGTTATCAAGGCGCGGTGGCGCCGGTTCACCCTAGTCCTCTCGTTGAAGGAGGGAGGGGGAAAGAGGAAAGAGAGAGAGAGAGAGAGAGAGAGAGAGAGAGAGAGAGAGAGAGAGAGAGAGAGTCATTTGGAAGCACTTGACCTGACGGTGAGAGTCGTCTCGTGATGAATCGCAACAGAAAGAGAGGCAACGGGAAAACAAAGAGAGGTAGCGATCGGAAAATTAGGTTTATTGTGAGGAAGGGTGTTTTCGGAATAAGCTGATTTAATTAAAGCCTTTGGATGAAATTAAATAAGATCGGAGGGTTAATATTTATCTTGCACTTTTTAACAAGGTTGCACTCCTTTTCCTTTTTATCAGCCATATATATATATACATATATATATATATATATATATATATATATATATATATATATATATTCAAACGTTTACTTGCATCCAATTTTATAGTTGAACATGTGTTTTTCTCTAATGGTTTTCGTTCATGCAATAGAACAACGAAAGATCAAGAATCATCTACCTGATTTTAGTCTTGAAGGATTGATAAAACACGACAGACTTTAAATTTACAAACTTCTCTCTCACCAAGCTCTGCGCAAAACGCACAATGAATGGAACGTAGGGTTTCACCCTACGTCTCTCCTTTTTATACTATTCTATTATTAGATTTAATAATAATAATAATAATAATAATAAAAGGATTAATAATAATAATAATAATAATAATAATAATAATAATAATAATAATAATAATAAAAGGATTAATAATAATAATAATAATAATGCCTTTAATAATTATAATAATAGTAGTAGTAATAATAATAATAATATCTAAATATTAAAATACTTACATTAATAGTAATTCCACAATAATAATAATAATAAACTCAATAATTACAATAATAATAATTATAGTCATACTTTTAATTATTATAATAATAACCCAAATACTTAAATAATCATATTAATAATATCACCATTATAATAACAGAATATATTAAAATAATTATTTTAATAATCATAATAGTTAATAATAAACTCCAAATATTAAGATCACCTTATTAATAATAATAATAACTCAAAATG
The DNA here is from genome assembly GCA_023512835.1 of Taxillus chinensis. Lineage (NCBI taxonomy): Eukaryota > Viridiplantae > Streptophyta > Magnoliopsida > Santalales > Loranthaceae > Taxillus > Taxillus chinensis. The sequence goes on along the minus strand of CM042092.1, from coordinate 49,695,694 downwards.
TTAACGCTAAGGCCACGTGCCGAATAGATATTCCAAATTTTATTCGAGCCTAACTTTCAACCTCACACAGGTACAATTTCTTATATCCTTCCCACATTAGGACTTTTCGTCCCCGAAAAGCCAACTGATTCAAATGTCACAACTATCACCACAAGATGTCATAGACCTCAATATACAACCAAACCTACACTCACGTAAATACAATTATTGCCACCTATTCTTACACACCCAAATCATCTTGCAAATTTACTAACCCACAAGCAAGATGCTAATACAATATCTACCATAGACCGAAACTAGTATCTACTCTCAAGCGACGAATAAACACATGAATACAATTATAAAACAACATACAACAAACAAAATAGCATACAACAGACACACTATAAACGACATACATCAAATAAAATAACATAAAACAATCACTCACATAACACGATATAAAGAAAATCCTTATATTCTCTTCCCCTTAGGACTTTTCATCCCCCGAAAAGATGAACCAACCAACAAACCTAACGATAAGGGTCTCTAATCACAATGTTAGGATCCAAAAATCCACTTAGCCATTAACCATTTGTACTGTGAAGGCAATGCTTGGTCTACCAACCATTAACCAGCCTAATGCTTGAGGATATACCATTAACCGATAAGAAGCAACAATAAACTCACCGATTCACATTCCCTTGAACTTACAACGCATCTACTAACCATTCAACATAATGAGAGGGGGGGGGGGGGGGGGGGGGGTATCATCTTTCTACAAATTATTTATGATCCTTTGCCAACCCAATAGGGCTTAGATATTTGGGCAACACATCCTCGCTTAAGTCACTTAGAACACAAAGATAAACTCGCCTAACTCCAGGTGGTAACTCTAGGCTATGGATAACCAAGGTCACAACAACAAGGTTAAAGAAACACCGAAACATGGGCAAACTAACACCTCAATATAGATCGCCGGATCACGATCGATATGATCACTTATCAAAACCCAATAATCAATCAAATTAACAAACAATTGCACTACACACAACCACCGCACACCTAATACCCATTATCGAACCACTACTAGAAACCCCTTATAATTAATCTTCCAAATAACCATTATAACGAATCATTCACAAAACAACACCATACCAACAACTCTACAACCGACCACATACTACCTTAAAATGACACAAACCGGTGCCAACATCACCATCAAAACTAACCAATCTAATAGCACCAAAAATAATAAGAATTAAAACTAGAACCCAAAAATCAATCAAAGCACTATCAACTCAAATTAGCAGGATAAACTCATCACCCTAATTAAACATTGTATAACCAAAATCCAACAACCTACTCCTAATTAACCAATAGCTTGCAACAAGTGCAATAACGAAACATTGCCTCACAAATCATGATCAGATATTATAAACAATATATCAACCACATAACAATCACAAATGAAGCACAAAACGACAACAATATCAACATATCAACAATCATGCAAATATCAAATCCCATGCACGAAGGAAGGTCACACCCTAGTAAGTTCCAACGAATAGAGTAAGACGCCACTGAATTATGGCCGAGTCCCCTTACAAAAAGAGGGCTTCGCAAACAGGCAACAAGCTCAGGAATCACAACATGTAACAATGACCTCACCGAGGAGAGCTCACCATGCTAGTCTCACCATAAATCATCCACTAGTTCCACATCATCATGCTTACCACCAACCAATCAGGGCAAACAATCAAGAAACAAGGTCCATCCCAGGTTTTACCACCGATCACCACACAAAATAAGAATTCATGTAATTGTGAACAACCCAATCAAGGTGGAACAATGCAATAATAGGAAGTACTATTATGCTCACACTCAAGCATAGATACATAACACGATACACATCTCAATCACATATCATAATTCCAAGCATCATAGGGTTCATTAACCCCCAGCAGAGTCATATCACACAACTGCACCCCAAAACAGGGCAAAAGCTCACAACATGTCATTTGCATACCATATCATACGAAGAATATCCAAACAATCATACAAAGGTGTTAATCTACATTGACATGAATCGACATGAATCACAACAATATTTAGCACAGAGTCATTCATCTTTTATTATTATTATTATCAGTATTATTATTTATTTACTATTGTTATTAGTATTGTAAGTGTATTATTTTTATTAGTTTTATTTAACACTTACCATCTTATCAATAACTAGTTACACCCACTAGCAAGGTCCACCAACATCAACCAACAATTTATAACAGCAGTGATCAACCAATGTTATCCAACAAGGTCACATCAACAGCATATCATACAACTAACTATATTAATCAACATGCTCTTTTCGTTGTTATTTTATTATTATTATTATTATTATTATTATTATTATTTATTCATTTATTTATTATTATTTTATAACACATAGAGTTAATATTCAACCGTATTTTAAAGACATCATCACTTGTTTAACAAGTTACACAATTCAAATCTAGGGAAAAAAAGGTATTCTCACTTTCCTCTTGAGGTATTCCTCAACACTATTTCGAAAACCTCTTATAAAGTCATAAGAAACATAACTCCATTTGATTCTTAGATTGTTTTATCACCTTCTAATCACTTACTTACTAACACTTTGAAAAGACAAATTATTAAAATATGTTATCTAACGAAAACGAATTCTTCACCCTCATTCCAAAATATTATGTCATCACTATCTCCTCCACTTGGTTGACACTTGAAACCTTTTGTTTGCCTTAAAATGAAAATGAACCGTTATTGAATCTACCAATTCTATCGTTGTCTTATCATAATATTTAAGCTTAATATCTAATCAATATATATTATTAATCATAACATTTACTAGTTTTTTTGTATTATTAAATTCATTGTACTATTTTATTTTTATTTTTATTTTATTTTTTAAGAATATTTTATCTTATCTTTTACCGTTGTTTTACCTTTTTTTATTAAGTCATATTTTCCAACCATCTAATACCTTTACAAATACTTTATATATCATACGTTATACTAGCAGAATCTAACAGTTTATCACTCGAGGCAATTAAATGTCAGAAATGTACTCTAAGAATATGTAAGGTGTAGATTTACGATTGCGTGTGTGTGCTGTTGGATTGTCACGCCTCGGATTTCCAACCCGAGGAGACCGGAACGTGACCCTCCCTGTACCCGAGTTTGGATAAAGGGGTTAGAATACAACATATCTCATATTTTATATTCAGAGACAAAATCATATATTTCTTAAGTTCAAACATTACAAATGTGTCCAAACATGCTTTTATTACATTAAACTCCTCATTACAACATCTCCCCACTGGGTTACAAGGCTCACACAAAAACAACAAAACTCAAATAATAAGCAAGCCACAAGCAGGTCAACACGGTAGGAGGGGTGAGCAATCACAGCTCAGTAGGGATCATGTCTCCCCAATCCATCCCATGCTCCTAGCATCTACATGCCATGTGTACAAGTGCAGTGTCGTGATACAAATATTTCACCAGATATAATAACAAACTACATCATCAAATACAATCATTTCCACAACCACGCACAAAGCTAACACATGAACAGATCCCGGCTTCCACAACCCGGGTTCCAAGAGCGATCAGCCCACAACCACCGGGTTCCAAGAACAGTCTCGGGCTTCTACAACACCACCGGGTTTCACAAAACACGAGACACATTGCCACTCAGGCATAACATCGAACACATAATAGGCACGATTACTCGGCATAACAGTGAACACTTGATATACACATTTACTCAGGCATAATAACAAACACTTGATATGCACAGCCTCACAGGCATAATAACAAACACATAATATGCACGGCCTCACAGACATAATAACAAACACATAATATGCACAGCCTCACGGTATAATTTCAAACACTTGACATGCGAATAGACATGTATCCAAACAACACGCCATTGAAGGCCAACATTCATATAGGAGGTCTCACCAATATGAATTTACGTATAAATAATATAACAACAATAACTATATCCAACAATTCTTTCTCCCCAGGGCCTAACCCCGGATTAGGTACAAGAAGACAGAACCCCTACCTTACAAGTGTCCTTCTTCTCCTGCCTCCACGCTAGACACCGTCCACCCACGCGAACCACCACGGCAACGATCTAGAGGTTCCCTCCTCTCTCTCTCTCTCTCTCTCTCTCTCTCTCGCGGGTGGTCTGACGGCAAAAAAAACCAAGGAACCCTAAACCTAAGCTTGAACCCCTTTATATAGACACTACAACATCAAAACGACGTAGTTTTGATTAAGTGAAACCCAAAGATCAAAACGATGTAGTTTTGATCGCACAAACTATAACCTTTCCACATCCATACAAGACAAAATACTCATAATTCCAACATGCTCCTTTGGAAAAAGATGTTTAGAACAACAAAACCAAGGTGACGGTACAAAAATATGGTTGCACACCATAATGCACGTTATATCCCCATATGACATGCACCTCCAAAAGCTCTCGAAATTCTACCCTAAACTTCCTAGGATCATGTAGAAGACAGGAAAACCAAAATACCCTTGCACGTCATATCCCCATATGACGTGCATTGCCACGTGCACCTCCCAAAAGTCCCCTCTTGGGCCCATCTCTTACCTCAAACTTGTGCATCAACATTCGAGGTGTTTTAGGCCGAAGTGTGTGGAAAGGAAACTCCCTAAAACCCAATAAGTTCCACTCACAAGGCATCTATGATTAACTTCTTACATACCGCAAAACACGGGTCATTACATGGATCAAACCCAGAATTTGGATGATGCGGTTAAAACTCTATGTAATTTATTCTGAGATATTCTATGTCTATTGTTAGTCCCTATGAGCTTAGAGGGGGGTGAATAGGCTCTTAGCGAAACTCTTTTCTAACTCTTTGGCACAACACTTATCTAGTTAGGAGATAGAATCCATGCGGAAGATAACCAGATAGTGGAAGTATTTTGTTTTATTATCAAATGATAAGTACAACAAAATAGTAGCAGATTAAAGCTTGTATAGTTTTTTTGATCTACTACAAAACTCTCTAACACTCTGTTTACAAAAGACTCACACACTAGCCTCTATGATCTCTATGAGCTCTTGTACATACAAGCTTATTACAAACTCACGAACATCAACTCCTACAAAAATGTACAAGTGTTACTATATATAGAGTCATCCATAAGAGACAATCTTGGAACTTGTTCTTCCGAGCAACATGCACATTGACTGTTCCTCGGAAATCTCTCCACCTCAATTGCTGCGGATGTGGTCTTCAAGATCTTGGGTTTGCAAAACATAAGTGTCTTTGTGAGTTCCCAAGTACGATTAAAGTTGTGTCCACATATCTGGGTGATCCACGTGTAAGATGCTTTAGATTTTGAATGAGTTTGTTTTACATCGGGACATAGCGAGTGGTGACTTTGAATACAAAGTGATAAGTTTAAGCAGTGTCTTCTGAATCCGTAGTAAACTTCCTTACTCCGTGTTAATGAATCTTGGATCCTTACTCCGTGTTAGTGATTGCTTACTCCGTATCAATTTAGTACTAGAATCCTTATTCAGTGTCGCCTTCCTTACTCGTATGAATGAGAAGGTCGAGTGCTTACTCCGCATCGCGCTTCCTTACTCTGCGAGAGTTCGTTACTCCCCATGAGTTAAAGGAACGGATGGCTTACTCCGTGTCAGACATCCTTACTCCACATGAGTGAGTAATTCGGTTTCTTTACTCCGCATCTAGTTTCCTTACTCCGTGCGAACAAAGGACTCAGGTCCTTATTCCACACAAGTATTTCCTTACTCCGCATCTATGAAAGACTCAAATCCTTATTCCATGTCTAGTTTCCTTAATTCGCTTGAGTGGAAGACTTAGCCTTTTAACTCCACAAAGACTTTCTCTTACTTCGTGCGACTTGTAGACTAGAATTCTTAGTCCGCATCTATTTGACTTAGTCCGTTTAAAGTGTTAGACGTAGATTCCTTAGTCCGTAGCTTTAAGTGATTAGTCCGCATGAATGATCCTTATTCCATATGAAGTAAAGACTTGGTTATTTACCAAGTGTTTGATGACACTCACTCTCATCCGGATCGAGGATTCTAGATCCTGTCCTTAGCTTTGCTCTCATGAGTGTAGGTTCGGATTAAGATCATATCTTCTACAACAACTTAAGATAAAGCAACCAAAGTCTCAGATCAAATTACATGGTTTTATCGGCATCATCCAAATTTTAGGCTTGATCCAACAATCTCCCCAATTATGGATATGCCAAAACCCTTTGTAATCCGATCTAGTAAGTTAAGCACAAAATAGTATACGAAATAGAAACAACTTCCATTTTCATTAAACACCAACATAGTACAATTCAGCCTTTATACAAATTTTTCACTAAGGTACATAAGGCTTACTATACTTGAAGATCTTCATTGCTGCCTTCTCTCTAAGCTCCATTGTCTGCTCCTTCGTATAGGCTTGGATGCTGTTCCAGCTTTTATCCACCTTTATAATAGATTTGATGAAGAAATAGACAAAGGCTCCGCAGCTATCTCCATCGGGCTGTTGTGGCACTTGCTTCTTGCCCCGGATCGTCGCCTTCAGCTTTTCAGTTGGACCCAATAGAGTTAGGCCCCTTTCTTCATAAAGTCCAGATTGTCTTACACCTTTCGTCGATCGAAGGCGCAGTGGCTCCCATTGATTCCTTCTAACATTGTTCTCCACAATTTGATGAGAATCAATCAAGATCAACGCTTGGACGGAATCATAAAAACAACCAGCATGAAATGCGGCGTCACGACCTAGTACGGAATGAGGATATATGAGAGAGTTTTCCAAGGTGTGCTATCCTCGGCAATTCGTTGATGAAGGTCCGAATGTGGGCTACATCCGGAAGATAGCCCTCATTCCAACATAGCAAGACGTCAAACAAGTGTCCGTCCTTGTACAGGGACGGAAACAACCTCATCTCCATCTTAACTAGCCAAGAGAAGTTATCCATGTCTTCTGTGGTAAGGGACCCTCCTCGTAATGAATAATCTTAATGTCTTGAGGGGAGAAGGGGTACAAATCAGATAGACATCTTCGCTCGGCATTGGACGCAAAATACCTGGTCATTTCATTGAAAACACTTCCATCCGCATCAAGAGGATCACGATCCACATATGATGGGAGGAAGGTGTTAGCCGCGGATGGAGAGGTCGAAGGAGGAGCTGCACTAGAGGAGCTAGGCTGAGAGAAGCAGTGCGTTTGGGGATAGTAACTCCCGAAGCAAGTGAAGATGCGGGTCGCTTCTCGGATGAGTTGAGGATAGTGCAGAAGGATCAGATGACACTCTCTCCCCCAGTTTGGTAGATCGCCGAGGAGCGGTAGGAGGACAAGCCATCATGTGGGCCAAGTCCGCGAAAGAGGAAGACAGGGAATGGACGAACGAGGCCACGAGATCCATCTTCTACTCGATGGAAGTGGAAGAGTCAATCAAGGCGGAGAGGAGTTGGGCGCCGTGAGCATCAACCTTAGTGGCGATGGTAGAAATTTGGGGGCTCTAGGCTTGGGCATGGTGGTCCAGCTGAGCGGAGTGCACAGCATCGGAGTGGACCATGCCGAAAGAGGCATGTCCAAGCACCAACTCTGGGGCTTTAGAGGACACCCCTGCAGGAATAGGTGCAGGTGTGCGCTGGGCAGAGGAGTCAACAGGATTGGATAGAGCGTCAGTAGCAGCAGCAGCAGAAGGGGCATCCGGAGCAACAGAGGCATCTGGAGCAGTAGAACCACTTTGACTAGAAATGTCAACAGCGGGGATATTTGCAACAGGAGAGGTGGGCCGAGCCTTAGCAGGGGAGTTAACCCGTGCGTCATGGGCCGGGCTAGAGGTAACAGCGAATGGAACTCAATAATGTCATCGATAAGAAGATCGACAGGATTTGAGACCAGGTTCAGAATGTGAAAGGCTTCCAGGAGTGGGCGTAGGTCCAAAAACCATGCCGGAGGATTGGAGACAGCGTTCCAATCGACCAGATGGCCGGGATTAATGCCGGAAAGTGGTCTTGGGTGCCATTTGAGAGGAATATTGAGAGGGGAAAGAAGGCGAGGTCATTGAGCATTAAAAGAGCGGCAAGGTTTTAGTGATTTGGAAAATGTAAACTCACACTGCGCATGAATGTCCAGTATATATAAGACAGAGTCCTTAGTTGTCAACGGATCTAGGGATTAAGCGAGATGAACAGTGAACCGCTTGACAGGGTGATGTCATTAGTCTTGATAGTGGGGCGCCTCCGAATGTAGAGATGATGTGGAGGCGGTAGAACCAAGTATTTATGATAACCGTTTGCCTTCTTTCGGAAGATTACGCGTCCTAAGATGTGCCTTTAATGGACCATCATGATTCCTCCTCAAAAATACGCGATGCAAGATTTTTTTTAATTTTTAATTTTTTGAGATTTTAAAGTTGGAAAAGGAAGAAAAAAAAAAAAAAAAAAAAAAAAAAAAAAGAAAAGAAGAAGTAAAAAAAAAAAAAAAAAGAGGGAAGGGAGAAATGATATTATTAAAATAAAAAAATATTTTTTTTTTTTTTTGGGGGGGGAGAGAAAAGATAAAAAAAATTAAAAAAAATAAATTATAAAAAAAAAAAAAGAAAGGGGGGGAAAAAAATATTAAAACAAAAAAAAAAAAAAAAAAAGAAAGAACTTTAACAAGTAGGGATTAGTATGGATATAAACAAATAGACTATGAAGAACCACATAATCTGAACTAATGAGAAACAGAGCTCATGCATTAAAATGGAATGCAAAAGACACATACATACGAATGAATGATCATATTTATCATCAAGGCATGTGTTAGATAAGAAACACATAAGTTCATATTGGTCAACATAGTGAAACCGTCTGTTGAACAACGTAGCTAAGATTAATTAAAAATTACATGATTTGTCCAAATGAGGATCCATGAGTGAAAATGGATACACGAACACATGTCAAGAGCAAGCAAATAATTATCCGATTAAGATGCACAGTTGAAGAAAGAAAAACATCTAAGCATGCCACAATTCGATTCAACAATGCATGTCCAGTCAGATCCAGGAAGAGAGAGTTTAGAGGGAGGAGCATCCGAGACATATTAGGGGGTCATTAAGAAGTAATAGATAGAGCTTGTGCTCCCCTTAAGATCATGCGATCCTCTTAGTGATAGACTCCCCCTCAGATAGACAGCCAGGAAAGAGGTCACAAAACATATACGAGGGGTATTACTTTGATAATTAATAAAGCATTTTCTCCCCCGTAGATCATGCGATCCTCTCGATGGTCATTTCCTGTTATAGAATTTAGATCATGAGATAGCGCTGCCCTACCCTTTAGGAAACTCCACTTCAGAAGTTGATCAAACTGTAACTGTGAGTACATCCACTAGGCATTCTGAGCGAACCCATTTCGTTTATTCAACCAGACATGTTAATAAGGCAATCAATATGAACAACATTCGACATGTGGTGACGAGTGAAAATTGGAATCATGAAATCGTAAAGAGGTTATTTATATATTTTTAATTATGTGAACTTAAACGACTTTAGTCAAGAAATACAAGCATTCTCCCAATTAAAATATGAGAAAATTATCAGAAACATAATGCATGACATAAGCAAAGATAATCGAGATGATGTAATGTCTAACGCTTATCATGAAGCATAATGCATGGCTTGAAAAAGATATACTATTAGAGTGATAAATTAGAAATTATTCAGATAGGTCAAGCATACCTAATTTGAGGAGTAGTTTAGAAAATCTTGCATCAGGTAGGGGCTTGGGGAGTATGTCTGCGAGTTGATCATCCGTAGCAACATGTTCGAGAGACATGTGCTTTTTAAGAACATGATCTTGGATGAAGTGATACCTGACTTCAATGTGCTTGGTCTTTGGGTACATAACAAGATTGTCGCTGATGGCAATTGCACTGGTATTGTCACAATATAGCGGAACAGAGGTCATGATAAAACCGTAGTCGCAAAGTTGACTTTGCATCCAAAGAAGCTGTGCGCAGCAACTCCCGACAGCTATATATTCCACCTCAATAGTAGTGGTTGATACAGAATTTTGCTTCTTACTGAACCATGAAATCAATCTGTTGCCAAGGAACCGACAAGTACCGCTAGTGCTCTTCTAGTCGATGCGACACCCGGCAAAATCAGCATTTAATATCCGGATAAAGAGAAGTTGGACTCCTTTGGATACCAGAGTCTGAAATTCACTATCCCTTTTAAATACCACAATATATGTTTCACATGAAGCATGTGTGACTCTTCAGGATTCGCCTGATATCTTGCACAAATGCAAGTTACAAACATTTTATCTGGGCGACTTGCTGTAAGGTACAGCAATGATCCAATCATCCCTCTGTATTCAGTCACATTTACTGATTCTCTGTTAGGATTAGGATCTAACTTGGCACTGACTACATGGGAGTCTTCACGGGGGTTGAGTTTTGCATTCCGAACTTCTTGATTAAGTCCCGTGTGTACTTCGCTTGGTTGATGAAGATTCCATCCTTTATTTGTTTAACTTCTATCCCAAGGAAATACATTAATTCTCCCATCATGCTCATTTCAAATTTGCTAGTCATCAACTTCGCAAACTCTTCACAAAGCTTCGGATTTGATGATCCGAAAATGATGTTATCCACATAGATTTGTACGATCAGAGAATGATCTTTCTCTTTCTGTAGAAATAGTGTGGTGTCTATCTTCCCTTTTCGGAAGTTGTGTTGCAGCAAGAATTCTGACAGTGTGTCATACCAGGCTCTTGGAGCTTGCTTCAATCCGTATAATGCTTTCCGTAGTTTATATACCATATATTCAGCCTTGTGTTCAATGAAGCTCGAAGGTTGTTCAACATAGACCTCTTCTTGAAGATCTCTATTCAGAAGCACACTCTTGACATCCATTTGATAAACTGGAAAGTTTTAATATGAAGCATACAACAGAAACATTCGGATCGCCTCAAGTCTAGCTACTGGAACAAAGGTTTCGTCATAGTCAATGCCTTCTGCTTGACAATATCCTTTTGCTACCAGTCTGGCTTTGCTCTGGATTACTATTCCATCAGTATCCAATTTGTTCTGGAACACCCATTTAACTTCTATGACTTGTTGAGATCTCGGCCTTGGTACTAATGTCCACACGTTGTTCCTCTTAAACTAATTAAGCTCTTCTTGCATAACGTCTATCCAGTTTGAGTCTTGAAGGGCTTCATCCATAACTTTTGGCTCTATTTGTGATAGAAAACACAAGTAGAGGCATAGATTGGATGTGGATGCCCTCATTCATACTTCAACAGGTAGGATCACCAATCACTTGATATGATGGGTGGTTCCGAGTCCACCTATAGTTCATGCAAGTGGTGGTGAGTAGTTAATGATTTAAAGCTCTGCGATTGGGTGGATCTTGTATATCGGCTGGTTGAGCTTCTTCCGACTAGTTGTATCCATATGATGAACAGTTCTAGAAGTACTTGGAAGTTCTTCGGAATCGTTACTTTTAGTATGAATAGGTCTGGACGGACTTGAAGGTTCACTGGAGTTATGGATGTCCATAACAGTTTGTCCGGAGTTAAGTGGAAGTCCTGAGTTCGAGTCTTTTGAAGCATCATCAGTAACATTTCTTCTTGCTTTACCGATACTAAGTGATTCATCAGGAATTATAAGAGGAACATGTCCGAACCGAGAATAGTCAATCGAGTCCGTGTGATTCAGACAATTGGATTTGAAGATCCTACACTTGACCAGTCAAGGTTAGATTCATCAAAATTAACATGGATAGATTCTTCAACTGTTAGACGTTTTCTGTTGAAAATACGATAAGCTTTGCTTGTGTAAAGAATATCCGACAAAGATCTCATCATTGGATTTTGGCTCAAATTTACTCTGGGCCTTTTTGCCGTTGTTTAACATGAAGCAAGCACACCCAAAAGCTTTGAAATGAGAGATTGATAGCTTCCTGCCTCTCCACATCTCACAGGGTATTTTCATGGTAACCTTATTAATAAGAGTTCTGTTCTGAACATAGCATGCAGTGGACATAGCTTCAGCCCATAGACTGAGAGGAAGCTTTGCCCCTACTAACATGGATCTACCAGCTTCAACTAAAGTGCAATTCTTATGCTCAGCAACTCCATTTTGTTGTGGAGTCCTGGCGCAGAGAAGTCGTCTTTGAATGCCCTGTTCGGAACAATATGATTTTATATCGGAAAAATCAAACTTCGTACCATGATCACTCCTAATACACTTAATGCTCAGTCCTTGTGAATTGCTTATCCAGTTGAAGAGATCTACTAGATGTTCAAAGGTTTGATCCTTTGATTTTAGGAACATCACCCATGTATACCTGGTGAAGTCATCGATAACCACTAGGGTATATCTTGCACCGGCAAGAGAAGCAATAGAAATAGGACCACAAAGGTCCATGTGAAGAACTTGCAGCGGAGCAGTTATTGAATTAACTGATTTGCTCTTAAAGTTGTGCTTCATCCGCTTGCGAGTTGGCATTCTCGACAAGAGAGAGTCTCTGGAGTATTTATATTTGGGCAGACCGTGTACTAAGTCAAGTGACGCTAATTTAGACAAAGTCTTAAAATTTAAGTGTGCCCAATGCTTGTGCTATAGCCAACTTTCTTCATCCGATGCTCTGGTGAGTAAGCATACAGGATCATAAGAATTATTTCTTAAGACCACCGAGTATATGTCCCCATCTCTTAATCCGGATAACTTAACATCTCCAGATAAGTTTTCCCTAACTGTGCAGGTGTTGGACGAGAAGGAAACGGTAAATCCTTTGTCACATAAATTACTAACACTTAGCAGATTGTGCTTCAAACCTCCGACTAGTGTAACTTTAGTGATTGATACACAGCCGTTAGTTAAAGTGTCATACCCCACAGTCTTACCTTTACTATTGCCTCCATATGATACGGATAGGCCTCATTTGTCAGTAATTTGTTGACTTTACTTTGTTAGTGTCAGTTGCTTCTTTTATTTGGGCTTTCTTGGGAGAGACACTATGAGATTTTGATTTTGATTTGCTCAAAGAACCCTTTTTGATGAATTGATCTTTATTAATACGAACTTGATTACAAAGCTAGTTATCAGATAAACTCCAACATTCATACTTGGTAATGACCTATTTCTCTACGGATGGAACAGACACTATGATGTGGAGCACAAACAGGGGATACAAGTTTCTTTGGTTTTACAGGTTTTTCTACACTGTTCCCTATGGCCTAATCCTTTGCGAATGGGTGTGACGCGTCTTGGCCCTAGATGCATTAGCCTTTGCCTTTCCTTTCTTTTTGGGTGCTACAGTTTCAGCTTTAACTGTAGCAACCTTCCCTTCATCGTTAGGTACGGGTGCTACTACTTCGGGATTAGCAATAACAGCCTCACTTCCACAATCATAGACTATTGTACCACCTGAAATGAAACCATCCAATGGTTTAGATGTACTAACAGGATAATGGTTGGTTAGTTTTGGAATGAAATCCGGAGGACACTCAGTAGCTTGTGTGGAGGTTGATGATTCGGAGCCAAGGCCAGGTTTAACTCGGATGTCGTCCGGATCAATCCTAAACGTAGAGGCTATTTCCCCGAATTTTAGCCACTTACGATTTATTTCCTTTTCTTTTTCAAGTTCATTCTCGAGTCTTTTTAAAATAACTTTTAGCCGATTAGGTTAGTATTTAGCAAATGATTTTCTGCTCTTAAGTCATGATACCAAGTCTCTTTACTCCTGAAGTCGGCTATATCCTTTTCAAGTCTAGCAACAAGAAATTCAAGACGTTTATTTCGATTTTCCATATCTTTGTACATTTGAGTAATTATTAGTCTCTCATTCCTTTCATGATCACGTTCAGCGATAAGAGATTCTAATTTACTCATGACCTCGGCTTTAGGGTTGGCTCATCATCCGAGGATTCCTCCTCTTCTTTCGAGCCACCGACGTACTTTGTGACGAACACCTTCATCTTGTCCTTGCTGCTTTCGACGTGTAGCATCGAGGTTTGACCTTGTCACTTTTATCGACCGACTTTGATTTGGATTTACAATCCTTGGCCCAGTGACCGGGTTTCCCACAATTGTAGCATTCTTGGGAACATGACTCCAATCGCTCCTTCCTTCTGGATGATGATGAGGAGCCTCTTCCGAATCCCTTTCTACTTTTCCGTAGGAATCGCTCGAAGGATTTGGCCAGGAAGAGCTATTTTTTCTTCAGCGTCCGAGTCGAGTTCTTTGACTCTTCCGTATCATCATTCCGTTGTATGCTAAAGCATTTCTTAGCTTTGAAAGCTACCCCCTTTTCTTTTCGATCTATTTTCTCATCCCGGTCGAGTATTTGAACCTGACCTCATGAGTCGGTAGCTCTCCGTATAGTTCTTCAAGGGGAACATACTACCAGTTCTTGTCGGCTTGCATCCTGGAGATGCTTGGAGTAGTAGCAATCCGGCAAAGAGCAAAAAAAAACCTGTCATTGATTTGGGATGGAGAGTAGTGCTCATTGACAGTTTTTAGCTCAAAGGATGAGCTTGCCGAATCTCCGATAGATGCTTTTGAGGGATTCGCCAGGTTAGTGATTAAAGCTCTCGAAGTTCTACCGAAGAGCACGATGATGATCTGCATTTGGGACTAACTTCCCTCATAGAGGATTGTCAACTTATCCTATACGACTTTCATTGTTGTGCAGCCCTGGACATCCGTGAAAGCTTCGGAGTCCAAAGATGATGTGACATCTGCGAGAGCCTTTTCGCTAGCACACTGCCAGGCTCTTTCATCATGGGTAAGTTCAGCATCAGTTCTTTGGCCTTCTAACTTCATGTTCTCCGATAGTCATCGGAAACGGTATCTCTGTGGAAGACACGGCCACATGAGATGATCGTGACAGACCATGAACATCCTCATGTGAGCTTTCCACTGGGAGAAAAGCTCAAGTGTGAACTTTGGAAGTTTAGTCAGAGTGAAATTGGAACTCCATTGTGGTGGAGTAGCGGTAGCAACAAGTTGAGGTATATCAACATTTTTACTGCTGTTTTGATTTAGGATGTGCTCTTCAGCTCCTCCGGAGTTGAGTCGAGTATTGAACAGCATGCTGCTTTCTTCAGCCATTTTTGAGAGAGAGAAAGATTGGGATCTCTACTTTGATCAGGTAGAACTTGCTCTGATATCACTTGTTGGTCCCTAGGAGCCTAGAGGGGGTGAATAGGGTTTTATCGAAAACTCTTCTCCCGACTCTTTGGCACACCACTTATCCTGGTTAAGAGATAGAATCACTGCAAAAGATAACCAGATAGTAGAAGTATTTTGTTTTATTATCAAATGATAAGTACAACAAAATAGAAGCAAGACTCTCTTACACTCTGTTTACAAAATGACTCACACACTAGCCTCTATGATCTCTATGAGCTCTTGGACATACACAGGCTTATTACAAAGTCACAACCATCAACTTTTTTTGAAAATGTACAAGTGTTACAATATATATAGAAACATCCTTGAGAGACAATGTTGGAACTTGTTGTTCCGGACTATGTGCACATTAACTGTTCCTCAGAAATCTCTCTGCCTTGAATGCTGCGGATATGGCCTTCAAGATCTTGGGCTTGCAAAGAATTAGTTTCTTTGTGAGTTCCCAAGTGCAATTAAAGTTATGTCCACATATCCAGGTGATCCACGTGTAAGATGCTTTAGGTTCTCAATGAGTTTGTCTTACATCGGGACACAGCGAGCTGGTGGCTTTGAATGCGAAGTGATAAGTTTAAGCAGCGTCTTCTTAATCCATAGTAAGGTTCCTTACTCCGTGTTAACGAAGCTTAGATCCTTACTCCGCGTCAGTGATTGCTTACTCTGTATCAATTTAGTACCGGAATCCTTATTTCGTGTCAGCGCTTCCTTACTCCTCATGAATGAGAAGGTCGGAGTGCTTACTCTGCATTAGCGCTTCCTTACTCCGCGAGAGTTCCTTACTCCGCATGAGTTAAAGGAACGGATGGCTTACTTTGTGTCAGCACATCCTTACTCCACATGAGTGAGTAGTTCGGATTCCTTAATCCGTATCTAGTTTCCTTACTCCATGGAAACAAAGGACTCGGGTCCTTATTGTGCACAAGTACTTTCTTACTCCGCATTTATGAAAGACTCAGATCCTTATTCCGTGTCTAGTTTCCTTAGTTTGTTTGAGTGAAAGACTTATCCTTTCAACTTCGCAAAGACTTTCTCTTACTCCATGCGACTTGTAAACTAGGATTATTGTTGGATCAAACCCAGAATTTGGATGATGCGGATGAAACCCTGTGTAATTTGAGCTGAAATGTTTTATGTTTACCCTAAGTTATTGCAGAAGATAAAACCTTATACGGGATTTGCACTCAAAGAGCAAAGCAAAGGACATGATACATAATCCTGATTTGGATCATCGTGAGTATCGTCAAAATCAATTGGTACATAACCAAGTCTTCATACGGAGTAAGGACCCTTCGTGCGGACTAAGAAAGTTGCTAAAACGACTAAGGAATTTGAGTTAATCTCTAAACTGAACTAAGTCAAAGGTTACGGAATGAAGATTCCGAGTCTACATCTCGCACGGAGTAAGAAAGATTTATTGCGGAGAAAGAATCTAAGTTTTCCACTCGATAGACTAAGGAAAAGTAGATACGGACCAAGGAGCCCGAGTCTCTTATTCAAGCGAGTAAGGAAGACTTATGCGGAGTAAGGACATGCGGATGTGGACTAAGGAATCCGGACCTACACTCAAGCGAGTAAGGACTTCCGATACGGAGTAAGGAGTCGACACTTATTCCTGATACGGAGTAAGGAACCCAAGCGGAGTAAGGAAGCGCTGATGCAGAGTAAGCACTCCGAGTCTCTTGTTCAGACGGAGTAAGAAAGTGCTACCACGGAATAAGGATTCCTGTACTAAACTCACATGGAGTAAGTAAACACTGACACAGGATAAGGATCTGAGCTTTCTTAACACGGAGTAAGGAACCTTATCATGGCCTAAGAAGATGTTGTTTCATTCTATTTAAGCCGTATTCAAGACATCAGATCATTGCATCCCAATGAAAGACAAACTCGTTGAAGATCTAAATTGTCTTACACATGGAATGCATAGAGATGTGGACAAAGCTTTAATTGTAATTGGAATCAAGCAATGAAATTCAATACACTTATGATTCCAATATTTCGAGCTCCCCATCCGCAGCAGTTAAAGCAGAAGTAGTTTCCGAGAAAACCTTCAATGCTACATATTGCTCGGAAAATGCAGTTCCAAGATTGTCTCCAGGGATTGTCTATAAATAGTAAACCTTGTATATTTTTATGTGTGCGCGCGTACAAGGGTGTGTACTGAGAAATAGAATTTGTGTGCATATACATGTAGAAGAGCTAGAGGATATTAACTAGCCAATGAGTGTGTGACTGTAGGAAAGAGTGCTGTTGTAATCAGCTAGAAACATTGTTCATTTAGTTGTAATTATCAACAGATAATAAAACAAAATACTTCCACTAATCTGATTATCTTTCGTATTTGATTATATCATTTTAATCAGATTGGTTGTGGTGCCAACGAGTTAGAAGAGAATTTTAAAGAGCCTATTCACCCCCCTCTAGGGTCTCCGAGACCAACAAGTGGTATCAAAGCAAGTTCCACCTGCTCAACGTAAAGATCCTTACTCTTTCAACTCAACAATGGTCGAAGAAAGTAGCATGTTTTTCAACACCCGCCTTAACTCCGGAGGTGCTCAAGAGCCACTTCCCAATCGAAGCAGCAGTGAAAATATTGATCCACCTTAACTTGCTGCTACTGCTGCTCCTCAACCACAGAGTTCTGCATACACTCTGAGCAAGCCCCCAAAGTTCACACTAGAGCTTTTCTCCTAGTGGAAAGCTCGCATGAAAATGTTCATGACATGTCATGATCATCTCATGTGGCCATCACGTAGGAGAGCTCCCATTCCGATGACCATCGAGAGAACATAGAGTGAGACGACCAAAGACTGTTGCTGAACTTACCAATGAGGAAAGAGCCTGGCAGTATGCCAGTGAAAAGGTTCTTGCCTATGCGACATCATCTTTGGACTTTGAAGCTTTCACGGACGTCCAGGGCTGCACAACAGCGAAAGCTGTTTGGGACAAGCTGGCCATTCTCAATGAAGGTAGTCAGTCCCAAATGCAGAACGTTATCTGTGCTCTCAGACAGAATTTTGAGAGCTTCATTCAAAACCTGGCGAATCCTTGGAGAGTATTTATCGAAGATTTGGCAAGCTCATTCTGGAATTGAAAACTTTCAATGAGCATTACACGCAATCTCAAATCAATGACAAGTTCTTTTGTTCCTTGTCGGATCGCTACTACTCTAAGCAGCTCCAGGATGCGGTTCAAAGACAACTACCCCCTCGAAGAATTATATGGAGAGCTACGGACGCACGAGGTCAGGTTTAAATACACTGACCAAGATGAGAAAATAGCTCGGAAAGAAAAGGGGGTAGCTTTCAAAGATACGGAAAATCCAAGCATGCTGTATGAGAATGATACGGAAGAGTCAGGAGACTCTGACTCGGACATGGAAGAAGAAATTGCTCTTCTGGTTAAATCCTTCACACGTTTTCTAAGGAAAAGCGGAAAAGGATTCGGAAGAGGCTCTTCCTCATCCTCAAGAAGAAAGGAGCGATTGGAGTCGACTTCCCAAGATTGCTTCAACCGTGGGAAACCTGGTCACCGGGCCAACGACTATAGATCCAAATCTAAGACCGCCAACAAGGATAACAAGGTTAAACCTCGACAATCCACCTCAGACAACAGTAAGAACAAGAAGAAGGCATTCGTCACTAAATACAAGAGTGGCTCAGAAGAAGAAGAAGAATCTTCAGACAACGAGCCAACAGAAAAGGCGAACGTCTACCTCATGGAAAATACTAAGGTACCTTCTATCTCTAAGCTCATGAGTAAATTAGAATCTCTCACCGCAAAATGTGATCATGAAAAGAATGAGAGATTAATAATTACTCAAATGTACCAAGATATGAGTGGTCAAGCTAAACGCCTTGAATTTACTTGTTTCAAAATTGGAAAAAAACATAGTCGACTACGAAAGCAAGGAGGCTTAGCATCGCGACCTTAGAGCTGAAAATCATTTGTTCAATACTAACCTCACAGGTCTAAATGTAAATCTTAAAAGACTCGAGAATGAACTTGAAAAGGAAAAGGAAATAAATCGTAAATGGCTAAAGTAGCCTCTACGTTTAGAAATGATCCTGACGACATCTGAGTCAAACCTGGCCTATGCTCTGAATCATCATCTTCCACACAAGCTATTGAGTGTCCTACGGATTTCACTCCCAAACTAATCAACCTATATCCTATTAGTACATCTAAAACTGTTGGATGGGTTTGTTTCGGTGGGACCATAGTTTACGATTGTGGAAGAGAGGCTGCTACGCTAATCTCGAAGTAGTAGCACCTATACCAAACGATGAAGGGAAGACTACTGTAGTTAAAGCTGAAATTGTAGCACCCAGAAAGAAAGGAAAGGCTAAGGCTGACACTACTAGGGCTAAGAGCGCATCACCCGTTCGCATAGGATTAGGCTGTAGGGATCGGACTAGCGAAACAGTTAAACCTAAGAAACCAGTATCCCCTGTTGTATCTCTACATCATAGTGTTTACTCAATCTGTAGAGAAATAGGTCATTATCATTATGAATGTTGGAGTTTATCTAATGACTGGTTATATAAACAAAGTTTGGTTGATAAATATCGGTTCATCAAAAAGAGTTCATCCGGCACACTTACATCTAAACCTCAAAGAAATAACTTTCCCAAGAAAACCTGAATTAAAGAAGCAACTAATACGAAAAACGTTAAGTCAACTTGGAAAGTCAAAGTTCCTAATAAAGTTAAATCCGGAATAGTTGACACTTCTATCGCTTCTCTTAACCGCCCGAAACAAGTTTGGGCACCAAAAGTGTAATCTATTGTCTTGCAGGAGCATCTCCGAAATTCACTCCCACCCACTTGAAGTTAAAGATCAATCAAAGCAAGTGGATACTCGATAACGGATGCTCCGGGCATATGACAAGTGAAAAGTCTTTGCTCGTAGAAATTCTCGACAAATGAGGACCATCCGTATCATATGGCGAAAACAAGAAAAGTAAAACTATGGGGTATGGCACTTTAACCAACGGTTGTGTATCAATCACTAAAGTTGCACTACTCGAAGGTTTGAAGCATAATCTGGTGAGTGTCGAGAACTTATGCGAAACAAGGGGTTCATGTTTCCTTCTTGTCCAATACTTGCTCGGTTAGGGATAACTTATCCAGGAGATATTAAGTTATCTGGATTAAGAGATGGGGACATATATTCGGTGTTCTTAAGAAATAATTCTTCCGACATTGTATGCTTCCTCACTAAAGCATCGAGATGGAGATAGTTGGCTATGGCACAAGCGTTGCGCAGATTTAAATTTTAAGACTTTGTCTAAATTAGCGTTGCTTGACGTGGTCACCTGGTTTTCCCAAACACAAATACTCCAGAGATACTCTCTGTCGAGAATGTCAACTTGGCAAACAGACCAAACATAGTTTTAAGAGCGAATCGGTTAATTCCATATCTCGCTCCTCTACAACTTCTTCATATGGACCTCTGTGGTCCCATTTCCGTAGCTTCTCTTGCTGGTGTTAGATATACCCTTGTGGTTATCGATGACTTCACCAGGTACACATGGGTCCTGTTCCTGAAGTTTAAGGATCAAACCTTTGAAAATCTCGTAGATCTTTTCAACTGGATAAGCAACTCACAAGGATTGAGCATTAAATGCATCAGGAGTGATCATGGTACGGGATTTGATTTTTCGGATATGAGATCCTATTGTTCGAACAAGGCCTTTAGCATGACTTCTCTACGCCCGAACTCCCCAACAAAATGGAGTTGCTCGAGCGTAAGAATCGCACTTTAGTCGAGGCTGGTAGATCATTGTTAGCGAGGGCAAAACTTCCTCTTAGTCTATGGGCTGAAGCTGTGTCCACTACCCGCTACGTTCAAAATGAACTCTAATAAATAAATTTACCATGAAAACACCCAATGAGATTTGGAGAGGACGAAAGCCCTCAATTTCACATTTCAGAACTTTTGGGTATACTTGCTATGTATTGAATAATGGCAAAGAATCCATGAGCAAATTTGAGCTAAAAACGATGATGGGTGTCACGCCCCGGATTTACAACCCGAGGAAACCGGTTCGTGACTCCCCTTTACCCACCCAGGGGCGAGGGGTAGATGTACGAATCCGACATCCAAGCAAGGACAACAAACACATTCATAATAATACACAATAAATGACCGAAAGGCAAACCACTTATCTTTATTAAATTCCAAAATCCATTACATCATCTCCATTTGGAGTTACAACGATCTCTCAACATAACATTTGACAAGACACTCAAATAACAAAAGGAGCAAAGCCACAAGGCGAGAAAGTCTTCCACCTTCGTGTTCCCACCTAACGCCTGTAGGTCCCCGTAAAGAAAACAAACACGGTAGGAGGGGTGAGCAGCCACAACTCGGTAGGGATCAAGTCTCCCCCAACCCATCCCATGCACCTATCATCTATATGAGAGTGTGTACCAGTGCGATGACGTGGCGAAAACCAAATAGCAAGGAAACACACCACACAAACGGGTGCAACCTCAGCCCCGACCACGAGGCTCCACGGCCCCATAGGCTAACACTTTAACTGTCACACCCCCGAACTCCAAGAAAACCCGGAACCAGGAACATGACTTCCCCTTGCCTACACCAGGTCTTTGTCTCAAATATGCAACCCTCATATGAAGTCATACATCAAGGGTAATCCTATACTTTCCCATACATCATCATGCATACAATAAGTCAAACAATCATACAGACATCACATCACAAACAAGTATGTAAATACAATTGTCCATGGACCCATGTCCGGGATACAAACATAATACAATACACAATACGAAATACGATCGTATCATACATCGAGTAGTGGGCGTCCTCCTGGAAGAAAGTCCTCCACTAGTCTCGGGTCACACCTGAAAAAGGTAAACAACAAGTAGGGGTGAGCGACAAGCTCGGTAGGTGACCCCAACACTCCACATCATGCGGACATACAAGTCTATACTACATGCTCTGTGTACTCGTGCCTTGTGTAGTGTGCACAATCATCGGGACTCGGCCTGCAAACAAACATCAGGACCTAGCTTTGCCCACACAGAATGACTTGTCCACGATCCTCAATAGGATCCCGCTCCAGGGGCACTCGGCCCTACCACGGCGCTTATATGCCCGGACACGGTCGCCACACAGGCCTGCCATCGGTGCATATGCCTGCCACGGCATAGCGCAATATGCCCGGCCACAGTCGCCACACAGGCCTGCCATCGGCGCATATGCTGCCCCGTCAACCACATCGCACCATCGGTGCATCACGGTGAGAACCCAAACAAGTCACGGAGTCCATGCCCCAATACCTCACACCAACATACTAACATGAGTATGGCATGTCATTCTCAACATTTCCTTTAAAACTGTAGCGAGTCTTCACAAGTAAATCCTCAATCCTCGATTTATGAAGGAAGTACCCATAGCAGCTATTTTCTTGAAATCAAAAGTCCCGGCATTGGGTTCCCATATCATAAATAAGATAATTTGATTTTTGGGGATTTTTCTGAGATGTCTAACCCCACTTTCCAAAAATTCACCACTACGAACTTTTGGGTTTTTCCGAGACTTTACACTAAATCCCAATTTTCACATTTTGAAATAGTGGGAATTAATTTTTCTAGTATTTTTATTTGAATCCAAATGGGGGGTATTTCGTTATTTACATTGTAACTTAAGTATCATACTTGAGGCATAATGGTTTAGAATGTAAATGTCCGGTGCGGTGCGGTTGCACCGTCTGCGAAACACCTTGCTATGGAATGGATGCTACGGAAACAACTGGCAAGGAGCGATGTTACGGATCACCTGTGCTGATCCGGACTTCGATCCGGACTAACTACTCCGGACTCATCTCCGACTAACGCTCCGGACTATCGCTCCGGACTAACTACTCCGGACTAACGAAGTCTAACTCCACATTGCGACTCCACATTCGACTACGAAGCTGCGACTCCATAGCTCTGCACTCCACAGTGCTGACTACGAACTTCGACCTTACGATTCGCCCAGGGTACTGTTCATTATCATTTTTGGCCTGGTTTTTGTCTGGAATCAACCCAGCAACCTCCCAGGCACTCGCAAACACGCGTTTTACTAAACAGAGTACCAAATTATGTACCCAAACTGATATAAATCAGTTCTTAATCACAGATTTTATGCTAAATCATCATATCTAACCCCAAAATTGGGTTTCCCCCAAAACTTAGGGTTCATGCTCAAATTCATAATTCATGATAAATTCACGCATATTCTAAGACAGAATCGAGATAAGAGGTTCAAGGACACCTACCTGGAAGATTATTTGCGATCCTCGAGCTCCAATCGCCCCAAAATCGCCAAGTGAAGCTCTTCACCTTCTCTCTTTCTCTCTCTTGCTCAAACACGCACGCACCAAGCAAAATTAAAGGGATAATGCAGTTTCTTAATTATTTATACTACTGCCAATAATTGGCCTCCCAGCAATAATTGACCTCCCGAGGTCACGAACTCCAAATTGAGCCCAATTACTGTCAAAACGCTCGAAATGACGAGCACAACACTAAACAGATATTATTACACCCAAAAGACTGCCCAAATGCAAAGTGAACCAATAAACCCCGAAAAGTCAACAATCGGGTCAAACGGGGCCCCGACTCGAAATCGGGCCCAAGTACAGTCAAAATGCTCACATCGACGACTACACTACCGTCCAGGATAGTTGCATTCCCATAGAATGGCTATCTCTCAAAACTACCCAAATACAAGTCTTTGCATCCTCCCCACCTTAAGACTTTTCGTCCTCGAAAATAAAACACATGCCCAAAAGATATAGCAAAATCCAAGCTCAAGCACCGTACAACAACAAGACACAAACACATGATCATCAACATGATCACCAACCACACAGGTGCAATGCAACTCACAACAAGCCAAAAAGGCTCACACGATGCCAGGATGCCAACAATCAACAAGCTACACAATATCTCAAGCACATATGCAAAACAAATGCATAAAACATAACTCATACCTCAGGGAAGGTCCTCACATTAACCACCTCAAGCAAGTGATTTAACCGCCTCTTCAGGCCAATGATTTAACCGCAAGTGATTTAACCGCCTCTTCAGCGAATGATTTAACCGCAAGTGATTTAACCGCCTCTTTAGGCAAGTGATTTAACCGCCTCTCAGGCAAATAGTTTAACCCAGCCACACAGGTATAATCTCAAACACATAATATGGGTGGTCATTCAGACATATTAGCAAACACATAACATGTGTGGCCTCACAGGCATAATATCAAACACTTAACATGCATGGCCTCACATGCATAATATCAAACACTTAACATGCGTGTATATATACATGCAAGCAAAACACACCATCGAAGGCTAACATTCATATAGGAGATCACACCTATATGAATTTACATATTTATATATATATATATAAAATCAAACAGACTACATTGCCTATCACAAGGCCAAAGCCCTGGGATAGGTTAAAGGAAAAAATAGAACCCCTACCTCAACAGATTCCTTCACGCCTTAGCTTCCACGCCAAACGCCATCCGCCCACGGAAACACCACCGCAAAGAACCACGACCAAAAGCTTTTCTTCCTTCTCTCTCTCTCTCTCTCTCTCTCTCTCTCTCTCTCTCTCTCTCTCTCTCTTTGACGTGCTGCGGCAGCTAAAGAAGAGAACCCTAAACCTAAAACAAGGAGCCTTCACCTCTTTATATAGACACCTCCACACCCCAAAATGACGTCATTTTGATTAAATGAATCCCGCGATCAAAACGACGTAGTTTTGATGGAACAAGCTACAACCTTCACACATCCATACATGCCAAAATATTCATAATTCCAACATGCCCCTTTGGAAAAAGATGTTTAGAACAACAAAACCAAAGTGATGGTGCAAAAACATGGCTACACGCCATAATGCCCGTCATATCCCCATATGACATGCGGCTCCAAATGCTTGTGAAATTCTATCCCAAGCTTCCTAGCATCATGTAGAAGCCAGGCATGCAATAAAAACCTTGCACGTAATAATGCCTCATATGACGTGCACTCTATTTCTACCTCCCTAGGCTGCCCTCTTTCGTCAAAAGTTCCCTATTTGGTAAATAAAATGATTTGGCTAAAGTCCATGAGTAGAAGTTCCCCAAAAACTAGAAAATTGCCACTCAAAAGGCGAAACCGTGACTAACTCCACACATCCCAAAACACGGGTCATTACATCCTCTCTCCCTTAAGACTTTTCGTCCTCGAAAAGAAACATAGAAGGGATAACAAACACATGCTACCCATTTGCAAAAACGGCAAGCCACAATACCCAGATGGATCACACAACATAGCAGGACATTTCAAACACATAGCAATCTCAAAACACATCTCAATATAAATACAAATATCGGTCTACAAACACAAATACAAATATACCAAATCATGAACCACATACAAGAAAATACCTTACTACCCCCTGGCCAATAGCCACCTCCCACCGTCAAGATTGTTCGTCCTCGAACAACTCTGGGTGTTGCTCACGCATCATGGATTCATGTTCCCATGTCTCCTCCATAGGACGTGTCGTCCTCGAAAAGACAACACACCTTCCATAATGCACATGCTGAAGGCACGTACCCATAGACCCAATACAACACAGCATGATAGGGAAACACATATTGTAATCTCACAAATAACCCTTGTTCTCCTCACCTAACACATGTCACAAGTATTCACATGGCACGACGGTGTAAGACATATACGCCCATTCCCAACACGTTTAACAAATCATAGAGGTAGCTCACGGACCAACTCACAAGCGAAACACTACGACAAGGAAGGACACCACAAACAAAATGAAACTTAAACGTTCCACTGCCCATTCGTCAACACCCTACAAACTCATCCGTAAGGAGTTTCCTCACAACCTTCCCACCTTTGGACTCTTTGTCCTCGAAAAGAGAAACCAAGTAGCAAACAGCACAAGAAGATCAAAGCAACACAATGCAGTCATTACCACAAACGGTGTTAGAAATTGCCAAATGAGTACCTCCATTTAGTCAACACGAACTTTACACTTATGAGTCGATCTAGAACTAGAGCTTGGCCAAAGAGCACACTGACAACAACGCGCGTGAGCAAGTCGATAACGGTGAGGTCGGGAAACCTCCCAAAGCACATAAGCCTATGCGTGAAGCGACCATTCATGAGATTGCATAAGATTGAGCGAGAAGTCACCGCATCGTATAGTGGGGTACTCTGCTGGAGATGCCTACTCGCGTCACAATGGGACCAACACTCCACACCAACAATTTACAACGCAGCCACACCCCAAATGTAGACCTCACCCTTACGGCAAGCACAATAAGGTCACAATGAAACACAAACAATCATGACAATAGCATGATGCAAACCACAATCACATTCTCGCACAGGGATATTAGTACGCGAAGACAAGCATCACGACCGAAATCCCCTCACTCTAACGCAAAACATGCTTGGGGATCCGGGGAACACATCCTCTATCGAGGCACATTAAAATCCAATCAACGCTAGTGGTGACTCACAATAACTCACAATCTAGGACACAACTATACTAGAATGGAATGTGCCCTCCACCATTTGGTCACAGGTAACATGATGCCCAACGGAGTCCAAGGAGTAAGTCAAAACAACAAATTCAGTACCATACCCAATCACAGTAAGACCAAAATCCACTATCAGGCTAACACCGGTCACCAATTACCTCTCTGACGACGGTTGAATAGGGATCCACCAAGGTCCCACACAGCCTTCACTAACTGAGGCTTATGTTACAACCCAAGTGATAACGCCTTACTCAGTCGGCAGACATTTTATGCGATAGGAATCCTTTGACGCCGGGTAGTTACCAACAACATAGTTCTCTCCACCCCTGGAAAACTCTCCTACCTGTAACATGACAATAACGGAATCCTCGGTGTTACCACTCACAGTCACAAGGGAATCCTTTGCCTCCAGGACATACTCCACCTCATAGGCCACTAACCCCGTTATACCAACCGTCACGTTCTATCTCAACACAACAACAAAACACCAAAAATGACCAAGAAATGCTCAGGCTCCGGCCTCGGCTAAATGTGATCACTGCCATTCTTTCGGATAGGCACGGGAAACAAGACATGCAAACGCTTGATTCGGGACTTTCACGTAGATCCCAAAGACACCAACACCTTGATAGCGTGAACCATCTCCCCTTACCACGTGATACCGTACATGAAATGTTTTCAAGAGCACAAATGTAGGTCATCCGCCTACCAGCACCTTCCAAGCAAAAACTCGTCAACCGCGCAACTCTAGGAATCAAACAACTTTTTTTTTTCCAACTTACCAACACTTTAATAACACCAGATAGGAATAACATAAACAACATCACTTCTAACACTCTTCCTCATCTTTACACCACAATTAATATACCACTACACCATGCCTCATCATTCGCTACACATATGTGTCGTAACACCCACATGTAGCGACTCCGCTATATACCTTTACCACTTATGCAACACATACAATAACACAATGCAACGAAACACAAGACACCTGATGAGTAGAACTTATCACCTTTACACCTTCTCCTCTCCTTTAAGCCTACTTCCCACAAGATACGGACCAAGGGAATGGCCCTACCATGCAAAAGCACACCCTTAGCCCCTACCATGAAAGTTGGCTACAACGAGAAGAACCGGAGCTTCTCAAATTTTAGATCAAGAAATCATTTCTGCCTTGTTTGACCTAGCTCCCGGCCTCAGAATTTATAGCGTGCAACAGGAAATTTGCTCCAAATCCGATCATACATGTGTCCTCAAATTTTCAGGCTAATTGGACAATTATACCCCTTGCACGTCATATGGACTTTGTCGCGTGCGGGTCCGAATCGTCTCAAATTTTGGTGATAGGACCCTCATGAGCTGTACTCCAAATTACTCTTACGCACGTGATATGTGTGAAGAATATATGAGGCTGAAAATATGGCGTGCGAAGGCTTTATTGTTCCTTATTATTACAACCACATGTTAGTTAAATTTCAGGAGGCAAATGATGTGCACACCATATCGCCATGTCACATGCATTGTCATGTGCAGGCCCAAATTGGCTCATTTTTCTTCTGGAGCTTGCCCATTTAATGAAGACCATCTTTTCTTTTTGCACGTCACTTTATTGATGACTCTTTCAAACACTTCTGGGCTTCCTTTGGTCATTGCTCTAAGCTTTGGGCTTCAAGCCGATAGCTGATCTCTATTATTCAAGGTTGCCATGGAGGGGTCACCCAATAACCCACAAGCCATCACTTCGCGCCTCAAGCTCTAGTAGCTGGCCAATCTAAATTCCCTCCCACTAGAAAAAGGTAGCCTACAAGATTTGATTACTTTAATTATCCACGGGTGTCAAAATTGAATACCACTCCCATATAAAATCAACACTCACATATTTATTAGTTACTTATTATCCTTCTAGTGTTATAAATATGAATGTTCATTTTACTTATTATATATATATATATATATATTTTTTTTGTTTTTTTTACAAGTCACCAACCACGTCTATTAGCAATGCTAATTCAAACGATCTCCTAAGCTTTACCGAACAGCAAACTATGGCTCAAGAGCCCTCCCAACAAGAATAACCCTCTATTACAAGTGTCTTAATTAAATTGCTAGAAACTCGGCAATCAAAGGTTCACCCATCCTCACCTAAGCCAAGCGTGACTCAACCAATCACTATCTTCCGGAGATGTCCTACTTTTCCACAGATACGACACTGGTACTACTTCCTACTACACTCCTTTCCAATGTCCCGGTCGTCCATAGCAAGAACAACCCTTTAGGCAACTGGTCTCAAATTGATTTGTTGGGGGTTAACCCCCATCTCGAAACTTGTGGCCATCCTCTAATTGCCCCCCTCTACCTCTTGGGTCCTTTCGCTGATCAAGACAATAATGCTTCATTGATCTTCATCCAAGTTATCCCAAATGATGCGGGTTGATAGCTCTCGGCGTGCCTCGAGCTGCAGGCTCTCCCACTCGCCCGACCTGGGTGGCGGACTCTTTTGTCGTACGGGTCATAGTTTTTCGGTTGGGTACATGAGGAGGTAGCGCTCTAGGTTAACGCTTAACGCTCTCAATACCATTACCGACTAGGCATTTGGAGCTATAACTAATCTCAAAACACACATTATCACCACACGATTCACGATTCACATTTCACGAGACTATACAAGTTCATACCTTCACATTGCACATATCATTTATACTCAAGTGAATATCTCATCGTTTTGAACACCACATTACTTGTTCCACACAATACCATACAAAGGCACACACTTAAGCATTCACATATCTCACCTAGTCATTCTCGAATATCAACGGTATTATCACTATTTAGTTCGTTCACATTGCACAAGTCCACTAGTACACAAATTCCATACCACACATTCTTTTCTTTGTAGTCATGCTTAAGTTATTACAATATATCGAGTTGCACAATAATTTTTTTTTTTTTAAATTTTTTTTACGTTTAAAACATTCCCACAGGTTATCCATACATTCATACGTAAACAACAAATGCAACTAGTGCCCTAATGCCAAATGCATGCAAATCCTACCACAAGACTGGACTACCCCAAGTACACCTTAGAGGCTCCAAGAGGACCGTGTTGATCAGGCACGTCCCTCCAGGCTCCTCCAAAGGACTCAAGATAACCAAGTCCGCCTCTTACCCTAGGCCAATTAGACCATGCTCGATACCATATTGTCACGCCCCGGATTTCCAACCCGAGGAAACCGGTTCGTGACTCCCTTTACCCACCCGGTGGGCGAGGGGTAGATGTATAGAATCCAACATCCAAGCAGGACAACAAACACATTCATAATAATCCACAATAAATGACCGTAAGGCAAACCACTTATCTTTATTAAATTCCAAAATCCATTACATTATCTCCATTTGGAGTTACAAAAGTCTCTCAACATAACATTTGACAAGACACTCAAATAACAAAAGGAGCAAAGCCACAAGGCAAGAGTCTTCCACCTTGGTGTTCCCACCTAACGCCTGTAGGTCCCTGTAAAGAAAAGAAACACGGTAGGAGGGGTGAGCAGCCACGGCTCGATAGGGATCAAGTCTCCCCCACCCATCCCATGCACCTATCATCTATATGAGAGCGTGTACCAGGTCTGATGACGTGGTAGAAACAAATAGAAAGGAAACACACCACACAAACAGGCGCAACCTCGGCCCCCACACAGGCTCCACATCCCGATAGGCTAACACTTTAACCACCTCAAGCAAGTGATTTAACCACCTCTTCAGGCCAATGATTTAACCGCCTCTTCGGTTCAATGATTTAACCGCAAGTGATTTAACCGCCTTTTCAGGCAAGTGATTTAACCACCTCTCAGGCAAATAGTTTAACGCCTCTCGGGCAAACAGTTCCCACGACCTCACAGGCTAACATAAATAGTCCCGGACTTCCACAACCACCTGGTTCAATAAAACGGGCTCGGGCTTCGACAGCCACCGGGTCTACAAGCAAACACGCAGCACACATGGCCATACAGGCATAACATCAAACACTTAATATGCATAGTCACATAGGCATAACTTCAAACACTTAGCATACATACATTCACAAGGCTCACAAACCCAGCCACACAGGTATAATCTCAAACACATAATATGGGTGGTCATTCGGACATATTATCAAACACATAACATGTGTGGCCTACGGGCATAATATCAAACACTTAACATGCATGGCCTCACCAGGCATAATATCAAACACTTAACATGTGTGTATATATACATGCAAGCAAAACACGCCATCGAAGGCCAACATTCATATAGGAGATCACACCTATATGAATTTACATATTTATATATATAAAATCAAACAGCTACATTGCCTATCACAATGCCAAAACCCTAGGATAGGTTTAAGGAAGAACAGAACCCCTACCTCAACAGATTCCTTCACGCCTTAGCCTCCACGCCAAACGCCGTCCGCCCATGGAAACACCACCGCAACGAACCACGACCGAAGCTCTTCTTCCTTCTCTCTCTCTCTCTCTCTCTCTCTCTCTCTCTCTCTCTCTCTCTCTCTCTGCGATGGCTGCAGTGGGTGAAGAAGAGAACCCTAAACCTAAAACAAGGAGCCTACACCTCTTTATATAGACACCTCCACACCCCAAAACGACGTCGTTTTGATTAAATGAATCTCGGCATCAAAACGACGTAGTTTTGATGGAACAAGCTACAACCTTCCTGCATCCATACACGCCAAAATATCCATAATTCCAATATGCCCCTTTGGAAAAAGATGTTTAGAACAACAAAATCAAAGTGATGGTGCAAAAATATGGCTACACGCCATAATGCGCATCATATCCCCATATGACGTGCGGCTCCAAATGCTGTGAAATTCTATCCCAAGCTTCCTAGCATCATGTAGAAGGCGGGCATGCAATAAAAACCTTGCACGTCATAATGCCCCATATGACGTGCACTCTATTTTTGCCTCCCTAGGCTGCCCTCTTTCATCAAAAGTCCCCTATTTGGTAAATAAAATGATTTGGCTGAAGTCCATGAGTAGAAGTTCCAAAAAAACTAGAAAATTGCCACTCAAAAGGCGAAATTGTGACTAACTCCACACATCCCAAAACACGGGTCATTACAATGGGATCTTTGTCGGGTATTCCTTACACAAGCAAGGCTTATCATATCTTCAATAGAAAACTTATGAAGGTTGAAGACTCTTCCATGTGACGTTTGATGAAGCTAATCTGGATTGGTCAAGAATTGGATCTTCAAGTTCAAATATGCAGGACTAGGATAACAACATCGACTATTCACAATTTATGAATACTCCTGTCACTCCTACATACCAACCATGTAGCGCCGTTGAAGCACAAAGAAATGCTACCGATGATGCTTCTGATGAATCGGACTCTGGACTTCTTTTCAACTCCAGACATATTGAATAGGATATCCAAAATTCCGGAGTAACTCCTAGTCCTTCTGGACCAGTTAATATTGAAAGCAACAGTGCCGAAGAACCAATGAGTACTTCCAAACCTGTTAATATGGAAATAACTTATCCAGAAGAAGTTCAACCAGCGGACGAACCTGAACCACCTAGTCCAGGTGAGCTTCAAATTATTGAGGATCTACCATCACATGCGCAGAATTCAAGTGGACTCGAAACCACCTTTCAGATCAAGTGATTGGTGATCCTACATTGGTGTAAGAACAAGGGTCCGACCTCCAACATGTGTCTCTATTCATGCTTCCTTTCGCAAATAGAACCAAAAGTTGTAGATGAAGCCCTTCAAGATTCAAACTGGATAGATTCTATGGAAGAAGAGCTTAATCAATTCAAGAGGAATGAAGTGTGGATCTTAGTACCAAGGCCAATATCCCAACAAGTCATTGGAGTCAAATGGGTGTTCCAGAACAAACTTGATACGGATGGAACAAAGTCCAGGAACAAAGCCAGACTAGTAGCAAAAGGTTATCATCAAGAAGAAGGCATAGATTATGATGAGACCTTTGCTCCAAAGAGCAAGACTTGAGGCAATAAAAATGTTTTCGGCATATGCATCCTACAAAAACTTCAAGGTTTTCCAAATGGACGTCAAAAGCGCATTTCTAAATGGAGATCTTCAAGAGGGGGTTTATGTTGAATAACCTCCACGTTTCATTGAACCCAAGGCGGAACATAAAGTCTATAAGCTACGGAAAGCCTTGTATGGATTGAAGCAAGCTCCAAGAGCCTGGTATGACACACTGTCAGAGTTTCTACTCACTCATAATTTTAGAAAAGGCAAGATAGACACCACTCTATTTCCAGGAAAGAGAAAGGACATTCTCCGATCGTGCAAATTTATGTGTATGATATTATTTTCGGATCATCAAATCCGAAGCTTTGTGATGAGTTCTCTAAGTTGATGACTGGCAAGTTTGAAATGAGTATGATGGGAGAACTGTCCTACTTCCTTGGAATCGAAGTCAAACAGCTTAAGGAAGGGATCTTCATTAACCAAGCAAAATACACTCGAGACTTAATCAAGAAGTTTGGTATGCAAGACACATCTCCCATGAAGACTCCTATGCCGGTCGGTGCTAAGTTAGACCCTAATGTAGATGGCAAATCGGTAGATGTGACAGATACGAGAGGATGATAGGATCCTTGTTGTATCTTACAACAAGTCGCCTGGACCTTATGTTTGCAACTTGCTTCAGTGCAAGATATCAAGCGAATCTCAAATAATCTTACATGCTTCATGTTAAACGGATATTGCAGTATCTCAAAGGGACAGTGAATTTAGGACTCTGGTATCCAAAGGAATCCAACTTCTCTTTATCCGGATATTCTGATGCTGATTTTGCTGGATGTCGTATCGACAGGAAGAACACTAGTGGTACTTGTCAATTCCTCAGAAACAGACTTATCTCATGGTTCAGTAAGAAGCATAATTCTGTATCAACCTCTACTGCTGAAGCGGAATACATAGCTGCCGGAAGCTGCCGTGCATAGCTTCTATGGATGCAAAGTCAACTTACTGACTATGGGTTTAACATGACATCTGTTCCGCTCTATTGTAACAACACCAGGTCTTATTGCCATCAGCAACAATCCTGTGATGCACCCAAACACTAAACACATTGAAGTCGGTATCACTTCATCCGCGACCATGTTCTCAAAAAGAACATATCTCTAGAACATGTTGCTACGGATGATCAACTTGCAAACATATTCACCAAGCCCCTGCCTGATACAAGATTCTCTAAACTTTTTCTCAAATTAGGTATGCTTGACTTTTCTGTATAGTTTCTGATTTATTTATCCAATAGTATATCT
This sequence comes from Taxillus chinensis, assembly GCA_023512835.1. Classification (NCBI taxonomy): domain Eukaryota; kingdom Viridiplantae; phylum Streptophyta; class Magnoliopsida; order Santalales; family Loranthaceae; genus Taxillus; species Taxillus chinensis. The sequence continues at coordinate 49,661,569 of CM042092.1, read as the reverse complement.
TCAGAACGATGCATTGTTCTTCATGGTCAGTGATAGAAACTTACAGTTTATCTTGCTGATCATACTTATGTCATTCATCTTGTTTTGATGTCTCTCACATAACTCAATTGGGAGGATGCTTGCTTATCTGGACTGAACGTGATTTAAGTGAACATAATTAAGGATATATGAAAATGACCTTCTTTCGATTGCATGATTTCTTTTCCATCTCTCACCACATGTCTTATGATTTCTATGATTGATTGACATATCTAACATGCATGGTTGAAGAGTGAAATGGGTTAGCTCGGAATGTCTGGTGGAAACTCAATCGCGCCAATCAGCCGTTTGAGTGAAGTTAATCAAGGATAGACAATAGTTTCTTATGATCCATGTTCGAAGGAAATGTCTTAGAGACACTCATGGTCTAAGGGGGAGAAAATGCTTTCTCAAATTATACAAGTAATACCCCCCGTTCAAAGCACTTGACCTCTTTCCTGGCCGTCTATCCGAGGAGGAGGCATCTTTGAGAGGATCGCATCCAAATGATTCGCTGATCTCAGGGGGAGAGAATATTTCATTGTATATTAAGTAAGGCCCCCTGTTTCAGCAAAAGGCATGAATACAGGGTGAGAGAATGTTTATTATAAAGTAATGTCTCTCTGATATGTTTCGGATGTTCCGCCCTACAACTCTCACTCTTGGATCTGATTGGCCTCGCATTGTTGGATCGGCTTTCTGGATTAACTTGGCTGAGTTCTTCTTAAACCTTGCATCTTAGGAATGACAATCAATTAATATGTCATACATCATGTGTTTATCTATTCATTATCACTCATGTATCTTAAGCCGGTTACATTCATATAGGCTTAATTAATCTTTGCTATTACTTTGTCGGCATGAAGGGTTAGCTATGTTGACCTATTGAACTTATGTGTTAGTTATCTCTCATATGCATTGATTTTAAGAAGTTGATCATTAACTCTTATGTATGTGTCTAGCACTAATATTCTATGCATAAGTTCTGTTCTCTTTAGTTCGGATGTTGTGTCATTTTCTTATCTTTTATCCGTACTAATCCCAACCTGTTGAGACTTTTGATGAGTTTGATACCGCAGCCACCGGCTCGGCTCTAGGGCGCTTTGTCATTGGACCATTGGCGGTTGGACAATGCCATTCGCTCTATAAGCTCCACTTGCGGCAGAAGGCTCCATCATCATGAATGTTTCTCTAGAGGCTGCATCTATCATGCTCCTTGTATTTGCGTGCAACGGCGCCAAAAACTAGGGAGGGTATAAATTATGAGGGAAGCTATCGTGCTCCCTATTTATGTCTGAACAATTTCACGTGCACGTTATCAAATTCTCCGGCAACGGCGCGCCAAAAACTTGACCCGTATAAATTATGTCTATAGTTTTTGCAGCAAGTGCACTGGTCAAGTAATAAAATGGAGTATTAAGACTCGATTGTCGAACCCACAGGGAGGTAGCTAATGCTATTAAGCGGCAAGCACTAAGCTATCAAGTTAAACTTATGTCAGACAACTGATTTTTGTTTAAGCAAAAGTGATTACATCCGAATGTTGGCAAGCTGTTGGTATAGAAATTGCAGTGATTACGGATCTAGGGTCACAATCTTTACCACCCAATCGATTGTAATAGTCTGGTTATGGCTCTTGTTCTTGATTTATGTTCTAGTTCATGTTCATGTTAAATATCTCCTACCTATCTTACATTTGGTCCATGCTAAGATAGATTTAAGGCTTTTATCCCATTTGGTCCATGTGAATAAAAGTGATCAAGGTAGATAAACAATCTAATAGTTGCAGACTTGCATAAAAAGATTCTACTTGTAACCATTGTGGCTTGCCATGATTAGGACACCTCCTAACCAAGTCTTTGAATCGCTCCTAGGCCTCGTACAACCACGCATCACCATGTTGGGTGAATTGATTTATTTGGCTCCTTAAATGAATAACTTTTGTTGGTGGAAAGTACTTGGAGAGAAACTTCTCCACCATTTGGTCCCATTTGTGTATGTTGCCACAGGTAGGACTGAACCAACCAAGAGCCCAGTCCTTTAGTGAAAATGGGAAGAGTCGCAACTTAATGGCGTCATCCGAGACTCCATTGATTTTGATGGTGTCGTAAATTTGCAAGAATCACGCTAGATGGTTGTGTGGATCATCTAGTGCCGAGCCTCGAATGCATCTTGCCCAACCATCTCAGGAGAGCAGGCTTCAGCTCAAAGTTATTTGCTTGGACCGGCACCCTTCTAATGCCTAAGTACTCATCCGACAGATGCAGTCTAGCATAATCCATGAAGGTCCTAGGCTGATAACCTCCTTGGCAGTTGTGTCCCTGATCTTCTCTTGCTCTGTTTTCAGCCATGATTTCTTCACACAAGGTATTTAAGCCTTCCAACTGTTGTTCAGCTGCAGCTAATACCCTCTGAGCCCTTCATTGCTCTCGCAACGTCCGTTCGATTTCGGGATCGTATGGCAATAACTCACCCCTGGTGTGACGCATACACAGAGGAATTTTCTCAAACACCTATGGTGCACCCCTGAAAAATGGCAAAAACAGAGAAATACCAAGTAACACCGCACTAGAAAATTAAAAGAAAGTAAAAATCCAGATCACAAATAAACTTAAGCACCTAATGTCACTTAATCCTAACAACGTTTGGCTTGCCTCCCCGGCAACGACGTCAAAAACTTGACCCGTATAAATTATGTCTATAGGTTTTGCAGCAAGTGCACTGGTCAAGTAATAAAATGGAGTATTAAGACTCCGGTTGTCGAACCCACAAGGAGGTAGCTAATGCTATTAAGCAGCAAGCACTAAGCTATCAAGTTGAACTTATATCTGGGCAATTGATTTTTGTTTAAGCAAAAGTGATTAAATCCGAATGTTGGCAAGTTGTTGGTATAGAAATTGCAGTGATTAAGGATCTAGGGTCATAATGTTTACCACCCAATCGATTGTAATAGTCTGGTTATGGCTCTTGTTCTTGATTTATGTTCTAGTTCATGTTCATATTGATTATCTCCTACCTATCTTACATTTGGTCCATGCTAAGATAGATTTAAGTCTTTTATCCCATTTGGTCCATGTGAATAAAAGTGATCAAGGTAGATAAATAATCAAATAGTTGCAGACTTGGTCCATCATACAATATTAAATCTAATTCACTAGTGTTCCACCCTAGACAAGGGCTAAGATTACATAATTATGCATAAACTAGGCATTTCCATTCAAGCAAGTGAATTAAACAAGAACTGAATTTTATTTTATTGAAGTACCATAACCAAACTGAATACAATTTATTGGGGGCTACATTGCTCCCCTAGACTAACAAAACTACTCCATAATCATGACAAAAGCAATAACAATTATAAGAAAGAACATGATTACAGTACCAGGACAATAAAGGAAGACCCCAAGATGAACCAGGACTCCAGCCTCCAAAGACTCCGGCGTCTGCTGCCCAAAATCACTCCTTGCCAAGGATAATCCGATCTTTTAGCAATGGCTATAGCTCTTTTTCAGAACTCGGATCGGATTCTCTCCCTCAAGATGCTTTACAATGCCTCCAAAACCCCCCTATTTATAGGATTTAGTGGGCCAAATTAGGGTTACAAAAGGTGTGCCCTAATTATAAATGTGGTCGCGGCCAAAACAACGTCGTTTTGGTCAGTGACACTATTCAACGTTCTAGGCTCAATAACACTCAAACTACACCAAATTTGACCCCAGTTCTTTAGAAGAAAACGAGTAAAACAACAAAACACATCATTTGGAGCTCCAAAATGTCTGAACGCGAGAATGCACGTGAGAAGAGCCTTTTCACGTGCAGCTCCAAATCATCCCAAATTTCCTCCAAAGCTTCCTCTTGAGTTGTAGAAGGCATCTATGCACGTGAGAATGCACGTGAGAAAGCCTTTTCACGTGCACCTTGATTTTGCCTTCATTTTGCTTCCATCTTCTTCCTATAGCTTCCTCTTGAGTGTATGGAGTGATCTAGCCAAGGTGTGTGGGAAAAGGTTGCTCTAAAACCTGCCAAAAACACTCAAAAAGTACCACTATACACCAAACAGGGTCTTCCTAGGGGTTAGAGCAAATATGTGTAAAATATCATGCAAATAGGTACAAAACATACTCTAAAACACCCTAAATAAGACCTAGGATAACGACATAAATGCACGTTATCAAAGGCTTCGAGTCTTCGAGGCTACGAGTCAAGTGTTTTTTTTTTAACTTTTAATTATCCTTTTACCCCCACTTAAAATACCAAAATGGACGACCTTTCAGGGAATGTTTAGGAAGACCCGTATTCGCCTAAATAGACATTTTGGACTATTCCTCACGTGCACATTTTCGGGCAATTTGACTAGGGGCATTGACCGTCTTTTGCAAGTTTGACTTTTTTTCGACGAAGATTGTTTTGGCCATAACTTCTTCATTTTATCAATTTTGGGCTTCCCGGTTCGTGTCAATGCATCCATCATGTGCGGACCTGTTCAACAAGGTATATGGCATGGGCAAAAAGGTATATACATCAAATGGGGTTAGTATGTCCAACCCGGACAAAATGGGGTCCAACAGCTGCCCCTCTTTGTGCACTATTTGTATACAAACAACGTACAAAGATAAAAGGGAGTCATTTTGGACGGGTTAGAGCACTTACCTGGCTTACCTTGCATAGAGGAAGAATAGAATGCGATGGTTAGGTCTGTCCCCCTAGAGTGAAAAGCAGCTTCTTGGCTGGTGGGTTTGAATAATTGTGATAAGGCATCTAAGGCCTAACAGAAATGAAAAAGGCAAGCAAGGCCTAACGGGAATTGAAAAGGCAAGCAGGGCTTAATAGAAAGTGAAAAGGCATCCAAGTCCTGACAGAAAGGAAAAAGGCATCCAAGGCCTGACAGGAATTGAAAAGGCATCTAGGGCCTAACAGGAAATTGAAAAGGCATCCAAGGCCTGACAGAAAGGGAAAAGGCATCCAAGGCCTAACAGGAATTGAAAAGGCATCTAGGGCCTAACAGGAAATTGAAAAGGCATCCAAGGCCTGACATAAAGGGAAAAGGCATCCAAGGCTTGACAGGAATTGAAAAGGCATCTAGGGCCTAACAGGAAATTGAAAGGCATCCAAGGCCTAACAGAAAGCGAAAAGGCATCCAAGGCCTAACAGAAAGGGAAGAGGCATCCAAGGCCTGACAGAAATTAGAAAGGCATCCAAGGCCTAACAGGAAATGGAAGAGGCATCCAAGGCCTGACAGAAATTGAAAAGGCATCTGAGGCCTAACAAAAAGGGAAGAGGCATCCAAGGCCTGACAGAAATTGAAAAGGCATCCAAGGCCTAATAGGAAGTGAAAAGGCATCCAAGGCCTAACAGGAATTGAAGAGGCATCTAAGGCCTAATAGAAATTGAAAAGGCATCCAAGGTCTAACAGAAAGGGAAGAGGCATCCAGGGCCTGACAAGAATTGAAAGGGCATCCAAGGCCTGACTAGAGTACATGATTGTTGAAGAGGACATATGGGCTCCCTCTATGAGTTCACTCAATGAGATCGCTCTATGAGGTTACCCGAAGAGGGAAGAAGTTTATTCGAGTGTCAAAAGGGTGCTTTTCGAGCTTGGGGAAATTGTAAAGAAAGAAAGCTAGGAGGGCTTGATGAGAAGCTTGCTGAGGATAAGCTCTTAGGATCTTCAAAGGCGATAACATTCCTGAAATTGTAGAATATGCTGAGTGTATACAAATGAGCCATGGAATGCAATGTGCTGTATGCGGGGATACATAAACCTCAACCTGTGGTGAAATATGATACAATGTGATGCAATGCAATGTATGCATCGAATGCAATGTGATGTATCACTGAGGGTTTGGCAAGGGCTGGAGATTTATCTCAATGCTATTGGAGAGGTTGGTTAACATTCAACTTGTTAGGGAACAATTTTCTCTTTGGATGGGAAAGCTTTTTGATCCTAGTCGGGGAACTTCCTTCTTTGTGGATGAAGGGCCTATTTGACTTAGCTTCACCGCGTTGTAGAGCTTGACTTGATGACTTCCTGGGGATAGTCATATTCTAGGAGATATGGGTACTCCGAGTTGGAGGACTTAATTTGTTTGGGGATTTTGAGCTTGACCCTGTCCATAAGGCAATGCCAAAGGAGCCTACTTGTCACGCCCCGGATTTCCAACCCAAGGAAACCGGTTCGTGACTCCCTTTACCCACCCGGTGGGCAAGGGATAGATGTACAAAATCCAACACATTCATAATAATCCACAATAAATAGCAAAAAAGCGAACCACTTATCTTTATTAAGTCCCAAATCCATTACATCATCTCCAATTGGAGTTATAATAGTCTCAATATAACATTTGACAAAACACTTAAATAACAAAAGGAGTAAAGCCACAAGGCAAAAAGTCTTCCACCTTGGTGTTCCCACCCTAACGCCTGTAGGTCCCTGTGAAGAAAACAGACACGTAGGAGGGGTGAGCAACCACGGCTCGGTAGGGATCATGTCTCCTCAACCCATCCCATGCTCCTAGCATCTACATGACGTGTGCACAAGTGCAGTGTCGTGATACAATTATTTCAACCAATATAACGGTAAGCCATCAGCAAAAACAAATATTTCAAACAGCCACACAAGCTAACACAAGAGCAGTCCCGGGCTTCCACAGCCACCGGGTTTCACAAAACATAATACACATAACCACTCAGGCATAAAACCAAACACTTAGTAGGCACACATTCACAAATGTACAAACCCAGCCACTCAGGCATGAAAACAAACACTTGGCATGCACACCTCTACCAACTCACAATTCTAGCCGTACTAGCATATTATCAAACACATACTGGGCATATTCATACAAACATATTCACACAGGCATTTTATCGAACATTTAACATGCACTGCCCACCCAACATCAGAATCACACCAAAATGCCATTGAAGGCCAACATTCATATAGGAGATCACACCTATATGAATTTACATATAAGTATTATAACATTAACAATAGAAGCTTTACAAAATATCCACAGGGGCCTAACCCTGGAACAAACCAGGAAAGACAGAACGCCTACCTTGAAAACGTCCTCCTGCTCTTGCTTCCACGCTAGACGTTGTCCAACTACGGGAATGACAACGACACCCACGAACCGGAGCTCTCTCTCTCAATCTCCCTCTCTCTCTCTCTCTGCGACGGCCGACAACAAAAACCCTAAACCTAAAATAAAGAGAGCTCCTCTTTATATAGACCTCACTTATCAAAACGACGTTGTTTTGATAAATGAAATCCCACCATCAAAATGACGTAGTTTTGATAAATGAAACACACCATCAAAATGACGTAGTTTTGATAAATGAAACACACCATCAAAACGACATAGTTTTGATAAATAAAACATGAACTAACCACTCCGCTTCCACATAGGACAAAATACCCACAATCCGAACATGGTCATTGTCACACGCAGCCTCTACACGCTCCCACTTGAGCTCATTACACTCTCTAACAACCAAGCCACGAAGACTCGTAGAAACACTCCCTCGAAGACTCGCTGGAAACGCGGCCTCGAAGATTTAACTTTCGACCCTCAAACCTTCAAACTTCGACCCTCGGTCTTCGACCCTACGACCCAAATCTTCGGGTCTTCCACCTTTCGACCCAAGCGTTCGCCCATTGTATTGTTCATCTTCGTTCCACCTTGTTCACCCAAAACACGGGTCATTACATCCTTTCTCCCTTAAGACTTTTCGTCCTCGAAAAGAAACAACATGCAAGGAAAACAAACACATGCGGCCCATTTGCAAGACAAGAAGCCACAACGCCCAGATGGATCACACAACATAACAGGACATCTCAAACACATTTTGCAATCTCAAAACACATCTCAATAAAAATACCAGTTTACAAGTAGAAATACAAATACACCAAAGCATGAACCACAAGAAAACACATCACTACAGGCCACCTCCCCCCCCTTAAGATTGTTCGTCCTCGAACAACTCGGGTGCTGCTCATGCATCACGGACTCACGTTCCCATGTCTCCTCCTCAATGCCACGGTGCTGCCACGGACGCGAACCAAAAAGAATAGCACGACCACGCAAAAGCTTCTCCCGCCGATCGAGGATACGGATAGGGGCCTCAACAACGGACATATCATCCTCAATGTCCAATGTCCCCCCAATTGATCACATGAGTGGGGTCGGGATGATACTTCCTCAACCGGGACACGTGGAACACATTGTGCACCCGACTCAATCGCGGTGGCATTGCTAACCAGGTAAGCTACGGGCCCCACACGAGCTATAACCTCGAATGGACCAATGAACCGGGGAGAGAGTTTGGAACTTCTCCCAAAGCGCCGATGTCCACGTCGTGGAGAGACACAGAGAAACACATGATCGCCCACGAAAACTCCAAAGGTCACCGCCAATGATCCGCATAAGATTTCTGCCGACTCGAAGCCGATAACAACCGCTAACGAATCAACTTAACCTTCTCGGTAGCCTCTTGAACCAACCGTGGTCCCAAGAGAGTTGTCTCCCCCACCTCGGTCCAACACAAAGGTGATCGACACGGCCGCCCATACGGCGCCTCAAAAGGAGCTATCCCAATGGATGCCTGATAACCGTTGTTGTAGGCAAAGTCCACTAAAGGAAGGTGAGTTACCCATGAACCCCCAAAATCTAACACACGGGCCCGTAATATGTCCTCCAAAGTCCGATTCGTCCTCTCTGTCTGGCCGTCGCCCTCAGGGTGAAAGGTTGTACTCAAGTGAAGTTTGGTCCCCATAGCCTCCTCGCAAACCTGCCCAAAAACGGGAAGTGAACCTCGAATCCCGGTCGGGAGACAACCGATGATGGTACTCCACGCAGTCTCACAATCTCGTTCATGTATAGATGACTCAAGGTCCCAATAGAGTCCTGTTCGCGAACAGCCAGGAAATGGGCCGACTTTGTGAGTCGATCCACAATCACCCAAATCATATCTTTCCTCCCCGTGTTGGGTGGAAGACCCATCACAAAATCCATCGCTATGTGGTCCCACTTCCACTCCGCTATGGGCAATGGCTGTACCATGCCCACCGGCCGCCGATGCTCGGCCTTCACCGCCGACACATGAGGCACCGCGAAACAAAGGAAGCCACATCGCGTTTCATCCTAGGCCACCAAAAATGTCCCCAAAGCGCATGGTACATCTTCGTACTCCCTGGATGCACAAGAACTCTAGACCGGTGAAACTCCCTCATCACCTCATCCCCGAGAGAAGAAGCCACTACTAACTGCCCCTGAAAAGACAACTCATGCTCGGGACCCTCTGTCCAGTCCTCAGATAGCTCACCGGCCTCAATACGGGCACGGAGAACCTCACACTCAATGTCACCCAACTGTCCCTCCCGAACGTGCTAGTACAACTCAGGCACAACCACCAAAGGACTCAGGACTGTCCCACCATCACGAACAACAGGCTGCAGCTGCAACATCGCCAACTGCTCCATCAGTATAGGCATGAGTAAAGTCAAAGGTCTGCAAATACTCCACCCATCTCCTCTGCCTCAAATTCAAGTCCTTCTGAGTAAAGATGTACTTGAAGGCTCTTGTGATCGGAAAACACTATGAACTTCTCCCCCAAAAGGTAATGTTGCCAACTCTTCAAGGTAAAGATGACACTCAAGATCGTGGGTAGGGTAATTCAGCTCATGAGGCTTCAGTTGCCTCGACCCATAAGCTACCACACCGTGCTCCTTCATAAGCACACACCCCAAGCCAACCCCGGACGCATCACAAGATACCTCATATGGGATATCCTCCCGAGGTAACCTCAACAACGGTGCAAGTGGTCAAACGGGTTTTGAGAGCCTCAAACGCCTGCTGACACTTGTCAGTCCACTCAAACTTCACTCCCTTCCGAGTCAACGCCGTTATAGGCGCTGCCAAGCGGGAGAACCCCTATAAAAATGACGGTAATAGCCTACCAAGCCAAGAAAACTATGAATCTCGAAAACATTGGTTGGCCTCTCCCATGATGACACCACCTCAATCTTGGCCGGGTCCACTCTAACCCCTTCACCGACACTACGTGGCCAAGAAAATGGACCTCCTGCATCCAAAACTCGCATTTGCTAAACTTAGCAAACAACCGCCGATCCCTCAAGGTTTGCAACACTATTGCCAAATGCTCCACATGCTCCCTCTCCGTCTTGGATTTTACCAATATATCGTCTATAAACACCACAACAAAGGAATCCAAATATGGAGCAAAGACCTGGTTCATCAAATGCATGAACACTGCTGGTGCATTAGTGAGCCCGAAAGGCATCACTACCTACTCATAGTGCCCATACCTGCACCGAAAAGCAGTCTTAGGGATGTCCTCCTCCCTAACCCTCAACTGATGATACCCCGATCGTAGATCTATTTTGGAAAACCACCGGGCTCCACTCAACCGGTCAAACAGGTCATCGATCCGAGGCAACGGATACTTGTTCTTCACGGTTACCGAATTCGGCTTCCTATAGTCGATGCAAAGGCGTAGCGTGCCATCCGCCTTCTTTGCAAAGAGCACCGGAGCACCCCAAGGTGAGGTACTCGGCCTGATATACCCCCGATCCACCAACTCCTCTATCTCGCCGTCAAGCTCCCTCGGCTCGGCCGGTCCCATACGATATGCTACTTGGGAGATTGGACCAGTCCCGGTACCAACTCAATGGTGAACTCTACACTCCTTTTAGAGGTAAACTCCTCAACCGGTCAGGGAAGACATCCCGAAATTGGTCAACAACTCGCTGGCCACACTCTCTTTTCCACCTTCCCTTCCTCAAGAAAGGTCGGGGCTGCCAACCTGTGGGTAATGGCACCCGACCGGTCCAACATCGGCCCCGCCCGACTCGCCTCACGGTCCCACTCCCCCTGCAGGGTGCAAGAGATCCCCGCAAGTGTAACGAAGGATACACACCGCCGATAATAGTCTATCTTGGCCTGGAAAGCCATAAGCCAATCCATACCCAAAATTAGGTCAAAAGCACGCAAGGGCAATACATGCATGTCGAAGCTCGGCTCCACACTTCCTATGGTTAACACACGATCCACGGCAAACACGCCGGACCTCAATCATACCCCCCACTGGAGACTCAACAACTAGGGGCTTCACCGCCTCCACACAAGCTAACCCCAAGCTATCTATCACAAGCTCAAGAACAAAAGAACACAATGCACCCGTATCGAAAAGAACAAGCTAATGTATGGGAGATCAAAAGGGTACCTCTAACCACCGATTGTCTTGCTCCACCCTCATTCGGTGGGGGTGGTAGCTCGGCCTCCTCCTGGTACGTCGCCTCCAGCGTAAACACCCTCCCTTGGCCTGTGCCACCGGTCGGCTCACTCATTGGGCGCTTCCCGCCAAGACCGCCTCCAACTTCGGCTCTTTGTTGCCTCGGCCTCCCCCGAGGTTAGGTCCGGCTAGATCTTGCCTGGTTGGCCTGCCACCGACGAGCCGGCCTCTCGGTTGGTGTATGGAAGCTAGCATCACTCCTCATGCCGGATGCCATGCCTCCTACTCCCCGTTGGCACTCGTGCACACCAGGCTCAAGTGGCCCTCTCGCCCACAACGTTGCATTTCCAGCCTTTCTTTGGACACTCCCTCCCGAAGTGGCCTTGCTCCCCACAAAGAATGACAACCGCCGGGGAGACCTCCCGTTGGACCTCCCGGTCTGCTACCGCCGAGCTAGACCTCCCTGGGTGTACCGATGTCTGTCCCCTACTGCAGAAGGAACCGTTGTCCCTCTCTTCGGTCTTGGGCCTCTTGGGTCCTGAATCACGTTCGGATCCGCCCCGCAATCGGCGACCCGATCGGCCTGCCTCCTATCATCCAGCTCTCTCTCTCGGCGATACTAGCCATCTCCACAACCTCGGATAAGTCCTCAAGCGCAAGATCGCAACCCTCTCGCCAGGGCTGGCCTAAGGCCCAAAGTGAACTTGTGGGCCTTCAGGTCCTCCTTTGCCACAAGCCTCGGGAGCAAACCTACTCAAGCTCCGAAACTCTCGCTCATACTCAGGTACCATCCTTGATCCTTGTTTCAGGCTACCAAACTCCTCCCTCTTCTGCCACCTCAAAGATTCCGGAAGAACTCATCATGGAAGAGCCGTAGAAACTCCTCCCCAAAGCATGAACCGCACCGCACGGCTCCCCGCGACACTCAACCACCACTCCAGAGCATTTCTCTCCAGTGTCGAATGGCCAGTCTCACCTTATCCTCCTCCCGGGGTAGGAGAAAGGAAAACACATGCTCGATCTGCCTCAGCCAGTGCTCAGCTAACACTGGGTCCTCCTCTCCTTTGAATCGCGGAGGTTGTTCCTTTCGGAACCATGTCACCACGTCATCCTCTACACGAGTCGGTATGCCACTCAGCGAACCCTCACGCTCCCTTGGTAACTCCCCCGCTGGTGGTGGCGGTGGTGGTGGCACCACCTGCTGTGCCGCCATCTCACGGCGCACCTCTTCCCGGAATTCTTGCCAGATACCCTCCCTCGGCTCTTGGACTTCCAGCCGGATGCCTTCTCACAGCTGCGCCAAGAACGGTGCATGTCCTCCAACGGACTGCCCCGCACCTAGGCCCTCATGGGCAGATAACTCATCGCCCATTGCCCCGGACGCACGTGTCACTCTCCTCGGTGGCATTCTTACTATATGAAGTAAGAAGCACAAACGTCGAACGTGTTCGACTACTATCAAGTTTCACTACCTCTACCCCATTATCAAGTCAAGTAGTGCATGGCATCACACACATTTTACACGTTGCACCAATCAACATCACACACCGTTCAATTCACAAGTGCACAAACTCAAATAAACAAAAACCTTTCCTTGTAGTCATGCTCAAGGTACTTCAAGAAAAATCAGAGTTGCACAGTTCACACCTTATCACATTATTCACATTTTTTTTATCATGATTACAATTTTAACAGTTATCCACACCTTCACATACAACAACTAATGTAACTAGTGCCCTAATGCCAATGCATGCAAATCCTACCTCAGTCCTGGACTACCCCAAGTACACCTTAGAGGCTCCAAGAGGACCGTGTTGATCAGGCACATCCCTCCAGGTTCCTCCAAAGGACTCAAGATAACCAGACCCACCCACTACCCTAGGCCAACTAAACCTGGCTCGATACCATATTGTCACGCCCCGGATTTCCAACCCGAGGAAACCGGTTAGTGACTCCCTTACCCACCCGGTGGGCAAGGGATAGATGTACAAAATCCAACACATTCATAATAATCCACAATAAATAGCAAAAAGTCGAACCACTTATCTTTATTAAGTTCCAAAATCCATTACATCATCTCCAATTGGAGTTATAATAGTCTCAACATAACATTTGAATAAACACTCAAATAACAAAAGGAGTAAAGCCACAAGACAGAAAGTCTTCCACCTTGGTGTTCCCACCTAACGCCTGTAGGTCCCTGTGAAGAAAACAGACACGTAGGAGGGGTGAGCAACCACGGCTTAGTAGGGATCATGTCTCCCCAACCCATCCCATGCTCCTAGCATCTACATGACGTGTGTATAAGTGCGGTGTCGTGATACAATTATTTCAACCAATATAATGGTAAGCCATCAGCAAAAACAAATATTTCAAACAGCCACACAAGCTAACACAAGAGCGGTCCCGGGCTACCACAACCACCGGGTTTCAAGAGCAGTCCCAGGCTTCCACAACCACCGGGTTTCACAAAATAGTCTCGGGCTTCCACAACCACCGGGTTTCACAAAACATAATACACATAATCACTCAGGCATAAAACCAAACACTTAGTAGGCACACATTCACAAATGTACAAACCCAGCCCACTCAGGCATAAAAACAAACACTTGGCATGCACACCTCTACCAACTCACAATTCTAGCCGTACTGGCATATTATCAAACACATACTTGGGCATATTCATACAAACATATTCACACAAGCATTTTATCGAACATTTAACATGCACTGCCCACCCAACATCAGAATCACACCAAAATGTCATTGAAGGCCAACATTCATATAGGAGATCACACCTATATGAATTTACATATAAGTATTATAGCATTAACGATAGAAGCTTTACAAAATATCTGCAGGGCCTAACCCCGGAACAGACCAAGAAAGACAGAACCCCTACCTTGAAGCATCCTCCTGCTCTTGCTTCCACGCTAGACATTGTCCAACCACGGGAATGTCAACGACAGCCACAACCTGGAGCTCTCTCTCTCAATCTCCCTCTCTCTCTCTCTCTCTCTCTCGGCCGACAACAAAAAACCCTAAACCTAAAATAAAGAGAGCTCCTCTTTATATAAACCTCACCTATCAAAATGATGTAGTTTTGATCAATGAAATCTGTTCGATCAAGCCCAGAATTTGGATAATGCTGATAAAGCCCTATGTAATTTGATTTGAGATCTTTTGTGTTTTGTCTTTAATCATTGCAGAAGATATGTTATTAATCCGGAAATACACTCGTAAGAGCAAAGCTAAGGACAGGATACATAATCCTGATCCGGACGAGAGTGAGTGTCATCAAACACTTGGTAAATAACCAAGTCCCCCATACATATGGAGTAAGGAAGTACTGATGCGGAATAAGGACCTGAGTCTTTATTCGTACGGAGTAAGGAATCCGGACCACTCACTCATGCGGAGTAAGGATGTGCTAGTACGGAGTAAGCCATCCGATCCTTTAAACTCGCACGGAGTAAGAAACTCGTACGGAGTAAGGAACTTACATGCGAAGTAAGGAAGTGCTGATATGGAATAAGCACTCCGACCTTCTCATTCACACGAAGTAAGGAAGCACGACACGAACTAAGGATTCATTCACACGGAGTACCAAGTAGATACGGAGTAAGCAACCACCGACACGGAGTAAGGTTCCGAGCTTCATTAGCAACGGAGTAAGGAAAATTATCCTGGACCAAGAAGATGCTACTTCAACTTACCGCATTTAAAGTTATCAGCTCGTGGTGTCCCGATGTAAGACAAACTCGTTGAGAACCTGAAGAATCTTACACGTGGATCACCCGGATATGTGGACACAACTTTAATTATACTTGGGAACTCACAAAGGCACTTATACTCTTCAAACCCAAGATCTTGATCTCCACAAACCACAACAGTCAAGGCAGAGAGATTACCGAGGAATAGTTAGTGATGAACGCATTCTGGAACTACAAGTTCCAAGGTTGTCTCTTAGGAATGTTTTTATAAATATTCATACTTGTACATTTGAAAATGTAGAGTGCGAGCGAGCCTGAATCAACCCTGTGTATGCACAAGAGTTCAAAGACATAATATAGACTACTGTGTGAATCCTTTTGTAAACAGAGTGTAAAAGAGTCTTGCTTCTATTTTGTTGTATTTATCTTTTCATAATAAAACAAAATACTTCCACTATCTGGTTATCTTCCGCAGTGATTTTATCACTTAACTAGATAGGTGTTGTGTCATAAGAGAATCAAAAGAGCTTTGATAAGAGCCTATTCACCCCCCTCTAGGCTCCAAGGGACCATCAAGTGGTATCAGAGCCCGTTCTATTTGTTCTAAGTAGAGATCCCACTCTTTCACTCTCAAGAATGGCCAAAGAAAGCAGTATGCTATTCAACACTCGCCTTAACTCCGGAGGTGCACAAGAGCCCATCCCGAATCGAAGCAAAGCGTGGAAAACGTCGACCCACCTCAACCTCGCTGCTGCCGCCACTCCTCAACCACGGAGTTCTGGTTTTACTCGACAAAACCGCCCGAATTCACACTTGAGCTTTTCTCCCAATGGAAAGCTCGCATGAAGATGTTTATGGTATGCCATGATCATCTTATGTGGCCCTGTCTTCATCAGGAGATTCCAATTCCGATGACTATCGGAGAACATGGAGTTAGAAGGCCAAAGACGGATGCCGAACTTACCAACGATGAAAGAGCCTGGCAATGCGCTAGCAAAAAGGCTCTGGCTTACATTACATCGTCTTTGGATTCCGAGGCTTTCACGGACGTCCAGGGCTGCACGACAGCAAAAGCTGTCTAGGATAAACTGACAATCCTCTATGAGGGGATTCAGTCCCAGATGCAAAACGTGATATGTGCTCTCAGACAGAACTTTGAGAGTTTCAATCACAAACCTGGCGAATCCCTTAAGAGCATCTATCGGAGATTCGGCAAGCTCATTCTAGAGCTAAAAACTATCAATGAACACTACACTCAGTCTCAAATCAATGACAAGTTCTTTCGATCCCTGCCGGATTGCTACTACTCCAAGCAGCTCCAGATGCAAGCTGACAAAAACTGGCCATTTACTGCCCTTGAAGAAATATACGGAGAGCTTCGGACGCATGAGGTCAGATTCAGATACACTGACCGTGATGAGAAAATAGCTCGGAAAGAAAAAGGGGTAGCCCTCAAAGCTACGGAATGCTCCAGTAATCATCAAGAGGATGATACGGATGAGTTAGAGAATTGTGACTCAGACGCAGAAGAGGAAATAGCTCTTCTTGTCAAATCCTTTGAACGATTCCTTCGGAAAAGTAGAAAAGGATTTAGAAGAGGCCCCTCATCATCCAGAGGAAGGAGCGATCGGAGTTGAGCTCCCAAGAATGCTTTAATTGTGGGAAACCCGGTCACTAGGCCAAGGAATGCAGATCCAAATCTAAGACAGCAGAGAAAAGTGACAAGGTTACTCCTCGACGTACCACCTCAGACAACACCAAGAACAAGAGGAAGGCGTTCATGACAAAGTACATCAGTGGCTCAGAAGAAGAGGAGGAATCCTCGGATGATGAGCCAACTCCTAAGCCGAACGTCTGCCTCATGGAAAATACTGAGGTACCTTCTATCTCTGAACTCATGAGTAAAATAGAATCTCTTATTACTGAATGTGATCATGAAAAGAATGAGAGACTAATAATTACTCAAATGTACAAAGATATGGAAAGTCAGAATAAACGTCTTGAATTTACTATTACTAGACTTGAAATAGACATAGTTGACTTCGAGAGGAAAAGAAGCTTGGTATCACGATCTAAGGGCTGAAAATCATCTCGCTAAATACCACTCTCTCAGGCCTAAAAGTTATTGTAAAAAGACTCGAGAATGAACTTGAACAAGAAAAGGAAATAAATCGTAAGTGGCTTCAATCCGGGGAAATAGCCTCTTCATTTAGGACTGATCCGGATAATATTCGAGTCAAACCTGGCCTACGCTCCGAATCATCAACCTCCAATGCTCAAGCTACTGAGTGTCCTTCGGATTTCACTCCAAAACTAACCAACTTATATCCTGTTAGTACGTCTAAACCATCGGATGGTTTCATTTCAGGTGGCACCATAGTTTATGACTGTGGAGTCGAGGCTGTTACTGCACTTCCCGAAGCAGTAGTACCCGTAACTAATGATGAAGGGAAGGCTGCTGCAGTTAAAGCCAAAACTATAAGACCCAAAAAGAAAGGAAAGCCCAAGGCCGACGCATCTAGGGCCAAGAGCGCGTAACCCAAACTCAATGGATTAGGCCACAAGGAACAGAGTAGAAAGTCCGTAAAATCTAAGAGACTTGTATCCCCTGTCTATACTCCGCATTATAGTGTCTGCTCCATCCGTAGGGAAATAGGTCATTATCACTATGAATGTTGGAGTTTATCCGATAACTAGCTTTGTAATCAAATCCGTACCAATAAAGATCAGTTCAATAAAAAGGGTTCTTCGAGCAAACAAAATCTAAACCTCAAAGGAGTATCTCTCCCAAGATAACCCAAATAAAAGAAGCAAATTGAAACTAACAAATTAAAGTTAACTTGGAGAGCTAAAAGTCCTAGCAAAGTGAAATCCGGAATCGTTGACATTATCAGTCTTCTTTCTAACCGCCTGAAACAAGTTTGGGCACCAAAATTGTAAACTGTTGTCTTTCAGGAGCATCTCCGGAATGCACCGCCGGATCACTTGAAGTTAAAGATCAATCAAAGCAAGTGGATCCTCGATAATGGAGGCTCCAAACATATGACGGGTGATCGACCGCTTGTACAAGTTAATGAAAAACGAGGTCAATCCGTTTCATATGGTGACAACAAAGAAAGGAAAGACCGTCGGGTATGGCACTTTAACCAACGGCCGTGTATCAATCACTAGAGTTGCACTAGTCGAAGGTTTGATGCATAATTTGCTAAGTGTCAGTAATTTATGTGATAAAGGATTTACTGTTTCCTTTATGTCCAACACTTGTACAGTAATGGAAAACTTATCCGGAGATGTTAAGTTATCCGGATCAAGAGATGGGGACATATACTCAGTGGTCTTAAGAAATAATTCTTCTGACCCTGTATGCTTCCTCACTAAAGATTCAGATGAAGATAGTTGGTTATGGCACAAGCGATGCGCACATTTAAACTTTAAGACATTGTCTAAGTTAGCGTCATTTGATCTTGTCACTGGTCTACCTAAACTCAAATACTACGAGACACACTCTCGTCGAGAATGCCAACTTGGCAAACAGACCAAACATATCTTTAAGAGCAAATCGGTTAATTCAATAACCGCACCTCTACAACTTCTTCATATGGACCTCCGTGGTCCTATTTCTGTTCCTTTACTGGGTCAAAGTGCAGATATACCCTTGTGATTATCGATGATTTCACCAAATACACATGGGTGATGTTCCTGAAATCAAAGGATCAAACTTTTGAGCATCTTATAGATCTTTTCAACTGGATAAGCAACTCACAAGGACTCGAGCATAAAGTGCATCGGGAGTGATCATGGTACGGAATTTGATTTTTCGGATATGAGATCATATTGTTCCGAACAGGGCATTCAAAGATGACTTCTCTGCGCCTGAACTCCACAACAAAATGGGGTAGCCGAGTGCAAGAATCGTACTTTAGTCGAGGCTGGCAGATCTATGTTAGCAGGGGCAACGCTTCCTCTCAGTCTATGGGCTGAAGCTGTGTCCACTGCCTGCTATGTTCAGAATAGAACTCTAATAAATAAATCTACCATGAAAACACCCTATGAGATGTGGAGAGGACGAAAGCCTTCAATTTCACATTTCAGAGCTTTTGGGTGTACTTGCTATATATTGATAAATGGCAAAGAAACCCGAAATAAATTTGAACCAAAATCTGATGATGGGATTTTTGTCGGGTACTCATTACATAGCAAGGCTTATCGGGTCTTCAATAGAAAACTTTTTAAAGTTGAAGAATCTATCCATGTGACCTTTGATGAAACTAATCTTGATTGGTCAAAAGTTGCTTCTTCAAGTTCTAATGTAGAGGTCCCGGACAGCAACATCGACTATTCGAAGTTTATGAATGTTCCTATTACACATTCTGACCAACCACGTGGCATCAGCGAGGCACAAAGAAATTATATGGATGATGCTATGGATGATTCGGACTCAGGAGTACCATTAAGCTCCGGACATACTCCTTCGGATACCCGAAATTCCGGAGCACCTTCAAGCCCGTCCGGACCGGTTAACACTAAAAGAAACAGGTTGAAGAACCACCTAGTTCTACCGTACCTTCTAATACGGAAACATCTGATCCGGAAGAAGCTCAACCAGTAGATATACTTGAACCACCTAATCCAGGCAGAGCTTCAAATTATTCAAGATCAACCGTCACATGCACGAGAATTACATATGGACCCAAAACCATCCCCTCGGATCAAGTGATTGGTGATCCTACTGCTGGTGTAAGAACAAGAGCGGCCACTTTCAACATGTGTCTTTACTCGTGTTTTCTATCTCAAATAGAACCAAAGGTGGTAGATGAAGCTCTTCAGGATTCGAATTGGATAGAAGCCATGCAAGAAGAGCTGAATCAATTTAAGAGAAATAATGTGTGGACTCTAGTACCAAGGTCTAAGTCTCAGCAAGTCATTGGAGTTAAATGGGTGTTCCGGAACAAGCTTGCTACGGATGGAATAGTAATCCGCAACAAAGCCAGACTGGTAGCCAAAGGATATCGTTAAGAAGAAGGAATAGACTATGATGAGACCTTTGCTCCGGTAGCAAGACTTCAGGCAATCCGAATGTTTCTGGCGTATGCTTCATATGAAAACTTCATAGTTTATCAAATAGACGTCAAGAGCGCATTCCTGAATGGAGATCTTCAAGAGGAGGTGTACGTTGAATAACCTCCCGGTTTCATTGAACCTAAGGCAGGACATCTAGTCTACAAGCTTCGAAAAGCTTTATATGGTTTAAGCAAGCTCCAAGAGCCTGGTACAACACACTCGTCATAATTCCTACTTGCTCACAACTTCCAAAAAGGGAAGATAGACACCAGCTTATTTCTACGAAAAGAGAAAGGACACACTCTAATCGTACGGATATATGTGGATGATATCATTTTCGGATCAACAAATCCGAAGCTTTGTGAAGAGTTTGCAAAGTTGATGACAGGCAAGTTTGAGATGAGCATGATGGGAGAACTGTCCTATTTCCTTGGATTAGAAGTTAAACAATTGAAGGAAGGAATCTTCATTAATCAAGCTAAGTACACTCGCGATCTTATTAAGAAGTTTGGTATGGAAGGTTCATCTCCCGTCAAAACTCCCATGCCAGTCGGTGCCAAGTTAGATCCTGATGTGGATGGAATATCGGTAAATGTGACTGACTACGAGGGGATGATAGGATCCTTGTCCGTATCTTACAAAGAAGTCACCCAGTATATTATGTTTGTAACTTGTATCTGTGCACGATATCAGGCGAATCTTAAGGAGTCACATATGCTTCATGTTAAACGGATATTAAGGTATCTCAAGGGAACGATGAATTTGGGACTCGGTACCCAAAAGAGTCCAACTTCACCTTATCCGGATACTCTGATGCTGACTTCACCGGGTGTCGCATCGACAGAAAAGCATAAGTGGTACGTGTCGCTTTCCTGGAAATAGATTAATTCCATGGTTCAGTAAGAAGCGGAATTCGTATCAACCTCTACTGCTAAGGTGGAATATATAGTCGCTGGGAGTTGCTTTGCGCACGGCTACTCTAGATACAAAGTCAACTTACCGACTACGGTTTCAACATGTCATCTATTCCACTCTCTTGCGACAACACTAGCGTAATTGCTATCAGCAACAATCCCGTCATGCACCCTAAGACGAAGCATATTGAGGTCAGGTATCACTTCATACGCGACCATGTTCTCAAAAGTCACATCTCACTGGAACATGTTGCTACTTGAAGATCAACTCGCAGACATACTTACAAAGCCCCTACCCGATGCAAGATTCTCTAAACTACTCTTCCGATTAGGTATGCTTGACTTCTCTGCATAGTTTCACATTTAAATTACCCAACAAGATACTTACTTTCAAAACATGCATTGTGCTTTTATTGATAGTAGTAGATACATACTGATCTTAATGTTGATCATACTTACTGTTTAACGTGCTTCATGCTTCTGATATTGATATCAACTTCATAATGGGAGGATGCTTGCGTTTCCCGATCGAAGTCGTTTAAGCAAACATGATTAAAGTTTATATGATTAACCTCATTTTGGTTTCATGATCTTAATTTCCACTTATCACCACATGACAAATGCCTGTTCATTTAAATTACTCTATTAACATGTATAGTTGAAGAAATGAAATGGGTTAGCTCGGAATGCCTGGTGGATGAATACACAATCGCAGTCTGATCAGCTTCTGAAGTATAGTTTCCTAAAAAGATAGACAGTGCTGAATTTCTTTAAGTCGGAAAGGTCTACCGAGAGGATTGCACAATCTACAGGGGAGAAAATGCTTTATAAATTATTTGAGTAATACCCCCCGTATATGTCTTATGACCTCTTTCCTGGCTGTCTATTCGAGGGGGAGCCTTTCATTGAGAGGATCGAATGATCTACGGGGGAGCCTAAGCTTCATCTATTACCTCAGTAATAACCCCCTAATATGTCTCGAATACTCCCTCCTTTAAACCTTTACTTCCGGATCCGATGGACATGCGTTGTTGAAACAGACTGAGGCATGCTTGGATGTTTTTTTTCTTCAACCACTCATTTTAATCGAATAATCAACTGCTTGCTTTTGACATGTGTCCGCTTCCTCATTTTTCACTCATGAATCCTAGTTTGGTCAAATCATATGATTTTTAATTAATCTTAGCTACGTCGTTCAGCAGGACAGTTTCGCTATGTTGACCTATATGAACTTGTGTATTTATTATCTGACATATGCGCTGATTCAGTCACATTGATCATTCTCTAGTATGTATATGTCTATTTCATTCTTTGTAATGCATAAGTTCTGCTTCTCATTAGTTCGGATTATATAGCTCTTCACTGACTATTTTCTCCTATCCGTACTAATCCTTGCCTGTTAAGCTTTTGTACTTTTAGTTTATTTTTTTGTGAAGCTACAGGTTTAGATTTTCTTTGCAACCTTATCGATAAATCTAGTCCATAGTCTTGGATTTGAAGTGTTATGGTACTTCTCTTCTCTTCGACTTATTGACAAGAAAGGAATCTACTTCTCTCTCACCTCACTCTGTTACTACGAACACGGTCTACTTTTCATTCGGATACTCGTCACTCGACTATCGTTGATTCCGGATGATTGTCGGTTCATTCCTCCTGGACTCCTAACACCGTCAAATTGCGACAATCCATGTCTTATTATATATCGCGTGCTTTTGAGGAGGAATAATGATGATTCATTGAATGCATGTCTCGGGATGCACACACTTCCCCAGGAAGGCAAACAATGTTACCCTTACTTGGTCATGCCGTCTCCACGTCATCTTTTAATTCGGAGGCACACCGATATCAAGACTAATGACATCAGCCCGTCAAGCGGTTTCTTGTTTCACTCGCCAAATTCCTAGACCCGCCGACATTCACGAACTCGGTCTTATATATTCGGTCATTCCTGCAAAGCACGAGTGTTACCCTTTTCAAATCCCTAAAACTCTCATTGCTCCTTCAATCCCCAAGACCTCGCCTTCCCTCTCGCCCTTCAACTTTCATCTACAATCACACCCAAAACCTCTCTTTCCTGGCGTCAATCCAGGCCATCCGGTCGATTGGAGCATTGTCTCCAACCCTCCGGACTGGTTTTTCCATCTTTGCCCTCTTCTAGAAGCCTCTCGCATACTCAACTTAATCTTCAATCCTGTCGATCTTCTTATAGATGACATTCTCGAGTTCTACCAACGGATCCGCTGTACCACCAACTCCATCATCTCCTCTATTCGCGGTGAATCCATCCTAATCACCCCCGCTGTTCTCCGCGCTGCTCTCAATCTTCCCCCCGGTGAACCACAGCGCCCCGATGCCGATCCCATGGCGGCTTCTATGGATTGCACCTATAAAGGCAAGGAATATAAGGTGAAGTCCTTCCAAGGTCGCTATCACTGTATTGCGATCATACTGAGTCGATGTTTACTGGCTCGCACTTCTGCTCTGGACTCTGTTCCGTACGATCTTCTTCTGGCCATGTACGGCGTTTTCGAAGGTCTTCCGATGGAGTGGGGGACGTTTTTGTTCCGACTGCTGCAGAGTGGACCCAAGAACCATTCCTTCGGGCGCATTCTAAGCATTGTCTTCCGGCATCTTCATCCGGACCATTTCGCCCGCTATGATGCTGTTCCATTTCCTCCGGCTTATTACCTTCGCCATCTTACGCCTGATGGGAATATGACGGCCCGCCGTCCCTCTCGCAGCTCTCCACCTTCTCCTTGCCACGGAACAACAAGGCGTTACGGTGGTGACCCCTCCGACAGCCCATGCCCCCCGACGTCGGCCTGCTCACCGATCCTCCCGGATTCGGTCCGTTCCCTGCCCCTCCATTTCTCGAGCCTCCCAAAGACAACGTCCGGTGCCGAACCCTCCGAGGTTGCGGGGCCATCTCAGCCAAGTGTCCCTAAAGCTGTTTCCTCGGCCCCTTCGCCGTGGATGTTCCCACTCCCTCCACTTCCGCCGTTGCTGCCGCGGTTGATACCGCCGTTGCTGCCGCCATTACTAATGTCCCGGAATCTATTCCGAAGCTCCTTTGCCTCCCCCTACCTCAACCCCGAGCCTACCTTGACCATCTCTCCGCCGACACCTTAACGGACCTTTGGCTCCGTTTCAGCCTTGCCCACACCGCCTCCATTCCCGACACCGATCTCCGGGTGTTTTACACTCACCATACCCAATCTCTGGAGACCATGATCATCTGGAATTTGGACGAAGGCTTTCTTACGCCGGCCTCCATTCTAGATGTGCCGTTCCCTAACCCCTCCAGCCCGGTCCATGCCGCACGGAGTCCTTCCCCTGCTAAGGCTAGACCTTCTTCTCCTCGCTGTCGCCATTCCCGTTGTTGACCTATCCTGGTCAAAGCGGGTCCGCTACTCCGGATGCCTCTACTACTCCGGATGCCTCTATCGCTCCGGATGCCCCTTCGCCGCTGCTGCTGATACTCCCTGTGGACTCCTCTACCCAGCCGCACTCCTGCTCCTATTCATGCGGGGGAGTCCTCCAAAGCTCCAGAGTTGGCCCTTGGGCGTGCTTCTTTTGGCACGGTCCACTCCGACGCTGTGCTCTCCGCCCAGCTGGACTGCCATGCCCAAGCTCATAGCGCCCAAATATCCGCCATCGCCGCCAAGGTTGATGCTCTTAGCGCCCAACTCCTCTCCGCCCTCACCGACTCCTCCACGTCCATGGAACAGAAGATGGACCTAGTCGCCTCGTCCGTCCACTCCTTGTCTACCTCCTTCGCGGACCTGGCGCACACGATGGCTCGCCCTCCCATTGCTCCTCGGCGATCTGCCAAACCGGAGGAGAGTGTGTCATCCGATCCTTCTACTCCTCCCGCATCACATTCCTCCACTCATGCTAAGAAGCGGCCTGCCTCTTCATTGCTTTAGGGAGTTCAAATCCCCAAACATAGCCGCTTCTCTCGACCAAGCTCCTTGAGTGCAGCTCTTCCTCCATCCTCTCCATCCGCAGCTGACACCTTCCTCCCATCATATGCTCGTGTGACCCTCTTGATGCGGACGGAAGCGTGCGTAAGGCAATGATTTCCTATGCTGCGTCTTGCCGCCGAGAGAAGATGTCTCTCTGACCTGTACCCCCTTCTCCCCGGACGATATTCAAACCCTTTGTTCGGAGAAAGGCCTCTTTACAACAGACGACATTGACAACTTCTCTAGGGCTGCTAAAATGGAGATGAAGCTGTTTCCATCTCTCGTACAAGGACGACCACTTGTTTGAAGTTCGCGCCGTGCCGGAATGAGGGCTATCTTCCCAAGTGTAGATATCATTCAATCCTTTATCGACGGAACTGCCGAGGATAGCAAGCCATGGAGAACTCTCTCAATTATTCTCATTCCGTACCGGATCATGTCGCCACATTTCATGATGGCCGTCTTCATGATTCGGTCCAAACAGATGATTCGATTGATTCTCATCAGGTTATAGAGCGATGTAAGAAAGAATCAATGGGAACCACTGTGTCTCCAGGTTGAATGAAGCTATGAAGAAAGACGGATTATATGAAAAGTTGGGCATCACTCCTTTGAGTCCAACCGAGAAGTCAAGGCGACATTCCGGGGCAAGAAGCAAGTGCCAGAACGGCCAGGATGGAGATAGCTGGGGACTTTGTCTGATTACTTCATCAAGTCATTCTTAAGTGTGGACAAATCTTGGAGCCAACACACCACTTATTCGATGAAGCATACAATGGAGCTTTGAGAGAAAGCAAGAACAATGATCTTCAAGTATAGTAAGCCTTATGTACCTTAGTGAAAATCTTGTATAAAGGCTGAATTATATTCTGTTGCTGATAAATGAAAATGGCTATGATGTGTATTCGTATGTTATCTTTTGCGCGCTTACCGGATCAGATTACAAAGGGTTTGGGCATATCCATAATTGGGGTAGATTGTTGGATCAAGCCCAAATTTGGATAATGCTGATAAAGCCTTATGTAATTTGATTTGAGATCTTTTGTGTTTTGCCTTTAATCATTGCAGAAGATATGTTATTAATCCGGAGATACACTCGTAAGAGCAAAGCTAAGGACAGGATACATAATCCTGATCCGAACGAGAGTGAGTGTCGTCAAACACTTGGTAAATAACCAAGTCCCCCATACATACGGAGTAAGGAAGTACTGATGCGGAATAAGGACCTGAGTCTTTATTCGCACGGAGTAAGGAAACCAGATGCGGAGTAAGGAATTTGGACCACTCACTCATGCGGAGTAAGGATATGCTAGTACGGAGTAAGCCATCCGATCCTTTAAACTCGCACGGAGTAAGAAACTCGTACGGAGTAAGGAACTTACATGCGAAGTAAGAAAGCGCTGATACGGAATAAGCACTCCGGCCTTCTCATTCACACGGAGTAAGGAAGCACGACACGGACTAAGGATTCCAGTACCAAATAGATACGGAGTAAGCAACCACTGACACGGAGTAAGGTTCCGAGCTTCATTAGCAACGGAGTAAGGAAAATTACACTGGACCAAGAAGATGCTACTTCAACTTACCGCATTTAAAGTTATCAGCTCGTGGTGTCCCGATGTAAGACAAACTCGTTGAGAACCTGAAGAATCTTACACGTGGATCACCCGGATATGTGGACACAACTTTAATTATACTTGGGAACTCACAAAGGCACTTATACTCTTCAAACCCAAGATCTTGATCTCTACAAACCACAACAGTCAAGGCAAAGAGATTACCGAGGAATAGTTAGTGCTGAACGCATTCCGAACTACAAGTTCCAAGGTTATCTCTTAGGAATGTTTTTATAAATATTCATACTTGTACATTTGAAAATGTAGAGTGCGAGCGAGCCTGAATCAACCCCTGTGTATGCACAAGAGTTCAAAGACATAATGTAGGCTAGTGTGTGAATCCTTTTGTAAACGAGTGTAAAAGAGTCTTGCTTCTATTTTGTTGTATTTTTCTTTTGATAATAAAACAAAATACTTCCACTATCCTGGTTATCTTCCTCAGTTGATTCTATCACTTAACTAGATAAGTGTTGTGTCATAAGAGAATCAAAAGAGTTTCGATAAGAGCCTATTCACCCTCCTCTAGGCTTTAAGGGACCATCAAAATCCCACCATCAAAACGACGTAGTTTTCGTAAATGAAATCCCACCATCAAAACGATGTAGTTTTGATAAATGAAACATACCATCAAAATGACGTAGTTTTGATAAATGAAACACACCATCAAAATGACGTAGTTTTGATAAATAAAACATGAACTAACCACTCCGCTTCCACACAGGACAAAATACCCACAATCCGAACATGGTCATTGTCACACGCAACCTCTACACGCTCCCACTTGAGCTCATTACACTCTCTAACAACCAAGCCACGAAGACTCGTAGAAACACTCCCTCGAAGACTCGCTGGAAACGCGGCCTCGAAGATCTGTCTCGAAGATCTAACTTTCGACCCTCAAACCTTCAAACTTTGACCCTCGGTCTTCGACCCTACGACCCAAATCTTCGGGTCTTCCACCTTTCAACCCAAGCGTTCGCCCAGGGTATTGTTCATCTTCGTTCCAGCTTGTTCTACCCAAAACACGGGTCATTACACTACTTGGGATTTAAGATATTCTACTTAAATGTGAAATGAAGTTGTTAAAATATAATTAGGGATATAAAATGGGATTTTGTTGGTTTGATTCCACAAAACATATTTATATCATAAAAAGTGCCCTATTGTTATAATCGGATAAATAGAATTACAAGTCTTTAAAAAGCACAATATACAAATTTGATTCGAGTGTGCCTTAGGTTTGACCAAATCTTCCACCGTTTATAGTTGTTGTCTTTAGGTGACGCTGTTTCCACTGTTTGTAATGGACCCTGTTTTAGGTGGTCTTGATCCTTATGGATTCTAACTGCTTTCACCCTTCAGGATTTGTCGTCAACTTTGTATTTTACCCTTGGTGCCCTTTCGGGTTTTCACCAAGTCCACCTTTATTTGCTTCTTTGTCTATTGTTAGAGCTTTGTATTTTACCCTTGATGCCCTTTCAAGGTTTTCACCAAGTCCGCTCATCACAGGAATAAGAACCTTGTTGAGAGGTATGAGAGTTAAGCATAGAACTTTTTCACCGCATCGCTATTCACCGGGTTAGGGAGCTCATCACCATCGATTCTAGCAAGGATTAAGGCACCTCCCGAGAATGCTTTCTTCACCACATATGGGCCTTCATAATTGGGAGTCCACTTGCCTCTATGGTTATGTTAAATTGGTAAAATCTTCTTGAGGACGAGGTCACCCGCTTGAAAGCTTCGGGCTTCACCTTTTTATTGTAGTTGTTCATCATTCTCTCGTTGATATAATTGTCCTCTCGCAAATAGCTGTCAGGCGTTTGCCTTTGATTAAGTTCAACTACTCATAATGACTTTGGGCCCATTCTCGCTACTTCTAGCCGAGTATCCTTGAGTACTCGGAGGGAAGGTATCTCCACTTCGACAAGTAGAACTGTTTCCATGCCGTAGACCAAAGAAAACGGAGTTGCCCCAATTGTTGTTCGCACCGAGGTACGATAAGCATGCAAAGCATATGGTAGCTTTTCATGCCAATCTTTGTATGTCTCAATCATCTTTCCGAGAATGTTCTTGATGTTCTTATTGGCCGTTTCAATGCCTCCATTCATTTTAGGGCGATAGGGAGTCGAGTTGTGGTGTTGGATTCGTATGTTTCGTACAACTTACCGATAACGTGCATTTATGCCGTTATCTTAAGCCTTATTTAGTGTGTTTTAGAGTATGTTTTGTACCTATTTACATGATATTTTACACATATTTGCTCTAACCCCTAGGAAGACTCTGTTTGGTGTATAGTGGTACTTTTTGAGTATTTTTGGCAGGTTTTGGAGCAACCTTTTCCCACACACCTTGTCTAGATCATTCCATACACTCAAGAGGAAGCTATAGGAAGAAGATGGAAAAAAATGAAGGCAAAATCAAGGTGCACGTGAAAAGGCTTTCTCATGTGCATTCTCATGTGCAAGGATTTTATTACTTAGATGCCTTTTACAACTCAAGAGGAAGCTTTGGAGCAAATTTGGGATGATTTGGAGTTGCACGTGAAAAGGCTCTTCTCATGTGCATTCTCGCATGCAAGCATTTTGGAGCTCCAAATGATGTGTTTTGTTGTTTTACTCATTTTCTTCTAAAGAATTGGGGTCAAATTTGGTGTAGTTTGAGTGTTATTGAGCATAGAACGTTGAATAGTGTCATTAACCAAAACGACGTCGTTTTGGCTGCGACCACATTTATAATTAGGGCACACCTTTTGTAACCCTAATTTGGCCCACCAAATCCTATAAATAGGGGTCTTTGGAGGCATTGTAAAGCATCTTGAGGGAGAGAATCCGATCTGAGTTCTGAAAAAGAGCTATAGCCATTGCTAAAAGATCGGATTGTCCTTGGCAAGGAGTGATTTTGGGCAGCAAACACCGGAGTCTTTGGAGGCTGGAGTCCTGGTTCATCTTGGGGTCTTCCTTTATTGTCCTGGTACTGTAATCATGTTCTTTCTTGTAATTGTTATTGCTTTTGTCATGATTATGGAGTAGTTTTGTTAGTCTAGGGGAGCAATGTAGCCCCCAATAAATTGTATTCAGTTTGGTTATGGTTGTTCAATAAAATAAAATTCAGTTCTTGTTTAATTCACTTGCTTAAATGGAAATGCCTAGTTTATGCATAATTAGGTAATCTTAGCCCTTGTCTAGGGTGGAACACTAGTGAATTAGATTTAATATTGTATGATGGACCAAGTCTGCAACTATTAGATTGTTTATCTACCTTGATCACTTTTATTCACATGGACCAAATGGGATAAAAGCCTTAAATCTACCTTAGCATGGACCAAATGTAAGATAGGTAGGAGATAATCAACATGAACAAGAACTAGAACATAAATCAAGAACAAGAGCCATAACCAAACTATTACAATCGATTAGGTGGTAAACATTGTCACCCTAGATCCTTAATCACCTGAAATTTCTATACCAACAACTTGCCAACATTCGGATTTAATCACTTTTGCTTAAACAAAAATCAATTGTCCAGACATAAGTTCAACTTGATAGCTTAGTGCTTGCCGCTTAACAAGATTAGCTACCTCCCTGTGGGTTCAACAACCGGAGTCTTAATACTCCATTTTATTACTTGACCAGGCACTTGCTGCAAAAACCTATAGACACAATTTATACGGGTCACTTACCCATCATCCGATTGTTTAGATTGGCGACATTGTCTGTTATGATCTGCTCATGAAGCCTGTATCGACATATAATGTTGCTCCGCAAAAATTTGAGCACCACAGCTTGCGTGACATTAGCATATGACGCGCTTCTACCCACATGGTAAAATAATCAATGGCCACCAAGATGAAGCGGTGTCACGCCCCGGTTTTCCAACCCGAGGAGACCGAACGTGACCCTCCCTTTACCCGGGTTTGGATAAAGGGGTAGGATACAACATACACTTCACATTTTATTTTCAGAGACCAAAATCACATAATTATTAAATTCAAACCACATGCCTTTATTATGTTTCAAACTTCATTACAAAATCTCCCGCTAGGGGTTACAAGGCCTCAACGAAATTACATAACACAAATTACATAACATAAAACAAAGCCACAAAACGGAACTCCTCCACCTAGGTGTTCCCACCTAATGCCTGTAGGTTCCTGCAAGAAAACACATCACAAGTAGGAGGGGTGAGCAACCACGGCTCAGTAGGGATCATGTCTCCCCAACCCATCCCATGCTCCTAGCATCTACATGACATGTGTACGAGTGTGGTGTCGTGATACATTCCAACAGACATAATAACAAACCACCAGCAAATACAATCATTTCTACATTCACACAAGCTAACACTTTAACCACAAGTGATTTAACCGCCTCTTCAGGCCAATGATTCAAGTGATTTAACCGCCTCTTCAGGCCAATGATTTAACCGCCTCTCAGGCAAATAGTTTAACCGCCTCTCAGGCATAGTTTCCACAGCCTCACAGGCTAACACAAAACAGTCCCGGGCTTCCACAGCCACCGGGTGTACAAGCAAACACGCAAAGACATAAGGCCATACAGGCATAACATCAAACACTTAATATGCTTAGTCACATGGGAAT
Organism: Taxillus chinensis; assembly: GCA_023512835.1. Classification (NCBI taxonomy): domain Eukaryota; kingdom Viridiplantae; phylum Streptophyta; class Magnoliopsida; order Santalales; family Loranthaceae; genus Taxillus; species Taxillus chinensis. The sequence continues at coordinate 49,630,432 of CM042092.1, read as the reverse complement.
AACGTCGAACACTTAGCATGCATATATTCACAGGCTCACAAACCCAGCCACACGTATATTATTTCAAACACATAATATGCATAGCCTCACAGGCATTATTTCAAACACGTTCGAGCATACACACAGGCATATTCACACAGGCATTTTATCGAACACTTAACATGCACTAACCACCCAACCTCAGAGATCACACCAAAACGCCACTGAAGGCCAACATTCATATAGGAGGTCACACCTATATGAATTTACATATAAATAATATAACAATAACAATAGAAACTCGAGAAACCCTCTACACAGGGCCTAACCCTGGAACAGACTAGGTGAGACAACCCCTACCTTAAAAACGTCCTCCGCCTCTTGCTTCCACGCTAGACGTTGTCTTCCCCACGCACGACGCTCCGGCAGCAAGCCAGCAGCTCTCCTTCCTTCCCTCTCTCTCTCTCTCTCTCTCTCTCTCTCTCTCTCTCTCTCTCTCTCTCTCTCTCTCTCGCGACGGCTGAAAAGAACCCTAACCCTAGAACAAGGAGTCTCCTCATCTTTATATAGACCTCCCATTATCAAAACGACGTAGTTTTGATTAAGTGAAACCCATGATCAAAACGACGTAGTTTTGATTACACAAGCTACCACCTTCTCACTTCCATACACGCCAAAATATCCACAATTCCATCATGGTCCTTTGGGAAAAGATGATTAGAACGACAAAACCAAGGTAACCATGCAAAAACATGCTTGCACGCCAATTTGAACGCCAATTCCCCAATTGGCGTGCAGCTCCAAATGCACTCAAACTTCACCCCAAGCCTCCTTGCATCTTGTAGAGGTCTAGGAAGCAAAAATATGCTTGCACGTGAAATGGGTGAATTCACGTGCAGCTCCAAATGCTCTGAAATTTCTGTGGTAGGTAGACGACCTCATTCTAAGAAACTTTTGTTCTTGCACGCCAATTGTTTGAGGCCATCTACCCTATCAAAAGTGAGCTCCAAGATCAGCCAAAACAACTTAAAACCGCCTGGTATACGCATAGCATCTTCCTAGGGCATAAAGGTACGTTATCACTTGTCACATGCACCTCCCAAAAGTCCCCTCTTGGGCTCATCTCTTACCTCAAACTTGTGCACCAATATCCAAGGTGTTTGTGGTTAACTTCTTACACACGGGTTACACACGGGTCATTACATCCTCTCCCCCTTAAGACTTTTTGTCCTCGAAAAGAAATGACATACGAGGAAAACAAACACAAGCTACCCATTTGCCACACGGCGAGCCACAAAACCCAAATGGGTCATACACCGCACATTGTACACAATAGCACATAACATAGTGCCACCACAGTCCATAACCACATGCATCACAATCTATGGAAACACATCCACATGTCACAAATACCCATCACAAGCACATTTCATTAACACATTCAATATAAATAAAAGTCAAAAGTCGAAAGGAAATACAAATACACCAGCCAGCAGCCACCCCTCCACCCTTAAGATTGTTTGTCCTCGAACAACTCGGGGTTGCTCACGCATCATGGATTCGCGTTTCCATATTTCCTCTATAGGACGTGTCGTCCTCGAAAAGACAATACACTTTCCATAATGCACATGCTGATGCACATCGTCCACAACCATTCACATACCCGCGACCGAAGATATCACACAATAACACACATGAAGGCACGTACCCACAAACCCAATACAACACAAGCATGATAGGGAAACACATATTCTAAACTCACAAACAATCCTTGTTCTCCTCACCTAACACATGTCACAAGTATTCACATGTCACGACGGTGTACGACATATACACCCATCCCCAAGACATACGTTTAACAAATCACATAGGTCACAGACCAACTCACATCATAAACACCACTACAAGGAACAAAGCACAAACAAAACACTACTACACGTTTAACGTTCCACTGCCCACTCGCCGACACCATACAAACTCATCCGCAGGGAGTTTCCTCACAACCTTCCCACCTTTGGACTTTTCATCCCCAAAAAGAGAAACCAAGTAGCAAACATCACGGGAAGATTAAAGCAACACATAACACCCATGAGCATAACAAGAACTAGAGCTTGGCCAATTAGCGCGCCGACAACAACTCACGTGAGCAAGTCGACAACAAGTGAGGTCGAGAAACCTCCCATAGATTCGCTAAGACCCCGATAATCGAACAAGGCCAACACCATCAGCCTAAGCGCATCCCAATAAGGCAACACTCCCCAATTAAAGGTACCCCAATAGTAACCCACCATTAAGATTTGATGCAACGGACACCAACAATTTACCACGCAACCACACCCCCAGATGTAGACCGCACCCTTACAGCAAGCACCATGAGGTCACAATGAAATACAACCAACACCAATGATGGCCCTCCACAGCTTACAATCCAGGACACAGCTATACTAGGATGAAGTTTCCATTCAGTTACAGTCAACATGACGCCCAATGGAGTCCAGGGATGACAAATTCAGTGCCATACACAACCACAACAAGACCAAAAAGCTACTATCGGGCTAACACCAGTCACCAATGTTGAGAATCTACTAAAGAATCCCTTGAACCAGAACGTCACATAAATAACACCTCCCTAACTACGGTCAGATAGGGATCCACCAAGGGCCCACACAGCCGTCACTAACTGAGGCTTATGTTACAACCCAAGTGATAATGCCTTACTCAGTCGGCAGACATTCCATGCGACAGGAATTCTTTGACGCCGGGTAGTTGCCAACAACGTAGTTCTCTCCACCCTGGAAAAGTCTCCTACCTACAACATGACAATAACGGAATCCTCGGTGTCACCACTCACAGGTCACAAAGGAATCCTTTGCCTCCAGGACATACTCCACCTCATGGCCCACTAACCCTGCTATACCAACCGTCACGTCCTATCTCAACACACCAACAAAACACTCAAACTGACCAAGAAATGCTCGGGCTCTAGCCTCAGCTTAATGTGATCACTGCCATTCCTCCGGGTGGCGCAGGAAACAAGACATGCAAACGCCTGATTCGGGACCTTCACGTAGTTCCCAAACACACCAACACCTTGATAGCGTGAACCATCTCCCTTACCGCGTGATACTGTACCTGAAAGGTTTTCAAGAGCACAAATGTAGGTCATCCGCCTACCAAGACTGCTCTAAAACATGCACCTTTGTGACATCCGCCCGACATAAATCGCTCCCCAAGGAGTAGCACTAATACCCCTTCCAAGCAAAAACTGCCAACTGACTCAATTCTGGGGATCAAACAACCCCCTTTTTTTTTTCTCAACTTACCAACAGTTTAATAACACCAGACAAGGAAGAACATAAACAATCATCACTTCTAACACTCTTCCTCATCCTCACACCACAGCTTACTTATACCAATACACCATGCCTCATCCTTCTCTACGCATATGTGTCGCAACACCCACACGTAGCAACTCCGCTATATACCTCTACCACTTATGCAATACATCCAACAACACAATGCCACATTTTCTCGCACATTCTCAACACATGCAACGAAACACAAGACTCCTGACGAGAACGTACCAATTTTTTTTTTTTTTTTTACACCTTCTCCTCAAGATACAGACCAAAGGAATGGCCCTACCATGCAAAAGCACACCCGCAGCCCCTAGAGAAATGTTTTCCAGATGTGGGTAAAAAGCCCGAACAAGGCCTGCCAAATCTCACTTGCTTACCTCTTTTTACCAATTGGATGCATCGGGCACGACCCTTGAAACCCACTCACACGCGATAGTTGAGCTCCAGAACAGTTCACATTTTACACGTGTGCATCCCCATTTCACAACATGTTCTAAGAACATCACTCATGGTCTTTCACACTCGACAAACATGACACATGGCCACCTGCTTGACCATCCGAGAACCCAGAACACCTATATAGTTACTAGCCGAACTTGCAACGACCACTCTAGCCAACAAGATAACACTTCAAGGACTCTAAGAGCAGGCTATACTAGCTGCGTTTTCCCCTCAACCACAACGCTTGGAAAAGAAAGGTAACCATAGGAATATCCCTTTCAAGTGGTACTCCAACACATACCTCTATCCGCTTAAGGACATATTTCTATTAATCAAGGTTGCCAAGGAGGTGTCACACAATCACCCACAAGCCATCACTTCACACCTCAAGCTCTACTAGCTAGCCAATCTAAATTTCCTCCCACCGGCAAAAGGTAGCCTACAAGATTTGGTTACTCGATTATCAACACGTGCCAAAGTTGAATACCACTCACATACAAAATCAACACCCATATATATTCATTAGTTACTTATTATTCTTCTAGCATTATAAATCTATATTTATTCTTTTTACTTATTTATTTCCTAACAGGTCACCAACCACATCCATTCGAAATGCTAACTCAAACGTGACATGATAAAGTCCACCCCGCCTCACATAACTAGTACGAGACTCAACCGACAACCCACCAAAGGGGCACGATACCACCAATGAAGTTCTGTCTTGCTCTTCTACGGGCCTCACTAGCTAGTCCTCCAAAGATCACTCCCGGTCCTACCAAAACAGATCGTACGAAGACGTCCTACTTTTCCACAGAGGCGACACCGGTCTCGCTTCTTGGCACACTCTCTTTTCCAATGTCCCGGTTGTCCACAACGAAGCACAACCCTTAGGGAAACGGGACTCAAATGGAAGTGTTGAGGGTTGACCCCCAACATGAAACTCGTGACCATTCTCAACTTGCACCCTATGCCTCTTAAGTCCTTCTTGCCGATTGGGAAAATGTGGCTTCCGTTGATCCGCACCCAAACTCCCCTCAATGATATGGGTTGACGGCTTTTGGCGTACCTCGCTCCTAATCGGTCGTCGAATCTGATCCCTCATCGCTTGGATAATCAGGTTAAAGATGCCAACCTCTGCCGTGATTAGTTTATCACCTTCACTGCAGCTCTCTCACTTGCCCAACCTGAGTTGCGGCCTCCTCTCGTTACCTCAACAATCGTACGGTTTATTAGTCTCGAAACATTGGCTATGCGAAAAGGTAGCGCTCCAGGTTAATACTAAACGATCTCAACAATTGCGAGATCACTACCGACTAAGCAACTTAAGCTATAACACGCATCCTTGTGTACACAAGTCCATAGGTTCACATTTCACGGACTATACCAATTTTTTTTTTCATTTCATTGCATTGCTCATAACCACGCTCATGTCACACAATACCAAACAAATCACATGCTCAACCATTCACGAACACCAACATTATTGTATATTTAATTTAATTTATTATTATTATTTTCTTTTGTTAACAGTTCACAAGCCTCAAGTTTCCAAGCACACAGTTTCAATTCCACAATTTCTTTTCCTTGCTTTCATGTTCAAATTACCACAAAAGATCGAGTTGCACGGATTAACACTTTATCTCGTTATTCATGCATTCCTACCACATATACAGCTTAATCACAGTTCCCACACGATCACACATGAGCAACATATGCAACTAGTGCCCTAATGCCAATGCATGCAAATCCTACCACAAGACTGGACTACCCCAAGTACACCTTGGAGGCTCCAAGAGGACCGTGTTGATCAGGCACGTCCCTCCAGGCTCCTCCAAAGGACCCAAGATAACCGAGTCCGCCCACTACCCTAGGCCAACTAGACCATGCTCTGATACCATATTGTCACGCCCCGGTTTTCCAACCCGAGGAGACCGGAACGTGACCCTCCCTTTACCCGGGTTTGGATAAAGGGGTAGGATACAACATACACTTCACATTTTATTTTCAGAGACCAAAATCACATAATTATTAAATTCAAACCACATGCCTTTATTATGTTTCAAACTTCATTACAAAATCTCCCCGCTAGGGTTACAAGGCCTCAACGAAATTACATAACACAAATTACATAACATAAAACAAAGCCACAAAATGGAACTCCTCCACCTAGGTGTTCCCACCTAACGCCCGTAGGTTCCTGCAAGAAAACACACCACAAGAGGAGGGGTGAGCAATCACAGCTCGCAGGGGATCATGTCTCCCCAACCCATCCCATGCTCCTAGCATCTACATGACATGTGTACGAGTGCGGTGTCGTGATACATTCCAACGGATATAATAACAAACCACCAGGAAATACAATCATTTCTACATTCACACAAAGCTAACACTTTAACCACAAGTGATTTAACCGCCTCTTCAGGCCAATGATTCAAGTGATTTAACCGCCTCTTCAGGCCAATGATTCAAGTGATTTAACCGCCTCTTCAGGCCAATGATTTAACCGCCTCTCAGGCATAGTTTCCACCACTCACAGGCTAACACAAAACAGTCCCGGGCTTCCACGGCCACTGGGTGTACAAGCAAACACGCAGCACATAAGGCCATACAGGCATAACATCAAACACTTAATATGCTTAGTCACACGGGAATAACGTCGAACACTTAGCATGCATATATTCATAGGCTCACAAACCCGACCACACGGATATTATTTCAAACACATAATATGCATAGCCTCACAAGCATTATTTCAAACACGTTCAGAGCATACACACAGGCATATTCACACAGGCATTTTATCGAACACTTAACATGCACTAACCACCCAACCTCAGAGATCACACCAAAACGCCACTGAAGGCCAACATTCATATAGGAGGTCACACCTATATGAATTTACATATAAATAATATAACAATAACAATAGAAACTCGAGAAACCCTCTACACAGGGGCCTAACCCTGGGAACGACCAGGGAGACAGAACCCCTACCTTGAAAACGTCCTCCGGCTCTTGCTTCCACGCTAGACGTTGTCTTCCCCACGCACGACGCTCCGGCAACAAGCCACAGCTCTCCTTCGTTCCCTCTCTCTCTCTCTCTCTCTCTCTCTCTCTCTCTCTCTCTCTCTCGCGACGGCCGAAAAAAACCCCAACCCTAGAACAAGGAGTCTCCTCATCCTTATATAGACCTCCCATTATCAAAACGACGTAGTTTTGATTAAGTGAAACCCAGGATCAAAACGACGTAGTTTTGATTACACAAGCTACCACCTTCTCACTTCCATACACGCCAAAATATCCACAATTCCCACATGGTCCTTTGGGAAAAGATGATTAGAACGACAAAACCAAGGTAACCATGCAAAAACATGCCCTGCACGCCAATTTGAACGCCAATTCCCCAATTGGCGTGCAGCTCCAAATGCACTCAAACTTCACCCCAAGCCTCCTTGCATCTTGTAGAGGTCTAGGAAGCAAAAATATGCTTGCACGTGAAATGGGTGAATTCACGTGCAGCTCCAAATGCTCTGAAATTTCGTGGTAGGTAGACGACCTCATTCTAAGAAACTTTTGTTCTTGCACGCCAATTGTTTGAGGCCATCTACCCTATCAAAAGTGAGCTCCAAGATCAGCCAAAACAGCTTAAAACCGCCTATATACGCATAGCATCTTCGTAGGGCATAAAGGTACGTTATCACTTGTCACATGCACCTCCCAAAAGTCCCCTCTTGGGCTCATCTCTTACCTCAAACTTGTGCACCAACATCCAAGGTGTTTGTGGTTAACTTCTTACACACGGGTTACACACGGGTCATTACAAGCGGTGACCATTGGATGCTTTTGGCGAGACTAGTCCTGATGACGTCGATGCCCCAAAGCGAGAAGGGCCATGGGGACACCATCACATGCAGCTTGGATGGAGGTACTTGGATCTTATCGCTATAAATTTGACACTTGAGGCATTTGCGCACATATTCAATGCAATCTTTTTCCATAGTGACCCAATAATAGCCATTCGCATAATTTGTCATGTTAATGCATGTCCATTCACATGTGAACCGCATTCTCCTTCGTGCACTTCTTTCATTATCTGTTTCGACTCATCTTTTGCCACACACTACAGTAACACCATGTCATGATTTCGCTTATATAGAATGGGACCATCAAGGTAGTAGTTGGATGCCAACCTTCAGATATTTCTTTTATCGGACTGGGAGGCCTTGGTCGGCTATTCTTGCTTGAGCAAATACTGTCGATGTCATCAAACCAGGGCTTTTCTTCAATCTTTCCTTCAATGGCCATGTAATGTGCAGGAGTATCTTGTATACGGATATCGAAAGATTAGACTTCCAACTTTGTGTCTAGCCGAAGGAGGGAGGCTAGAGTGGCCAGCGCATCAGGAATCTGATTGTATTGCCTGGGCATATGCTCGAATGTGATGTCTTCGAATTGCTCGGCTAATTCCATAACATGTTTCGATATGGGATTAATTTGTGGTTTCGAGTCTCTCATTCTCCCTTTACTTGAAAAATGATAAGTGCAGAATCGCCAAACACGTAATTTTTTGATTCCTTTGTTAATTGCTTCTTAAAGTCCCATCATACAGGCCTCATATTTTGCTACATTATTTGTACAAGGGAAGGTTAGCTTTTCCGCCATGGGGAAATGTTTGCCTTTTGGGGATATCGGGATGGCCCCAACACCGTGACCTAAGAGACTGGAGGCTCCATCAAACTACATCGTCCATATGTCTAATACTTCGGCCGTAATGATGTTAATGTGCTCATCTGGAAATTTGATAGTCATGGGCTCATAGTCTTCTTGCGCTCTGTCTACCAAGTAATCAGCTATTGCACTTCCTTTTATAGCTTTTTGAGGCACGTAGATGATATCATACTCCGATAGGATCAGTTGCCATTTGGCGATTCTTCAAAAAATGGATGGTTATTCTAAAAGGTACTTGAGCGGATCATGTCTCGAAATCAGCCATGTTATATGATAAAAAGTGTATTGCCTCAATCGTCTTGTTATCCATACAAGGGCACAACATGTCTTTTTTAATAGTGTATAGTTCGTTTCATTGACGGTGAACTTTTTGCTTGAGATAATAAATGGCCTGCTCCTTCTTGCCTGTAGAATCATGTTGCCCCAAGACACAACCCATTGAGGACCCTTGGACACCAAGTATAAGATTAAAGGTCCTGTCCCGGGACTGGTGGGACCAAAATAGGTGGATTGGACAGATATTGCTTGATCTTGTCAAAAGCTTCTTGACACTCGTCATTCCAAATTTTGGGGTTTTTCTTCCGTAACGTCTTGAAGATGGGTTCACATGTGGCCGTCAATTGTGAAATGAATCGACCGATGTAATTCAATCTCCCGAGGAATCCTCTAACCTCCTTGATGGTTCGTGGTGGGGGCATCTCTTGGATAGCTTGAGCTTTATCCAAATAAATTTCCACTCCTTTTTGGCTCACGATGATGCCTAAAAATTTTCCCTACATGGCTCCAAAAGTGCATTTTTCGGGGTTCAATTTGAGTTGATATTTCGTAGCCTGTTGAAGAGCTTGCGGAGTACTTCAATGTGATCTTTAGTGCTTTGTGATTTGGCTATCATGTCATCCACATATACTTCGACCTCTTTATGCATTATATCACGGAATAAGGTCACCCTAGCTCGCCGATAGGTTGCCCCTGCATTCTTCAGACCAAAAGGCATCACATTATAATAGAATGTGCCCCAAAGTGTTGTAAACGTGGCCCTCTCCTTGTGTTCAGGGGCCATACGAATCTGATTGTAGCCCAAAAAGCCATCCATGAATGAGAATATAGCATGCTTTGCTATGTTATCCACTAGGGTATCAATGTGAGGAAGCAGGAAGTTATCTTTCGGACTGCCCAGTTCAGATCTCTATAATCGACACACATGCGAACTTTGCCTCCTTTCTTCGATCTGGTACAACATTAGCCACCCATTCTGGATAATGGGTGACACTTAGGAAACTGCGTCCCATTGCTTTTTTGGCTTCTTCTTTAATCTTCGGTAGCATCTCTGGTCCCATTCTTCGCAATTTCTGCCGTCTTGGCTTGCACTCGGCTTCACCGGTATGTGATGCCGCACTATGTCGGTGTCTAATCCCGGCATATCTTGGTATGACCACGTGAAAACATCTATGTAGCTTTTTAACACTCAATTAATTGCTTTTTGATGTCGGCAACGATCAAGGACCCTACCCTCAATTCTCTTGGTTCGGCTATCGTCCCTAAATTCACCGTCTCATCGGGTCTTCACTTGGAATGGATAAGCGATCATCCCTTTCCAATAGGCGTATGATCTCTCCCAGGTAGCTCGGGTGTCTCCTCTACCTCATCCTCATCGCCTTCAAACACCGGTTGCTCCTGTTTAGACTTTGGTCAAACCTTAGGCATCTCGTTTCGCTTTCGCATACTATGTTTTCATTGACATTGTACCTGCTTATAAGAGAATGACAAGTTGGTAACCAAATATGATATGCATATGTTATGAATGGAATGCACCATGGGAGATTTTTTTAAAAAGGTACATTTTATTAAAAAGATTTAAGAAAAAACAAACATCCGCTTCAAAAGACATTAAAATAGAATACATTAAATCCCCGTAACCCCTTAAGCATTACATTATGGGAGGTCCAGGTTGGTCCAATTGTTCAATGGCTGGTTGGGATCCTCTCGCACCACCGGAACCATCTCGTTCGATGCATGCTCGTTTGTGTCCAATGCAGCTACGGTCCCCGTCTCGGGCTCAAGTTGGCTCTTATGGAAAAATCCTCCAGTCCGAATGTAACATTTAAGGGGGGAAAGCTCCTCCTTTCCTCTTGTATTGTCGTTTTTCGCAACTTTGCTATTCCGATTTCCCTCCTTTTGGCGCTCCCGTCTTATCAGCTCTTGTAGGCACGTAACCTAGCCCAAACTTCTCGGTATTTTCTCGGATGGTCAATGGTTTCTGGATTCCTTGAGCCTTTGGGCCTAATCCTTGCCCTGGTTTGTACCCTTGCTTGATTATGGTGGTTGCAACCATTCTTGCACCCTTCGAGAGATAATGGCTTGGGGTAGAAGTGACATTCACTATCTCAAATGCTCAATAGGAGCATTGTGGTATATATTCCTTGTTCTCAACATAAGGAACTGATGCTGGTTTGGTGACAAGGAAACTTGTCTCTCCGGGAGAGTGCAAACAAGTTGGTCTCCCATCGCAAATTTCATCTTTTGGTAGAGGCTTGATGGCACCGCCCTTGCCATGTGGATCCAGGGTCTTCCCAACAAACAACTGTAATATGGCGTGATGTCCATCACCTTAAATTCCACCATAAAGGTAGCTGGTCCAATCGAAGCGGAATGTTTAGAGTGCCCATCACGTCACGCTTTCCTCCATCGAATGGCCGTACCTTCATTGTACAGGGCGCATATAGGACGCGTCGACCGGAAGTTGTTGCAGTATATGTAAGGGCATAATGTTCAAGGCAGAACCGTTGTCAATGAGTACTCGGGCTATGGTGTGCGCCTTACACTCGACGAAGAATGTGCGAGCTTTTATGTGTCCTTTCCCTTCTGAGCAGCTCATCATCTCCAAAGCTAATAACGTTGTTCATGATGAGGTTCCTGGCGATTCCATCAACATTCGCCACCTGAGATGGTCGGTGGAACGTAGGCCTGGCTCGGAACTTTCAGCGGTGCTTCCCGGTGAGGTTGGGAATCCATTATTAAAGAGAGCAAGGAGATGCGAGCTGGTTGTCAACTCAACTGATCGACAATATTATACTCGCTCTACTTCATGAGTTTTAAAAATTCTGTGGTCTCCTCTTCCGCGACCGGTGTTCCTTTCTTTATTGCCTCCAGTGTTGGCCCCATATCGGGTTCTACAGCTTTTTCCTTCCTTGCTTTCTGATTGCTCCTGGTCTTCTTTTCTCTTTGTGGTGGCTCCCCTGGACTACTTCACAACTATAGTTCCATGGGACAGCTTTATCTGTCTTGTAGGGGAAAGGGGCAGGAACATGTATGGTGAGAGGTGTAATTCCGTGAGGTAGTAGTGGGATTTCAGGAGTCTTAACATTCAAGACAAGGGGTGTTGGCACCCATGATGGTTGGTATGACATGTCTCCTTGGATCATGTGGCTTTGATTGTTTGCTTCTCCTCTTGAGAATTCGATCATTCTCCTGGTCTATGAGCTTTTGTACCGGTCTAGCGAACTCGCTACATTGTTCGATGTTGTGTCCCCGTGACATCTACTATAAGTGAAGTCACAATCTTCCATGCCAAATAGTACAGGGATAATCCGATGATGCCCGACTTGTCTTCCACCCTACGGTGGTGGATATGCGGTTCCTCCACAAGGTCCTAAGAGTGGAACCCAATTGTAGTCCCCCGCAGCTATATGTCATGGAGACCACCTGGCATCCAAGGAGCAATCCAGGTAATGTCGGCTTCAGGGAGGTTCTCTAACTTCTTTCTCCAGTCTTCAAAGCCTTTAGGTAAGTTCCACTTGTTGAGCAAAATATCCAATAATGTCGTGGCTGGAAACCGATACATAGCAGGAAAACGAGAAACACTACAAGGGAAATGACCTTGCAAACCAAGTGCACAAGAGAGGCAAGCACCCCATAAACCGTCCCGAGCCCTTACTCCTCAGGTAAGTAAGAGATCGAATGGTTTCAACCAAGATAGCAGGAGTAGGGTCACATCGTTTGAGCACTTGCTTGGACCAAATCTACAATTGCTCCATCGATGTGGGCCGGTATCCTCGGGAAAATGACTAGCCCATATATAGCTAGTGTAAGCAATTTGTGTGACCCTATCACGCCCGGATTTCCAACCCGAGGAAACCGGTTCGTGACTCCCATTTACCAACGCTGTAGATAAGGGGGTTGGGATACAAGTTCCATACATGACATCTCAAACATCCACAACTCATATTCAAAGACGGAATCAATTATCTTTATTAAGCACAAACCAGAATAAATGTATACAAGCCAAACAACTTGCCTTTATTACAATTAAATTCCTTATTACAATATCTCCCCACCTGGGTACAAAGCCTCTCAAAAATAATAATACAAATAACATTAATCAAAACCACAAACAGAACTATTGTCCACCTATGTGTTCCCACCTAACGCCTGTAAGTCCTTGAGAAAAACAAAACACAAGTAGAGGGGTGAGCAACCACGACTCGGTAGGGATCATGTCTCCCCAACCCATCCCATGCACCTAACTACTACATGAGAACATGTACTAGTGCAGTGTCGTGGTAGTAGTAAATACAAGTAAAGCACACCACTCAAATGGGCACAACCACAGCCCCGGCCACGCTAGCTCCACGGCCTCACAGGCTACCAATTTCATAGCCTTCCAGGCTAACAATTTAACTGCCTCTCGGGCAAATATTTAACCGCCTCTCAGGCAAATAGTTTAACCACCTCTCAGGCAAATAGTTTCCATAGCCTCTCAGGCTAACAATCATACAATCAAACACATAACATACATTTCTGCCACACAGGCATAAAACCAAACACATGGCATGCGCACATTCACAGGTTCTCAAACTCGGCCACACGGGCATAAAATCAAACACATAATAGGCATAGCCACACCGGCACAATCTCAAACACATAACATGCATAGTCACTCATGCATATTATCAAATACATAACATGTGTGGCCTCACAGGCATAATATCAAACACTTAACATGCGTGTATATATACATCCAAGCAAAACACGCCATTAAGGCCAACATTCATATAGGAGATCACACCTATATGAATTTACATATATATATGTTTAACCAAACAGCCACATTGCCTATCACAAGGCCAAAGCCCTAGGATAGGTTCAAGGAAGAACAGAACCCCTACCTCAAGGATCCTTCACGTTCTTGCCTCCACGCCAAATGCCGTCCACTCCCGCGAATCACCACAAGAAGATCAAAATCTCTCCTTCCCCCCCCCCTCTCTCTCTCTCTCTCTCTCTCTCTCTCTCTCTCTCTCTGCGACGGTTGTGATGGGTGACCGAATACCCTAAACCTAAAAAACCTCCACTTCTTTATATAGACACCCCAATATCAAAACGACGTAGGCAATATCAAAACCCTAAACCTAAAAAACCTCCACAAGATCAAAACGACGTAGTTTTGATGACACACTACAACCTTCCCGCATCTATATATGCTAAAATATTCATAATTCCAACATGGTCCTTTGGGAAAGGTTTGCTAGAATAACAAAACCAAGGTGACGGTGCAAAAACATGGCTGCATGCCATAATGCACGTCATATCCCCATATGACGTGTATCTCCAAATGTTGTGAAATTCTACCCCAAGCTTCCTTGCATCATGTAGAAGGCAGGCATGCAATAAAAACCTTGCACGTCATAATGTCCCATATGACGTGCACTCTATTTCTGCCTCCCTAGGCTGCCCTCTTTTGTCAAAAGTTCCCTATTTGGTAAATAAAATGATTTGCCTGAAGTCCATGAGTAGAAGTTCCCCAAAAACTAGAAAATTGCCACTCAAAAGGCAAAACGTGACTAACTCCACACATCCTAAAACACGGGTCATTACATCTTCTCTCCCTTAGGACTTTTCATCCTCGAAAAGAAACATACAAGTGATAACAAACACATGCTACCCATTTGCAAAATGGCAAGCCACAATACCCAGATGGTAAGCCACAACATCTCAAACACATTGCAATCTCAAAACACATCTTAATATAAATACAAATACCAGTCTACAAATACAAATACAAATATACCAAATCATGAACCACATACAAGAAAACACATTACTACCCCTTGGCCAATAGCCACCTCCCACCGTCAAGATTGTTCATCCTCGAACAACTCGGGGTGTTACTCACGCATCATGGATTCACGTTCCTATGTCTCCTCCATAGGACGTGTTATCCTCGAAAAGACAACACACCTTCCATAATGCATATGCTGATGCACATCGCCCACAACCATTCACATACCCGCGATTGAAGATATCACACAATAACACACATGAAGGCACGTACCCCCCAGAGCAAATACAACACAAGATGATAGGGAAACACATATTCTAATCTCACAAACAACCCTTGTTCTCCTCACCTAACACATGTCACAAGTATTCACATGGCATGACGGTGTAAGACATATACACCCATTCCCAACACGTTTAACAAATCATAGAGGTAGGTCACAAGACCAACTCACAAAGACAAACACTACGACAAGGAAGGACACCACAAACGAAATGAAACTTAAACGTTCCATTGCCCATTTGTCAACACCCTACAAACTCATCCGTAGGGAGTTTCCTCACAACCTTCCCACCTTTGGACTTTACATCCTCAAAAAGAGAAACCAAGTAGCAAACATCACGAGAATATCAAAGCAACACAATGCGATCATTACCACAAACGGTGTTAGAAATTGCTAAATGAGTACCTCCATTTAGTCAACACGAACTTAACACTTATGAGTCGATCCGAACTAGAGCTTGGCCAAAGAGCACACCGACAACGCGCGCGCGTGAGCAAGTCTGATAACGGTGAGGTCAGGAAACCTCCCAAAGCACATAAGCCTACGCATGAAGCAGCCATTCATGAGATTGCATAAGATTGAGCGAGAAGTCACTGCATTGCATAGTGGGGTACTATCGTTGGAGACGCCTACTCGCGTCACAATGGGACCAACACTCTACACCAACAATTTACAATGCGGCCACACCCCAGATGTAGACCTCACCCTTATGGCAAGCACAATAAGGTCACAATGAAACACTGAAAAATCATGACAATAGTATGATGCAAACCACAATCACATTCTCGCACAGGGGATATTACTACACCAAGACAAGCATCACGGCCGAAATCCCCTTACTCTAACGCAAAAACATGCTTGGGGATCCGAGGAGCACATCCTCTATCAAGGCACATTAAAATCCAATCAACACCAATGGTGACTCACAATAACTCACAATCCAGGATACACCTATACTAGGATGGAGTTTGCCGTCCACCATTCGGTCACGCTTAACATGATACCCAACGGAGTCCAAGGAGTAACTCAAAACAACAAATTCAGTACCATACCCAATCACAAGAAGACCAAAATCTACTATCGGGCTAACACCAGTCACCAACATTGAGAATCTACTAAAGAATCCCATGAATCGAATGCTACACAAATAACACCTCTCCGACGACGGTCAAATAGGGATCCACCAAGGTCCCACATAGCCTTCACTAATCGAGGCTTATGTTACAACGTAAGTGATAACGCCTTACTCGGTTAGCGGACATTCCATGCGATAGGAATCCTTTGATGCCGGGTAGTTACCAACAACGTAGTTATCTCCACCCCGGAAAACTCTCCTACCTGCAACATGACAATAACGGAATCCTCGGTGTCACCACTCACAGTCACAAGGGAATCCTTTGCCTCCAGGACATACTCCACCTCATGGCCCACTAACCCCGCTATACCAATCATCACGTTCTATCTCATCACACCAACAAAACACCCAAACCGACCAAGAAATGCTCAGGCTCTAGCCTCCACTAAATATGATCACCGTCATTCCTCTAAGAGGCATAGGAAACAAGACATGCAAACGCCTGATACGGGACTTTCACGTAGCTCCCAAACACACCAACACCTTGATAGCGTGAACCATCTCCCTTACCACGTGATACCGTACATGAAAGGTTTTCAAGAGCACAAATGTTGGTCATCCGCCTACCAGCACCTTCCAAGCAAAAATCGCAACCGACGAAACTCTAGGAATCAAACAAACTTTTTCCCAACTTACCAACACTTTAATAACACCAGGACAAGGAATATCATAAACAACATCACTTCTAACACTCTTTCTCATCCTCACACCACAATTAATATACCAATACACCACGCCTCATCATTCTCTACACATATGTGTCGCAACACCCACACGTAGAAACTCCGCTATATACCTTTACCACTTATGCAACACATACAACAACACAATGCAACAAAACACAAGACACCTGACGAGTAGAACTTATCGGCTTTACACCTTCTCCTCTCCTTTAAGCCTACTTCCCACAAGATACGGACCAAGGGAATGGCCCTACCATGCAAAAGCACACCCTTAGCCCCTAGAGAATTGTTTTCCAGATGTGGGTAAAAAGCCCGAACAAGGCCTGCCAAATCTCACTTGCTTACCCCTTTTTTACCAATTGGATGCACTAGGCACGACCCTTGAAACCCACTCACGGCCAATAGCCGAGCTCCAGAACACTTCACATTTTATACATGTGCATACCCATTTCACAACATATTCTAGGAACATTACTCAAGGTCTTTCACACATCACAAACATGACACATGGCCACCGCTTGACCATCCGACAACCCAGAACACCTAAGAGTAGGCTATACTAGCTACGTTTTCCACCCTCAACCACAACACTTGGAAAGGTAACCATAGGAATATCCCTTTCAAGTAGTACTCCAACACATACCTCTATCTACATAAGAACATATCTCTATTATTCAAGGTTGCCATGGAGGGGTCACCCAATAACCCACAAGCCATCACTTCGCGCCTCAAGCTCTACTAGCTGGCCAATCTAAATTCCCTCCCACTAGAAAAAGGTAGCCTACAAGATTTGATTACTTTAATTGTCCACGGGTGTCAAAATTGAATACCACTCCCATATAAAATCAACACTCACATATTTATTAGTTACTTAATATCCTTCTAGTGTCATAAATGTAAATGTTCATTTTACTTATTATATATATATATATATTTATTAATTTTTTTTACAAGTCACTACCCACGTCTATTAGCAATGCTAACTCAAACGATCTCCTAAGCTTCACCAAATGGAAAACTGTGGCTCAAGAGCCCTCCCAACGAGAATACCCCTCTATCACAAGTGTCTTAATTAAATTGCTAGAAACTCAAGAATCAAAGGTTCACCCATCCTCACCTAAGCCAGGCACTGAGACTCAACCAATCACTATCTTCTGGAGATGTCCTACTTTTCCACGAGATGCGACACCTGTACTTTCTCGCTACACTCTTTTCCAATGTCCCGGTTGTCCACAACAAGAATAACCCTTTAGGTAACTGGTCTCAAATTGATTTGTTGGGGGTTGACCTTCGTCTCGAAACTTGTGGCCATCCTCCGATTGCCCCCCTATGCCTATTGGGTACTTTCTACCGATCAGGACAATAATGCTTCAGTTGATCTTCATCCAAGTTCCCCCAAATGATGTGGGTTGACGGCTCTCGGCGTGCCTCGAGCCTCAGCTCTCCCACTCGCCCACTGGGTGGCGGACTCTTTTGTCGTACGAGTCATAGTTTTCCAGGAGGATGGGTACATGAGGAGGTAAGCACTCCAGGTTAACACTCAACGCTCTCAATACCATTACCGACTAGGCATTTGGAGCTATAACTAATCTCAAAACACACATTATCACCACACGTATTCGCATATTCATATTTCATAGACTATACAAGTTCACACCTTCACATTGCACCTATCATTTATACTCAAGTGAATATCTCATCGTTTTGAACACCACATTGCTTATTCCACACAATACCATACAAAGGCACACACTTAAGCATTCACATATCTCACCTAGTCATTCTTAGAATATCAACGATATTATCACTATTTAGTTCATTCACATTGCACAAGTCCACTAGTACACAATGCCCCATATGACGTTCACTCTATTTCTCGCCTCCCTAGGCTGCCCTCTTTCATCAAAAGTTCCTGTTGGATCAAACCTAGAATTTGGATGACGTGGATCAAACCCTATGTAATTTGATTTAAGATGTTTCATGTTTATTCTAAGTCTATGCAGAAGATAAAACTTTAATCCGGATCTACTCCTGTAAGAGCAAAGCAAAGGATAGGATATATAATCCTGATCCGGATTATCATGAGTGTCGTCAAACACTTGGTAAATAACCAAGTCTTCATCCGGAGTTAGGACTCTCCGTACGGACTCATCACTTGACAAAATGACTAAGGAATCCACGCTTTTATTGTTGATTGGACTAAGTCATTTTATGCGGAATGAGAATCCAAGTCTACACCTTGTACGGAGTAAAAGAGATTTATTGCAAAGAAAGAATTAAGTCTTTCACTCCACATTGCCTAAGGAAAAGAAGATAAGGACTAAGGAATCCGAGTCTTTCATTCGAGCGGAGTAAGAAATGACGGATGCGGAGTATGGACAACCGATGCGGAATAAGGAATCCGAATCATTACTCAACCGGAGTAAGGAAGTGCTGATGCGGAATAAGGATTCCTCATATCTACCTCATGCGGAGTAAGGAAGCGCCGATGCGGAATAAGGATTCCGCATATCTACCTCATGCGGAGTAAGGAGGCGCCGACACGAAATAAGGATTTCAGGACTTCATGTACACGGAGTAAGCAATAACCGACACGGAGTAAGGATCCGAGCCTCGTTGAAACGGAGTAAGGAAATCTACACCGGACTAAAAAGATGCTACTTCAACTTATCCATACCGCATTTATGATATTAGCTCACTGTGTTCCGATGTATGACAAACTCATTGAAGATCTAAACTGTCCTACACGTGGAGCACTCGAAGATATGGATGCAGTCCCAAATGTAATTGGAATCAAGCGAAGTAATTCAATTCACTTATGCTTCCAATATTTCGAGCTCCATATTCGAAGCGATTATAGCGAAGCATTTTCCGAGAAGAACGTAATGTTTACACGGTGCTCGGAAAATACGGTTCCAAGTTAGATTCCTAGGATGTCTATATATATATATATATATATATATATATATATATGTAGTGTTGTACATTCAATGTGGCGCACAAATAAAAAGGAAGAAACGATACGCGCGTGAAATAGTCTTGTTGTATAAGAGCTCATAAAGATTATCAACGCCAGGTGTGTGTAGTCAGAAAACTGAGTGATGTTGTAATCACTGTAATTGTCGCTTATTTTGTTGTAATTATCATCGAGATAATAAAGAAAAATACTTCCACTATCTGGTTATCTTTTGCACCGATTCTATATCTTTTAACCAGATTGTGCTATACCTGTGAGAGCGAAGAGTTTTGATTTGAGCCTATTCACCCCCCTCTACGCTCTTAGGGACCAACAAGTGGTATCGAGCAAGTTCTATTTGTTCCAAGTAGAGATCCCACTCTTTTTACTCTTACCAATGGCCGAAGAAAGCAGATGCTATTCAACACTCGCCTTAACTCCAGGAGGAGCACAAGAACCCCTTCCAAATCGAAGCGGTAGTGAAAATGTTGATCCACCTCAACCTGCTGCTGCCGCGCTCCACAACCACGGAGTTCGGCTTCACTCGACAAAGCCACCCAAATTCACACCAGAGCTTTTCTCCCAGCTAGAAAGCTCGCATGAGAATGTTTATGGTCTGCGATGATCATCTTATGTGGCCATGTCTTCATCAGGGAGATACCCACTCCGATGGGAGAACATGGAGTTAGAAGACCAAAGATTGATGCCGAACTCACCAATGATGAAAGAGCCTGGCGGTGTGCCAACGAAAAGCTCTGGCATATGTTACATCGTATTTGGATTCCGAAGCTTTCACGGACGTCCAAGGCCGCACGACAAAGAAAAGTCGTGCGGGACAAACTGACAATCCTCTATGAGGGAAGTCAGTCCCAAATACAGAACATTATCTGTACTCTCAGCGGAATTTTGAGAGTTTCAATCACAACCCGGGCGAATCACTCGAGAGCATCTATTGGAGATTCGGCAAGCTCATCCTTGAGCTGAAAATTGTCAATGAGCATTATTCTCAATCTCAGATCAATAACAAGTTCTTTCGCTCCTTGCCGGATCGCTACTACTCCAAACAACTCCAAATGCAATCCGACAAGAACCGGTAATATGTTCCCCTTGAAGAACTATATGGAGAGTTGCGGACTCACGAAGTCGGTTTAAATACTCGACCGAGACGAGAAAATAGCTCGGAAAGAAAAGGGGGTAGCTCTCAAAGCTACGGAATGTCTCAAAGATACCGAGGAATGATGATACGGACGAGTCCGAGAATTCGACTCGACGAGGAGGAGGAAATAGCTCTCCTTGTCAAATCCTTTGAGCGATTCCTACGGAAAAGTAGAAAAGGATTCGGGAGACGCTCCTCATCATCTTTCCAAAGGAAGGAGCGACCGGAGTCCGGTTCCCAGGAATGCTACAATTGTGGGAAAACCGGTCACTAGGACAAGGATCGGAGATCCAAATCTAAAGTGGCCGAGAAAAGTAACAAGGTAACTCCTCGCCGCTCCACCTCAAACAACAGACACAATAGCAAGAACAAGAGGAAGGCGTTTGTCACAAAATATGTTAGTGGCTCGGAAGAAGAGGAGAAATCCTCGGATGATGAGCCAACTTCTAAATCGAATGTCCGCCTCATGGCAAATCTTGAGATACCTTCAATCTCGAGCTCATAAGTAAATTAGAATCTCTTATTACTGAATGTGATCATGAAAAGAATGAGAGACTAATAATTACTTAAATGTACAAAGATATGGAAAGTCGGAATAAACGTCTTGAATTTACTATTACTAGACTTGAAAAAGACATAGCGGACTTCAGAGGAAAAGAGGCTTGGTATCACGATCTAAGAGCTGAAAACCATCTTCTAAATACCAACCTATCAGGCCTAAAAGTTATTTTGAAAAGACTCAAGAATGAACTTGAACAGGAAAAGGAAATAAATCGTAAGTAGCTAAAATCCAGGGAAATAGCCTCTATATTTAGGACTGATCCGGATAACATTCGAGTCAAACCTGGCCTAGGCTCCGAACCATCAACTTCCAATGCTCAAGCTACTAAGTGTCCTCCTGGACTTCATTCCGAAACTAACCAACTTATATCCTGTTAGTACATCTAAACCATTGGATGGTTTCATTTCAGGTGGCACCATAGTTTATGATGTGGAAGTGAGGTCACATCGCACTTCGGAACAAGTGATTGGTGATCCTACTGTTGGTGTAAGAACAAGAGCAGCCACCTCCAACATTTGTCTTTACTCATATTTTTTATCTCAAATAGAACCAAAGGTGGTAGATGAAGCTCTTCAGGATTCAAACCGGATAGAAGCCATGCAAGAAGAGTCAATCAATTTAAGAGAAATGATGTGTGGACTCTAGTACCATGGCCTAAGTCTCAAGCAAGTCATTGGGGTTAAATGGGTGTTTCAGAATAAACTTGATACGGATGGAATAGTAATCCGGAACAAAGCTAGACTAGTAGCCAAAGGATATCGTCAAGAACAAGGAATAGACTATGACGAGACCTTTGCTCCAGGTAGTAAAACTTGAGGCAATTAGAATGTTTTTGGCATATGCTTCTTATGAAAACTTCATAGTTTATCAAATGAACATCAAAAGCGCATTTCTAAATGGAGATATTCAAGAGGAGGTGTACGTTGAACAACCTCCCAGCTTTATAGAACCCAAGGTGGACATCTAGTTTACAAGCTACGGAAAACCTTGTATGGGTTGAAGCAAGCTCTAAGAGCCTGGTACGACACACTATCGAATTCCTACTTGCTCACAACTTTCAAAAAGGGAATATAGATACCACTTTATTTCTATGAAAAGAGAAAGGACATACTCGATCGTACGGATATATGTGGTTGATATCATTTTCGGATCATCAAATCCGAAGCTTTGTGAAGAGTTTGCAAAGTTGATAACGGCAAGTTTGAGATGAGCATGATGGGAGAACTGTCCTACTTCCTTGGAATAGAAGTTAAACAATTGAAGGAAGGGATCTTCATTAACCAAGCTAAGTATACTCGTGATCTTATCAAGAAGTTTGGTATGGAAGGTTCATCTCCCGTCAAGACTCCGATGCCAATCGGTGCCAAGTTAGATCCTGATGTGGATGGCAAATCGGTAAATGTGACTGAATACGAGGGATGATAGGATCCTTGCTTGTATCTTACAGCCAAGTCGCCCAGACATTATGTTTGCAACTTGCATCGTGCACGATATCAGGCAAATCCCACGGAGTCACATATGCTTCATGTCAAACGGATATTAAGGTATCTTAAAGGGACTATGAATTTGGGACTCGATACCCAAAGGAGTCCAACTTCACCTTATCCAGGATATTCGATGCTGATTTTGTTGGGTGTCGCATCGACAGGAAAAGCATAAGTGGTACGTGTCGGTTTCTTGGAAATAGATTAATTTCATGGTTCGAAGAAGCGAAATTCCATATCAACCTCTACGCTTTGAGACGGAATATATAGTGCTGGGAGTTGCTGCACACAACTACCTGGATGCAAAGTCAACTTACCGACTATGGTTTCAACATGACATCTATTCCACTCTCTTGTGACAACACCAGTGCAATCACTATCGACGAACAATCCTGTCATGCACCCAAAGACGAAGCACATTGAGGTCAGGTATCACTTCATTCGCGACCATGTTCTCAAAAAGCGTATATCTCCTGGAACATGTTGCTACCGACGATCAACTGGTAGACATACTTACAAAGCCCCTACCCGATGCAAGGTTTTCTGAATTACTCTTCGATTAGGTATGCTTGACTTTTCTGCATAGCTTCACTTAAATCATTCAACAAGATATCTTTTTTTCGAACATGCATTGTGCTTTTATTGAAAGTAATAGATGCATACCGAACTTAATTTTTGATCATACTTATTGCTTAACGTGTCTTATGCGTCCGATAAATACCAAAGTTTTTTTTTGGGAGGATGCTTGCGTTTCCCAACTGAAGTCATTTAAGCCAACATGATTAAAACTTATATGAATAATCTTTTTTGGGATTTCATGATCTTGATTCTCATTCTCCACCACATGACAAATGCCGATTCATTTAGATTGCTCTATTATCATGTATAGTTGAAGAAATGAAATGGGTTAGCTTAGAATGTCTGGTGGATGTATATGCGATGCTGCTCTAATCGGTTTCAAGTGTAGTTTCCTAAAAAGGGTAGACAGTCGCTAATTCTCTAGCGAAACGTCAACCAAGAGGATCGCACGATCTACGGGGGAGAAAATGCTTCATTGATCAATCTAGTAATACCCCTCGTATATGTCTCATGACCTCTTTCCTGGCTGTCCATCCGAGGGGGAGTCTTTCACCGAGAGGATCACACGGTCTAAGGGGGAGCAAAAGCTTCATTTATTACCTCTCGTAATGACCCCTTTTATGTCTCGGATGCTCCTTCCTCTAACCTTTCACTTCCGAATCACTGGACATGCAATGATGAATAAGAATTGTGGCATGGCTGGATTTCTTTCTTTCCTCAATGTGCATTTTAATTGGACAATCAATCGCCGCTTTTGACATGTGTCCATATCCCCGCTTTCACTCATATGATTTTTAATTTATCTTAGCTATCACTCTCGGTATGAAGGTTTCGTTATGTTGACCTACATGAACTTATGTGTTTATCGGTTGTCATATGCATTTTCTTCAGTAATTTGATCATAATTCACATGTATGTGTCTTGTTACTATTCTTACATATGCATAAGTTCTGTCTCTTTTTAGTTCGGATTATGATGTTGTCACTTAGACTATTTGATCCATATCCGTACTAACTCAACTTGTTAGTCTACTTGTTTCTTTAGTTTATTTTTCAAGCTACAGGTTCGATTCTCTTTGCACTTCATTGCTCTATCTTGTTTTGATGTCTCGGATTTGAAGTTATAGGTCCCAAAGTGTGTCTAGAGGGGGGAGTGAATAGACTTTCTTCGTTTGTGGAAGCTAGACGTTAGCTGGTTCTGGATTAGTCTAAGATGATTATGATGGAAGTATTTATGTAGAAGATGACAACAGAGTATGAGTGATAAGCATGAATGATGATGAACTATCGACAAAACTGAGATGAAGATAAAAGTTCTTTTCTTAACAGATCTCGATTGTGAAAGTGACGGTTTAGGATAGATCGACGTATGGAAGATAACACGAGATTAGACTTTTTGAAAGCTACTGGATCTTTGATGAACAAAAGGTTCTCAATGATCGAGAGAGATTAATCTCGTTCTTGGTTCAACACGGCGCACAACACTTCTCCAGCTTTTTTTCTCTCCGCAAATCCCTCTCTCTCTCTCTCTTGTTGGAACTACCCTTTTAATAGGTTCCGTAAAGGATTGTTTATATTAAGTGTTTTAGAGCCATTTTCTTGTGTACCGTGTGTTTCCTTCTTTTGATAGAGAGTTAAACTCACAATTTTGTCGTTAAGTGCGTGAGAGATATATCTTTAAGATTAAAGTGCTCGTGCGCCATGATGTCCATCCCGACAGATCGACTTCCCGCCACCGAAAATGTGGAATGTCGGGGGATGGGTTGATCTGCTCGATTTACGATCGGTGCCCATCTTGCATTTTTGGCATGTAGTCGATCTTGGCCGTTCATCCGTGGATGGTAGTTGGTAGCAATTAATGCATCATTAAATGTGCTCAACCGCTCGGGACGGCGCAGCTTATCAGTACAAACCCTAGCCGACAATATCGCTAAGTGGCTGTGATTAGGGTTGTAAGTTTGCCTCGGAGGTGGATGCCTCGTAGGTTCGGAGACTCGAAGATTTCAGCTAGCACTGTAGAGAGTTGCAAAGTCTTGCTTCAGGCTTTATGGTGTTTCTGCAGTCTACGACTCACATCTTCGAGTCTTCGAGGCCGGAGTTTTCGAGGCCGGAGATTAAGTTGGTTTAGCCTTTTTGTGTCACTCGTTAACTAATATCTACGACTTTGCGTGTCTACGATTCTACGAGTCTGCGACTCTCCGAATAGCGCTTAGAGTGACTTCTTCGATTACAATGATCTACCTATTATTGGAGCTACGAGTCTTCGACTCTAGCTCTACGGGTCTACGACCTTCGGGTCTCTCGGTTTACTATATTTGACTAGGTGGTCTAAAAGCTTCGACTCTACGAGTCTTCAACTTCGATTTTCTTCCTTAGTCTTTCACGAGGTTCATAATCGAGTTCCTTTAGAGCTACGACTCTTTAGCTCTAACTCTCCTTAGTCCTTTGGAAGTATGGCAATTTCTCTATAGTGATTGTCCCTTGAGTCTACGAGTCTACGACTCTACGACTCTTGAGTTTCGGTTTCATTTGTTCGCCGGTCTTTATAGCGTCGATTCTTCGACCTTCAACCTACGAGTCTACGAGTCCGGTTTTCTTAACGGTGTTCGAAGGTTCCAACCCTACGACTCTACGAGTCTTCGAGTTAAGTGGCAATTGAAAGATCCGTTAGTTGAAGTGTTTGTGGGGACTCTCACGAGTCTACGAGTCTACGAGTCATTTAGCGTTGGTTCTTCGTTCTTAACACTTCTTCGACTCTACGAGTCTCCGAACTTCGTTGACGCTTACGGTAACACTTTCTTTTCTCGTACCATGACTCTACGACCTTCGACCCTGGATCTACGAGTCGCAATGTTCGTCACTATTTCGCCTTTAGTCTCCGGACTCTACGAGTTTACGAGTCTCTTGCCAATGCGTCCCGTGACGAGTTTCACTTCTACGACCTTCGACTCTCCGACTCTATGACCGTCGGTTCTTCGAGTCTCCGACTTAGACTATTTGAGGCAGCTTCATCAAATCCTATATTTCCAACAAGTGTTGTGGTACTTCATATTTCCTCGACACCAAGACAAGCAAAGGAATCATTCTTTATCGGCACTCGGCTTCTACGGACGGTTAGTCTATCATCCAGGATATAGTTCACACGAACAATATCAAGCCCGGATGAGAGTCGGTTTAATTCCTCTTGACTCTTGTAATTGTCAACTCGCAATAACCAAGTAATTATATTACATCGCATATTTCGAGGAGGGATAATGATGGTTCGTTAAATGCACGTCTCGAGCCCGGTAATTTGTCTTTTCAAAATTCGGAAGTATGAATACAGCTGTCATTATTGAATGGTTAGCACGGCCGCCACGTCATTAGTTTACTCGACGGTGCTAATACATCAAGTCTAATGACATCGGATTGTCGCGGATCACTTCTCATCTCGTTTAAACCCGAGACCCGCCGGCTTCCACGGAATGGGTCCTATTTATATCGAACTCTCACGCATGCGCGAGGCTATCGCTTTCACTACTCGGAACCCTAAACCCTCGTTGTTCTCTATTCACCAAAGACCTCCCCTTCCTTCTCCTTCAATCTTCCAATTCCAATGGCATCTCCCGCTCTCTGCGGCGTTGTTCCTGGCCATCTTGTCGACCGGGCCGGCATTTTCAACCCTCCGCTGGCTCGACGAGGTTCGCTCCTTGCTAGCCTCTAGTGGTCTCCTCGACATCGTCTCTACCCTAGCTGATCTTCTCATCTCGGACGTCCGATCTTTCTATGAGCACTTCGAATCCGGTGACCGGTCGATTGTCTCTCGTATCCGAGGTCAACCCAATAAGATCACTCCTCAAGTGATCCGTGACGTTTTCCATTTCCCAAGCGGCAGTGATTACCGCCCGAGCGCTCAAACCATGGCTACTGCCATGGGATGTCCCTCCAAAGTGAAGGAATACAAGCTGAAGTCTTTTCAAGGCCCCTATCGCTGTATGGCCACCATACTTAGTCGATGCTTACTGGCTCGCTCTACGGCTCTTGACTCAGTCCCATACGATTTGCTCCTGGCGATGTATGTGGTCTTTGAGCAATTGCCTCGAGACTGGTCTTTTTCGGTTTATGCGGAACGGCAAATGGAATTCGTCTTTCGGACGAATTCTCTCACAACTTTTCCGGACATCTACACCCCACGCACTTCCAGGACCAGTTGACGATTCCCTTCCTGGCAGAATTTTTACTTTCATCATCTCACCTCCGATGGGACGCTCACCGTCCGCCGTCATCCTGTCTCGTGTACACGTTGTTGTTTCGGAACATCAAGATAGTTCCATTGGTGACCCCGCCCCCAGCTCGGGTCACGAGGTTAGCTCCGCCCACCGGTCTTCACGTATCCGGTTCGTTGTCGCTCCAGCACGCTCCCGCAGTTCGCGACCACGACATTTATCTATGCTCCTTCCGATGCTTGGAGGGCCCTCTCGCCCGCTTCCCTATGAGACTGTTTCTTCACCCCTCCTGCTAATGCCCCTGTTGTTATCCCTCCTGCTGCTTGCTGGTGCTCCCGCACCCACCTCCGGTGGATCGCTGCGATTGCTTCTATCATCGATGATATACCTACCTTTCGTACAGTTGCCTCTCCAGACACACATTGTTGACCCTCAAGACTACCTCGACCATCTTCCCACCGACATTCGACCGACCGCTGGCTCCGTTTCGGTCTAGCTCACACCGCCAACATCCCTGATCCGCTCTCCGGGTGTATTACACCAAACATACCCAAACCCCAGGAAGCTATGATTATTTGGAACTCGAACACGGATTTCTAACGCCGTCTCGCTTCAGTTGGTCCCTCCTCTCCTGCGGACATTCCCCTCATTGACCTCTCCGGTCAAAGTGGCTCCGCTACACCTGCTGCTGCTGCTGTTCCCTCATCGTTTTCTCCACCTGCTGAATTCTCCGCCCTGCGCACTCCTGCACCTCTCCATGCGGGGGAGTCCTCAAA
Organism: Taxillus chinensis; assembly: GCA_023512835.1. Taxonomy (NCBI): domain Eukaryota; kingdom Viridiplantae; phylum Streptophyta; class Magnoliopsida; order Santalales; family Loranthaceae; genus Taxillus; species Taxillus chinensis. Next base: position 49,602,049 of record CM042092.1, on the reverse strand, counting down.
GGCTCCTGGCTCCCGGCCTTGGGCATACCTCATTTGCCACGATCTTGTCCGAAGCCACGGTCTTTGCTCGGCTAGATCGTATTGCGGAGGACAATTGCTCCCGGGCCTAGGTCATTGTTGATAAAGTTGATGAAATCGGGACCCGGATCCTTTCCGCTCTCTCCAACTCCTCTCTCTCCTGGATCGGAAGCTGGACCTTATCGCCTAATCTCTTTCGGGCCTATCCACTTCTGTCCGGGATCTGACTCAGGTTGTGGGTCGTCCCTCTCGCCCTCCTCGCCGATCTGCCAAATAAGGGGAGAATGCCCCATCTGATCCATCCCCTTCCACTACTGCTCCTGATACTACTGACGTTCCCAACCGAAGACCTGCACTTACCCTTCCTCCGGGCCTCCCAATTCCCAAACGCAGCCACTTCTCTGGACTATCCAGTGCTGCTCCAGCTCTTTCTGACCATCCCAGCTCCTCCACTGCAGCTCCCTCCTCATCTGCTCAGGCTCCGCAAGTCACGTTTCTCCCATCATACACGGAATTGGATCCATATGATACAGATGGGCGTGTACTTGCAGCCATGTTAGCATATGCGAGTGTTGCTCCCTCTACCCCAAAAAGGTTTTTGTCATCTCTGTCCCTTTTCTCCCCCGAAGACATAAGCACCCTCTTGTCGGAGAAAGGGTAGTTCTCCACTAAGGACATTGACAACTTCACCTTGGCGGTGAAGGAAGAGTTGAGGTTGTTCCCCACCTTGTACCAAGAAGAGCATCTGATTGATATCCTACCTTGTTGGCTTGATCACTACCTTCCTGAAATGGACTTCCTTCAGCCCCTCATCAATGGAACAGTTGAGAACAGTAATCGATGGAAAGATCTTACAACTGTTCTCATTCCATACAGGATCAGCACTCCTCATCACATGCTCGCAGTCTTCTCCATCAAGGACAAGAGAGTTGTTCTGCATGACTCTCATCAGGTTGTGGGACACTAGATGAGAAGAAGCCAACTTGGACCACCTAAGCAATCAAGTATCCCCTCAAATCAAGCATCTACACAACAAGCCCAAAGTCTGCAAGCATCCACTACGACCGAGCCTTTGAGCATCAAGTTCCATGATCATCCTTAATCTTTTATTTTGAGGCTCTAAACATCAAGTGTCCAATACCATCAAATAAGCGGCCAAAATTTCTAATTGACTCATTGAGCCTCAAAAGTCAAATAATCAGGTAGACCCACCAAGTTATCTCACCGATTTAAGATTTCATCATAGAAGAATATTAAACCCTCAAATCATTGTAAGACCAAGTTAAGGCTACACCTAGATAGTTTAGATGAAATTTGGGAGGCTTCCCCTCAAAAGCTTTTACCTCTCTGAGCGAGAAAACAAGTAGTGATTTTACATTGCATAATCATGTTTCAAAAATTATTTTTAACAAAATTTTATTTTTTGAAATTCAACAACTTTGTGTGTGCTTCATTCAAAATACTTATGCCCCAAGAGAGTTTCCCAAGGTATCACTCAACAAGAATACCCCTGACCAAACAAGAAAGGATTCCCCAATTAAATGAACTCACTTCCCACTCAAGCAAAAAGCTACTATCTTAGAATAAATCTCCATCAAAGTTTAATTGATTCAAAAAAAGTTTTTTGAGTATCTTGAAAACTTGAAGAAATCAAGCAAGTCTCCCTAGCGATTGGAGCACATTCAACTAAAGAGATTTCCAGATGAAATCTGAATCCAATTTCGTAACAAGTCCATATGAATTCCAACAACACCAACCCTCCGGGGGTTTAAGCTCCGTCTTAACATAAAATTCATTATGCATCATAAACATGCATCACATAGGATAATTACATTATATGCATCACTTTCATATATTTATCATTTTCTTTAATTTTAGGAATGTTGTTACTTCCAAGATCCCAAAAGATCATTCTCAAGAGCTTTTCAAAATAACCATGCCCTAAAGGCTTCGTTGTTCAACCACGAAGTCATTCTTTGTGATTTCTCAAGTCCTAGAAAGTGGGTCCGTATCCGACTTTGTGATAACGGACTTGTTTTCTTTCTCGGGGACGGACCCACTTTCCCTTGGCAACAGGTAAGCTAGGTAAGTGTTCTAACCCATCCAAAACAAGTCCATTTTACTTTGCGCACCATTTGTACACAAACAATACACAAAGATGGTAGCTATTGACCCCCATTTTATCCTGGGTTGGACACGTTCTATCAAATTTAATTTCTTTTATTTTACCCCCGCTAGCTTCAGAATTTTGTAAGATAAAAGAGTCGTGATCATTGAGTCGAAAATGCCCAATTTCAATGATTTATTTAGAAAGGCCTTCAAATGCCAAAAAACTGGTCCCGAGGCATAACAAATCAAATTTGAGGATCATCGCCTTTGATCACACTCAATTCTAAGGTCAAACAAAAAAATTTAAGGTCAAAATAGCATTCAGACCACTAATGACGATCAAATGATAATTGACCTTTAAAACGACAATCCGGATCAGGTCATAAACCTCATTTTCTTACTCCACTCGTTGTTATAAAAATTTTAATATATATTGTATATATTTGCTCCCGGAGTATTTTCAAAAAAATAAAAAATATATTTTTTAGTAATAAAGCAATTTCAGACGCACAATGCAGGTTTAACACAAAAATAAAATAATTTTAAAATAAAAAAAACACGAAATCGCTTGTCATGATGCCCCAAATTCAAAAAAAATTTATTAAAATTTTTTAAAACTCGAGTCGCATCTTCTTAATCCTAAAAACTTAAAAATATCAATTAAAAATTACCTAAGAACCTAATCGTCACTTTCGTGTGCATCCCAGCCCACGAGCTCTCATTAGTGAAAACAAAAAAAAAACAAAAAAAAGACAAAATAAAACAAAACGAAAAATCGCAACCACAAAATTACTCAACCTTCTCTCCAAATGCGTCATCTTCCCACGTTCTCTCCTCTCCTCATCATCGTCTTCCTCCATGCCACGCCACTACTGCTGGACCACCAGAGCTCCACGACAACGCCACAGCCCACACGGAGGACCATCCAGCTCATCCCTCCTCTCTCTCTTTTCCGCACGACTAAATCATGGTCAAGTCCGGTACACCTCTCTCTCTCTCTCGGCCGAACATCCCATAACCCAACCATGGTCAAGCCATCTCTCCACGCCGCCTGCAATAAACCCTAATCCGCCTCTCTATATAAACCCAAATAAAATCAATGTTCGGGGGGCTCTCTATCCCAAATACCTAATCCAAAAATCATCGCTCAATTTCTCATCTCCCTCACCCTCTATCGAGAGTCCCCCGGACGAAGAACACACCACCGACTGCTGCCTTTGCTCCCTCTCTCCCACTCCATCCTCCCCTTCCTCTGTAGCCGCCGTCGCATCAGCCCTCCACGGCGCTGCCGCAACAACCAGCCGGCCCAAACTGCAACTGTTCCCACCATGGTGCACACCAGCCTTTCAACGGAGACGTACTAGAGCTGTTGTCTCAAGCCGCGCCCACATTGCCACGTCGACGACGCCTCCCGTCACGCTGATAGCTGTCGTTCCCCACCGCCGCTGTTAACCAAGCAACGTCTCTCGCCGTTACCATAGTCCACGAAGTCCCCCTCGACGCAACTTTCACCAAGCTAGACGCCTTACTACGTTGACAACTCTCTGCATCTTTGGACGGAGGTGATTGAAAACTATGGTGCGAGGTCTCTTTTTGTTGTCTTGTTATTTGATTGTTCGTCTTCACTATGTCTGTCGTTTCTTGCTGTGCTTTTGTTATATTTTCTTTACAGATTTTGATTGCTGATGTGCTTATACTGAACTCATTGGCAAAGGATAATGTTTGTCAAAATCTCTTTTTTCCCGTGTTATTTTTGTAACCATTTTTGTTGGTTTGATGATCGGTTAATCTGTTGGTTAAAATCAAGCTGTTTTGATATATGTTACAACGACCATGTTTTAATCTAGTTTATTTCTTTCCTGTGTATGATATTGCTTTATTTTTTTTTTCCATTAATTGTTTGTATCGATTATTGGTTTGTATGTTGTCCTGAACTTATCCTTTGCCAAGGGTGATGGCCTCGTGTTTGCCTCTATCACGCCTCTCTCATCTATGTCCATTTTGGTTATTTGTATGATACATTTGGGTTTATAGGAGCATAGGAAAGCAACGACAAACACCAAGGGGAGTGACTTTGGTTTATCTGTTTTGTGTTTGGGTTTATATGTTTTGTGTGTTATCGAGTCTAGCTGGATTGTTTTGGGGTGGAAAAACGGATATATTGTTTTACACTCGGTCAAATTGACCGTGGGATGTTGGGATTTGTCTACTTTTATTTGTTGATTTATTTTAGGTTTCATTACTTTTATGTTAATGCACAGCGCTAACCTTGGTTTTGCAGGATTGGACTTTTTTTACCTTTTTTTTCTTCATTTATTTCTTGTATCTTATATCCTGAATCATTTCCTTTATTTTTTGTATTTTATATCCAAAATCCCTTCACAATTGTTGTATTGCCCATTGGAATTCTACTTGTAAAAATGTAACTCAAAACCAATATAGTAAAAAAAGAAGAGAAAGAAAAAAGAAAGAAAAAAGAAGAAGAAGAGAGTTTTGTTTTGATTGTTTTATTTTGCGAATATCACATATTGCATACAGTAATTTAATTTGTATTTGCTTAGATTTTTTTTAAATATTTGCTTTACTTAAAAATAATTTTCTAAAAAGAATGTTTTTCTCCAAAGTAAAATAAAAAAAAATGTTTTTCCCTTAATGAAATTTTAGAAGTTCTTAAATTTTTTTTTTTAAAAAAACATTCTTTCAGTTTCTTTTAAACTTTTTTAGAAATCTTTAGACTTTAGAAATAAAATCACAAATATTATGAGGCAAAAGTTTATTTTTTTTTTAAAATGTAATAGCTATTTTCGAGTATAGAAATTATAAAACCGAAAACAATAAAATGTTATTTTTATCTTTTAGGACCTAAAAAGTAAAATTAAGTTTTTGTTGTTTTCAGTTTTTAGTTTTATGTAATTAAAAATAGCTATTGTATTTTGAAAGCAAAAACAGAAACACCTAACCAAACATACCCTTAGGATTTAATTATTTTTAGATTGTTTTTAAGACTTATTTTTAGATTATTCATTTTTCTAGGTCCACTCTCTCACATAAATTAGATTTAAAATTAACATTAACAAAATAATTTAGAAGGAATAGAAATCATAAATCCTTAAGTAAATAAAACAAATTAATTATAGACAAGTGACACCAAACCAAAGCAAGCAATTAAAATAAATTAGAAACTTTCTTACTTTTAAGATAGGTATCGAAATGGCGTTATGGAGCTGTCAATCTTTTCTCACACATAATTAATTTTCAGATTTAGCTCTAGTAATATAAATTAATTTTTTAAGTGATCAACTGCACTTAGAAATAATTAGTGATGATTTTTTGTTTTCATCCCAAATGAAGAGTGGGGAACTTTCAACTTTCACGGTGTTGTGTGGGTAGAGGCATGCGCTCACACACTTGTTTTTTGAAAGTTGGCGATCTCAGATTAGTACTTTCAGCTGTAGAGGGCTTTGCTAGAAGTGATCCGTTTCAACAAAAAAAAAGGCTTGTACAAATAGAAAGGAAATCATTGATGGAGAAACAGAAGAGAGAAAATTTTATAGGATGGGCTAATTTTAATTATTGAGGGAAAGCTACATATGATGGTTACTTCTTAGTTCAAGGCAAGGATGATCCGGCCCCTATCACCTTGCGCATAATTGAGGAGCATTTTCACAGTTCAAGAGAAATTTTTTTTATCTGCATTCTTCTGCAGATGCATGTAAACAACTTGGAAATTATATATATATATGCATGTTGGGTCAACTAAGTATTTGATGCTGCGTGCCACATTGTGGTACTGGGATCCACCAAAACACCCAAAACGTTGTAGTACACATTATGGGCAAACCGGCTGAATGTAGAATTCATAAGCTAGTTTTCTGAAGATTCACCTGTGTACCAGCACACCTGAGATGGCTCAATGCTATTGGATGTGACCTGTTGTCCGTGGAAGCCTTCCAAGCCTTCCTTAGTTCCTCAAACACATCCACTGTATCTGAATCAAACCCTCCTGCAAACTGAGATTTTTTTGGTGTTTAGTAGGTCACTGATTAAAAAAAAAAGGAAAGGGAATATATATGAACTGTGCAGGAGTTAACTCACCTGGTGTACTCGAAAAGCAAATTGAACTCCTTGGAGCATGAAATCATTTTCGCATGAGCATTCCTGAGATTGCATTTCTTTAATTATCCTTTTCATGTATTCTTTCACCAGAGTCATGGAACTTAACTTAACCTGCGATGCGAATCACAGCTTCGTTGGAATCGAGTACATACAATTCTGTTGATAATTTTGAAGGTTCCGTGTGTGGAAGGAGGAAGAAGTCGGTTGTTGTTTTGGCGTCACTCAGTTATTTTGTTAAAGATATTGAGCCCTATGAGCTCAGAAAATGTGATTTGCATTACTGGTAGACCACAGTAACACACATAAGTTGGAGCATTCCGGGCTTTTGTTAGACCAGTTAAGTGATTGGTGAATGTCGGCCCTTAGATGGTCTAACAAAAGCTCAGAATGCTCCAACTTATGTGTCTCACCAGTTACCCGTTGTGGCAAACAAAAAAGCGAATCGCTTATATGTTTGTTTTGGTTAAGTAAGGCTAAATTCCACCAATATCATCTACCAACCTGGCCAACTAGCCCTGTTTCTAGCATCCATTGCCAAGGGATTTTGAATGTCTTGTATTTCTTGCTCGTGGAGTCTCTAGTTTTCTCTATGTTGCTAACAGTTTGTTCCCACCTGCAAAAAAAAAAAAAAAAGATTCCCCACAAGTTAATTTATAAGTATAGAAGTTTCAAGTTACAGTCCTAGTTTATACATGCTCGCCTGTCTTCCAATGCCTGAATCCTTCTTAGAGCCTGGCTTAAAGGCTGTTTTGGATCGTCCTTGTAGGATAACACCTCTGACTCAAGGTTTTTCATGTCTCGGTAGCTGCAAGCAGCTTCTCGCAAGGCATCAGCCTTCCCCTCTGGCCACTGTGGAAAATGCTTCAGCACCGCCCTTTCATCGACCAGGTAGGATAGTTCTGTATCCAGCCATTTCACGAATGCATCCACTTCTGAGATATCTGAATAAGCAGCATCCTCCACCTCCTTGGTTAAGAAAATGATAAGTTCCTTGTGTGTTTCCACTTCTGCTTTTATCTGTTGATGAAAGAGTTTCACCAAAAGGAAAGTTTTAAATTTGGAAGAACAGGAAAGGAAGGCAGGACTAGGTTGTTGCCTATACTCACAGTTGACAGATAAGATGATCGGTTCTCAATTTCTCCAATCATGTTTCTAGGATATGCGACTGGCTGGCTTCCTACTGAATTAGTTTTATTATCGGCTTGTGCATCTCTCCTTGTAAGAAGACGGTACAGTTCCATCACTTGTGGCACACGGCGCAATGCTCTTCTATCAGTAAGTGACATTGATGGCTGAGGCGGCGGAGGCGGCGGAGGCGGCGCTACTACTCTATCTAGCTCTTTATATTCATTTACTTCTTTGAATGAAGGAGCGACAACAGGAGTGGGCGTTGTTGGTGCTGGTTTTGGCACTCTGGGTGACCTTTCGTTGCTGTTGGCCAATCTTGCGGATTCTTGCTTTGGGTTTTGATTCTGCATTGCTGAATTCGGTTCTGTTACTTTGAAAGGATGCTTGTGCTTCTGTGGAGATGCATCAATATTATTGCTATTGATGTGACTCTGGGACTTTTTCCACGCGTTGGATTTCCCGTCTATATTGTGTGGCTTTAGAAAACTTGCCTGTGATCTCAGATTTAAAACTTCTTGTCTCAGATCCTGGTTCTCTTTCTCCAGTGCCTTGTTCCTTGCCAGAGAAGCTGTGAGTTCTTTTCTGAGGCAAGCGATCTCATAGTTGGAAGTCATCATCTTGCATTCTTCGCTCGAGTTGTTTTGTGTAGTACAAGAGAAGAGGGACGTTAAAATCTCGCTGCTGAACCTTCTACCTGTTTATTTATGCTTCCGAGCTAAGGTATGCTCACCAAAACATGAAATGTATATGCATGTGTCAGTCCAAAATATGGGGGGTAGGTCGGTCTCTCTAGATGACTTAAGGTGCATGGAGGGTTTTAAACAATAAAAAACTAATACAGCACCTCCATTTGTTTATAAAATATCAATTTGCGATGCAAGAGATTAGGAGGGTTTTTTGAGCCTTCTAGCATTGTTTACCGTATTGGAGGAGCTGATGCCCATGAAATTTCGCAGTCAAGTTTCTATGGGAATTGGGAACCCCAAACTTATTTGCTCCCTTCTATCTGGTTTTTTTTCTTTCTGGTTGTTTGGTTTGTTTTTAGCGATAGATAAGGGACCACCGTACCACATAAACATATTTATCGTATTTTACGGGTATGTGGCAGTAGCATGGCATGTGTGCCTTGCAGCTACTGATATTTGACTGATTGCAATCTTACAACTGAATGTGTGAAATACATTTCCCCTCACTTCTCCATGTGGCTTAGTGTCAATCCGAAATTGGGATACTACAATTTTGGGCTCAATCCTATTGAACCCTGAAATACATTATTCGCTGTGAAGCAATTGATCAGAGACCAGGGAAAAAAAAGGAAAAAAGAAGTGGAGGTGAGCGGTGGATGCCGACAACGATAAATTAGAGAAGAAGAAAGAAAGCATGATTATTACGGCCTACCGGAATTAGACACCCCCCCACTTTCCACTTTATTTTTATAAGGCTATCAGTAATGTTTTGAAATTTAGTGAAATAAAGGTGAGTGATTTAAATTGCTCAACTTCGCCATCTCCTCGAGACGTGAGTCCAACTTTGACTCTTAAGTCTCGAGGCCCAGCAGCCATATTAAAGAACTGAACTCCAATTGGCAATCGGCAGGGGAACCAACACCATATGATAATGTATGGAGTTGTGATTTGGGGGCCTCAAGGATCAAATCCGAGTTGTGGCCTTTAGTCGGCGCTATTTTGATGGGAGTTGAAGCCTCCATAAACTTTCTTCACTCATCCGACTGTCATAGACTGGCTCTAGTAGACTTTTATCACCTACATGGGACACCGAATAGATAGTGCATTGCCACTCGCACCTGCTCCCTCATCCTGCACCTCAATTATCTCAAAGATGTCCTCTGTCTACCTAATTAAGTCCTTGGCGCCTCTCGGCCATGAATCATCCTCAAGTCTTAGGTGTATGTTTCAAAAATTGTGCGGCTCGCTTAACATTCGTCGCGCTGGCCTCACACGACCTCCTGCAGTGCACATCTTGCACCACTTTGGCCTCCTACTACCGAGGCTACCGAGAATGTTGTTGCCTCTTCAGCTCATCCACCTCCCTAGTCATCTCTCTCATCGAGCCCTGCATATTTTGCATGGTCTCTTGTAATCGAAGCAACACCTGAGCTAAGTCAACAATGGGAGTTGGTGAACTCTCATGCGAGCTCTCGCGTCCCTGGTGCCCAAACTCTATCATGGGCTCCTCTCACATACCCTAGTTGTGGACAACTCTCCTTGGTGGTGCCATCACAATAGCCACAATAACAAACAACAAATAATCAACACTAGCACAACTAGTACAAAGAGCCATCAAAGGCACAAACCAACCCGTCCGTTCTCACCACATGACCTGTAGGTCCACAATCATGCATATAGCATATTGTCATCCCTAAGGGTACACAGAAACATATCAAGCCCTGGCTATCAAAGCCACGTGCCATTCTAGCACTAATACAATCACATCGCACACAAAGACGCTTTAGTGACCTATATGCACACAATCATACCACTAGAGATGCATCCATTCCTCTACATGCTCCTAGGATGATCTAAGTAACACCACAATAACCTAGAACACATGTAAGGACTGTGTTGATCAGGCACCCTCCCTATAATATTTCAGGTCACATAGAATCCATTAACCAACCTCACCAACCTAGGTTCATTAGACCATACTCTGATATCAACTTGTCACGCCCCCGAATCCTAGGGAACCCGGAACCAGGAACATGACTTCCCCTTGCCTGCACCCGAAGGGTCAAGGGATTAGTGACTAGCACCAATAGAGATTACGCCGTGAGTGCTCTCAATCATGCAACCTTGTACAGTTATACATCAAGGGTAATTTTGTACCTTCTCATACATCAACATGCATACAATATGTTAAACAGTCATACAGATATTACATCACAAAGAATGTGCAAATACAACTGTCCACGGACTCATGTCTGGAATACCCTACGAACTCATACATCAAAGTAGTGGGCACGTTCTCTTGGAAGAAAGTCCTCCACTAGTCTCAGGTCACACCTGAAAAGGGTAAACAACAAAGTAGGGGTGAGCTACAAACTCAGAGGGTGACCCTAAAACTCAAAATCATGCAAACATAGAAGTTTATATTATGTGCTCGGTGTACTTATGTACTATATAGTGTGCATAATCATAAGGACTCAGCCTACAAACAAACATCGGGACCTAGCCTTCTCACATAGGACAACTTATCCATGATCCCTAAAAGGATCCTAGCTCGGGCACTCAACCCTAGCTCCAGGAGCTCAATAGCTCAACTCAGGCCACATCCTCTCATCGTGAGCTTAATAGCTCAACCAGGCCTTAGCTTGTCATTACGATCTCAAGGCTCAACCCTTAAACCAACACATCAACACCAACACCGGTATTAAGGTTCACAACACTCCCATTATATCTTAAAGTTAAATGGGGACATCTTGGTCCAATCTGAAGCAATCTGGTTAAATTCGAATCATCCTGGTCAAATCCAAGTCATCCTGGTCAAATTCGGGTCAAATTCCCATGATACGGAATAAGGAGCCGAGCTATCACACTAACACGGAGTAAGCATCCGAGCTATCACACTAACACGGAATAAACATCACTAACACGGAATAAGCATCCGAGTTATCACATTAGCACGAAATAAGCATCCGAGCTATCCTGCCTTAGACTTGCCGACACTTCGACCCTTGATCCAATACGCACCAAGGTACTACCGTTTATCGTCGTTATAGCCTATTTTTCGTCTGTAATCAACTCAGTGACTTCCCGACGCTCACAAATCCATTATTTACTCAACAAACTATAATATTACACCACCGAAAACCAAAAGACATCTGTTAAAAACCCAAAACAAAATAAATTTCTTTTTCCTTTATTTTCCCGCCCACTCCAGGCCAGATGTCAACCTTTCATTGGTTGGAAGTAATAAAAACAAAATAACAAAACCAAGAAAACAAAATAAAAATAATAATAAAAATAAAAAAAAAGAGAAAAAGTGCAACCACAAAAAATCGCACGTTCTTATCTCTTTCCACCAACCCAATCGTCGTCTTCTCCATCTCTCCTTTGGGTATAGGTTACAATGTAAATGGTCCAGTCCAGTGTCCAATATAAATCATTATACCTCACCACACTTAAGTATTATATTTAAGTTACAATGTAAATAACGAAATACCCCCCATTTGGATTTAAAGAAAAATACTAGAAAAATTAATTCCTACTTTTTCAAAATGTGAAAATTAGGATTTAGTGTAAAATCTCGAAAAAATCCAGGTTTTTCATAGAGGTGAATTTTTGGAAAGTGGGTTAGACATCTCGAAAAATTCCCAAAAATCGGATTATCTTAGTTATGATATGGAGACCCAATGTCGGGACTTTTTATTTCAAGAAAAGAACTCCTATGGGTATCTCCTTCCTTAGTCAAGGAATGAAGATCGACTTGTAAAGACCGGCTACGCTTTAAAGGGAGTGTTGTATACCTTAAGACCATATTGGTGTTGGTTTGAGGGATTGGGGCTTAAGCTCTATGACTTGTTGGGTTCTCACCGTGGAGCACGAGATGATGCTATGTGGTTGACGGGCGGGCATATCGCGCCGATGGCAGGCTCGTGTGGCACCGTGTCCTGGCATATAACGCCGTGTAGTAGCTGAGTTCCCTAAGCTTGGATTCTATTGAGGATCATGGACAAGCTCGTCCCGTAAGGAGCAGGCTGGTCCTAATGTTTGTTTGCAGACCGAGTCCTGATGATTGTGCACACTACACAAGGTACGAGTATACAAAGCATGTAGCATAGACTTGTATGTTTGCATGATGTGGAGTATTTGGGTCACCTACGAGCTTATCGCTCACTCCTACTTGTTATTTCCCCTTTTCGGGTGTGACTCGAGACTAGTGGAAGACTTTCTTCCAGGAGGACGTGCCCACTACTCGATGTATAAGTACTATATTTTGTATTATATTATGTGTTATTTCCTGGACATGGGTCCGTGGACGATTGTATTTGCATACTGTTTATGATGTGATGTCCGTATGATTGTGTGACTCATTGTATGCATGATGATATATGGAAAAATACGGGATTACCCTTGATGTATGACTGTACCAGGTTGCATATTTGAGACAGTACCCGCGGTGTAGTCTCCATTGGTGCTAGTCACCAACCCCTTGACCTTTCGGGTGCGAGCAAGGGGAAGTCATGTTCCTAGTTCTAGGTTCCCTGGAATTTGGGGGTGTGACAACAAAACTCCCATACCCTTCTTCCCTTCCGCAAAATCGATAGAGAGCCGTCGGCCGAGAAGTACACTACCGTCCACCACCTCTGTTGTCATCGACCACCCTCGTCCCGTCCCGATGAAGTCACCTCGCCACCCACGTCACTATCGCGCTAACCGTTGACATTGATGGCCCTTTTTCCGTCACGTCTAGACCCCCAACGGCCACGCTGGCACCCCTTTGTTGACCCGCGTCACGGCCTCCTCATTGTGCCGTGTTGTTCCCGCAAGGTTACGTTGTCATTGTTGTCAACATGTTGCAGGAAACGGAATGCGCGAGCTCGACGGTCCGGGTCGAAGATCTGCCGTACTTGGTTGGACAACTTCATAGAGTGATCTCTTAGAGTGAGCTCGTAGAGGGAGTCTACCTATGTACGTCATAACTCGAAGGTCGTAGACCCGCAGGTCGTAGATCAAAAGACTCAAAGGTCATAGACTCGAAGGTCGTAGATCAAAAGACTCGAAGGTCGAAGACTCGCAGGATGTAGACCGACGGAACCATGAGGCTCGTAGCACCCTCAAAGGACCACAGGGTCGAAGCTCGTAGAGGTACGGGTCGAAGCCTCGAAGGGACACAGGGTCGTAGGGTTGTAGACTCACGATGCTTTCTCTCTGCAGAGCCGCGTCTCGTAGATTCAAAGCTAAGACTCGTAGAGTCGTAGCTCGTAGGGTCGTGGACTAAAGTTCGCAGGGTCGTAGGACCGTTGCACGGACCTGGAAGTAGCTACTAGCCAAGGCAGAATGCAGTTGTCTGACTCGAAGACTCGTAGAGCTTAAAAGCTCGTAGCACTGATTCTGACCTAGCTTCGAAGCCATAGAGCGAAGTATTGGAAGATGAATGCCCTTGGTTCGAAGACTCGGACTCATAGAGAATCGAAGAGGAAGACTTGTAGACTCATAGAAAGGCTACGAGGCAATATCTCCAAGGCCGTGGCTTGTGAAAGGAACGGAGCGCGCTACGAAGGAGTGAAACGCGTGGACACTCATCGTTTCGGTAAGTCGTTACCGACCGTAGTTTTAAGTACACTAAGTACTGCAAAACACGTGGACGCCATCCAAGAGGGGTATAACTTGTTTCTACGGTGAGGATTGTCAACACTGGTTTTTGTCCGGGCCCATTTGGGGTGAGCTCAAACTAAACCAATGGTGAGAAATTTAGAGTCGTCACCAACTATTTTTGGGGTACGGTTGGATACCCTCTACTTTGAGTAGTTTAAAGGTGTGGTCCAGGTTATCGAGAGAAGGGTTTGGGAGTTGGTTACGTGTAGGGAAGGATTAGCACTCCTACAACGCCCTTTCGGTATCTACTTTCGGAGGAGGAGGTTTTCTATTTATTTGTACTGTCGTGATTCGGTTGAGGTTTCCTAAAAAGTCTATGATTTTTATTTAGCTAAGTTATTTATTAAAGTCATGGTTAAAATGGATTTACCCTAAATTTCTAAAGAGAATCCTAAAAGTTTTGGTTTTTTTGTTTGAAGTGAGGAATGAGATCCTAGAGGTTTGTTTTGGTTTTTGGTTTTATTTTGGAAATTAAAGTCCTAAAAAATAAAAATATGTTTTTCTTTATTTTCCTTTTTTTGGTTTTTTGGGTTAAAAAAACATTTTTTTTTGGTTTTTGTGTTTTGTTAAAAAAAACGTTTTGTTTTTGTTTTGTTTTGTTTTGTTTGTTTTTTGGAAAAACGTTTTGTTTGTTTTATTTTGTTTTGAAAACCCAAAGTCACGCTTGTTACAAATGCATATCAAAGTAATGAACACAAAAAATAAATGTGGAGTGTGTGATTATGACATCCATAAATAGGCAAAAATAAAGCCACTCTTTTTTCTTCTTTCTTTTCATCTTTTTTTTTTTTCGCTTCCCATTTTTCTAGCTTTCTCTCTTTCTTTCTTTTTTCTTTTTTTCTTTTTTGCCTTTTTTTATTGTTTACATATTACAAGTATATATAACAAAATACACAAAACAAACCAGCAAAATAGAAATGATTACAACGTTAAAAGAGAGGAAACAAAAATAAAATGAAATACAAATAAGTGAAAAAAAGGAAAAGAAAACAATAAAAAGGGTAAGTGAACCAACTTTAAAGATCACCACGTCCGAGTTCTCTTGCTGGCGTCGGTAGTCCTGGACGAACCTCCAAATTCAATGGAAAGCTGTGAACCCGCGCCTGTGCAGTGCGCCGGAGGTTAGTCGGAGTCTGAAATTGATGCCGGAGGTGAACTGGAAGTGGGGAAGGATTGGAGAAAGGCTCTTGGGATTTTTTTCGGGATTTTCGTGGTTTTTTTAGAGAGAGATTAGAACGAAGACTCCTGGGATTTTCTTTGATTTTTGTGGGTGTTTAATCTCTGGACTAGGGCGTTTTCTTAGGAAGGAGCTTGGGTGTTTTTTTTGATGTGAAGACTTTAGGGAAAAGGAAGAGCTTGGGCGTAATCAGTGCCTGGGCGTAATCTGGGCGTTGTCTCTCTTTTTTCTTTTTTCTGGGCGTTCTCTCTCTCTCTCTCTCTTTTTTTTTTTCTGGGGCTGAACTCTTTTTTCTCTTTACCGAACTCTCTTTTTCGCGTGGACAAAAGACTGCATTTAAAAGGAATTGGCTGGATTGCATTGATTGCAGCATTTAATGCTGTATTATTGATGCAGTATTTTTTATTTTCAGATTCTACATTCTCGTTAGAGGGAACAAGTGACTTGTACGGCTCGTAATTGTCCTTTTTTAATTTTTCATTTAGCACATGTGACCGACAGGCGTTGAAAAACACTCTATCCGATGGCCAACTCATAATGAATGTGTCCCGTGAGTAGCCAGCGAGAGAGTCGGTGAAAGAAGCCAAATAGCGAAGGTCAACGGGTCAAAGGGTCAAAGTGTCGGCAAGGTCAAAGGTCAACGGTCAACAAGTCGAAGGTCGGTGGGTCGAAGGTCAACGGTCAACGGGTCGAAGTGTCGGCGGTCGAAGGTCAACGGGCCGAAGGTCAGTGGGTCAAAGGGCGAGGCGAAGGGTCGAAGGTCAACGGTCAACGGGTCGAAGTGTCGGCAAGCTTACATGCTTCGAGTCTTCGAGGCTTCGAATCGTCGACACTTCGAGGCTTAATTACCTTTTTACCCCCACCCAAAATGCAAAAATGGACGACCTTTCAGGGATTGTTTGAGAGGACCCGTATTCGCAAAAATAAACATTTCGGACTATTCCTCACATGCACATTTTCGTAGTTTGACCAGGGGCATTGACCATCGTTTGGCAAATTTGACTTTTTCCAACAAAAATTGTTTTGGCCATAACTTCTTCATTTTAAATTAGAATTGAGCTCAGTCAAGTGTGTTAGTCTCCAAATTTAGTCCTCTATCACCTGGCATTGATCTTGGGATACTTTAGGGGCTTGTAGCAAAGGTTATCTATTTTGGGCTTCCCTGTTCGTGTAAGTGTATCCATCTTGTGCAAATTGGGGTAATCCTTAAGGACATGTGTAACAAGGTATATGGCATGGGCAAAAAAGTGTATATATCGATTGGGTTAGTATGTCCAACCCGGACAAAATGGGGTCCAACAGTGCCCCTCTTTGTGCATTATTTGTATACAAATAGTGTACAAAGATAGAAGGAGTCATTTTGGACGGGTTGGAGCGCTTACCCGACTTACCTTGCTCGAGAGGAAGAGTAGAATGCGACTGTCCCCAACAGGGAAAGGGGCTTCTCAGGCCGGTGGACTTGGATAATACTTTGATGAGGCATCCGGGGCCGCCTATGATATGGAGATATTGGAGATTGAAAGCCTACAACAACATAATAGGCTTGAACGGAAAAATGAAAAGCCCACAAAGAATGATAGGCTTGGACTGAAAAAAAAAGCCTACGGCAACGATAGACTTGGGTTGAAAATGAAAATCCCACAACAATGATAGGCTTGAATTGAAAAATGAAAAGCCCACAAAGAATGATAGGCTTGAACTGAAAAATGAAAAGCCCACAACAATGATAGGCTTGAACTGAAAAGGGAAAGGCTCACAACAACGATAGGCTTAAACTGAAAATTGAAAGGCCCAAAGCAACGATAGGCTTGAATTTAAAATTGAAAGGCCCACAGCAACGATAGACTTGAATTGAAAATGGAAAGCCCACGGCAATGATAGGCTTGAATTGAAAATGGAAAAGCCCACAGCAACGATAGGCTTGAACTGAAAATGGAAAGCCCACAGTAATGATAGGCTTGAACTGAAAAGGGAAAGGCCCACAAAGAACGATAAAGCTTAAACGAAAATTGAAAGGCCCACAAGAACGATAGGCTTGAATTGAAAATTGAAAGGCCCACATCAACGATAGGCTCGAATTGAAAATGGAAAGCCCACAACAATGATAGGCTTGAATTGAAAATGGAAAAGCCCACAACAACGATAGGCTTAAACTAGAAATTGAAAGGTCCACAACAACGGTAGGCTTAAACTAGAGAGACTTGTTGGAGACATCAATTGGTATTTGAGGAAAATGCTTTGGGGAACTGGTGAGCTTGGGAAGTAACCCAATCTGGGCTCCCTCTACGAGTTCACTCAAGGAGATCACTCTACGAGGTGACCCAAAAAGGGAAAAAGTTTGTTCACGTGCCAAAAGGATGTGTTTATAGCTTGGGGAAATTGTAAAGAAAGATTTGTATAGTTGAACAAACAAAGCTAGGATAGCTTGATGAGAAGCTTGCTGAGTATGAGCTCTTAGGATCTTCAGAGGCGACAACATTCCTGAAATTACAGGGTATGCTGAATGTACGCAAATGATGCATGGAATGCAGTGTGCTGTATGCGCGGATGCATAAACCTCAACCTGTGGAGCAATATGAAGTAATGTGATGTGACGCAATGTATGCATCGAATGCAATGCGATGTTTTAGCAAGGGCTGGAGATTTATCACAATGCTGTTATAGAGGTCGGCTAACATTCAACTTGTTGGGGAACAATTTTCTCTCTGGTTGGGGAGTCCGCTCTATCTTTCTTTGGGAACTCCCTTTCGTGGATGAAGGGTCTGTTTAATTTAGCTTCGCCGCATTGAGGAGCTTGACTTGACAACTTCTCTAGGGATAATGACATTCTGTGGAGATATGGGTATTCTGAGTTGAGGGACTTAATTTGTTTGGGGATTTTGAGCTTGACCCTGTCCATAAGGCAATGCCAAAGGAGCTCTTGGGATTTAAGACATTCTACTTAAATGTGAAATGAAGATGATAGAGATGAAAAATGAGATTTTGCTAGTTTGATTCCACAAAACATATTTATATCATAAAAAGTGCCCTATTGTTATAATCTGATAAACGTAACTACAAGTCTTTAAAAAGAACAATATACAAATTTGATTCGAGTGTGCCTTAGGTTTGACCAACTCTTCCACCGTTTACGGCGTTGTCTTTAGGTGACGCTATTTCCACTATTTGCAAAGGACCCTGTTTTAGGTGGTCCTGATCCTTGGATTCTAACCGCTTTCACCCTTCAGGATTTGTCGTTGGCTTTGTATTTTACCCTTGGTGCCCTTTTGGGTTTTCACCAAGTCTGCCTTTGCTTGCTTCTTTGTTTTTTGTTGGAGCTTTGTATTTTACCCTTGGTGCCCTTTTCGGTTTTTCACCAAGTCCGCTCATTGCAGGAATGAGAATCTTGTTGAGAGGTATGAGAGTTAAGCATAGAACTTTTTCATCGCATCGTTATTCACCGGGTTAAGGAGCTCATCCCCATCCATTCTAGCAAGGATTAAGGCACCTCCCGAGAATGCTTTTTTCACCATATATGGGCCTTCATAATTGGGAGTCCACTTGCCTCTATGGTCATGTTGAATTGGTAAAATCTTCTTGAAGACGAGGTCACCCGCTTGAAAGCTTCGGGCTTCACCTTTTTATTGTAGTTGTTCATCATTCTTTGTTGATATAGTTGTCCTCCGCAAACAACTGCAAGCCGTTTGCCCTCAATTAAATTCAACCGCTCATAACGACTTTGGGCCCATTCTCGCTTCTTTGAGTTGAGTATGCTTGAGTACTCGGAGGGAAGGTATCTCCACTTCGACAGTAGAACCGCTTCCATGCCGTAGGCCAAAGAAAACGGAGTTGCCCCAGTTGATGTTCGCAGACTGAGGTACGATAAGCATGCAAAGCATATGGTAGCTTCTCATGCCAATCTTTGTATGTCTCAGTCATCTTTCTGATAATGTTCTTGATGTTCTTATTGGCTGCTTCAACTGCTCCATTCATTTTGGGGCGATAGGGAGCTGAGTTGCAGTGTTGGATTTTGTATGTTTCGCACAACTTACCCATCATCCGACTGTTTAAATTGGCAGGATTGTCCGTTATGATCTGGTCAGGAAGTCCATACGGCATATGATGTTATTTTGCATAAATCTAAGTACCACAGCTTGTGTGACGTTGGCATATGACGCTGCTTCTATCCACTTGGTAAAGTAATCGATGGCCACTAAGATGAAGCGGTGACCATTGGAAGCTTTTGGTGAGATTGGTCTGATAACGTCGATGCCCCAAAGCGAAAATGGCCACGGGGAAACCATCACATGCAGTCTAGATGGCGGTACTTGGATTTTATCGCCATAAATTTGACACTTGAGGCATTTGCACACATATTCAATACAATCTTTCTCCATGGTTACCCAATAATAACCCATTCGCATGATTTGCCTTGTTAATGCATGTCCATTTGCGTGTGAACTGCATTCTCCTTCGTGCACTTCTTTCATTATCTGTTTCGACTCTTCTTTTGCCACACACCGCAATAACACCATGTCATGGTTTCTCTTATATAGAACGGGACCATCAAGGTAGTAGTTGGACGCTGACCTTCGGATATTCCTTTTATCAGACTCAGAGGCCTCTGCTGGGTATTCTTGCTTAAGCAAATGCTATTTGACGTCATCAAACCAAGGTTTTTCTTCAGTATTTCCTTCAATGGCCATGCAATGTGCAGGAGCATCTTGTATATGGATATGAAAAGACCGGGACTTCCAACGTTGTGTCTAGTCGAAGGAGGGAGGCTAGAGTGGCCGGTGCATCGGAAGCCGATTGTATTCCCCTGGGCATATGCTCAAATGTGATGTCTTCGGATTGCTCGGCTAACTCTATAACATACTCCCGATAGGGAATTAGTTTGTGGTTTCGAGTCTCCCATTCACCCCTTACTTGAAAAATGATGAGTGCCGAATCGCCGAACACTCGTAATTTTTTGATTTCTTTGTTAATTGCTTCTTGAAGTCCCATCACACATGCCTCATATTCTCGTACATTGTTTGTACAAGGGAAGGTTAGCTTTGCCACCATGGGGAAATGTTCGCCTTTTGGGGATATCAGGATGGCCTTTACACCGTGACCTAAGAGACGGGAGGGTCCGTCAAACCACATCATCCATATGTCCGATACTTCGGCCGTAAGAATGTTGATGTCCTCATCCGGAAATCCAACAATCATAGGCTCATAATCTTCTAGTGCTCGTCCGCCAAGTAATCGCCTATTGCACTCCCTTTGATGGCTTTTTGAGGCACATAGATGATATCATATTCCGATAGGACCAATTGCCATTTGGCAATTCTTCCAGGAGATGGATGGCTTTTCCAAGAGATATTTGAATGGATCATGCCTCTAAATCAGCCATGTGGTATGATAAAGAGTGTATTGCCTCAATCGCCTTGTTATCCAAACAAGGGCACAATATGTCTTTTCCAATGATGTGTAATTCGTTTCATTGATGGTGAACTTCTTGCTCGGATAATAAATGGCCTGCTCCTTCTTGCCTATAGAATCATGTTGCCCCAAGACATAACCCATTGAGGACCCTTGGACAGTCAAGTATAAGATCAAAGGTCTGCCTGCATCGGTGGGACCAAAACAGTGGATTGGACAGATATTGTTTGATCCTGTCAAAAGCTTCTTGACATTTGTCATTCCAAATTTCCTGGATTGTTCTTCCGTAAAGTATTGAAAATTGGTTCACATGTGGTCATTAATTGTGAAATGAATCGAGCAATGTAATTCAATCGCCCGAGGAATCCTATAACCTCCTTGATGGTTCGTGGTGGGGGCATCTCTTGGATAGCTTGAACTTTATGCGGATCAATTTCCACTCCTTTTGGCTCACGATAAAGCCTAACAGTTTTCCCGACATGGCTCCAAAGGTGCATTTTTCGGGATTCAATTTGAGTTGATATTTCCGTAGCTGTTGAAGAGCTTGCGGAGTACTTCAATGCGATCTTCAGTGCTCGCGATTTAGCTATCATATCATCCACATAGACCTCGACTTCTTTATACATCATGTCGTGGAATAGGGTCACCATGGCTCGGCGATAGGTTGCCCCAAAGCTCTTGGACCAATCGACATCACATTATAACAAAATGTGCCCCGGGGTCGTAAACGTGGTCCTCTCCTTGTGTTCGGGGGCCATGCGAATTTGATTGTACCCCGAGAAACCATCCATGAATGAGAATAGAGCATGTTTTGCTGTATTCAATATGAGGAAGCGGGAAGTTATCTTTCGGACTGGCCCAATTCAGATCTCTATAGTCGACACACATG
Source organism: Taxillus chinensis (assembly GCA_023512835.1). Taxonomy (NCBI): domain Eukaryota; kingdom Viridiplantae; phylum Streptophyta; class Magnoliopsida; order Santalales; family Loranthaceae; genus Taxillus; species Taxillus chinensis. The sequence goes on along the minus strand of CM042092.1, from coordinate 49,580,871 downwards.
CGGACTTTGCCTCCTTTCTTCGATACTGGTACAACATTGGCCACCCATGTCTAATCCTGGCATGTCTTGATAGGACCATGCAAAAACATCTATGTAGCTCCTTAACAACTCGATTAATTGTTTCTTGATGTCGGCACCTATTAAAGACCCTACCCTCAATTCTCTTGGTTTGGCTATCGTCCCCAAATTCACCGTTTTCACTGGGTCTTCATTTGGAATGGATAAGCGATCATCCCTTTCCAATAGGCATACGATCTCTCCTGGTAGCTCGGGTGTCTCCTCTACCTCATCTTCATCGCTTTCAAACACCGGTCGCTCCCGGGCTTGGACTTTGGTCAAACTTTAGGCATCTCATTTCGCTTCGCAAACAATGTTTTCATTGACATCGTGATACCTGCTTATAAGAGAATTACAAGTTGGTAACAAAATATGATATGCATATGTTATGAATGGAATGCACCGTGAAAGATTTGAAGAAAAGTACATTTTATTGAAAAGCTTTTTGATAAAAATAAATGTTCACCGCTTCAAGAGACGTTAAAATAGAATACATTAAATCCTAGTGACCCCATGAGCATTACATTATGGGGAGGTCCAGGCTGGTCTAATTGTTCAATGGCTGGTTGGGATCCTCTCGCACTAACCGAACCATCTCACTTGGTGCATGCTCGTTTGTATCCAATGCAGCTACGGTCCTGTCTCGGCTCAGTTGGCTCTTATGGATAAACCCTCCACCGAATGTAACATTTAAGGGGGGAAAGCTCCTCCTTTCTTCTTGTACTGGCCTTTTCTCGCAATCTTGCCATTCTGACTTCCTCTTCTTGATAGCTTCCCTCTATCTCGGCTTTTGTTGTAGGGACGTAGCCTAGCCCAAACGTCTCGGTATTTTCTCGGATGGTCAATGGTTTCTGGATTCCTTGAGCCTTTGGGCCTAATCCTTGCCCTGGTTTATACCCTTGCTTGATCATGGTGGCTGCAACCATTCTTGCGGCCTTCGAGAGATAATGTATTGGGGCGAGTGACATTCACCATCTCGAACGCCCGATAAGAGCATTCTGGTATATCTTCGTTGTTCTCAACATAAGGAACCGATGCGGGCTTGGTGACTAGGAAACTTGTTTCCCAAAGATGCAAACAAGTTGGTCTCCCATTGCAAATTTTATCTTTTGGTGGAGGCTTGACTGGCATCGCCCTGCCATGTGGATCCAGGGTCTTCCCAATAAATAGATGTAATATGGCATGATGTCCATCACTTGAAATTCCACTGTAAAGTCATTGGCCCAATTAGGAGTGGAATGTCCAGAGTTCCCACCACATCATGTTTGCCTCCATCGAATGCTCGTACCTTCATTGTACAAGGGCGCATATAGGATGCGTCGACCGGCAGTTGTTGTAGTATATGTAAAGGTATAATGTTCAAGGTAGAGCCATTATTGATAAGTACTTGAGCTATGGTGTGCTCCTTACATTTGACTGTGATGTGCAGAGCCTTTATATGCCCATTTCCTTCCTGGGGCAGCTCATCATCTCCAAAGCTGATGACGTTGTTCATAATGAGATTACTAGTGAGTCCGTCCACATTCGCCACCGGGATGGTTGGAGGAACATAGGCTTGGCTTAGAACCTTCATGAGTGCTTCTCGGTCGTCTTGGGAATCCATCATTAATGAGAGCAATGAGATGCGAGCCGGTTGTCGACTCACCTGGTCCATAATGTTATACTCGCTCCGCTTCATGAGTTTTAGAAATTTTGTTGTCTCTTCTTCAGTGACTGGTGTTCCTTTCTTTGTCACCTCTAGTGTTGGCTCAATGTCTGGTTCTGCAACTTTTTCTTTCCTTGCTTCGTCAACCATATCAGGAGCATAAGCACAGCCACTCCGGGTTTTCTTTTTTTGCTACGGTGGCTCCCCGAACTACCTCACGCTTGTAGTTCCATGGGACCGCATTATCCGTCTTGTAGGGGAAAGGGGCAGGGGACACGTATGGTGAGAGGTGTAATTCCATGAGGTAAGTAGTGGGATTTCCGGAGTCTTAACATTCAAGACAAGGGGGGTTGGCACCCACAATGGTTTGTATGACATGTCTCTTTGGATCATGTGGCTTTGACTGTCCGTCTCTTCCCTAGAGAATTCGATCATCCTTTGGTCCATGGGTTTTTGCACCACCTCGGAAAACTCACTACATTTTGCGATGTCATGTCCCTACGACATCTTGTGATAAGGACATTGTTTTTCCTCATATGTTCCCTTTCGTACCCTGGCGTGTCTTTAGCAAGTATATAGCCATGCTCCTGTAGCAGGGGTAAACAAATATGTTTTCTCTATTTGTACTTGGGAGACCTTCTCCAGTCGTCCTTCATTCTTGATACCAGCAACATTGTTGGAGTGTTCTGGGAGAGGATTGCTGTTCACATTTGGCGTCCCGGTCAGTGCAGAAAAATCTAGCCACTTCGCATCCTTCAATGCCTGAACCTTCCTTTTGAATGTTATACAATTTTCGATATCATGTCCAGCTCCGCCTGCATGATATTCACATTTGGCATCTGGCTTGTACCAGGCCGGGGGAGTAGTCGTTGTTTCTCCCAAGGGTATAGGAGTTACCATCATTGCCTCTAAGAGCTTGGGGTATAATTCCGTATAAGTCATTGGAATTGGGTCAAACTCTTGTCGTGGTCGACGAGGAGCCCGATTCGCTCTCGCTTGCCGGGTCTAGGCCCTCGGTTGCCCCCGTCCTTGGAATGAGGCTCCTAGTCCTTCCCGAGTTGCTGGCCTTGGTTGCTCTGGGGTATGACACTCTCGGTTGAAATGAGTTAGGTACCATTGAATATGGAAATGGAACCCCTCCTTGCGGCAAGTATGGCATGAATTGGGGAGGTGGAGTAGGTGCGATAAGCACCTCCGGTGACCCTCTCGTAGACCCTGGTGCTTGGTAGAATGTTGGTTGTATTGACCGGTGCGCTTGGTATACCAGGTTGCTCTCATTTTCCTTCTTCTTTGCTGGTGGTTGAAACCATTTTGATGCCTCACCGCATCACCCTTTAGCTTTCCTCCTTTAATTCCACTTTCTACACGTTCACCGGATGCAACCAAGTCTCGCAAAGTCGTTGGAGACGTTACCTATCAACTTCTCGTAGTATACACCTTTTAGTGTGTTGATAAAAAGAGTGATGAGTTCTCTTTTTATAAGGGGAGGTTGGACCTCCACAGCAGCCTCTCTCCATCTTCGTGCATAATCTTTGAAATTTTTCTCGGATCCCTTTTCCATGGACTGCAGGGTTAGTTGATCCAGGGCCGGTCGGTGACATGTTTGTATTATGCCAAGAAGGAAGTAGCTAATTCTTTCCATGTCTTGTTGTGGTTTCCATTTAGCCGAAAGTACCAGCGAAGGGATGCCCCGGCTTTGGCTTTCCCGGAAACAATGCATGAGGAGCTTGTCTTCACCAACATAAGCGACCATCTTTTGACAATACATGGCCACATGTGTCTTTGGACACCGGGTCCTTGTTGAACTTCTCAAACTCTGGCATTTTGAATTTTGGTGGCAGCACCATTCCAGGGACCAGACATAAGTCTTGTGGGCTGGTCATGCCATAGCTATCGATGCCTTCTATGGCTTTCAATCTTTCCTCCGGTCGTCTTAGAGTAGGGGACTCAATGTCCTCCTTTGGGGCTGGAGAACCCATTACCTCCATTGCATGTCCCGATGCGAGCATAGTGAAATGAGTTGGATTTGGAGTTGGGGGTTGTGCCATAGCAGGATGATAGGTGGGTGCCTGGCTCGGAGCCGATTGGGCGATTGAATTGCTTCCTGCCTTGCTCTTAATGGTGATTGATAGTTCCCCTTGTCAGGTTCCTCTTGCCAGGATTCTTTCTCTTTCTTCGCCGCTTGGTGAGCATATCCATCATCAAAGCCATTTTCCCCTGCAGGGCTTGTTGTGATTATTCTAAACCCATGAGTCTGTTCTCTACTTCGTCTGCCATTGGTTGTGGCTGTGATACTTGATTATCGTCGAAGTGTTGGCAGGGTCGAAGGTCAACGGTCAACGGGTCGAAGGTCGGTGGGTCAAAGGTTGGTGGGTGAAGGTCAATGGTCAACGGGTCGAAGGTCGGTGGGTCAAAGGGCAGGGGCGAAGGGTCGAAGGTCAATGGTCAACGGGTCGAAGTGTCGCAGGCTTACAGGCTTCGAGGCTTCAAGTCTTCGAGGCTTCGACCTGCCGACACTTCGAGGCTTAATTACCTTTTTACCCCCACCCAAAATGCAAAAATGGACGACCTTTCGGGGGATTGTTTGGGAGGACCCGTATTCGCAAAAAATAGACATTTCGGACTATTCCTCACATGCACATTTTTGGGCGGTTTGACCAGGGGCATTGACCGTCGTTTGGCAAATTTGACTCTCTAACAAAAATTGTTTTGGCCATAACTTCTTCATTTTGAATCGGAATTGAGCTCGGTCAAGTGCGTTAGTCTCCAAATTTCGTCCTCTATCACCCGATATTGATCTTGGGATACTTTAGGGGCTTGTAGCAAAGGATATCTATTTTGGGCTTCCCTGTTCGTCTAAGTGTATCCAACTATTGCAAATTGGGGTAATCCTTAAGGACCTGTGTAACAAGGTATATGGCATGGGGAAAAAAGGTGTATATATCGAATGGGGTTAGTATGTCCAACCCGGACAAAATGGGGTCCAACAAAGATCACAGCGAAACATGTTTAACCCTAGTCGGAGGGTTTCGGACTTCGGCCGGCCTATAAAAGGCAAGGAATGTGCCTGATGTCAAGGCGCGTCGAATAATATTCTTTGTGCGATGAAGAAACGTATCTGCAGAGAAACAAGAGGCGACGTAGAGTAGTTCATACAAAGAGAGAGAGAGGGAGATTGAAAGAAAGATAACAAGTGAGTTCATCCATCTTTCTTCCTCATACATTTGGTGAATAGATCGTGAGTCCGGCAAAGGAGTGATTGAAGGTCGAGCATGGCAAACGGTCATCAACGAAGGAGCAGATCAGACGTAAGATTTTTTACAAGAGTAAAGTTTAGAGCAATACTATTTTTGTATTTGCATTGAAAAGAAGAGAGAGTTGATCCTATTTGTAAAAAGGGCTGGGAGCCTACTGTACTACAAGATATATAGTGGATTGGACTTGGTGTAGGTACACCCTCACCACCGTGGAATAGATCACATTGATCGAACCACGTATATTGTGTGTCTCTGTCTTTCTTTCCCATACATGCCCGCTTGTGACCGATTTTGCATGAGACACTAATACATCACCCGAACGAAGACTACATCTCGTGAAAGAACTCTCCTAAGTATCCTACTCATAAAACTTAAGGAAAGTTTTATAATATAAAGATTCACCCCCCTCTCCGTTTACAAACCCTTATTTAAAGATAACCGTGCTTGGAACCTGGGAATATCATGTTGCCCCACCAACCCGCCGACTCCAACAACTCTAGCCAACGCCGATTGCTCCAATCGCCGTCCTCACGGCCCAAGACGCATCACCCCCACAACGCATCACACCTGTGACGCACACGGCTCTCTCTCCCGTAATCCGATACCGAGGCCCTCTCCGTTGGATCAAACCCAAAATTTGGATAATGCCGATAAAGCCTTATGTAATTTGATCTCGAGATCTTTTGTGTTTATTTGATCATTGCAGAAGATATGTTACTAATCCAGAGATGCACTCGTGTGAGCAAAGCTAAGGACAGGATACATAATCCTGATCCTGGACAAGAGTGAGTGTCGTCAAACACTTGGTAAATAACCAAGTAACAAATACATACGTAATAAGGAACATTCCTACGGACTAAGAACTTAAAGGATAAGTGCGGAGTAAGGAACCTACATACGGAGTAAGGAAATTACATACGGAGTAAGGAACTTACATGCGGAGTAAGAAAGCGCCGACACGGAATAAGTTATCGGACTTTTCAAGACTCGTCCGGAGTAAGGAACTTACATGCGGAGTAAGGAACTTACATACGGAGTAAGGAACTTACATACGGAATAAGGAATTTACATGCGGAGTAAGGAAGCGCTGACACGGACTAAGGATTCCAAAGATTAAATAGATACGGAGTAAGCAACCACCGACACGGAGTAAGGTTCCGAGCTTCATTAGCTACGGAGTAAGGATAATTACTCTGGACCAAGAAGACACTGCCCAACTAAACCGCATTTAAAGTTATCAGCCTTGGTGTCCCGATGTAAGACGAATGTATTGAGAACATGAAGAATCTTACACGTGGATCATCCGGATATGTGGACACAACCTTAATTGTATCTCGGAACTCACAAAGACACTTATACTCTTCAAATCCAAGATCTTGAGCTCCACAATCCGCAGCAGCAAGGCGGAGAGATTACCGAGGGATAGTTAGTGCGAACGCATTCGGAACTACAAGTTCCAAGGTTGTCTCTTAGGAATGTTTTGTATAAATATTCATACTTATACTTTATGTAAAGAAGAGAGGAGCTTTATCATCTTTAGAGATAAAACTTGGCTAGTGTGTGAGTTCATTTTGTAAACAAGAGTAAGAGAGTTTTGCTTCTATTTTGTTGCATTCATCTTGTGATAATAAAACAAAATACTTCCACTATCTCGGTTAACTTCTCGCAGTTGATTCTATCACTTAAACTAGATAAGTGTTTATGTCTTGAGTGAAAGGAAAGAGTTTGAATAAGAGCCTATTCACCCCCCCTTTAGGCTCCAAGGGACCATCAAGTGGTATCGGGAGCTCGTTCTACTTTGTTCTAAGTAGAGATCCCACTCTTTCAATCTCGTAAATGGCCGAAGAAAGCATTATGCTATTCAACACTCGCCTTAACTCCGGAGGTGCACAGAGCCCGTCCCGAATCGAAGCAAAGAAGTGAAAATGTCGACCCACCTCAACTGCGCGCGCCGCCGCTTCTCAACCACGGAGTTCTGGTTTTACTTTAACGAAACCGCCCAAATTCACACCTGAGCTTTTCTCCCGATGGAAAGCTCGCATGAAGATGTTTATGGTATGCCATGATCATCTTATGTGGCCATGTCTTCATCAGGAGATTCCAATTCCGATGACTATCTGGAGAACATGGAGTTAGGAGGCCAAAGACAGATGCCGAACTTACCAACGATGAAAGAGCCTGGGCCGTGCGCTAGTGAAAAGGCTCGGCTTATGTTACATCGTCTTTGGATTCCGAGGCTTTCACAGTACGTCCAGGGCTGCACGACAAAGAAAAGCTATTTGGGACAAACCGACAATCCTCTATGAGGGGAGTCGGTCCCGGATGCGAATGTGATCTCGCACTCTCGTACGTAACTTTGAGAGTTTTAATCATAAACCGGGCGAATCACTTGAAAGCATCTATCGGAGATTTGGCAAGCTCATTCTTGAACTAAAGACTATCAATGAGCACTATTCTCAATCCCAGATCAATGACAAGTTCTTTCGCTCCTTGCCGGATCGCTACTACTCCAAACAACTCCGTATGCAATCGTACAAAAATCGCGCATGTTCCCCTTGAAGAACCGTATGGAGAGTCATGGACTCACGAAGTCGGGTTTAAGTACTCGACAGAGATGAGAAAATAGCTCGGAAAGAAAAGGGGGTAGCTCTCAAAGCTACGTAATGTCTAAACATACCGAGGAATGATGATACGGACGTATCCGACAATTCCGATTCTCGACGAGGAGGAGGAGATAGCCCTTCTTGTCAAATCTTTTGAGCGATTCCTACGGAAAAGCAGAAAAGGGATCGAAGACGCTCATCATCATCGTTCCAAAGGAAGGAGCGACCGGAGTCTAGTTCCCAGGAATGTTTCAACCGTGGGAAAACCGGTCACCGGGCCAAGGAATGCAGTCCAAAACAAAAGTGGCCGAGAAAAGTGACAAGGTAATCGCCGCCGCTCCACCTCGTATAACAAGAAGAGCAAGAGGAAGGCGCTCGTGACAAAATACATGAGTGGCTCGGAAGAAGAGGAGGAATCCTCGGATGATGAGCCGACCACTAAGCCGAACGTCCGCCTCATGGCAAATACCGAGGTACCTTCTATCTCGAGCTCCTGAGTAAATTAGAATCTCTTACTACCGCATGTGATCATGAAAAGAATGAGAGACTAATAATTACTCAAACGTACAAAGATATGGAAAGTCGAATAAACGTCTTGAATTTACTATTAATAGACTCGAAAAGGACGTCACCGACTTCGAGAGGAAAAGAAGCTTGGTATCATGATCTAAGGGCTGAAAATCATTTGTTAAATACCAATCTCACAGGCCAAAAAGTTATAGTAAAAAGACTCGAAAATGAACTGGAACAGAAAAGGAAATAAATCGTAAGTGGCTAAAATCCGGGGAAATAGCCTCTACCTTTGGGACCGATCCTGACGACATCCGAGTCAAACATGGCCTCGGTTCCGAACCATCAACTTCCATAGCTCAAGCTACCGAGTGTCCTCCGGATTTCACTCCTAAACTAACCAACTTATATCCTGTTAGTACATCTAAACCGTTGGATGGTTTCATTTCAGTGGCACCATAGTTTATGATCATGAGCCGAGGTCACATCGCACTTCCCGAACCAGGAAGAACCCGTAACTAAAGATTAAGGGAAGGCTGCGCGCAGCTTAAAGCCAAAACCGTAGCACCCAAAAAGAAAGACAAGGCTAAGGCCGACGCATTAGGGCCAAGAGCGCGTCACCCAAACGTAATGGAGTAGGCCACGGGAACAGAGTAGAAAATCAGAAAAACTAAGAGACCTGTATCCCCCGTTTGTACTTCACATTATAGTGTCTGTTCCATCCGTAGGGAAATGGGTCATTATCACTATGAATGTTGGAGTTTATCCCGATAGCTGGCTTTGTAATCAATTTTAATCCAATAAAGATCAGTTTTATAAAAGGGGTTCTTCGAGCAAAACAAAATCTAAATCTAAAAGGAGTGTCTCTCCCAAGAAAACCCAAATAAGAGAAGCAAAAAACTAACAAGTTAATATCAACTTGGAAAGCTAAGAGTCCTAACAAATTCAAATCCGTAAATGTTGACAATACCGTCGCTCTCCTAACCGCCCAAAACAAGTTTGGGCACCAAAAGTGTAAACTGTTGTCTTTCAGAAGCATCTCTGGAATGCATTGCTGGATCACTTGAAGTTAAAGATCAATCAAAGCAAGTGGATCCTTGATAGTGGATGCTCCGGACATATGACGGGTGATCAGACTGCTGTAGAAGTTAATGATAAACAAGGTCCATCCGTTTCATATGGCGACAACAAAGAAAGGTAAGACGTCGGGTATGGCACTTTAACTAACGGCGTGTATCAATCACTAAAGTTGCACTAGTCGAAGGTTTAAAGCATAACTTGCTAAGTGTCGGTAAGCTATGTGACAAAGGATTTATCGTTTCCTTTTTTGTCCAACACCTGTACTAAGAAGAGAAAACTTATCCGGAGATGTTAAATTATCCGGATCAAGAGATGGGGACATATACTCAAGGGTCTTAAGAAATAATTCTTCGACCTGTATGCTTCCTCACGAAAGCAACAGATGAAGATAGTTGGTTATGGCACAAGCGATGCGCACATTTAAACTTTAAGACTTTGTCTAAATTAGCGTCACTTGATCTTGTCACTGGTCTACCCAAACTCAAGTTCTCCAGAGACACTCTCTGTCGAGAATGCCAACTTGGTAAACGGACCAAACACGGCTTTAAGAGCAAATCGCTTAACTCAATAATCGCTCCTCTACAACTTCTTCATATGGACCTATGTGGTCCTATATCTCGTTTCATCACTAGTCAGAGTGAGATATACCCTTGTGGTTATCGATGATTTCACCAGATACACATGGGTGATGTTCCTGAAATCAAAGGATCAAACTTTTGAACATCTTGTAGATCTCTTCAACTGGATAAGCAACTCACAAGGACTGAGCATTAAATGCATCGGAGTGATCATGGTACGTAATTTGATTTTTCGGAAATGAGATCATATTGTTCTGAAAAGGGCATACAAAGATGACTTCTCTGCTCCCGAACCCCACAACAAAATGGGGTAGTCGAGCGCAAGAATCAAACTTTAGTTGAAGCTGGTAGATCCATGTTAGCAGGGGGCAACGCTTCCTCTCGCCTATGGGTGAAGTTGTGTCCATTGCCTGCTATGTTCAAAACAGAACTCTAATAAATAAATCTACCATGAAAACACCCTATGAGATGTGGAGAGGACGAAAACCTTCAATTTCACATTTCGGAGCTTTTGGGTGTACTTGCTATATACCGATAAATGGCAAAGAGACCCGGAATAAATTTGAACCAAAATCTGATGATGGGATTTTTTGTCGGGTACTCACTTCATAGCAAGGCTTATCGGGTCTTTAATAGAAAACTTTTTAAAGTTGAAGAATCTATCCATGTAACCTTTGATGAATCTAATCTCGTTTGGTCAAAAGTCGGTTCTTCAAATTCCAATATGCAGGTCATGGACAGGAACGTCGATTACTCAAGTTTATGAATATTCCTGTTACATATCCTGACCAACCATGTGGCATCAGCGAAACACAACGAAATTTTATGGATGATGCTACGGATGACTCGACTCGGACTACCATTTAGCTCTGGACATACTCCTACGGATACACAAAATTCGGAGCACCTTCAAGTCCGTCCGGACTAGTTAACACTGGAAGAAACAGGGTTGAAGAACCAACTAGTTCATCCGTACCGCTCAACACGGAAACATCTACTCCGGACGAAGCTCAACCAGCTGATACAACCGAACCACCCAATCTGGAAGAGCTTCAAATTGTTCAAGATCAACCAACACATGCACAGAATTATAGATGGACCCGAAACCATCCCTCGGATCAAGTGATTGGTGATCCTACTGTTGGTGTAAGAACAAGAGCAGCCACCTCCAACATGAGTCTTTACTCGTGCTTTCTATCTCAAATAGAACCAAAGGTGGTAGATGAAGCTCTTCAAGATTCGAATTGGATAGAAGCCATGCAAGAAGAGTCAATCAATTTAAGAGAAATAATGTGTGGACCTTAGTACCAAGGCCTAAGTCTCAGCAAGTCATTGGCGTTAAATGGGTGTTCCGGAACAAGCTTGATACGGATGGAATAGTAATCCTGAACAAAGCCGACTGGTAGCCAAAGGATATCGTCAAGAAGAAGGAATAGATTATGATGAAACCTTTGCTCCAGTCGCAAGACTTGAGGCAATCCGTATGTTTCAGCGTATGCTTCATATGAAAACTTCATAGTTTATCAAATGGACGTCAAGAGCGCATTCCTGAATGGAGACCTTCAAGAGGAGGTGTATGTTGAACAACCTCCCTGGATTCATTGAACCTAAGGCAGGACATCTTGTCTACAAACTTCAGAAAGCTCTATATGGTTTGAAGCAAGCTCCAAGAGCCTGGTATGACACACTTTCGAATTCCTACTTGCTCATAACTTCCAAAAAGGGAAGATAGACACCACCCTCTTTCTACGAAAAGAGAAAGGACACACTCGATCGTACAAATATACGTGGATGATATCATTTTCGGATCAACGAATCCGAAGCTTTGTGAAGAGTTTGCTAAGTTGATGACAGGCAAGTTTGAAATGAGCATGATGGGAGAACCGTCCTACTTCCTTGGAATTGAAGTCAAACAATTAAAGGAAGGAATCTTCATTAATCAGGCTAAGTACACTCGCGATCTTATTAAGAAGTTTGGTATGGAAGGTTCATCTCCCGTCAAAACTCCCATGCCTGGCTGCCAAGTTAGATCCGGATGTGGATGGCATATCAAGAAATGTGACCGACTACGAGAGGGATGATCGGATCCTTGTCAGTATCTTACAACAAGTCGCCCAGACATTATGTTTGCAACTTGCATTTGTGCACGATACCAGGGCAATCCCAAGGAGTCACATATGCTTTATGTAAAACGGATATTAAGGTATCTCAAAGGGACGATGAATTTGGGACTCGGTACCCAAAGGAGTCCAACTTCACCCTATCCGGGTACTCGATGCCGACTTCGCTGGATGTCGCATCGACAGGAAAAGCACAAGCGGTACGTGTCGGTTTCTTGGAAATAGATTGATCTCATGGTTCAGGAAGAAGCGAATTCGTATCAACCTCTACTGTCGAGGTGGAATATATAGTCGCTTAGTTGTCAAGACACACTACTTTGGATGCAAAGTCAACTTACCGACTACGGATTCGACATGTCCTCTATTCCACTTTACTGTGACAACACTAGTGCAATTGCCATCAGCAACAATCCTGTCATGCATCCTAAGACGAAGCACATTGAGGTCAGGTATCACTTCATACGCGATCATGTTCTCAAAAAGCATATTTCACTGGGAACATGTTGCCACTTGAAGATCAATTAGCGGACATACTTACAAAGCCCCTACCTGATGCGAGGTTTTCCGAACTACTCTTCCGATTAGGTATGCTCGACTTCTCTGCATAGTTTCTCATTTGAATTACCCAACAAGATATTTACTCACAAACCATGCATTGTACGTTCATCGAAAGTAGTAGAAACTCACCGATCGTCTTGCTGATCATACTTACTGCTTAACGGTTTCATGTTTCGATATTAATCTCAAGCTCATAATGGAAGGATGCTTGCGTTTCCCGATCAAGTCGTTTAAAGCTAACATAATTACGTGTATATGATTTACCTCTTTCGGGTTCATGATCTTAACTTCCGTTAATCACCACATGACAAAAGCATGTTCATTTAGATTACTCTATTAACATGCATAGTTAAAGAAGTGAAATGGGTTAGCTTGGAATGCCTGGTGGATGAATACTCAAGCGCAGATCGATCGCTAAAGTATAGTTTTCTAATAAGATAGGACGGTGCTGAACTACAAATCGGAACGGTCAACCGAGAGGATTGCACAATCTACGGGGAGAAAATGCTTTATATATTATTCAAGAATACCCCCGTATATGTCTCATGACCTTTTCCTGATCGTCTATCCGAGGGGGAGCCTTTCATTGAGAGGATTAAATGATCTACGGGGAGCAGCAATGAACCCCTAATATGTCTCGGATTCTCCCTCCTCTAAACTTTTACTTCTGGATCTGATCGACATGCTGTTTTAAATCGGAAAAGTGGCATGTTTGGATGTATTTTCTTCTTCAACCATGCATTTTAATCGACTAATCATCTCGCTTTCTTTTGATATGTGTTCGCTTTATTATTGCTCACTTATGAATCCTAATGAAGCCAAATCATATGCTCGTAATTAATCTTAGCTACGCTGTTCAAAGCAAGACGGTTTCGCTATGTTGACCTATATGAACCTCGTGTATTGCTATCCGACATATGCCCCGATTCAAGAATATTGATCACTTTCACGTTGCATACGTCTACTATATTCTTAGCCATGCATGAGTTCTGTTTCTTATTAGTTCGGATTATGTTGTTTTTCACTGATTATCTTCTACTACTCCGTACTAATCCTTGCCTCGTTAAGCTTTTGTATTTTCAGGATATCTTTATTTAGCTACAGGTTCAGATTTTCTTTGCAACCGTATTGATAAATCCAGTCCATAGTCTCGGATTTGAAGTGTTGTGGTACTTCTCTTCTCTTTGACTTTTTGATCGCAAAGGAATCTACTCTACTCTCTTACCAAACTCGTTTACTGACGGACAAGGTCTATTATTCATCCTGGATACTCTTTCACGAATATTATTAACTCCGGATGAGTGTCGGCTCTTTCCTCCGGACTCCTAACTTTGTTCAATTGTGACAATCCACGTATACTCATATGTCGCATGCTTTTGAGGAGGAATAATGATGATTCATTAAATGCATATCTCGGGTTGCACACACACCTCTCTGGATGGCAACCAGTTGTAATCTCTACTTGGTCATGCGGCTCCACGACATCGTTTTATTCGGAGACGCCTCGATATCCAGACAAATGACATCGGCATGTCGCGCGGGTCCCTACCTCACTCACACATTCCTAGACCCGCCGACATTTGCGGACTCGGTCTTATATGTTCCGATCATTCTGCGAAGCACGAGTATTGCTCATTTCAAATCCCTAACCCTCTCGTTGCTCCTTCTACCGTCAAGACCTCACCTTTCCTCTTTTCCTTCCCATCAAATCTGCAATAGCACCCGAATCTTTCTCTCCGGCGTTAATCCCTGGCCATCTAGTTGATTGGAATGCTATTTCGATCCTCCGGATTGGTTTTACCAGCTTCGCCCTCTTCTTGAAGCCTCGCACATACTCAACCTTGGTCTCCAATCCCGTCGCTCTTCTTATCGATGACATTCTTGAGTATTACCAACGGATTCACCGCACCACCGATTCCATAACCTCTTATGTCCGCGGTGAATCCATCATCATCACTCCAGGTCGTTCTCCGTGCTGCTCTCCACCTACCTCTTGGTGAACCACAGCGTCCGGATGCCGATCCAATGGCGGCTTCTATGGGTTGCACGAACAAGGGGAAGGAATACAAGGTGAAATCCTTCCAGGGTCGCTATCGATGTATGGCGACTATTCTAAGTCGATGCCTACCGACTCGCACATCAGCCCTGGACTCGCTCCGTACGATCTTCTACTGGTCATGTACGGCATTTTTGAAGGTCTTCCGATGGATTGGGGGATGTTCTTATTTCGTTTGCTACGGAATGGTCCCAAAAACCATTCCTTCGGGCGCATCCTCGCATTGTCTTCCGGCATCTACGTCCGGACCATTTCGCCCGAATTGATGCTGTCTCGTTTCCCTCGGCTTATTACCTTCGTCACCTTACGCCGGACGGGAACATGACCGCTCGCCGACCCACCGTAGCTCTCCGCGTTCTCCCCGCCCCGGAACAACAAGGCGCTCGTTGGTGACCCCCTCCGACAGCCAAGCCCACGAGGTCGGTTCGCACACCGATCCTCCCGGATTCGGTCCGTTGCTACGCCCTCCCACTCACGGGCCTCCCGGCCAAGCGTCCGTGCTGAACCGTCCGAGTTCAGGGGCCCTCTCGGCCGCAGTGCGCCTAAAGCCGTTTCCTCGGCCCCCTCTGCTGCTGATGTCCCCACTCCCTCCACATCCGCTATCACTGCCGCGGTTAATACCGCCGCTGCCGTCGCCACCGCCGATGTCCTGGCCGCTTCTCCAGGAAGCCCCCTTGCCTCCTCTACCTCAACCCCGAGATTACCTTGACCATCTCTCCACCGTCACCTTAACGGACCTTTGGCTCCGTTTCGGCCTAGCTCACACCTCCTCCATTCCTAACACCGATCTCCGGGTGTTTTACACACGCAATACCCAATCCCCGGAGACCATGATCATCCGGAATCCGGACCACGGCTTTCTTACGCCGGCTGCCATTCCCGATGTGTCGTTCCCTCCACCCTCCTGGCCCGGTCCCTGCTACCCGAAGTCCTTCTACCGCTAAGGCCGGACCCTCTTCTCCTGCCGCCGCGATTCCCGTGGTTGACTTGTCCGGTCAAAGCGGGTCTCTTGCTCCGGATGCCTCCGAAGCTCCGGATGCCTCGATGCTCCGGATGCTCCTGGCTGCTGCGATGCTCCTGCGGACTCCTCCCGCCACCGCACTCCTGCTCCCCGTTCATGCGGGGGAGTCCTCCAAAGCTCCGGAGTTAGTACTTGGGCATGCCTCTTTTGGCACGGTCCACTCCGATGCTTGTGCTTTCCGCTCACTGGACCGCCATGCCCAAGCTCAAAGCGCCCAAATTTCCGCCATCGTCGCCAAAGTTGATGCCCTCGGCGCCCAACTCCTCTCCACTCTCACCGACTCCTCCACTTCCATGGAGCAGAAAACGGATCTTGTCGCCACCTCCGTCCATTCACTGTCTACTTCCTTCGCGGATCCGGCTCATACGATGGCTCGTCCTCCTGCCGCTTCCCGGCGATCCGCCCAACCGGGGGAGAGAGTGTCATCCGATCCGTCTACTCCTTCTGCTCCACAACCATCTACTCGGATTGAGAAGCGGCCTGCCACTTCAGTGCTTCAGGGAGTTCAAATTCCCAAACGAAGCCGCTTCTCTCAACCAAGCTCCTCTACTGCACCTCCAGCTCCTCCTCCATCCTCCTCATCCGCAGTTGATACCTTCCTCCCATCCTATGCGGAGTTTGACCCGTCTGATGCGGATGGAAGCTTGCGCAAGGCAATGAAATCTTATGCTGCGTCTTCTTGAGAGAAGATGTCTTTCGAAATGTACCCTTTCTCTCCGGCCGACATTCGGACTCTTTGTTCGGAGAAAGGACTCTTTACTACGAAGACATTGACAACTTCTCGAGAGTCGCTAAAATGGAGATGAGGTTGTTTCCATCTCTTTACGAAGATGGGCACTTGTTTGAAGTTCTGCCATGTTGGAATGAGGGCTATCTTCCCAGGTGTGGAGTTAATTCGGACTTTCATCGACAGGAATCGCGAGGATAGCAAGCCATGGAAAACTCTCTCAACCATCCTCATTCCGTACTGGATCATGTCGCCACACTTCATGATGGTCGTCTTCATGATTCGGTCCAAGCGGATGATTCTCATTGATTCTCATCGGATTGTGGAGCACTTCGTTAGGAAGAATCAATGGGAACCTCTGTGTCTCAGACTAACTGAAGCCGTGAAGAAAGCCGGATTATATGAAGAGTTGGGTATCACACCCCTGCGTCCGACCGAGAAACTCAAGGCGACATTCGGGGCAAGAAGCAAGTGCCACAACAACTGGATGGAGATAGCATGGAGCCTTTGTCTGTCACTTCATCAAGTCGTTCTTAATCGTGGACAAACATTGGAGCCAACACTCCACCTTTACGATGAAAGGCATAATGAGCCGAGAGAGAAGGCAGCAACTATGATCTTCAAGTATAGTAAGCCTTATGTACCTTAGTAAAAAAAAAGAAAAGAAACCCGTATTGAGGCTGAATTGTATTTAGTTGCTGATTAATGAAATTGGTTGTGTTGCGTATTCCGTATGTTATTCTTTTGCATTGCTTACCAGATCGGATTACAATGGGTTTGGGCATATCCATAATTGGGGGAGATTGTTGGATCAAACCCGAATTTGGATAATGCTGATAAAGCCTTATGTAATTTGATCCGAGATTTTTTGTGTTTATTTGATCATTGCGGAAGATATGTTACTAATCCAGGAGATGCACTCGTGTGAGCAAAGCTAAGGACAGGATACATAATCCCGATCCTGGACAAGAGTGAGTATCGTCAAACACTTGGTAAATAACCAAGTAACAAATACATACGGAATAAGGAACATTCCTACGGACTAAGAACTTAAAGGATAAGTGCGGAGTAAGGAACCTACATACGGAGTAAGGAAATTACATACGGAGTAAGGAACTTACATGCGGAGTAAGAAAGTGCTGACACGGAATAAGTTATCGGACTTTTCAAGACTCGTCCGGAGTAAGGAACTTACATGCGGAGTAAGGAACTTACATACGGAGTAAGGAACTTACATACGGAATAAGGAATTTACATGCGGAGTAAGGAAGCGCGACACGGACTAAGGATTCCAAGACTAAATAGATACGGAGTAAGCAACCACCGACACGGAGTAAGGTTCCGAGCTTCATTAGCTACGGAGTAAGGATAATTACACCGGACCAAGAAGACACCGCTCCAACTAAACCGCATTTAAAGTTATCGGCTCTTGGTGTCCCGATGTAAGACGAATGTATTGAGAACATGAAGAATCTTACACGTGGATCATCCGGATATGTGGACACAACCTTAATTGTATCTCGGAACTCACAAAGACACTTATACTCTTCAAATCCAAGATTTTGAGCTCCACAATCCGCAGCAGTCAAGGCAGAGAGATTACCGAGGGATAGTTAGTGCAGAACGCATTTCAGAACTACAAGTTCCAAGGTTGTCTCTTAGGAATGTTTTGTATAAATATTCATACTTATACTTTATGTAAAGATGAGAGGAGCTTTATCATCTTTAGAGATAAAACTTGGCTAGTGTGTGAGTTCATTTTGTAAACAGAGTGTAAGAGAGTTTTGCTTCTATTTTGTTGCATTCATCTTGTGATAATAAAACAAAATACTTCCACTATCTGGTTAACTTCCGCAGTGATTCTATCACTTAAACTAGATAAGTGTTTGTGTCTTGAGTGAAAGGAAAGAGTTTGAATAAGAGCCTATTCACCCCCCCCCTTAGGCTCCAAGGGACCATCACCCTCCACCACCACTGTCGCCCGACCCATTGCGCGACTCCAAACAACCTCTGCGAAGATAATCTAGCGCCCCACATTAGTCGTCCAGTGAAGAGGAAGATGCACAGGACGCCGATGAGGAGGACGCCACATCGTAAGAGAGGGGTGTTTGTCCGAGTGGTTAACCCCTTTCCCTTTTATTCGTTTATGCCATATTTATTCCTTAATGGTGTTTCCATGTGTAGTAATGGTTAGTCATGTTTTCTCTAGTTTAAATCTTGTATTAGTCAGTTTGCATGTCAGTCTCTTGGATTGATTTTCATCGTGCAATGTAGTTCCATGGGTTTATGTTTGTTTCTGTGT
The DNA here is from genome assembly GCA_023512835.1 of Taxillus chinensis. NCBI lineage: Eukaryota > Viridiplantae > Streptophyta > Magnoliopsida > Santalales > Loranthaceae > Taxillus > Taxillus chinensis. The sequence continues at coordinate 49,562,357 of CM042092.1, read as the reverse complement.
CTTTGGCTCGTTGTTTTCCCTCTCTATATGAGTGTAGTTTTGTTTGGTTTACTCTTTCTGGGTCTTGAGGTTTATTGGTATCCTCTCCGTTTTGGAAAATTTGTGTTGGGTGCAGATGTATTTTGGGTCAAATAGAAAGCCAGCATAAATAAAAAGGGAACTTACCATTGACTCTTCTGCTCGTGTGTCGATTTCTTTGGGTTTGGTTTTGTCTTGGCATTTAGAGAAGCAAAGCTAAAAAAAAAAGAATGAAAAATTCGTTTTCAATGCTAGTGATCTCTTAATGTGTTCGATATTGGCACGTTTGATCTATGGTTTCCATTTCCGTTTACTTATGCTTTAATTTGCTTACTATGTTTTGTTTTTGCATTGGCTTTGCTCACTCTCCGCACTTATTCATTGGACAATTGGGTTGGATGAGTTTGGTTGTCATTGGTGGTCTGAGCCCGCATATGGAATTTTGGCTACTTTTATTTTTATTTTTATTTTTTTTATGTATGTTTGCTTACTGTTTTGTCAATTTGGGTATTACGAATATGTTGGGTTTGGGTATTACTATCTTGGTAATATGTTTTTAGTTGGCCGTAGGGAAATTTTGTTGATTTTGGGCCTGTGGAAAGTTATTAGCTTTGGGCATGTAACCATGGATTATGTATCCTATTGTAATATGTGATGTAGATAAGGCATAATGGAAAAACAAAAAAAAAAGAGAGAAAAAAAAAAAAAAAAAAGGAAAGAGAAAAGAGAAGAGACAAAAAAAAAAAGAAGAGACAAAAAAAAGAAAAGAAAGTGAGTTTACTTTTTGTTTTGTGAATGACACAATCACTCCCTATACATTTGTATTTATTTTATTTTATTTTATTTTTAAATGCAAAATAAAAAAACAAAAACAAAAGAACTTTTCTAAAAAAAAAACCTTTTTTTTGTAAAAGAAAAACTTTTTTAGCAAAATAAAAATCTTTTCTTAAATAAAAAAACAAAAAAAACATTTTCTTCAAAATTTTCAATTACTTAGACTTTTCAAATACTTGAGTTTTTTTTACTTGGCCTTTGTTTTCATTTACCATTTTTAGACTATTTAGTTTTAATTATGAATATAGTCAAAACTTTTTCAACACTTAAGCTTTTTATGCGCTTTACCCCTAGTGCCATTATTTAGATAATTAAACTTTACCTTCTCTTTAGATTTAAGTTTTAAACAAATTATAGAATTTCCTTTAAAACTTTTGGACAAATTGAGTTTAGCGGTTAAACTTTAATAAAGAAGAGAGAGGAAAAAAACCAAACAGTTAGGACTTCTTTTAGATACTTAGGACAAATTGGACTTAATTTCAACTTCAACAAATGACTTCGAAAATAAAGAGTAGACTTATAGGCCACATGTAAATTCAATATTAGCTTTAGGATAATTAACTTTAGATCAAATAGTTAAAACAAGTTAGAAACTCCAATCTTAAGATAGGTACCCGAAAGGGGCGTCGTGGGCGTGCTAGTCCTCCCCCACGCGTACAAACTTTCGAGCCCATCTCCAAGTGGTATAGATAATTTCCTTTTAGGTAACCAATCGCACTCAAAAATGGTTGGTGGCGACTTCGTAATTTTCATCACCATTTGGATGAAGGCTAGGGGGAACCGCACCCCAAAAACGGTTTCCCTCCCGCACGAAATCCGATGATGACGGATATCACACAAAGATATACAAGCGAGCATAGCATATCACAACAAACCCAAAGGTCTCACACAATACACGTATGTATACAAGCTAACCATAGCAACCAACATACAAACAAACAGACCATGAGGCTCTCACGGTGCCAACCACCCTCATCGCCCCATAGGCACCTTAGCCCTCATGGCCCAACCATAACCTCAAACAAACCATGAGAAACCACAAAGATTTCGTCACATAGCCTCACTAGGCTCTCACAGTGCCCATTGGCACTTCATGGACTCCTTTAAGTCCAAAATTATCTCAAACAATCCACAACGGAGAACACAATGTTTCTCACATACCGGATTTCCCATAGAAACCCAAACAAGAACCTAAGTCATAGGTCCTACCTACCTCCGACTTGGAGTTTAACACACATTCGGTGGACAAACCAACACCGTAACACAACTGAACAACCCATAATATAACTCCCAGGACGAAGGTTCCCCAATCATGCAACTTAATGCATACTATAGCAACACAAGTCAACGACTAGGGTTTCACAACACTCCCTCTATAACAGAGGCCAGTCTCCACAAGACCACAACTCTATCCTCAAGCATTGAGTCAGACCAATGCAGTTAACCAAGCACAAGTTCGAGTTAAGTTATGACGAAAAGTCAAATTTGGAACATCAGGATCAAATCCGTAATATCTTGGTCAATCCGGAGCATCACAGGCCAAATCCAGAGCATCACACCGATCCAGTACTACTCTGGCACACTATGCATCCATAACACTGATTTGGAACAACACTCATCGGGGACACTAATCGGGAATACTCTTCATCCGAAACACTAATCCAAAAACCACTCATTCGGAACACTAATTCGGAACAACACTCATCCCGAACACTAGTCTAGAACACTATTCATCCAGAATACTAATCCGGAACAACACTTATCCAAAACACTAATCCGGAACATTACTCATACAGAACACTAATCCGGAACAACACTCATCTGGAACACTACTTATCCGGAACAGTAATCTGAAACAACATTATTCATCCGAAACACTAATCCGGAATACTACTCATCCGAAACACTACTCATCCTAACAACACTCATCTAGAACACTATTCGTGGATCAACACTCATTCGTAACACTACTCATCCGGAACACTAATCCGAAACATTACTCATCCGGAACACTAATGCGGAACAACAGTCATCTGGAACACTAATTTGGAACATTAATCATCCGAAACACTAATCCAGAATAACACTATTCATTCTGAACACTAATCCAGAACCACACTCATTTGGAATACTAATCCAGAACAACAGTATTCATCCAAAATACTAATCCGGAACACTAATCAGAAACACTACTCATCCGAAATACTAATCTAGAATAACACTCATCCAGAACACTAATCTGGATCAACACTAATCCATAACACTAATCCAAAAGAGTACTTATTGGGAACCCTAATCTGGAACAAAAGTCATCCGAAACACTAATCTAGAACACTAATCATCCGAACACTAATTTGGAACACTATTCATCCAGAACACTAATCCGAAACAAGAATCCGAACACTAATCTAGAACACTATTCATCCGGAACACTACTCATCCGAAAAACTAATCCGAACAACACTCATCCGAAACACTATTCATCTTGAACACTAATCCGGAACAACACTCATTAATATTGAAGGCATCCGAGCAACCCTACCTTCCTTCGCCGACACTTGGTCCCTTAATGCACCAAGGGCACTGTTCATCATCGTTGATGAATCAACCCAAAGAACCCCCAAACCTTCGACAAAGCATAAAACTCATACCAAGATGCAACCTATTAGGTTTTAATCACCTCTTATGCACTTAAATCACAACATTTAACCCAAAATTGGCTTTCCCCCCAAAAAAATTAGGGTTCATCCCCAAGTCCATGATTTCTAGCATAATCATGCTTGCTAATCCCACTGTAGAGAGTAGAATCACCTACCTGGAGGTATTATTATGGATCGGATAGGCACAAATCGCCAAACCATGTCACTAATCTCTAAGCTCCTCAAGCCCAAGCTATCCTCCACGCATAAGCTCAAACAAATGCAAAAAATTGCTTTCTCTCTCTTGCCTCCACCTATTTATATTGTTGCCAATAATTGGCCTCCCATAGCAATAATTGCACAAAGTCAACCAAAGACACCTCCAAAAAAGTCAACAACCTGAACCTTTCGGGGCCCCGACCCAAAATTGGGCTCAAATACTGTCAAGATGCTCACATCGATGGCCGCAATACCATATAGATGTTTTCAACCCCAAAGAAAAGCTATCTCTCAGCCCTACCCAAATACGGGTCTTTACATAGTTCATGGGGTGCCTGCCTCTCCTATGCACTTAGCTGGAAGGACATTTCCCTTGTAATCGTCTCTCGTTTCCCTTCGGTTTATCAGCCTACTAGCCATGACGCTATTGGATATTCTGCTCACCAAATGGAATTTATCTAAAAGCTTTGAAGACTGGATGAAGAAGTTAGAGAATGTCACGAAAGATGACATTACCTGGACTCGCTCCTTGGATGTCGTTGGTCTCCATGATATATAGGCTGGAGGACTATAATTGGGTTTCACTCTTACGTCCATTGGAGAGGAACCGCATATGCACCGTTGTAGGGTTGAAGACAAGTTGTCCATCATCGATTATCCCCATGCTATTTGGCATGGAAGATTGTGACTTCACATACAATAGAATCATGCTAGCAGGAAAAGGCAAAAAGATATATCAGGCATGGTCCACCGCACACAAGATCCAACCCAACAGGCCAAAACCTGGCATTTCTCCCGTGTACATATCTTGGAGGGCACAACACAAGCCGTAGTTAACTATAGACGTGAGAGCAATCCTCCAGGAGAATCGGAATCATAGGGTTGTGAGTTGGCCTCGAAGGTATGTGGCTCGAAAGTCTGGTGACTCGAAGATTTAGGACGAGCCTGTAAAGACTCGTATTTGGGTAGTCTTGAGAGATAGTCATTCTATGGGAATGTAACTATCAGGACGGTAGTGTAGCCGTCAATGTGAGCATTTTGACCGTACTTGGGCCCGATTCCGAGTCGGGGCCCCGTTTGACCCGATTGTTGACTTTTCGGGGTCTATTGGTTGACTTTGCGTTTGAGCGGTCATTTGGGTGTACTAATATCTGTGTAGTATTGTGCTCGTCATTTCGAGCGTTTTGATCGTAGTTTGACTCAATTTGGAGTTCGGGACCTCGGAGGTTAATTATTGATCGGGTCAATGGTTGACTAGGTCGGTTGACCGGCAAAAATATAAATAGGGGAAAGAGAGCTTCCACGTTACGTTTCGGCGTTTCAAGTTTCTAGCGTTGGAGAGCTTAGAGAGAGAAAGAGAGAAGGAAGCTTGGAGGCCTTGGCGATTTGGGGCGTTTTGAGCTCGTTCAAGCATCAAGAATCATTCCAGGTAGGTGTTCCATTGATTCTTCACCCTTTTCTTGCTGTTTTTTTGGATTAACATGTAAGAATTTGATGAAATCATGCAAATTCGTGTTGAACCCTAGAATTTGGTGAAAAACCAATTTTGGGTTGAATCTTGTATTTAAATGCGTTCGGAGGGGTAAGACGTGATTTAAAACCTAATATATAGTATTAGGTATGAGTTTTATGAGATTCCGGTTGAATCCAGACGAAAACAATGGAAAAACGATGATGAACAGAATCGCCATGAATCGGGTAGGGAACAACGATGAGATCGACCGAAATTGGAAATTTCGAATGTGCGATTTCAAGGTTCGAAGGTTCGAAGGTAGGTTCGATGTAGTGTAATTTCGAGTGTCGAATGTGAAATTTTCGAGTATCGTTTCGAAGGTTCAAGGTACTTCAAGGGAGTTTCGAGGCGATTCATGGGTACTTCAAGGTAGTTTTCGAAGGTAGTTCGAGTGTAGGTTCGAGAGTCGAAGGCGCTTCGAAAAGAGATTCGAAATGCAGATTCGAAATGCGATTCGAAAATGTAGTTTCACTTGCAGATTCGAAATACGGTTTGATCGGATGGACCTATTTACATTGCAACCTATACCCATCTACACATTTAAGTATTAAGTTACAATGTAAATAACGAAATACCCCCCATTTGGATTCAAAGAAAAATACTAGAAAAATTAATTCCCACTATTTCAAAATGTGAAAATTGGGTTTTAGTGTAAAATTTCGGAAAAACCCAAAGGTTCGTAGTGGTGAATTTTTGGAAAGTGGGGTTAGACGTCTCGAAAAATCCCCAAAAATCAGATTATCTTATTTATGCTATGGGAACCCAATGCCGGGACTTTTGATTTCAAGAAAATAGTCTGCTATGGGTACTTCCTTCATAAATCAAGGATTGAGGATTTACTTGGGAAGACGGCTACGATTCCAAAGGAAATGTTGAGCATGACATGCCATACAAATGTTAATATGTTGGTGTGAGGTATTGAGGCATGGACTCCGTGACTTGTTTGGGTTCTCACCGTGATGCACCGATGGTGCTATGTGGTTGACGTGGTAGGCATATGCACCGTGGCAGGCCGTGTGGCGACCGTGGCCGGGCATATTGCGCCGTGGACAGGCTAAGGCCTGAGTTGAGCCGTTGAGCTCGTGGAGCTAGGGCTGAGTGCCCCGAGCCGGGATCCCATGGAGGATCGTGGACAAGTTGTCTCGATATTTGGTGCACGAGTACACCGAGCATATAGTATAGACTTATATGTGTTGCATGATGTGGAGTGTTGGGGTCACCTACCGAGCTTGTCGCTCACCCCTACTTGTTGTTTACCTTTTTCAGGTGTGACCCGAGACTAGTGGAGGACTTTCTTCCGAAGGACGTGCCCACTACTCGATGTATGATACGATCGTATTCCGTATTGTGTATTGTATTATGTTTGTATCCCGGACATGAGTCCGTGGACGATTATATTTGCATACCGTTGGTGATGTGATGTCCGTATGACTGTTTGGCTTATTGTATGCATGATGATGTATGGGAAAGTACGGGATTACCCTTGATGTATGATCGTACAGGGTTGCATATTTGAGACAGACCCGCGGTGTAGTCTCTATTGGTGCTAGTCACCAACCCCTTGACCTTTCGGGTGCGGGCAAGGGGAAGTCATGTACCCTGGTTCCGGGTTCCCTGGAATTCGGGGCGTGACGAGCCTCTTCAGGCTTTGATAGCATTTGATAGACAGATTTTTAGCCTTCCTAAAAGAGTTAGCTAACGTCGTTAAACCTCTCTTCAAGATAATTAATTCCCTTAATTTGTACTAAACAGAATAGTAGAAAGTAAGGGGTCGAACCCACAGGGATTAGCCTAGTTCTTTAGTTTTTAAACCAAACCAGTCAATTAGTCTTGCTTTATAAAATGTCTTGGCAAAAACAAATTCTTTTTATAACTAAAGATCTAATTTTTATTTGGTTTTCGAATAAACAAAGAAAGCAAATTGATTTTAGGATTAAGATTCAAGGATTAAAGGCATCTAGGGTCATAATTTCACCTCCCTATGTTGTTTCTACTGATTTTAAGGTTCTTGAGATTATTTAATTGATAACATGCTGTAATTAAGCCAAGGTACTACAATTGGTCATTGCCAGCCCTTCTAAGTGCCGTCTGCCTGAATGGTCATCATGACATCAACATGCAAAGCCTAATTATCATACCCATGACAGGATAATGGTCACACCAATCACAAATTATGTTATGAATCAAAGATTAGCCTCAGACTAAGGCTAAGAAAACCCAGGTGTACAGCCCAGATATTAAAAGATAAGAACAGATCCATAAAACATGCAATCTCAATTAAACAAACTTAATATTCAATCAATCAGTTTGACAACATAGAGGGCTACATTGCTCCCCTAGATAAAGGAAACTACTCACACATGTTCTTGGATAAATAATAAGAAATAAAGAACATCATCCTCAAGTAGGTGCAGCAAAACTCCAACTTTAGGTCTTCTCCAGCCGTCTGACCTCCTAGGGCCGGCAGCTTCCAGGATCAGAACCCTAGCCTCCAAAATCGTCAGCCTCTCTCTCTCTCTCTCTAAAAATGTGCCCCCCCTCTCTACATGCTCCAAAAGGGCTGCTGCCTCCTCTATTTTTAGAGAAATCTGCTGTGCAATGAGTGCCCTAGCCGTCAGTAGTTGCCACTTATCAAAACGACGTAGTTTTGATAAGTAGTTTCTATTTTTCTTCCAACTTGAGTACAACTCGAACCAAGCATAATTTGGACTAGGTGCTTTAGAGAAAAGTGCTTAAAATAACAACGCAAAGCAATCGATGCAAAAATCCAATTGCACGGCACATTGTACGTCATGTAGCCATATGACGTGCACCTCCAAATGGTCTGAAATTTTGCTCCAAGCTTCCTTGAAATGTGTAGAAGGCAGGACTGCAATAAAATCCTTGCATGTTATAATGGTCCATATGGCGTGCACTCTTGTTTTGCCTCCTTAGGCTGCCCTATTTTGCCAAAAGTTCCTTCTTTGGTAAATGAAGTGATTTGGCTGATGTCCATGAAATAAAATTGCCTAAAAACCTACCAAAACAGCTCAAAAACACACACACACACACATATATAGGCCAAACGGTCTTCCTAGGGTGTTAGAGCAAATATCTAAGAAATATGGATGAATTAAGTTCTAATCATGCTCTTTAATACCCTAAATCTGCACTAGAATAATGGCATAAATGCACGTTATCAGCATTAGATCCTATAAGTCTTCGACTCTGGTTTTCTTCGGATCTTAGAGCAGCTTGGTAGTTCTCAGGTTAATACAGGCTCACTCTATAATATAGTCTTTGGCTAAACGAGTCTGCGACTCTTCGCTAAGGTGCTTATAGTGGTTTCTCAATGAGCGTATTGAGTTACTACTAGCTGCGAGTCTTCGACTCTATATCTTCGAGTCTTCGTGGATAAGAAGGTTACAGGTTGGCTTAAGTTTAATGGTTCACTATGTGTTTAGTGATTCTTCGGCTCTTCGAGTCTCCGACCCTCACTGCGATTCTTCGAGTGACTCTTATAGTGAGCATACATAACATATGCCTGTTGTCTTAGCTACGAGTCTTCAACTCTGTTTCTTTGGGTTGCTCAGTTTGCTTTTGAGGGCTAAGATGTTCTTCAACCCTTTTGTTTCTTTGGTCTATGAACGTATGCTAGATCTTCGACCCCATGAGTCTTCGACTCTGTGGGTCTCCAACCCTCATTGGATATGATAATATCAATACCTTGGATATGATAAGATTTGCACCATTAAGTGAGAAAACAAATCGTATCACTGCTGGGGATATGATAATATCAATACCTTGCACTTTTGAAATTATGTGATTCGGCTCTACCAATGACTGAGCTTTGGAGTAGAAGGTATCAATGTCTTCAAGTATCATATCCCTAGATCTTTTATAGAGAGCCTATAATCCGGACTCCCGAAGAGCAAGATGAGCTTTGTCTCTCCAGACTTACATTGGAGCTTTCCAGGACATGTCCAGTTAATAACATGTCTAGGGTTCACATCATGAAATTCAAATTCGAAGGAGGCTTTGGGTGCCATTGACTCAATGAGGAAGATTTAGAAGTCGAGGAGGAGTAAGACGAATGATCGAAAGTTGAAGTGAGAGAAATTAGGGTTTGAAGTGAATCAAGAAGATATCACTCAAGGATATATAGAAGAGGCTAAAGAGGCAAGAGAAATAAAACTTGTAGTGCGCCTCCAAAAAATGACACCGTTCTAGTAAGTCTACGTCATCTATGAATTAGTTGATATATATATATATATATAGGCATTGAATATGTTTGGGAAATATGAACTTCGAAGAGACCTTCGAATCGGTATGTTATCTTCTTCGAACATTCGAATTGGTCATTTGAATTGAATATTATCTTCTTCGAATTTCAGGAGAGTACATTACTTCCTATTAGTGAATTATCCTCTTCAAACTTTTGAAACAATACATTCTCATGCAATAATACTGATTTTGAGAGAGATAGATCGAAATGAACATTTGAAACACAGAATCGATGGAGCGTTCACAACAATATTTGAGCAACCATAAAAGCACTAACCCATCAAGACAGATGATTCGAAAAGAATATTCAATGATACATTTGAAGAGTTTGTAACTCGAACTTCATGATAGCTTTGAAAAGTACATTTGTTCAGTTGTTTGAAAATTGTTTTGAAACACAGAGTGGATTGAGCATATCCTTTTGATAGAGAACACTTGATAATAGAGGATTAGTTCACCCAATATAAAAAGTACAATCAAACAAGGTAATACGTGATGCAAGAAGAATAAACCAAATTAAGCAACTAATGTTTTGGTAGTTAAGAATCATAAATGTGTCGACTATGGAATTTGTAGTTGATTAACAAGTTGAAATCTTCAAGTTATAGAATGAATATCAATAAGTGAAAGTCTCATAGTGGGATGTTGAACTCGACTTTGCCAACATTGTATACAAATCATTGAGAAATTCTCACAATGACGAATTAAGACTTTAGACGTCCGTCTACCCTTTCCATGAGTTGAAAGTAGCCTCACTTAAGTGTATCATCACCCACTCTTTCTCGATCAACTCAGAGAATGAGATATACCTTCAATACTTTTTCTATGATCATTTGACCTTTTATAGCTTCCACAAACCAAAGTCTAACAATATCGATCTGAAATTTTTAGTTAACTGCAAATGTCAGGATTGTTAGAAATCTATCTGGGCTGAATTTTATTCTTTTTATTGTACATTGATGTTGTGGAAGGAGCTTACAAACACAAGAGAGATATCTAAAATCTTGCTTTTGATAGTGTCTTAGACATTAACATTATAACTTCTTGAATTGAAAAACTACATAACTTGAATCTTGTAGTGAGCTTGAAGATTTGAATAAGGAGTGGAGTACAAGATATTGTTTAGATCGCAACATATCCTTTCATATTGCACATAAATAGAGTGAAGTGTTAATAAAAAGATTAATTGTGCTAACACCAACACTTTGTTAATCTTAAGATCCTTCGCACCGATGTCGAAGAAACAAAATAAGTGCTCCCTCCTAAACTCGAGTTCTTGCCTTTTTTTTACATCACTTTGGCTTTTGCAACATAAGCACCATTTTCCATATATTCCTTTTATCCTTAATCCCTGATCATACTAAAACACATCAAGAATATCTTTCATCTCTAAGTGAATCACTCAAAGCAATTATGATGTAGTCACTCAATCACACATAGACACTTCACTCAAGTCTTAATGGAGATGCTCTAACATGTTATCAATGCACACGAGTATTGATGAGAACATTTTATATATATATTTTCCCCCTCTTTTTTCCATTTTTGATAGCAAATTATAATATAATTAGATGTCATTTGTATAAATATATGTTGTTTTGCTTCCCTTTTGCATGTTTGGTGTGTATTGGTGCGTTTTTATAGGTTTTCATCGAGTTTTGGCCCAAACAGAGTTAAAAAAAGGGCAAAACGGGCATCAAATAATGTTGGACAGCTAAAAAAACACTTTACACGGGCCATGGCGATGTAGTGCCTGACCATGACAGGCGTCTTTTACTGTTTACATCGAAGTTCTCGCTATGGCCGCAAAATTAATGGCTGCCGACCTTCATAAACATTCAGGATCTCATCGCTGTGGCCACGGATTTTAGTGGCCATGGCCTTTGACGATTTCTTATTTATTTCTTGTTAATATTCTACCATTTTTGGCAACGTGTTTGGCATTAAAAGGACTAGTGCAGTCCGTGGTTTGACATCAGAAAACTCAGGAAATACAATCTAAAAACGTTTTAGAGAGAAAGGGAGGTGGAAAGAAAGGTGAATATTGAAAAGAGGGTCAATTTCTTGAATATCAAGGGAAGGACATTGGCAATTCGCGTGTGACGATCCTTTGCCCCTTAATTTGCAAGGAATTTTCTCTTTAATTTGTATGAAATCCTCATCCATGTGTGGCTAATCTTCTTGTCTAGGGATTGGGAGTAGCACAATCCCAATTGAATATTCTTTGCAATGATATTGTGATTGGAAAATTATTCTCTCTAATTCTTTATCTCTTTTTGGCATGAAAATATTATTGTGATTTGTTTAAATAACTTTAACAAATTGCACATCCGAAATAATTAATTGAAGGATCGAAAGATGAAAATTAATTATTAGAACCCCGGATTGAGAATTGGGGCTTTGTGTGGCACGAAAGTAGACCACCATCCCAATGGGAAAATTATTTGATTATCACATGATTTTAATGGGTTTGATTCTATCTCAATGTACCACGAAAGTAGGACGTTGTTAGACTTAAATACGTCGTTATTCTTACGAAAGTAGTTAACGATTGCAAAAGGATAAATCACCCTAAAGATAAAGAGAGAATTAATCCAATTATGTTTAATGCAAGAATAGGAAATTGGGAATCGGTGAAACCATGAACCTTGGGCATTTGTTCCATTGATTTCTCTCTATTTTAAATCAATTGTTTTCTGAATTTTAATTTAATTAAATTACTTTATTTTATTTAATAATTAATTTATTAAAATCTTAAAAATCAATTGCCTAGACAATTAGCGCTGAGAATTTTAGGGATTCTTAACCCTTATCCTTGTGGGATCGACCTGCAATCATTGGCTACACTACATTGACGTTGTTGCTTTGCGGTTTAGTGGTAGAAATATTGCTATCAAGTATCATACAAAGGAGTTGATCCTGACAAATATTGATATATCGTCTAATATACTATAAGTCCTCAAACTTTCTAATCACTTGCAAATAAAATAAATGACAAACATTGAGATCATATTCTCTACATCATTCAAAACATATGGAAGATGTACATGATGCTTATGCATTAAGATCTAACATGCCTAACTTATAAAGTAATTCATTAAATGTAGTTTCAGGCAAAGGTTTTTATTGGACCTCGGCCAGGGCACTCACTATCACAATATTGTCCGCTTTGGGCCTTACACTTGCGTGCCCACGCATGGGCCGCACCCGCACGGATTTATTTCTAATGGGCCACGACCCGTTAAAAACGCGGGTGTGACAAGGTGCACATGAGTCTCGTCATTAGGACGACCTCAATGTTTGCCCTGACCGATGTGGGATTGTTCTTTGGGACTCCTTGCAGGAGGTTAGAGACCTAATAGTCTTCCTCCCAATCCCACCACTAGTCTAGAGGACCTGGCTCAAAACCACTTGTTAGACCTCGGCCAGGGCACTCACTATCACAATATTGTCTACTTTGGGCCTTACACATGCGTGCCCACGCATGGGCCACACCTACACGGATTTGTTTCTAACAGGCCGTGAGTCGTTAAAATGCGTTGTGATAAGGTGCACATGAACCTCCTCATTAGGACGACCTCAATGTTCGCCCTAACCGATGTGGGATTTTTCTTTGGGACTCCCGCAGGAGGTTAGAGACCCAACAGTTTTGTGAATATATCGGCTAGCTGATCATCGATAGACGTATATTCTATAGATATATCTTTTCTAAGTACATGATCTCCGATGAAATGATGCCTAATTTCTATATGCTTGGTTCTCGGATGTTTGACAGGATTATTAGTAATAGCAATTGCACTTTTGTTATCACACAATAATGGCACATGATTGAAATCCAAACCATAGTCATCTAGCTAGCTTCTCATCCATGAGACTTGTGCACAATGCTACTTGCCGAGACATACTCAGCCTTCAGTAGTTGAAATAAATACTGAGTTTTGCTTTATACTGAACCATGAAATCAATCCGGTTCCTAAAAATTGACCAAGTGCTAGTTGTGCTCTTCTTGTCAACTCTACATCCTGTATAATCCGCATCTGAACAACCCAACAACTCAAAGTTACTATCTCTTAGATACCAAAGCCCCAAGTTGATTGTTGCCTTGAGTTACTTAGATTTTCTTTTGACGTGCAATAGATGTGATTGCTTTGGATTGGACTGATATCTTGCACAGAGTGACAAAGACATGTAGCAAACATAATATTTAGCCTCGCTAGTTGTTAAATACAACAAGGATCATATCATGCCTTTGAACTCTGTTACATTTACCAGTTCAATAGTCTCATCCATATCCAACTTAGCATTAGTAGGCATATAAGTTCTCATAGATGTGTCATTCATCAGACCATACTTCTTAAGAATGTCTCTGGTATATTTAGCTTAATGAATAAAAATACCATCATCCAATTGTTTAACTTTAATACCAAGAAAGTATGTGAGTTCTCCCATCATGCTCATTTCAAATTCACTTTGCATCGTTTTGAAAATACATCACAAAGTTTTGGATCTGTTGACCCAAAGATAATATCATCAACATAGATCTAAACTAATAGAATATGTTCTTTTGTTTCTTTCAAAACAATGTGGTGTCAATTTTGCCTTTCCTAAGTTTATGCTTCAATAAAAATTCAAATAGTGTGTCATACCATGTTCTTGGGGCTTGTTTTAATCAATATAAGGCTTTCTTGAGTTTATACACCGTGTGTTCATTTTTGTGCTCCAAGAACCCTGGTGGTTGTTCAATATAGATCTCAATATTTATAGCCCCATTAAGAGATGCACTCTTGATATCTATATAAAAAACTTTAAATCCATTGTATGATGCAAATGCAAGAACATTCTTATAGCTTCAAGTCTTGCTACTAGAGCAAAGGTTTCAACATAATCAATGCCCTATTCTTGACAATAACCTTTAGCTACCAGTCTGGCCTTATTTCTCACAACTTCATTTGTATCCAGTTTGTTCCTGAATACCAATTTGACTCTAATAACTTGTTGTGATTTAGGTTTATCAACTAATGTCCACACATTATTTCTTTTGAATTGATTAAGTTCTTCATGCATAGCTTCAATCTAGCTAGTATCTTGTAAAGCATCATCTACTACCTTTGGTTCCATTTGTGACAAAAGGCAAAGATGTAAGCTTTCATTTAAGGTAGCAGATCTTGTCTTGACTCTGTATTAGGATCACTAATCACAAGCTCTTTAGGGTGATCTTTTCTTTAGATAAAATTTTTTGAAGTCTAGAGAGGGGGGGGGGGGGGGGGGGGGGGGGGGGTGAATAGACTTTTTTGTACTTATATCTTGAGATCTTTTTATCAAAAGAGTAGATTTAGAAAACAAATCTTGTAAATAATATGCGGAAACTGTTGGTCCCTGGGAGCCTAGAGGGGAGTGCATAGGCTCTAATTGAAAACTCTTTGCTCGTCTCTAGCACAACACTTATCTGGTTAAATGATAAAATCAGTGTGGAAGATAACCAGGATAGTGGAAGTATTTTGTTCTTATTATCAAAAGATAAATACAACAAAATAGTAGCAGATTGAAGCTTATGAAGCTTTTTGATCTACTAAAAAACTCTCTTACACTCTGTTTACAATAACTTACACACTAGCCAATATGATCTCTAAAGCTCTTGTACATGTACGCGCTTATATGAAAATACGCAAGTGTTAATATATATAGCCATCTCGTTAGAAAACATCCTTAGAACTTATTCTTCCAGCAGCGTGTGGCATTGGCTGCTCCTTGGAAATCTCTCTGCTTTGATTGCTGCGGATGTGGAGCTCAAGATCTTAGGTCTTTAAACTTTGAATTACTTTGTATGATTCCAAGTGCAATTAAAGTTATGTCCACATCTCTGTGTGGTCCATGTGTAAGATGATTTAGGTTTTCAACGAGTTTGTCTTACATCGGGACACGGAGCGACGACTTTGAATACGAAGCTAATAAGTTGTAGTAGTGTCTTCTTAATCCATTGTAAAGTTCTTTACTCCGTGTTAATGAAGCTCGGATCCTTACTCCGTGTCAATAGTTGCTTACTCCGTGTCGGTTTGATACTGGAATCCTTCTTCCGTGTCGCCGCTTCCTTACTCCGTATGAATAAGAAATCCGGAGAGCTTACTCCGTATCAGCACTTCCTTACTACGCACGAGTTCCTTACTCCGCATGAGTTCCTTACTCCGCATGAGTTAAAAGGTTCGGATGGCTTACTTCGTATCGGCGCATCCTTACTCCGCTTGAGTAAAAGGTTCGATTCCTTACTCCGCATCTCTTTTCTTTACTCTGTGCAAATAAAGAACTTGGGTCCTTATTCCGCACAAGCCGTTCCTTACTCCGCATGAATGAAAGACTCAGATTCCTTACTCTGTGTCTTCTTGTCCTTAGTCCGCTTGAGTGGAAGAGTTAGCTTTTTATTCTCATCACTGTTCTCTCTTACTCGGTGCGAGATGTAAACTAGGATTCTTATTCCACATCTATTTAACTTTGTCCATTAAAGTGTTAGACGTGGATTCCTCAGTCCATGACTTTAAGTGTTTAGTCCGTACGAGTGATTCTTACTCCGTATCAAGTGTAGACTTGGTTATTTACCAAGTGTTTGACGACACTCACGTTTGTCCGAATCAAGATTATGTATCCTGTCCTCGCCTTTGCTCTCACAAGTGTTGATTCCACATAGAACAAATCTTCTATAATAACGTAAAATAAACATGAACATTCTCAAGTCAAATTACATAGGGTTTTATCAACATTATCCAAATTCTGGGTTTGATCCAACGAAACTAAACACAAGATGTTTTCTAGAAGTAATGATATTCCCAAGATCCAAGCAAAATTGTCTGGGTATATGTGTGTGTGTACAGAGAGGGGGGTCAATATGTATAATTAAAACTATTTTCTATAGTTTTAAGAATAGTATGATACTCAGAGGTATTTTACAGATGTGGTTTTTCTTTGGGTGATATTTTAGTGTCTTATGCAATATCAAATTAATAGTAGGTATGTATGGGAAGTAAAAGAGAAAGACACACGGTTTAGGTAGTTCGATCAATGTGATCTTCTCCAGGGTGGTGAGGGTGTACCTACACCGAGACCAATCCACTATAAGCTTTGGTTTACAGTAGGACCAACTCTCTTTTCTCTTAAATACAAATACAAAAATAGTATTACTTCAGAACTCACTCACTTTGACGAGTCTTCACCTTCGAATCTTCAAGTCTGAGTCTTCGAGCCTTGGATCTTCGAATTGATCTTTCAATTCTTCTGCTCTTCAGCTTCGAATCTAGGTTAGAACAAGACTTTCACTCTATCGGTCTTCGAGTCTTCACGTCTTTGAGCCAGCGATAACCTCTGTTGGATCAAATCCAGAATTTGGACGATACAGATAAAATCCTATGTAATTTGATTTGAGACCTTGTTTATTTATTCTAAGTTGTTGCAAAAGATAAAACTCTAAATCGGATCTTCACTCTTGAGAAGAAAGCTAAGGACAGGATACATAATCCTGATCCGGACTAACTTGAGTGTCGTCAAGCACTTGGTAAATAACCAAGTCTTCATACGAGAATAAGGATCACTTGAGCGGACTAAGTACTTAAAGTTACGGACTAAGGATTCCGTGTCTTACACTTAAATGATCTAAGTTACAAAGATGCGGAATAAGAATCGTAGTCTACTTTTCACATAGAGTAAGAGAGAATTGTTATGGAATAAAAAGCTAAATCTTCCACTCAAGCGGACTAAGGACAAGAAGACACGGAGCACGGAATCCGAGTCTTTTATTCATACGGAGTAAGGAAGGACTTGTGCGGAATAAGTGTTGGAACCCATTTTGTCCGGGTTGGACATACTAACCCCATTTGATATACCTTTCTCGCCCATGCCATATACCTTGTTGAACAGGTCCACAATGATCCCATACTTCCAAGGAATGGTTAACCCCAATTTGCACGAGATGGATACAATTGACACGGACGGGGGAGTCCAAAATTAATGACTTTTGCTACAAATCTTTGAAGCGCCCCAAGACCAAAATCAAGAGATAGAGGAAGAAATTTGGAGAATAACGCACTTGACCGAGCTCTATTCGATTTAAAATGAAGAAGTTATGGCCAAAACAACTTTCGTTGGAAAAAGTCAAACTTGCCAAAAGACGGTCAATGCCCCTGGTCAAACTGCCCGAAAAAGTGATCATGCGGAATTCTCTAAAATGTCTATATAGGCGAATACGGGTCTTCCCAAACAATCTCTAAAAGGTCATCCATTTTTGCATTATCGGTAAGGGTAAAAGGGTAATTAAAAGTTCGAGGTTGACCGTTGACCGTTGACCGTTGACCTGCCGACACTTCGACCCATTGACCTTCGAAGCCCCAAAGCATCGAAGCCTCGAAGCCTCGAAACCTCAAAGCCTCGAAGCATCGAAGCCTCAAAGCCTCGTAGCCTCGTTGCCGACACTCCGACCTACGACTTACCCCTTCGGACTTTCGAACCTTGTGAAGATGCAACGCCTCGAGACTTACGACGCCAGGACTTGCGACGCCTTCGACACACGACCTACGACCCCTTGACCTGCCGGCACTCCGACCATCGACCCTTGACCCTCGAAGCCCCGCTGCCGACACTCCGACCTTTGACCCTTGACCTGCAACGCCTGTAAGCCTTCGACCCGTTGATTGTTAACCTTCGACCTGCCGACACTTCGACCTGTTGACCGTTGACCTTCGCCCCACCGAAATTCGACCCACCGAAGCTTCGACCATGCCAACACTTCGATCCTCCGACCCCTTGACCTTCGCCGATTGGCGTTTTCGGCCTCTTCCCGGGCTTTTCTCCGCGGGTCGTTCATGAGACCCGTATTCTGCGCCTGGCCATCCGACAAAGAATCATTTTTCAACAACTTGTCAGTCACATGTGCTAAAATACAAATTCAAACGGCAATCACGAGTTGCCCCATTTTACGCACAGGCTGTCCAACCACCAGACAAAGCACAAAATTTGCAATTAAAAAACGCCGGCCTTCATAATAGAGCATTAAATGCAGCAATTAATGACAATCCGGCCAAAATTCGCCAGCCCTTTAAATCCAGGCTCCTGTCCACGTGAGAAAGGGAGACACAGAGAGAGACCCATCAATACATGAAAAAAAACGCCCGGCTTCCTCCAAAAAAAAAAACACCCCGAAAAAAAAAAAACGGAGAGAGCCCTGATCATTGTTGAAAAAACCTGATACCATTTACACCCCAGCCTCGTCCCAGCGCAAACAGAGAGGCATAGAGAAAAAAAAACAGAGAGTTGAGAAAAAAAAAACATAGAGAATAAAAACCCAGATCCCGCCAGCTTCTTCCCTGCAAAAAAAAAAAGAGAGTAGAGTCCCAAATTCTTCCCCACGCGAAAAGAGAGAACCCTGTCGCCATCTTCACACCCAGTTGCCTAATTCCAGATTTTCGCCCGATTTTCGCCCAACACTTCCCCTGTCCTAAAATCAAAATCGCCCATCCTTCCCAACTTCTCTTTCCCTCTTATTTCGTTTCAGCCTTTTTTTTAGCAGAAGAGAGACAAAAAAACAACGCCAGTCTGCCTTTCGTTTTTCTCTCTTTTTCTTACGTTTCTATCATAAAAAAACAAAAAAATCAGTGTACCTTGGTAGTCTCCACAGTACGTCCTAGCTAATCGTTGCACTTGGTGCTGCTGGAATTTGGTGATTTGGGTAAGCAAGCGTCTTTCGGTATAGAGGAATATTTCGAACGGACATCCCGTAATAAAGCCCCATTCAAGTCAAAGTCAGTGTAATTTACATTTGTTGCACTTTTTTTAGATTATTTATATTTATATTTAATGTGATTTTAGTATTTTCCTGGTTTTCATTTTTTAGCTTATCTCTATATTTGATGTAATTTTTAGTATTTGCTATTGTATTTTCCTTGTATTTTCATTCTTTGTATGTGGTACGTTGTAATATGTAAAATATAGTGGAAACAAAAAAAAAAAGAGCGCAAAGAAAGGCATAAGAGAAAGAGGAGATGAAAAAAAAAGAAAAAAAAGTGTTTTTCTGTTTATTTATTTGTGGATGTTATAATCACACACTCCACAGTTTTTTTTACTTTAATGCATATGTTCATTACTTTGATTTAAGATTTTGGGTTTTCAAAAAAAAAAAAGGGTTTCCAAAAACAAAAAAACAAAACAAAACAAAAACAAACAAAAAAAAACGTTTTCATGTTTTCAAACAAAAAAAAAAACCAAAATTAGTACTTCAATTTCCAAAACCAAAAAAACAAAAAAAAAACAAAGACAAAAAAAAAAACAAAACAAAACAAAAACAAACAAAAAATGTATGTTTTCTAACCCAAAAAACAAAAAACAAAAAAGGGAAAATAAGAAAGAAAAAGTCATATTTTCAATTTCCAAAATAAAACCAAACACCAAAACCAACCCGTAGGATCTCATTATCCACTTCAAATAAAAACCCAAAACCTTTAGGACTCCCTTTAGAAATTTAGGGTAAATCCATTTTCACCATGACTTGAATAAATAACTTAGCTAAATAAAAATCATAGACTTTTTTGGGAACTTAACCCATGGTGTACAGAGCCCTCTATTGAGGAAGTTTGGGAACCAACGAATAAGATAGGTGTAGCAATAAAAGCCCATCAGGAGCATTGACCCACATTTTGTTTGCTCATTCCATGCCATGCTAACCTTTGTTTTGCAGGGTAGTCCTTAAGTCATCCCCTGCACATATTAGCTTTTTTTTTACTATTGGTTTATTCTTTATCCTTTCTGACTGCCTTGATATATATTAACCTGTCATCCTAACCTGTCATCATGCATAACATGACATTCATATAGGCATGGCAACTTTCAGTCATCTCCTAAAAGGCCCTCAGGACAAGGAAGTTGTCGCAGGTGGTGGCCCAAGCATCCGGAGACATTTGACAGACAAGATTTTTAGCCTCTCTAAAAGAGCTAGCTAATGTCGTTAAATCTCTCTTCAAAATAATAAATTCCCTAAGTTTGCACTAAAAGAATAAACGACAAGAAAGGGGTCGAACCCACGAGGATTAACCTAGTTCTCTAGTTCTCAAATCAAATCACCCAATTACTCTTGTTCTATAAAATGTCTTGGCAAAAGTTTTCTTTTTTAAACTAAAGATCTAATTTTTATTTGGTTTTCTTAATAAACAAAGAAAGAAAGTTGATTTTAGGATTAAGTTTTAAGGATTAAAAGCATCTAGGGTCACAATTTCACCTCCCTATGTTATCTTTACTGGTTCATGGTATTAGGGTTGTCGATTGAAAACATGCTAAACATAAGCCAAGGACAACAAATGGTCATTGAGGTCCTTTTAAGAGTTGTATGCCAGAATGGTCATCTAAACACACAAACATGCAAAGCCAATAAATCATACTTGCAAAAGGATAATGATCACACCAATTACAAATAAGTTATGAATCTCAATCTGCCCCAGACTAGGGCTAAGAATACCAAGGTGTACATCCAAAGATAGAATTAAGAACAGATTCATAAAACATGCAAAACTTCAATCATCCAAACCCAAATATTCATAAACACAACGAAAGCAACAAGGGGGCTACATTGCTCCCCTAGATTATAAGACTACTCACGCATGATTACAAGCAAACACAAAGCAGAAAAGCTCAACATCTTCTTCTTGATCACGCGCACAAGCAAAGCTTCAAATCCAGGCTCCAAAATCCGCGACGGCCGCTGCGACGGCTGCGACGGCTGCTCTCCTAGGTCAAGGAGCACCTCCAAGTCGTGGAGCCTCTCTCTCTCTCTCTAACGTGTAGGGGGTTAGGCTTGGCTAGCAAGGGGCGTGGAGCTCTTATTTATAGAGTTTGGATGGGCTTTGAGATGTGTAACCTAGCCCACTTATCAAAACGGCGTAGTTTTGATAAGTAACACTCGAAACATTAAAAACTCTATCTTCCATCCACAATTTGGACTTGGGCCTTTAGGAACAAATGATCGGCATGGAAAAACGATTGGATCGGTCCAAAAATATCTCTGCACGCCAATTTGCACGTGATATGGTGAATTCACGTGCACCTCCAAATCAGCTCAAACTTCACCCCAAGCTTCCTTGCATCATGTAGAGGCCTGAGAGGCAAAAATATGCTTGCACGTGATATGGGTGAATTCACGTGCAACTCCAAATTAGCTCCAAATGCTCTGAAATTTCTCCTGGTAGGTAGAGGCCATCATTCTAAGCAACTTTTGTTCTTGCACGCCAATTGTTTGAGGTCATCTACTATGTCAAAAGTGAGGTCCAAAACCTGCCAAAACAACTTAAAAGCGCATGTATTTACAACTAGCATCTTCCTAGGGGTTAGAGCAAATATATATGATATATGAAGCAATAAGGCTCTAATCATGCTCTTAAACATCCTAAATAAACACTAGAATAATGGCATAAAATGCACGTTATCAAATACACCACACTTGAACCATTGCTTGTCCTCAAGCAAAAACATACAAGCATGCAAAAATAAAATAAACACGCAATCAAACGGAAGAAAAATAAAATAACAATCAAGGAGAATCATGGTTTCCTAAGCATGCAACTCTATCATGATGAAATGGGAATTTAAGCATCAAAATGAGTCATAACTTAGTTCATTCATGTCCATATCCCTAGTCCAACAACCATGCAATATCACCACTTAAATTTCGAGATATGAGCAAGCAATCCATGATAAAATAGCACCTAGTTTCCCTTTAAGTTCTTACCAAGGATAAGCAGCCTCACTCAAATATAATAATTCTCAAGCCCAATACCTATCAATGAACAATGGATAGAAAAACTCTATCTCTACACTCGCCATCACTATTGATTAAGTACTTGTCAAGCAATCATGAGAGTTCCCTATTGTGCTCATCAAAGAAAACACACTCTCTATTCTACTTTATTTCAACTCACACTCTATTCTAAACTCAATAAACAAAACATGAGCTAAAGAATTGAGCTCAACACTCTCAAAACACAAAACTGAGCCAATGTGGCTACACAAATAAATAATCACACATAAACATCAAGCCAGTGTGGCTTTTATTCTGAATCTTTCTTCTTTTTTTTTTTTTTTTTTTTAGTAATAACCTTACAAGGTTGCATTTTATGCTCTCCCTTGATGGATTATTCACTCTTTTTTTTTTTTTACTCACATAACATTGGTTTTTCTAATGCAAACCCCTTGCCATTTTGCTACATAAGGGGAGACAAAATTCATTGATGTCTCACATCCCATTTTCCAATTAAGTGATGGCTTTTTCACATTCCATATCACAGCCTTTTCCAATAATATCACAAAATAAAGAAAAGAATGCAAAGACAGTCACAATGACTTAGAGGTCTTGCATCCTAACTCCACACACCAAACACTGAGCACTAATAAGTAATCACATGCTTACTTGACTCCTACCATTAAATAACCAATGTTAAGTGCAAAGAAGAGTAGCAAATCAAACTATTACCCATACCCTAAAATGGCACTCAAAGGCTAAAAGAAGCTGTTCTCATTTTTCATTTCTTTTTCACTCAACTTTAAGGGTTACTTAGGTCTATCATAGCATTTCATGCTCAGCTAATATTCAAAACTCAGCTCCAAAAACATGGTGATATCATTCAAAAGATAAAGACATGAGTAAACCAATTCAGAGCACATTTTAACTACTTTAACACCCTTATCACAACATGATACTAATGTGGCATAAAAATTAAATTTTAAGCCAAAATTGCATACTTAATATCCATGTCTCTACAAGCAAATCATTCAAGCAAACAACTCAAACAATCATGCAAAAATTTTTTTTTTTTTTTTTGTTTTTATAAAAAAAAAATGCAATCACAACATAAAAGACAAGCAAGTGGCTCAATTCACTCCCCATACACCACACTTAAAATATGCTATGTCCTCATGGCATAAAATAGGGAGTAGGAAAAACAGTTACCCCTGGTTTGGCACACTGTAATAGTAGATGACATTGGCCACCATTCGTCGCACCTGAGCCACAAAGTCAGCCGACGTCTCGCCGCGCACTTCCCAATTTTCCTTCCCTTGCAGAATACCCATCATGTAGTAGCAAACAAAGATCCCACAGCTGAATTGGTCAGTGTTGGGGGAATTTGCATTTCATTGTAGTGAATAAGAGGGAGCTTGTCCGCCAACAAGCCTTCTTTGATCATTGCCACTTTCATGCGTTTGATGAACCCATGCACTAACCTGTCTTTTCCGTTTAGCAAACCCTTCGCCTTGGCTTGGATCATATAGCACGGCATGGCCTACATCCAGATTCACACGGACAAGTACATAGTGGCGGTCAATGTGCACCGGAATCGGCACCTCATGCACACCATGCCAAGGGCGGTGCCCTTCATTCTCTCCATTAATGCGTTGGCGCCATACCTCTTCGGACAAGGGTTGATTGAAAAGCTCACACAGCATGATGGAAGTGTACCCGGCTAAGGGGTAATTATGAGGCTCGCCCTCCACTACATACCGCATGGTCTGCGGAAGAGGTCTATCTCGTCGGCATAGAGATAGTCATTCTCCTGAGATCCTCTTCAAGCTAAAAGGAGTGAAGATATCATTATCCCGTATAAATCGAGCCCTATGACTGTGGAATTGATGAATTCTTCAAATGCCGTTTGGCTCTCTTCGAGATGATAAAGCTGGATTAATGATTAAATGAACAGGGAGGGCCAAGTAGATCTTCAGTTCAGCGGGCATGTATGCACCCCAAGATACTGGAAGTATAGCAGGCACTAGGGCCTGAGAATATGCGGGATCTGTAAAAGGCCGGAAGGGTGAATACCCTGTGCTGGCTCTCGCCTCCTCTTGAGGTTGGAAGGGTGAATACTGTAATGACCCGTGTGTAACCCGTGTGTAAGGAGTTAACCACAAACACCTTGGATGTTGGTACACAAGTTTAAGGTAAGAGATGAGCCCAAGAGGGGACTTTTGAGAGGTGCATGTGTCAAGCGATAGCGTACATTTATGCCCTAGGAAGATGCTATGCGTATACGAGGCGGTTTTAAATTGTTTTGGCTGAACTTGGAGCTCACTTTTGACCTAGTAGATGGCCTCAAACAATTGGCGTGCAAGAACAAAAGTTTCTTAGAATGAGGTCCTCTATCTACCACAGAAATTTCAGAGCATTTGGAGCTGAACGTGAATTCACCCATTTCACGTGCAAGCATATTTTTGCTCCTCAGGCCTCTCCAAGATGCAAGGAGGCTTGTGGTGAAGTTTGAGTGCATTTGGAGCTGCACGCCAATTGGGGAATTGGCGTGCAAATTGGCGTGCGAGGTGTATTTTTGCATGGTTCCCTTGGTTTTGTTATTCTAATGATCTTTCTCCAAAGGACCATGTTGCAATTCGAGTATTTTGGCCTATATGGGTGCGGAAAGGTGCTAACTTGTGTGATCAAAACTACGTCGTTTTGATCC
Organism: Taxillus chinensis; assembly: GCA_023512835.1. Lineage (NCBI taxonomy): Eukaryota > Viridiplantae > Streptophyta > Magnoliopsida > Santalales > Loranthaceae > Taxillus > Taxillus chinensis. The sequence goes on along the minus strand of CM042092.1, from coordinate 49,537,404 downwards.
TGGGTTTACTTAATCAAAACTACGTCGTTTTGATGTGGATGGTGTCTATATAAGGAGGGCTTGAGTTTGAGTTTAGGGTTCTTGTGTTCCTTTGCTGCAGCTTCTTGCTGAGAGAGAGAGAGAGCTAGAGAGAGAGAGGGAAGGGGAGTTGCTGGTTCTTGCCAGGAGCATCTTGCGTGGGGAGGACAGGCGTTTGGCGCGGGAGCAAGGAAGAGGCTGCTTTAAGGTAGGGGTTCTGTTCTTCCTAATCCCTCCTCTCGTCCTAGGGTCCTAGGGCGGTTTCTGGTCAGATCTGTTTATATATACATATGTAATCCATATAGGTGTGATCTCCTATATGGATGTTGGCCTTCAGTGGCATTTTAGTGTGGTTCCGTGGTCTATATGCTATATGTTTGATGAAAAGCCTGTGTGAATATAGTTGTGTGTATATGCCCATTACGTGTTTGGTATTATGCTTGTGTGGCGAACTTGTGATTTAGGGTATGTATGTATCCTGGGTGTTTGCTCTGTGGCCTGAATGGCTGGGATTGTGCACTTGTGAACGGGTGCACACCAAGTGTTTGGTTTTATACCTGAGAGGCTATGCATATTATGTGTTTGAAATAATGTCTGTGTGGGCGGGTTTGTGAGCTTTTGAATATATGCATGCTAAGTGTTCGACGTTATTCCTGTGTGACTAAGCATATTAAGTGTTTGATGTTATGCCTATATGGTCTTATGTCTTGTGTGGTTGCTTGTACACCCGGTGGCTGTGGAAGCCTGGGACCGTTTTGTGTTAGCCTGTGAGGCCGTGGAAACTTGGCCTGAAGAGGCGGTTAAATCACTTGGCCTGAAGAGGCGGTTAAATCACTTGGCCTGAAGAGGCGGTTAAATAACTTGGCCTGAAGAGGCGGTTAAATCACTTGTTGTTAAAGTGTTAGCCTTGTGTGGCGGTGGCGGTTGTAATTGTTGATGTGGTTGTTGTTATGTCTGTTGAAATTATTGTAACACGACACCGCACTTGTACACATGGCATGTAGATGCTAGGAGCATGGGATGGGTTGGGGAGACATGATCCCTACTGCGAGCTGTGGATGCTCACCCCTCCTACTATGGTGTGTTTTCTTGCAGGGAACCTACGGGCGTTAGGCGGGAACACCAAGGTGGAAGAGTTCCATTTTGTGGCTTTGTTTTGTGTTATTTGCATTATGTAATTTTTGTTGAGGCATTATAACCCCAGGGGGGAGATATTGTAATGAAGTTTGAAACATAATAAAGGCATGTGGTTTCAATTAAATAATTATATGATTTTGGTTTCTGAAAGAAATGTGAAGTGTATGTTGTATCCTACCCCTTTGTCCAAACCCGGATAAAGGGAGGGTCACGTTCCGGTCTCCTCGGGTTGGAAATCCGGGGCGTGACAATATGGTATCAGAGCATGGTCTAGTTGGCCTAGGGTAATGGGCGGATCTGGTTATCTTGAGTCCTTTGGAGGAACCTGGAGGGACGTGCCTGATCAACACGGTCCTCTTTGAGCCTCTAAGGTGTACTTGGGGTAGTCCAGACCTGAGGTAGGATTTGCATGCATTGGCATTAGGGCACTAGTTGCATTTGTTGTCTTTGTGTGATTGTGTGGGTAACCGAGATAAAGCATGTGAGAGAAAATATGAAAACATGTTTTAAATTGTGCAACTCTGATTAACTCTGATTTTATGACAACTTGAGCTGTGTGCTTGTGGAATTGCTGTTTGTGCAATGTGGTTTAATGAGAACTAAAATGTGTGCAGTGTGTGTAATTGTATGGATAAATGGTTTGAACGTGATAAAGTTTCAATTGTGCAACTCTGAAATTTTGTGATGATTCGAGCATGAAAGCAAGGAAAGGAAATTGTGGAATTGAAACTGTGTGCTTGGGAACTTGTGGCTTGTGAACTGTTAAATAAATAAAATAATAATAAAGAAATAAATAAATAAATAAAGACCTTAAATTAAACATGTAATAATGTTGGTGTTCTGTGATGGAGCATGTGATTTGTTTGGTATGGTGTGCAATAAACGAGGTTATGAGCAATGCAATGGAATGTAAAATTGGTATAGTCTGTTAAATGTGAACCTATAGACTTGTGTGGTAATAATGCGTGTTATAGCTTAAGTTGCTTAGTCGGTAGCGTCTCGCGATTGTTGAGATCATTGAGTGATAACTTAGAGCGCTGCCTTTTCGTGGAGCCAATGTCTCTGAAAATTGTGACCGGTACAACTATTGAGGTAGCAAAGAAGCCTGCCCCCCAGGCCGGGGCAAGTGGGAGAGCTGCAGGATGTAAGTAATGATATAATCATGGCGAGAGGTTGGCATCTTAAGCCTGGTAATTTAAGAGTTGAAGGATGAGATTCGACAACCGATTAAGAGCGAGGTACGTCGAGAGCTATCAACCCACATCATCGGGGGGATCTTGGGTGAAGATTAATTGAAGCATAGTTGTCCTGATCAGCGAAAGGGGCTCAAGAGGTAGAGACCCGGTTTCCCAAAGGGGTTATTCTTGCGGTGGACAACCGGGACATTGGAAGAGAGTATGGCAGGAAGAAGTACTAGTGTTGCGTCTATGGAAAAGTAGGACATCTCCAAGACAGCCTGTTTTGGTGAAGCAAGTCATGGTGCTAGAAGACCGGCTCAACGAGCTAGGGATAAAGCAAAATTCAAGTGAGGCTAGGAGGAGAGCATGGCAAGAACTTTCCTTAGTCAAGGGTACGATTTTGATTCTCGCGTGTTAAGATTGTTGTTTGGTGGTGGTAGCATATTCCTTTAATGATAGTGATCGGTTAAGTCTCGTCTTGGATTAGGTGAGGTCAGGTGAACCTTTGATTGTTGCGTTTCTAGCCACTGTTTTTATTTGGGTGGGCTCGTGAGCCACTGTTTTATGTTAGGTGAGGCTTAGAAGGTCGTTTGAGTTACCATTTTGGATGGACGTAGTTGGGGACCTCCTAGAGAATAAATGAGTAAAATAAATAAAAATATATATAGGATACCAAAAGACTAATAAATTACTAATGGTTATAAACGGTTGTTGGAAAGAGTTGGTGGTTTTAATATGGTCTAAAGTGTTAATCACATCTTTGTGTGGTAGTCAATTTTGGGCGCCCGTGTGTGAGGAAAGTAATAAATGTTCTTGTCTTCCCTACTACTCCGGCGTAGGTGAGATTACCTCTGGCCTAGCTAGCCTAGGAGAGGCTGGAGGCATGAGTTAGTGGCTTGTGGGTAGTGTGTGACCTGCGGTGGCAACCTTGAGTAATAGAAATGTGTTTTCATGTGAGTAGAGGTTTCTGTAGATGTGCTACCTAAGAAGGATGTTCTTTTGGTAACCTTTCCAAGTGTCACGGTTGAGGGAAGAAATTGCCACTAGTATAACCCACTCCTTGAGTCATTGAGATTTAAATTGATTGGTTCTTATGGGTGTCCTATGGAAATGGCTGCAAATCCTTGGGCGGCCAAACATTGACCACGTGTCATGCTAGTGGTGTGTGAAAGACCTTGGGTAATGTTCATAGGATATGTGGTGAAATGGGTTTGCGTATGTATAAAAATGTGATGAGTTCCGGAACTAGGTTATGAGTAAGTTTATAGGATCGTGCCCAGTGAACCCAATCAGTGCAAGCAGGCAAGCGAGTGAGATTGGGCAGGCCTTGTTTGGGTTTTTCCCCATAATTTGGAGACATCTTCCGAGGGGTTGGGGATGTATTCCTGGTGGTAGGACCATTCCGTTAATCCATGTCGTGTGGGTAATAGGCTTAAAAGAGGCAAGGAGGTGGGGACTAGTATGTCCTCTCTTACATGTGTTCTACACGATAGTTTATTTCGTGTGTTGTGGTTGCTTTGTTTTGTTGTGTGTGTTACATATGTACTAAAGGAGTAGCAAAGTTCTTATGTGTGGGCCTCGTGGCATTCATATGCGAGAGGAGTAAGAGGTGATGCATGCGCATATTATGTGCGGTGTGGGATGAAGAGGAGTGTTATGTGTAATGTTGATGCTATTCCTTGTCACGTGTGATGGCATGCTCGGTTAAAGTGTGAAAGTATTGAAGAGTTGTGATTCATTGAATGGAGTCGGATGTGAGTTTTGCTTGTAAGGGATATTAGTCTTACCCCTTTGGGGGGAGATTTGTGTCTGCGGCTACCATGGGGTCCTCATGCTACATATGTTCTTCTTGAAAGTCTTTCGTGTGCGTTTTGATGCGGTAAGTGACATGGTCCACGCCATCAAAGTGTTGGTGTGTTTGGGAGCTACGTGAATGTCCCGAATAAGGAGTTTGCATGCCTCGTTTCTTGTGCCTACCCGGAGGAATTGCAGTGACCATATTAAGCTGCGGTTAGAGCCTGAGTATTTCTTGATCCATTTGAGTGTTTTGCTGGTATGTTGAGATAAAACGTAATAGTTGATATAGTGGAGTTGGTGGGCCATGAGGTGGAGTATGTCTTGGAGGCAAGGGATTTTCTTGTGACTGTGCGTGGTGACACGAGAGGATTCCATTGTGGTCAGGTTGCAAGATAGGAGAGTTTTCGGTGTGGGGAGGACTATGATGTTCATAGCTACTTGGCGTCAAGGGATTCCTTATCGCGTGGTTCGTCTGCTGACTTGGTAAGGCATTATCTCTTGGGGCATGCGGTAAGCCTCAGTTGTGAAGGCTGTGTGGGACCTTGACGGATCCCTGTTTAACCGTGATCACGGATGCTAGCCCGAAGTGTCCGAGAGGCGTTATAGTGTAGTGTTCTGGTTCATAGACTTCTTTTAGTCGATCCTCACGGTCGGTGACAGGTGATAGTCGGATGGTGGATTTTGGTCTTACCATGGTTGTGTGTGTGGTGCTGCCTTTCTTGTTTTCGTGCATCCTTGGACTTCGTTGGGCGCCAGTTGTTGACCGCAACCAAGTGGTTAAGGGCACACTCCATTCTCGTGTTTCTATGTCTAGGCTTGTACTCCGTTCTGCGTCACCATTGGCGTTGGTGGGGTTTCAATGTTCCTCGCTTGAGTGAGGTGGTTTTCGCAGTGATGATGGTGCCGCTGAGGTGAGCTCCCTTGTGGGAATGTGATTGTGGTTTGCATAATGCTGTCCTATTTGTTTGTGTTTCATTGTGACCTCATTGTGCTTCTTTGTTAGGGTGTGGTCTACCTATGGGCCGAGGTGCGTTGACTTCAACTCCCAATTGTTGGGTATTTTACGTTGTGGAGTGTTGGTCCCATCGTGCCGCGAGTTGGCATCTCCAACATTTGTGGTAACGATCGCCTTATGTGTTGCTTTGATCTTATCGCGTTGTGTACTATTTGGTTTCCCTTTTCGGGGACGAAAAGTCCAAAGGTGGGAAGGTTGTGAGGAAACTCCTCATGGATGAGTTTGTATGGTGTTAGCGAGTGGGCGGTGGAACGTTAAACGTGTAGTAGTGTTTTATTTGTGCTTTGTTCTTTGTAGTGGTGTTTATGATGTGATTTGTTAAACGTACGTGTTGGGGATGGGCGTATATGTTGTACACCGTCGTGGCGTGAATACTTGTGACATGTGTTAGGTGAGGAGAACAAGGGTTTGTGAGATTAGAATATGTGTTTCCCTATCATGCTTTGTTTTTTATTGGGTCCGTGGGCACGTGCCTCCATGTGTGTTATTGTGTGATATCTTCATTCACGGGTATGTGAATGGTTGTGGGCTATGTGCATCAGCAGTGTGTTGTGGAAGGTGTGTTGTATTTTAGGGGCCGACACGTCGTGCGAGGAGAGACATGGAATGTGAGTCCATGATGCGTGACCAACCCCTCGAGTTGTTCGAGGACGAACAATCTTAAGGGTGGAGGGGTGGCTGTTGGCTGGTGTATTTGTATTTCCTTTCGACTTTTGACTTTAATTTATATTGAATATGTTAATGAAATGTTCTTGTTGACCTAGATTGTGATGCATGTGGTTATGGACTGTGGTGGCACTATGTTATGTGCTATTATGTACAATGTGCGGTGTATGACCCATTTGGGTGTTGTAGCTCGCCGTGTGGCAAATGGGTAGCTTGTGTTTGTTTTCCTCGTATGTCATTTCTTTTCGAGGACGAAAAGTCTTAAGGGGGAGAGGATGTAATGACCCGTGTGTAACCCAGTGTGTAAGGAGTTAACCACAAACACCTTGGATGTTGGTACACAAGTTTAAGGTAAGAGATGAGCCCAAGAGGGGACTTTTGAGAGGTGCATGTGTCAAGCGATAGCGTACATTTATGCCCTAGGAAGATGCTATGCGTATACGGCGGTTTTAAGCTGTTTTGGCTGAACTTGGAGCTCACTTTTGACCTAGTAGATGGCCTCAAACAATTGGCGTGCAAGAACAAAAGTTTCTTAGAATGAGGTCCTCTATCTACCACAGAAATTTCAGAGCATTTGGAGCTGAACGTGAATTCACCCATTTCACGTGCAAGCATATTTTTGCTCCTCAAGGCCTCTCCAAGATGCAAGGAGGCTTGTGGTGAAGTTTGAGTGCATTTGGAGCTGCACGCCAATTGGGGGAATTGGCGTGCAAATTGGCGTGCAGGTGTATTTTTGCATGGTTCCCTTGGTTTTGTTATTCTAATGATCTTTCTCCAAAGGACCATGTTGCAATTCCGAGTATTTTGGCCTATATGGGTGCGGAAAGGTGCTAACTTGTGTGATCAAAACTACGTCGTTTTGATCCTGGGTTTACTTAATCAAAACTACGTCGTTTTGATGTGGATGGTGTCTATATAAGGAGGGCTTGAGTTTGAGTTTAGGGTTCTTGTGTTCCTTTCTTTGCACTGCCGCCTGAGAGAGAGAGAGAGCTAGAGAGAGAGAGGGAAGGGGAGTTCTTTGGTTGCTGCCGGAGCATCTTGCGTGGGGAGGACAGCGTTTGGCGCGGGAGCAAGGAAGAGTCGCTTTAAGGTAGGGGTTCTGTTCTTCCTAATCCCTCCTCTGTCCTAGGGTCCTAGGGCAGTCTGGTCAGATCTGTTTATATATACATATGTAATCCATATAGGTGTGATCTCCTATATGGATGTTGGCCTTCAGTGGCATTTTAGTGTGGTTCCGTGGTCTATATGCTATATGTTTGATGAAAAGCCTGTGTGAATATAGTTGTGTGTATATGCCCATTACGTGTTTGGTATTATGCTTGTGTGGCTGAACTTGTGATTTAGGGTATGTATGTATGCTTGGGTGTTTGCTCTGTGGCCTGAATGGGTGGGATTGTGCACTTGTGAACGGGTGCACACCAAGTGTTTGGTTTTATACCTGAGAGGCTATGCATATTATGTGTTTGAAATAATGTCCGTGTGGCTGGGTTTGTGAGCCTGTGAATATATGCATGCTAAGTGTTCGACGTTATTCCTGTGTGACTAAGCATATTAAGTGTTTGATGTTATGCCTATATGGTCTTATGTCTTTGTGTGGTTGCTTGTACACCCGGTGGCCGTGGAAGCCTGGGACCGTTTTGTGTTAGCCTGTGAGGTCATGGAAACTTGGCCTGAAGAGGCGGTTAAATCACTTGGCCTGAAGAGGCGGTTAAATCACTTGGCCTGAAGAGGCGGTTAAATAACTTGGCCTGAAGAGGCGGTTAAATCACTTGTTGTTAAAGTGTTAGCCTGTGTGGCGATGGCAGGTGTAATTGTTGATGTGGTTGTTGTTATGTCTGTTGAAATTATTGTAACACGACACCGCACTTGTACACATGGCATGTAGATGCTAGGAGCATGGGATGGGTTGGGGAGACATGATCCCTGCGAGTCGTGGATGCTCACCCCTCCTACTATGGTGTGTTTTCTTGCGGGAACCTACGGGCGTTAGGCGGGAACACCAAGGTGGAAGAGTTCCATTTTGTGGCTTTGTTTTGTATTATTTGCATTATGTAATTTTTGTTGAGGCATTATAACCCCAGAGTGGGGAGATATTGTAATGAAGTTTGAAACATAATAAAGGCATGTGGTTTCAATTAAATAATTATATGATTTTGGTTTCGAAAAGAAATGTGAAGTGTATGTTGTATCCTACCCCTTTGTCCAAACCCGGATAAAGGGAGGGTCACGTTCCGGTCTCCTCGGGTTGGAAATCCGGGGCGTGACAAATACCCTGTTGTTGGCGCCGCCTCCTCTGGGTGAGAGTAAGATGGCCGAGTCAAGGTTCTTGTTGAGGTGGATCTTCCTGGGCTGGATAAGCATCTTCAGGGGGATGGAGAGGGTTCTTCATCGATATCTCCACTATAGGAGAATGTTTTGATGCTTTCCTCTTGCTCAAAGCCTTCCAGATTTTGCCTAGGAGGCCTTTGACTTCTTTGTTGTCCTTCCTCGGCGTTTCCACCTCGCACCGGGTTCCGGCATTGGCCTCCCCGAGCTGCTGTGTTTCTTCCCTCCAAGCTTCGATAGATGCGACGGAGGGAGCTCGGGGCCTCCCATGCTCTAGGTGATGCATGGCGGCTACATCTCGGGGCCTCCCATGCTCGGTTCTAGGTTGTGAAGTAGCTTGTTGGTCTCCAGAGATGAGTGCCATTAATTCTTCAAATTGGGCATTAGTGATGTGCCCATTAGTGACGCCCAATTGATGACCTCCACTTCGCTCACCACCTGCCCACTAATGCCTTGAAAGAAATTGAAAATGTCTTCTTTGTGTACATTGAACTGCATGTACATGGCGGTGAGTCTGTATAGAGTCTGCTTCCTTTGATCCAAATGAGGAGAGGTCTCCCTTGCAAAGTCTGTGGATCGCTCCACATGAACACCGTGCCTAGCGGGTCGTGATGGAGGAGGAACATTGGTTGCCCAATGACCTCTGGTGCTGACCCCCAAACCTCCTTCACTTGCAATACTCTTAACACCCAGTGAAAAGGAAAAGTAATGCTCTCCATGGAGGAAAATTGCAAAGCAGGCATGCTTTGAAATATCACACACAAAATTCTGCCATTTATCCGCTTGGATGAGTTTTTCTTCCACCAATTAAAAATGGTAGTGGCCCAATCCACATTTAGCATGTGATCAATGCTATACATGAACTCCAGGTGTGGCTTAGGCACACTATCTAGCCCACTGGTCCAAATCAATAAGCATTTCCCTACCAGGTAAGCTAGGCATCTAAATTTTCCAACAAAACCATTCTTGGTATACCGCCTTCGACTTTGAAATTTTCTAGCATAGTTACATGCGGTACCAAATTCTCCTAGGCTTAGGCGAGGGAAGCTACTACCGGGTTCAGGGAGGTTAAAGCAATTTCTAATAATATCAGGGGGTTATTCGACATAAACCCCTTGCACAACCCCTATCGGTTCATCCTCATTCCCAGAGACAGATGCATAGAAGTCTTGTAAGGCAGAATAGGAAATAGCTGGGCAGGGCGATACTAACCTTTGTAATCCCGCAGTTTGAATTTTAACAGCCACCTCTCTAGCCCAGCCCGGGCTCACGAAGCCTCCAAAGCCTGCATGTCCAGAGCATGCCCCAAGAGTATCTCCTCCTCAGGTTGGCTATCAGCACTAGGTGAGTGCACCTCCTCCTGGCCAGTCCTCCTTGTGCGCACTATCTTTGGAATGAGAAAATAAGAACAAGAGCAGAAAACCGAAGAGCAAGAGAGCAAAAGGGCGAGCTTCTCTAATACTCAGATCCTGGAGTGATTTTGGTGTGGAAGCCTTTGAAGATGGCCTCCCTTTATATAGCGTGCGAAGGAAAGAGGCTCCAATTGGCGTGATACACGTGCCCCTAACTTTTCGAGTGTTCCGACCAAAATACCCTCTCGCACGTGAATTGGCTGAATTGGCGTGCGGTCGAATCGTCCCAAACTTTGGTGGTGGGTCCCCACCTAGCCGGCAAGCAATACTCCCTTCGCACGTGAATTGTGGGAAGCTTCTAGGAGGGCTAAAATCGGTATTTTGCATTTTTGGGCCTCCATATGACAACTAGCAATTTGCGTGCAAGAGTAAACGTGATTCACATGGTCTTCATCTACTATTCCGAAAGTTACGATCAAAAGGAGGTGCACGTGAATTGGGCAATTCACGTGCAAATTCACGTTCAGGCCCAAACCGGCCCAAATTTCTCCACCGAGTTGCTTATGCATTATGGACCATCTTTAAGTCTTGCACGTGAATTGTTTGAGCCCATCTTCAAGCACTTTTGGGCTTCACTTGCTCCTTCCTCCTTGACTTTGACTTTAAAAACAATTCCACAAGTTCGGGACCCAAAAATTTGCTCATCCTGCACATGGTTAGCTAAGAAAGGAACAAAGTCTCCTGCACAATGGTTAGCTTGCAAACAAATTTATTGAAGAAAACAAATAAGAGAAAATAACATAAAATAAAACACAAAGAATAAACATTGGGTTGCCTCCCAACCAGCGCTTTATTTAAAGTCTCAGAGCTAGACTTTCAAGTGATGATCATGCAATGGTGAAAGAGAGGGAATCAACTATCTCCCTCGAGTTGAATCAAAGTAAGGTTTCAGCCTATTGCCATTCACCCAAAATTTCTTGCCATCTACACTTGGAGCTCAAAGCTCCCATATGGCTTCTTATCAATTATCACAAAAGGTCCCATCCACTTGGACCTTAATTTGCCAGGAAATAACCTCAACCTTGTGTTAAATAGAAGAACTTTCTGCCCTAAGGTTAAAGGTTCATTGTTGAGTTGCCTATCATGCCATTTCTTAGTTCTTTCTTTGTAAAATTTAGCACTATCATAGGCATCCAGCTTAAGCTCATCTAACTCAATTAATTGAGTCATCCTAAGCTCCTTGATCTCTTGTGGGTTGAAATTTAACTTCTTCAAGGCCCAATGAGCCTTGTGTTCTAGTTCCACAGGCAAGTGACATGCCTTACCATATAGAATACGGTAAGGTGACATCCCAATGGGAGTTTTGTAAGCTGTCCTATATGCCCATAAGGCTTCATCAAGCCTTTGAGACCAATCTTTCCTATTGGCTCCAACAGTTTTCTCTAAAATGGCCTTAATCTCCCTATTGGACACTTCGCTTGTCCATTAGCTTGTGGGTGGTAAGCTAAAGACTTCCTATGAGTGACACCATACTTGTTCAATAATTTATCAAACAATTTGTTGCGAAATGACTACCCTCATCACCGATTATAGCCCTTGGTGTCCCAAAACGGCTAAAGATGTTCCTAGTAAGGAAGTGAGTCACAACCCTAGCATCATTCACTCTAGTAGGAATAGCTTCTACCCACTTAGACACATAATCCACAAAGAAGAAAAATGTATGAGTACCCATCGGAATTGGGGAATGGCCCCATGAAGTCAATGCCCCAAATGTCAAAAATTTCAACTGGAAGGATTCCAGTTAAGGGCATCTCATTTTTCCTAGACAAACCACCTACCCTTTGACATCTATCACACTTTTTGATGTAGACATAGGTGTCTTTCACCATGTGAGGCCAATAAAAGCCACACCGCATGATCTTAGCCACGCTTCTTTGCACCCCAAAGTGGCCCCCATAATGTGATGCATGACAATGATGTATTATGTCATCTACCTCCTCCTCAAGGACACACTTTCTTATGATTTGGTCCTGGACACCTCCTATAAAGAATTGGGTCTTCCCAAATGTATTTCTTAGCATCCACTACCAATTTCTTTCTCTGGTGGTAGTCTAACCGCTTGGGTATGAACCCAGGTGGCTAAATAATTGGCTATGTCAAGAAACCAAGGAAGATGATGCACCTCAAACAACTTCTCATCAGGAAAGTCATCTACAATGGGTAGAGACTTAGGTGCATTCTCCACACGGGAGAGGTGATCAGCCACGAATTAAGGGCTCCCTTTGTGTCTCTAATTTCAAGGTCAAATTCTGTAAGAGGAGAACCCATCTAATCAAGCGTGGCTTAGCTTCTTTTTTAGCAAACAAATATTTCAACGCAAAGATGATCAGTATAAACAATGACTTTAGACCCCAAAAGGTAGGGTCTAAACTTGTTGCAGACCATAAACCACAACTAAGCAACTCTTTCTCGGTGGTGGTATAGTTCCCGTGAGCATCATCTAAGGTCTTACTAGCATAGTAAATGACCCTAAACACCTTTTCTCGCCTTTGCCCTAAGACTACCCCCACAAAGATAATCACTCGCATCACACATTAGCTCAAAAGGTTGAGCCCAGTGGGTGTGACTATAACAAAGTGATGACTAACTTACCCTTGAGGATGTTAAAAGCTTCTAAGCAATCTTCATTAAACTCAAAGCTTGTGTCTTTTTCTAACAACCTACTCATGGGTTTTGCAATTTTTGAGAAGTCCTTAATAAATCTCCTATAAAAGCCAGGCATGGCCAAGGAAACTTCTCACTCCTTTTTCATTGGTTGGAGGTGGCGAGTCTCAATAGTGGAGATTTTTGCCTTGTCTACCTCCAAACCATGTCTGACACCTTGTGCCCTAGAACTATCCCCTCTGTTACCATGAAATGGCATTTCTCCCAATTTAGGACTAGTTCCTTCTCCTCACATCTCTCTAAGACCACATCTAGATTTTTTAAGCACTGTTGGTAGGAGGAACCAAACACCGAGAAGTCATCCATGAAGACCTCCATGATCTCCTTAACCAAACCCTGAAAAATAGCCATCATACACCTTTGAAAGGTGGCAGGGGCATTACAAAGCCCAAATGGCATTCTCCTAAATGCGAATGTGCCAAAAGGGCACGTGAAGGTGGTCTTTTCTTGGTCCTCGGGCTTAACCATGATCTGATTATACCCGGAATAGCCATCTAAAAAGCAAGTAGTGACTATAGCCACTAACCTATCCAACATTTGGTCAATGAAAGGAAGAGGAAAATGATCCTTCCTAGTGGCCTTGTTCAACTTCCTATAGTCAACACACACTCTCCACCCCGTCACGAGTGCGAGATGGGATCAATTCATTTTTCTCATTCTTAATCACAATCATGCCCCCTTTCTTGGGCACAACATGCAATGGACTCACCCACTCACTATCGAAATAGCATAAATTATACCCGCATTTTTCCATTTTAAAATTTCTTTTCTAACAACTTCTTTCATAGCAGGTTTAATCTTCTTTGTCTTTCGACGAGTGGGTTTAAAGTCATCATTCATTAAAATCTTATGCATGCAAATCCCTGGACTAATACCCCTAATGTCTTCAATGTTCCATCCTAGGGCCTTTTTATGTTTCCTAAGGACTTCTAACAATTGAGTACACTCCACATCATTCAAATTAGAAGCAACAATAACAGGGAATTGATTTGTAGAGTCTAGAAATTCATACCTTAGGTGTCCAGGCAGCTCCTTCGGTTCGGAGCTGGAGGCATGTCATCTTCTTTCTCCTCCTCGGCTTGCTCCAAAGAGTTTGTAATTTGCTCATTTTCCTCACCATCAAGTACATCTCTTCATCTTGTTGAGCTTCTATAAGTCAAGGGCTCCATCATTGGTGGTGGTAATTTCTTCCGCAAGTAATCTTCCACCAATTCCTCAAGGTCTTCAATCCAAAGGCAATCCTCCTCCTCTTGACCTTGCAAAGCCTTCCCCATGTGGAAGACTAAGGTTTCCTCATTAATTCTCGAGTTAGCTGCCCTTGAGCAACATCAATCAATGCACAACCCGTTCGAGAAACGGTCTTCCAAGGAGTAAATGAACTCCTCTATCTTCTTCCATCTCCAAAACAACAAAGTCCGCTGGAAATATGAAGGAGCCCACTTTAACTAGCACATCTTCAATGATTCCTTCAGGCCTTCCAGTGGACCGGTCTCGGAACCGCAATGATATGGAAGTGGGCTTCATGCCCTTAAGCCCAAGTCGTTTATACAAAGCGAAGGAAATCAAATTGATGCTGGCCCCTAAATCACATAGGGCCTGTCGTCGCGGTGCATTGCCAATCACACAAGGGAGATTAAAGCTGCCCGGATCTTTATGCTTGATGGGCAAACTTTGTTGAACAACACTGCTCACCTCGTTAGTGATTGCCACCGTCTCATGATCCCCATATTTCCTCTTCTTTGTCACAAAATCTTTGATGTATTTTCTCACCTAGGCATCTTGCTCCAAAACTTCCACAAATGGAATGTTAATCTCAAGCTTCTTGAACAAACTCAGGAAGCGCTCATACTCTTCTTCAACCCTCCTGGTTCCTCGGCCTCCGAGGAAATGGCATACTAGGCCTGAGTTCTTGCTTCTTCTTCTTGACTATTCTGTCTTGACTCACTTGCTTGTCCTTCTTCTCTTGCACTCTTTCTTCACTTTATCTGATTTTCCTTGGTCATCAGCTTCCAAGGGACTTCTCTGTTCTTCCTGGATTTGCCTTCTTCTTAGGCTCCTCGGCTTCATTCGGTGTCTTCCCGCTCCTTAGAGTGATAGCCTTGCAACTCTCCTTGGGGTTCACCTCGGTGTCACTTGGAAAAGTGTTGGTGGACACCCTTTGATTAAGATTCGTGCCATGCTCACAAGTAACTTCTCCATACTTTTAAATGAAGTCTCCATATTCTGAATTGAAGATTCCGGTGTGACTACCCTTTCCTCCAAATTATCCTCTCTTTTGGTTGGCTCATCCACATTCGATATACCCTTCCTCTTTGTTGTTGAGGCCGAGGTAAGTTCCTGCCGAATCCCGGAGGTGGGTGTAAATAATTATCCGTAGCATACGGATTTTGCTTCATCCCTGGAGGCACATATTTGTACTTGAAATGAGGTATCTCCCCTTGGTTCCGAGTTCTCTCGAAATGGTTGAGATTGCTGCATTCTGGTTGTACCCTAGTTGTTGTTGTTGAGGATAAAATTGTTGTTTCCGGTACAAGCCCTTTCCTCCAACATAATTTGCTTCTTCAGCTCCACTCCAGCCCCGCTCAACTACCTGGTAAAGCTTGTGATCCTTCAACTTTAAGAGCCAATACTTCCATGCCTTTCACTAAAGCTTGAATCTGGCTTGCACATCATTGGAAGAATTTTCAACTAAAGCTATCTTCTCCCTTGGCTTTGAAGTACGCACATTAGACCACCGCCAATCGCCTAATGACAGCCTCTCCAAGAGCTCTGCTTGCGTCAGCTCTAGATTCATCAAGCATCCTCCAAGAGCATTCACCTTGTCTTGTGAATGGGACCAAGACCTGTGTAGAAAGATTCAATTTGAATCCACTTGGGGTCTTCCATGATCAGGGCATCTTCTCACTAAGTCTTTGAAACGCTCCCAAGCTTCATGAAGAGTCTCCATCTCATCTTGCCTGAACCTGCTAATCTCTCCTCTAAGCCTGGATCACCTTGGAAGGAGGGAAGTATTTTGACATGAACTTGGTCCGCATCTCCTCCCAAGTGTTGATTGAACCTGTTGGCGGATGGTTGAACCAGCCAAGAGCTCTTTCCCTTAAAGAGAAAGGGAAAAGCCTTAGCTTTATGGCCTCCTCCGATACATTGTTGATCTTGATGGTGTCACACACCTGGTAGAACCTCATCAAATGCTGGTGTGGATCATCCACGGCTGTTCCTCCAAACGCGTTGTTGCTCACCATGTTGATCAATGCCGGCTTCAGCTCAAGCTATTCGCTTGGACTCTTGTCTGCCGAATCCCAAATAGTGGTCCGACATCATCGGCCTCGCATAATCTAAGAAGGTTCTGGGCATAAACCTATTACCCTCTTCTTCTGGATATTGGCCATTGTAATTGGCCCCTCCTTGCGGTGCACCACCATCAGTCCGAGATCTGCCATCAGATCGCCTACGGATTGCTCCAAGCCTTGCAATGCTTCTTCCGCCTCACGTGTTTGCTTCCCTAGTCGCTCTACGACGAGCTCGAACAACCTTTCAAGTTCCCGCGTAAATTGTATATCCTCCTCTCTTTGCATGCACAACTAGGAATCCTTGATGTATGTTCCTGTAAACAACAACAAGAACACACCCACAGAGCTCCGAACAATGCAAAATAAACAAATAAAGAACACAAAATAACGAGAAAAGTAAAGACAAAATAAAACACCAAGATCAGAATTCAAACAATTTCACTCAATGTTGATTTTAAAAACTAGTTAACCGTTGAATCCCCGAGAACGGCGCCAATTTGACAGACAAGATTTTTAGCCTCTCTAAAAGAGCTAGCTAATGTCGTTAAATCTCTCTTCAAAATAATAAATTCCCTAAGTTTGCACTAAAAGAATAGCAGCAAGAAAGGGGTCGAACCCACAGGGATTAACCTAGTTCTCTAGTTCTCAAATCAAATCACCCAATTACTCTTGTTCTATAAAATGTCTTGGCAAAAAGTTTTCTTTTTTAAACTAAAGATCTAATTTTTATTTGGTTTTCTTAATAAACAAAGAAAGAAAGTTGATTTTAGGATTAAGTTTCAAGGATTAAAAGCATCTAGGGTCACAATTTCACCTCCCTATGTTATCTTTCTTGGTTCATGGTATTAGGGTTGTCGATTGAAAACATGCTAAACATAAGCCAAGGACAACAAATGGTCATTGAGGTCCTTTTAAGAGTTGTATGCCAGAATGGTCATCTAAACACACAAACATGCAAAGCCAATAAATCATACTTGCAAAAGGATAATGATCACACCAATTACAAATAAGTTATGAATCTCAATCGCCCCTGAGACTAGGGCTAAGAATACCAAGGTGTACATCCAAAGATAGAATTAAGAACGGATTCATAAAACATGCAAAACTTCAATCATCCAAACCCAAATATTCATAAACACAAAGAAAGCAACAAGGGGGGCTACATTGCTCCCCTAGATTATAAGACTACTCACGCATGATTACAAGCAAACACAAAGCAAAAAGCTCAACATCTTCTTCTTGATCACGCGCACAAGCAAAGCTTCAAATCCAGGCTCCAAAATCCGCGACGGCCGCGGCGACGGCTGCGACGGCTGCTCTCCTAGGTCAAGGAGCACCTCCAAGTCGTGGAGCCTCTCTCTCTCTCTCTAAAACGTGTAGGGGGTTAAGCTTGGCTAGCAAGGGCGTGGAGCTCTTATTTATAGAGTTTGGATGGGCTTTGAGGTGTGTAACCTAGCCCACTTATCAAAACGGCGTAGTTTTGATAAGTAACACTCGAAACATTAAAAACTCTATCTTCCATCCACAATTTGGACTTGGGCCTTTAGGAACAAATGATCGGCATGGAAAAACGATTGGATCGGTCCAAAAATATCTCTGCACGCCAATTTGCACGTGATATGGTGAATTCACGTGCACCTCCAAATCAGCTCAAACTTCACCCCAAGCTTCCTTGCATCATGTAGAGGCCTGAGAGGCAAAAATATGCTTGCACGTGATATGGGTGAATTCACGTGCAACTCCAAATTAGCTCCAAATGCTCTGAAATTTCTCCTGGTAGGTAGAGGCCATCATTCTAAGCAACTTTTTGTTCTTGCACGCCAATTGTTTGAGGTCATCTACTATGTCAAAAGTGAGGTCCAAAACCTGCCAAAACAACTTAAAAGCGCATGTATTTACAACTAGCATCTTCCTAGGGGTTAGAGCAAATATATATGATATATGAAGCAATAAGGCTCTAATCATGCTCTTAAACATCCTAAATAAACACTAGAATAATGGCATAAAATGCACGTTATCAACATTCTACTTCGCCTTGGGGATTTTTCACCAGGAGAAGCCCACAAGGCATAAAATGTTATCATGGAAGATCATCTGGACTACACTAAGGAGATACGGACAATATGGAGGCAAGTGGTCCGACGAAAGGAAAAGCATATATATACAACACTTTGGGGATTTGCTCCATGTGACCGAGCCATCGGCGATAAGGATATGCTTGGGGCAGCCATATATTTCTGGGAGTCTCGACGGCGGTGCTTCAACTTCAATGGCATAGATCTTGTTCCCACCATAGAAGAATATAGAAGATTATTGGATATCCCCGTAGAAAACAAAATGAAGATCTATCTACCAGAGCCCGGAAGATCATGTCAAAGGGCCTTTGTTGAGATAATGGGAAAGCCAGGTATAGGACTCACCGACACCACAACCTATGGTGGGCGGGAATATCTTTCATGGGACACAATCAAAGAAATGATACAGCCGCAATGTAAGCGAGCGCACACAACCGCTTACACTAGCTATATATGGGCTAGTCATTTTCCCAAGGATACCGGCCCACATCGATGGAGCAATTGTAGATTTGGTCCAAGGTGTGAAAGGATGTCACCCTACTCCTGCTATCATGATTGAAACCATCCGATCTCTTACTTACCTGAGGAGTAAAGGCTCGGGGACGGTTCATGGGGTGCCTACCTCTCCTATGTACCTGGTTGCAAGGTCATTTCCCCGTATTGTTCATCGTTTTCCTGCTGTTTATCAGGTACCGGCCATAACACTACTAGATATTCTCGCTCGGGCAAGTGGAGCCTACCTAAAGACTTTGAAAGCCGGAAAAAGAAGTTGGAGAACCTCACGTGACCGACATTACCTGGATCGCTCCTTGGATGCCGGTGGTTTCCATGACTTATAGCTACGGGGACTACAATTGGGTCCCACTCTTAGGTCCCTGGGGAGGAGCTGCATATGCACCACCGCAGTGGGAACACAAGTGGGGGTTATCGATTATCCCCATGCTCTTTAGCATGGAAGAGTGTGACTTCACTTACATGCAGAACCATGCTCACAAAAGAAGGCAAGAAGATGTATCAAGCATGGTGCACACCACACAAGATCCAACCCAACGGTTCAAAACCTGGTGTTTACCCCGCATACATATCTTGGAGGGCACAACACAAGCCACGACTAACTTCGGACATGAAGGCTATCCTCCAGGAGAATCGGACTTTAAGGCAACAGATCCAAGAGGCTAGAAGCATCTCTAAGAAGGAGCTCTTCAAAGGCCCACATGGAGGGAAAAACAGATCGAGACCATAATGAAGCGAGAGGGAGGAAGCGGGTGAACGACCACCCCAGAGAAAGAGGCACCGTACTCCTTGGAGATGACTAGAAGTTTGCTCCAGGATCATGTAGCAATAGCCTTCATTTGACATGGCATTTTGCATTGTATGTTTGTATTGAGTGTTTGTATTATGTGTTTTGTTTGCAATAAAGTTGTTTGTTTCTTTAACCCTCCGCACATACATTCATGCATACATGCATATCAAAGGAAAAATAAAATAAAACATCCTTGTACCAGGTCGGTAGTGCCTTTCTACAGATTGCACACTCTTACAACCTTAGATCCCGGCGCAATCAAATACCACGATCGCGGCCGATGGCGAAGAAACAGAGAATAGACTCATGGGGTTGGAACAGTCACAACAAACCCTACAGGGGCAAATGTCTCGGAATTATGGAAATGCTCGCAAAATTGATCGAGGAAAGAGGAAGAACCCCGACAGGGGGGAACTCTCAATCACCACCAAGAGCAGGGGCAAGAAGCGGTTCAACCGCCCAATCCGGCCCCTAGCCAGGCACCTACCTATCATCCTGCGTGGCACAACCTCCAACTCCAAATCAAACTCATTTCACTATGCCCGCACCGGAAATGTAATGGAAGCGATGGGTTCCCCCAGCTCCTCAGGAAAATATTGAGTCTCCCGCTCTACGCCGACTCGAGGAAAGATTGAAAGCCGTAGAAGGCATGGACAGCTATGGCATGACCAGCCCACAAGACTTATGCTTAGTCCCTGGAGTGGTGCTACCGCCAAAATTCAAAATGCCGAGTTTGAAAAATTCAACGGGACCCGATGTCCCAGGACACATCCTGGCCATGTATTGTCAAAAGATGGTCGCTTATCTTGGTGAAGACAAGCCGATAACGTGCATTTTATGCCGTTATTCTAGTGTTTATTTAGGATGTTTAAGAGCATGATTAGAGCCTCATTGCTTCATATATCATATATATTTGCTCTAACCCCTAGGAAGATGCTATTTGCAAATACATGCGTTTTTAAGTGTTTTGGTAGATTTTGGAGCTCACTTTTGATATAGTAGATGGCCTCAAACAATTGGCGTACAAGAACAAAAAGTTGCTTAGAATGATGTCCTCTACCTACCACATAAATTTTAGAGCATTTGGAGCTGCACGTGAATTCACCAATTTCACGTGCAAGCCTATTTTTGCTTCCCGAGGCCTCTACGGGATGCAAGGAAGCTTGGGGAGAAGTTTGAGCCGATTTGGAGCTGAACGTGAATTCACCATATCACGTGCAAATTGACGTGCAGAGATATTTTTGGACCGATCCTATCATTTTTTCATGCTGATCATTTGTTCCCGAAGGCCCATGTCCAAATTGTGGATGGAAGATAGAGATTTTAAAGTTTGAAGTGTCACTTATCAAAACTACGCCGTTTTGATAGATGGGCTAGGGTACACACCTCAAGGCCCATCCAACCTCTATAAATAAAGCCTCCACGCCCCCGCTATGTATCCTAGACCCCCCTACACGTTTTTAGAGAGAGAGAGGCTTCACGACTTGGAGGCCGCTCCTTGACCTAGGAGAGCAGCCGTCGCACTGTCGCGGATTTTGGAGCCTGGATTTGAAGCCTTGTTGCACGCGTGGACTAGAAGAAGATGTTTAGCTTTATCGCTATGGTTTTGCTTGTAATCATGCGTGAGTAGTTCTTATAATCTATGGGAGGAATGTAGCCCCCTTGTTGCTTTGCCTGTTTATGAATATTGGGTTTGGATGATTGAGTTTTGCATGTTTTATGAATCTGTTCTTAATTTCTATCTTTGGATGTACACCTTGGTATTCTTAGCCCCAGTCTGAGGCGGATTGATATTCATAACTTATTTGTAATTGGTGTGATCATTATCTTCTTGCAAGTATGATTTATTGGCTTTGCATGTTTGTGTGTTTAGATGACCATTCCGCATTCAACTCTTAAAAGGACCTCAATGACCATTTGTTGTCCTTGGCTTATGTTTAGCATGTTTTCAATCAGGCAACCCTAATACCATGAACCAGTAGAGATAACATAGGGAGGTGAAATTGTGACCCTAAATGCCTTAATCCTTGATTCTAAATCCAACGTTTTTAGTTATTTCAATTGCAATTGTTTTCGTAAAGTAATTTTAAAACATAATTTTGTTTGTCGAGACATTGTTTTAACCAAGATTAATTTGGTGATTTGCGTGAAAGCTAGATAACTTG
Source organism: Taxillus chinensis (assembly GCA_023512835.1). Classification (NCBI taxonomy): domain Eukaryota; kingdom Viridiplantae; phylum Streptophyta; class Magnoliopsida; order Santalales; family Loranthaceae; genus Taxillus; species Taxillus chinensis. The sequence continues at coordinate 49,516,359 of CM042092.1, read as the reverse complement.
GTAATCTCTGGGATCGACCCCTTTCTTGTTGTTATTCTATTTAGCATTAGTTAAGGGAATTAATTTTTTTTGAGAAAGGATTTAAACGACAAGAGCTTAAACCTCACTTGGGTTTCGCTTACGAAATACCCGTTCGTCAAATTGGCGCCGTTCTCGGGATTCAACGGTTGACTAGCTTTAGAAATCAACATTGAGTGAAATTGTTTGAATTCCGATCTTGGTGTTTTATTTTGTCTTTTATTTTCTGTTATTTTGTGTTCTTTATTTGTTTATTTTGCATTGTTCGGAGTCGCTTGGGTGTGTTCTTGTTGTTTTACAGGAACATACACCAAGTGTTTGAGGAATTCCTAGTTGTGCATGCCAAGACAGGAGTTTATACCATTTAATTGGGAACCTGAAAGATTGTTCGTAGCTCGTCAGAGAGCAGGCTAGGGAAGCGACGTGAGGTCAAGAAGCATTGCAAGGCTTAGAGCATTCAAGTAGGTGAATTGATGGCGATTTAAGGCCTGATGGTGGTGCACCGCAAGGAGGGGCCAATTACAATGGCCAGGATCCAGAAGAAGAGGGGAATTGGTTTATGCCCGTAACCTTCTTAGATTATGTGAGGCCAATGATGTCGACCATTATTCGGGATTCCGCAGACAAGAGTCCAAGCAAATAGCTTCGAGCTAAAGCCGGTGTTGATCAACAAGGTGAGCAACAACGCGTTTGGAGGAACAATGTGGATGATCCACACCAAGATTTGATGAGGTTCTACCAGATGTGCGACACCATAAAGATCAACAATGTATCGGAGGAGGCAATAAAGCTAAGGCTTTTCCCTTTCTCTTTAAGGGATAGAGCTCTTGGATCAGGTTGAATAGTCCACCCGAGTTCAATTAACACTTGGGAGGAGATGCAGACCAAGTTCATGTCAAAGTACTTCCCTCCTTCCAAGGTGATCCAGCTCGAGGGGAGATTAGCAAATTCGGGCAAGATGAGATGGAGACTCTTCATGAAGCTTGGGAGCGTTTCAAAGACTTATTGAGAAGATGCCCTGATCATGGAAGACCCCAGGGATTCAAATTGAATCTTTCTACACAGGTCTTCGGTCCCACTCACAAGACTAGGTGAATGCAATGGCTGGAGGATGCTTGATGAATCTAGAGCTTGACGCAGCAAGACGGCCTCTTGGAGAGGTCACATTAGCTGATTGGCGGTGGTCTAATGTGCGTACTTCAAAGCCAAGGGAGAAGATAGCTTCGGTTGATAATTCTTCCAATGATATGCAAGCTCGGATTCAAGCTTTAGTGAAAGGCATGGAAGTATTGGCTCTTAAAGTTGAAGGATCACAACAAGCTTTACCAGTAGCTGAGCAGGGCTAGAGTGGAGCTAAAGAAGCAAATTATGTTGGAGGAAAGGGCTTGTATCAGAAGCAGCAATTTTATCCGCAACATCAACAACAAGGGTACAACCAGAACCAGCAGCAATCTCAGCCATTTAAGAAAAACCAGAACCGAGGGGGAGATACCTCATTTCAGTACAAATATGTGCCCCCAGGGATGAAGCAGAATCCGTATGCTACGGATAATTATTTACACCCACCTCCAGGGATTCGAGCAGAGACCGCCTCGGCCTCAACAAGAAAGAGGAAGGGTATATCGAATGTGGATGAGCCAACCAAAAGAGAGGATAATTTGGAGGAAAGGGTAGTCACCATGGAATCTTTAATGAAGAATATAGAAAAGTCGCTTGTGAGTTTGGCCCAAATGTAAATCAAGGAGTCTCAACTAAATCTTTTCCAAGTGATACTAAGGTGAACCCCAAGGAGAGCCGTAAGGCTATTACTCTAAGGAGCGGGAAGGCACGAAAGAAGTCAAGAGCCTAAGAAGAAGGCAATTCCAGAAGAACAGAAGCGGACCCCTTGGAAGCTGATGACCAAGGAAAATCGGATAAAGTCAAGAAAGAGTGCAAGAAAAGAAGGACCAGGAATGAGTCAAGACAGAATAATCAAGAACAGAGGCAAGAGCTCAGGCCTACTATGCCATTTCCTCAAAGGTCAAGAACCAGAGGGTTAAGAAGAGCATGAGCGCTTTCTCGAGTTTGTTCAAGAGGCTTGAAATTAATATTCCATTTGTGGAAATCTTGGAGCAGATACCTAGGTACATAAAATACATCAAAGATTTTGTGAAGAAGAAGAGGAAATATGGGGATCATGAGACGGTGGCGGCCACTAATGAGGTGAGCAAGTGTTGTTCAACGTAGTTTGCCCATCAAGCATAAAGATCCAGGCGCTTTTAATCTCCTTGTGTGATTGGCAATGCACCGCAAAGAAGAGGCCCTATGTGATTTAGGGGCCAGCATCAATTTGATCTCCTTTGCTTTGTATAAGTAGCTTGGGCTTAAGGGCACGAAGCCCACTTCCATATCATTGCGATTTGTTGATCGGTCTATTGGAAGGCCTGAAGGGATAATTGAAGACGTGTTAGTCAAAGTGGGCACCTTCATATTTCCAGCGGACTTTGTAGTTTTGGAGATGGAAGAAGATAGAGGAGTTCACTACTCCTTGGAAGACCGTTTCTCGAAATGGGTCATGCATTGATTGATGTTGCTCAAGGGCAGCTAACTCGAGAATTAATGAGGAGACCTTAGTCTTCCACATGGGGAAGGCTTTGCAAGGTCAAGAAGAGGAGGACTGCCTTTGGGTTGAAGACCTTGAGGAATTGGTGGAAGACTACTTGGCGTAAGAAATTACCACCACCATTAATGGAGCCTTTCAGCTTATAGAAGCTCAACAAGATGAAGAGATGTACTTGACAAGTTGAGGAAGATGAGCAAACTACAAACTCTCTGGGAGCAAGCCGAGGAGGAGAAAGAAGATGACGTGCCTCCACTCCCAGAATCGAAGGAGCTACCTGGACACCTAAGGTACGAATTTCTAGACTCTACAAATCAATTCCCTGTCATTGTTGCTTCTAATTTGAATGATGTGGAGTGCACTCAATTGCTAGAAGTCCTTAGGAAACACAAAAAGGCCCTAGGATGGAACATTGAAGACATTAGGGGTATTAGTCCAGGGATTTGCATGCATAAAATTTTGATGAATGATGATTTTAAACCCACTTGCCGAAAGACAAAGAAGATTAAACCCTGCCATGAAAGAAGTTGTTAGAAAAGAAATTTTAAAATGGAAAAATGCGGGTATAATTTATGCTATTTCCGATAGTGAGTGGGTGAGTCCATTGTATGTTGTGCCCAAGAAAGGGGGCATGACCGTGATTAAAAATGAGAAAAATGAATTGATCCCATCTTGCACTGTGACAGGTGGAGAGTGTGTGTTGACTATAGAAAGTTGAACAAGGCTACTAGGAAAGATCATTTTCCTCTTCCTTTCATTGACCAAAATGTTGGATAGGTTAGTGGCTATAGTCACTCTTGCTTTTTAGATGGCTATTCCGGGTATAATCAGATCATGGTTAAGCCCGAGGACCAAGAAAAGACCACCTTCACGTGCCCTTTTGGCACTTTTGCATTTAGGAGAATGCCATTTGGGCTTTGTAATGCCCCTGCCACCTTTCAAAGGTGTATGATGGCCATTTTTCAGGGTTTGGTTGAGGAGATCATGGAGGTCTTCATGGATGACTTTTTGGTGTTTGGTTCCTCCTACCAACAAGTGCTTGAAAAATCTATATGTGGTCTTAGAGAGATGTGAGGAGAAGGAACTAGTACTAAATTGGGAGAAATGCCATTTCATGGTAACCGAGGGGATAGTTCTAAGTTACAAGGTGTCTGCACATGGTTTAGAGGTAGACAAGGCAAAAATCTCCACTATTGAGACTCGCCACCTCCAACCAATGAAAAAGGAGTGAGAAGTTTCCTTGGCCATGCTGGCTTTTATAGGAGATTCAATAAGGACTTCTCAAAAATTGCAAAACCCATGAGTAGGTTGTTAGAAAAAGACACAAGCTTTGAGTTTAATGCAGATTGCTTAGAAGCTTTCAACATCCACAAGGGTAAGTTAGTCATCGCACTGTTATAGTCACACCTGATTGGGCTCACCTTTTGAGCTAATGTGTGATGCGAGTGATTATGCTGTGGGGGTAGTCTTAGGGCAAAGGCGAGAAAAGGTGTTTAGGGTCATTTACTATGCTAGTAAGACCTTAGATGATGCTCAACAGAACTATACCACCACCGAGAAAGAGTTGCTAGCCGTGGTTTATGGTCGCAACAAGTTTAGACCCTACCTTTTGGGTCTAAAGTCATTGTTTATACTGATCATGCCGCATTAAAATATTTGTTTGCTAAAAAAGAAGCTAAGCCACGCTTGATTAGGTGGGTTCTCCTCTTACAAGAATTTGACCTTGAAATTAGAGTCACAAAGGGAGCCCTAAATTCGTGGGCTGATCACCTCTCCCGTGTGGAGAATGCACCTAAGTCTCTACCCATTGTAGATGACTTTCCCGATGACAAGTTGTTTGAGGTGCATCATCTTCCTTGGTTTGTCGACATAGCAAATTATTTAGCCATTGGGTTCATACCCGCAGCTAGATTACCACCAGAGAAAGAAATTGTTAGTGGATGCTAAGAAATTCGTTTGGGAAGACCCAATTCTTTATAGGAGGTGTTCTGACCAAATCATTAGAAAGTGTGTCCTTGAGGAGGAGGTAGATGACATAATACATCATTGTCATGCATCACATTATGGGGGCCACTTTGGGGTGCAAAGAATCGTGGCTAAAATCATGCAAGGTGGCTTTTATTGGCCTCACATGGTGAAAGACACCTATGTCCACATCAAAAAGTGTGATAGATGTCAAAGGGTAGGTGGTCCGTCTAGGAAAAATGAGATGCCCTTAATTGGAATCTTTCCAGTTGAAATTTTTGACATTTGGGGCATTGACTTCATGGGGCCATTCCCCAATTCGATGGGTATTCATACATTTTGCTTGTCAGGATTATGTGTCTAAGTGGGTAGAGCTATTCCTACTAGAGTGAATGATTCTAGGTTGTGACTCACTTCCTTACTAGGAACATCTTTAGCCGTTTTGGGACACCAAGGGCTATAATCAGTGATGAGGGTAGTCATTTCGCAACAAATTGTTTGACAAATTATTGAACAAGTATGGTGTCACTCATAGGAAGTCTTTAGCCTACCACCCGCAAGCTAATGGACAAGCGAAGTGTCCAACAGAGAGATTAAGGTCATTTTAGAGAAAACTTGTTGGATCAAACCCGAATTTGGATAATGCTGATAAAGCCTTATGTAATTTGATCCGAGATCTTTTGTGTTTATTTGATCATTGCAGAAGATATGTTACTAATCCAGAAATGCACTCGTGAGAGCAAAGCTAAGGACAGGATACATAATCCCGATCCGGACAAGAGTGAGTGTCGTCAAACACTTGGTAAATAACCAAGTAAGAAATACATACGGAATAAGGAACATTCGTACGGACTAAGAACTTAAAGGATAAGTGCGGAGTAAGGAAACCAGATGCGAAGTAAGGAATCCGGATTTATTACTCGCCCAGGAGTAAGGAACTTACATACGGAGTAAGGAACTTACATGCGGAGTAAGAAAGTGCCGACACGGAATAAGTTATCAGACTTTTCAAGACTCTCCGGAGTAAGGAACTTACATACGGAGTAAGGAACTTACATACGGAGTAAGGAACTTACATACGGAGTAAGGAACTTACATACGGAGTAAGGAACTTACATGCGGGAAGGAAGTAGCGACACGGACTAAGGATTCCAAAGACTAAATATATACGGAGTAAGCAACCACCGACACGGAGTAAGGTTCCGAGCTTCATTAGCTACGGAGTAAGGAAAATTACACTGGACCAAGAAGACACCGCTCAACTCAACCGCATTTAAGTTATCAGCTCGTGGTGTCCCGATGTAAGACAAATTTATTGAGAACCTGAAGAATCTTACACGTGGATCATCCGGATATGTGGACACAACCTTAATTGTATCTCGGGAACTCACAAAGACACTTATACTCTTCAAATCCAAGATCTTGAGCTCCACAATCCGCAGCAGCCAAGGCAGAGAGATTACCGAGGGATAGTTAGTGCTTAACGCATTCCGGAACTACAAGTTCCAAGGTTGTCTCTTAGGAATGTTTTGTATAAATATTCATACTCGTACATTAAAAAAAAAGAGAGCTTTTATCATCTTTGGAGATAGAAATTGGCTAGTGTGTGAGTTCATTTGTAAACGAGTGTAAGAGAGTCTTGCTTCTATTTTGTTGTATTCATCTCGTGATAATAAAACAAAATACTTCCACTATCTCGGTTATCTTCCGCAGTTGATTCTATCACTTAACTAGATAAGTGTTTGTGTCTTGAGAGGAAGGAAAGAGTTTTAATAAGAGCCTATTCACCCCCCCCCTTTAGGCTCCAAGGGACCATCAAGTGGTATCGAGCTTCATCTACTTTGTTCTAAGTAGAGATCCCACTCTTTCAATCTCGAAATGGCCGAAGAAAGCAGATGCTATTCAACACTCGCCTTAACTCCGGAGGTGCACAGGAGCCCATCCCGAATCGAAGCAAAGTGAAAATGTCGACCCACCTCAACCTCGCTACGCGCCGCTTCCAACCACGGAGTTCTGGTTTTACTTTAACGAAACCGCCCAAATTCACACCCGAGCTTTTCTCCCAGTAAAGCTCGCATGAAGATGTTTATGGTATGCCATGATCATCTTATGTGGCATGTCTTCATCAGGAGATTCCAATTTCGATGACTATTGGAGAACATGGAGTTAGGAGGCCAAAGACAGATGCTAAACTTACCAACGATGAAAGAGCCTGGCAAGGCGCTAGTGAAAAGGCTCGCCTATGTTACATCGTCTTTGGATTCCGAGGCTTTCTGCGTACGTCCGGGGCTGTACGACAAAAAAGTCGTTTGGGACAAACCGACAATCCTCTATGAGGGGAGTCGGTCCCGGATTCGAGAATGTGATCCGCACTCTCAGATGTAACTTTGAGAGTTTTAATCATAAACCGGGCGAATCACTTGAAAGCATCTATCGGAGATTCGGAAAGCTCATTCTTGAGCCGAAGATCATCAATGAGCACTATTCTCAATCCCGGATCAATGACAAGTTCTTTCGCTCCTTGCCTGGATCACTACTACTCCAAACAACTCCAGATGCAATCGACAAAAAGCGCGGTATGTTCCCCTTGAAGAACTCGTATGGAGAGTCACGGACTCATGAAGTCAGTTTAAGTACTGGATAGGGATGAGAAAATAGCTCGGAAAGAAAAGGGGGTAGCTCTCAAAGCTACTGCAATGTCTAAACATACCGAGGAATGATGATACGGACGTATCCGACAATTCCGATTCCGACGAGGAGGAGGAGATAGCCCTTCTTGTCAAATCCTTTGAGCGATTCCTACGGAAAAGCGAAAAAGGGTTCGAAGACGCTCATCATCATCGTTCCAAAGGAAGGAGCGACTGGAGTCCAGCTCCCAGGAATGTTTCAACTGTGGGAAAACCGGTCACCGGGCAAGGAATGCGGTCCAAAACAAAAGTGGCCGAGAAAAGTGACAAGGTAACTCTCGCCGCTCCACCTCGGATAACGGCAAGAGCAAGAGGAAGGCGCTCGTGACAAAATACATGAGTGGCTCAGGAAGAAGAGGAGGAATCCTCGGATGATGAGCCAACCACTAAGCCGAACATCCGCCTCATGGCAAATACCGAGGTACCTTCTATCTCTAAGCTCCTGAGTAAATTAGAATCTCTTACTACCGCATGTGATCATGAAAAGAATGAGAGACTAATAATTACTCAAATGTACAAAGATATGGAAAGTCGAATAAACGTCTTGAATTTACTATTAATAGACTCGAAAAGGACATCACCGACTTCGAGGAAAAGAAGCTTGGTATCATGATCTAAGAGTTGAAAATCATTTGTTAAATACCAATCTCTCAGGCCTAAAAGTTATAGTAAAAAGACTCGAAAATGAACTGGAACAGAAAAGGAAATAAATCGTAAGTGGCTAAAATCCGGGAAATAGCCTCTACCTTTAGGACCGATCCTGACGACATCCGAGTCAAACCTGGCCTAGGTTCCGAACCATCAACTTCCATAGCTCAAGCCACCGAGTGTCCTCCGATTTCACTCCTAAACTAACCAACTTATATCTTGTTAGGACATCTAAACCGTTGGATGGTTTCATTTCAGTGGCACCATAGTTTATGATCGTGGAGAGAGGGTCATTCTTCGCACTTCCCGAACCAAGAGAGACCCGTAACTAAAGATGAAGGGAAGGTTGGCCGCAGCTTAAAGCCAAAATCGTAGCACCCAAAAAGAAAGACAAGGCTAAGGCCGACGTATTTAGGGCCAAGAGCGCGTCACCCAAACGCAATGGATTAGGCCACAGGAACAGTAGAAAAATCAGAAATCTAAGAGACCTGTATCCCCTGTTTGTACTTCACATTATAGTGTCTGCTCCATCCGTAGGGAAATGGGTCATTATCACTATGAATGTTGGAGTCTATCCCGATAGCCGGCTTTGTAATCAATTTCAATCCAATAAAGATCAGTTTTATAAAAGGGGTTCTTCGAGCAAAACAAAATCTAAATCAAAAAGGAGTGTCTCTCCCAAGAAAACCCAAATAAAAGAACTAGCTGAAACTAACAAGTTAATGTCAACTTGGAAAGCTAAGAGTCCTAGCAAAATCAAATCCGTAAATGTTGACAATATCGTCGCTCTTCTAACCGCTGAAACAAGTTTGGGCACCAAAAGTGTAAACGTTGTCTTTCGGAGCATCTCTGGAATGCATTGCTGGATCACTTGAAGTTAAAGATCAATAAAAGCAAGTGGATCCTTGATAGTGGATGCTCCGGACATATGACGGGTGATCGACTCGCTTGTAGAAGTTAATGATAAACAAGGTCCATCCGTTTATATGGCGACAACAACAGAAAGGTAAGACGTCGGGTATGGCACTTTAACTAACGGCCGTGTATCAATCACTAAAGTTGCACTAGTCGAAGGTTTAAAGCATAATTTGTTAAGTGTCAATAATTTATGTGACAAAGGATTTCTTGTTTCCTTTTTGTCCAACACCAGACAAGAAGAGAAAAACTTATCCTGGAGATGTTAAGTTATCCGGATCAAGAGATGGGGACATATACTCGGTGGTCTTAAGAAATAATTCTTCTGGACTCGTATGCTTCCTCACGAAAGCATCAGATGAAGATAGTTGGTTATGGCACAAGCGATGCGCACATTTAAACTTTAAGACTTTGTCTAAATTAGCGTCACTTGATCTTGTCACCGGTCTACCCAAACTCAAGTTCTCCAGAGACTCTCTCTGTCGAGAATGCCAACTTGGTAAACAGACCAAACACGGCTTTTAAGAGCAAATCGGTTAACTCAATAATTGCTCCTCTACAACTTCTTCATATGGACCTCTCGTGGTCCTATATCTCTGCTCCATCACTAGTCAAGAGTAGATATACCCTTGTGGTTATCGATGATTTCACCAGATACACATGGGTGATGTTCCTGAAATCAAAGGATCAAACTTTTGAGCATCTTGTAGATCTCTTCAACTGGATAAGCAACTCACAAGGACCGAGCATTAAATGCATCGGGAGTGATCATGGTACAGTAATTTGATTTTTCGAAAATGAGATCATATTATTCTCAACAGGGCATACAAAGATGACTTCTCTGGCTCCCGAACCCCACAACAAAATGGGGTAGCTGAGCGCAAGAATCGTACTTTAGTTGAAGCTGGTAGATCCATGTTAGCAGGGGCAACGCTTCCCTCTCGCCTATGGGCTGAAGTCGTCCACTTGCTGCTATGTTCGTAACATAACTCTAATAAATAAATCTACCATGAAAACACCCTATGAGATGTGGAGAGGACGAAAACCTTCAATTTCACATTTTAGAGCTTTTGGGTGTACTTGCTATATACTAATCAATGGCAAAGAGACCCTGGAATAAATTTGAACCAAAATCTAATGATGGGATTTTTGTCGGGTACTCACTACATAGCAAGGCTTATCGGGTCTTCAATAGAAAACTTTTTAAAGTTGAAGAATCTATCCATGTGACCTTTGATGAAGCTAATCTCGATTGGTCAAAAGTCGGTTCTTCAAATTCCAATATGCAGGTCATGGACGAGGAACGTCGATTACTCAAGTTTATGAATATTCCTCGTTACATATCCTGACCAACCACGTGGCATCAGCGAAACACAACGAAATTTTATGGATGATGCTACGGATGACTCGACTCCGGACTACCATTTAGCTCCGGACATACTCCTACGAATACACAAAATTCCGGAGCACCTTCAAGTCCGTCTGGACTAGTTAACACCGGAAGAAACAAGTGTTGAAGAACCAACTAGTTCATCCGTACCTCTCAATAAGGAAACATCTAGTCCAGGACGTAAGCTCAACCAGTCGATACAACCGAACCACCCAACTGGAAGAGCTTCAAATTGTTCAAGATCAACCAACACATGCACAAATTATAGATGGACCCAAAACCATCCCTCGATCAAGTGATTGGTGATCCTACTGTTGGTGTAAGAACAAGAGCAGCCACCTCCAACATGAGTCTTTACTCGTGTTTTCTATCTCAAATAGAACCAAAGGTGGTAGATGAAGCTCTTCAAGATTCGAATTGGATAGAGGCCATGCAAGAAGAGCTGAATCAATTTAAGAGAAATAATGTGTGGACCTTAGTACCAAGGCCTAAGTCTCAAGTCATTGGCGTTAAATGGGTGTTCGGAACAAGCTTGATACGGATGGAATAGTAATCCGGAACAAAGCCGACCGGTAGCCAAAGGATATCGTCAAGAAGAAGGAATAGATTATGATGAAACCTTTGCTCCTGGTCGCAAGACTTGAGGCAATCCAAATGTTTCTCGCATGCTTCATATGAAAACTTCATAGTTTATCAAATGGACGTCAAGAGCGTATTCCTGAATGGAGACCTTCAAGAGGAGGTGTATGTTGAACAACCTCCTGGCTTCATTGAACCTAAGGCAGGACATCTTGTTTACAAACTTCGGAAAGCTCTATATGGTTTGAAGCAAGCTCCAAGAGCCTGGTACGACACACTCGTCGGAATTCCTACTTGCTCATAACTTCCAAAAAGGGAAGATAGACACCACCCTATTTCTACGAAAAGAGAAGGGACACACTCGATTGTACAAATATACGTGGATGATATCATTTTTGGATCAACAAATCCGAAGCTTTGTGAAGAGTTTGCTAAGTTGATGACAGGCAAGTTTGAAATGAGCATGATGGGAGAACCGTCCTACTTCCTTGGAATAGAAGTCAAACAATTAAAGGAAGGAATCTTCATTAATCAGGCTAAGTACACTCGCGATCTTATTAAGAAGTTTGGTATGGAAGGTTCATCTCCCGTCAAAACTCCCATGCCTGCTGCCAAGTTAGATCCTGGATGTGGATGGCATATCAAGAAATGTGACCGACTACGGAGGATGATCGGATCCTTGTCGTATCTTACAAGAAGTCGCCCGTACATTATGTTTGCAACTTGCATCCGGGCACGATACCAAGGAATCCCAAGGAGTCACATATGCTTCATGTAAAATGGATATTAAGGTATCTCAAAGGGACGATGAATTTGGGACTCGGTACCCAAAGGAGTCCAACTTCACCTTATCCGGGTACTCGATGCCGACTTCGCTAGATGTCGCATCGACAGAAAAGCACAAGCGGTGCGTGTCGTTTCTAGGAAATAGATTGATCTCATGGTTCAGGAAGAAGCAGACTCTGATCAACCTCTACCGCCGAGGCGGAATATATAGCACCGGAAGTTGTTGCGCACAACTACTTTGGATGCAAAGTCAACTTATCTGACTATGGATTCGACATGTCCTCTATTCCACTTTATTGTGACAACACTAGTGCAATTGCCATCAGGAACAATCCTGTCATGTATCCTAAGACGAAACACATTGAGGTCAGGTATCACTTCATACGCGATCATGTTCTCAAAAAGCATATTTCACTGGAACATGTTGCCACTAAAGATCAATTAGCAGGACATACTTACAAAGCCCCTACCTGATGCGAGGTTTTCCGAACTATTCTTCCGATTAGGTATGCTCGACTTCTCGCATAGCTTCACATTTGAATTACCTAATAGTATATTTACTCTCGACCATGCATTGTACGCTTCATGAAAGTAGTAGAAACTTACTTGATCGTATTGCTGATCATACTTATCGTTTAACGGTTTCATGTTTCGATATTAATCTCAACCTCATATTGGGAGGATGCTTGCGTTTCCCGATCAAGTCGTTTAAAGCTAACAAAATTACGGTTTATATGATTTACCTCTTTGGGGTTCATGATCTTAACTTCCATTAATCACCACATGACAAAAGCATGTTCATTTAGATTACTCTATTAACATGCATAGTTAAGAAGTGAAATGGGCTAGCTTGGAATGCCTGGTGGATGAATACTCAATCGCACCTCGATCACTCAAGTATAGTTTTCTAATAAGATGGACAAGCTGAACTACAAATCGGAACGGTCAACCGAGAGGATTGCACAATCTACGGGGGAGAAAATACTTTATATATTATTCAAGAATACCCCCGTATATGTCTCATGACCTCTTTCCTGACTGTCTATCTAAGGGGGAGCTTTTCATTGAGAGGATTAAATGATCTACGGGGAGCAAAGAATGATCCCCTAATATGTCTCGGATTCTCCTTCCTCTAAAACTTTACTTCCGGATCTGACTGGACATGCCGTTTTAAATCAAAAAAGTGGCATGTTTGGATGTATTTTCCTTCTTCAACCATGCATTTTAATCGACTAATCATCTGCCTTCTTTTTACATGTGTTCGCTCTATCATTGCTCACTCATGAATCCTAATATGGCCAAATCATATGCTCTTTAATTAATCTTAGCTACGTTGTTCAAGAAGAAGGACAAGCTTATGTTAACCTATATGAACCTGTGTATTGCTATCTGACATATGCCCCGATTCGCAATATTGCTCACTTTCACGTATGCATACGTCTGCTACATTCTTAGCCATGCATGAGTTCTGGTTTCTCATTGGTTCGGATTATGTTGTTTTTCACCGATTATCATCTCTAATCCGTACTAATCCTTGCCTCGTTAAGCTTTTGTATTTTCGTATATCTTTATTTAGCTACAGGTTCAGATTTTCTTTTGCAACCGTATCGATAAATCCAGTCCATAGTCTCGGATTTGAAGTGTTGTGGTACTTCTCTTCTCTTCGACTTTTGACTGCAAAGGAATCTACTCTACTCTCTCACCAAACTCGTTTACGACGGACAAGGTCTATTATTCATCCTGGATACTCTTTCACGAATATTATTTACCCGGATGAGTGTCGGCTCTTTCCTCCGGACTCCTGACATTGTTCAATTGTGACAATCCATGTATACTCATATGTCGCATGCTTTTGAGGAGGAATAATGATGATTCATTAAATGCATATCTCGGGTTGCACACACACTACTCTGGATGGCAACTAGTTGTAATCTCTACTTGGTCATGCGGTCTCCACGACATCGTTTCATTCGGAGATGCCTCGATATCCGGACTAATGACATCGCATGTCGCGCGGGTCCCTATCTCACTCGCACATTCCTAGACCCGCTCGACATTTGCGGACTCGGTCTTATATGTTCCGATCATTCTTGCGAAGCACGAGTATTGCTCATTTCAAATCCCTAAACCTCTCGTTGCTCCTTCCACTGTCAAGACCTCACCTTTCCTCTTATCCTTCCCATCCAATCTGAATGGCACCCGACTCTCTCTTTCCGGCGTTAATCCCGGCCATCTAGTTGATTGGAATGTCGTTTCGATCCTCCTGGATTGGTTTTTCCAGCTTCGCCTCTTCTTGAAGCCTCGCACATACTCAACCTGGTCTCCAATCCCATCGATCTTCTTATCGATGACATTCTTGAGTATTACCAACGGATTCGCTGCACCACCGATTCCATAACCTCTTATGTCCGCGGTGAATCCATCATCATCACTCCGGCCGTTCTCCGCGCTGCTCCCCCACCTACCTCTTGGTGAACCACAAGACCTGGATGCCGATCCAATGGCGGCTTCTATGGGTTGGACGAACAAGGGGAAGGAATACAAGGTGAAATCCTTCCAGGGTCGCTATCGATGTATGGCGACTATTCTAAGTCGATGCCTATCGGCTCACACATCCGCCTGGACTCGCTCCGTACGATCTTCTCCTTGGCCATGTACGGCGTTTTTGAAGGTCTTCCGATGGATTGGGGGATGTTCTTATTTCGTTTGCCGCAGATCGGTCCCAAAAACCATTCCTTCGGGCGCATCCTCGCATTGTCTTCCCAAGATCTACGTCCGGACCATTTCGCCTGATTTGATGTCGTCTCGTTTCCCTCGGCTTATTACCTTCGTTACCTTACGCCGGACGGGAACATGACCGTCGCGCGACCCACCGTAGCTCTCCGCATTCTCCCCGCCTCGAACAACAAGGCGGCTCGTTGGTGACCCCTCCGACGCCCAAGCCCACGAGGTCGGCTTCGCACATCGATCCTCCCGGATTCGGTCCGTTGTCGCGCCCTCCCACTCACGGGCCTCCTGGCCAAGCGTCCGTGCTGAACCGTCCGAGGTTACGGGGCCTCTCGGCGCAGCGGCGTCAAAGTCGTTTCCTCGGCCCCTCGCGCGATGTCCCCACTCCCTCCACATCTGCTATAGCCGCCGCGGTTGATACCATTGTTGCTGTCGCCACCGCCGATGTCCTGGCCGCTTCTCCGAAGCCCCTTTGCCTCCCCTACCTCAACCCCGAGATTACCTTGACCATCTCTCCGCCGGCACCTTAACGGACCTCTTGGCTCCGTTTCAGCCTAGCCCACACCTCCTCCATTCCCGACACCGATCTCCGGGTGTTTTACACACGCAATACCCAATCCCCGGAGACCATGATCATCCGGAACCCGGACCAAGGCTTTCTTACGCCGGCCGCCATTCCCGATGTGTCGTTCCCTACACCCTCCGGCCCGGTCCCGCCGCACGGAGTCCTTCCCCTGCTAAGGCCGGACCCTCTTCTCCGCTGCCGCGATTCCCGTGGTTGACTTATCTGGTCAAAGCGGGTCCCCTTCTGGATGCCTCAATCCGGATGCCTCCGATGCTCCGGATGCCTCCGATGCTCCTGGATGCTGCTGCTGCTGCTGATACTCCCGCGGACTCCTCTCGCCCACCACACTCCTCGCTCCTATTCATGCGGGGAGTCCTCCAAAGGCCCGGAGTTAGTCCTTGGGCGTGCCTCTTTTGGCACGGTCCACTCCGACGCCGTGCTTTCCGCTCACTGGACCGACACGCCCACGCTCAAAGCGCCCACATTCCGCCATCGTCGCCAAAGTTGATGCCCTCGGCGCCCAACTCCTCTCCGCTCTCACCGACTCCTCCATTTCCATGGAGCGGAAAATGGATCTTGTCGCCACCTCCGTCCATTCACCGTCTACTTCCTTCGCGGATCCGGCGCATATGATGGCTCGTCCTCCTGTTGCTTCCCGGCGATCCGCCAAACCGGGGGAGAGAGTGTCATCCGATCCGTCTACTCCTTCGCCCCCACAACCATCTACTCGGACCGAGAAGCGGCCTGCCACTTCAGGTGCTTCAGGGAGTTCAAATTCCCAAACGAAGCCGCTTCTCTCAACCAAGCTCCTCTATCGCACCTCCAGCCTCCTCCTCCATCCTCCTCATCCACACCGATACCTTCCTCCCATCCTATGCGGAGTTGGACCCATCTCGATGCGGATGGAAGCTTGCGCAAGGCAATGAAATCTTATGTTGCGTCTTCTGTCGCGAGAAGATGTCTTTCTGAAATGTACCCTTTCTCTCCGGCCGACATTCGACTCTTTGTTCGGAGAAAGGACTCTTTACTACGTAAGACATTGACAACTTCTCGAGAGTCGCTAAAATGGAGATGAGGCCGTTTCCATCTCTCTACGAAGATGGGCACTTGTTTGAAGTTCTGCCATGTTGGAATGAGGGCTATCTTCCCAGGTGGAGCTAATTCAATCTTTCATCGATGGAACCGCTGAGGATAGGAAGCCATGGAAAACTCTCTCAACCATCCTCATTCCGTACCGGATCATGTCGCCACACTTCATGATGGTCGTCTTCATGATTCAGTCCAAGCAAATGATTCTCATTGATTCTCATCGGATTGTGGAGCCAACACTCCACCTTTACGATGAAGCAGACAATGGAGCTAAGAGAGAAGGCAAGCAATTATGATCTTCAAGTATAGTAAGCCTTATGTACCTTAGTGAAAAACTTATATTAAGGCTGAATTGGATTTAGTTGCCGATTAATGAAATTGGTTGGGTTGCGTATTCGTATGTTATTCTTTTGCATTGCTTACCAGATCGATTACAAAGGGTTTGGGCATATCCATAATTGGGGGAGATTGTTGGATCAAACCCGAATTTGGATAATGCCGATAAAGCCTTATGTAATTTGATCTCGAGATCTTTTGTGTTTATTTGATCATTGCAGAAGATATGTTACTAATCCGAAATGCACTCGTGAGAGCAAAGCTAAGGACACGATACATAATCCCGATCCGGACAAGAGTGAGTGTCGTCAAACACTTGGTAAATAACCAAGTAACAAATACATACGGAATAAGGAACATTCGTACGGACTAAGAACTTAAAGGATAAGTGCGGAGTAAGGAAACCAGACGCGGAGTAAGGAATCCGGATTTATTACTCGCCTGGAGTAAGGAACTTACATGCGGAGTAAGGAACTAGCGAGTAAGAAAGCGCTGACACGGAATAAGTTATCGTACTTTTCAAGACTCGCCTGGAGTAAGGAACTTACATACGGAGTAAGGAACTTACATGCGGAGTAAGGAACTTACATACGGAGTAAGGAACTTACATACGGAGTAAGGAACTTACATACGGAGTAAGGAACTTACATGCGGAGTAAGGAAGCACTGACATGGACTAAGGATTCCAAAGACTAAATAGATACGGAGTAAGCAACCACCGACATGGAGTAAGGCTCCGAGCTTCATTAGCTACTGGAGTAAGGAAAATTACACCGGACCAAGAAGACACCGCTTCAACTCAACCGCATTTAAGTTATCACTCGTGGTGTCCCGACGTAAGACAAATTTATTGAGAACCCGAAGAATCTTACACGTGGATCATCCGGATATGTGGACACAACCTTAATTGTATCTGGGAACTCACAAAGACACTTATACTCTTCAAATCCAAGATCTTGAGCTCCACAATCCGCAGCAAGCAAGGCAGAGAGACACCGAGGGATGGTTAGTGCTGAACGCATTCCGAACTACAAGTTCCAAGGTTGTCTCTTAGGAATGTTTTGTATAAATATTCATACTTGTACATTAAAAAAAAAAGAGAGCTTTTATCATCTTTGGAGATAGAAATTGGCTAGTGTGTGAGTTCATTTGTAAACAGAGTGTAAGAGAGTCTTGCTTCTATTTTGTTGTATTCATCTCGTGATAATAAAACAAAATACTTCCACTATCCGGTTATCTTCTCAGGATTCTATCACTTAACTAGATAAGTGTTTGTGTCTTGAGAGAAAGGAAAGAGTTTTAATAAGAGCTTATTCACCCCCCCCCCTTTAGGCTCCAAGGGACCATCAAAACCGTTGGAGCCAATAGGAAAGATTGGTCTCAAAGGCTTGATGAAACCTTATGGGCATATAGGACAGCTTACAAAACTCCCATTGGGATGTCACCTTACCGTATTCTATATGGTAAGGCATGTCACTTGCCTGTGGAACTAGAACACAAGACTCATTGGGCCCTGAAGAAGTTAAATTTTAACTCACAAGAGATCAAGGAGCTTAGGATGACTCAATTAATTGAGTTAGATGAGCTTAGGCTGGATGCTTATGATAGTGCTAAATTTTACAAAGAAAGAACTAAGAAATGACATGATAGGCAACTCAACAATGAACCTTTAACCTTAGGGCAGAAAGTTCTTCTATTTAACACAAGGTTGTGGTTATTTCCTGAAAATTAAGGTCCAAGTGGATGGGACCTTTTGTGATAGTTGATAAGAAGCCATATGGGAGCTTTGAGCTCCAAGTCGTAGATGGCAAGAAATTTTGGGTGAATGGCAATAGACCGAAACCATACTTTGATTCAACTCGTAGGGAGATAGTTGATTCCCTCTCTTTCACCATTGCATGATCATAACCGAAAGTCTAGCTAAGACTTTAAATAAAGTCGGTTGGGAGGCAACCCAATGTTTATTGCTATATTTTATTTTATGTTATTTTCTTTTATTTATTTTATTCAATAAATTTCTTTGTAAGCTAACCATTGTGCAGAGACTTTGTTCCTTTCTTAACTAACCATTTGGAGATGAGCAAATTATTGGGTCCCGAACTTGTGGAATTATTTTTAAAGTCAAAGTCAAGGAGTAAGGAGCAAGTGAAGCCCAAAAGTGCTTGAAGATGGGCTCAAACAATTCACGTGCAAGACTTAAAGATGGTCCATAATGCACAAGCAACTAAGTGGAGAAATTTGGGCCATTGGGGCCTGACCGGGAATTTGCACGTGAATTACCCAATTCACGTGCACCTCCTTTTGAGTCAGTAACTTTCTGGAATGGTAGATGAAGACCATGTGAACCACGTTTACTCTTGCACGCGAATTGCTAGCTGTCATATGGAGGCTCAAAAATGCAAACTACCGATTTTAGCCCTCCTAGAAGCTTCAAACAATTCACGTGCGTAAGGGACTATTGCTTGCCACCAAGGGGGACCCGCCACCAAAGTTTGGGATAATTCGACCTGCACGCCAATTCAACCAATTCACGTGCAAGGGCTATTTTGGTCGAAACACTCTGAAAATTTAGGGGCACGTGTATCACGCCAATTGGAGCATCTTTCCTTCTCGCACGCTATATAAAGAGAGGCCATCTTCAAAGGCTTCCACACCAAAATCACTCCGGATCCGAGTATTAGAGAAACTCGCTCTTTTGCTCTCTTGCTCTTCGTTTCTGCTCTTTGCTCTTTATTCTCATTCTAAAGATGGTGCGCACAAGGAGGACCGGCCAAGAGGAGGTGCACTCACCTAGTGCTGATAACAACCCGAGGAGGAGATACTCTTGGGGCATGCTCTTGATATGCGGCTTTGGAGACTTCATAGCTGGGTCGGGCTAGAGAGGTGGCTCTTAAAATTCAAAATCTGGGATTACAAAGGTTAGTATCGCCCAGCCAGCTATTTCCTACTCGCCTTACAAGAATTTTATGCAACTGCCTTTGCGAGTGAGGATGAATCCGATAGGGGTTGGGCAAGGGGTTTATGTCGAATTACCCCCCGAAATTATTAGACATTGCTTTAACCTCCCCGCACCCAAGGATAGCTTCCCTCAACTAAGCCTAGGAGAATTTGGTACCGCATGCAACTATGCTAGAAAATTTCAAAGTCGGAGGCAGTATACCAAGAATGGTTTTGTTGGAAAATTTAGATGCCTAGCATACCTGGTAGGGAAATGCTTATTGATTCGGACAGGGGATAGATAGGTGCCCGAGCTACACCTGGAGTTCATGTATAGCATTGATCATATGCTAAATGTGGATTAGGCCACTACCATTTTTAAATGGTGGAAGAAAAACTCATCAAAGCAGATAAATGGCAGACTTTTGTGTTTAATATTTCAAAGCATGCCTGCTTTGCATTTTTCCTCCATAGATAGCATCACTTTTCCTTCTCACTGGGTGTTAAGAGTATTGCACGCTGAAGGGGGTTTGGGGATCGGACCAGGAGGTCATTGGGCAACCAATGTTCCTCCTCCATCACAGCCCGCCAGGCACGTGTTCATGTGGAGCGATCCACCGACTTTGCAAGGGAGACCTCTCCCTCATTTGGATCAAAGGAAGCAAACTCTATACGGACTCACCGCCATGTACATGCGGTTCAATGTACACAAAGAAGATATTTTAAATTTCTTTCAAGGCATTCGTGGGCAGGTGGTGAGCGAAGTGGAGGTCATCAATTGGGCAGTCACTAATAAGCACATCACTAGTGCCCAATTTGAAGAATTAATGGCCCTCATCTCTGGAGACCAACAAGCTACTTCACAACCTAGAACCAGAGCATGGGAGGCCCCAGACGTAGCTGCTCATGCATCTCCTAGAGCATGGGAAGCCCCAAGCTCCACCCGCCGCATCTACCGAAGCTTGGAGGCAAGAAACACAAAGAAGCTCAGGGAGGCAAATGCCGGAACCTAGGCGAGGTGGAAGCCCTAAGGAAGGACAACAAAGAAGTCAAAGGCCTCCTAGGCAAAATCTGGAAGGCCTTGAGCAAGAGGAAAGCATCAAAACGTTCTCCTCTAGTGGAGATATCTGATGAAGAACCCTCTCCATCCCCTGAAGTTTCTTATCCAGCCCAAGCGGATCCACCTCAACCAGAATCTTCAGCTAGGCCATCCTACTATCACCCAGAGGAGGCAGAGCCAGCAACAGGGTATTCAACCTTTCAGCCTCAAGAGGAGACAGAGCCAGCAGAAGGGTATTCACCCTTCTAGCCTTTTACTGATCCTGCATTTTCTCAGGCTCTTGTGCCTGTTATACATCCTGTCTCTTGGGGTACATACATGCCTGCTGAACCTGAAGACCTTTTTGGCCCTCCTATCCATTTAATCATTAATCCAACCTTATCATCCGACGAGAGCCGCAAAGATTTGGAAGAGTTCATCAATTCCACGGTTCGGAGGGCTCGCTTTACACGGGATAATGATATCTTCACCCCTTTTGGCCTAAAGAGGATCTCGGAGAATGAATATCTCTACTCCGAAGAGATGGACCTCTTCTGGTAGACCATGCGCTATGTAGTGGAGGCCGAGCCTCATAACTACCCCTTAGTTCAATTCACTTCCATCATGCTGTGCGAGATATTCAATCAACCCTTGTCCGACGAGGTGTGGCGCCAACGCATCAATGGTGAGAATGAAGGGCACCGCCCTTGGCATGGTATGCATGAGGTGCTGATTCCGGTGCACATTGACCACCACTATGTATTGGTCCATTTGAATCTGGATGTAGGACATCCCGTGCTATATGATCCAAGCCAAGGCGAAGGGTTTGCCGACGGAAAAGATAGGTAGTGCATGGGTTCATCAAACGAATCAAAGTGGCGATGATCAAAGAAGGCCTGTTGGCGGACAAGCTCCCTCTTATTCACTACAACGAAATGCAATTCCCCAACAGCTCGACCAATTCAGTCGTGGGGATCTTTGCTTGCTACTACATGATGGCTATTCTACAAGGGAAGGAAACTTGGGAAGTGCGCGGCGAGACGTCGGTTGACTTTGTGGCTCAGGTGCGACGAATGGTGGCCAATGTCATCTACTATTACAGTGTGCCAAACCAGGGGTAAGTGTTTTTCCTACTCCCTATTTTATGCCATGAGGACATAGCATATTTTAAGTGTAGTGTATGGGGAGTGACTTGAGCCACTTGCTTGTCTTTTATGTTGTGATTGCATGTTTTATTTATAATTTTATCTTAGATAGTCTGTTAGTCATTTATTTAAAAAAATAAAAAAAACAAAAAAATGTTTTTAGTTGTATGATTGTTTGAGTTGTTTGCTTGAATGATTTGCTTGTGGAGGCATGGATATTAAGTATGCAACTTTGGCATAAAAAATTTTACTTTTTGTGCCACATTAGTATCATGTTGTGATAAGGGTGTTAAAGTAGTTAAAATATGCTCTAATTTAGTTTGATCATGTCTTTATCTTTTGAATGATATCACCATGTTTTTGGAGCTGAGTTTTGAATATTAGTTAAACATGAAATGCTATGATAGACCTAAGTAACCCTTAAAGTTGAGTGAAAAAGAAATGAAAAATGAGAACAACTTCTTTTAGCCTTTGAGTGCCATTTTAGGGTATGGGTAATAATTGCTACTCTTCTTGCATTCAACATTGGTTATTTAATGGTAGGAGTCAAGTAAGCAGGTGATTACTTATTAGTGCTCGATGTTTGGTGTGTGGAGTTAGGATGCAAGCCCTTAAGTCACTTTGACTTCCTATGTAACCTAATTTTTGTTTATTGTGTTGTAAATATAAAAGGTCTGTGATATGGAATGTGAAAAAGCCATTACTTAATTGGAAAATGGGATGTGAGACATCAATGAATTTCTGCTCTCCTTATGTAGCAAAATGGCAAGGGGTATGCATTAGAAAAATCGGTCTTATTTATGTGTTATGTGAGTAAAAAAAGAGTGAATAATCCATCAAGGGAGAGCATAAAATGCAACCTTGTAAGGTTATTACTAAAAAAAAAGAGGGATTCAAAATAAAAGCCACATTGGCTTGATGTTCATATGAGTAATTAGTTAGTTTGGTAGCCACATTGGCCGAGTTTTGTTTATTTGAGAGTGTTGAGCTCAATTCTTTAGCTCATGGTTTTGTTTTATCGGTTATTAGAATAGAGTGTGAGTTTATTGAGTTTAGACTAGCGTGTGAGTTCAAATAAAGTAGAATAGAGGGTGTGTTTTCTTTGATGAGCACAATAGGGAACTCTCATGATTGCTTGGCAAGTACTTAATCAATAGCCGATGGCGAGTGTAGAGATAGAGTTTTCCATCCATTGTTCATTGATAGGTATTGGGTTTGAGAATTATTATAATTGAGTGAGGCTGCTTATCCTTGGTAAGAACTTAAAGGGAAACTAGGTGCTATTTTATCATGGATTGCTTGCTCGGATCTGAAATTTAAGTGGTGATATTGTATGGTTGTTGGACTAGGAATATGGACATGAATGAACTAAGCTATGACTCATTTTGATGCTTAAATTTCCATTTCATCATGATAGAGTTGCATGCTTAGGAAACCATGATTCTCTTTGATTGTTATTTTACTTTTCTTCCATTTGACTGCGTGTTTATTTTATTTTTGCATGCTTGTATGTTTTTTCTTGAGGACAAGTAGTGGTTCAAGTGTGGTGTATTTGATAACGTGCATTTTATGCCATTATTCTAGTGTTTATTTAGGATGTTTAAGAGCATGATTAGAGCCTTATTGCTTCATATATCATATATATTTGCTCTAACCCCTAGGAAGATGCTATTTGCAAATACATGCGTGATAACGTGCATTTTATGCCGTTATTCTAGTGTTTATTTAGGATGTTTAAGAGCATGATTAGAGCCTTATTGCTTCATATATCATATATATTTGCTCTAACCCCTAGGAAGGTGCTATTTGCAAATACATGCGCTTTTAAGCTGTTTTGGCAGATTTTGGAGCTCACTTTTGACATAGTAGATGGCCTCAAACAATGGCGTGCAAGAACAAAAGTTGCTTAGAATGATGTCCTCTACCTACCACAGAAATTTCAGAGCATTTGGAGCTACACGTGAATTCACCCATTTCATGTGCAAGCCTATTTTTGCCTCTCAGGCCTCTACAGGATGCAAGGAAGCTTGCGGAGAAGTTTGAGCTGATTTGGAGTTGCACGTGGATTCACCATATCACGTGCAAATTGGCGTGCAGAGATATTTTTGGACCGATCCTATCATTTTTCCATGCTGATCATTTGTTTCTGAAGGCCCATGTCCAAATTGTGGATGGAGAGAGAGATTTTAATGTTTCGAGTGTTACTTATCAAAACTACGCCGTTTTGATAAATGGGCTAGGGTACACACCTCAAGGCCCATCCAAACTCTATAAATAAGAGCTCCACGCCCTCTGCTATGCATCCTTGACCCCCCTACACGTTTTTAGAGAGAGAGAGAGAGCTTCACGACTTGGAGGTTGCTCCTTGACCTAGGAGAGCAGTTGCCGCAGCCCGTCGCAGCGGCCATCACGGATTTTGGAGCCCTGGATTTGAAGCTTTGTTGCGCGCATGGATTAGAAGAAGATGTTTAGCTTTTCTACTATGGTTTTGCTTGTAATCATGCGTGAGTAGTCTTTTAATCTAGGGGAGCAATATAGCCCGCTTGTTGCTTTGCTGTGTTTATGAATATTGGGTTTGGATGATTGAGTTTTGCATGTTTTATGAATCTGTTCTTAATTCTATCTTTGGATGTACACCTTGGTATTCTTAGCCCTAGTCTGGGGCGGATTGAGATTCATAACTTAGTTGTAATTGGTGTGATCATTATCCTTTTGCAAGTATGATTTATTGGCTTTGCATGTTTGTGTGTTTAGATGACCATTCCTGGCATACAACTCTTAAAAGGACCTCAATGACCATTTGTTGTCCTTGGCTTATGTTTAGCATGTTTTTAATCAGACAACCCTAATACCATGAACCAGTAGAGATAACATAGGGAGGTGAAATTGTGACCCTAGATGCTTTTAATCCTTGAATCTTAATCCTAAAACTAGTTTGCTTTCTTTGTTTATTCAGAAAACTACATAAAAAATTAGATCTTTAGTTATAAAAAGAATTGTTTTTGCCTAGACATTTTATTAAACAAGAATAATTGGGTGTTTTGATTTGAGAACTAGAGAACTAGGCTAATCCCTGTGGGTTCGACTCCTTGCTTGCTGCTATTCTTTTAGTGCAAACTTAGGGAATTTATTATCTTGAAGAGAGATTTAACGACATTAGCTAGCTCTTTTAGAGAGGTTAAAAATCTGTCTGACAATGCGTTTTTAAGTTGTTTTGGCAGATTTTGGAGCTCACTTTTGATATAGTAGATGGCCTCAAACAATTGGCATGCAAGAACAATAGTTGCTTAGAATGATGTCCTCTACCTACCACAGAAATTTCAGAGCATTTGGAGCTGCACGTGAATTCACCCATTTCACGTGCAAGCCTATTTTTGTTTCTCAGGCCTCTACGGGATGCAAGGAAGCTTGGGGAGAAGTTTGAGCTGATTTGGAGCTGAACGTGAATTCACCATATCACGTGCAAATTTACGTGCGGAGATATTTTTGGACCAATCCTATCATTTTTTCATGCTGATCATTTGTTCCTGGAGGCCCATGTCCAAATTGTGGATGGAAGATTGAGATTTTAAAGTTTGAAGTGTCACTTATCAAAACTACGCCGTTTTGATATATGAGCTAGGGTACACACCTCAAGGCCCATCCAACCTTTATAAATAAAGCCTCCACGCCCCCTGCTATGTATCCTAGACCCCCCTACACGTTTTTAGAAAGAGAGAGAGAGGCTTCACGACTTGGAGGCTGCTCCTTGACCTAGCCATCGCAGCCCGCCGCAGCCGTCGTGGATTTTAGAGCCTGGATTTGAAGCCTTGTTGCGCACGTGGATTAGAAAGAAGATGTTTAGCTTTACTGCTATGGTTTTGCTTGTAATCATGCGTGAGTAGTTCTTATAATCTAGGGGAGCAATGTAGCCCCCTTGTTGCTTTGCTGTGTTTATGAATATTGGGTTTGGATGATTGAGTTTTGCATGTTTTATGAATCTATTCTTAATTTCTATCTTTGGATGTACACCTTGGTATTCTTAGCCCTAGTCTGGGGCAGATTGAGATTCATAACTTATTTGTAATTGGTGTGATCATTATCCTTTTGCAAGTATGATTTATTGGCTTTGCATGTTTGTGTGTTTAGATGACCATTATGGCATTCAACTCTTAAAAGGACCTCAATGACCATTTGTTGTCCTTGGCTTATGTTTAGCATGTTTTCAATCAGACAACCCTAATACCATGAACCAGTAAAGATAACATAGGGAGGTGAAATTGTGACCCTAGATGCCTTAATCCTTGATTCTAAATCCAACGTTTTTAGTTATTTCAATTGCAATTTTGTTTTCAGTAAAGTAATTTTAAAACATAATTTTGTTTGCCGAGACATTGTTTTAAGCAAGATTAATTTGGTGATTTGAGTTAAAGCTAGATAACTTGGTAATCTCTGTGGGATCGACCCCTTTCTTGTCGTTATTCTATTTAGCATTAGTTAAGGGAATTAATTTTTTTTGAGAAAGGATTTAAACGATAGTAGCTTAACCCTCACTTGGGTTTCGCTTACGAAATACCCGTTCGTCACAAGCTCCTCATGCATTGTTTCCAGGAAAGCCTAACCGGAGCATCCCTTCGCTGGTACTTTCAACTAAATGGAAACCGGGTCAAGACATGGAAAGAATTAGCTACTTCCTTCTTGGCACAGTACAAACATGTCACTGAGCTGGCGCTAGATCGATTGACCCTACAGTCCATGGAAAAGGGATCTGAGGAGAATTTCAAAGATTATGCACGAAGATGGAGAGAGGCCGCTGTGGAGGTCCAACCTCCTCCTACTGAAAGAGAACTCACCACTCTTTTTATCAACACACTAAAAGGAGTATACTACGAGAAGTTGATAGGTAACGTCTCTAATAGCTTTGCAAACTTGGTTGCATCCGGTGAACGTGTAGAAAGTGGAATTAAAGGCGGAAAGCTAAAGGGTGATGCGGCTGAGGCATCAAAACGGTTTCAACCACTAGCAAAGAAGAAGGAAAATGAGAGCAACCTGGTATACCAAGCACACCAGTCAATACAACCAACATTCTACCAAGCGCCAGGATGCTACAGAGGGTCACCGGTAGCTGCTTATGCTGCACCTGCTCCATCTCCCTAATTCATGCCATACCTGCCGCAAGGAGGGGTCCCATTTCCATACTCAATGGTACCTCACTCATTTCAACCGAGAGTGCCATACCCAGAGCAACCAAGGCCGGCAACTCAGGAAGGACCAGGAGCCTCATTCCAAGGACAGGGGCAACCGAGGGCCCAGACCCAGCAAGCAGGAGCGAATCAGGCTTCCCGTCGACCACGACAAGAGTTTGATCCAATTCCAATGACTTATGCGGAATTATACCCCAAACTCTTAGAGCCAATGATGGTAACCCCTATACCCTTGGGAGAAATAAAGACTCCTCCCCCGGCCTGGTACAAGCCGGATGCCAGGTGTGAATATCACGCAGGTGGAGCTGGTCATGATATCGAGAATTGTATAACATTCAAAAGGAAGGTTCAGGCGTTGAAGAATGCAAAGTGGTTGGATTTTTCCACACTGACTGGGACACCAAATGTGAACAGTAATCCGCTTCCAGAACATTCCCATGTCGTGACCAGTATCTCAACAAAAGGACGGCTAGAGAAGGTTTCAGAAATACGAATGGAGAAAAGCTATTTGTTTAACCTACTGCAGGAATATGGATATATACTTGCTCCCGACGCATTGAAGACAGAGAAGGGGACAGAGTTGGAGAAACAATGCCTTTATCACAAAATGTCACAGGGGCATGACATCGAACACTGTAGTGAGTTTGCTAGCCTGGTACAAAAGCTCATGGACCAAAGGATGATCGAATTCTCAAGAGGAGGAACGGACAACCAAAGCCACATGATCCAAGGAGATGATTCGCACAAATCGCCATAGGTGCCAACACCCCTTGTCTTGAACGTTAAGGCTCCGGAGATCCCGCTACTGCCACATGGAATCAAGCCTCTCACTATCCATGCCTCAAGTCTCATGCTAGACAAGGGGGAGAGAACCGAAATCCCACAACTACCAGATGGAATTACACCTCTCACCATAGGTGTTCCTGCTCCTTTCCCCTATAAGACTGATAAGGCAGTCCCATAGAACTACAGTTGCGAAATAGTTCAAGGAACCGCAGCAGCAGAGAAGATAACTAGGAGCGGTAAGACTTATGCCCCCGATATGGTAGACAAAGCAAGGAAGGAGAACACTGTGGAATTAGAAATTGAGCCAACGCTAGAGGCAATAAAGAAAGAAGCACCAGTCACTGAAAAAGAGATATTGGAATTCCTAAAGCTCATGAAGCAGAGTGAGTATAATATTGTGGATCAGCTAAGTCGACAACCGGCTCGCATCTCATTGCTCTCATTAATGATGGATTCCCAACCTCACCGTGAAGTGCTATTGAAAGTCCTGAGCCAAGCCTACGTTCCTCCGACCGTCTCAGTGGCAAATGTTGATGGAATCGCCAGTAACCTCATCATGAACAACGTCATTAGCTTTGGAGATGACGAGCTACCCCAAGAAGGAAAGGGGCACATAAAAGCTCTGCACATCACGGTCAAATGCAAGGAGCACACCATAGCCCGTGTAGTCATTGACAACGGCTCGGCCTTGAACATTATGCCCTTGCATATACTGCAGCAACTTCCAATTGACGCGTCCTATATGCGTCCCTATACGATGAATGTACGGGTATTCGATGGAGGAAAGCGTGACATGGTGGGAACTCTGGATGTTCCACTCATGATTGGGCCAACTACTTTTATGGTGGAATTTCAGGTGATGAACATTATGCCATATTACAGCTGTTTGTTGGGAAGACCCTGGATCCACGTGGCAGGAGCGGTGCCATCAAGTCTCCACCAGAAGATGAAGTTTGCAATGAGGGACCAGCTCATCTGCATCTCTGGAGAGACAAGTTTCCTCGTCACCAAACCGGCATCAGTTCCTTATATTGAAAGCAACGAAGATGTGCTAGAATGCTCCTATCGGGCTTTTGAGATGGTGAATGTCGCTTGCCCCAGACCATCGTCTCTCGAAGGCAACAAAAATGGTTGCAGCCACTATGATCAAACAGGGGTACAAACCGGGGCAAGGATTAGGCATGACAGCTCAAGGGATTCAGAAACCCCTGACCATCTGAGAGAATACCAAAAAGTTTGGGCTAGGCTACGTCCCTACAAAAGCTGACAGACAGAGGGAAGCTATCAAGAAGAGGGAAGTCAGAATGGCAAGATTGCAGAAAAGGCCAATACAAGAAGAAAGGAGAAGCTTTCCCACCTTTGAATGTTACATTCCGGAGTGGAGGGTTTATCCATAAGAGCCAACCTGAGCCCAAGACGGGGACTGTAGCCGTATTGGACACAAATGAGCATGCACCAAGCGAGATGGTTCAGTTAGTGCGAGAGGATCCCAACTAGCCATTGAACAATTGGACCAGCCTGGACCTCCCCATAATGTAATGCTTACGGGTCGCTGGGATTTAATGTATTCTATTTTAATGTACTTTGAAGCTGTGAATATTTGTTTTTCCTTAAACCTTCCAATAAAATGTATTTTTCAAAATCTTTCATGGTGTATTCCATTCATAACATATGCATATCATATTTGGTTACCAACTTGTCATTCTCTTATAAGCAGGTATCACAATGTCAATGAAAACATAGTATGTGAAGGCGAAACGAGATGCCAAAGGTTTGACCAAAGTCCAAACTGGGAGCAACCCGTGTTTGAAGTTGACGAGAATGAGATAGAGGAGACACCTGAACTACCAGGGGAGATTATACGCCTATTGGAAAGGGAAGACCGTTTCTCCATTCCATGTGAAGACCCAGTAGAAACAGTGAATTTGGGGACGGTTGCCGAACCAAGACAATTGAGGATGGGATCCTTAATAGTTACCGACATCAAGAAGCAATTAATTGAGCTGTTAAGGAGCTACATAGATGTTTTTGCATGGTCGTATCAAGATATGCCAGGATTAGACACGGACATAGTGTAGCATCACATACCAGTGAGGCCGGAATGCAAGCCAGTTCAACAGAAATTAAGAAGAATGAGACCAGAGATGATACTGAAGATTAAAGAAGAAGTCAAAAAGCAATGGGATGCAGGTTTCCTAAGTGTCTCCCGTTATCCAGAATGGGTGGCCAATGTTGTACCAGTACCGAAGAAAGGAGGCAAAGTACGCATCTGTGTCGACTATAGAGATCTGAACTGGGCCAGTCCGAAGGATAACTTCCCACTTCCTCACATTGATACACTAGTGGATAATACAGCAAAACACGCCCTGTTCTCATTCATGGATGGTTTCTCGGGCTATAATCAAATTCGTATGGCCATTGAAGGAAATACTAAAGAAAAACCTTGGTTTGATGACGTCAAATAGTATTTGCTTAAGCAAGAATACCCAGCAGAGGCCTCTGAACCTGATAAAAGAAATATCCGAAGGTCAGCGTCCAACTACTATCTTGATGGTCCCGTTCTGTATAAAAGAAACCATGACATGGTATTATTGTGGTGTGTGGCAAAAGAAGAATCAACACAAATAATGAAAGAAGTGCACGAAGGGGAATGTGGTTCACATGTAAACGGACATGCGTTAACAAGACAAATCATGCGAATGGGCTATTATTGGGTCACCATGGAAAAGGATTGCATTGAATATGTGCGCAAATGCCTTAAATGTCAAATTTATGGCGATAAAATCCAAGTACCGCCATCCAAACTATAGGTGATGGTTTCCCCGTGGCCGTTCTCGCTTTGGGGCATTGACGTTATCGGACCTGTCATCACTGGTTTTTGTCCGGGCCCGTTTGGGGTGAGCTCAAACTAAACCAATGGTGAGAAGTTTTAGAGTCGCCACCAACTGTTTTTGGGCTACAGTTGGATACCCTCTACTTTGAGTAGTTTAAAGTTTGTGGTCTACGTTATCATAGAAGGGTTCAGGAGTTGGTTACGTGTAGGGAAGGATTAGCACTCCTACAGCGCCCTTTCGGTATCTAATTTAGGAGGAGGAGGTTTTTATTTTATTTGTACTGCCATGACTGGGTTCAATTTCCTAAAAAGTCTATGATTTTTATTTAGCTAAGTTATTTATTAAAACTATAGTGAAAATGGATTTTACCCTAAATTTCTAAAGGGAATCCTAAAGTTTTTTGGGTTTTTGTTTGAAGTGGATAATGAGGTTCTACAGATTGGTTTTGGCTTTTGGTTTTATTTTAGAAATTGAGGTCCTAGAAAATGATTTTTTTATTTCCCCCCCCCCTTTTTGGTTTTTCTTGGGTTAGAAAACATACATTTTTTTTGTTTTTGTTTTTTTTGTCCCTTTTTTGTGTTCCGTTTTTTTGGTTTTAGAAGTACTAATTTTGGTTTTCTTCTTTTTTTTTTTTGTTTTAAAACATGGAAACGTTTTTTTTTGTTTTTGTTTTTTTTAAGGAGACATTTTGAACACATTTTGAAAACTATTTATAGAAAAACATGTTATAGAAGACTTTTTGGAAAAACATTTTGTGGAATACATTTTGTTATTTTTTTGTTGTGTGTTTTTTAAAGCTTTGAACCTAAATCTACGCGTTTCAATAATTGAAAATACATAGAAACACATATATCAAAATAGATGTGGAGTGTGTGAGTGTGACATCCACAAAAGAAAAATAAAATCACTCTTTTTTTCTTTTTCTCCTTTTTTTTTCATCTTCTCCCTTTGCTCTCTCTCTTTTTCTTTCTTTGTTGTTTTTTTGTTTGCTATACTTTACATATTACAACATACACATATACAAAGGAAAGGGAAATACAAAGGAAACGCAACGCAACAAATAACAGAAAAAAGAAAAAGAAATAGAAGGAAATATTAAAAATTACATCAAATATCAATGTAAATAAGCTGAAACGTAATGAAGAAATAAGAGCTGAACCGACTTTGGGGCTTACAACACCAACCTTCTGTTTGAGCCCCCGCCGGCGTTGATAGTCACTTGCTCGAATTAGAACCAATAGATCTGGCAGCGGGACTTGTGAAGAGGCTTTCCTGGTATTTGGAGATAGGAGGGCTGAAGTGGGCGTGAGAGAAAGAGAGGGCTGAAGTTGGAGTTGTTTTTGTGTTTTTTTCCTTTTTTGCTGAAAAAAGGAACTGGAACGAGATAGGAGGGAAAGGGGATGCAGGGGCGATGTTTGATTGTAGAATAGCAGAAAGACTGGGCGTTTTTTTTTTAGGACGAATCTGAGAGAGGATGGCAGTCAAGGAGGCGTTTTTTCTTTGCGTTACCTCTCTCTTTTTTTTGGGTTTTGGATTTCTCTCTTCTTTTTTTTTTCTGGGTGGACGAGTGATCTCTTTCCCTTTTCTGTCTTGCTTTTTTTTTTTGCTCTCTCTGTTTTTTGCTCTCTTTGGTTTGCAGGTTTCTTTTCCCACGATGATGGCTCTCTCTGTGTGTTCTTTTCACGATAATGGCTCTCTCTTTTTCTCTCTTCTCCTCTTCTTTTTCACGTACCTCCTTTTGTTTTTCCACCCCTTAGCCCTATGCACAGGGACGGATGACTGCATCTTAAAAGACTGCAGAAAATTTTCTTGGCTGGACTGTCATTAATTGCAGCATTTAATGCTGTATTATTGATTTCCTTATTTTTGTGCAGGTCTTATGCGATCTGTCGGGAGGTCTGGCGACTTGCAGCTCGTGATTGCCCTTTTTAATGTTTTCGTTTAGCACATGTGACCGACAGGTATTCAAGAATAATTCTTTGTCAGATGGCCAGCGCATAAGACAGGTCTCGTGAACAACCAACGAGAAAAATAAGCCAGCGAGGAAGCCAGCGAGAAAAATCAGCGAAGGCAAAAAGGGGTCAGAGGTTCGAAGTGTCGGCAGGGTCGAAGCTTCGGTCAACGGTGGAAAGCGTACGGGTGCTGCGGGTCGGTGTCGCAAGTCGACGTCGTAAGTCGCGGGTCGAAGTGTCGGCAGCGAGGCTTCGAGGGTCGAAGGGTCGAAGGTCAAAATCAGCAGGTCAACAAGGCTTCGAGGCTTCGAGGCTTCGAGGCTTTGGGGCTTCGAGCTTCGGGACTTCGGGACTTCGGGGCTTTGAGCTTCGGGGCTTCGAGCTTCGAGGCTTCGAGCTTCGGGACTTCGGGGCTTCGAGCTTCGGGGCTTCGAGGCTTCGAGCTTCGGGGTCAATGGGTCGAAGTGTCGGCAGGTCAACGGTCAACGGTCAACACCGTTTTTTTTTTTTGTTTTTTTTAAACTTTTAATTACCTTTTTACCC
Source organism: Taxillus chinensis (assembly GCA_023512835.1). Taxonomy (NCBI): domain Eukaryota; kingdom Viridiplantae; phylum Streptophyta; class Magnoliopsida; order Santalales; family Loranthaceae; genus Taxillus; species Taxillus chinensis. The sequence goes on along the minus strand of CM042092.1, from coordinate 49,483,636 downwards.
TTACCCATAATGCAAAAATGGATGACCTTTTAGGGATTGTTTGGGAAGACTCGTATTCGCCTATATAGACATTTTAGAGAATTTCGCATGATCACTTTTTCGGGCAGTTTGACCAGGGGCATTGACCGTCTTTTGGCAAGTTTTGACTTTTCCAACAAAAATTGTTTTGGCCATAACTTCTTCATTTTAAGTCTGATTCGTTAGTCTACAATTTTCATCCTCTATCACCCGGTGTCGGTCTTGGGGCGCTTCAAGGACTTGTAGCAGAAGTCATTAATTTTGGACTCCCCTGTACATGTCAATTGTGTTCATCTCATGCAGATTGGGGTAGACCATCCCTTGGAAGTATGGGATCATTGTGGACCTGTTCAACAAGGTATATGGCATGGGTAGAAAGGTATATCAAATGGGGTTAGTATGTCCAACCCGGACAAAATGGGGTCCAACAGCTGCCCCCCTTTGTGCACTGTTTGTATACAAACAGTGTACAAAGATAAAAGGGAGTCATTTTGGACGGGTTGGAACACTTACCTGACTTACCTAGCACAGAGGAAGAATAGAATGCGACGGTTGGGTCTGTCCCCAAGAGGGAAAAGGGGCTTCACAGGCTGGTGGACTTGGATAACACTTTGATGAGGCATCTAAGGCTGCCTGATATTGGAGATTGAATGCCTACAACAATGACAGGCTTGAATTGAAAAATGGAAAGCCCACTGCAATGATAGGCTTGAATTAAAGAAGAAAGCCTACGACAACGATAGACTTGGGTTGAAAATGCAATGATAGGCTTGAATTGAAGAATGAAAAAGGCCCACAGTAATGATAGGCTTAACTGAAAATGGAAAGGCCCACGGCAACGATAGGCTTGACTTGGAAATGGAAAGGCCCACAGCAACGATAGGCTTGACTTGAAAATGGAAAGGCAGAAAGTAGAAAGCCCACAGCAACGATAGGCTTCAAATAGAAAGCCCACGGCAACGATAGGCTTAAACTGAAAATAGAAGCCCACAACAACGATAAGCTTGAACTGAAAATTGAAAGGCCCACTGCAACGATAGGCTTAATCTGGAAATGGAAAGGCCCACAGCAACGATAGGCTTGAACTGGAAATTGAAAGGCCCACAGCAACGATAGGCTTAAGCTGGAAAGACTTGTTGGAGACATCAATTGGTATTTGGGGAAATGCTTTAAGGAAATGGTGAGTTTGGGAAGTAACCCAATTTGGGCTCCCTCTACGAGTTCACTCAAGGAGATCGCTCTACGAGGTGACCCAAAAGGGAAAAATTTGTTCAAGTGCCAAAAGGATGCGTTTAGAGCTTGGGGAAATTACAAGGAAAGAGTTGTACAGTTGAACGAAGAAAGCTAGGATAGCTTGAAGAGAAGTTTGCTGAGTATAAGCTCCTAGGATCTCCAGAGGCGGCAATATTCCTACAATTACAGAGTATGTTGAATGTATGCCAATGATGCATGGAATGCAATGTGCTGTATGCAGGGATGCATAAACCTCAACTTGTGGTGAAATATGATGCAATGCGATGATTGCATCGAACGCCATGTGTTGTATCATTGAGGGTTGGCCAGGATGGAAATGTTGTTAGAGAGGTTGGCTAACATTCAACTTGTTGGGGAAAAACGTTCTCTTTGGATGGAGAGTCCGTCCTGTCTTTGCTAGGGAACTCCCTTTTGTGCATGAAGAGTCTGTTAAATTGAGCTTCGCCATATTGAGGAGCTTGACTTGACGGCTTCTCTGGGGATAGTGATATTTTGTGGAGAATGAGTACTCTGAGTTGGGGGCTTAATTTGTTTGGGGATTTTGAGCGGGACCCCACTCATAAGGTAATGCCAATGGATTCTACTGGGGATTTAAGAGATTCTACTTAAATGTGAAATGAAGACCAAAGAAAATGGAGTTGTCCTGGTCGATGTACGCACTGAGGTATGATAAGCATGCAAAGCATAAGGTAGCTTCTCGTGCCAATCTTTGTATGTTTCAGTCATTTTTCTGATAATGTTCTTGATGTTCTTGTTGGCTGCCTCGACTGCTTCATTCATCTTTGGGCGATAGGGGGTCGAGTTACAGTGTTGAATTTTGTATGTTTCACACAACCTCCCTATCATTCGACTGTTTAAATTGGCAGCATTGTCCGTTATGATCTGCTCGGGAAGCCCATATCGGCATATGTTGTTATTCCGCATAAATCGAAGTACCACAGCCTGTGTGACATTAGCATATGATGCTGCTTCTACCCACTTGGTGAAGTAATCAATGGCTACCAAAATGAAACGATGACCATTAGAAGCTTTTGGAGATATTGGTCCGATAATGTCAATGCCCCAAAGCGAGAACGGCCATGGGGAAACCATCACGTGTAGTTTGGACAGCGGTACTTGGATCTTATCGCCATAAATTTGACACTTGAGGCATTTGCGCACATATTCAATGCAATCTTTTTCCATGGTGACCCAATAATAGCCCATTCGCATGATTTGTCTTGTTAATGCATGTCCGTTTTGCATGTGAACCACATTCCCCTTCGTGCACTTCTTTCATTATTTGTGTCGATTCTTCTTTTGCCACACACCGAAATAACACCATGTCATGGTTTCTCTTGTACAGAATCGAGCCATCAAGATAATAGTTGGATGCTGACCTTCGGATATTTCTTTTATCAAACTCAGAGGCATCAGCTGGATACTCTTGTTTAAGCAAGTATTGTCTGATATCATTGTACCAGGGCTTTTCTTCGGTATTTTCGTCAATGGCCATGCAATGTGCAGGAGCATCTTGTATGCGGATATCAAAAGACTGAACTTCCAACTTTGTGTCTAGCCGAAGGAGGGAGGCTAGAGTTGCCAGCTCGTCAGGGAGCTGATTGTATTCCCTGGGCATATGCTCAAATGTGATATCTTCGAATTGTTCGGCTAACTCTGCAACATGCTTCCGATATGGGATTAATTTGTGGTTTCGAGTCTCCCATTCACCCCTTACTTGAAAAATGATGAGTGCCCAATCGCCGAACACTCGTAATTTTTTGATTCCTTTGTTAATGGCTTCTTGAAGTCCCATCACACAAGCCTCATATTCTGCTACATTGTTTGTACAAGGGAAGGTTAGCTTTGCCGCCATGGGGAAATGTTCGCCTTTTGGGGATATCAGGATGGCCCCAACACTGTGACCTAAAAGACTGGAGGCTCCATCGAACCACATCATCCATATGTCTGATACTTCGGCCGAAATGATGTTGATGTGGTCATCTGGGAAGCCAATAGTCATGGGCTCAAAGTCTTCCAGCGCTCTATCTGCCAGATAGTTGGCTATTGCACTTCCTTTTATGGCTTTTTGGGGTACGTAGATGATATCGTACTCCGATAGGATCAACTGCCACTTGGCGATTCTTCCAGAAATGGATGGCTTTTCCAAGAGATATTTGAGCGGATCATGCCTTGAAATCAGCCAAGTAGTATGATAAAGAGTGTATTGCCTCAATCTTCTTGTTATCCAGACAAGAGCACAGCACGTCTTCTCCAAGGGTGTGTAGTTTTCTTCATTGACGGTGAACTTCTTGCTGAGGTAATAAATGGCTTGCTCCTTCTTGCCTGTAGAATCGTGTTGCCCCAAGGCACAACCCATCGCTGACTCCTGAACGGTCAAGTATAAGATCAGAGGTCTATCCGCTACTGGTGGGACCAAAATAGGTGGATTAGACAGATATTGTGCGATCTTGTCGAAAGCTTCTTGACACTTGTTATTCCAAATTTCTGGGTTGTTCTTTCGTAAAGTCTTGAAAATGGGTTCACAGGTGGCTGTCAATTGGGAAATAAATCGGGCAATGTAATTCAGTCGCCCTAGGAATCCTCTAACCTCCTTGATAGTCCGTGGTGGCGGCATCTCTTGGATAGCTCGAACTTTATCTGGATCGATTTCAACTCCTTTTTGGCTCACAACGAAACCCAACAGTTTTCCCGACATGGCTCCGAAAGTGCACTTTTCGGGGTTCAATTTCAGCTGATATTTCCGTAGCCACTTGAAGAGCTTGCGGAGTACTTCGATATGATCTTTGGTGCTTCGTGATTTGGCTATCATGTCGTCCATATATACTTTGACTTCCTTATGCATCATGTTGTGGAATAGGGTCACCATGGCTCGCTGATATGTTGCCCCTACGTTCCTCAGGCCAAAAGGCATCACATTATAGCAAAAAGTGCCCCAAAGTGTCGTGAATGTGGTCCTCTCTTTGTGTTCGGGGGCCATACGAATTTGATTATAGCCCGAGAAACCATCCATGAAGGAGAATAGGGCATGTTTTGCTGTATTATCCACCAAGGTATCAATATGAGGGAGCGGGAAGTTGTCTTTCGGACTGGCCTAGTTCAGATCTCTATAGTCGACACACATGCGTACTTTGCCTCCTTTCTTCGGTACTGGTACAACATTGGCCACCCATTCTGGATAATGGGAGACACTTAGGAAACCTGCGTCCCATTGCTTTCTCGACCTCTTCTTTAATCTTCAGTTAGCATCTCCGGTCTCATTCTTCTCAATTTCGTTGAATCGGCTTGCATTCCGGCCTCACTGGTATGTGATGCTACACTATGTCCGTGTCTAATCCTGGCATATCTTGATACGACCATGCAAAAACATCTATGTAGCTCCTTAACAGCTCAATTAATTGCTTCTTGATGTCAGTAGCTATTAAGGATCCCATCCTCAATTCTCTTGGTTCGGCAACCGTCCCCAAATTCACTCTTTCTCTTTGGGTCTTCACTTGGAATGGAGAAACGGTCTTCCCTTTCCAATAGGCATATAATCTCCCCTGGTAGTTTAGGTGTCTCCTCTATCTCATTCTCATCGCCTTCAAACACGGGCTGCTCCCAGTTTGGACTTTGGTCAAACCTTTGGCATCTCGTTTCGCTTTCACATACTATGTTTTCATTGACATTGTGATACCTGCTTATAAGAGAATGACAAGTTGGTAACCAAATATGATATGCATATGTTATGAATGGAATGCACCATGAAAGGTTTTGAAAAACATATTTTATTGGATGGTTTAAGGAAAAACAAATGTTCACAGCTTCAAAGTACATTAAAATAGAATACATTAAATCCCAGCAACCCGTAAGCATTACATTATGGGGAGGTCCAGGCTGGTCCAATTGTTCAATGGCTGGTTGGGATCCTCTCGCACTAACTGAACCATCTCGCTTGGTGCATCCTCATTTGTGTCCAATACGGCTACAGTCCCCGTCTTGGGCTCAAGTTGGCTCTTATGGATGAACCCTCCACTCCGGAATGTAACATTCAAGGGGGGAAGGCTTCTCTTTTCTTCTTGAACTGCCCTTTTTTGTAGCCTTGCCATCCTGCTTTCTTTCTTTTTGATAGCTACCCTCTGTGTGTCAGCTTTTGTAGGGACGTAGCCTAGCCCAAACTTTTTCGGTATTTTCTCGGATGGTCAGGGGTTTCTGAATCCCTTGAGCTGTCAGGCCTAATCCTTGCCCCGGTTTGTACCCCTGTTTGATCATAGTGGCTGCAACCATTTTTGCTGCCTTCGAGAGACGGTGGTCTGGGGCAGAAGCGACATTCCCCATCTCAAAAGCCCGATAGGAGCATTCTGGCACATCTTCGTTACTTTCAATATAAAGAACTGATGCCGGTTTGGTGACGAGGAAACTTGTCTCACCAGAGATGCAGATGAGCTGGTCCCCCATTACAAATTTCATCTTCTGGTGGAGACTTGATGGCACCGCTCCTGCCATGTGGATCCAGGGTCTTCCCAACAAACAGCTGTAATATGGCGGGATGTCCATCACCTGAAATTCCACCGTAAAAGTAGTTGGCCCAATCATGAGTGGAATATCCAGAGTCCCCACCACGTCACGCTTTCCTCCATCGAATGCTCATACTTTCATCGTACAAGGACGCATATAGGACGCGTCAATTGGAAGTTGCTGCAGTATATGCAAGGGCATAATGTTCAAGGCCGAGCCGTTGTCGATGAGGACACGGGCTATGGTGTGCTCCTTGCATTTAACCATGATGTGCAGAGCTTTTATGTGCCCCTTTCCTTCTTGGGGTAGCTCGTCATCTCCAAAGCTAATGACGTTGTTCATGATGAGGTTACTGGCGATTCCATCAACATTTGCCACTGAGATGGTCAGTGGAACATAGGCTTGGCTCAGAACTTTCAGCAGTGCTTCCCGGTGAGGTTGGGAATCCATCATTAATGAGAGCAAGGAGATGCGAGCCGGTTGTCGGCTTAGCTGATCCACAATATTATACTCGCTCTGTTTCATGAATTTTAGGAATTCCAATGTCTCTTTTTCAGTGACCGGTGCTCCTTTCTTTGTTGCCTCCAGCATTGGCTCAATGTCTGGTTCTACAGCTTTTTCTTTCCTTGCTTTGTCAGCCATATCAGGGGCATAAGCCTTACCACTCCTAGTTATCTTCTCTGCTGCGGTGGCTCCCTGGATTACTTCACAACTGTAATTCCATGGGACTGCTTTATCATTTTTATAGGGGAAAGGAGCAGGAACACCTATGGTGAGGGGTGCAATTCCATGCAGTAGTTGTAGGATTTCGGTCCTCTCCCCCTTGTCTGGCACGAGACTTGAGGCATGGATAGTGAGAGGCTTGATTCCATGTGGCAGTAGCGGGGTCTCCGGAGCCTTAACAGTTAAGATAAGGGGTGTTGGCACCCATGGCGATTTGTGTGAATCGTCTTCTCGGATCGTGTGGCTTTGGTTGTCCATTCCTCCTCTTGAGAATTCTATCATCCTTTGGTCCATGAGTTTTTGCACCACCTCGGAAATCTCAGTACATTCTGCGATGTCATGTCCCCGTGACATCTTGTGATAAGGGCATTGTTTTTCCCCATCTGTTCCTTTTCTTGCCTTTGGCGTGTCTTTAGCAAGTATATAGCCATGTTCCTGTAACAGAGTGAACAAATGTGTTTTCTCCATTTGTACTTGGGAGACCCTTTCCAGCCGTGCTTCATTTTCGATACTATCAACAATATTGGAGTGTTCTGGGAGAGGATCGCTGTTCACACTTGGCGTCCCAGACAGTGCGGAAAAATCCAGCCATTTTGCATCCTTTAATGCCTGAACCTTCCTTTTGAATGTTATACAATTCTCGATATCATGTCTAGCTCCACCTGCAAGATACTCACATCTGGCATCTGGCTTATACCAGGCCGGGGGAGGAGTCTTTATTTCTCCCAAGGGTATAGGGGTTACCATCCTTGCCTCTAAGAGCTTGGGGTATAATTCCGCATAAGTCATTGGAATAGGATCAAACTCTTGTCGTGGTCGACGAGAAGCCTGATTCACTCCTGCTTGATGGGTCGGGGCCCTTGGTTGCCCCTGTCCTTGGAATGAGGCTCCTGGTCCTTCCTGAGTTGCTGGCCTTAGTTGCTCTGCGTAAGGCGCTCTTGGTTGAAACGGATTAGGTGTCATTGGATATGGAAATGGAACCCCTCCTTGTGGCAGGTATGGCATGAATTGGGGAGGTGGTGCAGGTGCAGCATAAGCAGCTACCGGTGACCCTCTGTAGCATCCTGGCGCTTGGTAGAATGTTGGTTGTATTGACTGGTGCGCTTGGTATACCAGGTTGGTTTTATTTTCTTTCTTTTTTACTAGTGGTTGAAACCGTTTTGATGCCTCAGCTGCATCTCCCTTCAGCTTTCCTCCTTTAATTCCACTTTCTACACGTTCACCGGATGCAACCAAGTCTACAAAGCTGTTGGAGACGTTACCGATCAACTTCTCATAGTAGACACCTTTTAGTGTGTTGATAAAAAGAGTAGTGAGTTCTCTTTCGGTAAGGGGAGGTTGGACCTCCACGGCTGCCTCTCTCCATCTTCGTGCATAATCTTTGAAATTCTCTTCAGATCCCTTCTCCATAAACTGCAGGGTTAGTCGATCCAGCGCCAGCTCGGTGACATGTTTGTACTATGCCAAGAAGGAAGTAGCTAATTCCTTCCATGTCTTAATGCGGTTTCCATTCAGTTGAAAATACCAGTGAAGGGATGCCCCGGTTAGGCTTTCCTGGAAATAATGCATGAGGAGCTTGTCTTCACCAGCATAAGCGGCCATTTTTTGACAATAAATGGCCAGATGTGTCCTCAGACATCGTGTCCCGTTGAACTTTTCAAAATCTGGCATTTTGAATTTTGGCGGTAGCACCACTCCAGGGACTAAGCATAAGTCTTGTGGGCAGGTCATACCATAGCTGTCAATGCCTTCTACGGCTTTCAATCTTTCCTCAAGTCGGCGTAGAGCGGGAGACTCAATATTTTCCTGAGGGGCTGGGGAACCCACCGCTTCCATTACATTTCCCGGTGCGGGCATCGTGAAATGAGTTTGATTTGGGGTTGGAGGTTGTGCCATAACAGGATGGTATGTGGGCGCCTAGCTTGGAGCCAGGTTGGGTGACTGAACGGCCTGCTGTCCCTGCTCTTGATGGTGATTGGTAGTTCCCCCTGTCGGAAGTCTTCCTCTTTCTTCAATCAATTTTGTGAGCATTTCCATTATTGCAGACATTTGCCCCTGTAGGGTTTGTTGTGACTGTTCCAACCCCATGAGTATGTTCTCTGTTTCTTCTGCCATTGGCTGCGGTTGAGGTATTTGCTTGTGCCGGGATCTGAGATTGTAAGAGTGCGCAATCCTGGAGAGAGGCTGCTACCCACCTGGGTACAAGGGAAATTTTATTTGATTTTTTTTATTCGATATGCATGTATGCATGGAATGTATATGTAGAGGGTAAGAAAAACAAACAACTTTATTACAAACCAAACACACAATACAAACATTCAATGCTGAAATGCCATGTAAAATGAAAGCTAGTGCTATATGATCTTAAAGCACTCTTCTAGTCATCTCCTAAGTAGCACGGCACCTCTTCCTCTGGGGTGGTCGCTCACCTGCTTCCTCCCTCTGCTTCATTATCGTCTCGATCTATTTTTCCCTCAGTGCAGCCTTTGAAGAGCTCCTTCTAGAGATGCTTCTAGCCTCTGGATCTGCTGCCTTAAAGTCTGATTCTCCTGGAGGATAGCCTTCATGTCTGAAGTTAGCTGTGGCTTGTGTTGTGCCCTCCAAGATATGTATGCGGGGTAAACACCAGGTTTTGAGTTGTTGGGTTGGATCTTGTGTGGTGTGGACCATGCTTGATACATCTTCTTGCCTTCTTCTGTGAGCATGGTTCTGCTGTAAGTGAAATCACACTCTTCCATGCCAAAGAGCACGGGGATAATCTAATGACGCCCCACTTGTCTTCCCACCTGCAGTGGTGCATATGCAGTTCCTCCCCAGGGACCTAAAAGTGGAACCCAATTGTAGTCCCCGTAACTATATGTCATGGACACCACCGGAATCCAAGGAGCAGTCCAGGTAATGTCAGCTTCTAAGAGGTTCTCCAATTTGAGTAGGGTCACATCCTTTGAGCACCTGCTGGACCAAATCTACAATTGCCCCATCGATGTGGGCTGGTATCCTCGGGAAAATGACTAGCCCATATATAGCTAGTGTAAACAGTTTGTGTGCCTCTGTTTCTGTTGTAGTCTGTATTATTTCTTTGATTGTTGCCCATGGAAGATATTCTCGTCCACCGTAGGTTGTGACCGCCGGTGAGTCCCATACTGGCTTTCCCATAATCTCAGCAAAGGCCCTTCAACATGACCTTCTGGCTCCGGTAGATAGATCTTCATTTTGTTTTCCACGGGGATGTCCAATAATATTTTGTATTCTTCTATTGTGGGAACCAGATCTATGCCGTTGAAGTCAAAGCACCACCGTCGAGGCTCCCAGAAATATATGGCTGCCCCAAGCATATCTGTATCGGCCAGTAGCTCGGTCACATGGAGAAAATCCTCAAACTGTTGTATGTATATGCTTTTCCTTTCGTCTGACCATTGCCTCCATATTGTCTGTACCTCCTTAGTGTAGTCCAGCTGATCTTCTATGATAACATGTTCTGCCTTGTGGGTTTCCCCTGGTGGAAAATCTCCAAGGCGAAGTTGAATGTCTCCAGATGCTTGGGCCACCACTGTGACAGCCTCCTTGTCCTGAGGGCTTTTTAGGAGATGACTGAAAGTTGCCATGCCTATATGAATGTTGTGTTATGCATGGTAACAGGTTAGGATGACAGGTTAATATATATCAAGGCAGTTAGACAGGAAAAAGAATAAACCAATAGTAAAAAAAAACAGCTAATATGTGCAGGGAATGACTTAAGGACTACCCTGCAAAACAAGGGTTAGCATGGTATGGAATGAGCAAACAAAATGTGGGTCAATGCCCCTGATAGGCTTCTATTGCTACACCTATATTATTCATTGGTTCCCGAACTTCCTCAATAGAGGGCTCCGTACACCATGGGATTTACCGGAGGGGGATCTTAAAAGGACGTGCCTTAAAAGAACCTCAAGCTTGAGTGAGGAGTCCGAGGCCCCATTGCGGATAATGATCAACGCGTTGGCGAACGTACTGAACCTCGCTAACCTAAATTGTGCTAAACCCGGGTATAGGGTTATGCATGAATGCAACAAGTATGGAAAGCAATAAATCACAACTATCATGGTAGTTAAAGCGTATAAATAAATCATAGTTTAAAGATAAACGAAAATTGTTAATAAGTAAATCACGATTTTATCTAGGAAAAAAAAAACAACTTAGCACGACAGTTAAATATATACAACAGTACAAAAAACAATCTCCTACTCCTAGTTCTAGACCTAACTCTCTAAAGTGTTTAAATCCCCAGCAGAGTCGCCAGCTGTCATCACTGGTTTTTGTCCGGGCCCGTTTGGGGTGAGCTCAAACTAAACCAATGGTGAGAAGTTTTAGAGTCGCCACCAATTGTTTTTGGGGTACAGTTGGATACCCTCTACTTTGACTAGTTTAAAGTTTGTGGTCTACGTTATCAGAGAAGGGTTCGAGAGTTGGTTACGTGTAGGAAAGGATTAGCACTCCTACAGCGCCCTTTCGGTATCTAATTTAGGAGGAGGAGGTTTTTATTTTATTTGTACTGCCATGACTGGGTTCAATTTCCTAAAAAGTCTATGATTTTTATTTAGCTAAGTTATTTATTAAAACTATAGTAAAAATGGATTTTACCCTAAATTTCTAAAAGGAATCCTAAAGTTTTTGGGTTTTTGTTTGAAGTGGATAATGAGGTTCTAGGGATTGGTTTTGGCTTTTGGTTTTATTTTAGAAATTGAGGTCCTAGAAAATGATTTTTTTATTTTCCCCCCCTTTTTGGTTTTTCTTGGGTTAGAAAACATACATTTTTTTTTGTTTTTGTTTTTTTTGTTGTTTTTTTTTGTCCCTTTTTTGTCTTCCTTTTTTTTGGTTTTAGAAGTACTAATTTTGGTTTTCTTCTTTTTTTTGGTTTTAAAACATCGAAACGTTTTTTTTATTTGTTTTTGTTTTGTTTTTTTTTAAGGAGACATTTTGAACACATTTTGAAAACTATTTATAGAAAAACATGTTATAGAAGACCTTTTGGAAAAACATTTTGTGGAATACATTTTGTTATTTTTTTGTTGGGTGTTTTTTAAAGCTTTGAACCTAAATCTACGCATTTCAATAATTGAAAATACATAGAAACACATATATCAAAATAGATGTCGAGTGTGTGAGTGTGACATCCACAAAAGAAAAATAAAATCACTCTTTTTTTCTTTTTCTCCTTTTTTTTTCATCTTCTCCCTTTGCTCTCTCTCTTTTTCTTTCTTTGTTGTTTTTTTGTTTGCTATACTTTACATATTACAACATACACATATACAAAGGAAAGGGAAATACAAAGGAAACGCAATGCAACAAATAACAGAAAAAAGAAAAAGAAATACAAGGAAATATTAAGAATTACATCAAATATCAATGTAAATAAGCTGAAACGTAATGAAGAAATAAGAGCTGAACCGACTTTGGGACTTACAACACCAACCTCCTGTTTGAGCTCCCGCCGGCGCTGATAGTCACTTGCTCGAATTAGAACCAACAGATCTGGCAGCGGGACTTGTGAAGAGGCTTTCCTGGTATTTGGAGATAGGAGGGCTGAAGTGGGCGTGAGAGAAAGAGAGGGCTGAAGTTGGAGTTGTTTTTGTGTTTTTTTTTTTTTGCTGAAAAAAGGAACTAGAACGAGATACGAGGGAAAAGGGATGCAGGGGCGATGTTTGATTGTACAATAGCAGAAAGACTGGGCGTTTTTTTTAGGACGAATCTGAGAGAGGATGGCAGTCAGGGAGGCGTTTTTTCTTTGCGTTACCTCTCTCTTTTTTCTGGGTTTTGGATTTCTCTCTTCTGTTTTTTTTCTGGGTGGACGAGTGATCTCTTTCCCTTTTCTGTCTTTCTTTCTTTTTTGCTCTCTCTGTTTTTTGCTCTCTTTGGTTTGCAGGTTTCTTTTCCCACGATGATGGCTCTCTCTTTTTCTCTCTTCTCCTCTTCTTTTTCACGTACCTCCTTTTGTTTTTCCACCCCTCAACCCTCTGCGCAGGGACGGACAACTGCATCTTAAAAGACTGCAGAAAATATTTTTGGCTGGACTATCATTAATTGCAGCATTTAATGTTGTATTATTGATTTCCTCATTTTTGTCCAGGTCTTATGCGATCTGTCGGGTGGTCTGGCGACTTGCAGCTCGTGATTGCCCTTTTTAATGTTTTCGTTTAGCACATGTGACCGACAGGTATTCAAGAATAATTCTTTGTCAGATGGCCAGCGCATAAGACAGGTCTCGTGAACAACCAGCGAGAAAAATAAGCCAGCGAGGAAGCTAGCGAGAAAAATCAGCGAAGGCAAAAAGGGGTCAGAGGTTCGAAGTGTCGGCAGGTCGGAGCGTCGGCAGGGTCGAAGCTTCGGTCAACGGTGGAAGGCGTACGGGTGCTGCGGGTCGGTGTCGCAAGTCGGCGTCGTAAGTCGCGGGTCGAAGTGTCGGCAGCGAGGCTTCGAGGGTCGAAGGGTCGAAGGTCAGAAATCAGCAGGTCAACGGGGCTTCGAGGCTTCGAGGCTTCGAGGCTTCGGGGCTTCGAGGCTTCGGGGCTTTGAGCTTCGGGGTCAATGGGTCGAAGTGTCGGCAGGTCAACAATCAACGGTCAACCCCGTTTTTTTTTTTAACTTTTAATTACCTTTTTACCCTTACCCATAATGCAAAAATGGATGACCTTTTAGGGATTATTTGGGAAGACTCGTATTCGCCTACATAGACATTTTAGAGAATTTCGCATGATCACTTTTTCGGGCTGTTTGACCAGGGGCATTGACCGTCTTTTGGCAAGTTTTGACTTTTCTAACGAAGATTGTTTTGGCCATAACTTCTTCATTTTAAGTCCGATTTGAGCTCGGTCAAGTGCGTTAGTCTCCACTTTTCATCCTCTATCACCCGGTGTCGTTCTTGGGACACTTCAAGGACTTGTAGCAGAAGTCATTAATTTTGGACTCCCCCGTACATGTCAATTGTATTCATCTCATGCAGATTGGGGTAGACCATTCCTTGGAAGTATGAGATCATTGTGGACCTGTTCAACAAGGTATATGGCATGGGCAGAAAGGTATATCAAATGGGGTTAGTATGTCCAACCCGGACAAAATGGGGTCCAACAGGACCAATATCTCCAAAAGCTTCTAATGGTCATCGTTTCATTTTGGTAGCCATTGATTACTTCACCAAGTGGGTAGAAGCAGCATCATATGCTAATGTCACACAGGCTGTGGTACTTCGATTGATGCGGAACAACATCATATGCCGATATGGGCTTCCCGAGCAGATCATAACGGACAATGTTGCCAATTTGAACAGCCGGATGATGGGGAGGTTGTGTGAAACAAACAAAATTCAACACCACAAACTCGACACCCTATCGCCCAAAGATGATTGGAGCAGTCGAGGCAGCCAACAAGAACATCAAGAACATTATCAGAAAGATGACTGAAATGTACAAAGATTGGCACGAGAAGCTACCTTATGCCTTGCATGCTTATCGTACCTCAGTGCGTACATCGACTGGGGCAACTCCATTTTCTTTGGTCTATGGCATGGAAGCAGTTCTATCGGTCAAAGTGGAGATACCTTCCCTCCGAGTACTTAAGGATACTCATCTCGAAGAAGCAGAATTGGTCCAAAGTCGTTATGAGCAGTTGAATTTAATTGAAGGCGAGCGCTTGGCAGCAGTTTGCAGAGGACAACTATATCAACAGAGAATGATGAACAGTTACAATAAAAAGGTGAAGCCCAGGAGCTTTCAAGAGGGTGATCTTGTCCTCAAAAAGATCTTGCCAATTCAACACGACCATAGAGGCAAGTGGACTCCCAATTATGAAGGCCCATATGTTGTGAAAAAAGCATTCTCAGGAGGCGCATTGATCCTTGCCAAAATGGACGGAGATGAGCTTCCTAATCCAGTGAATAGTGACGCCGTCAAAAAGTTTTATACTTAACTCTCATACCTCCCAACAAGATTCTCATTCCTGTAATGAGCGGACTTGGTGAAAACCCAAAAGGGCACCAAGGGTAAAATACAAAGCTCTAACAAAAGACAAAAAAAGAAAACAAGGGCGGACTTGGTGAAAACCTGAAAGGGCACCAAGGGTAAAATACAAAGCCAACAATAAATCTTGAAGGGTGAAATTAATCAGTCAGAATCTGAAAGGATCAGGACCACAACAAATAGGGTCCTTTGCACATAGTAGAGACAACACCATCCAAAAACAGCGGCTGCAAACAGTGGAAGACTTGGTCAAACCTGCGGCACATTCGAATCAAATTTGTACATTATACTTTTAAAGACTTGTGATTCTGTTTATCAGATTATAACAATAGGACACTTTTTATGATATAAATATGTTTTGTGGAATTAAACCAGCAAAAATCCCTTTTTATCTCTTTAATCATGTTACATGCTCTTCATTTCGCATTTAATTAGAATATCTTGAATCCCAGTAGGCTCTTTTAGCATTGCCTTATGAGTAGGGCCAAGCCCAAAATCCTCAAACAAGTTAATCCCCCAACTCAGAGTACCCATATCTCCACGGGATACCACTATCCTAGAGAAGCTCTCAAGTTAAGCTCCTCAATGGAGTGAAACTAAGTCAAACAAACCCTTCATCCATAAAAGAAGGAGTCCCCCAGCAAAGATAGAAAGGTCTCCCCAGCCCGAGAGACAAAAAGTCCCCAACAAGTTGGATGTCATCTAAACTCTCCAGCAGCAGGGAGACAAACCCTCAGCTCATATTGGGTCATTAGCCATACATGTCACCATGCATCCCCGCATACATCACATTGCATTCCATGCATCATTTGCATACATTCAGCATACTCTGTAATTTCAGGAATGTTGCCGCCTCTAAAGATCCGAGCTCATACTCAGCAAGCTTCTCACCCAGCTATCCTAGCTTTCTTTGTTCAATTCCGCAACTCTTTCTTTGCAATTTTCCCCAAGCTCTAAATACTTCCTTTTGGCACTTGACAAACTTTTTCCCCTTTTTTGGGTCACCTCGTAGAGCGATCTCCTTGAGTGAACTCGTAGAGGGAGCCCAAATTGGGTTACTTCCCAAACTCACCAATTCCTTAAAGCATTTCCCCATTACCAATTGATGTCTCCAACAAGTCTTTCCAGTTTAAGCCTATCGTTGCTGTGGGCATTTTCTTTTCCAATTCAAGCCTATCGTTGTTGTGGGCCTTCCTATTGTCAATTTCAGCCTATCGTTGCTGTAGGCTTTTCCATTTTCAATTTTAGCCTATCATTGATGTGGGCTTATCCATTTTCAATTCAAAGCCTATCGTTGCTGTGGGCTATCCATTTTCAATTCAAGCCTATCGTTGCTGTGGCCTTTCCATTTTTCAGTCTATGCCTATCGTTGCTGTGGGCTTTTCCATTTTCAGTTTACGCCTATCGTTGCTGTGGGCTTTTCTGTTTTCAATTCAAGCCTATCGTTGCTGTGGGCTATCCATTTTCAATTCAAAGCCTATCGTTGCTGTGGGCTATCCATTTTCAATTCAAGCCTATCGTTGTTGTGGGCTATCCATTTTCAATTCAATGCCTATCATTGCTGTGAGCTATCCATTTTCAATTCAAGCTTATCGTTGTTGTGGGCTATCCATTTTCAATTCGAGCCTATCGTTGCTGTGGGCCTTTCAATTTTTAGTTCACGCCCATCATTATTGTGGGCCTTTTACATTTTTCAGTTCAAGCCTATCGTTGTTGTGGGCTATCCATTTTCAATTCAAGCCTATCGTTGTTGTGGGCTATCCATTTTCAATTCGAGCCTATCGTTGTTGTGGGCCTTTCAATTTTTAGTTCACGCCCACCATTTTTGTGGGCCTTTTCACTTTTTAGTTCAAGCCTATCATTGCTGCGGGCTTTTCATTTTTTAACCAAAGTCTATCGTTGCCGAAGGCTCTCTTTTTCCAGTTCAAGCCTGTCATTGTTGTAGGCTTTCAATCTCCCATATCTTTACATCGTAGGCAGCCTCAGACGCCGCATCAAAGTATTATCCAAGTCCACCGACCTATGAAGCCCTTTTCCCTCTCAGGGATGGACCCAACTATCGCACTTCTTCCTCTAGGTAAGTCAGGTAAGTGCTCCAACCCGTCCAAAATGACTCCCTTTTATCTTTGTCCGTTGTTTGTATAAAAATAGAACACAAAGAGGGGCAACTGTTGGACCCCATTTTGTCCGGGTTGGACATACTAACCCCATTTGATATACCTTTCTGCCCATGCCATATACCTTGTTGAACATGTCCACAATGATCCCATACTTCCAAGGAATGGTTTATCCCAATTTGCACGAGATGGATACAATTGACACGGACGGGGGAGTCCAAAATTAATGACTTCTGCTACAAGTCTTTGAAGCGCACCAAGACCAAAATCAAGGGATAGAGGAAGAAATTTGGAGAATAACGCACTTGACCGAGCTCTATTCTGATTTAAAATGAAGAAGTTATGGCCAAAACAACTTTCGTTGGAAAAAGTCAAACTTGCCAAAAGACGGTCAATGCCCCTGGTCAAACTGCCCGAAAAAGTGATCATGCGGAATTCTCTAAAATGTCTATGTAGACGAATATGGGTCTTCCCAAACAATCCCTAAAAGGTCGTCCATTTTTGCATTATGGGTAAGGGTAAAAAGGTAATTAAAAGTTTAAGGTTGACCATTGACCGTTGACCGTTGACCTGCCGACACTTCGACCCATTGACCTTCGAAGCCCCGAAGCATCAAAGCCTCGAAACCTTGAAGCCTCGAAGCATCGAAGCCTCGAAGCCTCGAGGATTCGAAGCCTCGAAGCCTCGCTGCCGACACTCCGACCTACGACTCGCCCCTTCGGACTTTCGAACCTTGTGAAGATGCGACGCCTCGAGACTTACGACGCCAGGACTTGCGATGTCTTCGACACACGACCTACAACCCCTTGACCTGCCGACACATCTGCAACAATTAAGGAAGGGATATTTCCGAGAAAAATTCAGTGCTACACAGTGCTCAAAAGAAACATGTTCCAACATTGTCTCCAAGGGATGTCTATATATATCAAGACTTGTATATTTTCATATACACACGTACATGTACAAAGAGCTCTTAGTGATTATTTTGGCTAGTGTAAGAGTAACTGTAAAACAGAGTACTAGAGAGTTTTCAGTAAATCGAAAAGTTTCATCATCTTTAATCTTCTATATTTTGTTATAATTATCTTTTGATAATAAAACAGAATATTTCCACTATCTGATTATCTTCCACACTGATTCTATCTTTTAACCCGACAAGTGTTGTGTCAGAGACGAAAAAGAGTTTTCGATTAGAGCCTATTCACCCCCTTCTAGGCTCCCAGGGACTAACAAGTGGTATCAGAGGACGTCTACCTGCTTAAAGTAGAGATCCCACTCTTTCTCTCTCTTAACAATGGCAAAAGAAAGCAGCATGCTGTTCAATACTCAACTTAACTCCGGAGGTGCACAATAGCCCCTCCCTAACCACAATAGCAGCAAAAACATCGATCCAAGCACAAGTGCTCACCCCACTGCTCCCGCTGCTCCTCAACAATGGAGTTCTGGCTTCGTTCTGACTAAACTGCCAAAATTCACACCTGAGCTTTTCTCCCAGTGGAAAGCTCGCATGAGAATGTTCATGATATGTCACGATCATCTCATATGGCCGTGTCTTCATCAGGAGCTACCTACTCCGTTAACCATCGGAGAAAATGGAGTAAGAAGGCGAAAGACTGATTCTGAACTCACCAACGAGAAAAGAGCCTGGAAGTACAGTAGCGAAAAGCCTCTGGCTTACGTAATATCGTCTTTGGACTCCGAAGCTTTCACGGACGTCCAGGGCTGCACGACAGTGAAAGCTGTCTGTGATAAATTGACAATCCTCTATGAGGGAAGTCAGTCCCAAATGCAGAACATTATCTGTGCTTTCAGGCAGAACTTTGAGAGCTTCACTCACAAACCTGGCAAATCCCTCGAGAGACTGTCAATGAGCATTACACTCGCTTTCAAGTCAATGACAAGTTTTTCCACTCCTTGCCGGATCGCTATTACTCCAAGCAGCTCCAGATGCAGGCTAACAAGAACTGACAGTATGCTCCCCTTAAAGAACTATACAGAGAGCTATGGACTCATGAGGTCAGGTTCAAATACACTGACCGAGATGAGAAAATAGCTCGGAAAGAAATGGGGGTAGCTTTCAAAGCTACGGAATGTCTGAGCATACAGCACGAGGATGATACGGAAGAGTCAGAGAACTCTAACTCTGACGCTGAAGAAGAAATAGCCCTTCTAGTCAAATCCTTTGAACGTTTTCTAAGGGAAAGCAGAAAAGGATTCAAGAGAGGCCCCTCCTCATCATCCAGAAGGAAGGAGCGATCAGAGTCTACTTCCCAAGTCTGCTACAACCGTGGGAAACCTGGTCACTGAGCCAAGGATTGTAAATCCAAATCAAAGACGGCCAATAAAAGTGACAAGGTTAAACCCCAACGCTTCACCTCAGAAAACAGCAAGAACGAGAGGAAGGCGTTCGTCTCAAAGTACGTCAATGGCTCAGAAGAGGAGGAGGAATCCTCTAATGATGAGCCAACCGAAAAGTCAAACGTCTGCCTCATGGCAAATACTGAGGTGCCTTCTATCTCTGAGCTAATGAGTAGATTAGAATCTCTTACTGCTAAACGTGATCATGAAAAGAATGAGAGATTAATAATTACTCAAATGTACCAGGATATGAGTGGTTAAGCTAAGCGTCTTGAATTCACTGTTTCTAAACTTGAAAAAGACATAACTGACTTTAAGAGTAAAGAGGCTTGGTATCATGATCTTAGAGCTGAAAATCATTTGTTAAATACCAACCTTAATGGCCTAACTGTTAATCTTAAAAGACTTGAGAATGAACTTGAAAATGAGAAAGAAATAAATTGTAAGTGGCTAAAATCAAGGGAAATAGCCTCTACATTTAGGACTGATCCGGATGATATCCGAGTTAAACCTCGCCTTCGCTCCGAACCATCAACTTCCACACAAGCTACTGAGTGTCCCTCGGACTATATTCTCAAACTAACCAATCTTTATTCTGTTAGTACATCTAAACCGTTGGATGGTTTCATTTCAGGTGGCACCATAATTTATGACTGTGGAAGAGAGGCTGTTACTGTTGATCCCGAAGTAGTAGCGCCCGTACCTAACAATGAAAGGAAGGCTGCTGCAGTTAAAGCTGAAACTGTAGTACCCAGAAATAAAGGAAAGGCTAAGGTTGACGCATCTAGGGCGAAAAGCGCGCCACCTAATCATAAAGGATTAGGCCATAGGGAACAGAGTAGAAAACCTGTTAAACCGAAGAAACCCGTATCCCCTGTTTGTGCTCCGTATCATAGTGTCTATTCCATCTGTAGAGAAATAGGCCATTATCACTATGAGTGCTGGAGTCTATCTGATGGCTGGCTTTGTAATCAAGTTCATATTAATAAAGATCAGTTCGTCAAAAAGGGTTCTTCTAGCAAATCTAAAGATAAAGCCCTATGTAATTTGATTGGAGATCTTTTGTGTTTTGTCTTTAATCATTGCAGAAGATATGTTATTAATCCGGAGATACACTCGTAAGAGCAAAGCTAAGGACAAGATACATAATCCTGATTCGGACGAGAGTGAGTGTCGTCAAACACTTGGTAAATAACCAAGTCCCCCATACATACGGAGTAAGGAAGTACTGATGCGGAATAAGGACCCGAGTCTTTATTCGCATGGAGTAAGGAAACCAGATGCGGAGTAAGGAATCCGGACCACTCACTCATGCAGAATAAGGATGTGCTAGTACAGAGTAAGCCATCCAATCCTTTAAACTCGCACGGAGTAAGAAACTCGTACGGAGTAAGGAACTTACATGCGGAGTAAGGAAGCGCTGATACGGAATAAGCACTCCGACATTCTCATTCACACGGAGTAAGGAAGCGCTAGCACGGACTAAGGATTCTAGTACCAAATAGATACGGAGTAAGCAACCACTGACACGGAGTAAGGAAAATTACACCGGACCAAGAAGATGCTACTTCAACTTACCCCATTTAAAGTTATCAGCTCGTGGTGTCCCGATGTAAGACAAACTCGTTGAGAACCTGAAGAATCTTACACGTGGATCACCCGGATATGTGGACACAACTTTAATTATACTTGGGAACTCACAAAGGCACTTATACTCTTCAAACCCAAGATCTTGATCTCCACAAACCACAGCAGTCAAGGCAGAGAGATTATCGAGGAATAGTTAGTGCTGAACGCATTCCGGAACTACAAGTTCCAAGGTTGTCTCTTAGGAATGTTTTTATAAATATTCATACTTGTACATTTGAAAATGTAGAGTGCGAGCGAGCCTGAATCAACCCTCTGCATGCACAAGAGTTCAAAGACATAACATAGGCTAGTGTGTGAATCCTTTTGTAAACAGAGTGTAAAAGAGTCTTGCTTCTATTTTGTTGTATTTATCTTTTGATAATAAAACAAAATACTTCCACTATCTGGTTGTCTTCCGCAGTAATTCTATCACTTAACTAGATAAGTGTTGTGTCATAAGAGAATCAAAAGAGTTTCGATAAGAGCCTATTCACCCCCTTCTAGGCTCCAAGGGACCATCAAGTGGTATCAGAGCCCGTTCTATTTGTTCTAAGTAGAGATCCCACTCTTTCACTCTCAGCAATGGCCGAAGAAAGCAGTATGCTATTCAACACTCGCCTTAACTCCGGAGGTGCACAAGAGCCCATCCCAAATCGAAGCAGCAGTGAAAATGTCGACCCACCTCAACCTGCTGCTGCCGCCACTCCTCAACCACGGAGTTCTGGTTTTACTCTGACAAAACCGCCCAAATTCACACCTGAGCTTTTCTCCCAATTGAAAGCTCGCATGAAGATGTTTATGGTATGCCATGATCATCTCATGTGGCCCTGTCTTCATCAGGAGATTCCAATTCCGATGACTATCGGAGAATATTGAGTTAGAAGGCCAAAGACGGATGCCGAACTTACCAACGATGAAAGAGCCTGGCAGTGCGCTAGCAAAAAGGCTTTGGCTTACGTTACATCATCTTTGGATTCCGAGGCTTTCACGGACGTCCAGGGCTGCACGACAGCAAAAGCTGTCTGGGATAAACTGACAATCCTCTATGAGGGGAGTCAGTCCCAGATGCAAAAGGTGATATGTGTGTCATCACTAGTTTTCGTCCGGCCCTTTTGGGGTGAGCTCAAACTAAACCAATGGTGAGAAATTTTAGAGTCGCCACCAACTGTTTTTGGGGTACAGTTGGATACCCTCTACTTTGAGTAGTTTTAAGTGTATGGTCTGCGTTATCAGAGATGGGTTCGGGAGTTGGTTACGTGTAGGGAAGGATTAGCACCCCTACAGCGCCCTTTCGGTATCTAATTTAGGAGGAGGAGGTTTGTATTTATACTGCTGTGACTAGACTAAATTTCCTAAGAAGTCTATGATTTATATTTGGCTAAGTTATTTGTCAAAGTTTATGGTTAAAATTGCTTTACCCTAAATTTCTAAAGGAAATCCTAAAAATTTGGGTTTTTGTGTGAAGTGGGGAATGAGATCTTAGGGATTGGTTTTGGCTTTTTTGGTTTTACTTTCTGAAATTGAAGTCCTAAAAAATGGTTTTTATTTCCCCCTTTTTTTTGTTTTCGTTTTTGTTTTTGTTTTTTTTTTTCGGGTTAGAAAACATACATTTTTTGTTTTCTATGTTTTGTAAAAAAAAAACATTTTGGCCTTTTTTGTTTGTTTTGTCGTTTGTTGTTTTTTTTGTTTTAGAAATTGAAGTACCAATTTTGATTTTCTTCCTCTCTTTTCTTTTTTTTTTCTTTTTTTTTTTAAACATGAAGACGTTTTTTGTTGTTTTTTTTTTGTTTTTGGAAACCTTTCTTTCTTTCCCCCTTTTTTTTTTGTTTTGTGAACCCAAAATCTTAAAGTCAATTTAGGAACATATGCATGAAAATAAAAACGTGGAGTGTGTGATTATGACATCCACAAAAGAAAAAGAAAATCACTCTTTTTTCTCTTTTTTTTTCATGTTCTCCCTCTGCTCTCTCCCTTTTTTTTTGTTTTCCCTTTCTTTTTACTATACTTTACATATTACAACACCCTTTTTTTTTTAAATTACCTTTTTACCCCCACCAAAAATGCAAAAATGGATAACCTTCCAGGAATTGTTTGGGGAGATCCGTATTCGCCTACATAGGCATTTTGAAGAGTTTCGCATGATCACTTTTGCGGGGCAGTTTGACCAGGGGCATTGACCATCTTTTGGCAAGTTTGGCTTTTTCCAACGAAAGTTGTTTTGGCCATAACTTCTTCATTTTAAGTCCGATTTGAGCTCGGTCAAGTGCGTTGGTCTCGAATTTTCATCCTCCATCACCTGGTGTTGGTCTTGGGGCGCTTCAAGGACTTGTAGAAAAAGTCATTAATTTTGAACTCCCCCATCCGTGTCAATTGTATCCATCTCGTGCCGATTGGGGTAGACCATTCCTTGGAAGTATGGGATCATTGTGGACCTGTTCAATAAGGTATATGGCATGGGCAGAAAGGTATATCAAATGGGGTTAGTATGTCCAACCCGGACAAAATAGGGCCCTACAGCTGCCCCTCTTTGTGCACTGTTTGTATACAAACAGCGTACAAAGATAAAGGGGAGTCATTTTGGACGGGTTGGAGCACTTACCTGACTTACCTAGAGGAAGAAGTGCGACGGTTGGGTTTGTCCCCGAGAGGGAAAAGGGGCTTCACAGGCCGGTGTGCTTGGATAATACCTTGATGAGGCATCTAAGGCTGCTTGATACCGAAGATTGAAAGCCTACAACAATGACAAGCTTGAACTGAAAAAGAGAAAAGGCCTACAACAATGATGGTCTTGAATTGAAAACTGAAAGGCCCACAGCAACGATAGGCTCGAATTGAAAAATGGAAAAAGGCCCACAACAATGATGGTCTTGAATTGAAAACTGAAAGGCCCACAGCAATGATAGGCTCGAATTAAAAATGGAAAAAGGCCCACAACAACGATGGTCTTGAATTGAAAACGGATAGCCCACAGCAACGATGGGCTTGAACTGAAAATGGATAGCCCACAGCAACGATAGGCTTAAAGTGAAAACGGGAAAGCCCACAGCAACGATAGGCTTAAAGTGAAAATGGAAAAGCCCACAGCAACGATAGGCTTAAACGGAAAAATGAAAGGCCCACTGCAACGATAGGCTTGAATTGAAAATGGAAAGCCCACAGCAACGATAGGCTTGAATTGAAAACGGATAGCCCACAACAACGATAGGCTTGAATTGAAAAATGGTAGCCCACAGCAACGATAGGCTTGAATTGAAAATGAATAGCCCACAGCAACGATAGGCTTGAATTGGGAAGATTTGTTGGAGACATCAAATGGTATTTGGGGAAATGCTTTAAGGAATTGGTGAGTTTGGGAAGTAACCCAATTTAAGCTCCCTCTACGAGTTCACTCAAGGAGATCGCTCTACAAGGTGACCCAAAATGGGAAAAGGTTATCGACTGCCAAAAGGATGCGTTTAGACTTTGGGGCAATTGCAAGGAAAGAGTTGTACAGTTGAACGAAGAAAGTTAGGATAGCTTGAAGAGAAGTTTGCTGAATATGAGCTCCTAGGATCTCCAGAGGCAGCAACATTCCTGCAATTACAGAGTATGTTGAATGTATGCCAATGATGCATGGAATGCAATGTGCTGTATGCGGGGAAGCATAAACCTCAACTTGTGGTGAAATACGATGCAATGTGATGTCGTGCGATGTATGCATTGAATGCCACGTGATGTATCACTGAGGGTTTGGCCGTTGTTGGAGAGGTTGGCTAACATTCAACTTGTTGGGGAACAACGTTCTCTTTGGATGGAAAGTCCATCCTGTCTTTGCTGGGGAACTCTCTGTTGTGCACGAAGGGTCTATTAAAATTCGCTTCGCCATATTGAGGATATTGATTTGACGGCTTCTCTGGGGATAGTGATATCCCGTGGAGATATGAGTACTCCGAATTGGGGGCTTTAAGTTGTTTGGGGATTTTGAGCTTGGCCCTACTCATAAGGCAATGCTAGAAGAGCTTACTGGGGATTTAAGATGTTCTACTCAAATGTGAAATGAAAACGATGTAACATGATTAAAGAGATAAAAAGATTTTTGCTGGTTTAATTCCACAAAACATATTTATATCATAAAAAGTGTCCTATTGTCATAATTTGATAAATAGAATCGCAAGTCTTTAAAAGCATAATGTACAAATTTGATTCGAGTGTGCCGCAGGTTTGACCAAGTCTTCCACTGTTTGCAGTCGCTGTTTTTGGATGATGTTGTCTCTACTGCTTGCAACAGACCCTATTTGTTGTGGTCCTGATCCTTTCAGTTTCTGACTGAACTGATTTCACCCTTCAAGATTTATTGTTGGCTTTGTATTTTACCCTTGGTGCCCTTTCGGGTTTTCACCAAGTCCGCCTTTGTTTTCTTTTTTGTCTTTTGTTGGAGCTTTGTATTTTACCCTCGGTGTCCTTTTGGGTTTTCACCAAGTCCGCTCATTACAGGAGTGAGAATCTTGTTGGGAGACATGAGAGTTAAGCATAAAACTTTTTGACGGCGTCACTATTCACTGGATTAGGAAGCTCATCTCCGTCCATTTTGGCAAGGATCAATGCGCCTCCCGAGAATGCTTTTTTCACAACATATGGGCCTTTATAATTGGGAGTCCACTTTCCTCGATGGTCATGCTGGATTGGCAAGATCTTCTTGAGGACAAGATCACCCTCTTGAAAGCTTCTGGGCTTCACCTTTTATTGTAATTGTTCATCATTCTCTGTTGATACAGCTATCCTCTGCAAACTGCTGCCAGGCGCTTGCCCTCAATTAAATTCAACTGCTCATAACGACTTTGGGCCCATTCTGCTTCTTCGAGTTGAGTATCCTTAAGTACTCGGAGGGAAGGTATCTCCACTTCGACCGGTAGGACTGCTTCCATGCCATAGACCAAAGAAAATGGAGTTGCCCCAGTCGATGTACGCACTGAGGTACGATAAGCATGCAAAGCGTAAGGTAGCTTCTCGTGCCAATCTTTGTACGTTTCGGTCATCTTTCTGATAATGTTCTTGATGTTCTTGTTGGCTGCCTCGACTGCTCCATTCATCTTTGGGCGATAGTGGGTCGAGTTGCGGTGTTGAATTTTTTATGTTTCGCACAACCTCCCTATCATCCGGCTGTTCAAATTGGCAGCATTGTCCGTTATGATCTGCTCGGGAAGACCATATCGGCATATGATGTTGTTCCGTATAAATCGAAGTACCACAGCTTGTGTGACATTAGCGTATGATGCTGCTTCCACCCACTTGGTGAAGTAATCAATGGCTACCAAAATGAAACGATGACCATTAGACGCTTTTGGAGATATTGGTCCGATAACGTCAATGCCCCAAAGTGAG
Source organism: Taxillus chinensis (assembly GCA_023512835.1). Lineage (NCBI taxonomy): Eukaryota > Viridiplantae > Streptophyta > Magnoliopsida > Santalales > Loranthaceae > Taxillus > Taxillus chinensis. The sequence continues at coordinate 49,457,688 of CM042092.1, read as the reverse complement.
AACGGCCACGGGGAGACCATCACGTGTAGTTTGGACGGCGGTACTTGAATCTTGTCGCCATAAATTTGACACTTGAGGCATTTGCGCACATATTCAATGCAATCTTTTTCCATGGTGACCCAATAGTAGCCCATTCGCATGATTTGTCTTGTTAATGCATGTCCGTTTGCATGTGAACCACATTCCCCTTCGTGCACTTCTTTCATAATTTGTGTTGATTCTTCTTTTGGCACACACCGCAATAGCACCATGTCGTGGTTTCACTTATACAGAATTGAGCCATCAATATAATAGTTGGACGCTGACCTTCGGATATTTCTCTTATCAGATTCAGTGGCCTCTGTTGGGTATTCTTGCTTAAGCAAATATTGTTTGATGTCCTCAAACCAAGGTTTTTCTTTAGTATGTCCTTCAATGGCCATGCAATGTGCAGGAACATCTTGTATACGGATATCGAAAGACTGAACTTCCAACTTTGTGTCTAGTCGAATGAGGGAGGCTAGAGTTGCCAGCGTGTCAGGGAGCTGGTTGCATTCCCTGGGCATATGCTCAAATGTGATGTCTTCGAAATGCTCGGCTAACTCTGCAACGTGCTTCCGATATGGGATTAATTTGTGGTTTCGAGTCTCCCATTCACCCCTTACTTGAAAAATGATGAGTGCCAAATCACCGAACACTCGTAATTTTTTGATTCCTTTGTGAATGGCTTCTTGAAGTCCCATCACACAAGCCTCATACTCTGCCACATTGTTTGTACAAGGGAAGGTTAGCTTTGCCGCCATGGGGAAATGTTCGCCTTTTGGGGATATCAGGATGGCCCCAACACCGTGACCTAAGAGACTAGAGGCTCCATCGAACCACATCGTCCATATGTCTGATACTTCGGCCGAAATGATGTTAATGTGCTCATCTGGGAAGCCAATAGTCATGGGCTCAAAGTCTTCCAGCGCTCTGTCTGCCAGATAGTCGGCTATTGCACTTCCTTTTATGGCTTTTTGAGGTACGTAGATGATATCGTACTCCGATAGGATCAACTGCCATTTGGCGATTCTTCAAGAAATGGATGGTTTTTCCAAGAGATATTTGAGCGGATCATGCCTTGAAATCAGCCAAGTAGTATGATAAAGGGTGTATTGCCTCAATCTTCTTGTTATCCAGACAAGAGCACAGCACGTCTTTTCCAAGGGCGTGTAGTTTTCTTCATTGATGGTGAACTTCTTGCTGAGGTAATAAATGGCCTGCTCCTTCTTGCCTGTAGAATCATGTTGCCCCAAGACACAACCCATCGCTGACTCCTGAACGGTCAAGTATAAGATCAGAGGTCTATCCGGTACTGGTGTGTCACGCCCCGGATTTCCAACCCGAGGAAACCGGTACGTGACTCCCCATTCACCCACACGGAGGGCAATGGGGTTGGATTACTGGATGCCACACAAGCAAGTCTAACAATTACAATAAATCAAATAAGCCACATCTTTATTTAATTCCAAAACATCAAAGGTTCACAAAACAACCAAGTCCCTGATTACAGTTCAATCCCTTAGTACATTCCCCTCCCCCGGGGTTACATAAATCATAAAAGTACATTACCGAAATGAACAATAAAGTGGAGAGGGTCTTCCACCTTGGTGTATCCACCTAACGCCTGTAAGTCCCTGGAAAACAAACAAACACAGTAGGAGGGGTGAGCAACCACAGCTCAGTAGGGATCAAGTCTCCCCAACCCTTCCCATGCTCCTAGCGGCTACATGCATGTGCACAGGGCGATGACGTGTTACAACAATCTCAACAAACAATAACAAACCACATCAGTCGTCACAATTATCCACCACACAAAACACAAGTGATTTAACCGCCTCTTCAGGCCAAGTTATTTAACCGCCTCTTCAGGCCAAGTGATTTAACCGCCTCTCAGGCAAAGTTCTTTAACCGCCTCTTCAGGCCAAGATACCACAATCAAGCACACAACACACATGGTCACTCAAGCATACCACCAAACACTTGGTGTGCACCCGTTCACAAGCGCACAAACCCAACCATTCAGGAAAATAGAGCAAACACACAAGACACATACACTAAACCACAAATCCAGCCACACAGGCATATTACCAAACACGTAATGGGCATATGCATACAACTATATTCACACAGGCATTTCATCGAACACATAGCATGTAATCCACGGAATCACACCAACATGCCACTGGAGGCCAACATTCATATAGGAGGTCACACCTATATGAATTTACATATAAATAATATAACAGATATCTCATATTCTGCCCTAGGACCCTAGGACAGAGGAGGATTTAGGAAGAACAGAACCCCTACCTCAAGGAAAACGCAACAACACAAAGAACGGTCTGATCCCAAGCCGAACGCCGTCCACCCACGAAGCACCGACCACCCACGCAAGACGCCCAGGCAAAACCCAGGAGCTCCCCTTCCCTCTCTTTCTCTCTCGCGACGGCTGGTGAAGCAACAAACCCTAAACCTAAAACAGAGGGACTCCTCCTCCTTATATAGACAACACAACATCAAAACGACGTAGTTTTGATTAAGTGAATCCCAGGATCAAAACGACGTAGTTTTGATCACACAAGTTACCACCTTTCCGCACCCATATAGGCCAAAATACGCGGAATTTCAACATGGTCCTTTGGAGAAAGTTCCTTAGAATGACAAAACCAAGGGAACCATGCAAAAATATGCCTGCACGCCAATTTGCACGCCAATTCCCCAATTGGCGTGCAGCTCCAAATGCACCCAAACTTTACCCCAAGTCTCCTTGCATCTTGTAGAGGCCTGAGAAGCAAAAATATGCTTGCACGTGAAATGGGTGAATTCACGTGCAGCTCCAAATGCTCTGAAATTTCTGTGGTAGATAGAGGACCTCATTCTAAGAAACTTTTGTTCTTGCACGCCAATTGTTTGAGGCCATCTACTAGGTCAAAAGTGAGCTCCAAGATCAGCCAAAACAACTTAAACCGCCTCAGAACGCATAACATCTTCCTAGGGCATAAATGTACGCTATCGCTTGACACATGCACCTCTCAAAAGTCCCCTCTTGGGCTCATCTCTTACCTTAAACTTGTGTACCAACATCCAAGGTGTTTGTGGTTAACTCCTTACACACGGGTTACACACGGGTCATTACATGGTGGGATCAAAATGGGTGAATTAGACAGATATTGTTTGATCTTGTCAAAAGCTTCTTGACATTTGTCATTCCAAATTTCTGGGTTGTTCTTTCGTAAAGTCTTGAAAATGGGTTCACATGTGGCTGTCAGCTGGGAAACAAATCGGGCAATATAATTCGGTCGCCCTAGGAATCCTCTAACCTCCTTGATGGTTCGTGGTGGCGGCATCTCTTGGATAGCTCGAACTTTATCTGGATCGATTTCCACTCCTTTTTGGCTCACAATGAAACCCAACAATTTTCTCGATATGGCTCCGAAAGTGCACTTTTTGGGGTTCAATTTCAGTTGATATTTCCGTAGCCTATTGAAGAGCTTGCGGAGTACTTCGATATGATCTTCAGTGCTTCGAGATTTGGCTATCATGTCGTCCACATATACCTCGACTTCTTTATGCATCATGTCGTGGAATAGGGTCACCATGGCTCGCTGATAGGTTGCCCTTGCATTCCTCAGGCCAAAAGGCATCACGTTATAGCAAAAGGTGCCCCAAAGTGTCGTGAATGTGGTTCTCTCTTTGTGTTCGGGGGCCATACGAATTTGATTATAGCCCGAGAAACCATCCATGAAGGAGAATAGGGCATGTTTTGCTGTATTATCCACTAAGGTATCAATATGAGGAAGTGGGAAGTTGTCTTTCGGACTGGCCCAATTCAGATCTCTATAGTCGACACACATGCGTACTTTGCCTCCTTTCTTTGGTACTGGTACAACATTAGCGACCCATTCTGGATAGTGGGAGACACTTAGGAAACCTTCATCCCATTGCTTTTTGACTTCTTCTTTAATCTTTAGTATCATCTCTGGCCTCATTCTTCGCAATTTCTGCGGTACTGGCTTGCACTCTGGCTTCACGGGTATGTGATGTTGCACTATATCTGTGTCTAACCCGGGCATATCTTGGTATGACCATGCAAAAATGTCGATGTAGCTTCTTAATAGCTCGATTAACTTCCTCCTGATGTCGGTAGCTATCAAAGACCCCACCCTCAATTCTTTTGGTTCGGCTGTCGTCCCCAAATTCACTATTTCTACTGGGTCTTCACTTGGAACGGATAAACGGTCTTCCCTTTCCAATAGGCGTATAATCTCCCCTGGTAGCTCAGGTGTCTCTTCTATCTCATTCTCATCAGCTTCAAACACGGCCTGCTCCCAGTTTGGACTTTGGTCAAACCTTTGGCATCTCGTTTCGCTTTCGCATACTATGTTTTCATTGACATTGTGATACCTGTTTATAAGAGAATAACAAGTTGGTAACCAAATATGATATGCATATGTGATGAATGGAATGCACCATGAAAGATTTGAAAAACACATTTTATTGGAAGGTTTAAGGAAAAACAAATGTTCACAGCTTCAAAGTACATAGAATACATTAAACCCCAGCGACCCGTAAGCATTACATTATGGGGAGGTCCAGGCTGGTCCAATTGTGCAATGGCTGGTTGGGATCCTCTCGCACTAAATGAACCATCTCGCTTGGTGCATGCTCATTTGTGTCTAATACGGCTACAGTCCCCGTCTTGGGCTTAGGTTGGCTCTTATGGATAAACCCTCCACTCCGGAATGTAACATTCAAAGGGGGAAAGCTTCTCCTTTCTTCTTGTACTGGCCTTTTCTGCAATCTTGCCATTCTGACTTCTCTCTTTTTGATAGCTTCCCTCTGTCTGTTAGCTTTTGTAGGGACGTAGCCTAGCCCAAACTTTTCGGTATTTTCTCGGATGGTCAGGGGTTTCTGAATCCCTTGAGCTGTCAGGCCTAATCCTTGCCCCGGTTTGTACCCCTGTTTGATCATAGTGGCTGCAACCATTTTTGCTGCCTTCGAGAGACGATGGTCGAAGCAGAAGCGACATTCACCATCTCAAAAGCCCGATAGGAGCATTCTGGCACATCTTCGTTGCTTTCAATATAAGGAACTGATGCCGGTTTGGTGACGAGGAAACTTGTCTCTCCAGAGATGCAGATGAGCTGGTTCCCCATTACAAACTTCATCTTCTGGTGGAGACTCGATGGCACCGCTCCTGCCATGTGGATCCAGGGTCTTCCCAACAAACAGCTGTAATATGGCGTGATGTCCATCACCTGAAATTCCACCGTAAAAGTAGTTGGCCCAATCATGAGTGGAATATCCAGAGTTCCCACCACGTCACGCTTTCCTCCATCGAATGCCCGTACCTTCATCGTACAGGGACGCATATAGGACGCGTCAATTGGAAGTTGCTGCAGTATATGCAAGGGCATAATGTTCAAGGTCGAGCCGTTGTCAATGAGTACGCGGGCTATGGTGTGCTCCTTGCATTTGACCGTGATGTGCAAAGCTTTTATATGTCCTTTCCCTTCTTGGGGTAGCTCGTCATCTCCAAAGCTAATGACGTTGTTCATGATGAGGTTACTGGCGATTCCATCAACACTTGCCACTGAGACGGTCGATGGAACATAGGCTTGGCTCAGAACTTTCAGCAGTGCTTCTCGGTGAGGTTGGGAATCCATCATTAATGAGAGCAAGGAGATGCGGGCCGGTTGTCGGCTTAGCTGATCTACAATATTATACTCGCTCTGTTTCATGAATTTCAGAAATTCTGTGGTCTCTTCTTCAGTGATTGGTGTTCCTCTCTTTGTTGCCTCCGGTGGTGACTCAGTGTCTTGTTCTACAGCTTTTTCCTTTCTTGCTTTGTCAGCCATATCTGGGGTATATGCCCGACCGCTCTTGGTTTTCTTTTCGGCTGCGGTGGCTCCCTGTACTACTTCACAACTGTAGTTCCATGGGACTGCCTTATCAGTCTTATAAGGGAAAGGAGCAGGAACACCTATGGTGAGAGGTGCAATTCCCTACGGTAGTTGTGGGCTTCCGGTTCTCCCCCTCTTGTCTGGCACGAGACTTGAGGCATGGATAGTGAGAGGATTGATTCCATGTGGCAGTAACGGGATCTCTGCAGCCTTAACGTTTAAGACAAGGGGTGTAGGCACCCATGGCGATTTGAGGGAATCATCTCCTTGGATCATGTGGCTTTGGTTGTCCATTCCCCCTCTAGAGAATTCAATCATCCTTTGGTCCATGAGCTTTTGCACCACCTTGGAAAACTTAGTACATTCTGCGATGTCATGTCCCCGTGACATTTTGTGATAAAGGCATTTTTTCTCCAACTTTGTCCCCTTCTCTGTCTTTAATATGTCGGGAGCAAGTATATATCCATATTCCTGCAGCAGGGTAAACAAATAGCTTTTCTCCATTTGTATTTATGAAACTTTCTCCAGCCGTCCTTCTGTTGTGATACTGGCCACGTCATGGGAATGTTCTGGAAGTGGATTACTGTTCACATTTGGTGTCCCCGCCAGTGCGGAAAAATCCAGCCACTTTGCATCCTTTAATGCCTGAACCTTCCTTTTGAAGGTGATACAGTTTTCGATATCATGTCCAGCTCCACCTGCATGATATTCACACCTGGCATCTGCTTATACCAAGCCGGGGGAGGAGTCTTTATTTCTCCCAAGGGTATAGGGGTTACCAACCTTGCCTCTAAGAGCTTGGGGTATAATTCTGCATAAGTCATTGGAATTGGATCAAACTCTTGTCGTGGTCGACGAGAAGCCTGATTCGCTCCTGCTTGCTGGGTCGGGGCCCTCGGTTGCCCCTGTCCTTGGAATGAGGGTCCTGGTCCTTCCTGACTTGCTGGCCTTGGTTGCTCTACGTAAGGTGCTCTTGGTTGAAATGGATTAGGTGTCATGGGATATGGAAATAGAACCCCTCCCTGTGGCAAGTATGGCATGAATGGGGGAGGTGGTGTAGGTGCAGCGTAGGCGGCCACAGGTGACCCTCTATAGCACCCTGGTGCTTGGGAGAATGTTGTTGTATCGGCGGGTGCGATGGGTATACCAGGTTGGTTTCATTTTCTTTCCTTTTTGCTGGTGGTTGAAACCGTTTTGATGCCTCAGCTACATCTCCCTTCAGCTTTAATCCTTTAATTCCACTTTCTACACGTTCACCGGATACGACCAAGTCTGCAAAGCTGTTGGAGACGTTACCGATCAACTTCTCATAGTAGACACCTTTTAGTGTGTTGATAAAAAGAGTAGTGAGTTCTCTTTCGGTAAGGGGAGGTTGGACCTCCACAGCTGCCTCTCTCCATCTTCGTGCATAATCTTTGAAATTCTCTTCGGATCCCTTCTCCATAGACTGCAGGATTAGTCGATCCAGTGCCAGCTCGGTGACATGTTTGTATTGTGCCAAGAAGGAAGTAGCTAATTCCTTCCATGTCTTAATGTGGTTTCCATTCAGTTGAAAATACCAGCGAAGGGATGCCCCAGTTAGGCTTTCCTGGAAACAATGCATGAGGAGCTTGTCTTCACCAGCATAAGCGGCCATCTTTTGACAATACATGGCCAGATGTGTCTTCGGACATCGTGTCCCGTTGAATTTTTCAAAATCTGGCATTTTGAATTTTGGCGGTAGTACCACTCCAGGGATTAAGCATAAGTCTTGTGGGCTGGTCATACCATAGCTGTCAATGCCTTCTACGGCCTTCAATCTTTCCTCGAGTCGGTGTAGAGCGAGCGACTCAATATTTTCCTGAGGAGCTGGGGAACCCACCGCTTCCATTACATTTCCTGGTGCGGGCATAGTGAAATGAGTTTGATTTGGGGTAGGAGGTTGTGCCATAGCAGGATGGTATGTGGGTGCTTGTCTTGGAGCCAGGTTGGGTGACTGAACAGCCTCCTGTCCCTGCTCTTGATGGTGATTGGTAGTTGCCCCGGTCGGAATTCTTCCTCTTTCTTCCGTCAATTTTGTGAGCATTTCCATTATTGTAGACATTTGCCCCTGTAGGGTTTGTTGTGACTGTTCCAACCCCATGAGTCTGTTCTCTGTTTCTTCTGCCATTGGCTGCGGTTGAGGTATTTGATTGCGCCGGGATCTGAGATTGTAAGAGTGCGCAATCCTGGAGGGAGGCTGCTACCCACCTGGGTACAAGGGAACTTTTATTTGATTTTTCATTTGATATGCATGTATGCATGAATGTCTATGCAGGGGGTTAAAGAAACAGACAACTTTATTGCAAACAAAACACACAATATAAACACTCAATGCAAACGTACAATGCTGAAATGCCATGTAAAATGGAAGCTATCACTACGTGATCTTAAGGCATTCTTCCAGTCATCTCCTAAGGAGCACGACGCCTCTTTCTCTGGGGTGGTCGTTTACCTGCTTCCTCCCTCTCGCTTCATTATCGTCTCGATCTGTTTTTCCCTCACTGCAGCCTTTGAAGAGCTCCTTCTAGAGATGCTTCTAGCCTCTGGACCTCTTGCCTTAAAGTTTGATTCTCTTGGAGGATAGCCTTCATGTCCGAAGTTAGTCTGTGGCTTGTGTTGTGCCCTCCAAGATATGTATGCTAGGAAAACACCAGGTTTTGAACCTGTTGGGTTGAATCTTGTGTGGTGTGGACCATGCTTGATACATCTTCTTGCCTTCTTCTGTGAGCATGGTTCTCTTGTAAGTGAAGTCACACTCTTCCATGCCAAAGAGCACGGGAATAATCGATGACGCCCCACTTGTCTTCCCACCCTGCGAGGTGCATATGCGGTTCCTCCCCAGGGACCTAAAAGTGGAACCCAATTGTAGTCCCCGCAGCTATATGTCATGGAGACCACCTGGCATCCAAGGAGCAATCCAGGTAATGTCGCTAGTGAGGTTCCCCAACTTCTTTTTTCCAGCTTTCAAAGTCTTTTGGTAGGCTCCACTTGCTGAGCAGAATATCTAGTAGTGTTGTGGCTGGTACTTGATAAACAGCAGGGAAACGATGAACACTACAGGGGAAATGACCTTGCAACCAAGTACATAGGAGAGGTAAGCACCCCATGAACTATCCCGAGCCTTTACTCCTTAGGTAAGTAAGAGATCGGATGGTTTCAGCCAAGATAGCAGGAGTAGGGTCACATCCTTTGAGCACCTGCTGGACCAAATCTACAATTGCCCCATCAATGTGGGCCGGTATCCTCGGGAAAATGACTAGCCCATATATAGCTAGTGTAAGCAATTTGTGTGCCTCCGCTTCCGTTGCGGTTTGTATTATTTCTTTGATTGTTGCCCATGGAAGATATTCTCGCCCACCGTAAGTTGTGACCGCCGGTGAGTCCCATACCTGGCTTTCCCACAATCTCGGCAAAGGCCCTTCGGCATGACCTTCGGGCTCGCCGGATAGATTTTCATTTTGTTTTCCACGGGGATATCCGGTAATCTTCAGATTCTTCTACTATGGGAACAAGATCTAGGCCGTTGAAGTTGAAGCACCGCCGTCGAGGTTCCCGAAAATAAATGGCTGCCCCAAAGATATCCGTATCGGCCGAGGCTCGGTTACATGGAGCAAATCCCCAAACCGTTGTATGTATATGCTTTTCCTTTCGTCTGACCACTGCTTCCATATTGTCTGTACCTCCTTAGTGTAGTCCAGCTGATCTTCTATGACAACATGTTCTGCCTTGTAGGCCTCTCCTGGCGGGAAATCTCCAAGGCGAAGTTGAATGTCTCCCGATGCTTGGGCCACCATCGTGACAGCCTCCCTTGTCCTGAAGGCCTTTTAGGAGATGATCGAAAGTTGCCATGCCTATATGAATGATGAATGTCATGTTATGCATGATGACAGGTTAGGATGACAAGTTAATATATATCAAGGTAGGTAGACAGGATAAAGAATAAACCAATTGTAAAAAAAAACAGTTAAATGTGCAGGGGATGACTTAAGGACTACCCTACAATACAAAGGTTAGCATGGCATGGAATGAGCAAACAAAATGTGGGCCAATACCCCTGATGGGCTTTTATTGCTACCCCTATCTTATTCGTTGGTTCCCAAACTTCCTCAATAGAGGGCTCCGTACACCATGGGATTTATCGGAGGGGGATCTTAAAAGGACGTGCCTTAAAAGAACCTCAAGCTTGAGTGAGGAGTCCGAGGCCCTATCATGCGGATAATGATCAACGCGTTGGGGACCGTACTGAACCTCGCTAACCTAAATTGTGCTAAACCCGGGTATAGGGTTATGCATGTATGCAACAAGTATGGAAAGCAGTAAATCACCACTATCATGGTAGTTAAAGCGTATAAATAAATTACAGTAAATATGAGCAACAATCAAACAATTTAGCACAATAGTTAAATATATACAACAGTATAATTAAAATAACCTCCTAATCCTTAGTTCTAGACCTAACTCTCTAAAGTGTTCATTATCCCCAGCAGAGTCGCCAGCTGTCATCACTGGTTTTCGTTCGGGCCCTTTTGGGGTGAGCTCAAACTAAACCAATGGTGAGAAATTTTAGAGTCGCCACCAACTGTTTTTGGGGTACAGTTGGATACCCTCTACTTTGAGTAGTTTTAAGTGTATGGTCTGCGTTATCAGAGATGGGTTCGGCAGTTGGTTACATATAGGGAAGGATTAGCACCCCTACAGCACCCTTTCGGTATCTAATTTAGGAGGAGGAGGTTTGTATTTATACTGCTGTGACTAGACTAAATTTCCTAAGAAGTCTATGATTTATATTTGGCTAAGTTATTTGTCAAAGTTTATGGTTAAAATTGCTTTACCCTAAATTTCTAAAGGGATTCCTAAAAATTTGGGTTTTTGTGTGAAGTGGGGAATGAGATCTTAGGGATTGGTTTTGGCTTTTTTGGTTTTACTTTCTGAAATTGAAGTCCTAAAAAATGGTTTTTATTTCCCCCTTTTTTTATTTTTGTTCTGTTTTATTTTGTTTTATTTTTTTTGTTTTTGTTTTTGTTTTTGTTTTTTTTTCGGGTTAGAAAACATACATTTTTTGTTTTCTATATTTTGTAAAAAAAAACATTTTGGCCTTTTTTTGTTTGTTTTTTTTTGTTTTTTTTGTTTGTTTTGTCGTTTGTTGTTTTTTTTTGTTTTAGAAATTGAAGTACCAACTTTGATTTTCTTCCTCTCTTTTTTTTTTTTTAAACATGAAGACGTTTTTTGTTGTTTTTGGAAACCTTTCTTTCTTTCCCCTTTTTTTTTTTTTTTGTGAACCCAAAATCTTAAAGCCAATTTAGGAACATATGCATGAAAATAAAAACGTGGAGTGTGTGATTATGACATCCACAAAAGAAAAAGAAAATCACTTTTTTTTTCATGTTCTCCCTCTGCTCTCTCCTTTTTCTTTTTTTTGTTTTCCCTTTCTTTTTACTATACTTTACATATTACAACCCCCCCTTTTTTTTAATTACCTTTTTACCCCCACCAAAAATGCAAAAATGGATAACCTTCCAGGAATTGTTTGGGGAGATCCGTATTTGCCTACATAGGCATTTTGAAGAGTTTCGCATGATCACTTTTGCGGGCAGTTTGACCAGGGGCATTGACCGTCTTTTGGCAAGTTTGACTTTTTCCAACGAAAGTTGTTTTGGCCATAACTTCTTCATTTTAAGTCCGATTTGAGCTCGGTCAAGTGCGTTGGTCTCGAATTTTCATCCTCCATCACCTGGTGTTGGTCTTGGGGCGCTTCAAGGACTTGTAGCAAAAGTCATTAATTTTGAACTCCCCCATCCGTGTCAATTGTATCCATCTCGTGCCGATTGGGGTAGACCATTCCTTGGAAGTATGGGATCATTGTGGACCTGTTCAATAAGGTATATGGCATGGGCAGAAAGGTATATCAAATGGGGTTAGTATGTCCAACCCGGACAAAATAGGGCCCTACAATCTGCTCTCAGACAGAACTTTGAGAGTTTCAATCACAAACCTGGCGAATCCCTTGAGAGCATCTATCGGAGATTCGGCAAGCTCATTCTAGAGCTAAAAACTGTCAAGGAACACTACACTCAGTCTCAAATCAATGACAAGTTCTTTCGATCCCTGCCGGATCGCTACTACTCCAAGCAGTTCCAGATACAAGCTGACAAAAACTGGCCATTTACTGCCCTTGAAGAAATATACGGAGAGCTTCAGACTCATGAGGTCAGATTCAGATACACTGACTGTGATGAGAAAATAGCTCGGAAAGAAAAAGGGGTAGCCCTCAAAGCTACGGAATGCTCCAGTAATTATCAAGAGGATGATACGGATGAGTCAGAGAATTCTAACTCAGACGTAGAAGAGGAAATAGCTCTTCTTGTCAAATCCTTTGAATGATTCCTTCGGAAAAGTAGAAAAGGATTCAGAAGAGGCCACTCATCATCTAGAAGGAAGAAGCGATCGGAGCCGAGCTCCCAAGAATGCTTTAATTGTGGGAAACCCGATCACTGGGCCAAGGAATGCAGATCCAAATCTAAGACGGCAGAGAAAAGTGACAAGGTTACTCCTCGACGTACCACCTCAGACAATAGCAAGAACAAGAGGAAGGTGTTCGTGACAAAGTACATCAGTGCTCGGAAGAAGAGGAGGAATCCTCGGATGATGAGCCAACTCCTAAGCCGAACGTCTGCCTCATGGCAAATACTGAGGTACCTTCTATCTCTGAACTCATGAGTAAAATAGAATCTCTTATTACTGAACGTGATCATGAAAAGAATGAGAGACTAATAATTACTCAAATGTACAAAGATATGGAAAGTCAGAATAAATGTCTTGAATTTACTATTACTAGACTTGAAAAAGACATAGCTGACTTCAGAAGAAAAGAAGCTTGGTATCACGATCTAAGGGCTGAAAATCATCTGCTAAATACCAATCTCTCAGACCTAAAAGTTATTGTAAAAAGACTCGAGAATGAACTTGAACAGGAAAAGGAAATAAATCATAAGTGGCTTAAATCCGGCGAAATAGCCTCTTCATTTAGGACTGATCCGGATAATATTCGAGTCAAACCTGGCCTAGGCTCCGAATCATCAACCTCCAATGCTCAAGCTACTGAGTGTCCTCCGGATTTCACTCCAAAACTAACCAACTTATATCCTGTTAGTATGTCTAAACCGTTGGATGGTTTCATTTCAGGTGGCACCATAGTTTACCTCCTACACTCAATAAGAAGCTTTCGGAAGAAGATGGACCTAAAAAAGAGGCAAATTCAGGCTGCCCATGACAAAGGTCTTTCTCATGGGCAGGGAGTGAAGTGCATAGACGCCTTCTACAAGTTGTTGGGAAGCCTTGGAGCGAGTTTCATCCAATTTGGAGGTGCCCGCGACAATGGCTTTGTCACGGGCAGGCGTTTTCTTGCTCGGGAGGATGGGTTTTGTTGTTTTGATTATTTTCACCTAAAGGACTTGGTTCAAATTTTGTGTGGTTTGTGTTTTATTGAGCTTGGAACGAAGGAAAGTGTCACTTACCAAAACTATGTCGTTTTGGTAGCGACAGCAGCTGTCAACTTGGGCACACCTTCTGTAAGCCATGCAGCCCTATAAATAGAGATAGGAGGTGCACAACAGAGAATCTGAATTCTGGAAGAGCTCTAACCCATTGCTGGAGACACAGACTGGTTGATTTTGAGCACTGACGGTGGTGGAGATCATATCTTGGAGGCAGAGGCTAGGGTTTAGAAGAGGAGAAGATGTTTTGAGGCTATTATCTATCTCTTGTATCTCTTCCTTTCCTCTGGTACTAGAATCATGTATTACTTTGAATTTTCTAGGTTTGCAAACATGATAATGGGGTAAAACCTCGTTTCTAGGGGAGCAATGTAGCCCCCAAGGTCTTGTAATGTTCTGGTATTCTGCTTGCTATTATATGAAATTTTGGGTTTTTAATTAGTTCATTTGGGTTTAATGCAAAGTCTGATGTATGCATGGTTAGGCTATTTCAGCCCTTGTCTAGGGTGGAATTTGATGAACTAGATTTGACATTACATGATGAATCAAGTCTGTATTTGTTGAATTGGTTGTTTACCTTTGAAAACTTTTATTCTCATGGACCAAATGGTTTAAAAAGACTTAAACTTCCCTTTTCATGGACCATGTGTTAGGGTAGTGGGTGATAACCATTTTAAACTTGGAATTAATTAAAAGTTTTTACGCAAGTATTAAAACCAAAATATTGCAAGGCTGTGGGTGGGGTAAAATTGTGACCCTAGATTATTATTATTATTGAAATCTCCAAATTAAGTGTTTGTCACCAGTTTGCAATTCCAGTTCCGAAATTGCTTGATTAGAATTTAGATTAAACTTTCAAAACATAAATCATTCTTCTGGACATAAAGAGACCCTGTTAGCTTAGTGATCATTACTTAATAGCAATTGTAGCCTCCCTGTGGGTTCATTAACCAGGGTTTAAATACTCCATTTTATTACTTGACCAGTGCACTTGCTGCGAAACCTATAGACACAATTTATTCTGGTCAAATTTTTAGCGCCATTGCCGGGGAGGCAAGCCAAACGTTGTTAGGATTAGGTGACATTAGGTGCTTAAGTTTATTTGTGATCTTGAATTAAACTCTTCCCTGGGAAGCTGCGATCTAAGTGGATAGGTCCTTATACTGTTATAAAGGTTTTCCCATATGGAAGTGTTGAACTTCAATCAACCTCTGGACAAATATTCAAAGTAAATGGTCAGCGTGTGAAGCCATACTACATTCAGGACCATGTTAAGGAGGTTGATCATTTCACTCTGTGTACCATTTGACATAAGGGACGGTCAAGCTAACGACCTTAACTCAGCGCTTCATGGGAGGCAACCCATGGTGTATCCTTTAGTTTACCTTTTACTTTTATTTGTTTTTAGTGTTACATTTTGATTATTTGTTTTAACCTTTCCTTTGCAGGAGTGTTTGTTTGTTTTCTAATTTTTCTTTTGCAGAAGTAGAACAAGGGCTTTTATGTGAATATTTTCATTGGCTTCACTTGGGCTTTTGAATGTGAAGTTTAGACAATCTTTGTAAGGCCCAAGTCAAGGGCTCATTGTGTTGAATTTGTGGGACCCACTGAGTTTTGTTGCCAAAGCAAGGAAATTAACCTATGAATTGTAAGGTGGGATATTTGGCCAAAAAAGTGACACGTTTTGCTCCTTGGGAGATGAGCTACCAGCCTGTTAAATTTAAGCCTTTTCGGACTTCATTTAGGGCTGAAAAAGCCTGCCCGTGAGAAGCCTTTGTCGTGTGCAGATGGTATATTAGTCATTTCACGTTGCAATTTTGCAGGGAGCTAGCTGGAATCCTCTAGAGCCTTTTGAACCGTGCCCGTGAGAATCATTTGTCACGTGCAGAGGGTATAGTGGTCTTTTCGAGTTCAAATTTTTGTGGGATATAGCTAGCAACTTCTAGACTATTCTGAGCCTTGCCCATGACAATGTTGGGGCCCTAAATGGGGGCCCATTTCGTCATTTTGTCTTGCTGGTGTAACACTATATAAAGGGAGGAGTTCCAAGCTTTAGAGTCATAACTTGTCTTCACTCCTACCTTCATTTTGCAAGCCAACACTCTTCCAATTAGTAGTTATGGTGCGCACCAGGAAAGCCCTCCAAGAAGTAGGCAGCCCAGAAGCCTATGTCACATCCTCACCATCAGAGCTGAAAGAACCAGAGGAGATATTCATTGGGAATGTGCTTGATTGGGAGGTTTTGGAGTCCTCTACCCTTGATTGGGTAGCACAAGTGAGGATGAAGTTACAAGCCCTTGGTTTAAAGCGGTTAGTATTTGCTCGCAGTAATCTATTCTACCCTGCCATGCATGAATTTTATAATTCTGTGTATGTTAATGAAGAAGATAATGAAATCATTGGTGAAGTGCAAGGTGCTTTGATTTCTATTTCACCTGCCATGCTTAGAGACTGCTTTGATCTTCCATATCCTACACAAGTAAGTCCTGATTTAAGCTTAGACGCGTATGGAAGAGTTTTTAGTTTCAATAAGGAGAAGAGGCGTAGGCAGTTTACCAAGAATGGATTCTTAGGGAAATTTAGATGCCTTGCTCATTTGGTAGGAAAATGCTTGCTGCTGCAAACTATTGGAGTTGACTCCGTGCCAAAATCTCATCTTAGATTTATGTACTGCATTGATCAACAACTGAACATTGATTGGGCAGCTGAGATTTTCCAGCTCTGGAAAAAGGATGTGAATAAGCGTTTATATGGTAGACCATTGAGCATGCTACTTCAATATCAATATGGCCATTTATGTGCACAAGTAGCACCAACCCTTTTTCCAGAAAATTAAGGCTGAGAGTTCTTCAACCGGAGGGGGCTCTAGGAGTTAGTTTTAAAGGAAAATGGGGAGATAGTACCCACTTTGCTCCACAACACTCTAGGCATAGTGTGTACATGGAAAGACCTTCTGCGCACTTTAAGGACATATCCACTCCCATGAATGCACGCAAATAGCATATATTCCAGTTGACTGCACTCTATATACAATATAATGTTCATAAAGCAGACGTGTATAACTTCTTCCAAGGTATTAGTGGGCAGGTTATAAGTGAAGCTGAGGTGATCAATTGGGCATTTACTAATGGCCACATCACTCGTTCCTAGTTGGAGGAGTTGCTAGAGTTCCTATCTCAACATCAGCAAGCAACCTCACGACCTTCAGCAAGAGCATGGGAAGCTCCTGATCCACTAACCGGCTCATCTTTTCAGGATCTTCGGCGAAGAACAGATCACCTTCAAGAACAATAGGTAGTTACCAAGCAACAAATAGGGCAATTGCAAAAGAGCCAATCCCTCTTAATCAAAGAGCAAAAAGAAGTGAAGGGACTCCTGGGAAAAATTTGGAAAGCATTGGGCAAAAAGAAGAAATCTACAAAACCACAAGTTGTAGATCGGTCTGAAGAAACAAAACCTACAGTACAGCCTGAGTTTGATCCGACAGCAGAAACACCTGAGTATCCACACTACCCCCAGGAGGAGGCGACTCCTGCTTATCAGCCCTACTTTTACCCAGCAGCACCAGTTCCAGTTGGACCTCAGGGCCCCAGTTCCTCTCATGCTCTCATTCCATTGATTCAGTCTCTTCAATGGTGGTTTGGTGCCTCTTCAGAAGCTCCTCAAGAAGATAGCTTAGGGCAACCAGTTCATATACACATCAATCTAGCCTTGTCAACTCCTGAGGCTACAGCATAATTTGAGCAGTTCCTTCAAGGTGGAGGTTGGCAAGCACGTTTTGCACGTGATTCTGAAGTGTTCACATCATCTTACTCGAGGCGCATCTTAGCTGATGAGTATCTATGCGTGGATGATGTTGACCTTTTCTGCAGAACTTTGAGGCATGTGGTGGAGCCCAAGCCTAATGACTACCCTCTGGCGCAATACACTTCCATCATGCTATGTGAGCTGCAAAAAGGCATCGCTCTTGGCATCAAGTGCAAGAGGTCTTCATCCCTGTTCTAGTCGACCGCCATTTTGTGTTGCTGCAATTGGACCCGAGTATGGGACATGTGGTGTTATATGATCCTTGCCAAGCACATGGATTTAACACACGAAATAAGAAGATTATCCATGGCTTATTGAAAAAACTCAAGGACGTACTCAGAAAAGAAGGGCTGTTGACATCCAAGTTTCCTCTTGTGCACTTCAATGAAATGGAGATTCCCCAACAGCCTGATCAATTCAGTTGTGGGATTTTCGTGTGCTATTATTTGACAGCTTTGCTACAGCATAAGGTTACTTGGGCGCTAATAGGAGAAACATCTGCTAACTTTGTAGCGCACCTTAGGCGCATGGTGGCCCACGTTATCTTCTACTACAGCATTCCCACTCAAAGGTGAGTGTCTTCTTTCCCCTTATGCCATGCTCTGAGGATATCACATATTTTTAAGTGTGGTGTGGGGGGTTCCTTGAACCTTTTGTTTTGTTATCTTTATTGTGTGACTGTTTTGTTTTGTTTTACTTTGAGTGGTTGATTAGTTGTGTTTGTTTGTTTGCATGGTATGACTGTGTGGTTTGCATGTGAGTAGGCATGGTTACAATGGTATGCAACTTTGGTTGATAGTTTTTGGCCACTTTAAGTATCATGCTGTGATAAAGATGTTTAAGTAGTCAAGGTGTGTTATGAGTTAGTTTGAGCATGTCTTTACTTCTTGCATGATATCATCATGTTTTTAGAGCTGAAGTTTGAATAATAAGCTGAGCATGACATGTTAGGATGAACTTAGTAAACCTTGAAGTTGAGTGCAGAATATATACAAACAATTTTGAGAGCACCATTCGCCATCTTGCCTTTGAGTGCATTTCATGGGTTATTGGGTTAACGATTTTGCTCTTGTCATTCAATACTAACTATTTAATGGTTGGAGTTGAATAGGCATGAGAATTACCTATTAGTAGCTCAGTGTTTGGTGTGTGATGCTAGTGTGTTTGTGCTTTGTGGTCTGGTGATTGTAAAGCCAGAGGTTTAGTATGTTTTAAATTTGAAAAAACCTACCCTACGGATGTTAAAAAGGCAGATTAGTTGCTTGGTGTATAATGCAAGGGTGAGTATATAAAAAAAGAGTGAGTAACCCATCAAGGGAGAGCATAAAATGCAACCTTGTAAGGTTATTATTTAAAAGAAGTGTCGAAAAAGCCAAAAACAATATAAAAACAAAAGAAGAAAAAGCTTTTTAGAATAACAGCCATAATGGCTTGATGTTTATTTGTGGGCTTGTGCTGTTTTTGCGGCCACGTTGGCTGAAATGCAACTCTTAGGCTCAATGGTGTGTTTATTAGCATAGAGTGTGAGTTTCTTGAGTTAGAATAGTGTGTGTGTTTATCAATAAAGTATAATAGAGGGTGTGTTTCCTTTGATGAGCATAATGGGGACCTCTCATGTTTATTTGGCAAGAACTTAATTAATAGCTAGAGGTGAGTGTAAGAGTGAAGCATTCCTTGCTAGCTGTTCATTATTGGTGGTCAGGGCTTGAGAGGAAAGAAAAGTTACATCTGAGTGAGGCACCTATTGTCCATGGTGAGGATTTCAAGGGAAGCTAAGTTTTGTTTTAACATTGCATGTTTGCTTTTATCTAAATTTTCAGTGATGATAATAAATGGTTATTGGACTTGGTAGTATGCACATGTTTAGATTAATTTATGATTCATCATAGCTGCTAGAATGTCTATTTCATCATGGTAGAGTTGGATGCCTTAGGAAACCATGCCTCTCTTGTTTGTTATTTTATTATCTTCCAGTTTGATTGCGTGTTTGTTTCTTTTTGCTTGAGGGCAAGCAAAGGTTCAAGTGTGGTGTACTTGATAACGTGCATTTATGCCATTATTTTATGCAATGTTTAGGGTGTTTTAGCGTATGTTTGAGGTTTCTTTGCATGGTAATTTGCATACATTTGCTTTAACCCTTAGGAAGACGCTATTTTGTGTATAGTTGTACTTTTTGAGTGATTTTCACAGGTTTTGGAGAAACTTTTTCTCACACACTTTGGCTAGATCACCTCATACACTCAATAAGAAGCTTTAGGAAGAAGATGGACCCAAAAAGGAGGCAAATTCAGGCTGCCCGTGACAAAGGTCTTTCTCACGGGCAGGGAGTGAAGTGCACAGACGCCTTCCACAAGTTCTTGGGAAGCCTTGGAGCGAGTTTCATCCAATTTGGAGGTGCCCACGACAATGGCTTTGTCATGGGCATTGTCACGGGTAGGCGTTTTCTTGCTCGGGAAGATGGGTTTTATTGTTTTGATCATTTTCACCTAAAAAACTTGGTTCAAATTTGGTGTGGTTTGTGTTTTATTGAGCTTGGAACGAAGGAAAGTGTCACTTACCAAAACTACGTTGTTTTGGTAGCGACAGCAGCTGTCAACTAGGGCACACCTTATGTAAGCCATGTAGCCCTATAAATAGAGATGGGAAGTGCACAGCAGAGAATCTGAATTCTAGAAGAGCTCTAATCCATTGCTGGAGACACAGACTGGTTGATTTTGAGCGCTGACGGTGGTGGAGATCATATCTTGGAGGCAGAGGCTAGGGTTCAGAAGAGGAGAAGACGTTTTGAGGCTATTATCCATCTCTTGTATCTCTCCCTTTCCTTTGGTACTAGAATCATGTATTACTTTGAATTTTCTGGGTTTGCGAACATGATAATGGGGCAAAACCTCATTTCTAGGGGAGCAATGTAGTCCCCAACGTCTTGTAATGTTCTGGTATTCTGCTTGCTATTATATGAAATTTTGGGTTTTTAATTAGTTCATTTGGGTTTAATGCAAAGTCTGATGTATGCATGGTTAGGCTATTTCAGCCCTTGTCTAGGGTGGAATTTGATGAACTAGATTTGACATTACATGATGGATCAAGTCTGTATTTGTTGAATTGGTTGTTTACCTTTGAAAACTTTTATTCTCATGGACCAAATGGTTTAAAAGACTTAAACTTCCCTTTTCATGGACCAAGTGTTAGGGTAGTGGGTGATAACGATTTTAAACTTGGAATTAATTAAATATTTTTACGCAAGTATTGAAACTAGAATATTGCAAGGTTGTGGGTGGTAAAATTGTGACCCTAGATTATTATTATTATTGAAATCTCCAAATTAAGTGTTTGTCACCAGTTTGCAATTCCAGTTCCGAAATTGCTTTACTAGAATTTAGATTAAACTTTCAAAACATAAATCATTCTTTCAAACATAAAGAGACCCTGTTAGCTTAGTGATCATTACCTAATAGCAATTGTAGCCTCCCTGTGGGTTCGTTAAACGGGGTTTAAATACTCCATTTTATTACTTGACCAGTGCACTTGCTGCGAAACCTATAGACACAATTTATTCTGGTCAACACCTTGGTTTTCTTAGCCCTAGTCTGGGGTAGACATGAGATTCATGACATGCTTGTGATTGGTGTGACCATTATCCTCTTGTATGTGTGATATATTGGCTGTGTAAGCTGCTACTTTGATGACCATTCAAGTAGTCAGCACTTAGAAGGTCTGGCAATGACCATTTGCAGTGCCTTGGTTAATATATAGCATGTTGTCATCAAAACAACCCCAAAGAACCATAAAATCAATAGCAACAACATAGAGAGGTGAACTTGTGATCCTAGAACCTCAATCCCTTGGTATCAATTCTGAATTTCTATTGTCTGAAAATTACAGAAAACAAAATAAAAATTAGTTCTTAGTTTAAAAGTTTACTGGTTTACCAAAACAATTTAGAAAGCATTAGTAAATCAGTGATTTGATCAGACTTTTATCCATGCAATCTCTGTGGGTGCGACCCCTTACTTGCTACTACACTGTGGAAAGCATCTAGGGATTAAAAATATTATTTGGCATGGATTTAAACGACATTAGCTCAACTCTGTTAGAGAGAGGTTAAAAATCTGTCGGTCAGATCTTTGTCATTTCGACCCTGTAATTCGCCCAGGGTACTATTCATCATCATTTTTGCCTGTTCTTCGTTTGGAATCAACCCGACAACCCCCAGATGCTCACAAACACACATTTTACACAACAGATTACGATATCTACCTCAAAATGCATCCAGAACGCCTCTAAATCGCACAGATAACAGCAGAAATACGCACCAAATTACAGATTTCCAGAAATCTAGATCTAAATCCAAATTTCCATGGTTGACTTCTCAACCGTCATAATATATGCAGTTAAACAGCCCCAAATCACATAAACACATATTAAAACTGATATAAAACAGTTCTTAACCACAAATCTTATGCTAAACCATTATAGCTAACCCAAAATTGGATTCCCCCAAAACCTTGGGTTCATGCTTAATTTCATAAATCATGACAAATTCGTGCATACCAAAGATAGAATCAAGATAAGAAGTTCAAGGACACCTACTTGGAGGGATTCTTTGATCTCCACGAACCCAAATCACTCCAAAGCGCCAAGGCTTCATGCTTCTAAGCTCTCTCTCTCTCTCTCTCTATGTGTGTCTCTCTCTCTCTCTCTCAAACGGACAAACATGATAACATAAGGTAAAAACTCTTTCTTTTCCTGCTATTTATATTTCTGCCAATCATTGACCACTAACCCAGTCAATAATTGGCCTAGTCAACCATTGACTTCACAATAATTGACCTCCAAGGTCCCGACCTCCAAATTGAGTCAAAATACAGTTAAAAAGCTCGAAATGACGAGAACAACACTAAGCAGATATTACCACACTCAAATGACCGCCCAAATACAAAGTCAACCAATAAACCACAAAAAGTCAATAATTAGGTCAAATGGGGCCCCGACTCGGAATCGGGCCCATGTACAGTCAAAATGCTCACATCGATGACTACACTACTGTCCAGATAGTTGCATTCCCATAGAATGGCTATCTCTCAAAACTACCCAAATACGAGTCTTTATAGTGGTTTTGAGTTCACCTATAGTTCTGCACAAGTGGTGGTGAGTAATCAATGATTTGAAGCTATGCCAGATTGGGTGGATCTTGTACATCGGCTGGTTGAGCTTCTTCTGGGCCAGCTATATCTGTATGATGAACAGTTCTGGAAGTACTTTGAGGTGCTTCAGTGTCATCACTGGTTTTCGTCCGGGACCTTTTGGGGTGAGCTCAAACTAAACGAATGGTGAAAAATTTTAGAGTCGCCACCAACTGTTTTTGGGGTACAGTTGGATACCCTCTACTTTGAGTAGTTTCAAGTGTGTGGTCTGCGTTATCAGAGATGGGTTCGGGAGTTGGTTACGTGTAGGGAAGGATTAGCACCCCTACAGCGCCCTTTCGGTATCTAATTTAGGAGGAGGAGGTTTTTATTTATACTGCTGTGACTGGGTTAAATTTCCTAAAAGATCTATGATTTTTATTTGACTAAGTTATTTGTCAAAGTTATGGTTAAAATTGATTTACCCTAAATTTCCAAAAGGAATCCTAAAAGATTTGGGTTTTTGTGTGAAGTGGAGAATGAGATCCTAGGGATTGGTTTTGGCTTCTTTTTTTTTTTTTTTTTACTTTTGGAAATTGAAGTCCTAAAATTTTTTTTTTATTATTTCCTTTTTTGGTTTGGGTTAGAATATACATTTTTTTGTGTTTGTTTTAATATTTTTTTTGTTTTTTGTTTTGGTTTATTTTTGGTTGGAAGACATTTTGGAAAACATTTTATTAAAATATTTTCAAAACATATTATTGAAGAGATTTGGAAAACATTTTATGGCAAAACGTTTTTTTTTTTTGTTGTTTTTTTAGGAGATGTTTTTTTGAAAACATTTTGAAAATTACTTATTGAAAACGTTTTGGAAAACATTTTTGTGGAAAACATTTTGTTATTCCTTTTTTGTGTGTTTTGTTTCTTTTTTTTGTTTTATTTTTTTTAAAGCTTCGAACCTAAATCTATGCGTTTCATCAACAATTGAAAATACATATATCTCAAAATAGATGTGGAGTGTGAGTGTGACATCCACGAAAGAAAAAAAATAAAATCACTCTTTTTCTTTTCTTGTTTTTCATCTTCTCCCTTTGCTCTCTCCTTTTTTCTTCTTTCTTTCTTCTCTTTTTTTGTTTTTCTTTTCTTTTTACTATACTTTACATATTACAACATAAACATAGGAAGAAATATAGGAAAATACAATGAAAAAGGTTGAAAAGTAATTACATCAAATATAGATAAGCTCAAAACGAAAACTAGCAAAAAAAACAATTACACCAAATATAGATACAAATAAGCTGAAAAAGAAGTGAAAAGATAAGGGCTGAACCGACTTTGAAGCTTTGCAACGCCAATCTTCTGCTTGAGCTCCCGCCGGCGCTGATAGTCACTTGCTCGACTCAGAACCGACAGATCTGACAGTGGGACTTATGAAGAGACTTCCCTGGTATTTGGAGATAGGAGGGCTAGAGTGGGTGTAAGAGAAAGAGAGGGCTGAAGTTGGAGTTGGCAAGGAGTGGACGAGTGATCTCTTATGATGATGATTCTAGGATTCTGTGTTTCTTTTGTCTGGGTTTGCAAGGAGGAAGATGAGGCGTTTTTTTTTGATGATGAGGTTGGGGCGTTTTTTTTTTTTTTTATGATGAGGCTGGGGCGTTTTTTGATGATGATGAGGCTGGTTTTTGAGTTTCTCTCCTTTCTTTCTTCTTCAATGATCTCTCTCTCTCTCTCTCTTTTGTTATATCCACCAGAACTGTTTTCAACGAGTCAGTCTTTTTTTTCAACGATCCCCTCTTGGCCTCTGCGCAGGGACGGTCGAATGCATCTTAAAGGGCTACAGAAAATTTTGGCTGGACTGTCATTAATTGCAGCATTAATTGTTTTGTCGGGTGCATTATTATTTGCAGATCAATGCTTGGTCGGGTGGATAGCCTATGCGGAAAAAGGGGAGCTCGTGATTACCTTTTGAGTTTATATTTTAGCACATGTGACTGACAGGGTTGTTGAGAAATGATTCCTTGTCCGATGGCCAGCGCAGAAGACGGGTCTCGTGAAGCCAGTGAGAAAAATAAGCCAGCGAGAAAAATCAGCGAAGGCAAAAAAGGGGTCGGAGGTTCGAAGTGTCGGCAGGTCGGAGCGTCGGCAGGTCGAAGTGTCGGCAGGGTCGAAGCTTCGGTTAACGATGGAAGGCATATGGGTGCTGCGGGTCGGCGTCGCAAGTCGGCGTCATAAGTCACGGGTCGAAGTGTCGGCAGCGAGGCTTCGAGGGTCGAAGGGTCGAAGGTAGGAGGCGTACGGGTGCCGTGGGTCGGCGTCGTAAGTCGCGGGTCGAAGTGTCGGCAGCGAGGCTTTGAGGGTCGAAAGGGTCGAAGGTCAGAAATCAGCAGGTCAACGGGGCTTCGAGGCTTCGGGGCTTCGAGCTTAGGGACTTCGGGGCTTCGAGGCTTCGAGCTTCAGGGTCAATGGGTCGAACTGTCGGCAGGTCAACGGTCAACCCCGAAGTTTTTTAATTACCTTTTTACCCCCACCAAAAATGTTAAAATGGACAAACTTTGGGAGATTTTTTGGGAAGCCCCGTATTCGCCTGAATAGTCATTTTTGAGAATCTCACATGGTCACATTTTCGGGCCCTTTGACCAGGGGCATTGACCGTCTTTTGGCACATTTTGACTTTTCCAACGAAAGTTGTTTTGGCCATAACTTCTTCATTTTAAGTCCGATTTGTGCTCGGTCAAGTGCGTTGGTCTCCAATTTTCCTCCTCCATCACCTAGTGTTGGTCTTGGGGTGCTTCAAGGACTTGTAGCAGAAGTCATTAATTTTGGACTCCCCCATCCGTGTCAATTGTGTCCATCTCATGCAGATTGGGGTAGACCATTCCTTGGAAGTATGGGATCATTGTGGACCTGTTCAACAAGGTATATGGCATGGGCAGAAAGGTATATCAAAATGGGGTTAGCATGTCCAACCCGGACAAAATGGGGTCCAACACCTGCCCCTCTTTATGCACTGTTTGTATACAAACAGCGTTCAAAGATGAAAGGGAGTCATTTTGGACGGGTTGGAGCACTTACCTGACTTACCTAGAGGAAGAAGTGCGATGGTTGGGTTTGTCCCCGAGAGGGAAAAGGGGCTTCACAAACCGGTGGGCTTGGATAATACTTTGATTAGGCATCTAAGACCGCCTGATACTGAAGATTGAAAACCTACAACAATGACAGGCTTGAAAAGAGAGAGGGCCCACAACAATGATGGGCGTGACCTAAAAGGTGAAAGGCCCACAGCAACGATAGGCTCGAATTGAAAAATGGAAAAGGCCTACAACAATGATGGGTGTGAACTAAAAATTGAAAGGCCCACAACAACGATAGGCTTGAACTGAAAATGGATAGCCCACAGCAACGATAGGCTTGAATTGAAAATGGATAGCCCACAGCAATGATAGGCTTGAATTGAAAATGGAAAGCCCACAGCAACGATAGGCTTGAATTGAAAACGGATAGCCCACAGCAACGATAGGCTTGAATTGAAAAATGGTAGCCCACAACAATGATAGGCTTGAATTGAAAATAAATAGCCCACAGCAACGATAGGCTTGAACTAAAAAATGGATAGCCCACAGCAACGATAGGCTTGAATTGAAAATGGAAAGCCCACAGCAACGATAGGCTTGAATTGAAAATGGATAGCCCACAACAACGATAGGCTTGAATTGAAAATGGATAGCCCACAGCAACGATAGGCTTGAATTGAAAATGGACAGCCCACAACAACGATAGGCTTGAATTGAACATGGATAGCCCACAGCAACGATAGGCTTGAATTGAAAATGGAAAGCCCACAGCAACGATAGGCTTAAATTGGGAAGACTTGTTGGAGACATGAAATGGTATTTGGGGAAATGCTTTAAGGAATTGGTGAGTTTGGGAAGTAACCCAATTTAAGCTCCCTCTACAAGTTCACTCAAGGAGATCGCTCTACGAGGTGACTCAAAAAGGGAAAAGTTTGTCAATTGCCAAAAGGATGCGTTTAGACTTTGGGGAAATTGCAAGGAAAGAGTTGTACAGTTGAACGAAGAAAGCTAGGATAGCTTGAAGAGAAGTTTGCTGAATATGAGCTCCTAGGATCTCCAGAGGCGGCAACATTCCTGCAATTACAGAGTATGTTGAATATATGCCAATGATGCATGGAATGCAATGTGCTGTATGCGGGGATGCATAAACGTCAACTTGTGGTGAAATATGATGCAATGCGATGTATGCATCAAATGCCATGTGATGTATTACTGAGGGTTGGCCAGGATGGAAATGTCGTTGGAGAGGTTGGCTAACATTCAACTTGTTGGGGAACAACGTTCTCTTTGGATGGAGAGTCCGTCCTGTCTTTGCTGGGGAACTCCCTGTTGTGCATGAAGGGTCTGTTAAATTTCGCTTCACCATATTGAGGAGCTTGATTTGAGGGCTTCTCTGGGGATAGTGATATCCCGTGGAGATATGAGTACTCCGAGTTGGGGGCCTTAAGTTGTTTGGGGATTTTGAGCTTGGCCCTACTCATAAGGCAATGCTAGAAGAGCTTACTGGGGATTTAAGATGTTCTACTTAAATGTGAAATGAAGACGATGTAACATGATTAAAGAGATAAAAAAGATTTTTGCTGGTTTAATTCTACAAAACATATTTATATCATAAAAAGTGTCCTATTGTCATAATCTGATAAACAGAATCGCAAGTCTTTAAAAGCATAATGTACAAATTTGATTCGAGCGTGCCGCAGGTTTGACCAAGTCTTCCACTGTTTGCAGTCGCTGTTTTTGGATGATGTTGTCTCTACTGCTTGCAACGGACCCTATTTGTTGTGGTCCCGATCCTTTCAGTTTCTGACCGAACTGATTTCACCCTTCAAGATTTATTGTTGGCTTTGTATTTTACCCTTGGTGCCCTTTCAGGTTTTCACCAAGTCCGCCTTTGTATTTTATTGTTTGCTTTGTATTTTACCATTGGTGCCCTTTCAGATTTACCCTTGGTGCCCTTTCAGGTTTTCACCCCTTTGGAAGTGTCGGCAGGTCAACGGTCAACGGTCAACGGTCAACCCCGAAGTTTTTTTTTTTTTTTTGTCTTTCCTTGGAGCTTTGTATTTTACCCTTGGTGGCCTTTCGGGTGTTCACCAAGTCTGCTCATTACAGGGATTGTTGGGAGGTATGAGAATTAAGCATGAAACTTTTTGACGGTGTCACTATTCACTGGATTAGGAAGCTCATCTCCATCCATTTTGGCAAGGATCAATGCGCCTCCTGAGAATGCTTTTTTCGCAACATATGGGCCTTCATAATTGGGAGTCCACTTGCCCCTATGGTCGCGTTGAATTGGCAAGATCTTTTTGAGGACAAGATCACCCTCTGCTTCTTCGAGCTGAGTATCCTTAAGTACTCGGAGGGAAGGTATCTCCACTTCGACCGATAGAACTGCTTCCATGCCGTAGACCAAAGAAAATGGAGTTGCCCCGGTCGATGTACACACTGAGGTACGATAAGCATGCAGAGCGTATGGTAGCTTCTCGTGCCAATCTTTGTACATTTCAGTCATCTTTTCTGATAATGTTCTTCATGTTCTTGTTGGCGGCCTCGACTGCTCCATTCATCTTTGGGCGATAGGGGGTCGAGTTGCGGTGTTGAATTTTGTATGTTTCACACAACCTCTCTATCATCCGGCTGTTCAAATTGGCAGCATTGTCCATTATGATCTGCTCGGGAAGCCCATATCGGCATATGATGTTGTTCCACATAAATCGAAGTACCACAGCCTGTGTGACATTAGCATATGATGCTGCTTCTACCCACTTAGTGAAGTAATCAATGGCTACCAAAATGAAACGATGACCATTAGAAGCTTTTGGAGATATTGGTCCAATAACGTCAATGCCCCAAAGCGAGAACGGCCATGGGGAAACCATCACGTGTAGTTTGGACGGCGGTACTTGGATCTTATCGCCATAAATTTGACACTTGAGGCATTTGTGCACATATTCAATGCAATCTTTTTTCATGGTGACCCAATAATAGCCCATTCGCATGATTTGTCTTGTTAATGCATGTCCATTTGCATGTGAACCACATTCCCCTTCGTGCACTTCTTTCATTATTTGTGTCGATTCTTCTTTTGCCAAACACCGTAATAACACCATGTCATGGTTTCTCTTGTACAGAATCGAGCCATCAAGATAATAGTTGGATGCTGACCTTCGGATATTTCTTTTATCAGACTCAGAGGCCTCAGCTGGATACTCTTGTTTAAGCAAGTATTGTTTGATATCATTGTACCAAGGCTTTTCTTCGGTATTTTCGTCAATGGCCACGCAATGTGCAGGAGCATCTTGTATGCGGATATCCAAAGACTGAACTTCCAGCTTTGTGTCTAGCCGAAGGAGGGAGGCTAGAGTTGCCAGCGCGTCAGGGAGCTGATTGTATTCCCTGGGCAAATGCTCAAACATGATGTCTTCGAATTGCTCGGCTAACTCTACAACATACTTCCGATATGGGATTAATTTGTGGTTTCGAGTCTCCCATTCACCCCTTACTTGAAAAATGATGAGTGCCGAATCGCCGAACACTCGTAATTTTTTGATTCCTTTGTTAATGGCTTCTTGAAGTCCCATCACACAAGCCTCATATTCTGCTACATTGTTTGTACAAGGGAAGGTTAGCTTTGCCGCCATAGGAAAATGTTCGCCTCTTGGGGATATCAGGATGGCCCCAACACCGTGACCTAAAAGACTGGAGGCTCCATCGAACCACATCGTCCATATGTCTGATACTTCGGCCGAAATGATGTTGATGTGCTCATCTGGGAAGCCAATAGTCATGGGCTCAAAGTCTTCCAGCGCTCTATCTGCCATAGATGATATCGTACTCCGATAGGATCAACTGCCATTTGGCGATTCTTCCAGAAATGGATGGTTTTTCCAAGAGATATCTGAGTGGATCATGCCTCGAAATCATCCATGTGGTATGATAAAGAGTGTATTGCCTCAATCGTCTTGTTATTCAAACAAGGGCACAACACGTTTTCTCCAAGGGTGTGTAGTTTTCTTCATTGATGGTGAACTTCTTGCTGAGGTAATAAGTGGATTGCTCCTTCTTGCCTGTAGAATCGTGTTGCCCCAAGACACAACCCATCGCTGACTCCTAAACGGTCAAGTATAAGATCAGAGGTCTATTCGGTACTGGTGGGACCAAAATAGGTGGATTAGACAGATATTGTTTGATCTTGTCGAAAGCTTCTTGACACTTGTCATTCCAAATTTGTGGGTTGTTCTTTCGTAAAGTCTTGAAAATGGGTTCATAGGTGGCTGTCAATTGGGAAATAAATCGGGCAATGTAATTCAGTCGCCCTAGGAATCCTCTAACCTCCTTGATAGCCCGTGGTGGCGGCATCTCTTGGATAGCTCGAACTTTATCTGGATTGATTTCAACTCCCTTTTGGCTCACAATGAAACCCAACAGTTTTCCCGACATGGCTCCGAAAGTGCACTTTTCGGGGTTCAATTTCAGCTGATATTTCCGTAGCCTGTTGAAGAGCTTGCGGAGCACTTCGTTATGATCTTCAGTGCTTCGTGATTTGGCTATCATGTCGTCCACATATACTTCGACTTCCTTATGCATCATGTCGTGGAATAGGGTCACCATGGCTCGCTGATAGGTTGCCCCTGCGTTCCTCAGACCAAAAGGCATCACATTATAGCAGAAAGTGCCCCAAAGTGTCGTGAATGTGGTCCTCTCTTTGTGTTCGGGGGCCATATGAATTTGATTATAGCCCGAGAAACCATCCATGAATGAGAACAGGGCGTGTTTTGCTGTATTATCCACTAGCGTATCAATGTGAGGAAGTGGGAAGTTATCCTTCGGACTGGCCCAGTTCAGATCTCTATAGTCAACACACATGCGTACTTTGCCTCCTTTTTTCGGTACTGGTACAACATTGGCCACCCATTCTGGATAATGGGAGACACTTAAGAAACTTGCATCCTATTGCTTTTTGACTTCTTCTTTAATCTTCAATATCATCTTCGGTCTCATTCTTCTCAATTTCTGCTGAACTGGCTTGCATTCCGGCCTCACTGGTATGTGATGCTGTACTATATCTGTGTCTAATCCCGGCATATCTTGGTATGACCATGCAAAAATGTCGATGTAGCTTCTTAACAGCTCGATTAACTTCTTCTTGATGTCGGTAGCTATTAAGGATCCCATCCTCAATTCTCTTGGTTCGGCAACCGTCCCCAAATTCACTATTTCTACTGGGTCTTCACTTGGAATAGAGAAACGGTCTTCCCTTTCCAATAGGCGTATAATCTCCCTTGGTAGTTCCAGTGTCTCCTCTATCTCATTCTCGTCAGCTTCAAATACGGGCTGCTCCCAGTTTGGACTTTGGTCAAACCTTTGGCATCTCGTTTCACCTTCGCATAATATGTTTTCATTGACATTGTGATACCTGCTTATAAGAGAATGACAAGTTGGTAACCAAATATGATATGCATATGTTATGAATGGAATGCACCATGAAAGATTTTGAAAAACACATTTTATTGGAAGGTTTAAGGAAAAACAAATGTTCACAGCTTCAAAGCACATTAAACTAGAATACATTAAATCCCAGTGACCCGTAAGCATTACATTATGGGGAGGTCCAGGCTGGTCCAATTGTTCAATGGCTGGTTGGGATCCTCTTGCACTAACTGAACCATCTCGCTTGGTGCATGCTCATTTGTGTCCAACACGGCTACAGTCCCCGTCTTGGGCTCAGGTTGGCTCTTATGGATAAACCCTCCACTCCGGAATGTAACATTCAAGGTGGGGAAGCTTCTCCTTTCTTCTTGTACTGGCTTTTCCTGCAATCTTGCCATTCTGACTTCCCTCTTCCTGATAGCTTCCCTCTGTCGTCGACTTTCGTAGGGACGTAGCCTAGCCCAAACTTTCCGGTATTTTCTCGGATGGTCAGGGGTTTCGAATCCCTTGAGCCTTTGGACCTAATCCCTGCCCTGGCTTGTACCCTTGCTTGATCATGGTGGCTGCAACCATTCTTTCAGCCTTCGAGAGACAATGATCTGGGGCAGAAGTGACATTCACCATCTCAAACGCCCGATAGGAGCATTCTGGCACATCTTCGTTGTTTTCAACATAAGGTACTGATGCCGGCTTGGTGACGAGGAAGCTTGTCTCTCCAGAGATGCAAATGAGCTGGTCCCCCATTACAAATTTCATCTTTTGGTGGAGGCTTGACGGCACTGCCCCTGCCGTGTGGATCCAAGGTCTTCCCAACAGACAGCTGTAATATGGCGTGATGTCCATCACCTGAAATTCCACCATAAAAGTAGTTGGCCCAATCGTGAGGGGAATATCCAGAGTTCCCACTACGTCACGCTTTCCTCCATCGAATGCCCGTACCTTCATCGTACAGGGACGCATACAAGACGCGTCAATTGGAAGTTGTTGTAGTATATGCAGGGGCATAATATTCAATGCCGAGTCGTTGTCAATGAGTACGCGGGCTATGGTGTGCTCCTTGCATTTGACCGTGATCTGCAAAGCTTTTATATGTCCCTTCCCTTCCTGGGGTAGCTCGTCATCTCCAAAACTAATGACGTTGTTCATAATGAGGTTACTAGTGAGTCCATCCACATTTGCCACCGAGATGGTTGGAGGAACATAGGCTTGGCTTAGAACCTTCAGCAGTGCTTCCCGGTGAGATTGGGAATCCATCATTAATGAGAGCAGGGAGATGCGAGCCGGTTGCCGACTTAATTGATCCACAATATTATACTCGCTCTGCTTCATGAGTTTCAGAAATTCTGTGGTCTCTTCTTCAGTGATTGGTGTTCCTTTCTTTGTTGCCTCCGGTGTTGACTCAATGTCTTGTTCTACAGCTTTTTCCTTGCTTTGTCAGCCATATCAGGGGCATATGCCCGACCGCTCCTAGTTTTCTTTTCGGCTGCGGTGGCTCCCTGTACTACTTCACAACTGTAGTTCCATGGGACTGCCTTATCAGTCTTATAAGGGAAAGGAGCAGGAACACCTATGGTGAGAGGTGCAATTCCCTGTGGTAGTTGTGGGCTTCCGGTTCTCCCCCTCTTGTTTGGCACGAGACTTGAGGCATGGATAGTGAGAGGCTTGATTCCATGTGGCAGTAACGGGATCTCTGGAGCCTTAATGTTTAAGACAAGGGGTGTTAGCACCCATGGCGATTTGAGTGAATCATCTCCTTGGATCATGTGGCTTTGGTTGTCCATTCCTCCTCTAGAGAATTCAATCATCCTTTGGTCCATGAGCTTTTGCACCACCTTGAAAAACTCAGTACATTCTGCGATGTCATGTCCCCGTGACATCTTATGATAAGGGCATTGTTTTTCCCCATCTGTTCCTTTTCCTACCTTTGGCGTGTCTTTAGCAAGTATATAGCCATGTTCCTGTAGCAGAGTGAACAAATATGTTTTCTCCATTTGTACTTGGGAGACCCTTTCCAGCCGTGCTTCATTTTCGATACTAGCAACATTATTGGAGTGTTCTGGGAGAGGATTGCTGTTCACATTTGGCGTCCCAGACAGTGCGGAAAAATCCAGCCACTTTGCATCCTTTAATGCCTGAACCTTCCTTTTGAAGGTTATACAATTCTCAATATCATGTCCAACTCCACCCGCATGATACTCACATCTGGCATCTGGCTTATACCAGGCCGGGGGAGGAGTCTTTATTTCTCCCAAGGGTATAGGGGTTACCATCCTTGCCTCTAAGAGCTTGGGATATAATTCGGCATATGTCATTGGGATCAGGTCGAACTCCTGTCGTGGTCGGCGAGAAGCCTGATTCGCTCCTGCTTGCTGGGTCTGGGCCTTCGGTTGCCCCTGTCCTTGGAATGAGGCTCCCGGTCCTTCCTGACTTGCTGGCCTTGGTTGCTCTGGGTATGGCGCTCTCGGTTGAAATGAGTTAGGTACCATTGAGTATAGAAAAGGGACCCCTCCTTGCGGCAGGTATGGCATGAATTGGGGAGGTGGTGCAGGTGCAGCATAAGCAGCCACCGGTGACCCTCTGTAACACCCTGGCGCTTGGTAGAATGTTGGTTGTATCGGCGGGTGCGATGGGTATACCAGGTTGGTTTCATTTTCCTTCTTTTTTGCTGGTGGTTGAAACCGTTTTGATGCCTCAGCCACATCACCCTTTAGCTTTCCTCCTTTAATTCCACTTTCTATACGTTCACCGGATGCAACCAAGTCTGCAAAGCTGTTGGAGACGTTACCTATCAACTTCTCGTAGTATATGCCTTTTAGTGTGTTGATAAAAAGAGTGGTGAGTTCTCTTTCGGTAAGAGGAGGTTGGACCTCCACAGCGGCCTCTCTCCATCTTCGTGCATAATCTTTGAAATTCTCCTCGGATCCCTTTTCCATGGACTGCAGGGTTAATCGATCCAGCGCCAGTTCGGTGACATGTTTGTACTGTGCCAAGAAGGAAGTAGCTAATTCTTTCCATGTCTTGACGCGGTTTCCATTTAGCTGAAAGTACCAGCGAAGGGATGCCCTAGTTAGGATTTCCTGGAAACAATGCATGAGGAGCTTATCTTCACTAGCATAAGCAGCCATCTTTTGATAGTACATGGCCAAATGTGTCTTTGGACATAGGGTCCCGTTGAATTTTTCAAGCTCTGGCATTTTGAATTTTGGTGGCAGCACCACTCCAGGGACTAAGCATAAGTCTTGTGGGCTGGTCATGCCATAGCTGTCAGTGCCTTCTACGGCTTTCAATCTTTCCTCGAGTCGGCGTAAAGCAAAAGACTCAACATTTTCCTGAGGAGCTGGGGAAGCCACTGCTTCCATTACATTTCCCGGTGCAGGCATAGTGAAATGAGTTTGATTTGGGGTTGGAGGTTGTGCCATAGCAGGATGGTATGTGGGCGCCTAGCTTGGAGCCAAGTTGGGTGACTGAACGGCCTCCTGTCCCTGCTCTTGATGGTGATTGGTAGTTCCCCCTGTCGGAAGTCTTCCTCTTTCTTCAGTCAATTTTGTGAGCATTTCCATTATTGCAGACATTTGTCCCTGTAGGGTTTGTTGTGACTGTTCCAACCCCATGAGTCTGTTCTCTGTTTCTTCTGCCATTGGCTGCGGTTGAGGTATTTGATTGTGCCGGGATCTGAGATTGTAAGAGTGCACAATCCTGGAGGGAGGCTGCTACCCACCTGGGTACAAGGGAATTTTTATTTGATTTTTCATTTGATATGCATGTATGCATGAATGTCTATGCAGAGGGTTAAAGAAACAAACAACTTTATTGCAAACAAAACACACAATATAAACACTCAATACAAACATACAATGCTGAAATGCCATGTAAAATGAAAGCTATCACTACATGATCTTAAGGCATTCTTCCAGTCATCTCCTAAGGAGCACGACGCCTTTTTCTATGGGGTGGTTGTTTACCTGCTTCCTCCCTCTGCTTCATTATCGTCTCGATCTGTTTTTCCCTCAGCTGCAGCCTTTGAAGAGCTCCTTCTAGAGATGCTTCTAGCCTCTGGATCTGCTGCCTTAAAGTCTGATTCTCCTGGAGGATAGCCTTCATGTCTGAAGTTAGCTGTGGCTTGTATTGTGCCCTCCAAGATATGCATGCTGGGAAAACACCAGGTTTTGAACTGTTGGGTTGGATCTTGTGTGGTGTGGACCATTCTTGATACATCTTCTTGCCTTCTTCCGTGAGCATGGTTCTGCTGTAAGTGAAGTCACACTCTTCCATGCCAAAGAGCACGGGAATAATCTAATGACGCCCCACTTGTCTTCCCACCTGCAGTGGTGCATATGCAGTTCCTCCCCAGGGACCTAAAAGTGGAACCCAATTGTAGTCCCCGCAGCTATATGTCATGGAGACCACCGACATCCAAGGAGCAGTCTAGCTAATGTCAGCTTCTGTGAGGTTTTCTAACTTCTTTTTCCAGCTCTCAAAGTCTTTTGGTAGGCTCCACTTGCTGAGCAGAATATCTAGTAGTGTTGTGGCTGGTACTTGATAAACAACGGGGGACAATGAACACTACGGGGAAATGACCTTGCAACCAGGTACACGGAGAGATAGGAACCCCATGAACTGTCCCGAGCCTTTACTCCTCGGGTAAGTAAGAGATCGGATGGTTTCAGCCAAGATAACGGGAGTAGGGTCACATTCTTTGAGCACGTTGGACCAAATCTACAATGCCCCATCGATGTGGGCCGGTATCCTCGGGAAAATGACTAGCCCATATATAGCTAGTGTAAGCGGTTGTGTGCCTCGCTTCATTGCGGTTTGTATTATTTCTTTGATTGTTGCCCATGGAAGATATTCTAGCCCACCGTAGGTTGTGACCGCCGGTGAGTCCCATCTGGCTTTCCCATGATCTCGGAAAGGCCCTTCGACATGACCTTCCGGGCTCGGGTAGATAGATCTTCATTTTGTTTTCCACGGGGATGTCCAATAATCTTCTGTATTCTTCTATTGTGGGAACCAGATCTATGCCGTTGAAGTCAAAGCACTGCCGTCGAGGCTCCCAGAAATATATGGCTGCTCCAAGCATATCTGTATCGGCGAGTAGCTCGGTCACATGGAGCAAATCCCCAAACTGTTGTATGTATCTGCTTTTCCTTTCGTCTGACCGCTGCCTCCATATTGTTTACACCTCCTTAGTGTAGTCCAGCTGATCTTCTATGATAACACGTTCTGCCTTGTGGGTTTTCCCTGGCGGAAAGTCTCCAGGGCGGAGTTGAATGTCTCCAGATGCTTGGGCCACCACTGCGACAGCCTCCTTGTCCTGAGGGCCTTTTAGGAGATGACTGAAAGTTGCCATGCCTATATGAATGTTGTGTTATGCATGGTGACAGGTTAGGATGACATGTTAATATATATCAAGGTAGTTAGACAGGAAAAAGAATAAACTAATAGTAAAAACAGCTAATATGTGCAGGGAATGACTTAAGGACTACCCTGCAAAACAAGGGTTAGCATGGAATGAGCAAACAAAGTGTGGGTCAATGCCCCTGATGGGCTTCTATTGCTACACCTATCTTATTCGTTAGTTCCCAAACTTCCTCAATAGAGGGCTCCGTACACCATGGGATTTACCGGAGGGGGATCTTAAAAGGACGTGCCTTAAAAGAACCTCAAGCTTGAGTGAGGAGTCCGAGGCCCCATTGCGGATAATGATCAACGCGCTGGGGACCGTACTGAACCTCGCTAACCTAAATTGTGTTATACCCGGGTATAGGGTTATGTATGAATACAACAAGTATGGAAAGTAGTAAATCACAACTATCATGGTAATTAAAGCGTATAAAGAACTAACAGTTTAAATGACAACTGTATAAAAAATAAGTAAATCACAATTATATCTAAAAAAACAACTTAGCATGACAGTTAAATGTATACAACAGTATAAATAAAGATATCCTCCTAATCCTCGTTCTAGACCTAACTCTCTAAAGTGTTTATTCTAAATCCCTAGCAGAGTCGCCAGCTGTCATCACTGGTTTTCGTCCGGGCCCTTTTGGGGTGAGCTCAAACTAAACCAATGGTGAGAGATTTTAGAGTCGCCACCAACTGTTTTTGGGGTACAGTTGGATACCCTCTACTTTGAGTAGTTTCAAGTGTGTGGTCTGCGTTATCAGAGATGGGTTCGGGAGTTGGTTACGTGTAGGGAAGGATTAGCACCCCTACAGCGCCCTTTCGGTATCTAATTTAGGAGGAGGAGGTTTTTATTTATACTGCTGTGACTAGGTTAAATTTCCTAAAAGGTCTATGATTTTTATTTGACTAAGTTATTTGTCAAAGTTATGGTTAAAATTGATTTACCCTAAATTTCTAAAAGGAATCCTAAAAGATTTGGGTTTTTGTGTGAAGTGGAGAATGAGATCCTAGGGATTGGTTTTGGCTTTTTTTTTTGTTTTACTTTTGGAAATTGAAGTCCTAAAAAATATTTTTTTTATTATTTCCTTTTTTGGTTTGGGTTAGAACATACATTTTTTTTGTGTTTGTTTTATTATTTTTTTTGTTTTTTTTGGTTTATTTTTGGTTGAAAGACATTTTGGAAAACATTTTATTAAAACATTTTCAAAACGTATTATTGAAGAGATTTGGAAAACATTTTATGGCAAAACGTTTTGTTTTTTTTTTTGTTGTTTTTTTAGGAGATGTTTTTTTGAAAACATTTTGAAAATTATTTATTGAAAACGTTTTGGAAAACATTTTTGTGGAAAACATTTTGTTATTCCTTTTTTGTGTGTTTTGTTTCTTTTTTTGTTTTGTGTTTTTTTTTAAAGCTTCGAACCTAAATCTATGCGTTTCATCAACAATTGAAAATACATTTATTTCAAAATAGATGTGGAGTGTGTGAGTGTGACATCCACGAAAGAAAAAAAATAAAATCACTCTTTTTTTCTTTTCTTGTTTTTCATCTTCTCCCTTTGCTCTCTCCTTTTTTCTTTTCTTTCTTTTTTCTTTTTTTTTTTGTTTTTCTTTTCTTTTTACTATACTTTACATATTACAACATACACATAGGAAGAAATATAGGAAAATACAATGAAAAAGGCTTAAAAGTAATTACACCAAATATAGATAAGCTCAAAACGAAAAGTAGCAAAAAAAAACAATTACACCAAATATAGATACAAATAAGTTGAAAAAGAAGTGAAAAGATAAGGGCTGAACCGACTTTGAAGCTTTGTAACGCCAAAGCTTTGTCACTTGCTCGACTCAGAACCGACAGATCTGATAGTGGGACTTATGAAGAGACTTCCCTGGTATTTGGAGATAGGAGGGCTGGAGTGGGTGTAAGAGAAAGAGAGGGCTGAAGTTGGAGTTGGCAAGGAGTGGACGAGTGATCTCTTATGATGATGATTCTAGGATTCTGTGTTTCTTTTGTCTGGGTTTGCAAGGAGGAAGGCTGGGCGTTTTTTTTTGATGAGGCTGAGGGTTTTTTTTTTTTTTTTGATGATGAGGCTGGGGCATTTTCTGATGATGGTGAGGCTGGTTTTTGAGTTTCTCTCCTTTCTTTCTTCTTCAATGATCTCTCTCTCTCTCTCTCTCTCTTTTTTAATATCCACCAGAACTGTTTTCAACGAGTCAGTCTTTTTTTTCAACGATCCCCTCTTGGCCTCTGCGCAGGGACAGTCGAAAGCATCTTATAGGGCTGCAGAAAATTTTGGCTGGACTGTCATTAATTGCAGCATTAATTGTTTTGTCGGGTGCATTATTATTTGCAGATCAATACTTGGTCGGGTGGACAGCCTATGCGGAAAAAAGGGGAGCTCGTGATTGCCTTTTGAGTTTGTATTTTAGCACATGTGACTGACAGCGTTGTTGAGAAATGATTCCTTGTCTGATGGCCAGCGCAGAAGACGGGTCTCGTGAAGCCAGCGAGAAAAATAAGCCAGCGAGAAAAATCAGCGAAGGCAAAAAAGGGGTTGGAGGTTCGAAGTGTCGGCAGGTCGGAGCGTCGGCAGGTCGAAGTGTCGGCAAGGTCGAAGCTTCGGTCAACGATGGAAGGCGTACGGGTACTTCGGGTCGGCGTCGCAAGTCGGCGTCATAAGTTGTGGGTCGAAGTGTCTGCAGCGAGGCTTCGAGGGTCGAAGGGTCGAAGATGGGAGGCGTACGGGTGCCATGGGTTGGCGTCATAAGTCGCAGGTCGAAGTGTCGGCAACGAGGCTTCGAGGGTCGAAAGGGTCGAAGGTCAGAAATCAGCAGGTCAACGGGGCTTCGAGGCTTCGAGGCTTCGGGGCTTCGAGCTTAGGGACTTAGGGGCTTCGAGCTTCGGGGCTTCGAGCTTCAGGGTCAATGGGTCAAAGTGTCGGCAGGTTAACGGTCAACGGTCAACCCCGAAGTTTTTTAATTACCTTTTTACCCCCACCAAAAATGTTAAAACGGACAAACTTTGGGAGATTGTTTGGGAAGCCCCGTATTCGCCTGAATAGACATTTTTGAGAATCTTACATGGTCACATTTTCGGGCCCTTTGACCAGGGGCATTGACCGTCTTTTGGCACGTTTTGATTTTTCCAACGAAAGTTGTTTTGGCCATAACTTCTTTATTTTAAGTCCGATTTGTGCTCGGCCAAGTGCGTTGGTCTCCAATTTTCCTCCTCCATCACCTGGTGTTGGTCTTGGGGTGCTTCAAGGACTTGTAGCAGAAGTCATTAATTTTGGACTCCCCCATCCGTGTCAATTGTGTCCATCTCATGCAGATTGGGGTAGACCATTCCTTGGAAGTATGGGATCATTGTGGACCTGTTCAACAAGGTATATGGCATGGGCAGAAAGGTATATCAAAATGGGGTTAGCATGTCCAACCCAGACAAAATGGGGTCCAACATTCAGCACTATGACTTTCAATATTAATTGGTCCGGACGGACTTGAAGGTTCTCTGGTGTTATGAATGTCCGTATCAATTTGTCCGAAGTTGAGTGGAAGCCTTGAGTCCGAATCTTCCGAAACATCATCAGTAGCATTTCTTCTTGCTGCACCAGTACTTGGTGATTCATCAGGAGTTGTGGCAGGAACATGTCTGAACTGAGAATAGTCAATTGTGTCCGTATGATCCTGCACAATTGGATTTGAAGATCCTACACTTGACCAGTCAAGGTTAGATTCATCAAAATCAACATGGATAGATTCTTCAACTATTAAACGTTTTCTGTTAAAGATGTGATAAGCCTTGTTATGTAACGATTATCCGACAAAGATCCCATCATCGGATTTTGGCTCAAATTTACTCTGGGCCTCTTTATCGTTGTTTAACACATAGCGAGCACACCCAAAAGCTTTGAAATGAGAGATTGACGGCTTCCTGTTTCTCCACATCTGATAGGGTGCTTTCATGGTAACCTTATTGATAAGAGTTCTGTTCTAAACATAACATGCAGTGGACGTAGCTTCAGCCCATAGACTGAGAGGAAGCTTTGCCCCTGCTAACATTGATCTACCAGCTTCGACTAAAGTGTGATTCTTATGCTCAGCAACTCCATTTTCTTATGGAGTCCTGGGTGCAGAGAAGTTGTGCTAAATGCCCTATTCAGTACAATAGGATCTCATATCGGAAAAGTCAAATTCCGTACCATGATCACTCCTGATGTATTTAATGCTCAGTCCTTGTGAATTGTTTATCCAGTTGAAGAGATCTACAAGATGTTCAAAGGTTTGATCCTTTGATTTCAGGAACATCACCCATGTATACCTGGTGAAGTCATCCATAACCACAAAGGTATATCTCACACCGGCAAGAGAAACAATAGAAATGGGACCATAAAGGTCCATATGAAAAATTTGCAAAGGAGCAGTTATTGAATTAACTGATTTGCTCTTAAAACTATTGGAAATATAGGATTTGATGAAGCTGCCAAAATATAGTCTAAGTCTGGAGACTCGAAGAACCGAAGGTCGTAGGGTCGAAGAGTCAAAATTCGTAGAAGTGAAACTGTCATAGGACGTATTGGCAAGAGACTCGTAGACTCGTAGTGTTTGGAGACTCAAGGTGAAACAGTGACAGAACATTGCGACTCGTAGATCTAGGGTCGAAGGTCGTAGAGTCACAGTACGGAAAAGAGAGTGTTACTGTAAGTATCAATATGCTCGGAGACTCGTAGAGTCGAAGAAGTGTTAAGAACAGTAACCAAAGCTAAATGACTCGTAGACTCGTAGAGTCCCCATAAATACTTAAGTCAATTAACAGAACTTGAATTATCACTAGACTCGAAGACTCGTAGAGCCGTGGCTCGAAACCTTCTGACATTGTTAAGAAAATAGGACTCGTAGACTAGTAAATCGAAAGTCGCAGGAACTCAATTTATGAGCCTCTATGAGAGACTAAGGAAGAAAAGCGAAGTTGAAGACTCGTAGAGTCAAAGATCTTAAGACCACTTAGTCAAATATAGTAAACTGAGAGACCCGAAGGTCGTAGACCCGCAAAACTAGAGTCGTAGACTCATAGCTACAATAACAGGGAGATTAGCTGAACTCGAAGAAGTCACACTAAGCGCCATTTGAAGAGTCGCAGACTCGTAGAGTCGTAGACTCGCAGAGTCGTAGATTTCAGTTAATAGAGTGACACAAAAGACTAATCCAACCTGAGCTCCTGCCTCGGAGACTCGAAGATATGAGTCGTAGACTCGCAGAAACGCTGTAAAGCCTGAAGCAAACTTTCGCCACTTTCAACGGGCTCTAACTGAAATCTTCGAGTCACCGAACCTACGAGGCATCTACCTCAGAGGCAAACTTACAACCCTAAACACAGTCACTTAGCGATATTGTCAGCTAGGGCTTGTACAACAAGTCTGCGCCGTCCCGAGTAGTTGAGCGCATTAATGACGCATTAATTGTTGCCAACTACCATCCTCGGATGAACGTCTAAGATCAACTGCCTGCCAAATACGCAGTATGGGCATCTGATCTGTAAATCAAAGCAGATCAACCCATCCCCTGACATTCCGCATTTTCAATGGCGGGAAGCCAGTCTGTCGGGATGGACATCATGGCGCACGAGCACTTTAATCTTAAAAATATATCTTTCACACACTTAACGACAAAATCAAGAGTTTAACCTCTCTCTCAAAAGAAGGAAACACACACAACACAAGATATTGGTTCTGACGAACTTAGGGAAAAAGAATCTCTTTCAGAACTAAGAATAGTGTTCCAACACGCGAGAAAAAGACTAAGAGAGAACTGAGACAAGTGCTGTGCGCTGTGTTGAATCGAGAACAAGAGCAATCCATTCGTTTATTCACGAATCTTGTTATTCATCAAAGATCTAGCACTTCCATTAAGTCTTGACCTTTGTGTTGTCTGTTATCCACACTTCGATCTATCATAAGCCTTCTCTTTCACAACTGAGATCTGAAGAGAAAAGAGCGTTTACTCTTATTTCAGTTTTGTCTGATAGTTCATCATCACTCACGCTATCTTCAATACTACTGTCATCCTCTCCATAAATACTTCCATCATAGTCATCTGTAGAGGAATCCAAAACCAGCTAATAGTCTAGCTTCCGCACGCGATGAAAGTCTATTCACCCCCCCCCCCCCCTCTAGACTCACTTTGGGACCTACAATTGGTATCAGAGCGGTTCTACAACTCTGTAGAGATCCTTAATGGCCGACATGGATTCCAGCAGTGCAGCACCTACTCCCGAGCAAGCTCCAGTTCCTGTTGAGGAACTTGAAGCAAGTCATGCTCCAGAGGAAGGAGCGACTGGAGACCAAGAGCCGGAAGAACCGAGTACCAGCAACAATAAGAAAGAACAAGAAGACTTTTATGATGTCTTGCATGGCTTATCCTCCCAAGTACCTATGTGCACACCTGCACGTTTTTCCAAATGGAAAG
Source organism: Taxillus chinensis (assembly GCA_023512835.1). Classification (NCBI taxonomy): domain Eukaryota; kingdom Viridiplantae; phylum Streptophyta; class Magnoliopsida; order Santalales; family Loranthaceae; genus Taxillus; species Taxillus chinensis. Next base: position 49,414,951 of record CM042092.1, on the reverse strand, counting down.
TGAGAATGAGAGCACACCTAGACATGCTCGACACCTATCTCTGGGAAACAATAAAGAACGGAACTTTCACTCCAAAGAGTATGCAGAGAGGTCGGCTAATGACGAAAGACCTAGATAGTTGGTCTAAGGTGGAGTAGAAGAAAGTAAAGCTCGGCTTCAAGGCAAAAGCCATACTTTTCTCTGCACTTGATGATGACATGTTCACGGATGTGCAGGATCTTGAGACTGCTAAAGAGGTATGGGACAAGCTCTGTCTCATCTACGAAGGAGATGAGCAAATATAGGACAACAAGATCTCCATGCTCAAACAAGAGTATGAAGCCTTCAGATGTGAACCGAAGGAGTCATTGGACAGTATCTATAAACAGTTCACAGGTCTGATTCAATGGATGAAGACTTACAATGTTGAGATCTCTCAGAAGGACAAAAATGACAAATTTCTGAGATCTCTTCCCTTGAGACTGCTGATAAAGACATCAGCCATCCGTCAGCTGAAGGAATGGAAGACTTGCGCCTTGGAAGCATTATATGGGGACCTCAAGACGTTTGAAATGTAAAAAGAAGAGCTTGAGGCATTTGAGAACCCTTCCAAGAAAAAGGAGAAGTCTGTTGCTGAACCATGGGAGGCATCTTCAGAAGAGGAAGAAGATGAAGCAGATGAACTTGGCTCAGAGAGTGCCTCAGATGAAGAAGTGGCATTTCTGATCAAGAAATTGCTGAAGAGAAGGGGGAACTACAGAAGGAAAGCAAGGCAGTCATCCTTATCTTTTTCTAAGGGAAAAGATAAGGACAAGTTACAATGCTATCACTGCAACAAGCCTGGCCACTTCGCTGCTGACTGTTATAAGCTGAAGAGGGAGAAAAAGGAGGTAGCTGAGCGGAAGAAGAAGACCAAAGGCTCCTCAAGCAAAAAGGATGACAAGAGGAAGAAGGCGCTTGTCACTAACAAGTTTAACAGTGAAACTGAGGAGGAAGAAGAATCATCAGATGAGGAGAAGAAAGAAAAAGGTCTCATCTACTTCATGGCAGACCATTCACCTCCCCTCAAGGTAAGAACTTATGAACAACTCTACATTGATTATGAAGATACCTATAGAGCTCTTAAAGAAATGGAGGAATAATTTCTTCATATGAAAGCTGACAAAGAAAGATACTATTCTAAACTGGAACGGCTTTCATGTGAATATAGAGACTCTATAGATGATTATGAAAGAACAGAGAGAAGATTAAGAACTGAAGTGAGTGAAATAAGAAGCACACACGATGATCTTTTGGACAAAGCTGGTCAACTAAAAATGGCTAATAAATACATCGATAGGCTTGAAAAGGAATTAGCTGAAGCCAAAGCAAAACTGGAAAAGGAAAGACAAATCTGTCAAAAGTGGCAAGACTCTGCTGAGATTGCAGCCCACTTTAGGACTACTCTAGATGCTAAAGGTCTAGCCTTAGGTCTAGGTTTCTCAGAAGACCAAATAGCCAAGGCCCAGTCCTACCCTGTTCAGACCAAGTATCTTGCTGGCTTTGTTCCTGCTGGCAGTGTGCTCATTGATTGTGGAAAGGAGGTATCAATGGCTGTTGCTAGTTCACCCAAACCAGTGACACCCAAACTCAAAGATCTGGGTACTGTTGCATCTCAGGACAGTGATGCAGTAGTTGCTAAGAAACAACTGAAAGCTAAACCCTCAGTCAACCGGTCCTCTACATCCCAATGCAAGGGTAATGGTGTAGTTATCTCAGAGACAAAACCAAGTAGACACACTACTAAATTTGAGACTGGTTCATCCAGCAAGGCTGCTGCCTTCCAGCCTAAGTTTGTCTCTGATTAAAGAGTTAAGAACGGTCTAGGATATGTGAGAAGACCTAGGAAACCTCTTAATACTCCAGCAAAACCCTTGAGACAGAGTGTTCAACCTGAACATGTAACGTTCCCCATCTGCTGTGAAGTTGGACACCTCTCCTATCAGTGCAGATTCTACCCTGAGTATCTCATGAAGGAGATTGCCATAGAAATCAGGGTAAACCTTAAACAGCTTAATGTCACTAAAAATCTGCAGTGCAACAGCATCTCTGATAGGAAGAAACTCACCAGGCACACACAGGCTACCCATTCAAAAGACTTAAAGACCAAGCCTGTGAAGAAAGCTGTCAAACCTGTGCCTATTAAAGCTACCAAAGATAACAATAAGAAAGGAAAACATGCTGAAAATCTGAAGATTAACCCTGCAAATGAATTTAATGAAGGATCACCAAGATTAGCATGGAAAGTTAAATCTGCCCCTTCTTATTGGAAACCTAAATTGTCAACTGTATCTTTCACTTACCCAAAGCCCAATTTTAATTGGGCCCCCAAGACTTAGTTGCTCGTTGTGCGAGAACAGTGCACGAAGTTGAAAGCAGCCACCGAAAACAAAAGATTAATTCCAGCCAGGTGGTATCTTGATAGTGCGTTCGTGCACATGACAGATGATGCCTCTCTATTGAATGAGGTAAGAGAGGTTACAGCTTCATCTGTCACTTTCGGGGACAATAAAAAGGGTAAGATTGTTGGTAAGGGTACTCTCTCTAATGGTTCTGTGTCCATTCAGAATGTATCTGTTATTCAAGGTCTTAAACATAACCTATTGAGCATAAGTCAATTGTGTGACAAGGGTTATGAAGTTTTATTCACTAAACACACCTGCACAGTTATGGACCCTGTCTCCAAAGAGGTGAAACTAAATGGGCATAGATAAGGTAATGTCTACAAGTTGGTCTTTGGTAATGCTAAATCTGATGAACCAATTTGTTTTCTGTCCAAAGCTTCGCCTGACATTAGTTGGTTGTGGCATAAGAGATTTGGCCATTTAAACTTTAAGACTATGTCTAAACTGGCATCTCTAGATTTGGTTGAGGGCTTACCCAAGCATGTTTATGAGAAAGAACACCCGTGTAGGGATTGTCAGCTGGGTAAGCAGGTTAAACATTCTTTTAAGAGTATAGATAAAACCTCAATCATACAACCACTCGAACTTCTGCACATGGACCTATGTAGACCAATAAATGTGTCTTCCTTATCTGGTGCACGATACTTTCTTGCAGTAGTAGATGACTATACCAGATACACATGGGTCATGTTTCTCAAAAACAAAACTGAAACATTTGAGAATCTTGTTGAACTCTTCAATTGGGTCACAAATGTTAAGAGTCTTTCCATTAAGTACATTCGTAGCGATCATGGCAAGGAATTTGAATTTTCTGATATGTTAGAGTTTTGTACTGAACATGGTATCCAGCATAATTTCTCAGCACCAAGAACTCCACAACAAAATGGAGTAGCTAAAAGAAAGAATCGAACATTAGTTGAAGCGGCTAGAACCATGTTGACAGGAGCTCGGTTCCCAAAATCCCTATGGGCTGAAGTGACAGCCACGCTTGTTATGTACAAAACAGAACTCTAATTAACAAACGAGCCATGAAAACACCCTATGAGTTATGGAAGGGAAGGAGACCAAACATTGGTCACCTAAGGATCTTCGGGTGTACTTGCTACATTCTGAACAATGGCAAGGATTACTTGAATAAGTTTGATGCCAAATCAGATGATGGATATCTTGTTGGATATTCCATGACTAGCAAGGCTTATCGTGTATTTAATAGAAGAACCAAAGTTGTTGAAGAGTCTATTCATGTTTCTTTTGATGAGACTAACCATGGAATGCAGAAAGGAGACACAAATGTAAATGAAGTGCAGGACATTGTCATTATAGAAGACCAAGACACAGTTAATCCCACTACAATAGAGACAAGGGAAGATGCACTCGAACATGATGAACACAGAGTTGAACTGGTTGCTGAGGAACCAAGTCAAAAATCAGCAGAAAACCATGAATTTAACATTCAACCTGTTCAGACTCAGCCACTTTTACCAGCCCAAGAACCTGACATTGAGCAATTGGGCATCCATCATGAAGAAAGAGAAGACCTTCCAAAGACAAGAAGAAGGTTAAAGGACCACCCTTCTGAACTGATAATTGGAGATCCAACTGCACGAGTTAAAACAAGGGCTACCACACATCATGAAAATCTATATATGTGCTTCCTATCACAAGTGGAGCCAAAATCAGTTGACGATGCAGTTCAGGATCACCATTGGGTTGACGCAATACAAGAAGAATTAAATCAGTTCAAAAGATAGAAAGTATGGGAGTTGGTCAACAGGCCCAGATCATAGCAAGTCATTGGCGTGAAATGGATTTTCAGAAACAAACTTGATGCTGATGGTGTTGTAATCAGAAACAAGGCCAGACTGGTTGCAAAAGGGTACAGACAAGAAGAAGGAATCGACTATGATGAAACCTTTGCACCAGTTGCTAGACTGAAGGCCATTCGCATGTTCTTAGCATATGCAGCATTCAAGGACTTCAAAGTTTATCAGATGGATGTCAAGAGTGCTTTCATGAATAGAGACCTCCAAGAAGAAGTCTATGTTGAACAACCACCCGGATTTCAAACTGAAACCAAGAGCACAAGGTATACAAACTGAAAAAGGCTCTTTATGGACTAAAATAAGCTCCCAGAGCGTGGTATGAAACATTGTCAGAGTTTCTGATCAAAAATAAGTTCAGAAAAGGTAAAATTAACCCCACACTGTTTCTCAAGGAAGGAAAAGGATCACCCTTGATAGTCCAAATCTATGTGGATGGCATCATATTCGGATCAAGGGACAAAAAGCAATGCGAAGACTTCTCCCATCTAATGAAAAGTGAATATGAAATGAGTATGATGGGAGAACTCTCATTCTTCCTTGGATTGGAGGTCAAGCAGTTGGAGGATGGGATCTTTATCAGTCAAACCAAATACACAAAGGAGATTCTGAAGAAGTTTAAGATGACTGATGTGACACACATGAAAACTCCCATTCCTACAAATGCCAAACTGGATATGGATGAAGCAGGCAAAGAGGTGGATATCTCAGAATACAGAAGCATGATTGGATCCTTGCTGTACCTGACAGCAAGCAGACCTAACATAATGTTTGCAACATGTATCTGTGCCAGATACCAAGCTAATCCCAAGGAATCCCACTTGTTACATGTCAAGAGGATTATGCGGTATTTGAAGGGAACTGAGAATTTGGGACTATGGTATCCAAAAGAGTCTAATTTTAAATTGAGAGGATATTCAGATGCAGACTTTGCCGGATGCAAGATTGATAGAAAGAGCACAAGTGGAACATGCCAACTTTTAGGCAACAGACTTGTTTCCTGGTTTAGCAAGAAATAGAATTCAGTTTCAACCTCCACAAATTGAAGTTGAATATATTGTTCAGGAAAGTCATTGTGCTCAATTGCTTTGGATGGCCAGTCAACTATCAGATTATGGGTTTGACTTGAAGGCCGTTCCTCTATATTGTGACAATACAAGTGCCATTGCAATTTCCAACAATCCTGTTATGCATCCCAAAACCAAGCACATTGAGGTCAGACATCACTTCATATGTGATCATGTGCTAAAGAAAGACATTTCTCCGGAGTATATATCCACTGATGATCAGCTTGCCGACATATTCACCAAACCACTGCAAGAAGCCAGGTTCAATGAACTTCTGACAAAACTTGGCATGTCAGATTTAAATTCATAAGTCTCACAGCATGTCTTGTGGTTCATTTCTACCTAATTACCTGTGCATGAACATAAGTATGACACTGTTAATTACCGTTTATGTCTCCTTGAAAATTAGTAATGGCTAAGTGTGATCCATGCATATCTACTGCGGGAAAGTGAGAAATCACATGGATTAAACTTGCCACCTCTGAACCTGGTTCAAGTCTTTTGTGCAACTTGTCATGAATCCTCAAGTCTTGAGTGAAATGAGTGCAATTCCCCTTATGTTTAAATCAGAAGAGATTCCCACTACTTGTTATTTTATTCTGAGTGAATATCACCTGTGTGGTATTGCATTCATTAACTAGCAGGAACTGTTGTATCTCATGGTACTGTTGGCTTACACGGAAAGGATCCTCAATGATTTAATGCTCAAAGGATGACTGAGACTGTAATATTTGAGAATCATAAAAAGCCTATTACTTAAGAAGAGCCACTACCCTTCACTAGAAAAAGGCAAGGTGAAAAAGGCAAAGGCTAGACAATAGATTGACTGCCTATCTTAGGGGGAGTCCTCACTATTCTCCCAGTTTGTGTCTCTGTTAGAGTAATAGCTGGAGTTAAAATTGTATGGTCATGTAATTCAAAAAGATATTGTGTTGAGCTCTGTCCTTGTAATAAGGCTCATGAATAAGCACTGAAAATTGGTGCTCTACTAAAGAAAAGAGACAACTCACGCAGACAATCTGAATGATCAAACTCCAAACTCTACCTATAATGTGTTGTAAATTAGACAAGGATAGAGTGTGTGTTCTGATTCTCAACAGGGCCATCTTGTCTCTCAAGTCATCTATACTGAACTGAAAATCATTGTTGAATCAGGGTTGTGGTAAGATTCGGTTGACCATGAGCTTACCAAACAATGTAATTCTAGTTCCTGAATCAAGCTCACATGCTGATCCGAGAGTGAGAGGATGAGGCCTTCGCTGAGTGAGTTTTGCTAAATATGTGAGGAGACTCAGAATTCATGACTGGGTTGTTACAATTGATAAATCATGGTTTACTGGTTGCTATGTTAACATAGTGATCATTTTCTCGCACAAGATGTAGTGTGGTGAAGTACTTAGTCATTTCTAAGGTAAATAGAGAGTTGAATAGTAGTGATGCAGTAGGCATACATATAAACCAGGTATTACGGATGAAAGAAATCAAGTTCTGGATATGTAATTTCAATTCCACTCATAACACTGTTCATCATGAATAATATTCTGTGAATTGTCATATGCATCTCATGTGTATTGTTAAGTGTTGAAAGAGTCCAGAGAAATCCACCGCTCGCTGAATTCGCAGTCGACCGCGAAGCAAACTGCATCGAAGAACTGCGGGATCGAAGATTGTTGCGTCGAAGCCTCAAGGGTCGTAGCCTCGAAGCATCCTAACGCAGCTTCGTAGAGTCATAGGCCAAAGTATCGAAGTGAGACGGAGTCTATCACTTACTTTTCAAGCATCGCAAACACATCAGCACGTCATTGTGCACTTAAAATGGGAGTTACACCTGCTTAAGGGGTGACGTGGATTCATTGCTTGAATATTCCATCGGGTGGATCCGAATAATCAAATGACGGGTCAGAGAAAAGAACACGGACCATGAGGACGAACCGACAGAGTGAGTGACTTCTACGATACACTTCTCAACTCACATATAAGTCCCTGATAGAGACGGAGCTCAAAGGTAAGTTCGTCGTTTTCAAACTCGAACCCTAACCCTAGAACTCTCTCTTTCTCTCTCTCTCTCTCTCTTCGATTCTGTCTCTTTCGCTCTTTCTCTCTCCCCTGACCAACTTCGAACCTTACAATCTCTCTCTATGAGTGTCTCTTTCTCTCTCTACAAGCTCAATGGGAGGACCAAGCTCATCGATGGCCGACGACCTACGCAACATCGTCCCGGGATGCATCATCGACTGGGAAGCCATATGCGACGCCAAAGTCAACTGGCTGGACGAGTTTAGAAACCGCCTCGATGAAACCAGTATTGCATCCGTCTGCTCAGGGATGCAAGACTTACTGGTAGAAGATGTCTCGGAATTGTACGAGACCATGGCATTCGCTGGAGACGACCTGGTTGGAACTGTACACGGAGTGGAGATTCGTATCTCTGCCGAAACAATCCGAGATGCACTTCCACTCCCAAAAGGTACCTTTGATCCTTTTCCCAGTCTTTCCAGAGATGAGTGTAAGTCTTTTCTTGGGTACTCCAATCCCGGAAAGCAAGGTCGGGGAGCACTGAAGATGGGTTTTTCCGGTCAGGCACTAGCGATTGTTATTGTCACAGGACAGTGCCTACTGTGTAAGAAGACGGCTCATGACTCTGCAAGTCATGAGCAGATGAAGATCAAGTGCAGTGTTCTACAGGGAAGACAAGTAGACTGGGGAACACAGCTACATGCCATGATCAAAAGAAAGAAGGGACACTTTGGACTTATTCTCACCAAAGTCCTTAGGTTTCTGCACCCTGACGTATTCTGCAAAAGGCCCTCAGTGACACTGCCGACCAAATACATATTTAAAATTATTTATGAGGATGGTCGGCTGGAGATCAAGTCGATGAAGAGGACTGAGTCAGGTGCAAGAAGTCGTGTAGGAGACATAGCTAGCTCTGTACGAGCCCCCACTCGCATAACAAGACCGCCGGTTCATGTCTCACAAACTTCTAGGGGCTCCTCTGCATCCGCCGCAACAGTACATATAACTGAAGTGGTGGAGAACATTGCCAAAACTCATCTCCCCACTGATTCTACACCTGAGGAGACCCCTACTGCCGAGCTGCCCAAGGATACTACAGAAGTAAGAGAACCTGCAGTGTCTGAGCTAGAAGAGTTTTATATGGAATATGCCAAGGCTCATATGACCCCCGCTGATTTACGAAAGGCATGGATTGCCTTTGGTAAACAGATGGTAGATAGAGACCATCTAATTAATTGGTTAGTCGAGCAGTGTCTTGTAAGTAAAGACCCAGTGGAAGCCGTATCAGTGGTTGCCCCATCTCCTATCATGGTGGACTCACCTGTCACATCTACTCCACATGATGCTGAGGTGGTAGGCATTGTGGTAGAAGAGGAAGCAGAAGAAGAAGAAACTCCTGGTGCTGCAGCCAGTGACTCTGATACAGGAGCTATCCCACAAGTCTGTGAGACTGTGGAAAGGACTGAGATGACCACACCATCTGCACATATCGTTCATCAGGTGGCCACTCAAGTGAGTGAGGAGTTCGCAGCCAATATCCCAATGGCTATTCCAATACCAACTGCGTCTCACTCACATTCTCTGACGGCCGAAGAAGTAGATCTTCTGGCAAGCATGGTCATTGAGAAACTGATTTCCTCTGGCATCCTCAAGACATCAGTATCTCAGGCCTTTGAAGAACGACTGGCTACCATGGAGTCAAGCATGGAAGAGGTACGAACTCAAGTTGAATCATCAGACCGTACCCTCGACAAGGTGCAACAAGAAATGACATCACTCACAAGTGCGACCACAGATGGGTTTAGACATCTGGCGGAACACTGTCAAGACATCAAAGGAGCTTACCAGAGACAATACAAAGGACTCAGTACAACTCTGGGAGCTATTCTGTCAGAATGTTATCGTCTTGCAAGTGGTGAAATATCTCTTACTGTCAAAAACACACTCCCACAGCCATCAGACCGACCTGCACCTGAACTAGTCGATACTCCACAGCCAGCCATCCCTTCTTCGGGTCACTCACAACCTCAAGCTACTGCCACTTACATGCGGGGGAGAAAGCGCGCACATAGAACCACGGTCATCTTAGATTCTGATGATGATGATGATGTTCCCATTGCAACCCGCAAGAAGAAGCAATCGGCTGCTCCCTGCCAACCATCTTCTTCCACTCAGCCAGGCCCCTCAACTTCACATCCAAGTACGGCTGAGTACACCATGCCTGCTTCACCTACCAAACCAACCGCTAACACTACTGACCAACCTTTAGCCCCACCTCGCATTGTAACTACTGGAGGCACCTCAGCTGAACTAGCTGCATTCAACACTTATGTTGCTGGGGACACCACTGCGAGGACTTGCGAGTATGAAGCCTTCTTCACCGGACCTGACCTTTGTCGACTACTCCATGACGGTGAAGAAATGGATAATATCGAGATGACTCAGTTAATCTTTGCACAGAAGTCATTTCTTGAGAAGCTCCCTCTCCACATTCGCAGAGATACCAGGGTGGAACTCTATTTGCCGATCATGTAGGCTCAGCTGATCGATGATGCAGCGATGCTCGAGATTATACAAGGTCGCAGATATGAGAACTCCTTCCATCCCTGGGATGAGGTAGACCATGTGCTAATTCCCTACTTGTCAACATCCCCGCACTGGTTTCTTCTCGACATTGACTTCAAGAACCAAAGGATCGTCATCTTCGACTCCAAACCTAGTACCTTACTACTCTATCGACGTGAACAACTGCGTGAATTCAATCGCACTCTCACCCGTGTCATGCAGGGCTATTCGCATGAGTGTGGTGGTTATCATCTCTCCAAACTGATGGACATCACGCGAGTCAAGCAAGGCATTCCTACTTAGGATGATGCTCACAGCTGCGGCTTTTATGTTTGCCATTACATCCGCATCCTGACTACCAATGGGTTCCCAGCTCTCGTGCCTGAATTTGATTGTGTGAGCAGTTGAGCGGCCTCATTACACTTGACTCTTGCTCAACTCCTGCGCGAGCAAGCTGCTGTTTTTCTATTTACACAGAGTGTCTTGTACTCTGAATTTAACCCATAACTATCCTGTACTCTAATTCCCTGTATAGTGCATTTCTTGCTTTTTAGTTTTCTGTGTACTTACTGTTTGTCAGTTATCTTTTCTGTATGTCTTTGCTATGCTGCCTGCTGTTCTATGCTTTATTCCCTTGCTCCCATACGGTTTATGTTTTGGTGCTTGTTCCTCACCCCAGAAAGGGGGAGTGTTTCTCTCAGGGGGAGCAAGCTCGTAGGGGGAGTTATCTCTGACAGGAGCCAGCTAACACAGCTTTCGTGCCTACGGGGGAGAGGAGTGTGTCTCTTTGAACTTTTGAACTCCTTCAAATTCTTTATAAGCAAAGGCATCTTCTGATTAATCTAAAATTTCCCATCAAATTCGTAGTCTCAGACTTCATACAATTACCTGTTGTTAGCTTACATTAAATAGGGGGAGATTGTTGGAAATATAGGATTTGATGAAGCTGCCAAAATATAGTCTAAGTCTGGAGACTCGAAGAACCGAAGGTCGTAGGGTCGAAGAGTCGAAATTCGTAGAAGTGAAACTATCATAGGACGTATTGGCAAGAGACTCGTAGACTCGTAGAGTCTGGAGACTCAAAGCGAAATAGTGACAGAACATTGCGACTCGTAGATCCAGGGTCGAAGGTCGTAGAGTCACAGTATGGAAAAGAGAGTGTTACTGTAAGTATCAATAAGCTCGGAGACTCGTAGAGTCAAAGAAGTGTTAAGAACAGTAATCAAAGCTAAATGACTCGTAGACTCGTAGAGTCCCCATAAATACTTAATTCAATTAACAAAACTTGAATTATCACTAGACTCGAAGACTCGTAGAGTCGTAGGGTCGAAACCTTCTGACACTATTAAGAAAATAGGACTCGTAAACTCATAGATCGAAAGTCGCAGAGTCGAAGCCTTCGAATAGTGTAAAGAAAACCGAACTCGTAGACTCATAGTTTAAAAGTCGTAGAGTCGAAGCCGTCGAACACGGTTAAGCAACTGGACTCGTAGACTCGTAGGTTGAAGGTCGAAAAGTCGATGCTATAAAGACTGGCAAACAAATGAAACTGTAACTCAAGGGTCGCAGAGTCGTAGACTCGTAGACTCAAGGGACACAGTCACTATAGAGAAATTGCCATACTTCCAGACTCGGAGATCGATGGCGGAGAGTTGTAGCTAAAGGGTCGTAGCTATACAGGAACTCAATTTATGAGCCTCTGTGAAAGACTAAGGAAGAAAAGCGAAGTTGAAGACTCGTAGAGTCGAAGATCTTCAGACCACTTAGTCAAATATAGTAAACTGAGAGACCTGAAGTTCGTAGACTTGCAGAACTAGAGTCGTAGACTCGTAGCTATAATAACAGGTAGATTAGCTGAACTCGAAGAAGTCACACTAAGCGCCATTCGAAGAGTCGCAGACTCGTAGAGTCGTAGATTTCAGTTAATAAAGTGACACAAAAGACTAATCCAACCTGAGCTCCTGCCTTGGAGACTCGAAGATATGAGTCGTAGACTCGCAGAAACGTTGTAAAGCCTGAAGCAAACTTTCGCCACTTTCAACGGGCTCTAACTGAAATCTTCGAGTCACCGAACCTACGAGGCATCTACCTCTGAGGCAAACTTACAACCCTAAACACAGTCACTTAGCGATATTGTCAGTTAGGGTTTGTACAGTAAGTCTGCGCCGTCCCGAGCAGTTGAGCGCATTAATGACGCATTAATTCCTGCCAACTACCATCCTCGGATGAACGGCCAAGATCAACTGCATGCCAAATACGCAGTATGGGCATCTGATCTGTAAATCAAAGCAGATCAACCCATCCCCTGACATTCCGTATTTTCAGTGGCGGGAAGTCAGTCTGTCGGGATGGACATCATGGCGCACGAGCACTTTAATCTTAAAAATATATCTTTCATGCACTTAACGACAAAATCAAGAGTTTAACCTCTCTCTCAAAAGAAGGAAACACACACAACACAAGACATTGGTTCTGACGAACTTAGGGAAAAAGAATCTCTTTCAGAACTAAGAAGAGTGTTCCAACACGAGAGAAAAAGACTAAGAGAGAACTGAGACAAGTGCTGTGCGCCGTGTTGAATCGAGAATAAGAGCAATCCATTCGTTTATTCACGAATCTTGTTATTCATCAAAGATCTAGCACTTCCATTAAGTCTTGATCTTTGTGTTGTCTGTTATCCACACTTCGATCTATCATAAGCCTTCTCTTTCACAACTGAGATCTGAAGAGAAAAGAGCATTTACTCTTATTTCAGTTTTGTCTGATAGTTCATCATCACTCACGCTATCCTCAATACTACTGTCATCCTCTCCATAAATACTTCCATCATAGTCATCTGTAGAGGAATCCAAAACCAGCTAATAGTCTAGCTTCCGCATGTGACGAAAGTCTATTCACACCCCCCCCCCTCTAGACTCACTTTGGGACCTACAAAAACTATGCTTGGTCTATTTACCAAGTTGGCATTCTCGACAGAGAGTCTCTGGAGTATTTATGTTTGGGCAGACCATTGACCAAGTGAAGCAACGCTAGTTTAGACAATGTTTTAAAATTTAAATAAGTGCAACGCTTGTGCCATAGCCAACTTTCTTCATCTAATGTTTTAGTGAGAAAGCATACAGGGTTAGAAGAATTATTTCTTAAGACTACTTAGTTTATGTCCATATCTCTTAATCCGGATAACTTAATATCTCCGGATAAGTTTTCCCTGACTGTGTAGGTGTTGGACATAAAGGAAACAGTAAATCCTTTGTCACATAAATTACTGACACTCAGCAAATTATGCTTCAAACCTTCGACTAGTGCAACCTTAGTAATTGTTACACAGCCGTTGGTTAAAGTGCCATACCCCACAGTCTTACCTTTGCTATTGTCTCCATATGATACGGATGTGCCTCATTTGTTAGCAACTTCTACGAGCAGTGACTGATCACCCGTTATATGTCCGAAGCATCCACTATCGAGGATCCACTTACTTTGATTGATCTTTAACTTCAAGTGGTCCAACAATGCATTCCAGAGATGCTACTGCAAGACAATAGTTTACACTTTTGGTGCCCAAACTTGTTTTGGGCGGTTAGTAGAAACAACAACGGTGTTAACAGTTTCGGATTTTACTTTGTTAAGAACTTTAGCTTTCCAAGTTGACTTTACTTTGTTAGTGTGAGTTGCTTCTTTTATTTGGGTTTTCTTGGGACAGATACTCCTTTGAGATTTTGATTTTGATTTTCTAGAAAAACCCTTTTCGATGAACTGATCTTTATTAATAAGAACTTGATTACAAAGCCAGTCATCAGATAGACTCCAATACTCATAGTAATAATGGCCTATTTCTCTACAGATGGAATAGACATTATGCGGAGCACAAACAGGGGATACAGGTTTCTTAGGTTTTACAGTTTTTCTACACTGTTCCCTATGGCCTAATCCTTTGCGAATGGGTGACGCACTATTGGCCCTAGATGCGTCAGCCTTAGCCTTTCCTTTGTTTCTGGGTGCCGCAATTTCGGATTCAACTACAGCAACCTTCCCTTCATCTTTAGATACAAGTGCTACTACTTCGGGATTAGCAGTAATAGCCTCTATTCTACAATCATAAACTATGGTGCCACCTGAAATGAAACCATCCAACGGTTTAGATGTACTAACAGGATAAAGGTTGGTTAGTTTCGGAGTGAAATTTAAGGGACACTCAGTAGCTTGTGTGGAGGTTGATGGTTCGGAGCCAAGGCCAGGTTTAACTCGGATGTCATCCGGATCAGTCCTAAACGTACAGGCTATTTACCCCGATTTTAGCCACTTACGATTTATTTCTTTTTCCTTTTCAAGTTCATTCTCGAGTCTATTAAGATTAACAGTTATGCCTATTAGGTTGGTATTTAGCAAATGATTTTCAGCTCTAAGATCACGATACCAAGCCTCTTTACTCCTAAAGTCAGCTGTGTCCTTTTCAAGTCTTGCAACAGTAAATTTAAGACGTTTAGTCTGACTTTATATCTTTGTACATTAGAGTAATTATTAGTCTCTCATTCTTTTCGTGGTCACGTTCAACAATAAGAGATTCTAATTTACTCATGAGCTCAAAGATAGAAGGTACCTCAGCATTTGCCATAAGGCAGACATTCGGCTTCGTGGTTGGCTCATCGTCAGAGGATTCCTCCTCTTCTTCCGAGCCACTGACGTACTTTGTAACGAATGCCTTCCTCTTGTCCTTGCTGCTTTCTAAGGTGGAGCGTCGGGGTTTAACCTTGTCACTTTTGTCGGCCGTCTTTGATTTGGATTTACAATCCTTGGCCCAGTGATCGGGTTTCCCATAGTTGTAGTATTCTTGGGAACTCGACTCTGATCGCTCCTTCCTTCTGGATGATGATGAGGAGCCTTTTCTGAATCCTATTCTGCTTTTCTGCAGGAATTGCTTGAAGGATTTGACCAGAAGAGCTATTTCTTCTTTAGCGTCAGAGTTAGAGTTCTCTGACTCTTCCATATCATCATTCCACTGTATTCTGAGACGTTCCCTAGCTTTGAAAGCTACCCCCTTTTCTTTCCGAGCTATTTTCTCATCTCGGTCAGTATATATGAACCTGACCTCATGAGTCCGTAGCTCTCTGTATAGTTCTTCAAGGGAAGCATACTGCCAGTTCTTGTTTGCTTGCATCTGGAGCTGCTTGGAGTAGTAGCAATCCGGCAAGGAGCGGAAAAACTTGTCATTGATTTGGAATTGTATATAATGCTCATTGATAGTTTTCAGCTCAAGTATGAGCTTGACGAACCTTCGGTAGATGCTTTCGAGGGATTCACCAGGTTTATGATTGAAGCTCTCAAAGTTCTATCTGAGAGCACATATGACATTCTGCATTTGGGACTGACTTCCCTCATCGAGGATTGTCAGTTTATCCCAGACAGCTTTCGCTGTCGTGTAGCCCTGGACCTCCGTGAAAGCTTCGGAGTCCAAAGACAATGTTACATACGCCAGAGCCTTTTCGCTAGCACACTGCCAGGCTCTTTCGTCATTGGTAAATTCAGCATCCGTTTTTGGCCTTCTAACTCCATGTTCTCCGATAGTCATCGGAATAGGTAGCTCCTGATGAAGACACGGCCACATGAGATGATCATGGCGTACCATGAACATCTTCATGCGAGCTTTCCACTAGGAGAAAAGCTCAGGTGTGAATTTTGACGGTTTGGTCAGAGCGAAACCAGAACTCCGTGGATGAGGAGCAGCGGCAGCAGCAAGTTGAGGTGGATCGACATTTTCACTGCTGCTTCGATTGGGGAGGGGCTCTTGTGCACCTCCAGAGTTAAGGTGAGCATTGAACAACATGCTGCTTTCTTCGGCCATTTGTTGAGAGAGAGAAAGAGTGGGATCTCTACTTTGAGCAGGTAGAACTTGCTCTGATACCACTTGTTGGTCTCTAGAAGCCTATAGGGGGGGAGGTGAGTAGGCTTTTATTGAAACTCTTTTCTAACTCTGGTGCAACACTAATACTGGTTAAAAGATAAGATCAATGCAGAAGATAACCAGATAGTGGAAGTATTTTGTTTTATTATCAAATGACATTTACAATAAAATAGAGCAGATTAAACTTGTAAAGCTTTTCGATCTACTGAACAAATCTATTACACTCTGTTTACAGATACTCACACACAGCTAACTATTATCTCTATGAGCTCTTGTACATGTAATTTTCTTATACACTTAAGTGCTCGCGAACTGGATCAGCTCTTATGAAAATATACAAGGTTTAATATATATAGCCATCCGTGAAGAACATCCTTGGAGCTTGTTCTTCCGAGCAACGTGCAGCTTTGACTGTTCCTCGGAATTCTCTCTGCCTTGAATGCTGCAGATTTGGAGCTCAAGATCTTGGGTTTGCAAAATATAAGTGTCTTTATGAGTTCCCAAGTGCAGTTAAAGTTGTGTCCACATATCCATATGATCCACGTGTAAGATGCTTTAGGTTCTCAACGAGTTTGTCTTACATCGGGACACAGCGAGCTAACTACTTTGAGTGTGAAGAGATAAGTTATAGTAGCGTCTTCTTAATCCGTCGTAAAGTTCCTTACTCCGTGTTAATGAAGCTCGGATCCTTACTCCGTATCATTGGTTGCTTACTCCATGTTAGTTTGGTACTGGAATCCTTCTTCCGTGTCAGTTACTCCACATGAGCGAGAAGTCCGGAGAGCTTACTCCGTATCAGCGCTTCCTTACTCCGCATGAGTTGAAAGGACCGGATGGCTTACTCCGTATTAGCATATCCTTACTCCGCATGAGTAAAAGGTCAAATTCCTTACTCCGTATCTCTTTTCCTTACTTCGTGGGAATAAAGGACTTGGGTCCTTATTCTGCACAAGTCGTTCCTTACTCCGCATGTATGGAAGACTCGGATTCCTTACTTTATGTCTTCTTGTCCTTAGTCCTCTTGAGTGGAAGACTTAGCTTTTTATTCCGCGATAACTGTCTCTTACTCCATGCTAGTTGTAGACTAGGATTCTTACTCCGCATCTATTTGACTTAGTCCGTTTAGATGCAGAATCCTTAGTTCGTAGCTTTAAGTGTTTAGTCCGCACGAATAATCCTTAGTCCGTATGAAGTGTAGACTTTGTTATTTACCAAGTGTTTGACGACACTCACTCTTTTCCAGATCAGGATTATGTATCCTATCCTCAGATTTGCTCTCATGAGTGAAGGTCCAGATTGAGATCATATCTTTTGCAACAACTTAAGATAAAACATGCAATGTCTCAAATCAAATTACATAGGGTTTTATCCGCATTATCCAAATTCTGGGTTTGATCCAACAGCATTTGTAACATGTGTGACTTTGGGTTTTCAAAACAAAACAAAAAGGAAAAGTTCTCACAAAAAAAAAACAACAAACAAAACATTTTTAACAAAAAAACAAACAAACCACAAAACATTTTTTAACAAAAACAAAAACAAAAAAACAAAACAAAACAAAAAATTGTTACTAAGAAAAAACAAGAACAAAACAAAGACATAACCCTAGGATTTCATTTTTCACTTCAAATAAAAAGCTAAACAAAACTTTTAGGATTTCCTTTAAGAATTTAGGGTAAACTAATTTTAATCATAACTTCGACAAATAACTTAGCTAAATAAAAACACATAGAAATTTCTAGGAAACTCAACCCCAATCACAACAGTGAAAATAAATAGAAACCTTATCTTCTAAAAATAGATACTGAAAGGGCGCTGTAGGGGTGCTAATCCTTCCCTACACGTAACCAACCTCCGAACCCATGTCTGATAACGTAGACCACATTTTTACTACTCAAGGTAGAGGGTATCCAACTGTACCCCAAAAATAGTTGGTGGTGACTCTAAATTTCTCACCATTGGTTTAGTTTGTGCCCACCTCAAACGGGCTTGGACGAAAACCACTTATGACAGCTGGCAACTCAGCTAGGATTGTACAAACTTTAGAGAGTTAGGTCTAGCATTAGGAATAGGAGGTTATCTTATTCTTGTATATATTTAACTGCTGTGATAGTTCTGTTTATACACTTTAACTGCCATAATAATTGTCCTTTTGTTTTTTCTGCAACTGTAATTCTGATGCATTTATATGCTTTAATTGCCATGATATTCGTTATTACAAAAACATGCCATGATAGTTGTGATTTACTACTTTCCCTACTTGTTGCATCCATGCATAACCCTATACCCGGGTTTATCACAATCTAGGTTAGTGAGGTTCAGTACGGTCCCTAGCGCGTTGATCATTATCCGCAATGGGGCCTCGCACTCCTCACTCAAGCTTGAGGTTCTTTTAAGGCTCGTCCTTTTAAGACCCCCCTCCGGTAAATCCCATGGTGTACGGAGTCCTCTATAGAGGATGTTTGGGAGCCAAAGAATAAGATAGGTGTAGCAATAGAAGCCCATCATGGGCATTGACCCACATGTTGTTTGCTTATTCCATGCCATGCTAACCTTTGTTTTGTAGGGTAGTCCTTAAGTCATCCCCTGCACGTATTATTATTGGGTTGTTCTTTTATCTTGCCTATTTACCTTAATATGTGTCTAACTGCCATAATTGCCATCCTAACTTGTCATCATGCATAACACGACATTCATATAGGCATGGCAACTTTCAGTCATTTCCAAAAAGGCCTTCAGGATAAAGAGGCTGTTGCAGTGGTGACCCAAGCATCTGGGGACATCCAACATCGCCTTGGAGATTTTCCACCAGGAGAAGCCCACAAAGCAGAACATGATATCATAGAAGATCAGTTAGACTACACAAAGGAGGTACAGACAATATGGAGCCGGTGGTCAGACGAAAGGAAAAGCATCTATATACATCAGTTTGGGGATTTGCTCCATGTGACCGAGTTACTAGCCGACAAGGATATGCTTAGGGCAGCAACATATTTCTGGGAGCCTCAACGACAGTGTTTTGACTTCAACGATGTAGATCTTGTTCCTACCAAAGAAGAATACAAAATATTACTGGATATCCCAGTTGAAGGAAACAAAATGAAGATGTATCTACCGGAGCCCAGAAGATCATGTCGAAGGGCCTTTGCTGAGATAATGGAAAAGCCAGTATGGGACTCACCAGTGGCCACAATGTATGGTGGGTGAGAATATCTTCCATGGGAAACAATCAAAGGAATGATACTGACCGCAACAGAAGTAGGGGCGCACAAGTTGCTTACACTAGCTATATACGGGCTAGTCATTTTCCCGAGGATATCGGCCCACATCAATGGAGCAATTGTGGATTTGGTCCAGCAAGTACTCAAAGGATGTGACCATACTCCTGCTATATTGGCCGAAACCATTTGATCTCTTACTTATCTAAGGAGTAAGGGCTCGGGGCAATTCATGGGGTGCCTTCCTCTCCTATGCACCTGGCTGCAAGGTCATTTCCCTTGTAGTGTTCCTCGCTTTCCTGCTGTTTACCAGGTGCCAGCCATGACACTACTAGATATTCTGCTCAGCAAGTGGAGCTTACCTAAATGCTTTGAAGACTGGAGCAAGAAGTTAAAGAACCTCACAAAAGTGGACATTACCTGGACTGCTCCTTGGATATCGGTGGTCTCCATGACTTATAGCTCCGGGGATTATAATTGGGTTCCACTCTTAGGTCCTTGGGGAGGAACTGCATATGCACCATTGTAGGGTGGAAGACAGGTCGGGCATAATCAGATTATTCCAGTGCTATTTGGCATGGAAGGTTGTGACTTCACTTACAGTAAAACAATGCTTGTGGAAAAAGGCAAAAAGACGTATGAGGCATGGTCTACCCCACACAAGATGCAACCCAACAGTCCAAAACATGGTGTTTATCCTGCATACATATCTTGGAGGGCACAACACAAGCCACAATTAACTATAGACATGAGAGCTGTCCTCCAGGATAATCAGACTCTAAAGCAGCAGATCCAACGCCTAGAACCATCTCTAGAAGAAGCTTTACAGAGGTTGCAGCTGAGGGAAAAATAGATCGAGACCATATTAAAGCGGAGGGAGGAAGTAAGTGAGCGACCACCCCAGAGGAAAAGGCATCGTGTTACTTAGGAGATGATTGGAAGAATGCTTTAAGATCACGTAGTGATAGCTTTCATTTCACATGGCATTTCAGCATTGTATGATTGTATTCGTGTTTATTTGAAATGATTGCAAAAAATTTGTTTGTTATCTAACCCTTCCTCATTCATTCATACATTCAATACATACATGCATATAAAACAAATAAAAAATCAAATAAACATTACCTTGTATTCTGGTGGGTAGCAACCTTTCTCCAGGATTGCGCATTCTTACAATCTCAGATCCTGACGTAATCAAGTATCACAGCCACAACTGATGGCAGACGAAGCAGAAAATAGACTCATGGGTTTAGGACAGTCACAAAGGAAAATGGCTTTGATGATGGACATGCTCACCAAGCAGACTGAAGAAAGAGAAAGAATCCCGACAGGGGGAACTACAAATCCCCATAAAGAGCAGGGGTAGGAGGCCGTTCAGCCGCCCAACCTGGCTCCAAGCCAGGCACCCACATACCATCTTGCTATGGCACAACCTCCAACCCCAAATCAAACTCACTTCACTATGCCAGCACCGGGAACTGTAATGGAAGTAGTGGGATCCACAGTTCCCAAGAAAACATTAAGTTTCCCACTTTAAGACATCTATAGGAAAGATTGAAAGCTGTAGAGGGCGTCGACAACTGTGGTATGAGCAGCCCACAAGACTTATGCTTAGTGTCGGGAGTGGTGTTGCCGTCAAAATTCAAGATGCCCGAATTCGAGAAGTTCAATAGGACCCGTTGCCCGAGGACACACCTTGCCATGTATTGTCAAAAGATGGCAGCTTATGCAGGCGAAGACAAGCTCCTTATGCATTGTTTCCAGGAAAGCCTAACTAGGGCATCCCTCCGCTAGTACTTTCAGTTGGATGGCAACCGTATCAATACTTGGAAAGAATTGGCCACATCCTTCTTGGCTCAATACAAACACGTCACCGAGCTAACGCTGGATCAACTAACCCTGCAATCCTTGGAAAAGGGGGCCGGTGAAAGCTTCAAAGATTATGCACAGAGATGGAGAGAGACGGCTGTGGAGGTCCAACCTCCCCTTATAGAAAGAGAACTCACTACTCTTTTTACTAACACACTTAAAGGCGTATATTACGGGAAATTGATTGGCAATGTCTCCAACAGCTTTGCAGACTTCGTCGCATCCGATGAACGTCTAAAAAGTGGAATTAAAGGCGGAAAGCTAAAGGGTGATGCGGCCGAGGCATTAAAATGGTTTCAACCACTAGCAAAGAAGAAGGAAAATGAGACCAACCTGGTATACCAATCGCACCCGCCAATACAACTGACATTCTACTAAGTGCCAGGGTACTACTGTAATGACCCGTGTTTTGGGTAGAACAAGCTGGAACGAAGATGAACAATACCCTGGGCGAACGCTTGGGTCGAAAGGTGGAAGACCCGAAGATTTGGGTCGTAGGGTCGAAGACCGAGGGTCGAAGTTCGAAGGTTTGAGGGTCGAAAGTTAGATCTTCGAGACAGATCTTCGAGGCCGCGTCTCCAGCTAATCTTCGAAGGAGTGTTTCTACGAGTCTTCGTGGCTTGGTTGTTAGAGAGTGTAATGAGCTCAAGTGGGAGCGTGTAGAGGCTGCGTGTGACAATGACCATGTTCGGATTGTGGGTATTTTGTCCTGTGTGGAAGTGGAGTGGTTAGTTCATGTTTTATTTATCAAAACTACGTCGTTTTGATGGTGTGTTTTATTTATCAAAACTACGTCGTTTTGATGGTGTGTTTCATTTATCAAAACTACGTTGTTTTGATGGTGTGTTTAATTTATCAAAACTACGTCGTTTTGATGGTGGGATTTCATTTATCAAAACTACGTCGTTTTGATAAGTGAGGTCTATATAAAGAGGAGCTCTCTTTATTTTAGGTTTAGGGTTTTTGTTGTCAGCCGCCGCGGCCGTCACGAGAGAGAGAGAGAGGGAGATTGAGAGAGAGAGCTCCGGTTCGTGGGTCATCGTTGTCATTCCCGTGGTTGGACAGCATTAAGCGTGGAGGCAAGAGCGTGGAGGATCTTTGAAGTAGGGGTTCTGTCTTTCCTGGTCTGTTCTGGGGTAAGGCCCTGTGGATATTTTGTAAAGTTTCCATTGTTATTGCTATAATACTTATATGTAAATTCATATAGGTGTGATCTCCTATATGAATGTTGGCTTTCAATGGCATTTTGGTGTGATTCTGATGTTGGGTGGGTAGTACGTGTTAAATGTTTGATAAAATGCCTATGTGAATATGTTTGTATGAATATGCCCAGTATGTGTTTGATAATATGCCAGTATGGCTAGAATTGTGAGTTGGTAAAGGTGTGCATGCCAAGTGTTTGTTTTTATGCCTGAGTGGTTGGGTTTGTACATTTGTGAATGTGTGCCTACTAAGTGTTTGGTTTTATGCCTGAGTGGTTATGTATACTGTGTTTTGTGAAACCCGGTGGCTGTGGAAGCCCGGGACTGTTTTGTGAAACCCGGTGGCTGTGGAAGCCTGGGACTATTGTGAAACCCGGTGGCTGTGGAAGCCCGGGACTGTTTTGTGAAACCCGGTGGCTGTGGAAGCCCGGGACTGCTCTTGGAAACCCGGTGGCCGTGGGAAGCCCGGGATCGTTCATGTGCTTGCTTTGTGTGGTCGTGGAAATAATTGTATTTGCTGATATAGCTTGCCATTATATTTGTTGAAATAATTGTATCACGACACTTCACTTGTACACATGGCATGTAGATGCTAGGAGCATGGGATGGGTTGGGGAGACATGATCCCTCGCCGTGTGGTTGCTCACCCCTCCTACCGTGTTTGGTTTTTCTAGAGGGACCTACGGGCGTTAGGCGGGAACACCCAAGTTGGAGGCGGTTCTTTTTGTGGCTTTGTTTATTATTATTTGAGTTTATTTGTTTTTGTGTGAGCTTTGTAACCCCAGTGGGAGGATATTGTAATGAGGAGTTTTATGTAATAAAAGCATGTTTGGGCACTCTTGTATGTTTGGACTTAATAAAAATATGGTTTTTGTCTCTCTAAATATAAAATGTGAAGTGTATGGTATCCTGTGTGAGCATGTTGTATTCTATCCCCTTTATCCAAACTCGGGTAAAGGGAAGGTCACGTTCCGGTCTCCTCGGGTTGGAAATCCGGGGCGTGACAATATGGTATCAGAGCATGGTCTAGTTGGCCTAGGGTAGTGGGCGGACTTGATTATCTTGAGTCCTTTGGAGGGGCCTGGAGGGACGTGCCTGATTAACATGGTCCTCTTGGAGCCTCTAAGGTGTACTTGGGGTAGTCCGGTCTTGTGGTAGGATTTGCATACATTGGCATTAGGGCACTAGTTGCATTTGTTGTTTATGCATGAATGTATGGATAACTGTGGGAATGTTTTAAATGAAAAAAAAAAATTAATTATGCAACTCTGATATATTGTGACAACTTAAGCATGACTACAAAAAAAAAAATATGTGGTATGGAATTTGTGTACTAGTGGACTTGTGCAATGTGAACGAACTACATAGAGATAATACTGTTGATATTATGAAAATGACTAGGTGAGATATGTGAATGCTTAAATGTGTGCCTTTGTATGGTATTGTGTGGAATAAGCAATGTGGTGTTCAAAACGATGAGATAATCACTTGAGTATAAATGATATGTGCAATGTGAAGGTGTGAACTTGTATAGTCTGTGAAATGTGAATCTGCGAATATGTGTGGCGATAATGTGTTTTGAGATTAGTTATAGCTCCAAACGCCTAGTCGGTAATGGTATTAAGAGCGTTGAGTATTAACCTGGAGTGCTACCTCCTCGTGTACCTAGCCTCTGAAAAATTATGACTCGTACGACAGAAGAGCCCGCCACCCAGGCTGGGCAAGTGGCAGAGCTGTAGGCTGTAAGTAATGATCTTCACAGGGCAGAGATTGGCATTTTAACCCTGATTATTCCAGAATTGAGGGATAAGATTCGATAACTGATTAAGAGCGAGGCACGCCGAGGGCGGTTAACCCACATCATTTGGAGGAGCTCGGATGAAGATCAACTGAAGCATTGTTGTCCTGATCGGCGAAAGGACCCCAAGAGGCAGACGAGGGCAATCAGAAGATGGCCACAAGTTTCGAGATGGGGGTCAATCCCCCAACAAATCAATTTGAGACCAGTTGCTTAAAGGGTTGTTCTTACTGTGGACAATCGGGACATTGGAAAAGAGTGTAGCAAGAAGCAGTATCAGTGTTGCATCCGTGGAAAAGTAGGACATCTCCAGAAGATAGTGATTGGTTGAGTCTTGTACTGACTTAGGTGAGGATGGGTGGACCTTTGATTGTTGAGTTTCTAGCAATTAAATTAAGACACTTGTAATGGAGGGGTATTCTCGTTGGTAGGGCTCTTGAGCCACAGTTTGCCGTTTGGTGAAGCTTAGGAGATCGTTTGAGTTAGCATTATTAATAGACGTGGTTGGTGACTTGTAACAAAATATATATATATATAATAATAATAAGAATATAATAAGAAAAATGAACATTTATATTTATGACACTAGAAGGATAATAAGTAACTGATAGATATGTGAGCGTTGGTTTTATATGGGAGTGGTATTCAATTTTGACAACCGTGGATAATTAAAGTAATCAAACCTTGTAGGCTACCTTTTTGCTAGCTAGTAGAGCTTGAGGCGTGAGGTGATGGCTTGTGGGTAACGTGTGACCCCTCCTTGGCAACCTTGAATAATAGAGATATGTTCTTATGTGGATAAAGGTATGTGTGGAGTACTACTTGAAAGGGATATTCCTATGGTTACCTTTCCAAGCGTTATGGTTGAGGGTGGAAAACGCAGCTAGTATAGCCTGCTCTTAGAGTCCTTGAAGTGTTATCTTGTTGGCTAGAGTGGTCGTTGCAAGTTTTGGTTAGTAACTATATAGGTGTTCTGGGTTCTCAGATGGTCAAGCAGTGGCCATTTGTTATGTTTGTGGTGTGTGAAAGACCTTGAGTAATGTTCCTAGAATATGTTGTGAAATGGGTATGCACATGTATAAAATGTGAATTGTTCTGGAGCTCGGTATCGGTCGTGAGTGGGTTTCAAGGGTCGTGCCCGGTGCATCCAATTGGTAACAAGAGGTAAGCAAGTGAGATTTGGCAGGCCTCATTCGGGCTTTTTACCCACATTTGGAAAATATTTCTCTAGGGACTAAGGGTGTGCTTTTGCATGGTAGGGCCATTCCTTTGGTCTGTATCTGGTGGGAAGTGGGTTTAAAGGAGAGGAGAAGGTTTAAAACTGGTACGTTCTACTCGTCAGGTGTCTTGTGTTTCGTTGCATGTGTTGAGAATGTGCAGAAAATGTAGCATTGTCTTGTTGTATGTGTTGCATAAGTGGTAAAGGTATATAGCGGAGTTGCTACGTGTGGGTGTTGCGACACATATGCGTAAAGAACGATGAGGCATGACATATTGGTATAGTAACTGTGGTGTGAGGATGAGGAAGAGTGTTAGAGGTGATGTTGTTTATGTTATTCCTTGTCTGGTGTTACTAAAATGTTGGTAAGTTGGGAAAGAAAAAGAGTTGTTTGATTTCCCGAGTTGAGTCGATTGTGACAGTTTTGCTAGGACGGGGTATTAGTGCTTACTCCTTGGGGAGAGTTTTATGTCAGGCGGATATCAAAAGGTGAATGCATTAGAGCGGTGGTGGTAGGCGAATGACCTACATATGTCCTCCTTGAAAACTTTTCATGTACAGTATCACGCAATAAGGGAGATGGTTCACGATATCAAGGTGTTGGTGTGTTTGGGTGCTACATGAAAGTCCCGAATCAGGCGTTTGCATGTCTTGTTTCCTGTGCCTACCCGGAGGAATGGCAGTGATCACATTTAGCTAAGGCTAGAGCCTGAGTATTTCTTGGTCAGTTTGAGTGTTTTATTGGTGTGTTGAGATAGAACGTGACGGTTGGTATAGCGGGGTTAGTGGGCCATGAGGTGGAGTATGTCCTAGAGGCTAAGGATTCCCTTGTGACTGTGAGTGGTGACATCGCGGATTCCGTTATTGTCATGTTGCGGGTAGGAGAGTTTTCCAGGGTGGAGAGAACTACGTTGTTGGCAACTACCCAGCGTCAAAGGATTCTTATCGCATGGAATGTCTGCCGACTGAGTAAGGCGTTATCACTTGGGTTGTAACATAAGCCTCAGTTAGTGAAGGCTGTGTGGGACCTTGGTGGATCCCTATTTGACCGTAGTCAGAGAGGTGTTATTTGTGTGACGTTCTGGTTCATGGGATTTTTTAGTAGATTCTCAACGTTGGTGACTGGTGTTAGCCCAATAGTAGTTTTTTTTGGTCTTGCCGTGATTGAGTATGGTACTACGTTTGTTGTTTTGAGTTACTCCTTCGACACCGTTGGGCGTCTTGTTGACTATGACCGAATTGGTGAAGGGCAAACTTCATCCTGATGTAGTTGTGTCCTGGATTGTAAGTCATCTTGAGTTCCCTTTGGCATTGGTTGGGTTCTGTTGTTGCGTCTATCGCTATAGAGTGAGGCAGTTTTAGCAGTGATGATGGTGCTGCTGGGGTGATCTCCATGTGTGGGAATGTGATTGTGGTTTGCATAATGCTTTTCTCTTGTTTGTTTGTGTTTCCTTGTGACCTCTTTGTGTTTGCTGTCAGGGTAAGGTCTACATATAGAGTGTGGCTGCGTTGTAAATTGTTGGTGTCCGTTGACATCAAATCTCAGTGGTGTCATTGTTGGGTATTCTACATTGTGGCGTGTTGGTCTTATTGTGACACGAGTAGGCGTCTAACGCCGAGTACCCTGCTATGTCGATGCAGTGACTTCTCGTTCAATCATATGAATTCTAGCGAATGGATGCTTCACACATAGGCTTATGAATCTGGGAGGTTTCTCAACCTCACCTGTTGTCGACTTGCTCATATGAGTTGTTGTCAGCACGCTAATTGGCCAAGCTCTAGTTCTTGTTGTGCTCATGGGTGTTATGTGTTGCTTTGATCTTCTCGTGATGTTTACTACTTGATTTCTCTTTTCGGGGATGAAAAGTCCAAAAGTGGGAAGGTTGTGAGGAAACTCCCTGCGGATGAGTTTGTATGGTGTTGGCGAATGGGCAGTGGAATGTTAAACGTGTAGTAGTGTTTTGTTTGTGAGTTGTTCCTTGTAGTGGTGTTTATGATGTGAGTTGCTCTGTGACCTATGTGCTTTGTAAAACGTACATGTTGGGGATGGGCGTATATGTCGTCCACCGTCGTGACATGTGAATACTTGTGACAGGTGTTAGGTGAGGAGAACAAGGATTGTTTGTGAGTTTAGAATATGTGTTTCCCTATCATGATGTGTTGTATTGGGTCTGTGGGTACGTGCCTTCATGTGTGTTATTGTGTGATATCTTCAGTCGCGGGTATGTGAATGGTTGTGGGCGATGTGCATCAGCATATGCATTATGGAAAGTGTATTGTCTTTTTGAGGATGACACGTCCTATGGAGGAAATATGGGAATGCGAATCCATGATGCGTGAGCAACACCCAAAGTTGTTCGAGGACGAACAATCTTAAGGGGGGAGGTGGCTGTAGTGATGTGTTTTTTTTTGTGGTTCATGCTTTGGTGTATTTGTATTTCTACTTGTAAACTGGTATTTTTATTGAGATGTGTTTTAAGATTGCAAAATGTGTTTGAGATGTCCTGTTATGTTGTGTGATCCATCTGGGCGTTGTGGCTCGCTGTCTTGCAAATGGGCCGCATGTGTTTGTTTTCCTTGCATGTTGTTTCTTTTCGAGGACGAAAAGTCTTAAGGGGAGAGGATGTAATGACCCGTGTTTTGGGTAGAACAAGCTGGAACGAAGATGAACAATACCCTGGGCGAACGCTTGGGTCGAAAGGTGGAAGACCCGAAGATTTGGGTCGTAGGGTCGAAGACCGAGGGTCGAAGTTCGAAGGTTTGAGGGTCGAAGTTAGATCTTCGAGACGGATCTTCGAGGCCGCGTCTCCGGCTAATCTTCGAAGGGTGTTTCTACGAGTCTTCGTGGCTTGGTTGTTAGAGAGTGTAATGAGCTCAAGTGGGAGCGTGTAGAGGCTGCGTGTGACAATGACCATGTTCGGATTGTGGGTATTTTGTCCGTGTGGAAGCGGGTGGTTAGTTCATGTTTTATTTATCAAAACTACGTCGTTTTGATGGTGTGTTTTATTTATCAAAACTACGTCGTTTTGATGGTGTGTTTCATTTATCAAAACTACGTTGTTTTGATGGTGTGTTTAATTTATCAAAACTACATCGTTTTGATGGTGGGATTTCATTTATCAAAACTACGTCGTTTTGATAAGTGAGGTCTATATAAAGAGGAGCTCTCTTTATTTTAGGTTTAGGGTTTTTGTTGTCGGCCGCCGCGGCCGTCACGAGAGAGAGAAAGAGGGAGATTGAGAGAGAGAGCTCCGGTTCGTGGTCTGTCGTTGTCATTCCCGTGGTTGGACGGCATTAAGCGTGGAGGCAAGAGCGTGGAGGATCTTTGAAGTAGGGGTCGTCTTTCCTGGTCCGTTCGGGGGTAAGGCCCCGTGGATATTTTGTAAAGTTTCCATTGTTATTGCTATAATACTTATATGTAAATTCATATAGGTGTGATCTCCTATATGAATGTTGGCTTTCAATGGCATTTTGGTGTGATTCGATGTTGGGTGGGTAGTGCGTGTTAAATGTTTGATAAAATGCCTATGTGAATATGTTTGTATGAATATGCCCGGTATGTGTTTGATAATATGCCGGATGGCTAGAATTGTGAGTTGGTAAAGGTGTGCATGCCAAGTGTTTGTTTTTATGCCTGAGTGGTTGGGTTTGTACATTTGTGAATGTGTGCCTACTAAGTGTTTGGTTTTATGCCTGAGTGGTTATGTATCTGTGTTTTGTGAAACCCGGTGGTTTGTGGAAGCCTGGGCTGTTTTGTGAAACCCGGTGGGTGGAAGCCCGGGACTATTGTGAAACCCGGTGGTTGTGGAAGCCCGGACTGTTTTGTGAAACCCGGTGGCTGTGGAAGCCCGGGATTGCTCTTGAAACCCGGTGGCTGTGGAAGCCCGGACTGTTCATGTCTTGCCTTGTGTGGGCATGTGAAATAATTGTATTTGCTTGATATAGTTTGCCATTATATTTGTTGAAATAATTGTATCACGACACCGCACTTGTACACATGGCATGTAGATGCTAGGAGCATGGGATGGGTTGGGGAGACATGATCCCTACCGAGCCGTGGTTGCTCACCCCTCCTACCGTGTTTGGTTTTTCTAGAGGGACCTACGGGCGTTAGGCGGGAACACCCAAGTTGGAGCGGTTTGTTTTGTGGCTTTGTTTATTATTATTTGAGTTTCTTTTTTTTGTGTGAGCTTTGTAACCCCGGTGGGAGGATATTGTAATGAGGGTTTTATGTAATAAAAAGCATGTTTGGGCACTCTTGTATGTTTGGACTTAATAAAAATATGGTTTTTGTCTCTCTAAATATAAAATGTGAAGTGTATGGTATCCTGTGTGAGCATGTTGTATTCTATCCCCTTTATCCAAACTCGGGTAAAGGGAAGGTCACGTTCCGGTCTCCTCGGGTTGGAAATCCGGGGCGTGACAACTACAGAGGATCACCAATAGCTGCCTATGCTACACCTGCTCCTGCGCCCTAATTCGCTCCCTATTTACCACAAGGAGGGGTTCCATCTCCATATCCAATGGCACCAAACCCATTTCAACCCAGAGCACCATACCAAGAGCAACCAAGGGCATCAGCTCCAGAAGGACCTAGACCTGTATTCCAAGGATAGGGGCAACCAAGGGCCCAAACTCAACTTGCAGGAGCAAATCAGGATCCTCGTCGCCCATGACAAGAGTTTGATCCCATTCCAATGACATACGTTGAACTATACCCCAAGCTTTTAGAAGCAAGGCTGGTACTCCCTATACCCTTGGGAGAAATACGGACTCCTCCCCTGGCTTGGTATAAACCAGATGCCAGTTGTGAGTATCATGCTGGTGGAGCAGGACATGATATTGAAAACTGCATAGTGTTCAAGAGGAAGGTCGAGGCTTTGAAAGATACAAATTGGTTAGATTTTTCCACGATGACGGGGACACCAAATGTGAATAGCAACCCTCTCCCAGAACACTCCAATAATGTGGCTAATATCGAGACTGAAGGACAATTGGAGAAGGTGTCACAAATACATATGAAGAAGGTGTATTTGTTTCAATTGTTACAAGAACATGGGTATGTGCAACCCAAAGACACATCCGAAGCAGAGAGGGGGGTAAATCTGGAAAAACAATGCCCATACCATAAGATGTCACGGGGACATGACATCGAAGAATGTAGTGAGTTTTCCGAGGTGGTGCAAAAACTCATGGACCAAAGGATGATCGAATTCTCTAGGAAAGAGACAGACAATCAAAGCCACATAATCCAAGGAGATATGTCATACAAATCATCATGGGTGGCAACACCCCTTCTCTTGAGCGTTAAGACTCCATAAATCCCACTACTACCACATGGGATCAGGCCTCTCACTATACATGATGCAAATCTTGTGCTCGATAAGAAGGCAAAAACAGAAATTCTACAACTGCCTCATGGAATTACACCTCTCACCATACGTGTTCCTGCCCCTTTCTCTTACAACACAGACAAAGCAGTCCCATGGAACTACATCTGTGAAGTAGTCCAGGGAGCCACCGCAACAGAAAAGAAAACCAAGAGCGGTCGGGCTTATGCCCCTGATATGGCTAACAAAGCAAGGAAAGAAAAAGCTGCAAAATTAGACATTGAGTCAACACTGGAGGCAACAAAGAAAGGAGCACCGGTCACTAAAGAATAGATCACAAAATTTTTGAAACTCATGAAACAGAGCGAGTATAACATTGTGGATCAGCTAAGTCGACAACTGGCTCGCATCTCATTGCTCTCATTAATGGTGGATCTCAACCTCACCGGGAAGCACTAATGAAGGTTCTAAGCCAAGCCTATGTTCCTCCAACCATCCCAGTCGCAAATGTGGATGGACTCACTAGTAACCTCATTATGAACAACATCATCAACTTTGGAGATGACGAGCTGCCCCAGGAAGGGAAGGGACACATAAAAGCTCTGCATATTACTGTCAAGTGTAAGGAGCACACCATAGCCCGAGTGCTTATTGACAACGGCTCTACCTTGACATTATGCCCTTACATATACTACAACAACTGCCGATCGACGCATCCTATATGCGCCACGAAGGTACAGGCATTCGATGGAGGAAAACATGATGTGGTGGGAACTCTAGACATTCCACTACTGATTCGACCAGCTACCTTTATGGTAGAATTTCAGGTGATGGACCTTATGCCCTATTATAGCTGTTTGTTGGGAAGACCTTGGATGCACATGGCAGGAGCAGTGCCATCAAGCCTCCACCAAAAGATGAAATTTGCAATGGGAGACAAACTCATTTGCATCTCTAGGGAAATTAGTTTCCTCGTTACCAAGCTGGCATCAGTCCCTTATATTGAAAACAATGAGGATGTGCCAGAATATTCTTATCGGGCTTTTGAGATGGTAAATGTCACTTCTGCCCCAGATTATCATCTTTCGAAGGCCGTAGGAATGGTTGCAACTACCATGATCAGACAAGGGTATAAACCAGGGCAAGGATTAGGCCCAAAAGCTTAAGGGATTCAGAAACTGCTTACCATCCGAGAAAAGACCGAGAAGTTTGGGTTGGGCTACATACCTACAAGAGTTGACAAACATCCGAGGGAAGCTACCAAAAAGAAAGAAGTCTGAATGGCAAGGTTGCAGAAAAGGCTAATACTAGAAGAAAAGAGGAGCTTTCCCCCCTTCCATGTTACCTTCCGGAGTGGAGGGTTTATCCACAAAAGCCAAGCTGAAGCTGAGACTGGGACTATAGCTGCACTGGACACACACGAGCATGCACCGAGCAAGATGGTTCTAGTGGTGCGAGAGGATCCCAACCAACTGTTCAACAATTAGACCACCTGGACCTCCCCATAATGTAATGCTTAGGGGGTCACTGGGATTTAATGTATTCTATTTCAATGTCTTTTGAAGCAGACATTTGTTTTTATGAAAAGCTTTTCAATAAAATGTACTTTTTTCAAATCATTCATAACATATGCATATCATATTTGGTTACCAACTTGTCATTCTCTTATAAGCAGGTATCACAATGTCAATGAAAACATAGTATGCGAAAGCAAAACGAGGTGCCTAAGGTTTGACCAAAGTCCAAACTGGGAGTTATCGGACCTCGGCCAAGGCACTCACTATCACAATATTGTCCGCTTTGGCACTCGCGCGCCTACCCATGGCTGTAGCCCACACGGATTTATTTCTAACGGGCCGTGACCCGTTAAAACGCGTTGTGACAAGGTGCATATGAGCCTCTTTATCAAGATGACCTCAATGTTCGCCCTAACCGATATGGGATTGTTCTTTGGGACTTCACGCAGGAGGTTAGAGACCCAACAGTCTCCCCCCCCCCATTCCCACCATTGGTCTAGAGGACCCAGCTCTGATACCACTTGTTGGACCTCGTCCAGGGCACTCACTATCACAATATTGTCCGCTTTAGCACTCGCGCACCCACCCATGGGCCGTAGCCCACACAAATTTGTTTCTAACGGGCCGCGACACGTTAAAACGCATTGTGACAAGGTGCACATGAGCCTCCTCATTAGAACGACCTCAATGTTTGCCCTAACCGATGTGGGATTGTTCTTTAGGAATCCCCACAAGAGGTTAGAGACCTAATAGTCTAATTGAAATTCCCAGATAAGCACTGAGAGGGGGGGGTGACTTGGTTGTTCTTCCTGTGAAGATTCTTCTCCTGAATGACTTGGTTGTTGCATAGCAACCATAAAAGCATGCTCTTCAACTGAATCATATGCTTTCTCCTCTCCTGAACTGGTATCATCAATGACAGTACTAAAGTAGCTCTTAAGCTTCTTCAATTTTTGATCAGCTGTCAATTTGCTTTTCTTTTGGTAGAAAGGCTTCTTCTTTGTGAACCTATCTTTTTCATCTTCTCTGTCTTCAGCATTGAATTTTTCACTCGGACATTCTTGAGCAAAATGTCCTTGGGCTCCACAATTAAAACACTTGACAGATGTCTTGTTCTTTCCTTTGCCTTTTAGACTTATCTTCTTTTTAAACTTCCTAGATAACAAAGCCTAAAGTAAATGATCTTCTTCATCAGAATCATCCATACTAGTTGACTCTTTATCCTCATTTAAAATTTTAGCTTGCCCTTTCTTAGCATGAAAAGCTATCTCTTTTGTCTTGTTTTCCTTCTTCGTGGAGGTAAACACATTAGACGCTTCATAGCTGGAAATTCTCATTTCATATGCAATAAGAGTACTTCTCAGTCCATCCAAAGTCATAGTGTCATATTGTCCACTCTCTTCAATAGCTGACACCTTAGGATTATACACAGCTGGCAGTGATCTCAGAATTTTGTTCACAATCTCTGAATCTGATACAGCATAACCATGACCTCTGCAAAGATTAATGATGTCATGGGCCTTATTGAGGAAATCATCTATTTGTTCACCTTTAGACATTTTCAAAGCTTCATAATATGATTTATACACTTGCAATTTGGCTTCAATGACCTTGGTATCTCCCTTAGGGATACCTCGCACTTTGTTCCACATGTCAAAGGCAATATCACATTGCAACACTCTTGACTATTTTGTTTCAGATAAGGCAGTCACAATAAAATGTTGTGCCTTAGCATCAGCCTCATAACTCCTTCGACCGGCATCATTCCAGATATCAGGACTCTTTTGACAAGTATGCTTGGTAGTTATTGCTTGAGAAATAAAAATACCTTGAGCAGCAAGGTATTTCAACATCCTACCTTTCCATCTCAGATAGTTTGTACCATCAAAGTTCGGTACACAAGTTCTCATACCCATACCAGAAAGATCCATCACTTAGGAATAAAAACAAACACCTCCCAGGCAGATCTAAACCAAGCTGTTAAGCCTCTAAGGTTTAACCTGCTCTGATACTAATTAAAATTCCCAGATACACACTGAGAGGGGTGGGGGTGAATCAGCGTATCAATATAATTTTTGTACCCCTTTCCTTTTTACCCGTGATAATCTCCTTAGTCAATTCAATTACTGTATTTATGTGCCGAACAAAAGGAAACAACAACAATGAGGCACACAACAATTACGTGGTTCACCCTACAATGTGTAGACCTACGTCCACGGCGTGATTAGGAATTTGCTAACCACAGAATCTCCACTATGCGGCTTAGGATAGCACACTACTACCTGGGGCTCACTACCTCAATACAAGATTAGGGAACTCTGCCCTTAGGGTTCACTACCCAATTACAATCTTCTCAAAATCTAAACAATGACTGAATCACACTGATTCCAGCCTTACAATCATAATAAATTGACTTCTCAATACCAAAGCCTAAACAACCAAAATACAAGTTGAGTTCGATCACCAACCTGTGAGAAATCTAAATAGCAGCTCTTGTTGTTGTAGACTAGCCCTTTAATTCTAGGGTTCCTCCTGCTGATCTCTTGGATGACTAGAACACACCAATTGTGACTGATTTATGATCTTCAATTGATGTTCAATCACTCTAGCTCTCTTTTTCTCAAGTATTTTCAATAAATATGCTCTGGAACTCTCTATCTTCCCACACCAAAGATTAGGACGAAATTCAAAATTATATATCCACATATAACCCTAATCTCATCCTATATAACTAGCAATCAATTCCTAACCATTGATCTCTTTCTCTGAGTTAATCTCAGCCTTTGGATCTAGTTTAGAGCCTCTCTCTTAACCTAATAAAGCGTCCAATTCTCCACCGTTGATCTATCCTTGAATAGATCTCACCCATTAGATCACCTCTTTAAAGATAAATAGATCTCAGCCCTTCATTTGGTGAACTGTGCTCTACATGCGTTGTTGTTGGTATTGTAACCATAACTTTCTCCACAGTACTCAAATTCACTTGTGGTCAAAAGTAAAGTTGTACATATTGAAGTCCACTTTCCACTGGTGAAATTTGGTGCAATTGTGTGTCAAAATGGCCTGTACATGACAATGCACATGACAATCATTTTATTTGCATGTATTGGGTGATAACTTTCTCTACACAGCTCAAAAAATTGTGAGCTAAAATGGCCTGCACGTGACAATCATTTTATTTGCATGTATTGGGTGATAACTTTCTCTACAGAGCTCAAAACAACTTGAAGTCAAAAGCAAACTTGTAGAGCTTGAAGTCCTCTATCCACTGGTGAAATTTGGTGAAATTTGGAGCTAAAAAAGTCTGCACGTGTCCATGCACGTTATATCATGTTGTATGCACGTGATATCAGATTTCACCGGAATTTGCTTCTCTGGATCTCCACTTTCATATGGTGCAATGTGGTCTTGAATGGATGTCTATTTCTATCTTTATTTCAGGCACCAAGAAGGACTTTGATTGACAAAACTGTGGTTGACAACAATGACAACACAATCACTTTTGCCAACTCTTAACAACTCACATTGGGAATAACAATCTCCCCCTTTGTAATTTTTGGCAACCACTTTTCTCTCCACTTTGACATTTCGCCACTTTGTCATTCACTTCATCATTGCTTATTGTTTCTGAGCCACTGGTAAACCTACCTCTGGAAACACATAATGAGTTCAACTCTGTTGGACCTGTTGAACTATTGAATATAGACTGCAATCAGAAAATCCCCTTCAATCTCACAGTACACCTCCTGCAAAAAAAGAAAAAAAGAAAAATTCCTATGTGCAGCACACACACACTCCCCCTATATATGGCATCTCATATTAATCTTTCACTCTCCTTTGCACCTTCCCTTGAAAGCAACTCCCCCTTTCTAGGACATCTCTCCCCGTTTGGCAACAATTCCAAAGAATTGAAATAGGGATGCATCACAACATAAACTCTGCAAAGTAAAAACCACTAAAATGAATTAGGGGTTCTCACAAGAACCTGGAGGGTATCCAGGGTCAATGTTACTCCCTCAATGAGAGGGGAACACACCGAGATGAGCTCAATGCGTCTCAAATAATTCTCGTGGCAGAGGCTTAGTAAATATGTCAGCTATTTGTTGCTGCTGACGACAAATTCCAACTGAACAATCTTCCTCTCCACTTTCTCTCTCAGAAAATGATATCTAATGTCGATGTGCTTACACCTGGAGTGATGCACACTATTCTTGCTCAGATTTATAACACTCTGATTATCACATTTAATCATGCTTGTGCCTGCAACTCCTCTAGTCAAGTCTCTAAGCTGTCTCTTCATCCAGATCACCTAAGTGCATGCTGAAACTGCTGCTATATATTCTGCCTCTATAGTACTCAAGGACACACTCTCCTATTTGTTACTGAGCCAGGAAACACATTTGTTGCCTAAAAAGAATGGTCCACCTGATGTGGACTTTCTATTATCTGTGTAACCTACCCAATTAGCATCACTGTAAGCTAGCAAAGTTAAATCTGCATTTTCTGAATACCAAAGCCCATAATCACTAGTCCCCTTCATATATCTCAGAACTCGCTTCACTGCTGTCATATGTGACTCTTTTGGATTAGCTTGATAACAGGCCACAAGACAAACTGCATGCATAATATCTAGTCGTGTGGCTATCAATGTCACGCCCCGGATTTCCAACCCGAGGAAACCAGTTCGTTACTCCCGTTTACCGACCCGGTGGGCCAGGGCTGGGATTAATTCCACACGACTTTATGCACATCCACAACAAATATTCACAAAACAAATTCTTATTAATAATTTCAAACCACAATAGTTGTCTATCAGGAAAAACCACAATACTTTATTAATTTAAAAATTCTTTTACAACATCTCCCCATTGGGCCTCCACAAAATAACATAACACAAATTACATTTAACAAAGCAACAAAGCAGAACTGCCTTCGACCTTGGTGTCTCCACCTAACGCCTGTAGGTCCCTGAAAGGAAAACAAAACACAGTAGGAGGGGTGAGCAACCACAACTCAGTAGCGATCATGTCTCCCCGACCCGTCCCATGTTCCTAGTATCTGCATGTCAACGTGTGCAGGTGCAGTGTCGTGGCACAAGTATTTAAACAGGAATACTCAAAATTTGAGTATAAGTCTACACAAACAAGCCATAGCCACACAGGCT
Source organism: Taxillus chinensis (assembly GCA_023512835.1). Classification (NCBI taxonomy): domain Eukaryota; kingdom Viridiplantae; phylum Streptophyta; class Magnoliopsida; order Santalales; family Loranthaceae; genus Taxillus; species Taxillus chinensis. Next base: position 49,377,844 of record CM042092.1, on the reverse strand, counting down.
CCACATCCATAGCCACACAGGCTCACAAACACAGCCACACAGGCTCACAACCACAGTACACAGGCTCACAAACACAACCACACAGGCTCACGCATAGCCACACAGGCTCACAAACACATAACATACATCTCAGCCATACAGGCATATAATCAAACACATAGCATGCATCTCAGCCACATAGGCATATAATCAAACATATAGCATGCATTTGGACCAACAATCATTATATCAAGTATATTCCCCCCCCCGGAAACCCCAAGGTTTCCCATGTGATCCTACAACGGAATGAAGCCTAAAAAAACATAGACATCCCCATGGCCTCTAAGGCCCACTGCCCCGCAACGAACCCCGAAAGTTCCCATACCCCGGACTCAACGTCAGAATCAAATGAAACATGCCATTGAAGGCCAACATCCATATATGAGATCACACCTATATGGATTTACATATATATATATAAGCACATTAACAATCTACGCATCATTAACCGTAGGGACTAACCCCGGAATAGATACCAGAAGAGACAGAACCCCTACCTCAGGAAGACCCTCCATACTTTTGCTCCCACACTAGATGCCGATCACCCATGCCGTTCACCTCCTGCAGCCACGGCCAGGAGAGTTCACCTCCTGCAGCCACGGCTGACAACAATGAGGACCCCTAAACCTAAGAACAAGAGACCTCTACCTCCTTATATAGACACGTCACTTATCAAAATGACGTAGTTTTGATAAATGAAACCCACCATCAAAACGACGTAGTTTTGATAAATGAAACACAACATCAAAACGACGTAGTTTTGATAAATGGAACATGCCACAACCTTCTCGCATCCACACAAGACAAAATACCCATAATTTGAACATGGCCCTTAAGGAAAAGATGATCAACATAACAAAACGAAGAAGACGGTGCAAAAATATGGCTGCACGTGACAAAGACCATTGTCACGTGCAAGGTCCAAATGCCCTATGATATTGCCACAAGCTTTAGAACTAAGTCTGCAAGGCTCCAATGCAAAAACATCACTGCACGTGACAAGCCATTGTCACGTGCACCCTCTAAAGTGTCCTCTTGGGCTCATCTCTTGCTTTATGCTTGCTTATCAATATACAAGGTGTTCTAGATAATGTGTGTGGGAATAAAACTCCCAAAAACTCGACAATTGCCATCGAAAAAGCAAAACTGCGACTAACTCCTCACATCCCAAAACACGGGTCATTACATCCTCTCCCCCTTAAGACTTTTCGTCCTCGAAAAGAAAGAACATGCCACTAAAGCGGCAAGGAACAACGAACACATGCAACCCATTTGCAAAATGGCAAGCCATAACACCCAAATGGGTCATACACCGCACACAGCACATAACAGGACATACGTCCGCAAATTCAACACACACAGCACATAACAGGATATACGTCCGCAAACTCAACAAAGCACCATCACAATGTATATAACACATACCCGCATGTCACAAATATACATCTCAAAACACATCTCAAATACAGACTACAAATATATGTCTAAAGGATAATACACACATATCATAAATAACTAGTACAGGAAAGCACATCACTATTATCTCTTGGCCAATAGCCACCTCCCACCCTCAAGATTGTTCGTCCTTGAACAACTCCGGGTGCTGCTCACGCATCATGGACTCACGCTCCCAAGTCTCCTCCTCAATGCCACGGTGCTGCCATAGCACACAAACCAATGGAATAGACCGACCACGTAAAAGCTTGTCGCATCGATCCAGTATACGGATAGGGGCCTCAACAACGGACATGTCATCTTCAATATCCAATGTTCCCCAATCAATCACATGAGTGGGGTCAAGATGATACTTCCGCAACTGGGACACATGGAACACATTGTGTACCCAACTTAACCGCGGTGGTAAGGCTAACCGGTAGGCCACTGTCCCCACACGAGCCATAACCTCAAAAGGACCAATGAAACTGCAGAGATAGCTTGGACCCTCTCCCAAATCGTTGAGTTCCACGACGTGGAGAAACACATGATCGCCCACAGAAAACTCCAAAGGTCGTCGCCGCTGATCTGTATAAGATTTTTGGCGACTTTGAGCTAAAACAAGCACTGACGAATCAACTTGACCTTCTTCGTAGCCTCCTGAACCAACTGTGGTCCCAATAGAGCTATCTCCCCCACCTTAGTCCAACACAATGGTGATCAATACGGCCTCCCATACAACGCCTCAAAAGGAGCCATCCCAATGGATGCCTGATAACTGTTGTTGTAGGCAAACTCCACCGAAGGAAGGTGAGTAGCCCACGAACCCCCAAAATCAAGCACACAAGCCCTCACTATGTCCTCTAAGGTTTCATTCGCCCTCTCTGTTTGACCGTCAGTCTCAGGGTGAAAAGCTATACTCATGCTAAGCTTTGTCCCCATAACCTCCTACAAACTTGCCCAAAATCGGGAAGTGAACCTCGAATCTCTGTCGGACACAATCGATGATAGCACCCTATGCAGTCTCACAACCTTGTTCATATAGAACTGACTCAAGGCCCCAATGGAATCCTGCTCTCGAACAGCAAGGAAATGAACCAATTTCGTTAACCGATCCACAATCACTCATATCATGTCTTTCCTCTTAGTGGTGTGGAAGTCCAGTTACAAAATCCATCACTATGTGGTCCCACTTTCACTCCACAACAGGCAACGACTGTAACATACCTGCCGGCTGCTGATGCTCTGCTTTCACTTGTTGACAAGTAAGGCACCTCGAAACAAATGCTGCCACATCACGTTTCATCCCAGGCCACCAAAAATGCCCTCGAAGTGCATGGTACATCTTCGTACCCCCAGGATGCACAACAACTCTAGATAGATGGAAATCCCGTATCACGTCATCTCTAAGAGAAGAAGCCACTACAAGACACCCCTGAAAAGATAACTCATGCTCAGGACCCTCTGTCCAATCCTCAGATAGCTCACCAGCCTCAATACGGGCACAGAGAACCTCACACTCAATATCTCCCAATTGTCCCTCCTGGACTCGCTGGTACAGCTCAGGCACAACGACAATAGGACTCAGGACTGTCCTACTATCAAGGGCAATAGGCTGCAACTGCAACATCGCCAACTGCTCCATCGACTTTCACTCTCTCACTGCCACCTCAGCCTATCTTTTCCTGCTCAACGTGTCAGCCACAACATTGCCCTTGCCCGAGGTATGGGCAAGAGTAAAGTCAAAGGTCTGCAAATACTCCACTCATCTCCTCTGGCTCAAATTCAAGTCCTTCTGAGTAAAAATGTACTGAAGGCTCTTGTGATCTGAGAATACCACAAACTTCTCCCCTAGGAGGTAATGCTGCCAACTCTCCAAAGCAAAGATGACAGCTGCCAACTCAAGATCATGGGTCGGGCAATTCTGCTCATGTGGTTTCAACTGCCTTGACCCATAAGCTACCACATTGTGCTCATGCATCAGCACACACCCCAAACCAATCCAGGACGTGTAATGACCCGTGTGTAAGAAGTTAACCACAAACACCTTGGATGTTGGTGCACAAGTTTGAGGTAAGAGATGAGCCCAAGAGGGGACTTTTGGGAGGTGCATGTGACAAGCGATAACGTACATTTATGCCCTAGGAAGATGCTATGCATATACATGCGATTTTAAGCTGTTTTGGCAGATTTTGGAGCTCACTTTTGATATAGTAGATGACCTCAAACAATTGGTGTGCAAGAACAAAAGTTGCTTAGAATGAGGTCCTCTATCTACCACAGAAATTTCAGAGCATTTGGAGCTGCACGTGAATTCACCCACTTCACGTGCGAGCATATTTTTGCTTCTCAGACCTCTACAAGATGCAAGGAGGCTTGGGGTGAAGTTTGAGTGCATCTGGAGCTGCACGCCAATTGGGGAATTGGCATTCAAATTGGCATACAGGCATGTTTTTGCATGGTTACCTTAGTTTTGTTATTCTAATCATCTTTTCCCAAAGGACCATGTTGGAATTGTAGATATTTTGGTGTGTATGGATGTGGAAAGGTCATAGCTTGTTCCATCAAAACTACGTCGTTTTGATGCTGGGGTTCACTTAATCAAAACTACATCGTTTTGATGTTGTGTTGTCTATATAAGGATGAAGAGCCCTCTGTTTAAGGTTTAGGGTTTGTTGCTCCACCAGCCATCGCAGAGAGAGAGAGAGAGAGGGGAAGGAGAGCTATTGGCTTGCTGCCGGAGCGTCTTGCGTGGGGAGGACAGCGTCTAGCGTGGGAGCAAGAGCAGGAGAACGTTTCCAAGGTAGGGGTTCTGTCTCACCTGATCTGTTCTGGGGTTAGGCCCTGTGTAGAGGATTTATAGAGCTTATGTTGTTATTGTTATACTATTTATATGTAAATTCATATAGGTGTGACCTCCTATATGAATGTTGGCCTTCAGTGGCAAGTATGGGTTGAGATTAGGCCTGTGTGGCGCTGCACACTAGGTGTTTGATATTATGCCTGTGAGGCCATGCATGTTGTGCGATTAATGTTATGCCAGTGTGGTTATGCCTGAATGGTGTTTGATGTAATGTCTGTGAGGATATGCATGCTAGGTGTTTGATGTTATACCAGGGTGGACATGCATGTTAAGTGTTTGTTGTTATGCCTGAATAACTGAGATATATGTTAAATGTTTGTTGTTGTCTGTGGAGCCTAAGAAGCCTGAGAGGCTGAGGCAACGCTTGTGTACCTGTGGAGCCTGAGAGGCTGAGTTGATGTCAGTGAGACTGACTGTGGAGCCTAAGAGGCTGAGTTAATGTCAGTGAGACTGACTGTGGAAACTATGCCTGAGAGGCGGTTAAATCATTGGCCTGAAGAGGCAGTTAAATCACTTGCGGTTTGTGTGGTGGATAATTGTGACTACTGATGTGGTTTGTTATTGTCTGTTGGAATTATTGTAACACGACACTGCACTTGTACACATGGCATGTAGATGCTAGGAGCATGGGATGGGTTGGGGAGACATGATCCCTACTGAGCTGTGGATGCTCACCCCTCCTACTATGGTGTGTTTTCTTGCAGGAACCTACAGGCGTTAGGTGGGAACACTAAGGTGGAAGAGTTCTATTTTCTGGCTTTGTTTTATGTTATTTGCGTTATGTAATTTTATTGAGACATTGTAACCCTAGCGGGGAGATATTGTAATGAAGTTTGAAACACAATAAAGGCATGTGGTTTCAATAAAATAATTGTGTGATTTTGGTTTCTGAAGTGTATGTTGTGTTCCACCCCTTTATCCAAACCCGGGTAAAGGGAGGGTCACGTTCCGGTCTCCTCGGGTTGGAAAACCGGGGTGTGATAGGACGTGTCACAATACACCTCATATGGGACGTCCCCCCTAAGTAACCTCAACACAGGTGCAGTGGTCAAATGGGTCTTGAGAGCCTCAAACGCCTGCTGACACTTGTCAGTCCACTCTAACTCACTCCTATCCTGGTCAAGGCCGTCATAGGAGCTGCCAAATGGGAGAACCCCTCTACAAAATGACGATAATATCCCGCCAAGCCAAGAAAACTATGAATCTCGAAAACATTGGTTGGCCTCTCCCACGATGATATTCCCTCAATCTTAGCTGGGTCCACTCTAACCCCCTCAGATGACATTATGTGGGCAGGAAAATGAACCTCCTCCATCTAAAACTCACATTTCCTAAACTTAGCCAACAACTGCCGGTCCCTCAAGGTTTGCAACACTGTTGCCAAATGCTTCACATGTTCCCTCTCCGTCTTGGAATACACCAGAATATCATCTATAAACACCACCATAAAAGAATCCAAGTATGGAGCAAAGACTTGGTTCATCAAATGCATGAACACTACGGGTGCATTAGTGAGCCCAAAAGGCATCACTACCCACTCATAGTGCCCATACCTACACCGAAAAGCAATCTTAGGGATGTCCTCTTCCCTAACCCTTAACTGGTGATACCCCAATTGCAGATCTATCTTGGAAAACCACTGGCCCCACTCAACTGGTCAAACAAGTCATCTATCTGAGGCAATGGGTACTTGTTTTTCACAGTAACCAAATTCAGCTTCATATAGTTAATGCAAAGACGAAGAGTGCCATCTGCCTTCTTTGCAAAGAGCACTAGAGCACCATAGGGTGAGGTACTTGACTTGATATACCCCTGGTTCACCAAATCCTCTATCTGCCTCTAAAGCTCCCTCAACTCAGCTGGTCCCATACGATAAGCCGCTTGGGAGATCGGACCCATCCTCGGTACCAACTCAATAGTGAATTCCACACTCCTCTTAGGTGGTAAACTCCTCAATTCCTTAGGAAAGACATCCTGAAATTGGTCAACAATAGATGGCCACACCCTCTTTTCCACTTTCCCCTCCTCAGCAAAGGTTAGGGTTGCCAACCTATAGGTAATGGCACCCCACTGGTCCAACACTGGCCCAGTTCGACTCGCCTCACGATCCCACTCCCCTAGAGGGTGCAAGAAACCCCTGCAGGTGACACGAATGTTACCCGTCACTGATAACAATCTATCTTGGCCTGGAAAGCCATAAGCCAATCCATACCAAAAATCAGATCAAATGTCCTCAATGGCATCACATACAAATTAAAGCTAAGCTCTATATCTCCTATGGTTAACACGCAGTCACAACAAACATGTCGCACCTCAATCTTACCTCCCACCGAAGACTCCACAATTAGGGGTCTCTCTGCCTCAACACATACTAATCCCAATCCCTCAATCAGGAGTTTAGCAACGAACGAACATGATGCACCCATATTAAAAAGAACAGAAGCAATCGTACGAGAGATCAAAAGGGTACCTCTAACCACCGATGGTCCTGCCCTACCCTCCGCCGATGGAGGTGGTAGCTCAGCCTCCTCCTGGTGTGTTGCATTCAGTGTGAACACCCTCCCTCAGCTCGTGCCACTGGTCGGCTCACCTACTGAGTGGTTCCCGCCCTGACTGCCTCCAGCAGCAGTTTGCTGCCACTCTGGTCTCCCCTGAGGTCGGGACTGACTGGATCCTGCCTGACTAGCCTGCCACCACAAGCTGGTCTCTCTGCTGGTGCACGAAAACTGGCATCAGTCATGCTGGATGCCATGCCTCCTGCTCCCTTGTTGTTGCTCCTGCAAACTCGGCTCAAATGGCCTTCTCGTCCACAACTCTTGCAGTGCCAATCCTTCTTGGGACACTCCCTCTTGACGTGGCCTTGCTCCACACAGCAATAACAACCATTCGGGAGACCTCCTACTGAACCTCCCTACCTGCTGCCACCAAAGGTGAACCTCCCTGGGTTCAATGATGATTGACCCCTACTGCGGAAAGAACTGCTACCTCCCTCCTCTGTCTTGGGCCTCTTGGGCCCTGAATCACGATCAAACCCACCCTGTAACTGTCGACCCAGATAGGCCTGCCTCCCGCCATTAAGCTCCCTCTCAGCTATACAGGCTGTCTCAACAACCTTAGCATATGTCCTCAAACGTAGTATCGCTACCCTCTGCCTGAGGGGTCGCCTGAGACCCAAGGTGAACTTGTGGGCCTTCAGGTTCTCCCATGCCACAGTCTTGGGAGCAAATCTACTCAAGCTCCAGAACTCCCGCTCATACTCGGGCACTGTTTTCGACCCCTGCCTCAAGCTGCCGAATTCCTCCCTCTTTTGCCACCTCAATGACTCAGGGAAGAACTCATCGTGGAAGAGTTGCATGAACTCATCCCACAACATAAACTGCACTTCACGGCTTCCCGCGACACTCTGCCACCACTTCAGGGCATTCCCCTCTAGCTACCGAATGGCCAGCCTCACCTTATCCTCCTCCCGGGGTAGGAGAAAGGAAAACACATGCTCGATCTCCCTCAACCAATGCTCAACTATCACTAGATCCCCCTCTCCCTTGAACCTTGGAGGTTGTTCCTTTTGGAACCTCATCACAACATCATCCTCTACACGGTACATCGGTACGCCACCCAGTGAACTCTCACGCTCATGAGGTAACTCCCCTATTGGCAGTGGTGTTGGTGGTGGCACCACCTGCTGTGCTGCCATTTCACGGCGCACTTCCTCCCGAACATCTTACCGAATACCCTCCCTCAACTCCTGGACTTCTTGTCGGATGCCCTCTCACAGCTGCGCTAGCAACAGCTCATTTCCTCTAGTGAGTTGTCCCCCACCTAGACCCTAATGGGCAGATAACTCATCAGCCACTGCCCCAGATGCACGCGTCGCTCTCCTCAGTGGCATTCTTACTACACGAAGTAAGAAAGACAATCATCAAAACGCATTTGAAATCTATCGCGCGTCACTACCCCTACCCCAAACATCAATTCAATTATCAAATGGCAATTCACACTTTGCACAAATTTTAGTTCTCATTAAATCACATTGCACAAGTAGCAATTCCACAAACACACAGCTCAAGTTATCATAAAATCAGAGTTACACAGATTAAATCACGTTCTTCGTATTTGCCTATCACATGCTTTATCCCAATTTTCCACACAATCAAACATAGACAACAAATGCAACTAGTGCCCTAACGCCAACGCATGCAAATCCTACCACAAGACTGGATTACCCCAAGTACACCTTAGAGGCTCAAAGAGGACACTGTATTGATCAGGCACGTCCTTCCAGGCTCCTCCAAAGGACTCAAGATAATCAAATCCGCCCACTACCCTAAGCCAACTAGACCATGCTCTGATACCATATTGTCACGCCCCGGATTTCCAACCCGAGGAAATCGGTTCATTACTCCCCTTTACCCACCCGGTAGGCGAGGGGTTTGGATTAATTCCACACGACTTTACGCACATCCACAATAAATATTCACAAAACAAAATCTTATTAATAATTTCAAACCACAATAGTTGTCCATCGGGAAAACCACAATACTTTATTAATTTAAAATTTCTTTTACATCTCCCCATTGGGGTCTCCACAAAATAACATAACACAAATTACATTTAACAAAGCAACAAAGCAGAACTGCCTTCTACCTTGGTGTCTCCGCCTAACACCTGTAGGTCCCTGAAAGGAAAACAAAAGACAGTAGGAGGGGTAAGCAACTACAGCTCAGTAGGGATCATGTCTCCCCGACCCGTCCCATGTTCCTAGTATCTACATGTCAACGTGTACAGGTGTAGTGTCGTGGTACAAGTATTTAAACAGGAATAATCAACATTTGAGAATAAGTCTACACAAACAAGCCACAGCCACACAGGCTCCACATCCACAGCCACACAGGCTCCACTAACACAGCCACACAGGCTCACAAACACAGCCACACGGGCTCACAAACACAGCACATAGGCTCACAAACACAACCACACTGGCTCACGCACAACCACATAGGCTCACAAACACATAACATACATCTCAGCCCCACAGACATATAATCAAACACATAGCATGGATCTCAGCCACACAGGCATATAATCATACATATATCATGCATCTGGACCAACAATCATTATATCAAGTATATTCCCCCCCCCCCCCCCGGAAACCCCAAGGTTTCCCACGTGATCCTACAACGGAACGAAGCCTAACGAACCATAGACATCCCTACGGTCTCTAAGGCCTATTGCCCCACAGCACACCCTGAGAGTTCCCATACCCCGGACTCAACGTCAGAATCAAATGAAACATGCCATTGAAGGCCAACATCCATATAGGAGATCACACTTATATGGATTTACATATATATAAGCACAATAACAATCTACGCATCCTTAACCGCAGGGACTAACCCCAGAATAGATACCAGAAGAGACAGAACCCCTACCTCAGGAAGACCCTCCGTACTTTTGCTCCCACTCTAGACGCCGATCACCCATGTCGTTCACCTCCTACAGCCACGGCCAGGAGAGTTCTCTCTCTCTCTCTCTCTCTCTCTCTCTCTCTCTCTCTCTCTCTACGATGGCTTACAACAATGAGGAACACTAAACCTAAGAACAAGGGACCTCAACCCCCTTATATAGACACCTCACTTATCAAAATGACATAGTTTTGATAAATGAAACCCACCATCAAAACGATGTAGTTTTTATAAATGAAACACAACATCAAAATGACATAGTTTTGATAAATGAAACACAACATCAAAATGACATAATTTTGATAAATGGAACATGCCACAACATTCCCGCATGCACATAGAACAAAATACCCATAATTCGAACATGGCCGTTAAAGAAAAGATGATCAGCATAACAAAAAGAAGAAGACGGTGTAAAAACATGGCTGCACGTGACAAAGACCATTGTCACGTGCAAGCTCCAAATGCCCTATGATTTTGCCACAAGCTTTGGAACTAAGTCTGGAAGGCTCCAATGCAAAAACATCACTGCACGTGACAAGCCATTGTCACGTGCACCCTCTAAAAATGTCCTCTTGGGCTCATCTCTTGCCTCATGCTTGCTTATCAACATATGAAAAATCTTATACCTCTGATGTGCAGCAATTGCCAATAACATTCGAACACTCTCCAATCTAGCGACAGGGGCAAATGTTTCATCAAAATCTACACCTTCCACCTGCGAATACCCTTTACAAACTAACCGTGCCTTGTTCCGAATGATTTTGCCATCCTCATTCATCTTATTTCTGTATACCCACTTGCAGCCAATCAAATTTTTATGCTTGGGTCTATCCACCAACTCCCAGGTACTGTTCTTCTCTATTTGGTCAAGCTCTTCATCCATAGCTTTAATCCAAAAAGGGTCATCTTGAGCTTCGACAACAGATGTAGGCTCTAGTTGAGATATCAATGCTATAGCTTGAATTTGTCTTCTAGTTCTCACTAGTGCATTGGTATCACCAATGATATGTGCTCTTCTAGCCTCAACCATATGAGAGTTCGCTGACTTGTACTGTCTTTTGGGAGAATGTGATTCTTTCTCTTTCTCAACCTTTGTATCAGAATCACTATCAGTACTAGATCCATCTACCTATGTATATGGAGTGATAGTAGTTATGGTATGTTCCTCTACTTCTAAAGGATCCTCAAACTCAGTTATGACTTCCTCTGATTGTTGTCCTTCAATAACTTTCACATCACAACTGTCAATTACCTTCTGTAGTCTGTGATTATAGACTTTATAAGCCTTACTAGTGAATGAATTACCCAGAAAGATCCCTCTTTCTGCTTTGTTATCAAATTTCCCAATAGAATCCTTCCTCTTGACATAACAAGGACTACTAAAGATCTTAAAATGTTTCACTATAGTCTTGTGCCCATTCCATAATTCATATGGAGTCTTAGTCAAATTTGGCCTCAATAAAATTCTATTTTGCATATAAACCGCTGCTTGTGTAGCCTCTTTCCAAAATCTTTGTGCAATGTTATTATCAATCATCATTGTCCTCGCCATTTCCACAACTGCTCTATTTTTCTCTCTACCACTCCTTTTTGTTGTGGAGTCCTCACACTTGACTTCTGATGCAGAATACCATGTCTAGATATGCTTCAAAATCCTCAGAAGTAAACTCACTTCCATTATCTGACCTCAATGCCTTAATTTTAATCTCGAGCTGATTTTTAACTCTCTTTTTGTAACTCTTGAAACATCCAAGAGCATCACTCTTGTGTTTGAGATGTATAATGGTAGTATGCCTGCTGAAGTCATCTATAAGCAACATGAAATATTTTTCTCCATTAGTAGCTCTGGTTCTCATTGGCCCAACTAAATCTGTGTGGATTAAACTCAGCAGACTTGAGTTATTGTGCTCTTTGGGTTTGTGCATTATATTGGTTTGTTTTCCCTCTTGACAGGCACAACACACAGAATCTCTGTCTCTCTGCAAGTCAGGCAAATCCATCACTGCTCCGTTGGTCACTAAAGCCCTCATATTTTTCTGATTTAAGTGCCCCAACCTTCTGTGCCATAAGTCACTTTCTTTTGTTTTGGTAAGATGACATGTCTCTTCATTTGTACCTTGTATATGATATAGATTCCCACTAGATCTTTTACCCCTAGCAAACATATCTGATGAGCCTTTCCTTTTAATACGGCACCTTTTGCTAGTGACCACCACGTCATGTCCATCATCACATAATTGGCTAACACTCAATAAGCTGTATTTCAGTCCTTCTACAAAATAAACATTATCAGACTGAAACTGACTTCCTCTGATTTTTGCCTGTCCTTTGCCCTTAATTGGAAGTAGCCCATTATTTCCAAATTTAACTATCCCGCTGCTTTTCTCACTGCTTAAATTCAGAAGCCTCTTGTTACCTGTCATATGTGATGTGCAACCACTTTTAAGAATCCAGGTAGTATCATTACTATCTACTTTTAGTGCAACTTCAGCAACATTCACCTTTTCAACTGATCTGTACTCCATCTTGATAGTTGGAGTTTTTCTCTCTTCCTTAACTTACTGAATCTTCACTGATTTTGCCTCTACTGCAGTTGGTCTCCTCTTCTGTCTAGTAGCCTGTGCAGGCAAGGTAGTCATACATATCCTTGCAATATGACCATTCCTCTCACATCTATAACAGTAGGTATAACTCAAACCATGTCTATATACTGCTCCTCTTGGTTTGTAATACAAATCAGCACAGTTCAGGGCCTTGTGGCCAAGTAAACCACAACTGTAGCAGTAACCATCAAATTTTCTGTTCTTCTTGGTCTTGATTTGGCTTTTACCCTTGGAGATCTTTTTCTTTGTAAAATTAGTGGCCTTCATCACCTTGGGTTTCTTAATAGACTTTGAAACCTTCTAACTAATTTCAACATTCTTGCCAATGATTTTAGGAGCAATTTGAACATCCTCCATTGTGGATGCTGATATTGAGCATTCTGGTTTTCTATTATCTTTGTTCTGCAACTTTACTCTTAGCTTAACCACTTTAGCCTCTAGTCTTTCTATATTTAATCTTTCTGCCTCAAGTTCTTTTGTGAGATCATCAGTAGTCTTAGTATACTCTTCTATCTGCACCTTAGAATCTAACAAGAGTTTCTTAGAGTCTTCATACAAAGCTTCAAACTGTTTGTTTTCTCTTTTTAGAGACTTAATTCTTGCTCTTTATTGAATAATTTTCTTTAGAGCTTGATTTAAATCTTTACCAAAGTCATAATCAAGTTCTGGTTCATTTTCTTCTTGCTTTTCACTTTCTTCTTCTTCTTATGAAGATTCTTCTCCTGAATGATTTGGTTGTTGAATAGCAACCATAAAAGCACGCATTTCAACTGAATTATATGCTTCCTCCTCTCCTGAACTGGCATCATTAATGATAGTACTAAAGTAGCTCTTAAGCTTCTTCGATTTCTAATCAGCTATCAATTTGCTTTTCTTTTGGTAGAAAGGCTTCTTCTTTGTGAACCTATCTTTTTCATCTTCTCTGTCTTCAACATTGAATTTTTCACTCGGACATTCTTGAGCAAAATGTCCTTGGCCTCCACAATTAAAACACTTGATAGATGTTTTGTTCTTTCCTTTGCCTTTTAGACTTATCTTCTTTTTAAACTTCCTAGATAACAAAGCCTAAAGTAACATATCTTCTTCATCAGAATCATCCATACTAGTTAACTCTTCATCCTCCTTTAAAATTTTAGCTTTCCCTTTCTTAGCATGAAAAGCTATCTCTTTTGTCTCGTTTTCCTTCTTCTTGGTGGTAGACACATCAGACGCATCATAGTTGGAGACTCTCATTTCATATGCAATAAGAGTACTTCTCAGTCCATCCAAAGTCATAGTGTCATATTGTCCACTCTCTTCAATAGCTGACACCTTAGGATTACACACAGCTGGCAGTGATCTTAGAATTTTCTTTACAACCTCTGAATCTGATATAGCATAACCATGCCCTCTGCAAAGATTAATGATGTCATGGGCCTTATTGAAGAAATCATCCAGTTGTTCACCTTCAGACATTTTCAAAGGTTCATACTGTGATTTATACACTTGCAATTTGGCTTCAATGACATTGGTATCTCCGTCATGGATAGCTCGCAGCTTGTTCCACATGTCAAAGGCAGTATCGCATTGCAACACTCTTGAATATTCTATTTCAGATAAGGTAGTCACAACAAAATGATGTGCCTTAGAATCAGCCTCATAACTCCTTCGATTGGCATCATTCCAGATATCAGGACTCTTTTGACAAGAGTACTTGGTAGTTATTGCTTGAGAAACAAAAATACCTTGAGCAGCAAGGTATTTTAACATCCTACCTTTCCATCTCTGATAGTTTATGTCACGCCCCGGATTTCCAACCCGAGGAAACCGGTACGTGACTTCCCTTTTACCCACACGGAGGGCAAAGGGGTAAGGATACAAATCAAGAATTTAACATTTTAAAACTTTCACAACACATTCAAGAAAAATAAGGTCCGTCAAAGCTGTCCACAAACCAATAACAAAGTCAGTCTTTATTACAAAGTCCTCTTTTTAATCCATCCCCATCGGGGTTACATCAGTTCCCATAAAAATAACATAAACAGTAAAGTAAATAAGGTCTTCCACCTTGGTGTATCCACCTAACGCCTGTAAGTCCCTGGAAAAAAAGCAAACACAGTAGGAGGGGTGAGCAACCACAGCTCGTAGGGATCATGTCTCCCCAACCCATCCCATGTTCCTAGATCACATGCCATGTGTACAAGTGCATTGTTGTGTTACAATAATTTCAACAAGCATAATAACAACCACATCAACAATTTACAATCCTCCACCGCCACACAAGCAACACTTTAACCACAAGTGATTTAACCGCCTCTTCGGGCCAAGTGATTTAACCGCCTCTTCGGGCCAAGTGATTTAACCGCCTCTTCAGGGCCAAGTGATTTAACCGCCTCTTCAGGCCAAGTACCACGATCAAGCACACAACACACATGGTCACTCAAGCATACAACCAAACACTTGGTAGCACCCGTTCACAAGCGCACAAACCCATTCAGGCCATAGAGCAAACATCCAAGATACTTACATACACTAAACCACAAGTCCAGTCACACGGACATATTACCAAACACTTAAGGGGCATATACACACAGCTAAGTTCACACAGGCATTTCATCAAACATTTAGCAGGCATGTCGTACAGGCATTTTATCAAACACGTTTCATGCATCACACAAACACCAGAAACACCAAAATTGCCATTGAAGGCCAACATTCATATAGGAGGTCACACCTATATGAATTTACATATAAATAATATAATATTCTGCCCTAGGACCCTAGGACAGAGGAGGATTTAGGAAGAACAGAATTCCCTACCTCAAGTAAAACGCAACAACACAAAGAAAAGTCCCGATCCCACGTCGAACGCCGTCCACCCACGAGTCACCGACCACCCACGCAAGACGCCCGGCGGAACCGGGAGCTCTCCTTCCCTCTCTCTCTCTCTCTCTCTGCGACGGCTGGTGGAGCAACAAACCCTAACCCTAAAACAGAGGGCTTCTCCTCCTTATAGAGACAACACAACATCAAAACGACGTAGTTTTGATTACACAAGTTAGCACCTTTCCGCACCCATATAGGCCAAAATACTCAGAATTTCAACATGGTCCTTTGGAGAAAGTTCCTTAGAATGTCAAAACCAAGGGAACCATGCAAAAATAAGCCTGCACGCCAATTTGCACGTGAATTCCCCAATTCACGTGCACCTCCATATGGACTCCAAAGCTCTCAAACTTCACCCCTAGCCCCTGCATCATTTAGAAGACAATACACTTGCACGTGAATTGGACCCATATCACGTGCACCTCACATACATGTCCATTTGGCCTGAAACTTCTGTGGTAGATAGAGGACACCATTCTAAGCATCTTTCCTTTTGCACGTGAATTCATTGGAGTTCATTTACTAGGTCAAAATCTAGAAAAACTCTACTCAGGAGGCAAAACTGACTAACTCAAGGTACGGGTCCTTACAGTTTATACCATCAAAGCTTGGTACACAAGTTCTCATACCCATAGCAGAAAGATTCATCACTTAGGAATAAAAACAAACACCTCCCAAGCAGATCTAAACCAAGCTGTTAAGCCTCTAAGGTTTAACCTGCTATGATACCAATTGAAATTCCTAGATACGCAATGAGAGGGGGGCGGGGTGAATCAGTGTATCAATATAATTTTTGTACCCCTTTCCTTTTTACCCATGATAATCTCCTTAGTCAATTCAATTACTGTATTTGTATGCCAAACAAAAGGAAATAACAATAATGAGGCACACAACAGTTATGTCGTTCACCCTATAATGTGTAGAGCTACGTCCACGGCGTGATTAGCAATTTGCTAACTATAGAATCTCCACTATGCGGTTTAGGATAGCGCACTACTACCCAGGGCTCACTTCCTCAATATAAGATTAGGGAACTCTGCCTTTAGGGTTCACTACCCAATTACAATCTTCTCAAAATCTAAACAATGACTGAATCACACTGATTCCAGCCTTATAATCATAATAAATTGACTTCTCAATACCAAAGCCTAAACAACCAAAATACAAGTTGATTTCGATCACCAACCTGTGAGAAATCTAAATAGCAGCTTTTGTTGTTGTAGACTAGCCCTTTAACTCTAGGGTTCCTCCTGCTGATCTCTTGGATGACTAAAACACACCCATTGTGACTGATTTATGATCTTCAATTGATGTTCAATCACTCTAGCTATCTTTTTCTCAAGTATTTTCAATAAATATGCTCTAGAGCTCTCTATCTATCCACACCAAAGATTATGATGAAATTCAGAATTATATATCCACATATAACCCTAATCTCCTCCTATATAACCAGTAGCCAATTCCTAGCCATTGATCTCTTTCTCTGAGTTAATCTCAGCCTTTGGATCTAGGTTAGAGCCTCTCTCTTAACCTAATAAAGAGTCTAATTCTCCACCATTGATCTATTTTTGAATAGATCTCACCCATTAGTTCACCTCTTTAAAGATAAATAGATCTCAGCCCTTTATCTGGTGAACTGTGCTCTACATGCGGTGTTGTTGGTATTGTAACAATAACTTTCTCCACGGTGCTCAAATTCACTTGAGGTCAAAAGCAACGTTGTAGATATTGAAGTCCTCTATCCACAGGTGAAATTTGGTGTAATTTTGATCTAAAATGGCCTACACGTGACAATGCATGTGATAATCATTTTATTTGCACGTATTGGGTGATAACTTTCTCTACAGAACTCAAAATGACTTGAGGTCGTGCAATTCCGAGCTAAAAAAGGCTGCACATGTCCATGCACGTTATATCATGTTGTTTGCACGTGATATCATATTTCATCAGAATCTGCTTCTCTGGATCTCCTCTTTCATATGGTACAATTTGGTCTTGGATGGATGTCTATTTCTATCTTTATTTGAGGCACCAACAAGGACTTTGATTGACAAAATAGTGGTTGACAACAATGACAACACAATCACTTTTGCTAACTCTTAACAACTCACATTGGGAATAACAAGACCAGCCAGTGTTTGAAGCTGATGAGAATGAGGCAGAGAAACCCGAGCTGCCAAGAGAGATCATACGCCTATTGGAAAGGGACGATTGCTTGTCCATTCCAAGTGAAGACCAGTAGAAACATTGAATTTGGGGATGACAACTGAACCAAGAGAATTGAGGGTAGGGTCCTTGATAGCTGCTGACATCAAGAAGCAATTAGTCGAGATGTTAAGAAGCTACATAGATGTTTTTGCATGGTCATATCAAGATATGCCGTGATTAGACACAGACATAGTGCAACATCACATACCAGTGAAGCCAGAGTGTAAGCCAATACTGCAGAAATTGCGAAGAATGAGACCGGAGATGCTACTAAAGATTAAAGAAGAAGTCAAAAAGCAATGGGACGCAGGTTTCCTAACTGTCTCCCACTATCTAGAATGGGTGGCCAACGTTGTACCAGTACCGAAGAAAGGAGGCAAAGTCTGCATGTGTGTCGATTATCGAGATTTGAATTGGGCCAGCATGAAAGATAACTTCCCGCTTCCTCATATTGATACCCTAGTGGATAATACAACAAAGCATGCTTTGTTCTCATTCATGGATAGATTCTCAGGCTATATTCAGATTCGTATGGCCCCTGAACACAAGGAGAGGACCACATTTACAACACTTTGGGGCACATTCTGTTATAACATGATGCCTTTTGGTCTGAAGAATGATGGGGCAACCTATCAGCGAACCATGGTGACTCTATTCCATAACATGATGCATAAAGAAGTCGAAGTCTATGTAGATGACATGATAGCTAAATCACGAAGCACTGAAGATCACATTAAAGTACTCCGTAAGCTTTTCAATAGGCTACAGAAATATCAACTCAAATTGAACCCCAAAAATTGCACTTTCGGAGCCATGTTGGGAAAGCTATTGGGCTTCATCGTGAGCCAAAAAGGAGTGGAAATTGATTCAGATAAAGTTCTAGCTATCCAGGGGATGCCCCCACCACGAACTATCAATGAGGTTAGAGGATTCCTCGAGAGATTGAATTACATTGCTCGATTCATTTCACAATTAACAGCCACATGTGAACCAATTTTCAAGACTTTATAGAAGAACAATCCAAAAATTTGGAATGACAAATGTCAAGAAGCCTTCGATAGGATCAAGCAATACTTGTCTAATCCACCGGTTTTGGTCCCACCAGTACTAGACAGACCTCTGATCTTATACCTGACTATTCAGGAGTCCTCAATGGGTTGTCTCTTGGGGCAACATGATTCTACAGGCAAGAAGGAGCAGGCCATTTATTATCTAAGTAAGAAGTTCACCATCAATGAAGAGAACTATACACCATTGGAAAAGACATGTTGTGCCCTTGTGTGGATAACAAGACCATTGAGGCAATACACTCTTTATCATACAACATGGCTAATTTCGAGGCATGATCCGCTCAAGTATCTATTAGAAAAACCATCCATTTCTAGAAGAATTTCCAAATGGCAGTTGATCCTATCGAAATATGATATAATCTATGTGCGTCAAAAAGCCATAAAAGGAGGTGCAATAGCTGATTACTTGGCAGACAGAGCACTAGAAGATTATGAGCCTGTGACAATTGGATTTCCAGATGAGCATATCAACATCATTACAGCCGAAGTATCAGACATGTGGACTTTGTGGTTGGATGGAGCCTCCAGTCTCTTGGGGCACGGCGTTGGGGCCATCATGATATCCCCAAAAGGCGAACATTTCCCAATGGCAGCAAAGTTAACCTTCCCTTGTATAAACAATGTAGTAGAATATGAGGCTTGTGTGATGGGACTTCAAGAAGCAATTAACAAAGGAATAAAAAAATTACGAGTGTTTGGCGATTCTGCACTTATCATTTTTCAAGTAAAGGTAGAATGGGAGACTTGAAACAACAAATTAATCCCATATTGGAAGCACATTACGGAGTTAGCCGAGCAATTGGAAGACATCTCATTCGAGCATATGCCCAGGGAATACAATTAGATTCCTGATGCGCTGGTAACTCTAGCCTCCCTCCTTCGGCTAGACACAAAGTTGGAAGTGCAATCCTTCGATATTTGGATACAAGATAATCCGGCACATTGTATGGCTGTTGAAGGAAATACCAAAGAAAAGCCCTGGTATGATGACGTCAAACAGTACTTGCTCACGCAAGAATACCTAGTTGAGGCCTCTGAGTCTGATAAAAGGAATATCCGAAGGTCAGCATCCAACTATTATCTTGATGGCTCGCTCTTGTATAAGCGAAATCATGACATGGTGTTATTACGGTGTGTGGCTAGAGAAGAATCAACACAAATAAGGAAGGAAGTGCACAAAGTGGAATGTGGTTCACATGCAAACGGACATGCATTAACAAGACAAATCATGCAAATGGGCTATTATTGGGTCACCATGGAAAAAGATTGTATTGAATATGTGCACAAATGCCTCAAGTGGCAAATTTATGGTGATAAGATCCAAGTACCTCCATCCAAGTTGCATGTGATGGTTTCCCCATGGCCTTTCTCGCTTTGGGGCATCGATGTGATCGGACCAATCTCGCCGAAAGCATCCAATGGTCACCGCTTCATCTTACTGGTCATTGATTATTTCACCAAGTGGATAGAAGCAGCATCCTATGCTAATGTCACACAAGTTGTGGTGCTTAAATTTCTACGGAGCAACATTATCTGTCGATTGATAAGGCATTTTTGTCGCAGTAACGCTCTCAAAATAATTTTTATAAACCTAACTAACCTGTAGAAGGGTAAGTCAGGGTCGATCCCACAAAGACACGGTTGGAAAATCTATAACTTAATTGCGTTTCTATTGTCTAAGCAAATAATGGTAAAGAAATTAAATAAAGAAAGAAAAATAATAAATTAAAATAAATAAAATAAAGCAATCCTAGAGAAAAGGGAAAATAAAGGAATAAAGGTCTAGGGGCTGAGGTTCACCATAATTTCCAATTCCAAATTATAAGGTTCAATTAATTATTCCTATTAATTCTTTAACATGTGAAGGTGGTCAATCCTAATGTAACTGCCAACCGCTTTCGCGTGAATAGCAGTGTGCCTAATCATAGCAACAGCTTACTCTCATGACTCGCTGAAATAGGATCAAACCCATTGATATGTGATCAACCATGATTCCACCTAGGATCACGGACTACTTTCGTGACACGTAAGTCCTAGGTCTCATTCTATAGTTCCGAAAATCGAGGTTCACCTTTCGGTCCTTCCCCCAATTATCCAAGACATGTAATAGGTTAGCGATGCCCAAACACGGATTCAATTAATAGAATGAAATCATTTATGAAAAAAATAAGAAATAATTAAATAAAAACACATACAATCAAGAAATTGGGATTAGGCTACCCCCAATCCCTAGGAAGAACGGATTATCCCATGAGAATTTGAATAAACATATCTATATATAAAATCATGAAATTGGGATTACAATGGGAGGAAAGAAGATGAACCAACCTGTCACGAAGGCATACAAACAATCCTCTCCCAAAACCAAAGTGTTTTCTATCGAAAATCACATAAAAATTCTCCAAAATCAAAAGAGAAATCTAAAATCAAAACTAGAGTTCTTGAGCCACCAAGGATGGCTCCCCAATGGTTCAGAATCCCTAACTCTAACCTAAACATGGCCCTTATATACTCCCCCAATTATTACATTAAAATAATTAAGAAAAATAAATAAAATAAAAAGATAAGGGGAAATGTCGTCGACATAGGCCATGGCCACCCAAAACTCGCAACCATGGCAACAGTACGCTGGATATTTGTGAAGGCCGACGGCGATTAATTACATGGCCATGGCGAGAACTTCGTCGTGAACAGTAAAAGATGCCTGCCATGGTCAGGCACTGGGTCGCCATGGCCTGTGTAGAGCACTTTTTAGCTATCCAACATTATTTGATGCCAGTTTTGCCCTTTTTCAACTCTGTTTGGTCCAAATTGCTCCAAGTACCTACAAAACACACAAAAATACAAAACACACCAAAACATGACGAAAATACTAAAAACACATATTAATCAAATAAAATATAACTCAAACACAATAAAATATATTAAAATAGGGGATGAACACTGTAGGTCCCAAAGTGAGTCTAGAGGGGGGGTGAATAGACTTTCTTCGTTTGCGGAAGCTAGGCTGTTAGCTGGTTTTGGATTCCTCTACAGATCACTATGATGGAAGTATTTATGGAGAAGATGACAGGAGTTTTGTGGGCGATAACGTGAGTGATGATGAACTATCAGACAAAACTCAGAAGAGAGTAAATGCTCTTTTCTCCATAGATCTCAGTTATGAAAGTGATGGTTTATGATAGATCGATGTGTGGAAAACAACACAGAGATTAGACTTAATGGAAGTGCTAGATCTTTGATGAACAAAAGATTCTTGAATAATCAGATGGATTACTCTCTTGTTCTTGATTCACCGCGGCGCACAACACTTTTTCAATTTCTCTCCAAGTGCCTCTCTCTCTCTCGTGTTGGAACTTTTTCATTCGTTCTGCTAAAGATTATTTTTCACTAAGTCCGTCAAAACCAATATCTTGTGTTCTGTGTGTTTCCTTCTTTTGAGAGAGAGGTTAAACTCTTGATTTTGTCGTTAAGTGTGTGAGAGATATATTTTTAAGATTAAAGTGCTCGTGCGCCAAGGTGTCCATCCCAACAGACTGACTTCCCGCCACTAAAAATGCAGAATGTTAGGGGATGGGTTGATCTGCTTTGATTTGCAGATCAGATGCCCATACTGCGTATTTGGCATGCAGTCGATCTTGGCGGTTCATCCTTGGATTGTAGTTGGCAGCAATTAATGTGTCATTAATGCGCTCAACTGCTCGGGACGGCGAAGACTTGCGGTACAAACCCTAGCTGATAATATCGCTAAGTGGTTATGTTTAGGGTTGTAAGTTTGTCTCGGAGGTAGATGCCTCATAGGTTTGGTGACTCGAAGATTTCAGTTAGCACCTGTAGAAAGTTGCGAAGTTTTGCTTAAGGCTTTATGGTGTTTCTGTGAGTCTACGACTCACATCTTCGAGCTTCGAGGCTAGAGGTCATGTTGGATTAGCCTTTTATGTTACTCTGTTAACTAAAGTCTACAACTCTGCGTGTCTACGACTCTACGAGTCTGTAACTCTTCAAATAACGCTTAGAGTGACTTCTTCGAGTTCAACTAATCTACCTGTTATTGTAGCTACGAGTCTACGACTCTAGTTCTGCGGGTCTACGACCTTTGGATCTCTCAGTTTACTATATTTGACTAAGTGGTCTGAAAATCTTCGACTCTACGAGTCTTCAAGTTCGCTTTTCTTCCTTAGTCTTTCACAGAGGCTCATAAACTGAGTTCCTGTATAGCTGCGACCCTTTAGCTACAACTCTCCGCCATCAATCTCCGAGTTTGGAAGTGTGGCAATTTCTCTATAGTGACTATGTCCCTTGAGTCTACGAGTCTACGACTCTACGACCCTTGAGTTATAGTTTCATTTGTTCGCCAGTCTTTATAGCATCGACTCTTCGACCTTCAACCTACGAGTCTACGAGTCCAGTTTTCTTAACCGTGTTCGACGGCTTCGACTCTACGACTTTCAATCTACGAGTCTACGAGTCCAGTTTTCTCTATACTGTTCGAAGGCTTCGACTCTGCGACTTTCGATCTACGAGTCTACGAGTCCTATTTTCTTAACAGTGTTCGAAGGTTTCGACCCTACAACTCTACGAGTCTTCAAGTCTAGTGACAATTGAAGTTCTGTTAATTGACTTAAGTATTTATGGGGACTCTACAAGTCTCTTGCCAATACGTCCTATGATAGTTTCACTTCTACGAACTTCGACTCTTCGACCCTACGATCTTCAGTTCGTCGAGTCTCCAGACTTAGACTATATTTTGGCAGCTTCATTAAATCCTATATTTCCAAGAAACACATACCAAAAATGTATATAAAATGGGTTCAACATCAATACGGGCTTCCTGAGCAGATCATAACAGACAATGCCGCCAATCTGAAGAGTCGGGTGATAGGTAAGTTGTGTGAAACATACAAAATCCAACACCGTAACTCGACTCCCTATCTCCCCAAGATGAATAGAGCAGTCGAAGCAGCCAATAAGAACATCAAGAACATTATCAGAAAGATGATGGAAACATACAAGGATTGGCATGAGAAGCTACCATTTGCCTTGCATGCCTATCGCACCTCGGTATGAACATCAACTGGGGCAACTCCATTTTCTTTGGTTTATGGTATGCAGGCAGTCTTACCTGTTGAAGTGGAGATACCTTCCCTCCGAATTCTCAAAGATACTCAGCTCGAAGAAGCAGAATGGGCCCAAAGTCGTTATGAGCAGATAAACTTAATCGAAGACAAACGTTTGGCAACTGTTTAGAGAGGACAACTATATCAACAGAGAATGATAAACAACTACAATAAAAAGGTGAAGCCCAGAAGCTTTTAAGTGGGTGACCTCGTCCTCAAGAAGATATTACCAATTCAACATGATCATAGAGGCAAGTGGACTCCCAATTATGAAGGCCCATATGTGGTGAAGAAAGCATTCTCAGGAGGTGCCTTAATCCTTGCCAGAATGGATGGTGATGAGCTCCCTAACCCAGTGAATAGTGATGAGCTGAAAAAGTTCTATGCTTAACTCTCCTATCCAAATGGGGAGTTGCCTAATCCTTTTTCCTAGACATGGTAGGAATAAGCATAACAACAATGAGTGGACTTGGTGAAAACCCGAAAGGGCACCAAGGCTAAAATACAAAGCTCCAATAAAAGATAAAGAAGCAAACAAAAGCAGACTTGGTGAAAACCTGAAAGGGCACCAAGGGTAAAATACAAAGCCAAAAACAAATCCTGAAGGGTGAAATCAGTCAGAATCTCGAAGGATCAAGACCACATAAAACGGGGTCCTTTGCAAACAATGGAAACAACAACATCTAAAAAAACAACAACTACAAATAGTGGAAGACTTGGTCAAACCTAAGACACACTCAAATCAAATTTGTACATTATGCTTGTAAAGACTTGTAATTCTGTTTATCAGATTATAACAATGGGCACTTTTTATGATATAAATATGTTTTGTGAATTAAACCAACAAAAATCTCATTTTATATCCCAAATCATGTTTTATCATCTTCATTTCACATTTAATTAGAATATTTTAAATCCCTAGTAGGTTCATTCGGCATTGCCTTGTGGGCAGTGTCAAGCTCAAAATCCCTAAAAAAGTCAAGTTCCTCAACCCAGAGTACCAATATTTCCACAGAATATCAATATCCCCAGCGAAGCTATCAAGTCAAGCCCCTCGTTGCGGCGAAGCTAAGTCAAACAATCCCTTCATCCACAAAAAATGAGAGTTCCCCAGCAAAGATAGAGTAGACTCCCCAGCTAGAGAGAAAAGAGTTCCCCAACAAGTCAGATGTTAGCCAAAATCTCCAGCAGCAAGGAGATGAACCCCCAGTCCATATTGGGTCATTCGCAATACATTTCACCATGCATGCCCGCATACACCACATTGCATTCCATGCATACATTCAATATTTAATTTAATTTCAGGAATGTTATCACCTCTGAAGATCCCAAGAGCTCATCCTCAGCAAGCTTCTCATCAAGCCCTCCTAGCTTTCTTTGTTCAACTATACAAATCTTTCTTTGCAATTTCCCAAAGCTCTAAAAGCACCCTTTTGACACTCGAACAAACCTCCTCTCTTTTCAAGTAACCTTGTAGAGTGATCTCTTTGAGTGAACTCATAGAGGGAGCCCAAATTGAGTCATTAGCAACCTTCTTCAACAATCTTTTCCCTTCCAGTTAGGCCTTGGATGCCTTTTTCCAATCTTCTTGGGCCTTGGATGCCTTTTCAATACCTGTTAGGCCTTGGATACCTTTTCCCTTTCAGTTAGGCCTTGCTTGCCTTTTTCATTTCTATTAGGCCTTGCTTGCCTTTTCTCATTTCTGTTAGGCCTTGGATGCCTTTTCAATTTCTGTTAGGCCTTGGATGCCTTTTCAATTTCTGTTAGGCCTTGCTTGCCTTTTCCCTTTCTGCTAGGCCTTGGATGCCTTTTCAATTCCTATTAGGCCATAGATGCCTTTTTTAATTCCTGTTAGGCCTTGATTGCCTTTTCCCTTTCTGTTAAAGCTTTGGATGCTATTTCTCTTTAGCCTTGGATGCCTTTTCAATTCCTGTTAGGCCTTGGTTGCCTTTTTTCATTCTTGTTAGGCCATAGATGCCCCATCCAAATTGTCCAGAATCCACTGGCCTACAAAGCCCCTTTTCACTCTTGGGGACAGACCCAAGCATTGCATTCTACTCTTCCTCATAGCAAGGTAGGTCAGGTAAGTGCTCCAACCCATCCAAAATGACTCCCTTTTATCTTTGTACACTATTTGTATACAAACAATGCACAAAGAGGGCCAACTATTGGACCCCATTTTATCCGGGTTGGATATACTGACCCCATGTTTTTATATATATCATTCTGCCCATGCCATATACCTTGTTGAAAAGGTCCATAAATGGATACACTTACACGAATGGGGAAGCCCAAAATGGATAACCTTCGCTACAAGTCCTTGAAGTACCCCAAGACCAATACCAGGAGATAGAGGAGGAAATTTGGAGAATAACGCACTTGACTGAGCTCAATTCTGATGAAAAACAAAGAAGTTATGGCCAAAACAACTTTCGTTAGAAAAAGTCAAACTTGCCAAAAGACGGTTAATGCCCCTGTTCAAACTACCCAGAAAAGTGACTATGCAAAGTTCTCTAAAACATCTATTTAGGAAAATACGGGTCTTCCCAAATAATTTTCGAAAGGTTATCCGTTTTGGCGTTTTAGGTAGAGGTAAAAGGGTAATTAAAAGTTAAGTTAAAAAAAAAACTTGACCCGAAGCCTTGAAGACTCGAAGACTCAAAGCCTCAAAGCCTGTGAGTCTTCGTCCATTGACTTCGACCGTTAACTTTGGCTCGACCTGCCGACACTTTGACCCGCGGATCTTCGAGGAGTGACCTTCGACCATTGACTTCGGCTCGTGACCTACGACCCTTCGACCCACGAATCTTCGAGGAGTGCCCTTCGACCCGTTGACCACCGATCTTCGACCCTGCTGACACTCTAACCTGCCGAACTTTCGACTCGGCGAGTAACCTTCGACCCTTCAACCCTTGACCTTCGACTCGACGAGTAACCTTCGACCCTTCAACCCTTGACCTTCAACCTGTTGATCGTTGACCTTCAACCAGTTGACCATTGACCTTCGACCCACCGAAGCTTCGACCCCTGCCGACAGTTTGACCCTTTGACCTTGGACTTTCGCTATTTGGCCTTATTGTCCGCAGACCCTCTCCTGTGTATTTATGAGACACGATTTTATGTCGTGGCTGTCATCACTAGTTTTCGTCCGGGCCCGTTTGGGGTGAGCTCAAACTAAACCAATGGTGAGAAATTTAGAGTCGCCACCAACTGTTTTTGGGGTACAGTTGGATACCCTCTATTTTGAGTAGTTTAAAGTGTGTGGTCTGCGTTATCAGAGAAGGGTTCGGGAGTTGGTTACGTGTAGGGAAGGATTAGCACCCCTACAGCACCCTTTCGGTATCTAATTTAGGAGGAGGAGGTTTTTATTTTTGTTTGTCTTGCCATGACCAGGTTAAGTTTCCTAAAGAGTCTATGATTTTTATTTGGCTAAGTTATTTGTTAAAGTTATGGTTAAAATTGATTTACCCTAAATCCCTAAAGGGAATCCTAAAAGTTTTGGGTTTTTGTTTGAAGTGAAGAATGAGATCCTACAGGTTGATGTTGGTTTTTGGTTTTGCTCTTGGAAATTAAAGTCTTAAAAAATGTTTTTTATTTTTCCTTTTTTTTGGTTTGGGTTAAAAAACATACACATTTTTTGTTTTTGTATTTTGTAGAAATGTTTTGTTTTTTGCCTTGTTTTTTTTTTTGGTTTTGTTTTGTTTTATTTTATTTTTTGGTTTGTCCTTTTTTGGTTTTGGAAATTGAAGTACTAATTTTGGTTTTCTTCCTCTCTTTTTTTTTTTTAAAAAACATGAAAACGTTTTTTATTTGTTTTTGTTTTGTTTCTTTTTTTTTTTTGGAAACCTTTGTTTCTTTCCTCTCTTTTTTTTGTTTTTTTTTTGTTTTTTTTTGTTTTTTGTTTTTTTTTTTGCAAACCCAAAATCTTAAAGCAAAGTCAGGAACATATGCATGAAAATAAAAAAAACGTGGAGTGTGTGATTATGGCATCCACAAAAGAAAAATAAAATCACTCTTTTTTTCTTTTTCTTTTTTTTTTTCATCTTCTCCCTTTGCTCTCTCTCTTTTTCTTTCTTTGTTGTTTTTTGTTTGCTATACTTTACATATTACAACATACACATACACAAAGGAAAGGGAAATACAAAGGAAACACAACGCAACAAATAAAAGAAAAAAGAAAAAGAAATACAAGGAAATATTAAGAATTACATCAAATATCAATGTAAATAAGCTGAAAAGTAATGAAGAAATAAGAGCTGAACCGACTTTGGGGCTTACAACACCAATCTTCTGTTTGAGCTCCCGCCGGCGCTGATAGTCACTTGCTCGAATTAGAACCAACAGATCTGGCAGCGGGACTTGTGAAGAGGCTTTCCTGGTATTTGGAGATAGGAGGGCTGAAGTGGGCGTGAGAGAAAGAGAGGACTGAAGTTAGAGTTGTTTTTGTGTTTTTTTTTTTGCTAAAAAAAGGAACTGTAACGAGATAGGAGGGAAAGGGGATGTAGGGGCGATGTTTGATTGCAGAATAGCAGAAAGACTGGGCGTTTTTTTTTAGGATGAATCTGAGAGAGGATGGCAATCAAGGAGGCGTTTTTTTTCTTTGCGTTACCTCTCTCTTTTTTCTGGATTTTGGATTTCTCTCTTCTTTTTTCTGGGTGGATGAGTGATCTCTTTCCCTTTTCTGTCTTTCTCTTTTTTTTTTGCTCTCTCTGTTTTTTGCTCTCTCTGGTTTGCAGGTTTCTTTTCCCACGATGATGGCTCTCTTTGTGTGTTTTTTTCATGATGATGGCTCTCTCTTTTTTTCTCTTCTCCTCCTCTTTTTTTTTTAAGGGACGGACGACTGCATCTTAAAGGGCTGCAGAAATTTTTTGGCTGGACTGTCATTGATTGCAGCATTTAATGCTGTATTATTGATTTCCTTATTTTTGTCCAGGTTTTGTGCGATCTGTCGGGTGGTCTGGCGACTTGCAGCTCGTGATTGCCTTTTTTAATGTCTTCATTTAGCACATGTGACCGACAGGTATTCCAAAATAATTCTTTGTCAGATGGCCAGCGCATAAAACAGGTCTCGTGAACAACCAGCGAGAGAAAAATGAAGCCAACGAGAAAAGCCATCAGTGACGGTCAAGGGGTCAGAGGGTCGAAGCTTCGGTGGGTCGAAATTTTGGTGTGGCGAAAGTCAACGGTCAACGGGTCGAAGTGTCGGCAGGTCGAAGGTCAACGGTCAACGGGCCAAAGGCTTACAGGCGTTGCAGGTCAAGGGTTGAAGGTCGGAGTGTCGGCAAGTCAAGGGATCGTAGGTCGTGTGTCGAAGGCGCCGCAAGTCCTGGCGTCATAAGTCTCGAGGCGTCGCATCTTCACAAGGTTCGAAAGTCCGAAGGGGTGAGTCATAGGTCGGAGTGTCGGCAGTGAGGCTTCCAGGCTTCGAATCCTCGAGGCTTCGAGGCTTCAAGGCTTCGATGCTTCGAGGCTTCGAGGGTTTGAGGCTTCGATGCTTCGGGGCTTCGAAGGTCAATGGGTCGAAGTGTCGGTAGGTCAATGGTCAATGGTCAACGGTCAACCTCGAAGCTTTTTTTTGTTTTTTTTTTAAGTTTTAATTACCTTTTTACCTTTACCCATAATGCAAAAATGGACGACCTTTTAGGGATTGTTTGGGAAGACCCGTATTCGCCTACATAGACATTTTAGAGAATTCCGCATGATCACTTTTTCGGGCAGTTTGACCAGGGGCATTGACCTTCTTTTGGCAAGTTTGACTTTTTCCAACGAAAGTTGTTTTGGCCATAACTTCTTCATTTTAAATCAGAATGGAGCTCGGTCAAGTGTGTTATTCTCCAAATTTCTTCCTCTATCACTTGATTTTGGTCTTGGGGCGCTTCAAAGACTTGTAGTAGAAGTCATTAATTTTGGACTCCCCCCTCCGTGTCAATTGTATCCATCTCGTACAAATTGGGGTAAACCATTCCTTGGAAATATGGGATCATTGTGGACCTGTTCAACAAGGTATATGGCATGGGCAGAAAGGTATATCAAATGGGGTTAGTATGTCCAACCCGGACAAAATGGGGTCCAACAACTGCCCCTCTTTGTGCATTGTTTGTATACAAACAGCGTACAAAGATAAAAGGGAGTCATTTTGGATGGGTTGGAGCACTTACCTGACTTACCTAGAGGAAGAAGTGCGACAGTTGGGTCCGTCCCCGAGAGGGAAAAGGGCTTCATAGGTCGGTGGACTTGGATAATACTTTGATGCGGCGTCTGAGGCTGCCTGCGATGTAAAGATATGGGAGATTGAAAGCCTACAACAATGACAGGCTTGAACTGGAAAAAGAGAGCCTTCGGCAATGATAGACTTTGGTTAAAAAATGAAAAGCCCGCAGCAATGATAGGCTTGAACTGAAAAATGAAAAGGCCCACAAAAATGGTAGGCGTGAACTAAAAATTGAAAGGCCCACAGCAACGATAGGCTCGAATTGAAAATGGATAGCCCACAGCAACGATAGGCTTGAATTGAAAATGGATAGCCCACAGCAACGATAGGCTTGAACTGAAAAATGTAAAAGGCCCACAACAATGATGGGCGTGAACTAAAAATTGAAAGGCCCACAGCAACGATAGGCCCGAATTGAAAATGGATAGCCCATAGCAATGATAGGCTTGAATTGAAAATGGATAGCCCACAACAACGATAGGCTTTGAATTGAAAATGGATAGCCCACAACAACGATAGGCTTGAATTGAAAATGGATAGCCCACAGCAACGATAGGCTTTGAATTGAAAATGGATAGCCCACAGCAACGATAGGCTTGAATTGAAAACGGAAAAGCCCACAACAACGATAGGCGTAAACTGAAAATGGAAAAGCCCACAGCAACGATAGGCTTAGACTGAAAAATGGAAAGCCCACAGCAACGATAGGCTTGAATTGAAAATGGATAGCCCATGGCAATGATAGGCTTTGAATTGAAAATGGATAAGCCTACATCAATGATAGGCTTAAATTGAAAATGAAAAAGCCTACAGCAACGATAGGCTGAAATTGACAATAGGAAGGCCCATAGCAACGATAGGCATGAATTGGAAAAGAAAAAGCCCACAGCAACGATAGGCTTAAACTGGAAAGACTTGTTGGAGACATCGATTGGTATTGGGGAAATGCTTTAAGGAATTGGTGAGTTTGGGAAGTAACCCAATTTGGGCTCCCTCTACGAGTTCACTCAAGGAGATCGCTCTATGAGGTGACCCAAAAATGGGGAAAAAGTTTGTCAAGTGCCAAAAGGAAGTATTTAGAGCTTGGGGGAATTTGCAAAGAAAGAGTTGCGGAATTGAACAAAGAAAGCTAGGATAGCTTGGTGAGAAGCTTGCTGAGTATGAGCTCGGATCTTCAGAGGCGGCAACATTCCTGAAATTACAGAGTATGCTGAATGTATGCAAATGATGCATGGAATGCAATGTGATGTATGCGGGGATGCATGGTGACATGTATGGCTAATGACCCAATATGAGCTGAGGGTTTATCTCCCTGCTGCTGGAGAGTTTAGATGATATCCAACTTGTTGGGGACTTTTTGTCTCTCAGGCTGGGGAGACCTTTTTATCTTTGCTGGGGGACTCCCTCTTTTATGGATGAAGGGTTTGTTTGACTTAGTTTCACTCCATTAAGGAGCTTAACTTGAGAGCTTCTCTGGGGATAGTGATATCCCGTGGAGATATGGGTACTCTGAGTTGGGGGATTAACTTGTTTGGGGATTTTGGGCTTGGCCCTACTCATAAGGCATTGCTAAAAGAGCCTA
Organism: Taxillus chinensis; assembly: GCA_023512835.1. Classification (NCBI taxonomy): domain Eukaryota; kingdom Viridiplantae; phylum Streptophyta; class Magnoliopsida; order Santalales; family Loranthaceae; genus Taxillus; species Taxillus chinensis. The sequence goes on along the minus strand of CM042092.1, from coordinate 49,346,384 downwards.
CTGGGGATTCAAGATATTCTAATTAAATGCGAAATGAAGACCATGTAACATGATTAAAGAGATAAAAAGGGATTTTTGCTGGTTTAATTCCACAAAACATATTTATATCATGAAAAGTGTCCTATTGTTATAATCTAATAAACAGAATCACAAGTCTTTAAAAGTATAATGTACAAATTTGATTCGAATATGCCGCAGGTTTGACCAAGTCTTCCACTGTTTGCAGCCGCTGTTTTTGGATGATGTTGTCTCTACTGTGTGCAAAGGACCCTATTTGTTGTGGTCCTGATCCTTTCAGATTCTGACTGATTGATTTCACCCTTCAAGATTTATTGTTGGCTTTGTATTTTACCCTTGGTGCCCTTTCAGGTTTTCACCAAGTCCGCCCTTGTTTTTTTTTTTTTTTTTCTTTTGTTGGAGCTTTGTATTTTACCCTTGGTGCCCTTTCGGGTTTTCACCAAGTCCGCTCATTATAGGAATCAGAATCTTGTTGGGAGGTATGAGAGTTAAGCATAAAACTTTTTGACGGCATCACTATTCACTGGATTAGCAAGCTCATCTGCGTCCATTTTGGCAAGGATCAATGCGCCTCCCGAGAATGCTTTTTTCACAACATATGGGCCTTCATAATTGGGAGTCCACTTGCCTCTATGGTTGTGTTGAATTGGCAAGATCTTTTTGAGGACAAGATCACCCTCTTGAAAGCTCCTAGGCTTCACCTTTTTATTATAACTATTCATCATTCTCTGTTGATATAGCTGTCCTCTGCAAACTACTGCCAAGCGCTTGCCTTCAATTAAATTCAACTGCTTATAACGACTTTGGACCCATTCTGCTTCTTTGAGATGAGTATCCTTAAGTACTCGGAGGGAAGGTATCTCCACTTAGACCGGTAGAACTGCTTCCATGCCATAGACCAAAGAAAATGGAGTTGCCCCAGTCGATGTACACACTGAGGTACGATAAGCATGCAAAGCGTAAGGTAGCTTCTCGTGCCAATCTTTGTACGTTTCAGTCATCTTTCTGATAATGTTCTTGATGTTCTTGTTGGCTGCCTCAACTGCTCCATTCATCTTTGGGCGATAGGGGGTCGAGTTGTGGTGTTGAATTTTGTATGTTTCACACAACCTCCCTATCATCCGGCTGTTCAAATTGGCAGCATTGTCCGTTATGATCTGCTCGGGAAGCCCATATCGGCATATCCTGTTGTTCCGCATAAATCGAAGTACCACAGCCTGTGTGACATTAGCATATGATGCTGCTTCTACCCACTTGGTGAAGTAATCAATGGCTACCAAAATGAAACGATGACCATTAGAAGCTTTTGGAGATATTGGTCCGATAACGTCAATGCCCCAAAGCGAGAACGGCCACGGGAAAACCATCACGTGTAGTTTGGACGGCAGTACTTGGATTTTATCGCCATAAATTTGACACTTAAGGCATTTGCGCACATATTCAATGCAATCCTTTTCCATGGTGACCCAATAATAGCCCATTCGCATGATTTGTCTTGTTAATGCATGTCCGTTTGCATGTGAACCACATTCCCCTTTGTGCATTTCTTTCATTATTTGTGTCGATTCTTCTTTTGCCACACACCGCAATAACACCATGTCATGGTTTCTCTTGTACAGAATCGAGCCATCAAGATAATAGTTGGATGCTGTCCTTCGGATATTTCTTTTATCAAACAAAGAGGCCTCAGCTAGATACTCTTGTTTAAGCAAGTATTGTCTGATATCATTGTACCAGGGCTTTTCTTCGGTATTTTCGTCAATGGCCATGCAATGTGCAGGAGCATCTTGTTTGCGGATATCAAAAGACTAAACTTCCAACTTTGTGTCTAGCTAAAGGAGGGAGGCTAGAGTTGCCAGCGCGTCAGGGAGCTGATTGTATTCCCTGGGCATATGCTCAAGCATGATGTCTTCGAATTGCTCGACTAACTTTGCAACATGCTTCCGATATGGGATTAATTTGTGGTTTCGAGTCTCCCATTCACCCCTTACTTGAAAAATGATGAGTGCCGAATCGCCGAACACTCGTAATTTTTTGATTCCTTTGTTAATGGCTTCTTGAAGTCCCATCACACAAGCCTCATATTCTGCTACATTGTTTATACAAGGGAAGGTTAGCTTGGCTGCCATGGGAAAATGTTCGCCTTCTGGGGATATCAGGATGGCCCCAACACCGTGACCTAAAAGACTAGAGGCTCCATCGAACCACATCGTCCATATGTCTGATACTTCGGCTGAAATGATGTTGATGTGCTCATTTGGGAAGCCAATAGTCATGGGCTCAAAGTCTTCCAGCGCTCTATCTGCTAGATAGTCGGCTATCGCACTTCCTTTTATGGCTTTTTGAGGTACGTAGATGATATCGTACTCCGATAGGATCAACTGCCACTTGGCGATTCTTCCAGAAACGGATGGCTTTTCCAAGAGATATTTGAGCGGATCATGCCTTGAAATCAGCCAAGTAGTATGATAAAGAGTGTATTGCCTCAATCTTCTTGTTATCCAGACAAGAGCACAACACGTCTTCTCCAATGGTGTGTAGTTTTCTTCATTGACGGTGAACTTCTTGCTGAGGTAATAAATGGCCTGCTCCTTCTCGCCTATAGAATCGTGTTGCCCCAAGACACAACCCATCACTGACTCCTGAATGGTCAAGTATAAGATCAAAGGTCTATCCGGTACTGGTGGGATCAAAATAGGTGGATTAGACAGGTATTGTTTGATCTTGTCAAAAGCTCCTTCACACTTGTCATTCCAAATTTCGGGGTTGTTCTTCCGTAAAGTCTTGAAAATGGGTTTGCATGTGGCTGTTAATTGGGAAATAAATCGGGCAATATAATTCAGTCGCCCTAGGAATCCTCTAACCTCCTTGATGGTCCGTGGTGGCAGCATCTCTTGGATAGCTCGAACTTTATCTGGATCGATTTCAACACCTTTTTGGCTCACAATGAAACCCAACAGTTTTCCCGACATGGCTCCGAAAGTGCACTTTTCGATGTTCAATTTCAGTTGATATTTCCGTAGCCTATTGAAGAGCTTGCGGAGTACTTCGATATGATCTTCAGTGCTTCGTGATTTGGCTATCATGTCGTCCACATATACTTCGATTTCCTTATGCATCATGTCATGGAATAGGGTCACCATGGCTCGCTGATAAGTTGCCCCTCGTTCCTCAGACCAAAAGGCATCACATTATAGCAGAAAGTACCCCAAAGTGTCGTAAATGTGGTCCTCTCTTTGTGTTCGGGGGCCATACGAATTTGATTATAGCCCGAGAAACCATCCATGAATGAGAACAGGGCGTGTTTTGCTGTATTATCCACTAGCATATCAATGTGAGGAAGTGGGAAGTTATCCTTCGGACTGGCCCAGTTCAGATCTCTATAGTCGACACACATGCGTACTTTGCCTCCTTTCTTCGGTACTGGTACAACATTGGCCACCCATTCTGGATAATGGGAGACACTTAGGAAACCTGCATCCCATTGCTTTTTGACTTCTTCTTTAATCTTCGATGTCATCTCCTGGTCTCATTCTTCTCAATTTCTGCTGAACTGGCTTGCATTCCGGCCTCACTGGTATGTGATGCTGCACTATGTCCGTGTCTAATCCTGGCATATCTTGATACGACCATGCAAAAATGTCGATGTAGCTTCTTAACAGCTCGATTAACTTCTTCCTGATGTCAGTAGCTATCAAAGACCCCACCCTCAATTCTTTTGGTTCGGCTGTTGTCCCCAAGTTCACTATTTCTACTAGGTCCTCACTTGGAATGGATAAGCGATCATCCTTTTCCAATAGACGTATGATCTCTCCCGGTAGCTCGGGTGTCTCCTCTACCTCATTCTCGTTAGCTTCAAATACGGGCTGCTCCCAGTTTGGACTTTGGTCAAACCTTTGGCATCTCGTTTCGCCTTCGCATAATATGTTTTCATTGACATTGTGATACCTGCTTATAAGAGAATGACAAGTTGGTAACCAAATATGATATGCATATGTTATGAATGGAATACGCCATAAAAGATTTTGCAAAACACATTTTATTGGAAGGTTTAAGGAAAAACAAATGTTCACAGCTTCAAAGTACATTAAAATAGAATACATTAAATCACAGCGACCCGTAAGCATTACATTATGGGGAGGTCTAGGCTGGTCCAATTGTTCAATGGTTGGTTAGGATCCTCTCGCACTAACTGAACCATCTCGCTTGGTGCATGCTCATTTGTGTCCAATACGGCTACAGTCCCCATCTTGGGTTCAGGTTGGCTCTTATGGATAAACCCTCCACTCCGGAATGTAACATTCAAGGGGGGGGGGGAGCTTCTCCTTTCTTCAGGTAATGGTCTTTTCTGCAACCTTGCCATTCAGATTTCCCTCTTCTTGGTAGCTTCCCTTTGTCTGTCAGCTTTTGTAGGGATGTAGCCTAGCCCAAACTTTTCGGTATTTTCTCGGATGGTCAGGTGTTTTTGAATCCCATGAGCTGTCAGGTCTAATCCTTGCCCCGGTTTGTACCCCTGTTTGATCATAGTGACGGCAACCATTTTTGCTGCCTTCGAGAGGCGATGGTCTGGGGCAGAAGCGATATTCACCATCTCAAAAGCCCAATAGGAGCATTCTGGCACATCTTCGTTGCTTTCAATTTAAGGAACTGATGCCGGTTTGGTGACGAGGAAACTTGTCTCTCCAGAGATGCAGATGAGCTGGTCCCCCATTACAAACTTTATCTTTTGGTGGAGACTTGATGGCACCGCTCCTGCCATGTGGATCCAGGGTCTTCCCAACAAACAGCTGTAATATGGCATGATGTCCATCACCTGAAATTCCACCGTAAAAGTAGTTGGCCCAATCATGAGCGAAATATCCAGAGTTCCCACCACGTCACGCTTTCCTCCATCGAATGCCCATACTTTCATCGTACAAGGACGCATATAGGATGCGTCGATTGGAAGTTGCTGCAGTATATGCACGGGCATAATGTTCAAGGCAAAGCCGTTGTTAATGAGTACTCGGGCTATGGTATGCTCCTTACATTTGACTGTAATGTGTAGAGCTTTTACGTGCCCCTTTCCTTCTTGGGGTAGCTCGTCATCTCCAAAGCTAATGACGTTGTTCATGATGAGGTTACTGGCGACTCCATCAACATTTGCCACTGAGACGGTCGGTGGAACGTAGGCTTGGCTTAGAACTTTCAGCAGTGCTTCCCGGTGAGGTTGGGAATCCATCATTAATGAGAGCAAGGAGATGTGAGCCAGTTGTCGACTTAGTTGATCCACAATATCATACTCGCTTTGCTTCATGAGTTTCAGAAATTCTGTGGTCTCTTGTTTAGTGATTGGTGTTCCTTTCCTTGTTGCCTCCAGTGTTGGCTCAATGTCTTGTTCGACAACCTTTTCTTTCCTTGCTTTGTCAATCATATCAGGGGCATAAGCCCGACCGCTCCTGGTCTTCTTTTCCGCTGCGGTGGCTCCCTGGACTACTTCACAATTGTAATTCCATGGGACTGCTTTATCGGTTTTATAGGGGAAAGGAGCAGGAACACCTATGGTGAGAGGTACAATTCCATGCGGTAGTTATGGGATTTCGGTTCTCTCCCCCTTGTCTGGCACGGGATTTGAGGCATGGATAGTGAGAGGCTTGATTCCATGTGGCAGTAGCGGGATCTCCAGAGCCTTCACATTTAAGACAAGGGGTGTTGGCACCCATGGCGATTTGTGTGGATCATCTCCTTGGATCATGTGGCTTTGGTTATCCGTTCCTCCTCTTGAGAATTCGATCATCGTTTGGTCCATGAGCCTTTGTACCATGCTAGCAAACCCGCTACAGTGTTCGATGTTATCCCCCCGTGATATTTTGTGATAAAGGCATTGTTTCTCCAACTCTGTCCCCTTCTCTGTCTTCAATGTGTCGGGAGCACGTATATATCCATATTCCTGCAGCAGGTTAAACAAGTAGCTTTTCTCCATTTGTATTTGTGAAACCTTCTCTAGCCGTCCTTGTGTTATGATACTGGCCACGTCATGGGAATGTTCTAGAAGTGGATTACTGTTCACATTTGGTGTCCCAGTCAGTGCGGAAAAATCCAGCCACTTTGCATCCTTCAATGCCTGAACCTTCCTTTTGAATGTTATACAATTCTCGATATCATGTCCAGCTCCACCTGCGTGATATTCACACCTGGCATCCGGCTTGTACCAGGCCAGGGGAGGAGATCTTATTTCTCCCAAGGGTATAGGAGTTACCATCCTTGCTTCTAAAAGCTTGGGATATAATTCGGCATATGTCATTAGAATCGGGTCAAACTCTTGTCGTGGTCGACGAGAAGCCTGATTCGCTCCTGCTTGCTGGGTCGGGGCTCTTGGTTGCCCCTGTCCTTGGAATGAGGCTCCTGATCCTTCCTGAGTTGCTGGCTTTGGTTGCTCTGCGTAAGGCGCTCTTGGTTGAAACGGATTTGGTGTCATCGGGTATGGAAATGGAACCCCTCCCTGTGGCAAGTATGGCATGAATTGGGGAGGTGGTGCAGGTGCAGCATAGGTAGCTACAGGTGACCCTCTATAGTACCCTGGTGCATGGTAGAATGTTGGTTATATCGGCGGGTGCGATGGGTATACCAGGTTGGTTTCATTTTCCTTCTTTTTTGTTGGTGGTTGAAACCATTTTGATGCCTCAGCTGCATCACCCTTTAGTTTTCCTCCTTTAATTCCACTTTTTACACGTTCACCGGATGTAACCAAGTCTGCAAAGCTGTTATAGACATTACCTACCAACTTCTCGTAGTATACGCCATTTAGTGTGTTGATAAAGAGTGGTGAGTTCTCTTTCGATAAGAGGAGGTTGGACCTCCACAACGGCCTCTCTCCATCTTCAGGCATAATCTTTGAAGTTCTCCTCGGATCCCTTTTCCATGGACTGCAGGGTTAGTCGATCCAGCGCCAACTCGGTGACATGTTTGTATTGTGCCAGGAAAGAGGTAGCCAAATCCTTCCATGTCTTAATGTGGTTTCCATTTAGTTGAAAGTACCAGCGAAGGGATGCCCCGGTTAGGCTCTCCTGGAAACAATGCATGAGGAGCTTGTCTTCACCGGCATAAGCAGCCATCTTTTGACAGTACATGGCCAAATGTGTCTTTGGACAACGGGTCCCGTTGAACTTTTCAAACTCTAGTATTTTTAATTTTGGTGGCAGCACCACTCCAGGGACTAAGCATAAGTCTTGTGGGCTGGTCATGCCATAGCTGTCAGTGCCTTCTACGGCTTTCAATCTTTCCTCGAGTCGGCGTAGAGCGGAAGACTCAACATTTTCCTGAGGAGCTGGGGAACCCACCACTTCCATTACATTTCCCGGTGCAGGCATAGTGAAATGAGTTTGATTTGGGGTTGGAGGTTGTGCCATAGCAGGATGGTATGTGGGCGCCTGGCTTGGAGCCAGGTTGGGTGACTGAACGGCCTCCTATCGTTGCTCTTGATGGTAATTGGTAGTTCCCCCTGTCAGAAGTCTTCCTCTTTCTTCAGTCAATTTTGTGAGCATTTCCATTATTGCAGACATTTGCCCCTGTAGGGTTTGTTGTGACTGTTCCAACCCCATGAGTCTGTTCTCTGTTTCTTCTGCCATTGGCTGCGGTTGAGGTATTTGATTTCGCCGGGATCTGAGATTGTAAGAGTGCGCAATCCTAGAGGCAGGCTGCTACCCACTTTGGTACAAGGGAATTTTTATTTGATTTTTCATTTGATATGCATGTATGCATGAATGTCTATGCAGAGGGTTAAAGAAACAAACAACTTTATTGCAAACAAAACACACAATACAAACACTCAATACAAACATACAATGCTGAAATGTCATGTAAAATGAAAGCTATCACTACATGATCTTAAGGCATTCTTCCAGTCATCTCCTAAGGAGCACGGCGCCCCTTTCTCTGGGGTGGTCATTCACCTACTTCCTCCCTCTGCTTCATTATCGTCTCGATCTGTTTTTCCCTCAGCTGCAGCCTTTGAAGAGCTCCTTCTAGAGATGCTTCTAGCCTCTGGATCTGCTGCCGTAAAGTCTGATTCTCCTGGAGGATAGCCTTCATGTCTGAAGTTAGCTATGGCTTGTGTTGTGCCCTCCAAGACATGTATGCGGGGTAAACACCAGGTTTTGAGCTGTTAGGTTGGATCTTGTGTGGTGTGGACCATGCTTGATACATCTTCTTGCCTTCTTCTGTGAGCATGGTTCTGCTGTAAGTGAAGTCACACTCTTCCATGCCAAAGAGCACGGGAATAATCTGATGACGCCCTACTTGTTTTCCCACCTGCAGTAGTGCATATGCAGTTCCTCCCCAGGGGCCTAAAAGTGGAACCCAATTGTAGTCCCCGCAGCTATATGTCATGGAGACCACCGACATCCAAGGAGCAGTCCAGGTAATGTCAGCTTCTGTGAGGTTCTCCAATTTCTTTTTCTAGCTTTCAAAGTCTTTTGGTAGGCTCCACTTGCTGAGCAGAATATCTAGTAGTGTTGTGGCTGGTACTTGATAAACAGCAGGGAAACGATGAACATTACAGGGGAAATGACCTTGCAACCAGGTACATAGGAGAGGTAGGCACCCCATGAACTGTCCCGAGCCTTTACTCCTCAGGTAAGTAAGAGATCAGATGGTTTCAGCCAAGATAGCAGGAGTAGGGTCACATCCTTTGAGCACCTGCTGGACCAAATCTACAATTGCCCCATCGATGTGGGCCGGTATCCTCGGGAAAATGACTAGCCCATATATAGCTAGTGTAAGCGGTTGTGTGCCTCTCGTTCATTGCGTCTGTATTATTTCTTTGATTGTTGCCCATGGAAGATATTCTCGCCCACCGTAGGTTGTGACCGCCGGTGAGTCCCATACTGGCTTTCCCATAATCTCAGCAAAGGCCCTTCGACATGACCTTCTGGGCTCAGGTAGATAGATCTTCATTTTGTTTTCCACGGGGATGTCCAATAATCTTCTGTATTCTTCTATTGTGGGAACCAGATCTATGTCGTTGAAGTCAAAGCACCGCCCCCAAGCATATCTGTATCGGCCAGTAGCTCGGTCACATGGAGCAAATCCCCAAACTGTTGTATGTATATGCTTTTCCTTTCGTCTGACCACTGCCTCCATATTGTCTGCACCTCCTTAGTGTAGTCCAGCTGATCTTCTATGATAACATGCTTTGCCTTGTGGGTTTCCCTTGGTGGAAAGTCTCCAAGGCGAAGTTAAATGTCTCCGGATGCATGGGCCACCACTGCGACAGCCTCCTTGTCCTGAGGGCCTTTTAGGAGATGACTGAAAGTTGCCATGCCTATATGAATGTTGTGTTATGCATGGTGACAGGTTAGGATGACAGGTTAATATATATCAAGGCAGTTAGACAGGAAAAAGAATAAACCAATAGAAAAAAGACAGCTAATATGTGCAGGGAATGACTTAAGGACTACCCTGCAAAACAAGGGTTAGCATGGAATGAGGAAACAAAGTGTGGGTCAATGCCCCTGATGGGCTTCTATTGCTACACCTATCTTATTCGTTGGTTCCCAAACTTCCTCAATAGAGGGCTCCGTACACCATGGGATTTACCGGAGGGGATCTTAAAAGGACGTGCCTTAAAAGAACCTCAAGCTTGAGTGAGGAGTCCGAGGCCCCATTGCGGATAATGATCAACTCGCTGGCGACCGTACTGAACCTCACTAACCTAAATTGTGCTAAACCCGGGTATAGGGTTATGCATGAATGCAACAAGTATGGAAAGCAGTAAATCACAACTATCATGGTAATTAAAGCGTATAAATAAATCACAGTTTAAAACGATAACTGTATAAAAAATAAGTAAATCACAATTATATCTAAAAAAACAACTTAGCATGATAGTTAAATATATACAACAGTACAATTAAATATAACCTCCTAATCTTAGTTCTAGACCTAACTCTCTAAAGTGTTCATTGTCCCCAGTAGAGTCGCCAGCTGTCATCACTGGTTTTCGTCCGGGTCCATTTGGGGTGAGCTCAAACTAAACCAATGGTGAGAAATTTAGAGTCGCCACCAACTGTTTTTGGGGTACAGTTGGATACCCTCTATTTTGAGTAGTTTAAAGTGTGTGATCTACGTTATCAGAGAAGGGTTCGGGAATTGGTTACGTGTAGGGAAGGATTAGCACCCCTACAGCGCCCTTTCAGTATTTAATTTAGGAGGAGGAGGTTTTTATTTTTGTTTGTACTGCCATGACTGGGTTAAGTTTCCTAAAGAGTCTATGATTTTTATTTGGCTAAGTTATTTGTTAAAGTTATGGTTAAAATTGATTTACCCTAAATCCCTAAAGGGAATCCTAAAAGTTTTGGGTTTTTGTTTGAAGTGAAGAATGAGATCCTACAGGTTGATGTTGGTTTTTGGTTTTGCTCTTGGAAATTGAAGTCCTAAAAAATGTTTTTTAATTTCCCTTTTTTTTGGTTTGGGTTAAAAAACATACACATTTTTTTAATTGGAGTCATTTTTGTGTTTTTTTTTTGCTGAAAAAAAGGAACTGGAACGAGAGAGGAGGGAAAGGGGATGCAGGGGTGATGTTTGATTGCAGAATAGCAGAAAGACTGGGCGTTTTTTTTTAGGATGAATCTGAGAGAGGATGGCAGTCAGGGAAGCGTTTTTTTTTTCTTTGCGTTACCTCTCTCTTTTTTCTAGATTTTGGATTTCTCTCTTCTTTTTTCTGGATGGATGAGTGATCTCTTTCCCTTTTCTGTCTTTCTCTTCTTTTTTTTGCTCTCTCTGTTTTTTGCTCTCTCTGGTTTGCAGGTTTCTTTTCCCACGATGATGGCTCTCTCTGTGTGTTTTTTTCACGATGATGGCTCTCTTTTTTTCTCTTCTCCTCCTCTTTTTTTTTTTAAGGGACAGACGACTGCATCTTAAAGGGCTGCAGAAAATTTTTGGCTGGATTGTCATTAATTGCAGCATTTAATGATGTATTATTGATTTCCTTATTTTTGTCCAGGTTTTGTGCGATCTGTCGGGTGGTCTGGCGACTTGCAGCTCGTGATTGCCTTTTTTAATGTCTTCATTTAGCACATGTGACCGATAGGTATTCAAAAATAATTCTTTGTCAGATGGCCAGCGCATAAAACAGGTCTCGTGAACAACCAATGAGAGAAAAATGAAGCCAGCGAGAAAAGCCAACGAGAAAAGCCATCAGTGACGGTCAAGGGGTCAGAGGCTCGAAGTGTCGGCAGGGTCGAAGCTTCAATGGGTCGAAATTTCAGTGGGGCGAAAGTCAATGGTCAATGGGTCGAAGTGTCGGCAGGTCGAAGGTCAACGGTCAACGGGTCGAAGGCTTACAGGCGTTGCAGGTCAAGGGTCGATGGTCGGAGTGTCGACAGCGGGGCTTCGAGGGTCAAGGGTCGAAGGGTCGAAGGTTGGAGTGTCGGCAGGTCAAGGGGTCGTAGGTCGTGTGTCGAAGGCATCGCAAGTCCTGGCGTCGTAAGTCTCGAGGCGTCGCATCTTCACAAGGTTCGAAAGCCCGAAGGGGCGAGTCGTAAGTCGGAGTGTCGGTAGCGAGGCTTCGAGGCTTCGATGCTTCGAGGCCTCGACGTTTCGAGGCTTCGAGGCGTCGAGGCTTTAATGCTTCGGGGCTTTGAAGGTCAATGGGTCGAAGTGTCGACAGGTCAACGGTCAACGGTCAACCTCGAAGTTTTTTTTTTTTTGAACTTTTAATTACCTTTTTACCTTTACCCATAATGCAAAAATGGACAACCTTTTAGGGATTGTTTGGGAAGACCCATATTCGCCTATATAGACATTTTAGAGAATTCCGCATGATCACTTTTTCGGGCTGTTTGACCAGGGGCATTGACCGTCTTTTGGCAAGTTTGACTTTTTGCAACGAAAGTTGTTTTGGCCATAACTTCTTCATTTTAAATCAGAATGGAGCTCGGTCAAGTGCGTTATTCTCCAAATTTCTTCCTCTATCCCTTGATTTTGGTCATGGGGTGCTTCAAAGACTTGTATCAGAAGTCATTAATTTTGGACTCCCCCGTCCGTGTCAATTGTATCCATCTTGTGCAAATTGGGGTAAACCATTCCTTGGAAGTATGGGGTCATTGTGGACCTGTTCAACAAGGTATATGGCATGGGCAGAAAGGTATATCAAATGGGGTTAGTATGTCCAACCCAGACAAAATGGGGTCCAACAATGGCCATTTGACAAAGCTGCTTTTCAACGCCTGTCGGTCACATGTGCTAATAAAAACTTAAAAAAAGACAATCACGAGCTGCACAGGTCGCCTTTCCTTCCGAAAAAAGGTAGAATCTAGAAATAAAAAAATTATAACAATAATAATATAGCATTAAATGTAGCTATTAAGGTGATGCAGCCAACACCATTAAATCCAATCTTCTGTCCACATGAAAAAAAGGGGGGGATACACACGCCTAGACATTGATTACGCCCAAGCTCTTCCCTTTCCCCAAAGTCTTCATGTTAAAAAAAAAAGCCCAAGCTCCTTCCTAAAAATGCCCCAATCGAGAGATTACATTCAAAACACCCATGAAAATCCAAAAAAAAAAAATAAAATCCCAAGAGCTTTTCTCCAATCCTTCCCCAGTTCCAATCCATCTTCGGCGTCAATTTCAAATTTCGGCCAAACTCCGGTGCACTACACAGGGTGAGTTCACAGCTTTCCACCGAATTTGGAGGTTCTTCCCGCACTACCGACGCCAATAGGAGAGCTCGTACATGGTGATCAATAAAGTCAATTCAGCTACCTTTACTATTGTTTGTTTTTTATTGTTTGTTTTCGTTTCACTTATTTGTATTTTGTTTTATTTTCATTTTTATTCGTTTTTTTGTTTCCTCTCTTTTAGCGATGTAATCATTTTTATTTTGCTTGTTTGTTTTGTGTATTTTATTGTATATACTTATAATATGTAAAAAAAAAAAAAGAAAGCTAGAAAAAAAAAGAGCAAAAAAAAAGAGATGAAAAGAAAGAAGAAGAAAAAAGAGTGGCTTTATTTTTGTTTATTTGCAGATGTCATAATCACACACTCCACGTTTATTTTGATGTATGTGTTCATTACTTTGATATCCATTTGTAACATGTGTGACTTTGAGTTTTCAAAACAAAACAAAAAAGAAAAGTTTTCACCAAAAAAAAAAACAACAAACAAAACATTTTTAACAAAAAAAAAACCGCAAAGCATTTTTTAACAAAAACAACAAAACAAAACAAAACAAAAAACCAAAACAAAAAATTGTTACTAAAAAAACAAAACAAAACAAAGACATAACCCTTGGATCTCATTTTTCACTTCAAATAAAAAGCCAAACAAAACTTTTAAGATTTCCTTTAAAATTTTAGGATAAACTAATTTTAACCATAACTTCGACACATAACTTAGCTAAATAAAAACACACAGTAATTTCTAGGAAACTCAACCCCAATTACAGTAATGAAAATAAATAAAAACCTCCTCCTTCAAAAATAGATACCGAAAGGGCGCTGTAGGGGTGCTATTCCTTCCCTACACGTAACCAACTCTCGAACCCATCTCTGAGAACACAAACCATATTTTTACTACTCAAGGTAGAGGGTATCCAACTGTACCCTAAAAACTATTGGTGGCGACTCTAAATTTCTCACCATTGGTTCAGTTTGAGCCCACCCCAAACGGGCCCGGACGAATACCATTGATGATAACAACAATAATGTATTTTTGATAAATGTCATTCGACTCTGCAATTTTAGGTTTTGGTTTTGGATTTTTCATTCTGTCGCCACCACACACACACACACACAGAGAGAGAGAGAGAGAGAGAGAGAGAGAGAGAGAGAGAGAGAGAGAGAGAGGGAGAGAGAACACTTGTGATTGATCATTGCCGCTGCGTTCTTGGTAGAGGGGGGCGCCTATTGGAGTGCAGCAAGTAGCGAGGAAGATCCTAACGCAATCGGATTTGAGGTAGGTGGTTCTGTCTCATTGGATTTGTTTCAAAGGTAGTGAAAATTCTAAATATTGAGATTTCGAATTCCATTTTGGTAAACCGGTCAGGGGCCATTGCATTGTGATGAGTGACCTTAATACCAAAATATATAGAGATTTATGGATTTATATGTGTATATATGAGTATATTGTGTTATGACATTTGAGTATAGATGCTTTGGTAATCCATTAAAATGGGTAGATTAAATATATATCCATTTTCCTTAAGATGTTATATATCTGAGTTTAGATAAGTATCTATTGTATCTATTCGTTTTTGTTGTGATGTTGTATATATGAGTATCTTGTGTTATGCATTGAGTATTGGGATATATGTGTGAAAATCAATACTCTGTAATAGTGATGCGTGATGAGATGCTTGTGTATGTACTATTTTATCTGGATATGAGAAATTGAGGTCCCAATGAGGGACAATTTTGGATTGGACATATGAGAAATTGAGGTCCCAGTAAGGGACAGTCCTGGATTGGACATATGAGAAATTGAGGTCCCAATGAGGGGCAGTCCTAGATTGGACATGAGATTATTGAGGTCCCATTGTGGAGAAAGTCCTGGAATAGACATGAGTTGTTGAGGTCCCCTTTAAAGGGATGGTCCAAAAGTGGACTCGAGTGTTATTTTTTTAATTACACTACACTGCACATATCCACACTGAGCTATGGTTTGCTCACCCACCTTTAATGTCTTTTCTACAGGACCTAGCAGGCGTTAAGAGATCTCACTGCTGAGGAGCATGTGTGTTTGATTTGTTATTTTGTTTAAAATACTGTAACTGTTGAGAACTCATGTATTAGTCTGAGATTGGTGTATTTATTTGAAACACCGTGTTTTGGGCTGGTGACCCTGTTTGTTATGTGACATAGTTTTATTACATGAGTGGTTTTTCTGATATGGTTTGTGCATGTCATGTATGAGATTGTAGCAGGTTTCGGGTAGCACCCTTGTAAAAGCCTTATTAGGTGACCATTCACAACCCCTTGTCCTCTTGGGTGCGAGGCATGGGGCATCACTAACCGGTTTCTCGGTGTTGGGAAATCCGGGGTGTGATAGATGGTATTAAAGCACGGTCTAGTTGGCCTAGGGTATTGGGTGGATTGGTTAACTTGAGTCCTTTGGAGGAGCCTAGAGGGACATGGCTGATCAACATGGTTCTCTTTGAGCCTCTAAGGTGTACTTGGGGTAGTCCAGTCCTGTGGTACATGCATTGGCATTAGGGCACTCGTTACATCTTCAGTGAACTTGTTGCTTCTGTGTGATTATGTGGATAGTTGAGTATGTTTACTTTTGATGCATTGTGGTATGTATGAAACCTTACCATATGATGAGGCATGAATTGGTTGAGTACTTGTGTAGTGTGAATAAACTGAATAGTGATAATATTAATGTTCTCAGAATGACTATGTGAGATATATGAATGATTGAGCATGTGCCTTTGTATCGTATTGTGTGGAATAAGCGATGTTGTGTTCAAGATGATGAGATATTCACTTGTGTATAAATGATATGAGCAATGTGATAATGTGTGAACTTGTATAGTTTGTGAAATGTGAATTTATGATTTGTATGGTGATAGTGCATGTTTTGACATATATTGGAAATATAGGATTTGATGAAGCTGCCAAAATACAGTCTAAGTCTGAAGACTCGAAGATCCGAAGGTTGCAAGGTCAAAGAGTCGAAGTTCATAGCAGCAAAACTATCACGGGACATATTGGCAAGAGGTTTGTAGACTCGTAGGGTCTGGAGACTCAAACCAAAATTGTGACAGAACACATTGCGACTCGTAGATCCAAGGTCGAAGGTCGTAAAGTCGAAGTGCGTAAAAGAGGGAGTTACTGCAAGCGTGAATAAATTCAGAGACTCACAGAGTCGAAGAATTCTAAAGAATAGTAACCAACTTTGAGTGACTTGAAGACTCGAAGCCCGTAGAATTGTAGAGTCCCTAAAAGCGCCTAAGTCAATTAACAAAATGTAAAGTAGACTAGTAGACTCCAGGGTTGTAGAGTCGAAGCCTTGGAACACTATTAAGAAAATAGGACTCGTAGACTCGTAGGTCGAAGGTCGAAGAGTCAATGCATTTAAGACTGGCAAACAAAATTGCAACTGTAACTCAAAGGCTCATAGAGTCGTAGACTCAAGGGTTGTAGAAACAGATACAGTTAATCTACAGAAAGTGTCAGACGTCACAAACTCAGGGATCTTGAAAGCTAAGAGTTATAACTGAAGGGTCAAAGCCGTAAAGTCAAAGACTCGAAGAATACAGAGACTCAGTTTTATGAGCAACCGCGAAAGACTAAGAATGTACATGCAAAGTCTAAGACTTGTAGAGTCGAAGATTTTTAGGGCCAAAGACTCGTAGAATCAATGATCCTATGGTCACTCTGACCCATTGATGGTCGAAGAGCCTCATAGTCAAGTAAAGTAAACTGAGCGACCCGAAGGTCATAGACCCACAGAGCTAGGGTCATAGATTCACAACTATAACAACAGGTAGGTTAAGTACACTACGAAGAAGTCACTCTAAGAGCCATTAGTAGAGTCATAAACTCGCAGAGTCATAGCCTTACAGTTAATTGAGTGACACAAAAGACCTAATCTAACCTGAACTCTAGCCTCGTTTTTCTTCTTGACTCGAAAATATGTGAGTCATAGACTCGCAGAAATTAGCGCTGTAAAGCCTGAAGCCAACTTCCGCAACTTCTACAAACTGTACTCTAAATCTTCGAGTCATCAAACTTACGAGGCAAACGTGCAACCCTAAGCATACCCTAAGTATACTAACTTAGCGATATCGTCAACTAGGGTTTGTACAGTAAGCGTGCGCTGTTCTGAGCAGTTGAGCGCATTTAATGACGCATTAATTTTTGCCAACCACCATTCATGGATGAACGACCAAGATCGACTACTTGCAAATACGTAGTATGGGCATCTGATCTGTAAATCAAAGCAAATCAACCCATCCCCTGATATCCCGCATTTTCAGTGGCAGGAAGTCAGTCTGTCGGGATGGAAAACAAGGCACACAGCACTTTAACCTTAAAATATATTTCCCTCACATACTAAACGACAAAAACAGGAGTTTAACCTCTCTCTCTCTCTCTCTCTCTGAAAGCATGGAATACACAGAACACTAGATAAAGGATTCTGACACACATTAAGATAATAATCTTTTGCAGAATTGAGAGCAAGGGTTCCAACGCTAGAGAGAGAGACTCCGAGAGAAAGAACTTTGAAGTGTTGTGTGCCGCGTTGACCTAGAACAAGAACAAGCCTGTTGATTAATCACCAACTCTTGTTCATCAAACATCCAACACTATCATCGAGCCTAATCTCAGTGTTATTTCCCACAATCTAAACTATGATTGTTCATTTCGGTTATATCTAAGATCTGTTCTGCAATGAGCATTTACTCCCATCTCATATTTATCTGATAGTTCATTAAGTCTCACATTATCACTCACATTACTATTGCCATCTTCTCCATTAATACTTCCATCAAAATTATCCCTAGAAGTAGCATAAACCAGCTAACAGTCTAGCTTCCGCGATCAAAGAAAGTCTATTTAGCCCCCCCCCCTAGACTCACTTTGGGACTTATAATTGGTATCAGAGTAGTTCTACAATTCAGTAGAGATCCCTAAATGGCCGACATGGATTCCAACAGTGTAGCTCTAGCTCCAGAGCACGCTCCAATTCCTATTAAGGAACCATAAGCCAGTCCTGTCCAGAAGAAGGACCAACTGGAGACCAGGAGCAAGAAGAACTAAGCACCAACAACAATAAGAAAGAACAAGGAGACTTCTACGACGTCCTGCCTGGCTCATCCTCCCAAGTACCTATGTGCACACCCACGTGCTTCTCCAAATGGAAAGTGAGAATGAGAGCTCACCTAGACATGCTTGACACTTATCTCTAGGAAACGATAAAGAACAGGCCTTTCACCCCAAAGAGTTTGCAGAGAGGCCGGTTAATGACAAAAGACCTAGACAGTTGGTCTAAGGTGGAGTAAAGGAAAGTAAAACTCGGCTTCATAGCAAAAGCCATACTTTTCTCTGCACTCGATGACGACATGTTCACGAATGTGCAGGATCTTGAGACTACGAAGGAGGTATGGGACAAGCTATGTCTCATTTATGAAGGAGATGAACAGATTCAGGACAACAAGATCTCCATGCTCAAACAAGAGTATGAAGCCTTCAGATATGAACCGAAGGAATCACTGGACAGTATCTATAAACAATTCACAGGTTTGATTCAACGGATAAAGACTTATCATGTTGAGATCTATTAGAAGGACAAAAATGATAAATTTCTGAGATCTCTACCTTTGAGACTGTTGATCAAGATATCAACCATCCGTCAGCTGAAGGAATGAAAGACTTGTGCCTTGGAAGCACTATATGGGGACCTTAAGACTTTTGAAATACAGAAAGAAGAACTTGAGTCATTTGAGAACCCTTCCAAGAAAATGGAGAAGTCTGTTGCCTTTAAGGCAGCTACTGAACCAAGGGAACCTTCTTCTTCAGAACAAGAAGATGAGGCTGAAGAGCTTGATTTAGATAGCGCCTCAGATGAAGAGGTGGCATTTCTGATCAAGAAAATGCTGAAGAGAAGGGGGGACTACAGGAGGAAAGCAAGGTAGTCATCCTCATCCTTCTCTAAGGGAAAGGATAAGGAGAAGTTGCAGTTTTACCACTGCAATAGGCCTGGCCACTTCGCTACTGACTGTTATAAGTTGAAGAGGGAGAAGAAGGAGGTAGCTGAGCAGAAGAAGAAGACCAAAGGCTCCTCAAGTAGGAAGGATGACAAGAGGAAGAAGGCTCTTGTCACCAACAAGTTCAACAGCGAAAGTGAGGAGGAAGAAGAATCTTCTGATGAAGAGAAGAAAGAAAAGGGTCTTATTTGCTTCATGGCTGACAACTCACCTCCCCTCAAGGTAAGAACCTACGAACAGCTCTACATTGAATATGAAGATACCTATAGAGCTCTAAAAGACATAAATGAACAATTTCTCCTTATGAAAGCTGACAAAGAAAGATATTATTCTAAACTGGAAAGGCTTTCATGTGAATATAAAGACTCTATAGATGATTATGAAAGAACAAAGAGAATATTAAGAGCTAAAGTGAGTGAGATAAGAAGCACACACGATGATCTTTTGGACAGACCTGGACAATTGAAAATGGCTAATAAAGACATCGATAGGCTTGAAAAGGAACAAGCTGAAACCAGAGCCGAACTGGAGAAAGAAAGACAAATCAGTAAAAAGTGTGGCAAGATTCTTCTGAGATTGCAGCCCACTTTAGGACTACTCTAGATCTCAAAGGTCTAGCCTTAGGTCTAGGTTTCTCTGAAGACCAAGTAGCCAACGCCCAGACTTTCCCTATGCAGACCAAGTGTCTTGCTGGCTTTGTTCCTGCTGGTAGTGTGCTCCTTGATTGTAGAAAAGAGTTATCAATGGCTATTACTAGTCCACCCAAACCAGTAACACCCGAACTCAAAGATAAAGGTACTATTGCATCTCAAGACGGTGATGCAGTAGTTGATAGAGAAGAGCTGAAAGATGAACCTTTAGTCAACCTGTCCTCTACATCCCAACGCAAGGGTAAGGGTGTAGTAATCCCAGAGACCAACCCAAGTAGTTGCACTGCTATGTTTGAGACTGGTTCATCCAGCAAGGATGTTTCCTCCCAGCCCAAGTTTGTCCCTGGTGATAGAGTTAAGAATGGTCTAGGATATGAAGAAAAACCTACAAAGCCTCTTAACACTCCAACCAAACCCTTGAAGTAGAGTGTCCAACCCAAACCTGTCATCTGCCCCGTCTGCTGTGAAGTTGGACACCTTTCCTATCAGTGCAGATATGTAATGACCCGTGTTTTGGGATGTGTGGAGTTAGTCATAGTTTTGCCTTTTGAGTGGCAATTTTCTAGTTTTTGGGGAACTTCTACTCATGGACTTCAGGCAAATCATTTTATTTACCAAATAGGGAACTTTTGACGAAATAGGGTAGCTTAGGAAGACAGAAATAGAGTGCATGTCATATGGGGCATTATGACGTGTAAGGTTTTTATTGCATGCCTGCCTTCTACATAATGCAAGGAAACTTGGGGTAAAATTTCATAGCATTTGGAGCTGCACGTCATATGAGGATTTGATGTGCATTATGGCGTGCAGCCATATTTTTGTACCGTCACCTTGGTTTTGTTATTCTAATTATCTTTTTCCAAAGGACCATGTTGGAATATGAGTATTTTGTCTGGTATGGATGCGAAAAGGCTGTAGCATGTGCGATCAAAACTACGTCGTTTTGATGCTGGGTTTCACTTAATCAAAACTACGTCGTTTTGATGTCGTGGTGTCTATATAAAGGGGTTCAGGCTTAGGTTTAGGGTTCTTTGGCTTCTTTTGCCATCATAGCCGCCGCAGAGAGAGAGAGAGAGAGAGAGAGAGAGAGAGAGAGAGAGAGAGAGAGAGAGAGAGAGAGAGAGAGAGTGAAGGAGGGAACCTCCGGATCGTTGCCATGGTGGTTCGCGTGGGTGGACAGTGTCTATCGTGGAGGCAGGAGCAAAAGGACACTTGCAAGGTAGGGGTTCTGTCTTCTTGTACCTAATCCGGGGTTAGGCCCTGTGGTGAATGAACTGTTAGATATCGTTATTGTTGCTATATTATTTATATGTAAATTCATATAGGTGTGACCTCCTATATGAATGTTGGCCTTCAATGGCGTGTTGTTTGGATACATGTCTATTTGCATGCCAAGTGTTTGAGATTATGCCTGTGAGGCCACACATGTTAAGTGTTTGAAAGTATGCCTGTGAGGCTGTGCATATTAAGTGTTTGTTATTATGCCTGAGTGACTGTGCATATTATGTGTTCGCTGTTATGCCGGAGTAACTGTGCCTATTATGTGTTTGATGTTATGCCTGAGTGCCTATGTATATTGTGTTTTCTGAAACCCGGTGGCTGTGGAAGCCCGGGACTGTTTTGTGAAACCTGGTGGCTGTGGAAGCCCGGGACTCTTTTGTGAAACCCGGTGGCTGTGGAAGCCCGGGACTGTTTTGTCAAACCCGGTGGCTGTGGAAGCCCGAGACTATTCTTAGAACCCAGTGGCTGTGGAAGCCCGGGACTATTCATGTGTTAACCTATGTGGCTGTGGACCTGTAAGCCTGTGTGGCTGTGGAAATGATTGTATTTGCTGATGTGGCTTGTTATTATATCTGTTGAAATAATTGTATCACGACACTGCACTTGTACACATGGCATGTAGATGCTAGGAGCATGGGATGGGTTAGGGAGACATGATCCCTACTGAGCTGTGGTTGCTCACCCCTCCTACCGTGTTGTTTTCTTTACAGGGACCTACAGGCGTTAGGTGGGAACACCAAGGTGGAAGACATGCTTGTGGCTTTGCTTACTGTTATTTGTGTTTTGTTGTTTCTGTGAGAGTTTTGTAACCCCAGCGGGGAGATTGTAAATGAGGAGTTAAATGTAATAAAAACATGTTTGGTTATGTTTATAATGGTTTGTACTTAATATATATATATATATATATATATGAGTGTCTCTCTGAATTTTTGTTGTGGAATGTATGGTGTCCTGTGTGGGCATATTGTATCCTAACCCCTTTATCCAAACTCGGGTAAAGGGAGAGTCACGAACCGGTTTCCTCGGGTTGGAAATTCAGGGCGTGACAAGATACTACCCTAAGTATCTTAAAAATGAGATTGCCACAAAAATCAGGGTGAGTCTCAATCAGTTAAACATTTCAAAAAATTTGCAATATCATAACTCTGATAGGAAGAAAAAGAAAACCAGGCTCACACAGGTTACCTCATCAAAGAACATAAAGACTAAACTTGTGAAGAAAACTGTCAAATATGTGCCTAACCAAGTTGCCAAAGGTAACAATAAGGAAGGAAAACGTGCAGAAAACCCAAAGGTCAATCCTGCTAACAAATCTAATGATGTATCATCTAAGTTAGCATGGAAAATTAAATCTGCTCCTACTTATTGGAAACCTAAATTGTCAACTACAACTTTTACTTACCCAAAGCCCAATCATAATTGGGCCCCCAAGACTTAGTTACTTGTTGTGCAGGAACAGGTACATGAAGCTGAAAGTAGCCACCGGAAACACAAGATCAATTCCAGCTAGTGGTATCTTGACAGTGCCTGTTCTGTACACATGACAGATGATGCCTATCTGTTAAGTGAAGTGAGGGAGGTTGTAGCTTCATCAGTCACATTCGGGGATAACAAAAAGGGTAAGATTATTGGTAAGGATACTCTCTCAAATGGTTTTGTTTCAATTCAGAATGTGTCAGTTGTTCAAGGTCTCAAACATAACCTATTGAGCATAAGTTAATTGTGTGACAAAGGTTATGAAGTTTTGTTCACTAAGCACACCTGCATAGTTATTGATCTAGTCTCTAAAGAGGTAAAGCTAAATGGACATAGACAAAGCAATGTCTATAAATTGGTCTTCGGCAATGCTCATGTAAAGTCTGAAGACTTTGCAAGTCCCACATCGGCTGGGGAGGAGAACGAAGCGTGCCTCTTAAGAGGGCGTGGAGACCTCTCCTAGAACGAGGCCTTTTGGGGTGCCTGTGTGGCACTACCAAGAATAAAATCGGGGATTGGGCTTGGGCCCTGAACTGGACAATATCATGCTACGGAGGACTTGGGCTGTGATTCAGTAGCATCTTACCTTGTTTGGTGGAGCCAATTTAGGTGTGACCTTCTTCCCCGTGCATGGGAGTTGATGGTATTTGCATGATTGTTGATATTTTGATGTTGTTTTGTTTGGTTACTTTATTTGTGATTGTTGCATGGTTGATGTGCATTTCTAACATGTAGTTATGACTCAAAAAGCATTGTGTACTTGTTATGGTTTTTGGGGAATATTGGTTATATAAGGGTAGGTTGTTGGACTTTGGTTATACAATGTTTGATTACGGTGGCGAGTTTATCCTATTAATTTGAGTTGACAGTGCTTTGTTTGATTTTTGGGTTCCAGTGTTAATCCTTATTGTTTTTGGTTCTATTAGATTGGTTACTTTTGGTGGTGATGTTGGCACCAGTTGGAGTAATTTTAAGGTAGTATGTGGCCAGTGGTGGAGTTGTTGGTATGGTTTGTTTCGTTAACGATTCGTTATGATGGTTATTTGGCGGATTAATTACAAGGAGTTACTGGTAGTGGTTCGATATTGGGTATTGGGCGTGCAGTGGTTGTGCGTGCTGCAAATTGTTAATTTGATTGGTTGTTGGATTTTGATAGGTGATCGTATCGACTATGATTCGGTGATTTATGTTGAGGTGTCCATTTAACCTTATTGTCGTGACCATGGTTATCCGTAGTCTAGAGTTACCATAGGAGTTAGGTGAATTTATGCTATGTTCCAAGTGACTTAGCAAAGGATGTGTTACCCGAATATCTAAGCCTTGTTGCGTTGGCGAGGGATCATAAATAATTTATAGAAGGATGATAACCCCCCTCTCATTATGTTGAATGGGCAGTGAATGCGTTGTAAGTTCAAGGGAATGTGAATCGGTGACCGTATTGTTGCTTCGTAATGGCTAATAGCATGTCCTCAAGCATTGGGCTGGTCGGTGAACCAAGTGTTGCCTTAATAGTACAAATGGTTACTAGTTAAGTGGGTTTTCGGATCCTAACATTGCGGTAAGAGACCCTTATCGTTAGGATTATTGGTTAGTTCGTCTTTTCGGGGACGAAAAGTCCTAAGGGAGAGAGAATGTAAGGGTTATCCTGATATCATGTTATGTGAGTGTTTGTTTTATGCTATTTTTGTTTGTCTATGTTGTTTTATGATTGTATTCATGTGTTTATTTATTGCTTGAGAGCACATGCTAGTTTCGGTCTATGGTAGATATTGTTTTAGCTCACCGCTTGTGGGTTAGTAAATTTGTAAGATGGTTTGGGTGTGGCAAATTAGTTGCAATAATTGTATTTGCATGAGTGAGGCCTTGGTTGGATATTGAGGTCTATGCCGTTTTATGGTGATAGTTGTGACATTTGAGTCAGTTGTCTTTTCAAGGATAAAAAGTTCTAAGGTGGGAAGGATGTAAGAACTCGTATTTGAATGACCATGTAAGTTGATTTATTATTGAGGATGATAATATTTAAAATGCGATGTGATTGTCGACGTGAACGTTTTGGCTGTAAGTGGGCTTAGTTTGGACTCTAGAGTCCCGCGAGAACATTTTAGTATTTTGAGTCTATTATTATTAATAATACAACTATTTAATATTTTGAGTTTGTTATTATTATTATTATTATTATTGTCATTATTATTCCTATAATTATTATTATTATTATTTATAAGTTAAAAGAAATAAATTAAATTAAAAGGTATATAAGAGATTGAAAGAGAAAAAAAAAGGGTAAGAAAAGGAAAACCCTACATTCTTGCGTGTGCAGTCCTTGTGAAGGAAAAAAGCAGAGAGCAGCCGTTCCTAATGTTCAAGCTTAATCCAGGTAGGTGATCCTTGTCTTCTCGTTATTTGATTGTATGAACTTAGGAAGAAATAA
Organism: Taxillus chinensis; assembly: GCA_023512835.1. Lineage (NCBI taxonomy): Eukaryota > Viridiplantae > Streptophyta > Magnoliopsida > Santalales > Loranthaceae > Taxillus > Taxillus chinensis. The sequence continues at coordinate 49,321,837 of CM042092.1, read as the reverse complement.
TGTTTAATTTTATATATTGATAAAAGCTGAGTTATATATATATATATATATATTATATATAGTCGGTCTTCCCTACCCCCTTCCTCCTCTTCACGTTCTGCTTTCAGAGATTTGGTGTATCAGTGGTCAACCCATATTTTCTGTCACGGCTTCCGAAATCCCTGTACCCTTATTTCTTTTTAATAACCTATCAGATTATTATTATTGTCGTGAGCGGCATCATGCCAGGCCAGTCGGTCTGGCCTTCCAGTGCGACAACCCCATGACTGTCGTGCAACAGTCTGGTCGACGACTCAACGGCAGAGCCAGCCCTGCAAAACCCTTTCTTGGTGGAGGGTGGTGGCAGACGTGTTTATATATATATATACATATATATGTATGTATATATCACATCTGATTTTCAACACCCAGTTCGTGGGCTAGGTATATTGGTCAGATAAGCTGCGGTCCATGTTTTCGATACTGTCACTGATCAATTCGGCCGTGGGTTTCTAATTAGCCACTTCTTTGGGATCTTCAATTTTATTATTATTACTTAATCCTGCAGGTTTGGTTTCCACACCCCGCTTGGGTTGGGTCGGCTACTTCCATATGTTATTATTGTTATCAATATCCCAGATTTTATTATTAACATTAACATCATGGTTGTAGGCCTGGTTTCCCATTATTATTACCAATCTTCCATTATTATTTATATTATCATCATTACTCTCTTATTATTAGCCTTGCTTGTCTCTCTCTCCCCATAATGTTCCAACCTGTACGACCCAAATGCCACACAAGGAATCTTTCAATGGTAAATGACATGCACAAATCGTGCATGTCAAATTTATATGTATGTTTTGATATATATATATATATTATAATATATTTATATAAATTAATGTATATGTTTTATTTATATAAGTTCTGTATTGAAATTATCGAGATAGATAAATCAGATTTAATTTGATTTAGTAGTAAAATAATATATTAAGTGATACCATTCCAATAGTAAGGTCAAACAAGAATTATGATATTAATAGTTTAATAATGAAAATAGTATTTGGGCTTGATATTATAGTTTAATAATATAAAGCATTATTTGTAACTTGATATTATTAATTTATTATCTAAAATATTGTCGGTGGCTTGATATTAAAAACATTGTTTATGGCTTGAATATTTATAGTCTGATATTATAAATATTATTTGTGGTACATTATTATTGTTTTGGTAATTTAAATGTTTTGTAGAGTTGTTGTGTTGAATACTGATTATTTGAAATTTCTATTTATTGATTATATGTGTGGAATTGGTGGTGGAGTAGTTGGGTTAATTGCGGGTCCCATATAGGGCAGGCAAGAGGCCATGGGTCCCCTATGTGGTTGGTTAACCCAGGTCCCATATGTGGCAGGTTGTCGTTAGGGACACCGTAGGTCCCATATATGGCTATATAGTAGTGACTGAGATCCTTGGAGTTGGTTGCGGGAATCCCGTGGATGGTCGGATTGTCCAGTGCGAACCTTTAATAAATGAAAAGTAATAAGTGTGATCTCATATTTGTACTTTAATGTAAGCTTTCTATGATAGAATAGGACACTACATTGGCACAAGCATACACTGATCATGTAGACTTAGGATTTCATGTTTTAAGATGATGTGGAGATGGAGATCACCTACTGGCATTTGTGCTCACCCCTACTTTGTTGACATGTTTCAGGTATCGACCCATTCGCTAGAGGCTGGTCTGAAGTTAATTGTCATTTATTTCACATTTTGTCATAACTTGGTTTATGGATTCTATAAGATATAATGGGTTTTATTATTTGAGTATTTGGACGAGCCTCCATGAAAGTTGTATTGGATTTGTACCATGAAATTATTATTAATAAATTATTTTTCTTGGCTTCATAGCATGTGAAAATGTATAGGAATACCCCTGATGTATGATTGTACAAGTATGTCTTGGACAACACCCGCTGTGTAGTCCATACCGGTACTAATCACTAACCCCTTGACCCTTCGGGTGCGGGCATGGGGAAGTCACACTCTTAGTTCCGGTCCTTCCGGGATTTGGGGGCATGACAGCTCAATTTAATGAACCGATTTGTTTTCTGTCCAAAGCTTCACCTGATATTAGTTGGTTGTGGCACAAGAGATTTGGTCATTTAAACTTTCAGACTATGTCTAAATTGACATCTCTTGATTTAGTTGAGGGCTTTACCCAAGCATGTTTATGAGAAAGAACACCCTTGTATGGATTCTCAGCTGGGTAAGCAAGTGAAACATTCTTTTTAGAGTGTGGACAAAACCTCAATCACTCAACCACTTGAACTTTTGCACATGGACCTATGTGGACCAATCAATGTGTCCTCACTATCTGGTGCATGATACTTCCTTGCAGCAATAGATGACTACACCAGATACACATGGGTTATGTTTCTGAGAAGCAAAATAGAGACATTTGAGAACCTTGTTGAACTTTTCAACTGGATCACTAATGTTAAGAGTTTGTTTATTAAACGCATATGAAGCAATCATGGCAAGGAATTTGAATTTTCTAATATGTTAGAGTTTTGTACTGAACATGGTATCCAGCACAATTTCTCACCACCTCGAACTCCACAACAAAATGGAGTCGCTAAAAGAAAGAATCGGACTTTAGTATAAGCAGCTAGAACCATGTTGACAAGAGCTCAGTTCGCAAAATCCCTATGGGCTGAAGCTGTTGCCACTGCTTGTTATGTACAAAACAAAACTCTAATTAACAAACGAGCCATGAAAACACCCTATGAGTTATGGAAGGGAAGGAGACCAAACATTGGTCACCTAAGGATCTTCGGGTGTACTTGCTATATTCTGAATAATGGTAAGAATTACTTGAATAAGTTTGATGCCAAGTTAGATGATGGATATCTTGTTGGATATTCCATGAATAGCAAAGCTTATCGTGTGTTTAATAGAAGGACCAAAACTGTTGAAGAGTCTATTCATGTTTCTATTGACGAGACTAACCATGGTATGCAGAAAGGAGACCAAAATGTAAATGAAGTGCAGGATACGATCATAGTAGAAGACCAAGACACAGAAAATCCAACGTCAGAACCAGTGGAAGATGTACCTGAACCTGAAAAACAAATATCTGAACCGGTTGCTGTAGAACAAAGGTAAAAATATCAGAAGATCATGACCTTAATATTCAACATGTTCAGTCTCCATCACTTCCACCAGCCCAAGTACTTGACACAGAGCAGTTGGGTATTCATCATGAAGAAAGAGAAGACCTTCCAAAAGCAAGGAGAAGGTTAAAGGACCACCCATCTGAAATGATAATAGGAGATCCTGCTGTAAGAGTGAAAACAAGGGTTGCCACACTTCATGAGAACCTATACATGTGTTTCTTATCACAAGTGGAGCCAAAATCAATTGATGATGCAGTAAAGGATCCCTATTGGATTGACGCAGTGCAGGAAGAATTAAACCAGTTCAAGAGACAGAAGGTATGGGAGTTGGTTAACAGGCCTAGATCACAACAAGTCATTGGCGTGAAATGGATTTTTAGAAATAAACTTGATGTTAATGGTGTTGTGATCAGAAACAAGGCCAAACTAGTTGCAAAAGGATGCAGACAAGAAGAAGGAATTGACTATGATGAAACCTTTGCACCAGTTGCTAGATTGCAGGCCATCCGTATGTTTTTAGCATATGGAACATTGAAGGACTTCAAGGTTTATCAAATGGATGTCAAGAGTGCTTTCTTAAATGGAGACCCTCAAGAAGAAGTCTATGTTGAGCAACCTCCTGAATTTCAAGAGCCATACCAAGAACATAAAGTGTACAAACTAAAGAAGGCTCTTTATGGACTGAAACAAGCCCCAAGAACTTGGTATGAAACATTATCAGAGTTTCTGATCAAGAACAAGTTCAAAAAAGGAAAAATTGACCCCACACTGTTTCTGAAGGAAAGAAAAGGAACACCATTGATAGTACAGATTTATGTGGATGACATTATCTTCGGATCAAGGGACAAGAAGCAATGTGAAGAATTCTACCATCCGATGAAAAGTGAATATGAGATGAGTATGATGGGAGAACTTTCATTCTTCCTTGGGTTTGAGGTCAAGCAATTGGAGGATGGGATTTTTATCAGTCAAACCAAATACAACAAAGAAATTCTGAAGAAATTTAAGATGACTGATGTGTTACACATGAAAACCGCCATTCCTACAAACGCCAAACTAGATATGGATGAAGCAGGCAAGGAGGTGGATATCTTAGAATACAAAAGCATGATTGGATCCTTGATGGATCTCACAGCAAGCAGACTTGACATAATGTTTGCAACGTGCATCTGTGCAAGATACCAAGCTAATCCCAAGGAATCTCACATGTCTCATGTTAAGAGGATTATGTGGTATCTCAAGGGACCTGAAAATTTGGGGCTTTGGTATCCAAAGGAGTCTGATTTCAAACTGAGAGGATATTCAGATGCAGACTCTGCTAGCTGCAGGATTGACAAGAAGAGCACAAGTGGAACATGCCAACTCCTTGGCAACAGACTTGTATCCTAGTTTAGCAAGAAACAGAATTTAGTTTCAACTTCAACTGCTGAAGCTGAATATATTGCTGCAGGAAGCTGTTGTGCTTAGTTGCTTTGGATGGCCAGTCAACTTTCAGACTATGGATTCAACTTGAAGACTGTGCCACTGTATTGTGACAATACAAGCGCCATTGCAATCTCTAACAATCCTATCATGCATCCCAAAACCAGGCACATTGAGGTCAGACACCACTTCATATGTGACCATGTGGTGAAAAAGGACATTTCCCTAGAGTATATATCCACTAATGACTAGCTTGCCGACATATTCACCAAACCACTGCAAGAAGCCAGGTTCAATGAACTTCTGACAAAACTTGGCATGCTAGATTTAGCTTCATAATCCTTACTGCATGTCTTGTGTTTCGTTTCGACCTAAGTACCTGTGCGTAAACATAAGTATGACACTATTAATGACTGTTTATCTCTCTGTGAAAATTAGCAATGCCTAAGTGTGATTCATACATTTCTAATGCGGGTAATTGAGAAATCACATGGATGAAACTTGCTACCTCTGAACCTAGTATGAGTCCTTTGTACAACCTGTCATGAATCATCTAGTCTTGAGAGTGAAATGAGAGCAATTCCCATCATACTTCAATGAAATGATATTCCCCTCATTTGTTGCTTTTCTTCTGAGTGAATATCACTTGTGTGGCATTGCATTCATTAACTAACATGAACTGTTGTATCTCATGGTACTGTTGGGTTGCACGGAAAGGATCCTCAATAATTCAATGCTCTAAGGATGACTAAGACTGTAGTATTTGAGAATCATAAAAAGCCTATTACTCAAAAAGAGCCAATACCTTTCACTAGAAAAAGGCAAGGTGAAAAAGGCTAAACGAGAAAAGAAAATATATAATACGTTACCTATCTAAGGGGGAGTCCTCATTACACCTCGTGACTATTTTCCTTTTCAGAGTAATAGTTGGAGTTATGTATTTGAGCATATCTTGTAATCAATAAGAAACTGTGTTGAGCGTTGTCCACATGAAAAAGTTCATGAATAAGCACTCAAAAATGGTGCTATACAAAAGAAGAGGACAACCCACATAGAAAATTCATATGCTCAAACTCCAAACTCTGTGTATATGCTGTGTTGTAAATTAGACAATGCCAAAGTGTGCGTTCTGATTCTCTATAGGGCCATCTTGTCTCTCAAGTTATCTATGCTGAACTGAAAATCATTGTTGCATCAGGGTTTGTGGTACGATTCAGTTGACCATGAGTATACCAAATAGTGCAATTCTAGTTCCTGAATCAAACTCACATGCTGGTCCGACAGTGAGAGGGTGAGGCCTTCACTGAGTGAGTTTTGCTTATATGTGAGCGACTGCTGATTTCATGACTGGGTTGCTACACTTGACTAACCATGGTTTACTTGATGCTATGTTAACATTGTGATCAATATCCTGTATAACGAAGTATATGATGATGCACTTAGTTGTTTCTAAGTTGAATGGAAGTGTAAATGATCATAATACAGTAGTCATACATGTAAACTAGGAACTACAGTTGAAGGAACTCAAGTTTTGGGCATGTAATCTTAATTTCGCTTACAGCACGGTTCATCATGCATGGTTTTATATGAAATATCATATGCGTCACATTTATGTTGTTAAGTGTTGAAAAAGTCTAGAGAAATCCACCTTTGTCGCTGAATCCGTAGTCGACCACGAAGCAAACAACATCGAAGAACTGCTGCCTTGAAGACTGCTGGTCCGAAGCCTCGAAGCTCGAAGAATTTGCAATCTCTCCAAAATGCAGCCTTGTAGAGGCATAGTTTCCCAAGGGTCGAAGCCTGATGGATTCAGTTTCCTCGTTGCTCAAGCGTCGAAGACACGTCAGCACGTCACTGTGCACATAAAACTCAAAACACACTGACACAAGGGGTGACGTGTACTTATCGCTTGAGTACTCCAATGGGTGGATCCGGAAAATGAAGAGATGGGTCAGAGAAAAGAACACGGATCCTAAAGACGATCCGACAGAGCATGTGACTTCTACGGTACACTTCCACCTCATATATAAGTCACAAATAGAGACAGAGCCAAAGGTATGTTCTCATTTTCACATTCGAACCCTAACCCTAACGCTCCATCTCTCTCTCTTCGATCCTCGTTCTCTCTCTCTCTCTCTCTCTCTCTCTCTCTCTCTCTCTCTCTCTCTCTCTCTATCTCTCCTTTGACCACCTTCGAACCTTGCAATCTCTCGCTACGAGTGTCTTTTTCTCTCTCTACAACCTCTATGGCAGGACTTGCTCATTGATGGCAGAAGGATTAGGCAAGATCGTCCCGGGTTTCAGTGTAGACTGGGAAGCCATTAGCGATGCGAAAGTCAGCTGGCTGGGCGAGTTCAGAAATCACCTAGATGAGTCAGGGATAGCATCCGTATGCTCCGAGATGCAAGATGTGCTAGTGGAAGATGCCTCGCAGTTTCATGGGACGTTAGCCATCTCTGGAGACGACCTAGTGGGAATAGTTCAAGGAGTAGAGATTCATATCTCAGCCAAAACACTCCGCGATGTTCTTCCACTCCCTAAAGGTAACTTCGAACCTCTACCTAGTCTTTCCAAAGAGGAATGTAAGGCTTTTCTGGGGTATTCCGACCCTGGTAAGAAAGGACGGGGAGCCCTGAAGATTGGGTTCTTCGGCCAGGCACTGGCAGCTGTTATCTTAACTAGACAGCGCCTGATGTGCAAGAAGACTGCTCTTGACTCTGGAAGTCATGAGCAGATGAAGATCATGTGTAGTATCCTACAAGAAAGGTAGATAAACTGGGGTGAACAACTACACAGCATGATCAAATCCAAGAAGGATCACTTTCGACTGATTCTGACCAAAGTCCTAAGGTTCCTTCGACCGGATATTTTCAACCAGCGACCCGCGGTACCACTGCTTGCCAAATTTGTCTTCAAAAGTATCTACGAGGATGGCCGGATGGAACTGAAGCCAATGAAGCGACCTGGGTGTTGGACCCCATTTTTGTCCGGGTTGGACATACTAACCCCATTTGATGTATATACCTTTTTGCCCATGCCATATACCTTGTTTAACAAGTCCTTAGAGATTCCCTGTGATTTGCATAAGATGGATGCATTGACACGAACCGGGAAGCCCAAAATGGATAATCATTGCTACAAGTCCCTGAAGTACCCCCAAGACCAATACCAGGGGATAGAGGAGGAAATTTGTAGAATAACGCGCTTGACTGAGCTCAATTCAAATGAAAAGCGAAGAAGTTATGGCCAAAACAATTTTCATTGAAAAAAGTCAAACTTGCCAAAAGACAGTCAATGCCCCTGGTCAAACTGCCCGGAAAAGTGACTATGCGAAATTCTCCAAAACATCTATTTAGGCAAATACAGGTCTTCCCAAACAATCTCCCAAAGTTCACCCATTTTAGCTTTTTTGGTGGGGGTAAAAAGGTAATTAAAAGGCAGTTCCCCTGCAAAGATAAAACGAACTCCCTAGCCAGAGGGAAAATTGTTCCCCAACAAGTTGAATGTTAGCCAACCTCTCTAACAGCATTTAGATAAATCTCCAACCCTTGCCAAAACATCACATTGCATTCGATGCATACATCGTGTCGCATCACATTGCATCATATTGCTCCACAGGTTGAGGTTTATGCATCCCCGCATACAGCACACTGCATTCCATGCATCATTTGCGTACATTCAGCATACCCTATAATTTCAGGAATGTTATCACCTCTAAAGATCCTAAGAGCTCATACTCAGCAAGCTTCTCATCAAGCTATCCTAGCTTTCTTTGTTCAACTGTACAAATCTATTTTTGCAATTTCCCCAAGCTCTAAATGCATCCTTTTGGCACGTGAACAAACTTTTTCCCTTTTGGGGTCACCTCGTAGAGCAATCTCCTTGAGTGAACTCGTAGAGGGAGCCCGGATTGGGTTACTTCCCAAACTCACCAATTCCCCAAAGCATTTCCCTCAAATACCAATTGATGTCTCCAACAAGTCTGTCCAGTTTAAGCCTATCGTTGCTGTGGGCTTTCCATTTTCCATTCAAGCCTATCGTTGTTGTGGGCCTCTCAATTTTCAATTCAAGCCTATCGTTATTGTGGGCTTTCCATTTTCAATTCGAGTCTATCGTTGCTGTGGGCCTTTCAATTTGTTGTAGTTCACACCTACCGTTGTTGTGGGCCTTTCAATTTTCAGTTTAAGTCTATCGTTGCTGTGGGCTTTCCATTTTCAATTCAAACCTATCATTGTTGTGGGCCTTTCTATTTTTAGTTTAAGCCTATTGTTGCTGTGGGCCTTTCCATTTTCAATTCAAGCCTATCGTTGCTATGGGCCTTTTAATTTTCAATTTAAGCCTATCATTGTTGTGGGCTTTCCATTTTCAATTCAAGCCTATCGTTGTTGTGGGCCTTTCTATTTTCAGTTTAAGCCTATCGTTGCTGTGGGCTTTCCATTTTCCACTCAAGCCTATCGTTGTTGTGGGCCTCTCAATTTTCAATTCAAGCCTATCGTTATTGTGGGCTTTCCATTTTCAATTTGAGCCTATCGTTGCTGTGGGCCTTTCAATTTGTTGTAGTTCACACCTACCATTGTTGTGGGCCTTTCAATTTTCAGTTTAAGCCTATCGTTGCTGTGGGCTTTCCATTTTCAATTCAAACCTATCATTGTTGTGGGCCTTTCTATTTTTAGCTTAAGCCTATTGTTGCTGTGGGCCTTTCCATTTTCAATTCAAGCCTATCGTTGCTATGGGCCTTTTAATTTTCAATTTAAGCCTATCATTGTTGTGGGCTTTCCATTTTCAATTCAAGCCTATCGTTGTTGTGGGCCTTTCTATTTTCAGTTTAAGCCTATCGTTGTTGTGGGCCTTTCCATTTTCAATTCAAGCCTATCGTTGCTGTGGGCTTTTTAATATTCAGTTTAAGCCTATTGTTGCTGTGGGCCTTTTAATTTTTAGTTTAAGCCTATCATTGTTGTGGCCCTTTTCCATTTTTCAGTTCAAGCCTATCATTGCTGTGGGCTTTTCATTTTTCAGTTCAAGCCTATCATTGCTGTGGGCTTTCCATTTTTTAGTTCAAGCCGGTCATTGTTGTAGGCTTTCAATCTCCAGTATCTTTACATCGTAAGCGGCCTTAGATGCCTCATTAAAGTATTATCCAAGTCCACCGGCCTGTGAAGCCCCTTTTGCCTCTTGGGGACAGACCCAACCGTCGCATTCTACTCTTCCTCTGTGCTAGGTAAGTCAGGTAAGTGCTCCAACCCGTCCAAAACGACTCCCTTTTATCTTTGTACACTGTTTGTATACAAATAGTGCACAAAGAGGGCAGCTGTTGGACCCCATTTTGTCCGAGTTGGACATACTAACCCCATTTGATGTATATACCTTTTTGTCCATGCCATATGCCTTGTTTAACAGGTCCTTAGAGATTCCCTGCGATTTGCACAAAATGGATGCATTGACACGAACCGGGAAGCCCAAAATGGATAACCATTGCTACAAATCCCTGAAGTACCCCAAGACCAATACCAGGGGATAAAGGAGGAAATTTGTAGAATAACGCACTTGACTGAGCTCAATTCTGATGAAAAACGAAGAAGTTATAGCCAAAACAATTTTCATTGAAAAAAGTTAAACTTGCCAAAAGACGGTCAATGCCCCTGGTCAAACTGCCTGGAAAAGTGACTACACGAAATTCTCCAAAACATCTATTTAGGCAAATACAGGTCTTCCCAAACAATCTCCCAAAGTTCACCCATTTTGGCATTTTTGGTGGGGTAAAAAGGTAATTAAAAAAAAACATGACTCGTAGCCTCGAAGTGTCGGCAGGTCGTAGCATCGAAGCCTCGAAGACTCGAAGCCTCGAAGCCTATAAACCTGCCGACACTCCGACCTGCCAACACTTCGACTCGTTGACCGTTGACCATTGACCTTCGACTTGCCGACACTTCGACCCATTGACCGTTGACCTTCGACCATGCCGACACTTCAACCCGTTGACCCGTTGACCTTCGCTATTTGGCTTCTTTCGCTGACTCTCTCGCTGGCATTCTCGCTGGCTACTCACAAGACACATTTTAATGAGCTGGCCATCTGACAAAATCATTTTTCAACACCTGTCGGTCACAGGTGCTAAATGAAAAATTAAAAAAGGACAAATACGAGCTACACAGGTTGCCAGACCACCCGACAACGCATAGAATCTGGAAATAAAAAACGCTGGAATTAATAATACACCCGACCAAGCATTAAGTGCAGCAATTAATGAGATGCAACCAAATCTCTTTAAAACTAGCATCCTCTCCAACGAAAAAGGGGGATTGGCACACAGAAAAGAGAAAAACTGAGAGAGATTTTTACCCAGAAAAAGAGAGTTCAGTAGAGAGAAAAGAACAGAATTCAGCCCCAAAAAAAAAAAGAAAAAAAAGAGAAGGATTGACGCCAAGAAAAAAAGAAAAAGAGGAGAACAGACAGATTGGCTGCCATTTTCGCCCAACTCCTGCATTCAAAAAACAACAACAACAACAACTTTCTGCTATTCTGCAATCATAAATCGCCCATTCTTTCTGCATCTTATTTCCCTCTTATCTCGTTCCAGCCCTCTTTTTCCCAGAAAATGAAAAACACAAAAAATAACTCCAGTCTTGCCTTTTCCTTACGTTTCCTTCATAAAAACAAAAACAAAAAAACAAAAAAACAATTCCTTTTCATTCCTTATTCCTTACACCCACTCTCCTCATTTCTAGCCACAAAAATCTTAATCCCAAAAAGATACATCATCCTCCTTTCCCACGTTTTCTACCCAAAACCCAGAAAAAAAAATTTCATATTCTCTCATCTCCACACATCACTGCAATCTCCAAATCAAAATCCCAACTAATTTTTGCCATTTGCGCTATTGGAACTTGGCGATTGGGAAATTCAAGTAGGCGACTGTCGGTGCAAACAAGGATCCAAGCGGAAATCTGGGTGGAAGCCCCGAAGTTGGTTCTATATTATTACCTTTTTTTACTTATGTATATTCATATTTGATGTAATATGTTTTCCTGTAATTTGTTTTGCTGTGTTGTATGTTTCTTGTATTATTTATTTTTATTTATTTTATTTGTTGTTTTTTTTTCTAAAGTTGTAGGTATATGTTGTATATGTTGTAATTGTAATAGGTGAAGAATAGCAAAAATAAAAAGAGGCAAAAGGAGAGATATGAGAAAGAAAAAGAAAAAGAAGAGAAAAAAAGAGAGGGTGGTTTTGTGCTTTATGTTATTTTTGTATGTCACAACCACACAATTCACGCTTTATTTTGATATACATGTCTTTTGATATGGCAATTCTAAAAAAAACAAACAAAAAAAAAAAACAACAAAATGTTTTCCGCAAAATATTTTCTAAAACATTTTCAATAAAAAGTTTTCAAAATGTGTTCAAAAATGTCTCCTTGAAAAACAAACAAAAAGAAAAAGAAAACAAAAAAACAAAAACAAAACGTTTTTGTTAACAAAACACAAAAAAACAAAAAATGCTTTCTAACCCAAAAACCAAAAAAAAAGGAAAGTAAAAAAAACATATTTCCATTTTTTGAGGACTTCAATTTCCAAAATAAAACCAAAAACGGAAACAAACTCCTAGGATCTCATTCCCACTTCAAACAAAAAACCAAAACTTTTAGGATTCCCTTTAGAAATTTAAGGTAAATCCATTTTAACCATGACTTCAATAGAAAATAAAATAGAAAACCTCCTCCTCCGAAAATAGATACCGAAAGGGCGCTGTAGGGGTGCTAATCCTTCCCTACACATAACCAACTCCCGAACCCTTCTATGATAACGCAGACCACACCTTTAAACTACTCAAAGTAGAGGGTATCCAACTGTACCCCAAAAACAGTTGGTGGCGACTCTAAATTTCTCACCATCGGTTTAGTTTGGGCTCACCCCAAACGGGCCCGGGCGAAAACCAGTGATGACAGTTGGCGACTCTGCTGGGGAAATACACACTTTAGAGAGTTAGGTCTAGAACTAGGATTAGGAGGTTATTTTAATTGTACTGTTGTATATATTTAACTGTCATGATAAGTTGTTTTTTTTCTAGATGTAATTGTGATTTACTTGTTTAAACTGCCATTATAGTTGTCATTTATTTTTTAACTGCTATTTATTTATACGCTTTAACTACCATGATAGTTGTGATTTACTGCTTTCCCTACTTGTTGCATCCATGCATAACCCTATACCCGAGTTTATCACAATCTAGGTCAGCGAGGTTTAGTACGGTCCCCAGTGCATTGATCATTATCCGCAATGAGGCCTCGGACTCCTCACTCAAGCTTGAGGTTCTTTTAAGGCACGTCCTTTTAAGACCCCCCTTCGGTAAATCCCATGGTGTATGGAGCCCTCTATTGAGGAAGTTTGAGAACCAAGGAATAAGATAGGTGTAGCAATAGAAGCCCATCAGGGGCATTGACCCACATGTTGTTTGCTCATTCCATGCCATGCTAACCTTTGTTTTGTAGGGTAGTCTATAAGTCATCCCCTGCACATCTTATTTGCATTACTATTGGTCTATTCTTTATCCTGTCTATTTGCCCTGATTTGTTTTAACTGCCATCCTAACCTATCATCATGCATAACACGACATTCATATAGGCATGGCAACTTTCAGTCATCTCCTAAAAAGCCTTCAGGATAAAGAGGTTGTTGCAGTGGTGGCCCAAGCATCTGGGGACATCCAACTTCGCCTTGGAGATTTTCCACCAGAAGAAGCCCACAAAGCATAACATATTATCATAGAAGATCAGTTGGACTACACTAAGGAGGTACAAACAACATGGAGGCCGTGGTCAGACGAAAGGAAAAGCATATATATACAACAGTTTGGGGATTTGCTCCATGTGACCGAGCTACTGGCCAATAAGGATATGCTTGGGGCAGCCATATATTTCTGGGAGCCTCGATGGCGGTGCTTTGACTTCAACGGCATAGATCTTGTTCCCACAATAGAAGAATACAAAAGATTATTGGATATCCCCGTGGAAAACAAAATGAAGATTTATCTATCGGAGCCCAGAAGATCATGTCGAAGGGCCTTTGCTGAGATAATGGGAAAGCCAGTATGGGACTCACCGGCGGCCACAACCTATGGTGAGCGGGAATATCTTTCATGGGACACAATCAAAGAAATGATACAAACCGCGATAGAAGCCGGGGCGCACAAATTACTTACATTAGCTATATATGGGCTAGTCGTTTTTCCAAGGATACCAGCCCACATCGATGGAGCCATTCTAGATTTGGTCCAGCAAGTGCTCAGAAGATGTGACCCTACTCCCGCTATATTGGCTAAAACCATTCGATCTCTTACTTATCTGAGGAGTACAGGCTTGGGACAATTCATGGGGTGCCTGCCCCTCCTATGCACCTGGTTGCAAGGTCATTTCCCCTGTAGTGTTCATCGTTTTCCTGCTGTTTACTAGGTACCAGCCCCGACACTATTGGATATTCTGCTCAGCAAGTGGAACTTACCTAAAGGCTTTGAAGACTGGAGAAAGAAGTTAGTGAACCTCACAGAAGCTGACATTACCTGGACTGCTCCTTGGATGTCGGTGGTCTCTATGACTTATAGCTGCGGGGACTATAATTAGGTCCCACTCTTAGGTCCTTGGGGAGGAACTACATATGTACCACTGCAGGGTGGAAGACAAGTCGGGCATCATCAGATTATCCCTGTGCTATTTGGCATGGAAGATTGTGACTTCACTTATAGCAGAACCATGCTCGCAGAAAAAGGAAAACAGATGTATCAAGCATGGTCCACCCCACACAATATCCAACCCAACAGTCCAAAACCTGATGTTTATCCCGCATACATATCTTGGAGGGCACAACACATGCCACAGCTAACTTCAGACATGAAGGCTATCCTCCAGGAGAATCAGACTCTAAGGCAGCAGATCGAGAGGCTAGAAGCATCGTTAGAAGAAGCTCTTCAGAGGTTACAGCTGAGGGAAAAACAAGTAGAGACTAAAGCAGAGGGAGGAAGCAGGTGAACGATCACCCCAGAGGAAGAGGCGTCGTGCTACTTAGAAGATGACTGGAAGAATGCCTTAAGATCATATAGCGATAGCTTTCATTTTACATGGCATTTCAGCATTGAATGTTTGTATTGTGTGTTTTGTTTGTAATAAAGTTATTTGTTTTTCTAACCCTCCGCATATAAATTCCATGCATACATGCATATCAAATAAAAATTCCCTTGTACCCAGGTGGGTAGCAGCCTTTCTCCAAGATTGCGCACTCTTACAATCTCAGATCTCGCCGCAATCAAGTATCATAGCCACAACCAATGGCAGACGAAGCAGAGAACAGACTCATGGGTCTAGAACAATCACAACAAGCCCTGTAGGGGCAAATGGCTTTGATGATGGATATGCTCATCAAGCTGACTGAAGAAAGAGAAAGAATCCCGACAAGAGGAACCCCAACAGGGGAACTATCAATCACCATCAAGAGTAGGGGCAGGAAGCAGTTCAACCACCCAATCTGGCTCCGAGCCAGGCACCCACCTATCATCCTGCTATGGCACAACCCCCAACTCCAAATCCAACTCATTTCACTATGCCCGCATCGGGACATGCAAAGGAGGTAATGGGTTCTCCAGCCCCGAAGGAGGACATTGAGTCCCCTGCTCTAAGACGACTGGAGGAAAGATTGAAAGTCATAGAAGGCATCGATAGCTATGGCATGACCATCCCACAAGACTTATGTCTGGTCCCTGGAGTGGTGCTGCCACCAAAGTTCAAAATGCTAGAGTTTGAGAAGTTCAATGGGACCCGGTGTCCAAAAACACATTTGGCCATGTGCTGTCAAAAGATGGCTGCTTATGCTGGTGAAAGACAAGCTCCTCATGCATTGTTTCTAGGAAAGCCTAACTGGGGCATCCCTTCGCTGGTACTTTCAGCTAAATGGAAACCGCATCAAGACATAGAAAGAATTAGCTACTTCCTTCTTGGCACAATACAAACATGTCACCGAGCTGGCACTGGATCGACTAACCCTGTAGTCCATGGAAAAGGGATCCGAGGATAATTTCAAAGATTATGCACGAAGATGGAGAGAGATTGCTGTGGAGGTCCAACCTCCCCTTACTGAAAGAGAACTCACCACTCTTTTTATCAACACACTAAAAGGTGTATACTACGAGAAGTTGATAGGTAACGTCTCCAACAGCTTTGCAGACTTGGTTGCATCCGGTGAACGTGTAGAAAGTGGAATTAAAGGAGGAAAGCAAAAGGGTGATGTGGCTGAGGCATCAAAACGGTTTCAACTACCAGTAAAGAAGAAGGAAAATGAGAGCAACCTGGTTTACCAAGCGCACCAGTCAATACAACCAACATTCTACCAAGCACCAGGGTGCTACAGAGGGTCACCGGTAGTTGCTTATGCTGCACCTGCTCCACCTTCCCAATTCATGCCATACTTGCCGCAAGGAGGGGTTCCATTTCCATATTCAATGGTACTTAACTCATTTCAACCGAGAGCGCCATACCCAGAGCAACCAAGGCCAGCAACTCAGGAAGGACCAGGAGCCTCATTCCAAGGACATGGGCAACTGAGGGCCCAGACCCAGCAAGTAGGAGCGAATCAGGCTCCTCGTCAACCATGACAAGAGTTTGACCCAATTCCAATGACTTATGCAGAATTATACCCCAAGCTCTTAGAGGCAAGGATGGTAACCCCTATACCCTTGGGAGAAATAAAGACTCCTCTCCCGGCCTGGTACAAGCCAGATGCCAGATGTGAATATCATGCAGGCGGAGCTGGACATGATATCGAAAATTGTATAACATTCACAAGGAAGGTTCAGGCATTGAAGGATGCGAAGTGGCTAGATTTTTCTGCACTGACTGGGACGCCAAATGTGAACAGCAATCCTCTCCTAGAACACTCCAACAATGTTGCTAGTATCGAGAATGAAGGACGACTAGAGAAGGTCTCCCAAGTACAAATGGAGAAAACATATTTGTTTACCCTGCTGCAGGAACATGGGTATATACTCACTAAAGACGCGTCAGAGATGGGAAAGGGAACAGATGGGGAGAAACAATGCCCTTATCACAAGATGTCATGGGGACACGACATCGAACAATGTAGCGAGTTCGCTAAACAGGTACAAAAGCTCATGGACCAGAGAATTATCGAATTCTCAAGAGGAGATGCAGACAGTCAAAGCCACATGATCCAAGGAGACATGTCATACAAACCATCGTGGGTGCCAATCCCCCTTGTCTTGAATGTTAAGACTCCAGAAGTCCCACTACTGCCTCATAGAATTACACCTCTCACCATACGTGTCCCTGCCCCTTTCCCCTACAAGACAAATAATGCGGTCCCATGGAACTACAACTGTGAGGTAGTTCAGGGAGCCACCACAGCAGAAAAGAAAGCCCGAAGTGGTCGTGCTTATGCTCCTGATATGGTTGACAAAGCAAGGAAAGAAAAAGCTACAGAACCAGACATTGAGCCAACACTAGAGGTAACAAATAAAGGAACACCAGTCATCAAGAGGAAACCACAGAATTTCTGAAACTCATGAAACAAAGCGAGTATAACATTGTGGACCAGCTGAGTCGACAACCAGCTCGCATCTCATTGCTCTCATTAATGATGGATTCCCAACCTCACCGGGAAGCACTAATGAAGGTTCTGAGCCAAGCCTATGTTCCTCCAACCATCCCAATGGCAAATGTGGATGGACTCACTAGTAACCTCATTATGAACAACATCATCAGCTTTGGAGATGACGAGTTGCCCCAGGAAGGAAAGGGGCATATAAAGGCTCTGCACATCACAGTCAAATGTAAGGAGCACACTATAGCTCGAGCACTTATCGACAATGGCTCTGCCTTGAACATTATGCCTTTACATATCCTGCAACAACTGCCAGTCGACACATCCTATATGCGCCCTTGTACAATAAAGGTACGAGCATTCGATGGAGGCAAACGTGATGTGGTGGGAACTCTAGACATTCCACTCCTAATTCGGCCGGTGACTTTTACGGTGGAATTTCAGGTGATGGACATCACGCCATATTACAGCTGTTTGATGGGAAGACCCTGGATCCACATGGCAGGCGCAGTGCTGTCAAGCCTCCACCAAAAGATGAAATTTGCAATGGGAGACCAATTTGTTTGTATCTCTGGGGAAACAAGTTTCCAAGTCACCAATCCAGCATCGGTTCCTTATGTTGAGAACAACGAAGATATACCAGAATGCTCTTATCGGGCGTTCGAGATGGTGAGTGTCACTTCTGCCCCAATACATTATCTCTCGAAGGCTGCAAGAATGGTTGCAGCCACCATGATCAAGCAAGGGTACAAACCAGGGCAAGGATTAGGCCCAAAGGCTCAAGGAATCCAGAAACCATTGACCATCCGAGAAAATACTGAGAAGTTTGGGCTAGGCTACGTCCCTACAAAAGCTGACAGACAGAGGGAAGCTATCAAGAAGAGGGAAGTCAAAATGGCAAGATTGTAGAAAAATCCAAGACAAGAAGAAAGGAGGAGCTTTCCCCCCCTTAAATGTTACATTCCGGATTGGAGGGTTTATCCATAAGAGCCAACCTGAACCCGAGATGGGGACCGTAGTTGCATTGGACACAAACGAGCATGCACCAAGTGAGTTGGTTCGATTAGTGCGAGAGGATCCTAACCTAGCCATTGAACAATTGGACCACCCTGCACCTCCACATAATGTAATGCTCATGGGGTCACTGGGATTTAATGTATTCTATTTTAACGTCTCTTGAAGCGGTGAACATTTGTTTTTATCAAAAAGCTTTTCAATAAAATGTACTTTTCTTCAAATCTTTCACGGTGCATTACATTCATAACATATGCATATCATATTTGGTTACCAACTTGTAATTCTCTTATAAGCAAGTATCACAATGTCAATGAAAACATTGCATGCAAAAGCGAAACGAGATGCCTAAGGTTTGACCAAAGTCCAAACTGGGAGCAGCCAGTGTTTGAAGCTGATGAGGATAAGGCAGAGGAGACACCCGAGCTACCGGAGAGAGATCATACGCCTATTGGAAAGAGATGATCGCTTGTCCATTCCAAGTGAAGACCCAGTTGAAACGGTGAATTTGGGGACGATAGCCGAACCAAGAGAATTGAGGGTAGGGTCTTTGATAGCTGCCAACATCAAGAAACAATTAATCGAGCTGTTAAGGAGCTACATAGATGATTTTGCATGGTCCTATCAAGACATGCCAAGATTAGACACGGACATAGTGCAGCATCACATACTAGTGAAGCCAGAGTGCAAGCCAGTACAGCAGAAATTGCGACGAATGAGACCGGAGATGCTATTGAAGATTAAAGAAGAAGTTCAAAAGCAATGGGACGCAGGTTTCGTAAGTGTCTCCCACTATGCAGAATGGGTGGCCAATGTTGTACTAGTACCGAAGAAAGGAGGCAAAGTCCGCATGTGTGTCGACTATAGAGATCTGAACTGGGCCAGTCCGAAAGATAACTTCCCGCTTCCTCATATTGATACCTTGGTGGATAATACAGCAAAACACGCTCTATTCTCATTTATGGATGGTTTCTCGGAGTACAATCAGATTCGCATAGCCCCCGAACACAAGGAGAGGACCATGTTTACAACACTTTGGGGCACATTCTGTTATAATGTGATGCCTTTTGGTCTGAAGAATGCAGGGGCAACCTATCAGCGAGCCATGGTGACCCTATTCCACGACATGATGCATAAAGAAGTCGAGGTCTATGTGGATGATATGACAGCTAAATCGCGGAGCATTGAAGATCACATCGAAGTACTCCGTAAGCTTTTTAATAGACTACGGAAATATCAACTCAAATCGAACCCGAAAAAGTGCACTTTTGGAGCCATGTCGGGAAAACTGTTAGGTTTCATTGTGAGCCAAAAAGGAGTGGAAATTGATCCAGACAAGGTTCGAGCTATCCAAGAGATGCCCCCACCCCGAACCATCAAGGAGGTCAGAGGATTCCTCGGGCGATTGAATTACATTACTTGATTCATTTCACAATTGATAGCCACATGTGAACCAATTTTCAAGACTTTACGGAAGAACAATCCAGAAATTTGGAATGACAAACGTCAAGAAGCTTTTGACAGGATCAAACAATATCTATCCAATCCACCTGTTTTGGTCCCACCAGTACCAGACAGGCCTTTGATCTTATACTTGACTATCCAAGGGTCCTCAATGGGTTATGTCTTGGGGCAACATGATTGTATAGGCAAGAAGGAGCAGGCCATTTATTATCTGAGCAAAAAGTTCACCATCAATGAAACGAATTATACACCATTGGAAAAGACATGTTGTGCCCTTGTTTGGATAACAAGACGATTGAGGCAATACACTCTTTATCATACCACCTGGCTGATTTCAAGGCATGATCCACTCAAATATTTCTTGGAAAAGCCATCCATCTCTGGAAGAATTTCCAAATGGAAATTGGTCCTATCGGAATATGATATCATCTATGTGCCTCAAAAAGCCATCAAAGGGAGTGCAATAGCTGATTACTTGGCAGACAGAGCACTAGAAGATTACAAGCCTATGACTGTTGGATTTCCAGATGAGTACATCAACATTCTCACGGCTGAAGTATCAGACATATGGACGATGTCGTTTGACGAAGCCTCCAGTCTCTTAAGTCATGGTGTTGGGGCCATCCTGATATCCCCAAAAGGCGAACATTTCCCCATGGCGGCAAAGCTAACCTTCCCTTGTACAAATAATGTAGCAGAATATGAGGCTTGTGTGATAGGACTTCAAGAAGCAATTAACAAAGGAATCAAAAAATTACGAGTCGTAAAAGAAACCATGACATGGTGTTATTGTAGTGTGTCGCAAAAGAAGAGTCAAAACAGATAATGAAAGAAGTGCATGAAGGAGAATGCGGTTCACACGCAAATGGACATGCATTAACAAGGCAAATCATGCGAATGGGCTACTATTGGGTAACCATGGAGAAAGATTATATTGAATATGTGCGCAAATGCCTCAAGTGTCAAATTTATGGCGATAAAATCCAAGTACCGCCATCTAGACTGCATGTGATGGTTTCCCTGTGGCTGTTTTCGCTTTGGGGCATCAACGTTATCGGACCAATCTCGCCAAAAGCTTCCAATGGTCACCGCTTCATCTTAGTGGCCATCGATTACTTTACCAAGTGGGTAGAAGCAGCATCACATGCCAACGTCACCCAAGCTGTGGTACTTAGATTTATGCGGAATAACATCATATGCCGCTATGGACTTCCTGAGCTGATCATAACAGACAATGCTGCCAATTTGAACAGTCGGACGATGGGTAAATTGTGGAAACGTACAAAATTCAACACCGCAACTCGACCCCCTATCGCCCAAAGATGAATGGAGCAGTTGAAGCAGCCAATAAGAACATTAAGAACATTATCAGAAAGATGACTGAGACATACAAAGATTGGCATGAGAAACTACCATATGCTTTGCATGCTTACCACACCTCAATACGAACATCAACTGGGAAACTCCGTTTTCTTTGGTTTATGGTATGGAGGCAGTCTTACCTGTCAAAGTGGAGATACCTTCCCTCCGAGTACTCAAGGATACTCAGCTCGAAGAAGCAGAATGGGCCCAAAGCCGTTACAAGCAGTTGAACTTAATCGAAGGCAAATGCTTGGCAGCAGTCTGCAGAGCACAACTATATCAACAGAGAATGATGAACAACTACAATAAAAAGGTGAAGCCCAGAAGCTTTCAAGCGGGTGACCTTGTCCTCAAGAAGATTTTACCAATTCAACATGACCATAGAGGCAAGTGGACTCCCAATTATGAAGGGCCATATGTGGTGAAAAAAGCATTCTCAGGAGGTGCCTTAATCCTTGCCAGAATGGATGGGGATGAGCTCCCTAACCCAGTGAATAGCGATGCGGTGAAAAAGTTCTATGCTTAACTCTCATACCTCTCAACATGATTCTCATTCCTGTGATGAGCGGACTTGGTGAAAACCTGAAAAGGCACCATGGGTAAAATACAAAGCCAACGACAAATCCTGAAGGGTGAAAGCAGTTAGAATCCAAGGATCGGGACCACCTAAAACGGGGTCCTTTGCAAACAATGGAAACAGCGTCACCTAAAGACAACAGCTGTAAACGGTGGAAGAGTTGGTCAAACCTAAGGCACACTCGAATCAAATTTGTATATTATGCTTTTTAAAAACTTGTAGTTTTGTTTATCAGATTATAATAATAGGGCACTTTTTATGATATAAATATGTTTTGTGGAATCAAACTAGCAAAATCCCGTTTTTCATCTCTATCATCTTCATTTCACATTTAAGTAGAATGTCTTAAATCCCAATAGGCTCCTTTGGCATTGCCTTATGGACAAGGTCAAGCTCAAAATCCCCAAACAAATTAAGTCCCCCAACTCAGAATACCCATATCTCCATGGAATATCACTATCCCCAGAGAAGTTGTCAAGTCAAGCTCCTCAATGCGGCAAAGCTACATTAAATAGACCCTTCATCCACAAAAGGGAGTTCCCCTGCAAAGATAGAATGAACTCACAGCCAAAGGGAAAATTGTTCCCCAACAAGTTGAATGTTAGCCAACATCTCTAACAACATTGAGATAAATCTCCAGCCCTTGCCAAAACATCACATTGCATTTGATGCATACATCGTGTCGCATCACATTGCATCATATTGCTCCACAGGTTGAGGTTTATGCATCCCTGCATACAGCACACTGCATTCCATGCATCATTTGCGTACATTCAAGATACCCTATAATTTCAAGAATATTATCGCCTCTAAAGATCCTAAGAGCTCATCTCAGCAAGCTTCTCATCAAGCTATCCTAGCTTTCTTTGTTAAACTGTACAAATCTATCTTTGCAATTTCCCCAAGCTCTAAACGCATACTTTTGGCACGTGAACAAACTTTTTCCCTTTTGGGGTCACCTCGTAGAGCGATCTTCTTGAGTGAACTCGTAGAGGGAGCCCAGATTGGGTTACTTCCCAAACTCACCAATTCCCCAAAGCATTTCCCTCAAATACCAATTGATGTCTCCAACAAGTCTTGTCCAGCTTTAAGCCTATCGTTGTTGTGGGCTTTTCATTTTCCATTCAAGCCTATCATTGTTGTGGGCCTCTCAATTTTCAATTCAAGCCTATCGTTGCTGTGGGCTTTTCCTTTTCAATTCCAGCCTATCGTTGCTGTGGGCCTTTCAATTTGTTGTAGTTCACACCTACCGTTGCTGTGGGCCTTTCAATTTTCAGTTAAAGCCTATCGTTGTTGTGGGCTTTCCATTTTCAATTCAAGCCTACCGTTACTGTGGGCCTTTCTATTTTTAGTTTAAGCCTATCGTTGTTGTGGGCCTTTCCATTTTCAATTCAAGCCTATCGTTCTTTGTGGGCTTTCCCTTTTCAATTCCACCTATCGTTCTTTGTGGGCCTTTCAATTTGTTGTAGTTCACACCTACCGTTGCTGTGGGCCTTTCAATTTTCAGTTTAAGCCTATCGTTGTTATGGGCTTTCCATTTTCAATTCAAGCCTACCATTACTGTGGGCCTTTCTATTTTTAGTTTAAGCTTATCGTTGTTGTGGGCCTTTCCATTTTCAATTCAAGCCTATCATTGCTGTGGGCCTTTTAATTTTCAATTTAAGGCTATCGTTGCTATGGGCTTTCCATTTTCAATTCAAGCCTATTGTTGCTGTGGGCCTTTCTATTTTCAGTTTAAGCCAATCATTGCTGCGGGCCTTTCCATTTTCAATTCAATGCTATCGTTGCTGTGGGCCTTTTAATTTTCAGTTTAAGCCTATCGTTGCTGTGGGCCTTTTAATTTTCAGTTTAAGCCTATCATTGCTGTGGACCTTTTCCATTTTTCAGTTCAAGCCTATCATTGCTGTGGGCTTTTCATTTTTCAGTTCAAGCCTATCATTGCTGTGGGCTTTCCATTTTTTAGTTCAAGCCGGTCATTGTTGTAGGCTTTCAATCTCCAGTATCTTTACATCGTAGGCAGCCTTAGATACCTCATCAAAGTATTATCCAAGTCCACCGGCCTGTGAAGCCCCTTTTTCCTCTTGGGGACAGACCCAACTGTCGCACAAAATGGATGCATTGACACGAATCGCGAAGCCCAAAATGGATAACTATTGCTACAAGTCCCTGAAGTACCCTAAGACCAATACCAGGGGATAAAGGAGGAAATTTGTAGAATAACGCACTTGACTGAGCTCAATTCCGATGAAAAACGAAGAAGTTATGGCCAAAACAATTTTCATTGAAAAAAGTCAAACTTGCCAAAAGATGGTCAATGCCCCTGGTCAAACTGCCTGGCAAAGTGACTATGCGAAATTCTCCAAAACATCTATTTAGGCAAATACAGGAATAGAATCTGGAAATAAAAAAAGGACAAACACGAGCTACACAGGTCGCTAGACCACCCGACAACGCATAGAATCTGGAAATAAAAAAACGCAGGAATTAATAATACACCCGACCAAGCATTAAGTGCAGCAATTAATGAGATGCAACCAAATCTCTTTAAAAATAGCATCCTCTCCAACGAAAAAGGGGGATTGGCACACAGAAAAGGGAAAAACAGAGAGAGATTTTTACCCAGAAAAAGAGAGTTCAGCAGAGAGAAACAAAACAAAGTTCAGCCCCAAAAAAAAAAGAGAAGAGAAGGATTGACGCCAGGAAAAAAAGGAAAAGAGGAGAACGCCCAGATTGGCTGCCATTTTCGCCTAACTCCTGCATTCAAAAAAAAAATCAACAACAACAACAACAACATTCTCTATTCTACAATCACAAATCGCCCATTCTTTCTACATCCTCTTTCCCTCTTATCCCGCTCCAGCCTTCTTTTTCCCAGAAAACGAAAAACATAAAAAATAACTCCAGTCCTGCCTTTTCCTTACGTTTCCTTCATAAAAACACAAAAAACAATTCCTTTTCATTCCCTATTCCTTACACCCACTCTCCTCAATTCCAGCCACAAAAAATCGTAATCCCAAAAAGATACATCATCCTCCTTTCCCACGTCTTCTACCCAAAACTCAGAAAAAAATTTCATCTTCTCTCATCTCCACACATCACTGCAATCTCCAAATCAAAATCCAACTGATTTTTGCCATTTACGCTATTGGAACTTGGCGATTGGGAAATTCGAGCAGGCGACTGTCGGTGCGGACAAGGATCCAAGCAAAAATCTGGGTGGAAGCCCCAAAGTCGGTTCTATATTTATTACCTTTTTTACATAAGTATATTCATATTTGATGTAATATGTTTTCCTGTAATTTGTTTTGTTGTGCTGTATGTTTCTTGTATTATTTATTTTTATTTATTTTATTTGTTTTTTTTTTCTGGAGTTGTAGGTATATCTAGTATATGTTGTAATTGTAATAGGTGAAGAATAGCAAAAAAAAAAAAAAGAGGCAAAAAGGAGAGATATGAGAAAGAAAAAGAAAAAGAATAGAAAAAAAGAGAGTGTGGTTTTGTGCTTTATGTTATTTTTGTATGTCACAACCACACAATTCACGTTTTATTTTGATATACATGTCTTTTGATATGGCAATTCTAAAAAAAACAAACAAAAAAAACAACAAAATGTTTTCGAAAACATTTTCAATAAAAAGTTTTCAAAATGTGTTCAAAAATGTCTCCTTGAAAAACAAACAAAAAGAAAAAGGAAACAAAAAAACAAAAACAAAATGTTTTTTTTTAACAAAACACAAAAAAAACAAAAAAATGCTTTCTAACCCAAAAACCAAAAAAAAAGGAAGTGAAAAAACATATTTCTATTTTTTGAGGACTTCAATTTCCAAAATAAAACCAAAAACCGAAACAAACCCCTAGGATCTCATTCCCACTTCAAACAAAAAACCAAAACTTTTAGGATT
This sequence comes from Taxillus chinensis, assembly GCA_023512835.1. Taxonomy (NCBI): domain Eukaryota; kingdom Viridiplantae; phylum Streptophyta; class Magnoliopsida; order Santalales; family Loranthaceae; genus Taxillus; species Taxillus chinensis. Next base: position 49,296,330 of record CM042092.1, on the reverse strand, counting down.
CTCTTTAGAAATTTAAGGTAAATCCATTTTAACCATGACTTCAATAAATAATTTAGCTAAATAAAAATCATAGACTTTTTAGGAAATCTAACCCAGTCGTGGCAGTGCAAATAAAATAAAAAACCTCCTCCTCCGAAAATAGATACCGAAAGGGCATTGTAGGGGTGTTAATCCTTCCCTACACGTAACCAACTCCCGAACCCTTCTCTGATAACGCAGACCACACCTTTAAACTACTCAAAGTAGAGGGTATCCAACTGTACCCCAAAAACAGTTGGTGGCGACTCTAAATTTCTCACCATTGGTTTAGTTTGGGCTCACCCCAAACGGGCCCGGATGAAAACCAGTGATGACACCGGGTCCAGTATGAGAAGTCGCGCGGAGGACACGGGTAGTTCATTTAGAGCCCCAGTCTGTAGACGACGACCATCTGCACCGATTCCCCAGGCTTCTCGCACCTCATCTGCATCTGCTGCAGTAACAAGCGCATTCATTGCTGAAGTGCTAGAAAATATTGCCAGAACCCATCTCCCCACTGATCTTACACCAGAGGAGGCGCAACAAGTTGAGCTGCCCAGTGGTAATGTAGAAGTAAGAGCATATGCAGCTAGAGGGCAGACCCCAGCACAGGAAACCCTAGAGGTCAGGGGTAGACCACCTGTTCTGTTAAGCTCTCTCGGGGAGTCTGAGCTTGAAGGCTTCTATATTGAGTATCCGAAGGCGCAAATGACCCCCGAAAATCTAGAGAAGGCATGGATTACCTTCGGGAAGCAGATGGTGGACAGAGACTATCTAATCAGTTGGCTGGTGAAGCAAGGTCTTGTGAGGAGAGACCCTGTGGAAGCAGTTTCAATGGTTACCCCATCTCCCATCATGGCAGACACACCTGCCCCATCAACACCCCATGATGCGGCAATGGATACAACAGTGGAGGCAAAGTAGCAGAAGAAGCACTAGCAGCTGAGGCAAGTGACTCTGATGCAGAAGCAGCACCATAGGTATTTATACCTGTGGATGTTCTTGAGATGGCTACAACACTTGCACTGCAAACTCATTAGGTGGCCACTCAGGTGAGTGAGGATTCCGCGGCCCACATCCTAATGGGTATTCCACTAACGGCTGCGTCTCACTCTCGTTCCCTGACGGATGAAGAGGTAAATCTCCTTGCAACCAAAGTTATTGAGAAATTGATCGCCTCGGGCATTCTAAAAGCTATATCAATATCCCTAGCCTTTAAGGAATTACTTGCTACAGTGGAATCTGGCATAGAAGAGGTACGAATTCAAGTAGACTTATCTGACTGTACCCTGGACAAAGTGCAGCAAGAGATCTGGGTTCAGACATCTGGAGGAGCACTGTGAAGACATTAAAGGTGCTTACAAGAGGCAATACCAAGGTCTCAGTACCACCTTGGGTGCCATTCTCTCCGAGTGCCATCGCCTTGCCAGTGGAGAGATAGCTCTTACTGTCAAGGACCCACACAAGCTAACCTCGAACAGGCCTGCACCTGAACCAGTTGCAGATCCTACACCAGCTGCAGGGCCTACTCTAGCTGCCACTGCCACTTACGCAATGGGGGAGGAAGCGCGCATCTAAGGCACCTATTCCTTCAGATTCTGATGATGACATACCTATTGGTGTGTGCATGAAGAAGCTACCCACTGCTCCTCATCCTTCCAGTCCCTCAGCTCAACCTAGCTCTTCCTCTCAACTGCCACCAACTAACACTTCCATGCCTCCTTCCCCAACTAAACCTTCACCAGCTCCTACTGCTCAACCGCCGCCAAAGGTAACTGTCAGTGCCAATCCAGCAATCATCAATGCGTTTAATGACTATGTGGCTGGCAATGGCATTGAACGCACATGTGGGTACGAAGTTCCATTCACTAGACCAGATCTTGGTGAACTTCTCATGGCTGAGCGCCAGATAGACTTTGTTGAGAAGTATCAATTCATCTTCACCATGAAATCATATCTGGCCAAGCTACCTCCTAATGTGCACTACAACACCCGGATAGAGATCTGCATACTAGTTGCCGAGGACCAGCTATATGCTGATGCCACCTTGGGGGAATTTATCGACGACCGCAGATACGGACGCTCCTTCCGCCCATGGAGTGAGGTCGATCTTGTACTTATTCCTTTCTTAACCAAATCTCCTCATTGGTTCCTTCTGCAGATCAACCTCCGCAAGCAACAGATTGTCATCTTTGACTCCCTGCCTACCACTCCTATCAAGCATAGAAGGGAACAACTCAGCAAGTTCAATTGGGCGCTCATGCACATCTTGCAATCTGGGCGTGGCTGTGGAGGTATGCCTCTTCCTAAGCCAATGACGATTTCACGGGTGACCGATGGTGTTCCTACTCAGGCTGATCCTTATAGTTGCGGATTCTTTGTTTGCTTCTACCTCTGAGTCCTGACAACCCTCGGTTTTTCTCGTCTAGTGCCGGAATTCCAATATCTGTGTAACCGTGCCACCTCTACCAATCTGACACCTGCACAGCTTATGCGCCAGTAAACTGCATTACTTTTGTATACTCAGAGTGTCTCTTATGCTGAGTATACTCAGTAACTGTATTGTACTCTATTTCATTGTATACTGTTCTTATTTCCTATTTCTATGTACTTACTTTATCTAAGTTACTTCTTGTTTATATCTTTGCTATACTACTTGCTGTCCTGTACTTTCTTGTGTTGCTCCCATGTGTTCTGGTGCTTGTTCCTCACCCCAGAAAGGGGGACTATATATTAGGGGGAGCAAGGTCATAGGGGGAGTTATTATCGAAAAGGAGGTAGCTACGAAGAGGAGTGTGCATTTTCTTAATTTTCTTCATGTCTACGGGGGAGAGGAGTGTGCATTTTCTTAATTTTAATCTCCCTAAATTTTTATCATGCAAAGATATCTATTTGTTATCATTGAACTGCCCATCAAACTCCTAGTCTCAGACTTCATGTTTTTCACCCGTTGTCAGCTTACATTAAATAGGGGGAGATTTTTGGAAATATAGGATTTGATGAAGCTGCCAAAATACAGTCGAAGTCTGAAGACTCGAAGATCCGAAGGTTGCATCGTCAAAGAGTCGAAGTTTGTAGCAGCAGAATTGTCACGGGACATATTGGCAAGAGGCTCGTAGACTCGTAGGGTCTGGAGACTCAAAGCAAAATTGTGACAGAATACATTGCGACTTGTAGATCCATGGTCGAAGGTCGTAAAGTCGAAGTGCGTAAAAGAGTGAGTTACTACAAGTGTGAAAAAATTCAGAGACTCGCAGAGTCGAAGAATTCTAAAGAACAATAACCAACTTTGAGTGACTTGAAGACTCGAAGCTTGTAGAATTGTAGAGTCCCTAAGAGCGCCTAAGTCAATTAATAGAACGTAAAGTAGACTCGTAGACTCTAGGGTCGTAGAGTGGAAGCCTTAGAACACTGTTAATAAAACAAGACTCGCGGACTCGTAGGTCGAAGGTCGAAGAGTCAATACATTTAAGACTAGCAAACAAAATTGCAATTGTAACTCAAAGGCTCGTAGAGTTGTAGACTCAAGGGTCGTAGAAACAGATAGAGTTAATCTATAGAAAGTGTCAGACGTAACAGACTCAGAGATCTTGAAAGCTAAGAGCTATAGCTGAAGGGTCGAATCCGTAGAGTCAAAGACTCGAAAAATATGGAGACTCAGTTTATGAGCAACCGCGAAAGACTAAGAATGTACATGCAAAGTCTAAGACTCGTAGAGTTGAAGATTTTCAGGGTAAAAGACTCGTAGAGTCAATGATCCTATGGTCACTTTGACCCATTGATGGTCGAAGAGCCTCTTAGTCAAGTAAAGTAAACTGAGAGACCTAAAGGTCGTAGACCCACAGAGCTAGGGTCGTAGATTCGCAGCTATAACAACAAGTAGGTTTAGTGCACCACGAAGAAGTCACTCTAAGAGCCATTAGTAGAGTCATAAACTCACAAAGTCATAGCCTTACAGTTAATTGATGACACAAAAGACCTAATCTAACCAGAACTCTAGCCTCATTTTTCTTTTTGACTCGAAGATATGTGAGTCGTAAACTAGCAGAAATTAGCGCTGTAAAGCTTGAAGCCAACTTCCACAACTTCTACATGCTGTACTCTAAATCTCCGAGTCATCAAACCTATGAGGCATCCACCTTCGAAGCAAACATACAACCCTAAGTATACCCTAAGTATACTAACTTAGCGATATCGTCAACTAGGGTTTGTATAGTAAGCCTGCGCCGTTTTGAGCAGTTGTGTGCATTTAATGTCACATTAATTTCTGCCAACCACCATTCACAGATGAACGGACAAGATCGACTGCTTGCAAATACATAGTATGGGCATCTGATCTGCAAATCAGAGCAGATCAACCCATCCCCTGACATCCCGCATTTCCAGTGGCGGGAAGTCAGTCTATCGGGATGGACAACAAGGCACACAACACTTTAACCTTAAAATATATTTGTCTCACATACTAAACGACAAAAACAGGAGTTTAACCTCTCTCTCTTTGAAAGCATGGAATACACAAAACACTAGATAAAGGATTCTGACACACATTAAGATAATAATCTTTTGCAGAATTGAGAGCAAGAGTTCCAACGCTAGAGAGAGAGACTCCGAGAGAAAGAACTTTGAAGTGTTGTGTGCCGCGTTGACTTAGAACAAGAATAAGCCTGTTGATTAATCACCAACTATTATTCATCAAAATCCAGCACTATCATCGAGCCTAATCTTAGTGTTGTTTCCCATAATCTAAAATATCACTGTTCATTCCGGTTATATCTGAGATATGTTCTGTAATGAGCATTTACTCCCATATCAGATTTGTCTGATAGTTCATTACGTCTCACATTATCACTCAGATTACTAGTATCATCTTCTCCATTAATACTTCCATCATAGTTATCCCTAGAAGTAGTATAAACCAGCTAATAGTCTAGCTTCCACGATCGAAGAAAGTCTATTCACCCCCCCCCCCTCTAGACTCACTTTGAGACCTACAATTAGTTATAGCTCAAAATGCCTAGTCAAAAATGGCATTGAGATTGTTGAGAGAGAGTGTTAACCTAGAGTGCTACCTTTTCGTGTAGCCAATGTCACCGAAAATTGGGACCCATACGACTATTGAGGTAGCAGAGGAGCCCGCCACTCAGGTTGGGCAAGTGGGAGAGCTGCAGTCGAAAGTAATGATTTAATCAGGCCTGAGGTTGGCATCTTAAACCCAATTATTAAAGAGGTGAGGGATGAGATTCGATAGCTGATTAAGAGTGAGGTACACTGAGAGTTATCAACTTACATCGTTGAGGGGAGGTTGGGTAAGGATCGACTGAAGCAAAGTTGCCCCAATCAACAGAAAGGACCCAAGAGGTAGAGGGCGCAGTTTGAAGATGGCCACAAGTTTCGAGACGAGGGTCAACCCTCAACAAACCCATTTAAGCCCTGTTTCCCAAAAGGTTGTTCTTGCTATGGGCAACTGATATTCCCAAGATCCAAGCAAGATCGTCTGGGTATGTGTGTGCGTATACAGAGAGGTGGGTGAATCTGTATACTTAAAACTATTTTCTTTAGTTTTAAGAGTAGTATGATACTCAGAGGTATTCTACAGATGTAGTTCTTCTTTGGGTGGTATTTAAGTGTCTTATGCAATATTAGATTAATAGCAGGTATGTATAGGAAGTAAAAGACAAAGACACACGATTTACGTGGTTTGATCAATGTGATCTACTCCACGGTGGTGAGGGTGTACCTACACTGAGTCCAATCCACTATATGTTTTCAATACAGTAGGATCTAGCCCTTGTTACAATAGGATCAACTCTCTTTTCTCTTAAATGCAAATACAAAAATAGTATTACTCCAGTACTCACTCACTATGACGAACTGTCTAGTGCAATCTGCTCCTGCGTATTCAATCATTTGCATTGCTTGACCTTCAACCACTCCTTTGCTAAACTACAATATGTTCGTTGAATGAATAAGGAACAAAGTCAGATTAACTCACTGTTATCTTGCTTTCAATGTTCCTCTCTCTCTCTCTGTGTGTGTGTATATATCACACGAACTACTCTGCGTTGTCTTTTTGTGTCGCTCTAGATATCTTTCTTGTTTTCTCTAATATTCTGATGCACTCCTTGAAGTAAGGCATATCCTTGCTTTTATAGGACGATCGTAGTATGAAACCCTTCTGCTAGGGTTAAACATGTTTCACCTTTTGATCTTCATTGTTGAAACATGTTAAGCCAGCCTTAGATGACGTTCACGTGTTTTCTAGTACTTAGCATGGTCAAAAACATTGTCTAAGTGATAACTTAATTAAACGCCGACCTTAATGGCATTGATGTTTTCCCTTGGGTTAAAAGGTTGCTCGGGCATCGAACTGGATGAAGAAATTATCAACATATTTACCTGTTGGGCTAACTAGGCCATTTGTGTCTCTAGAAGCTTATTTTGTGTGGCCAGGGATTCAATAGAGATATTAACCTTTTTAAAAGATTCTTCCACGTTTTGATTTTGAGACACTTGAGCTATCACGAATGTGGTGACAAAACTCTCCAACTTGGTCAATTGAGATTCCTAGGGAGGAGGTTGCTGAGGCTGCTGTTAAATGACAGTATTTTGTCGTGGGTTAGTTAGGCGAAAATCGGTTTGCAGGTTAAAACCAGGAGGGTGTGGCGGTGCTTAGGTAGGGTTAGGATTCAAAACATTTTGGCTCCTGTAAGACAAATTGGGATGGTTTCGCTAGTTTGGGTTGTACGTGTTTTGGAAAGGCCATTGGTCACCAACATATTGTACCTCTTCCTACTGCGTGGAACTCCCAACAATATAGAAGGAGCCTGTGTCATGATCTTCAGCCACACAGACACTACAGACTGAAACGTGCTCCACTACTTTACAACTTATCTTATCTGTCTTGTGTGAAAGGGAATCAATATTTGTTGTTAAATTATCCAAGACACTAACCTCATGCATGCTTTTGGGGTTCAGTTGTTCCGCGTAGCGACGATTAGATGGACATTGAGTTGAATGATGTTGATGAAATGAAAATGTGGGCCGGTAATGTGGAGAAGTTGTTTATATAACTCATGGTGGAGGAAATGTTAAGAGGGAACATGCAGGATGGTGTTTTCAATAAGAGAATTTGGGAGAAGATATTGGTTCAACTGAATCAACAAACAAAACAAAATTTCAAGATTGTCCAACAGAAAACAAAATTCAATTGTTTGTGCCAGAGGTATCGTGTCTTCTCTCAACTCCTACAGCATACTGGCTTGGGTTGGGTTGCAGAGACGAACACAGTTGATGCTAGCGATGAAGTAAGGAGCAATGTTATTGCGGTAATTGCATTTCATGCTTATTTTTGTGATGTCAAAATTTTGTTGTTAAACATCCTAATATTGCTTAATAATGTTATACTTTCTATAGTTAATAGGCTATCCTAAAGGTGAAGGAATTTAGGCGGAAGGGATGTGAGAATTATATTCAGATGGGGATCCTATTTAAGAATACTACTGCCACTGGTGTAATGGCATTTGCATTTACACAGGCTCCCCACTAATATTGATGAGGAGCGTGAACTTCATGAAAGGTTCATGAATACTGGAGTGCATGTGGATGTAGGTGTTGATGTTGACACTGACGCAGAGAATGATCAGCATAATGAAGACGACCTTGAGGCCAGTAAGTCAGTTCATAAGGACATTCCTTATGCAAAATGACGCAAGAGTGGATCAGCACCTCAGTGCAGGAGGTTTGTTATGAAGGGAGACAGGCTTAGTGAAACGATAGATGCACTCAATAATTTTGCCCGTGTGCAAGAAGAGAATATTGCAGAAAGACGCACTAGACATTCGTCGCTTGCAACTAATAGCAGTGCTTGTAGTGCTAGGCAAGCTACTAATCCAGTTAATAAGTATTCTTATGAGAACACGGTAGCATTATTTAATCAATATACGGACTTTCCAGAGGAAAAGTGGTTTAAGATCTTGTAGGCACTACAGAAATAGGTTATAGGATAGCTTTTCTGATGTCGCTGGAGGAGAGGAGGGTAATGTGGATGAATTGTATTGCACAGTCAGGGTGAACATGGTTGTTAAGTTATTTATGTCGTTATTGCGTTGTCATGAGCAGTCAGATAATTGAGTTTATGTATGCTCTCTATTATGGTGTTTGCGACAAGGTCGAGTGTGTTTCATCACGTTTGATTATCTTTGTTTGACATTGGTTTTGACACTTATTATTGTTTTAACTTAATAATGTTCACGTTTTCTGAAGTTTGGTTATTTAGTAATTATATTTATGAAATTATTGTACAACTATATGGCTTTCCGCCCGTTCATCATTGCATATCATTGAAGCAGTTTAAAGTAAAACAATGTCTCATGACTATACTGCTGATAAACAGTTAGAATATAGTCCTTATGGTGATGAAGATGCTGAAAGTGACGAGGTATTGGACGATATGTTAGATGACGATAACTGTGTTTCACCATATGCTTCATCGTCAGATGGTGGTGAACAACTTGTCATCAACCATATGGCACTGACCACTATGGCACATGTTCACGATTTCATTTCCAAACAACCACAACATACATCTATATTATCAGGACGGGCCTATATTAATGAGGTTCTTAACGGACCTGATTCGACATATTATGACCTCTTCCGTATGCACATACCTGTCTTCCATCATCTATGCTATACATTGCGAGAACTGGGCCTCGTAAAAGATGATGACGGTGAAGTATCTTTGGAGGAATCAGTTGCAATGTTCCTCTTCATTGTTGGCCATAACATTAGGCAGAGGGTTGTTGCAGATCTTCCAACATTCAGTGGGAACTTGAAAAGAGCATTTGTCGCACACGCACTCCAAATAAAATTTAAACTAAGTATAGCTAGTGGCTTAACTTAGATCGTTCTCTACCGGAGGACTTATAAAATTCAATTCAATCTATTTAATTATTTGTTTAACAAAAACTAATGCAAAAGAATAAATATAAATGAGGGGATTTTTGATTGAATTAAAACTAATTAAAGCAAAGATTTTTAACTAAGAAAGTCAATTCATCAAAGATGTAACCGGTTTAACGTCACACCTGAATGCTGTTTATCACTATCCCAAAAGATAAATTAGATAAATTATGGCCTCATAATTTAAATGCATCAAGACACCATGAATACAAACAAATTATAAATTTATTCCAACCAGAATAATTATGAATCAATTCTCAAAAGACTGTCTCTTCCCTATGAAACAAATCTTTTCACTCAAATAAAGCATTAACGCACAATGAATTATTAAATTAATACTCAACCTAGATATTAAATCAACAAATCAAAGAGTTGGAGAATTAATTCATAATAAAATACCAAATTAAATATTAAAACATGGATTCAAAACAAGCATCCAAAGTGCTACGCTAAACTGATTACAAAATACTTATCCCGCCATAGGTTGAAAAATCACAAATCTGTTCGAAAAAATTAAAACAACAGAATTAAGAAAAATAGGCTGCAAACAATTAAATGTCTAGTCTTGAACTTGATCTGAATCTTCAATGCCTGTTGCGCTATCTCTTTCCAATATCCGCTCCCATAAACCGTTGCGCGAAAGGCCGGAATGAATGGACTATGGCATTGCTCGGCGTTGGGGGCTGTAGTTGCGCGCTGGGATTTGGTGCGTGATGGAGGAATAGTGAGAAGATGGGACGATGGAGGTGGCTCGCGCTGGGTATTTTTTAGGCGTCGCATGGGCTGTTTAAATATAACATATTAGTTGCCTTTTTTTCTTTCTTGCTTTTTCATTCACGCCTTGGCCCGTGCAATCACTTCTTTGCTTTTTTTCTTCATTCTAACGTAATGCCCAAAATTTCCAATTAATGTGTGGCCCCACCATAATTAATCCAATTCCTTCCAAATTGCTCTCCAAGTGAACATACGTAACATGCAAAAACAATTAAAAACAAATAATAATAATAATAATAATAATAATAATAATAATAATAATAATAATAATAATAAAAATAATAAAGTAAAACACAAAAACTATTCAACAATATATTACAATAAAAATACAAACATAATGCAATTAACCAATATATATATATATATATATAAATTATACTAAGATTAAAATTAAAATAATCAATTAAGCCCAGAGAATTAATATCAAAATTGGAATAATTAATTTAACATTAAAAACCACCAAAATTAATATTAAATCTATAAAAATGAATAAAATAGTAAATAATTGAAATTAAGGAAAACTATTATAAAAATGCATTAATTTAACAAAATATTCAATTAAAGCCCATAAATTATATGCAAATTTAATGACAAATTATACAGTTATCAAATTTCCCCACACTTGAACTTTGGTCATCCTCGAACAAATACTAAAAATTCACGAATTAAGCATCAAATAAAGACCATTTAATCATGCAAATTTAAATATATAAAGAGAACAACTCAAGTATGACGAATCAAGTTCTAATATGGATGTGGGTGTGTGCATCAAAATTATTCAACTTCTACATCTTCTCAATTTAACCTTCATTGATGGCACTTAATCAAGTTACACAAATATATAGTCCTCAATCAATCAACTTGAAAAAGCATGCTTAAAAATTAATATCATAGTTTCTTTACACTTAAAACATCATGCCATGTACCATACCAACACTTAAAGATAAAACAAATCGGTAATACGCATGAGGAACTAAACAAGATATAATATAAATGAATTGCTATTTCTCTTCTTTTTTTTTTCACAATCTGCATTTTTTTCTTATCATTCTCTTTTTTTCATTTAATTAATAATGGTGTAGATGTACTACAATGCTTTACAAAGGGTGCATTTTATGCTCCTTTCTCCTTTGATGAGTTATGCATCCCCACAATCCATAATCTTCTCTTTTTTTTCTTCTTTTCTTATAAGCACACAAGTTTAGTTCAAAATAGTCCCAATTTGCAAGAAAAACTTTAAGTGGAGGCATGAGTAACATGTAATGATATCTAAAGTATGTCAAAATATATAACATTAATGATCAAGCATAGCTCAAAAACAGGTAATATCATGATTTCTACTATTTGTACTTCTCAAATATGGCATAAATGCAAGCAAAATCAATCAAGCATAGGAGCTAAAAATTCTAGTTGTGAAGAGTGTGAGTATCCATACTAGACAACTTAATTCTAACTACTCAAGATTCTCAATTATTATTCAAATAATGCATAATCAAATAAACTCAAATAGGACTAATCATTAGTGCTTAAAGACTCACAAAAAATTCAAGTGTCAATCAAGTTCAAGATTAAAAATATACAGCCTAAAAACAAAAAATAAAACACACAAAAACAAAAGAAAATCTTTTTTTTTTTTGAATGTAAAAATGAATAAATAAATAGACTAAGAAAACCACAATAGCAATCCAAAACAAACTAAGAAAAAAACACAACAAAATAAAAATAAAAATGTTTAACTAAGCTAAACTATGTGTGTGTTCCCTCCCCCACACTTAAATGTTGCATTGTCCTCAAGGTAATCCAAAAATAGAAGCTATGGACATGAAATGCAATTCTAGAAATGAACAATGAACAATAAATGAGAAGGAAAGAAACAACCTGATGGGCTCAAAGAATGACAGGGTCATACAGTTGGATAGAATCCAATGCAGGTAGAGGATAACCCCCATAGAAGTGCTTGAGCCGATGTCCATTGACCGTGAAACTATGTCTTGATCCCTCCTGAATGATCTCCACTGCACCATATGGAAAGACACGAACTACATTATAGGGCCCAGTCCATCTTGTCCTCAGCTTGCCAGGCATAAGCTTCAATCTCGAAGTATAAAGAAGAACACGCTCGCCTTCTTCGAACTCCCTCTCGTGAATTATCTTGTCATGGGCAGCCTTGGACTTTTCCTTATAGAGCCTTGCATTATCATAAGAATCCAAACGAAGCTCCTCAAGCTCCTGAAGTTAAAGTTTCTTTTGCTCTCCTACTTGGGCCAAGTCCAGGTTGCAAGCTTTGACCACCCAATATGCTCAATGCTCCACCTCTACGGGAAGATGACAAGACTTCCCATAAACTAATCGAAATGGGGACATGCCAATGGGAGTCTTGTATGCTAAAACTAATTTGAAAAGAGCGTTTGTCGCACACGCACTCCAAATAAAATTTAAACTAAGTATAGCTAGTAGCTTAACCTAAATCGTTCTCTACTGGAGGACTTATAAAATTCAATTCAATCTATTTAATTACTTGTTTAACAAAAACTAATGCAAAAGAATAAATATAAAATGGGGGGATTTTTGATTGAATTAAAACTAATTAAAGCAAAGATTTTTAACTAAGAAATTTAATTAATCAATGATGGAACCGATTTAACTTCACACCTGAATGCTGTTCGATAGGCCCAAAGTGCATCATCAAGGCTCTGGCTCCAATCCTTCCTATTAGGCTGAACAGTCTTCTCCAATATTTGCTTCAACTCCTGATTGGACACCTCTGCTTGGTCATTGGTTTGGGGATGGTGTAGGACCCTATTTTGTCCGGGTTGGACATACTAACCCCATTTGATATACCTTTTTGCCTATGCCATGTACCTTGTTGAACAGGTCCACAATGATCCCATACTTCCAAGGAATGGTCTACCCCAATCGGCATGAGATGGATACAATTGACACAGATGGGGAAGTTCAAAATTAATGACTTTTGCTACAAGTCCTTGAAGCGCCCCAAGACCAACACCAGGTGATGGAGGATGAAAATTCGAGACCAACGCACTTGACCGAGCTCAAATCGGACTTAAAATGAAGAAGTTATGGCCAAAACAACTTTCGTTGGAAAAAGTCAAACTTGCCAAAAGACGGTCAATGCCCCTGGTCAAACTGCCCGCAAAAGTGATCATGCGAAACTCTTCAAAATGCCTATGTAGGCGAATACAGATCTCCCCAAACAATTCCTGGAAGGTTACCCATTTTGGCATTTTTGGTGGGGGTAAAAAGGTAATTAAAAGTTCGGGGTTGACCGTTGACCTGCCGGCACTGCGACCCGTTGACCTTCGAAGCCTCGAAGCCCCAAAGCCTGAAGCCCCGAAGCCTCGAAGCCTCGAAGCCCCGAAGCTCGAAGCCCCAAAGCTCGAAGCCCCGAAGCCTCGAAGCTCGAAGCCTCGAAGCCCCGAAGCCCCGTTGACCTGCTGATTCCACCTTCGACCCTTCGACCCCCGAAGCTCCGACCCTGCCGACACTCCGACCTTCGAACCTTGACTTGCAAAACCAGTAAGTTTTCGGCCCGTTGACCGTTGACCTTCGACCTGCCGACACTTCAACCCGTTGACCGTTGACTTTTGCCCCACCGAAATTCGACCCACCGAAGCTTCGACCCTGCCGACACTTCGACCTGCCGACACTCCGACCTTCGACCCGCAGCACCCACACGCCTTCCACCATTGACCGAAGCTCCGACCCTGCCGACGCTCCAACCTGCCAACACTTCGAACCTCCGACCCTTTCTGCCTTCGCTGATTTTTTTTTTCTCTCGCTGGCTTCTCGCGCCGGCTTTTTCTCACGGGTTTCCTTTTTTCTCTCGCTGGTCGTTCACTGGACCTGTTTTATGTGCTGGCCATCTGACAAAACATCATTTTTAATACCTGTCGGTCACATGTGCTGCTAAAATACAAACTTGAAAAAAGGCAATCACGAGCTGCCCTGTTTCCCGCACACACTGTCCTCCCGACAAGGCATCAAACCTGCAAATTAAAAATACTGCATCAAATAATACAGCAATTAATGACAGTGGAGCCAAAAACTTTTCTGCAGCACTTTAAGAGGTATTCGACAGTCCCTGCGCAGGGGGGGATTCCTTTTTTGGAGGAAAAAATTCGTTAAGGAAAAAGAGAGGAAAAAAGGAGAAAAAAAGAGAGAGAGGGATTGAAAGAAAAGTAGGTTTTCGTTGAAGAGAGCCATCCATCGTTCCAGTGCAAAAAAAAAAAAAAAAAAAAAAAGAGAGTTCTTCAGGTGGGTTTTTTCGTTGAAGAAAACCATATAAAAAAAAAACACAGAGAGAGGAGGAGGGAACCCTCCATCATTCCAGTGCAGAAAAACAGCAAAAGAAAAAAAGAGAGAGATCATTGAGAAAAAAAAAGAAGAGAGAGATCATTGGAGAAGAAAGAAAGGAGAGAAACGCCCCAGCCTCATCTCCTCAGATTAAATGCCCAGTTTTTTTTACAGTCAATATCACCCCTTTATCCTCTTTCCCCTCCTGTCTCACGCCAGTTTTTTTTTCTCCAACAAGAAAAACACAAAAACAGCCTCAACTTCAGCCTTTCTTTTTCTGCGTGTTCAACAAGCAAAAAGACATAACAGATACCAATCCTGTTCCAATCCCCTACTCCTCACGCTTACCCTCCTTATTCCCAGCCAGCAAGGATCTCAAACCCAGAAAATTCATCTCTTCAAATACCAAAAAACCCCCCCTCACAAACCTCGTTGTCAAATCTTGCTGGTTCCAAGCAGGTGGTGACCATCAGCATCAGTGGGAGCTCAAGCAGAAGATTCAAAGTCGGTTAAGCCCTTATCTTTTCACTCCTTTTTTCAGCTGATTTGTATCTATATTTGGTGTATTTGTTTTAGCATCTTTTTTAATTTTCGTTTTTTTAGTTTATCTATATTTGATGTAATTGCTTTTCAACCTTTTTCCATTGCATTTTCCCTGTATTTCTTCTTATGTGTATGTGTAATATGTAAAGTGTAGTAAAAAAAAAACAACAAAAGAAAAAGAGAGAGAGCAAAGGGAAAGGATGAAGAAAAAGAAAAAAAAAGAAAAAAAGAAAAAAGAGTGATTTTATTTTTGTGGATGTCACACTCACACACTCCACATCTATTTTGATATATGCATTTTCAATTTCAAAAAAAAAAGGAAACACAAAAAAAAAAACATGTCTTTTAAAAAAAACGTTTTCAATAAATAATTTTCAAAATGTTTTTTAAAAAAAAACAAAAGAAAAAAAAACAAACAAACAAAAAACAAAAAAAAAAACAAAACAAAACAAAACGTTTTTTCAATAAAATATTTTTTAAAAAATCTCTTCAATAACATGTTTTGAAAATGTTTTCAAAAAATGTATTCCAAATGTCTTTCAAAAACAAAAAACAAAACAAAACAAAACAAAAAAACAAAAAAAGGGAAAATAATAAAAATCATTTTCTAGGACTCCAAAATAAAACCAAAAACCCAAAACCAACCCATAGGATCTCATTCTCCACTTCAAAACAAAAACCCAAAATTTTTAGGATTCCCTTTTTTAGAAATTTAGGATAAATCCATTTTAACCATAACTTTAATAAATAACTTAGCTAAATAAAAATCATAGACTTTTTAGGAAACTTAACCCAGTTATGACAGTACAAATAAAAGAAAAACCTCCTCCTCCTAAATTAGATATCGAAAGGGCGCTGTAGGAGTGCTAATCCTTCCCTACACGTAACCAACTCCCGAACCCATCTCTGATAACGCAGACCACACACTTAAGACTACTTAAAGTAGAGGGTATCCAACTGTACCCCAAAAACAGTTGGTGGCGACTCTAAATTTTCTCACCATTGGTTTAGTTTGAGCTCACCCCAAACGGGCCCGGACGAAAACCAGTGATGACAGATGGTATGGTGTCGAAGTCTTGTGTGTCACCCCATACTTCTGAAGTAATGCTCAAAAGTGCCTGTTGCAAAAGTGAGTCCCTTGATTGCTAATGATCGCTTTAGGAATGCCAAACCTACAAAAGATGTTAGTTTTCACAAAATCCACAACAACTTTTGAATCGTCAGTCCTCGTGGCTTTCGCCTCCACCCACTTATTCACATAATCCACAGCAACCAATATATACAAATAGCCAAAAGAACTAGGAAAAGGACCCATGAAATCAATACCCCAAACATCAAAAAGTTCACAAAATATCATAGGCTGTTGAGGCATCTCATGTTTCCTAGATATATTACTAGTATGTTGGCAACGATTACAGGCTTTACAAAACTCATAAGCATCATGAAACAAAGTGGGCAATACATACCAGAGTCTAATACCTTCCTAGTTGTGCGCTGTGAACCAAAGTATCCTCCACAAGTAAGTGTGTGGCAGAATTTCAAAATAGATGGGATCTCATGGCTGGGGACACATCGTCGAATAATCTGATCACTGCCAATCTGCCAAAGATAGGGATCATCCCAAAAATAGTGTCGCGCTTCACTCTTCAACTTCGCTACTTGGTGCTTCTTATAATGATTAGGAATTTTAGAAGCCACCAAGTAGTTCACCAAATCAGCATACCATGGATAGGAAGAAGTGACTGCATATAGGTGCTCATCTGGAAATGTGTCTCTCAACCCCAAGGAAGTGATGTCCTCTGATAAGTGTGCAAGTCGGCTCATGTGATCGGCAACTAGACTTTCAAACCCCTTCTTGTCTATGATCTCTATGTCAAACTCTTGAAGAAGAACGTCCATCGAATAAGTCGGGGTTTGGCATCTGGCTTCTTCAATAGGTACCTCAGAGCCGCATGATCAGAAAAGACAATAACTTTTGATCTTAAGAGATAGGAACGAAAGTTGTCTAAGGCAAAGATGACTGCAAGGAACTCCTTCTTGGTAGTGGTGTAGTGGGACTGAGCTGCATCTAAGGTCCATGAGGCATAGGCAATGACATGTGGAACTCTATCTACCCTCTATGAAAGAACAACTCCTACAGCAAAATTAGAAGCATCACACATAAGCTCAAATAGATGGTCCCACTTTGGTGGTTGAATGATCGGTGGGGTGGTCAGCTGCTTCTTCAAGTCATCAAAAGATAACCTACAAGAATCATCAAAAACAAAAGATTTTTCTGTCTGTAATAGTTGTGACAATGGGTGCGCAATCTTACTGAAGTCCCTGATGAAGCGCCTATAAAAACCTACATGTCCTAGGAAAGAACGAACATCTCGAACACAAGTAGGATGGGGTAAAGATGTAATAAGATCAATTTTAGATTTATCTACCTCTATACCATGCTTGGAAATTATATGTCCTAGAACAATGCCTTTTTCAACCATAAAATGATATTTTTCAAAATTAAGCACAAGGTTTTTATCAATGCAACGACGCAAAACATTACTTAGGCTAGAGAGACATTCATTAAATGAGGAGCCATAAACAGTAAAATCATCCATAAATACTGATGGTCCCTTGGAGCCTAGAGGGGGGTGAATAGGCTCTTATCTAAACTCTTTTTATCTCTTAAGGCACTACACTAATCTAGTCAAGTGATAGAATCACTGCGGAGATAACCAGATAGTGGAAGTATTTTGTTTTATTATCAAGAGATAAATACAACAAAATAGAAGCAAAACTCTCTTACACTCTGTTTACAAAGGGATTCACACACTAGCCTAGATTATTTCTTTGAGCTCTTGTGCATACACTGGTTATTCAGGCTTGTTCGCACACGTACACTCCTTTACAAATATACAAGTATGAATATTTATACAAACATTCCTAAGAGACAACCTTGGAACTTGTAGTTCCAGAATGCGTTCAGCACTAACTATTCCTCGGTAATCTCTCTGTCTTGACTGCTGCGGTTTGTGGAGCTCAAGGTCTTGGGTTTGAAGAGTATAAGTGCATTTGTGAGTTCCCAAATACAATTGAGGTTGTGTCCACATATCCGGATGATCCACGTGTAAGATTCTTCAGGTTCTCAATAAGTTTGTCTTACATCGGGACGCCACGAGCTGATAACTTTAAATGCAGTGAGTTGAAGTAGTATCTTCTTGGTCCGGTGTAATTTTCCTTACTCCGTTGCTAATGAAGCTCGGAACCTTACTCCGTGTCAGTGGTTGCTTACTCCGTATCTGTTTAGTACTGGAATCCTTAGTCTGTGTCAGCGCTTCCTTACTCCGCATGTAAGTTCCTTACTCCGCATGTAAATTACTTACTCCGTATGTAAGTTCCTTACTCCGTATGTAAGTTCCTTACTCCGTATGTAAATTCCTTACACCGTATGTAAGTTCCTTACTCCATATGTAAGTTCCTTACTCCGTATGTAAATTCCTTACTCCGTATGTAAGTTCCTTACTCCGGGCGAGTCTAAGGGTTCGGAATGCTTACTCCGTACTAGCGCTTCCTTACTCCGTATGAGTAAAGTCGTCCGGATTCCTTACTCCGCATCTAGTTTCCTTACTCCGTGCGAATAGAGACTCGGGTGCTTATTCCGCATTAACACTTCCTTACTCCGTATGAGTTTGACTTAGTCCGTTTGAGGCACTAGGAACATATTCCGCAATCCGTAGCTTTTAAGTTCTTAGTCCACACGAATGTTCCTTATTCCGTATGTATTGATGACTTGGTTATTTACCAAGTGTTTGACGACACTCACTCTTGTCCGGATTAGGATTATGTATCCTGTCCTTAGCTTGGTTCTCACGAGTGCATCTCCGGATTAATAACATATCTTCTGCAACGATCAAATAAACACAAAAGATCTCAGATCAAATTACATAAGGCTTTATCAGCATTATCCAAATTCTGGGTTTGATCCAACAATCTCCCCCAATTACGGATATGCCCAAACCCTTTATAATCTGATCTGGTAAGCAGTGGAAAAAGATAACATACAGAATACGCATCACAACCAATTTCATTTATCAGCAACTAAGTACAATTCAGCCTTAATACAAGATTTTCACTAAGGTACATAAGGCTTACTATACTTGAAGATCATAGTTGCTGTCTTTTCTCTAAGCTCCATTGTCTGCTTCATCGTATAGGTAGTGTGTTGGCTCCACGATTTGTCCACAGTCAAAAAGGACTTGATGAAGTAACAGACAAAGGCCCCACAGCTATCTCCATCCTACTGTTGCGGCACTTGCTTCTTGCCCCGAAATGTCACCTTCAGCTTCTCAGTTGGACCCAAGGGTGTGATGCCCAACTCTTCATATAAACCAGCTTTCTTCACAACTTCAGTCAGCCTGAGACACAGTGGTTCCCATTGATTCTTTCTTACAAAGTGCTCCACTATCTAATGAGAATCAATGAGAATCATTTGCTTGGACTGAATCATGAATACGGCCATCATGAAGTGTGGCGACATGATCCGGTACGGAATGAGGATAGTTGAGAGAGTTTTCCATGGCTTGCTATCCTCAGCAATTCCGTCGATGAAGGACTGAATTAGATCCACACTGGGAAGATAGCCTTCATTCCAGCACGGCAGAACTTCAAACAAGTGCCCGTCCTTGTATAGAGATGAAAACAGCCTCATCTCCATTTTAGCAGCCCTCGAGAAGTTGTCAATGTCTTCTGTAGTAAAGAGTCCTTTCTCCAATGACAGACAAGATTTTCAGCCTCTCTAAAAGAGCTAGCTAATGTCGTTAAATCTCTCTTCAAAATAATAAATTCCCTAAGTTTGCACTAAAAGAATAGCAGCAAGCAAGGGGTCGAACCCACAGGGATTAGCCTAGTTTTCTAGTTCTCAAATCAAATCACCCAATTACTCTTGTTCTATAAAATGTCTTGGCAAAAAGTTTTCTTTTTTAAACTAAAGATCTAATTTTTATGTGGTTTTCTGAATAAACAAAGAAAGTAAACTGATTTTAGGATTAAGTTTCAAGGATTAAAAGCATCTAGGGTCACAATTTCACCTCCCTATGTTATCTCTCACTGGTTCATGGTATTAGGGTTGTCGATTGAAAACATGCTAAACATAAGCCAAGGACAACAAATGGTCATTGAAGTCCTTTTAAGAGTTGTATGCCAAGAATGGTCATCTAAACACACAAACATGCAAAGCCAATAAATCATACTTGCAAAAGGATAATGATCACACCAATCACAAATAAGTTATGAATCTCAATCCGCCCCCAGACTAGGGCTAAGAATACCAAGGTGTACATCCAAAGATAGAATTAAGAACAGATTCATAAAACATGCAAAACTCAATCATCAAACCCAAATATTCATAAACACAAGAAAGCAACAAGGGGGCTACATTGCTCCCCTAGATTATAAGAACTACTCACGCATGATTACAAGCAAAACCAAAGCGAAAAAGCTCAACATCTTCTTCTTGATCACGCGCACAGCAAAGCTTCAAATCCAGGCTCCAAAATCCGCGACGGCTGCTGCGACGGCTGCTCTCCTAGGTCAAGGAGCACCTCCAAGTCGTGGAGCCTCTCTCTCTCTCTCTAAAAACGTGTAGGGGGTTAGGCATGGCTAGCAGAGGCGTGGAGGCTTGTATTTATAGAGTTTGGATGGGCTTTGAGGTGTGTAACCTAGCCCACTTATCAAAACGGCGTAGTTTTGATAAGTAACACTCGAAACATTAAAAACTCTATCTTCCATCCACAATTTGGACTTGGGCCTTCAGGAACAAATGATCAGCATGGAAAAACGATTGGATCGGTCCAAAAATATCTCTGCACGCCAATTTGCACGTGATATGGTGAATTCACATGCACCTCCAAATCAGCTTAAACTTCTCCCCAAGCTTCCTTGCATCTTGTAGAGGCCTGAGAGGCAAAAATATGCTTGCACGTGAATTGGGTGAATTCACGTGCAGATCCAAATCAGCTCCAAATGCTCTGACATTTCTGTGGTAGGTAGAGGATATCATTCCAAGCAACTTTGCTTCTTGCACGCCAATTGTTTGAGGCCATCTACTATGTCAAAAGTGAGATCCAAAACCTGCCAAAACAGCTTAAAAACGCATATATTTGCAACTAGCATCTTCCTAGGGGTTAGAGCAAATATATATGAAATATGTGGCAATAAGGCTCTAATCATGCTCTTAAACATCCTAAATAAATACTAGAATAACGGCATAAAATGCACGTTATCAAATACACCACACTTGAACCATTGCTTGTCCTCAAGCAAAAACATACAAGCATGCAAAAATAAAATAAACACGCAGTCAAACGGAAGAAAAATAAAATAACAATCAAGGAGAATCATGGTTTCCTAAGCATGCAACTCTATCATGATGAGATGGGAATTTAAGCATCAAAATGAGTCATAACTCAGTTCATTCATTTCCATATCCCTAGTCCAACAACCATGCAATATCTCCACTTAAATTTCAGATATGAGCAAGCAATCCATGATAAAATAGCACCTAGTTTCCCTTTAAGTTCTTACCAAGGATAAGCAGCCTCACTCAAATATAATAATTCTCAAGCCCAATACCTATCAATGAACAATGGATGGAAAACTCTATCTCTACACTCGCCATCAGCTATTGATTAAGTACTTGCCAAGCAATCATGAGAGTTCCCTATTGTGCTCATCAAAGAAAACACACTCTATTCTACTTTATTTGAACTCACACGCTAGTCTAAACTCAATAAACTCACACTCTATTCTAATAACTGATAAAACAAAACCATGAGCTAAAGAATTGAGCTCAACATTCTTAAAACAAAACACAATTCAGCCAACGTGGCTTCACAAATAAATAATCACACATAAACATCAGGTCAGTGTGGCTTTTATTCTGAATCTTTCTCTTTTTTTTTTTTTTAAGTAATAACCTTACAAGGTTGTATTTTATGCTCTCCCTTGATGGATTATTCACTCTTTTTTTTTTTACTCACATAACACATAAATAAGACTGATTTTTCTGATGTATGCCCCTTGCCATTTTGCTACATAAGGAGAGACAGAAATTCATTGATGTCTCACATCCCATTTTCCAGTTAAGTGATGGCTTTTTCACATTCTATATCACAGCCTTTTATATAATATCACAAAATAAAGAAAAGAATGCAAAGACAGTCCACAATGACTTAGAGGTCTTGCATCCTAACTCCACACACCAAACACTGAGCACTAATAAGTAATCACATGCTTACTTGACTCCTACCATTAAATAACCAATGTTGAATGCAAGATGAGTAGCAAATCAAACTATTACCCATACCCTAAATGTCACTCAAGGGCTAAAAAGAAGCTGTTCTCATTTTTTCATTTCTTTTTCACTCAACTTTAAGGGTTACTTAGGTCTATTATAGCATTTCATGCTCAGCTAATATTCAAAACTCAGCTCCAAAAACATGGTGATATCATTCAAGAGATATAGACATGATTAAACCAATTCAGAGCACATTTTAACTACTTTAACACCCTTATCACAACATGATACTAATGTGGCATAAAAAAAAATAAATTTTAAGCCAAAATTGCATACTTAATATCCATGTCTCCATAAGCAAATCATTCAAGCAAACAACTCAAACAATCATGCAACTAAAAACATTTTTTTAAAAATTAAATAAAACATGCAATCACAACATAAAAGACAAGCAAGTGGCTCAAGTCACTCCCATACACCACACTTAAAATATGCTATGTCCGCATGGCATAAAAGAAGGAGTAGGAAAAACACTTACCCCTGGTTTGGCACACTGTAATAGTAGATGACATTAGCCACCATTCGTCGCACCTGAGCCACAAAGTCAGCCGACGTCTCGCCGCGCACTTCCCAATTTTCCTTCCCTTGCAGAATACCCATCATGTAGTAGCAAACAAAGATCCCACAGCTGAATTGGTCAGGCTGTTGGGGAATTTGCATTTCATTGTAGTGAATAAGAGGGAGCTTGTCCACCAACAAGCCTTCTTTGA
The DNA here is from genome assembly GCA_023512835.1 of Taxillus chinensis. NCBI lineage: Eukaryota > Viridiplantae > Streptophyta > Magnoliopsida > Santalales > Loranthaceae > Taxillus > Taxillus chinensis. Next base: position 49,273,674 of record CM042092.1, on the reverse strand, counting down.
TCATTGCCACTTTCATGCGTTTGATGAACCCATGCACTAACTGTCTTTTCCGTCTAGCAAACCCTTCGCCTTGGCTTGGATCATATAGCACGACGCATGGCCTACATCCGATTCACACGGACAAGTACATAGTGGCGGTCAATGTGCACCGGAATCGGCACCTCATGTATACCATGCCAAGGGCGGTGCCCTTCATTCTCTCCATTAATGCGTTGGCGCCACACCTCTTCGGACAAGGGTTGATTGAAAAGCTCACACAAAGCATGATGGAAGTGTACCCGGCTAAGGGGTAATTATGAGGCTCGGCCTCCACTACATACCGCATGGTCCTGGAAGAGGTCTATCTCGTCGGCATAGAGATATTCATTCTCCGAGATCCTCTTCAAGCTAAAAGGAGTGAAGATATCATTATCCCGTATAAATCGAGCCCTATCACCTGTGGAATTGATGAATTCTTCAAATGCCGCTTGGCTCTCTTCGACGATAAAGCTGGATTAATGATTAAATGAACAGGAGGGCCAAGTAGATCTTCAGGTTCAGAGGGCATGTATGCACCCCAAGATACTGGAAGTATAGCAGGCACCAGGGCCTGAGAATATGCAGGGATCCAAAAAGGCCGGAAGGGTGAATACCCTGCTGCCGGTCTGCCTCCTCTTGAGGTTGGAAGGGTGAATACCCTGTTGCTGGCTCTGCCTCCTCCTGGATGATAATGGGTTGGCCTAGTCGAAGATTGTGGTTGAGGTGGATCCACCTGGGCGGGATAAGAATCTTCAGGAGATGGAGAGGGTTCTTCATCAGATATCTCCACTATATGAGAATGTTTTGATGCTTTCCTCTTGCTCAAAGCCTTCCAAATTTTGCCTAGGAGGCCTTTGACTTCTTTGTTGTCCTTCCTCAGGGCTTCCACCTCGCGCTAGGTTCTGGCATTCGCCTCCCTGAGCTGCTATGTTTCTTGCCTCCAAGCTTCGGTAGATGCAGCAGGATGAGCTTCTGGGGCCTCCCATGCTCTAGGTGATGCATGAGCAGCTACATCTGGGGCCTCCCACGCTCCGGTTCTAGGTCGTGAAGTAGCTTGTTGGTCTCCCAGAGATGAGGGCCATTAATTCTTCAAATTGGGCATTAGTGATGTGCCCATTAGTGACTGCCCAATTGATGACCTCCACTTCGCTCACCACCTGCCCACTAATGCCTTGAAAGAAATTGAAAATGTCTTCTTTGTGTACATTGAACTGCATGTACATGGCAGTGAGTCTGTATAAAGTCTGCTTCCTTTGATCCAAATGAGGAGAAGTCTCCCTTGCAAAGTCCGTGGATCGCTCCACATGAACACCGTGCCTAGCGGGTCGTGATGGAGGAGGAACATTGGTTGCCCAATGACCTCTGGTACTGACCCCCAAACCTCCTTCACTTGCAATACTCTTAACACCCAGTGAGAAGGAAAAGTAATGCTCTCCATGGAGGAAAATTGCAAAGCAGGCATGCTTTGAAATATCACACACAAAATTCTGCCATTTATCTCGCTTGGATGAGTTTTTCTTCCACCATTTAAAAATGGTAGTGGCCCAATCCACATTTAGCATATGATCAATGCTATACATGAACTCCAGGTGTGGGCTTAGGCACACTATCTAGCCCACTGGTCTGAATCAATAAGCATTTCCCTACCAGGTAAGCTAGGTATCTAAATTTTCCAACAAAACCATTCTTGGTATACTGCCTTCGACTTTGAAATTTTCTAGCATAGTTACATGCAGTACCAAATTCTCCTAGGCTTAGCTGAGGGAAGCTATTACTGGGTTCAAGGAGGTTAAAGCAATGTCTAATAATTTCAGGGGTAATCCTGACATAAACCCCTTGCACAACCCCTATCAGTTCATCCTCACTCCCAAAGACAGATGCATAGAAGTCTTGTAAGGCAGAATAGGAAATAGCCTGGTCAGCAGATACTAACCTTTGTAATCCCGAGTTTGAATTTTAACGGCCACCTCTCTAGCCCAGCCCACTCGAAGCCTCCAAAGCCTGCATGTCAAGAGCATGCCCCAAGAGTATCTCCTCCTCGGCTTGGCTATCAGCACTAGGTGAGTGCACCTCCTCCTGGCCGGTCCTCCTTGTGCGCACCATCTTTGGAATGAGAAAATAAGAACAAAGAGCAGAAAAACTCAAGAGCAAGAGAGCAAAAGGGCGAGTTTCTCTAATACTCAGATCTGGAGTGATTTTGGTGTGGAAGCCTTTGAAGATGGCCTCCCTTTATATAGCGTGCAGAAGGAAAGATGCTCCAATTGGCGTGATACACGTGCCCCTAACTTTTCAGAGTGTTCTTGTCACGCCCCCGAATTCCAGGGAACCCGGAACCGGGTACATGACTTCCCCTTGCCCGCACCCGAAAGGTCAAGGGGTTGGTGACTAGCACCAATAGAGACTACACCGCGGGTGCTGTCTCAAATATGCAACCCTGTACAGTCATACATCAAGGGTAATCCTGTACTTTCCCATATATCATCATGCATACAAAGAGTCAAACAGTCATACAGACATCACATCATACAGTATGCAAATACAACTGTCCACGGACCCATGTCCGGGATATCACATAAAACAATACAGAATATAACTGTATCATACATCAGAGTAGTGGGCGTCCTCCTGGAAGAAAGTCCTCCACTAGTCTCGAGTCACACCTGAAAAGGGTAAGCAACAAGTAGGGGTGAGCGACAAGCTCAGTAGGTGACCCTAACACTCCACATCATGCAACACATATAAGTCTATACTATATGCTCAGTGTACTCGTGCACCGTGTAGTGTGCACAATCATCAGGACTCAGCCTGCAACAAACCTCAGGACAACTTGTCCACGATCCTCCATGGGATCCCAGCTCAGGGCACTCAGCCCTAGCTCCACGAGCTCAACGGCTCAACTCGGGCCTTAGCTTGTCCACGCGCAATATGCCCGGCCACAGTCGCCACACAGGCCTGCCATCGGTGCATATGCCTGCCACGTCAACCACATAGCACTATCGGTGCATCACGGTGAGAACCCAAACAAGTCACGGAGTCCATGCCCCAATACCTCACATCAACATACTAACATTAGTATGGCATGTTATTCTCAACATTTCCTTTAGAATTGTAGCCAGTCTTCACAAGTAAATCCTCAACCCTTGATTTATGAAGGAAGTACTCATAGCAGCTATTTTCTTGAAATTAAAAGTCCCGGCATTGGGTTCCCTTATCATGAATAAGATAATCTGATTTTTGGGGATTTTTCCGAGATGTCTAACCCCACTTTCCAAAAATTCACCACTACGAACTTTTGGGTTTTTCCGAGATTTTACACTAAAACCCAATTTTCACATTTTGAAATAGTGGGAATTAATTTTTCTAGTATTTTTCTTTGAATCCAAATGGGGGGTATTTCGTTATTTACATTGTAACTTAATACTTAAATGTGGAGAGGCATAATGGTTTACAATGTAAATGTCCAGTGCAATGCAGTTGCACTGCAGCGGAACACTGTTTCACTCCTACGGATTTGATGCTCCGGACTGATGCTACGGATCACTGTTTCACTGCTACGGATTTGATGCTCCGGACTGATGCTATGGATTACTGTTTCACTGCTACGGATTTGATGCTCCGGACTACTGATCCGGACTAACTACTCCGGACTAACTCCTCCGGACTAACTACTCCGGACTACTGATCCGGACTAACTCCTCCGGACTAACTCTTCCGGACTAACTACTCCGGACTAACTCCTCCGGACTACTGATCCGGACTAACTCCTTCGGACTAACTACTCCGGACTAATTACTCCGGACTACTGATCCGGACTAACTCCTCCGGACTAACTCCTCCGGACTAACTACTCCGGACTAACTACTCCGGACTACTGATCCGGACTAACTCCTCCGGACTACTGATCCGGACTAACTAAGTTGCCGACTCCATAGCTGCTGACTCCACAGCTGCTGACTCCATAGCTGCTGACTGGTCCGTCGACTCTAAAACTCGCCCCGGGTACTGTTCATCATCGTTTTTGGCCTGTTCTTCGTCTGGAAGCAACCCAGTGACCCCCAGACACTCATAAACACATGTTTTACGCAATAAACTGCGATATTTACATCAAAACGCGTCCTAAACGCCTCTAATTCGCACAATAACAGCAGAAATACACACAAATCATATATTCATCTAGATCTAAATCTAGACTTCCATGGTTGACTTCGCAACCCTCATAAAATACACACTCATACATCCACAGATCACATATTCAGAGGTAGGATCGAAATAAGACAGTTAAGGACACCTACCTGGAAGATTTATTTGCAATCCACGAGCTCCAATCGCCCCAAAATCGCCAAGAAAGCTCTATGCTCTTCACCTTCTCTCTCTCTCTCTCTCTCTCTCTCTTGCTCAAACATGCACGTACCAATAATTGGCAATTAAAGATATAAGGCAGTTCTTAATTATATATATACCGTTGCCAATAATTGGCCTCCCAAAGAATAATTGACCCGAACGCAATAATTGACCTCCCGAGGTCACGAACTCCAAATTGAGTCAAATTATCGTCAAAACGCTCGAAATAACGAGCACAACACTGTTCGATATTATCACACTCAAATGATTGCTCAAACGCAAAGTCAACCAATAAACCCCAAAAAGTCAACAATCGGGTCAAACGGGCCCCGACTCGGAATCGGGCCCAAGTACAGTCAAAATGCTCGCATCGACGGCTACACTACCGTCCAGATAGTTACATTCCCATAGAATGACTATCTCTCAAAACTACCCAAATACGAGTCTTTACATCCTCCCCACCTTAGGACTTTTCGTCCTCGAAAATAAAACACAAGCCCAAAAGACATAGCAAAATCCAAGCTCAAGCACCGCACAACAACAAGACACAAAAAATATGATCATCAACATGATCACCAACCACACAGTGCAATGCAACTCACAACAAGCCAAAAAGGCTCACACGATGCCAGGATGCCAACCAACAAACAACAAGCTAAACCACATCTCAAACAACATATGCAAAACAAATGCATAAAACATAACTCATACCTCAGGGAAGGTCCTCACATCCGCCCCACCTCGGGACCGATCGTCCTCGAACAGTTCAGGATGAAGAACCCGCATCTGGCTCTCTTTTTCCCAAGTCTGCTCCTCCATGCCTCGGTGTCGCCATAACACCCGAACTAGTGGGATTGTCTTGCCTCGCAAGACCTGGTCCCGCCTGTCCAAAATCTCGTGCCGGCATCTCAACAACGGCACCATCATCGCCCAAGTCTATCTCGCGATAGTCCAACACATGAGAAGGATCTGGGTGATACCGTCGCAACCGAGACACATGGAACACATCATGTACTCGAGCCAACTCCGGTGGCAAAGCTAACCGATAAGCCACTGCGCCCACGGTGGCAACAATCTCAAATGGCCCCACAAAACGAGGGGAAAGTTTGGATCCACGTCCAAACCTCCGATGCCCTCGACGCGGTGAAACCCGCAAAAATACACGGTCACCCACCTCAAACTGCAAAGGTCGACGCCTCTGGTCCGCGTAGGACTTCCGCCTACTCGCGTTGTTAACATGCGCTGCCGAATCAATCGCACTATCTCTGTGGTCTCTCGAACCATATCGGGACCGAGAACTGTCGTATCTCCCGTCTGTGCCCAGCAGACAAGGGTGATCGACAAGGCCGCCCATACGGCGCCTCATATGGAGCCATCCCAATCGTGGCCTAATAACCGTTGTTGTAAGAGAACTCCACCAAAGGAAGGTGAGTCTCCCAACAACCTCCAAAATCTAGGACACAGGCACGCAACATATCCTCGAGTGTCCGAATCGTCCGCTCCGATCGACCATCCGTCTCGGGTGAAAGGCTGATCTTGAGGTTCACCCTAGTACCCAAGGCTCGCCGCAACCGTCTCCAAAACGAGATGTGAACCTCGCATCCCGATCGGATACAATAGATAATGGGACTCCATGCAACCGCACAATAACATCAATATACCTCTGTCCCAAAGTCCTCACTGGGCTGTCTCTCGAATCGGAATAAAATGTGCCGATTTGGTCAACCGGTCGACAACTACCCATATCGTGTCGTGTCCCCTGGAACGAGGAAGTCCAGTGACAAAATCCATGGTCACGTGGTCCCATTTCCACTCGGCACCGGCAATGATCGCAACTCACCAGCTGATCTCGGGTGCTCGCCTTGACCTGGCGACAGGTCAAACACCTCCTCACAAAATCAGCAATAGCCTTCTTCGGGCCTGGCCACCAATACTGCCTCCTCACGGTATGGTACATCTTGGTCCCACCAGGATGTACGACTAACCTCGACCGGTGAAATTCCCGAAGAACCTCCTCCTGAAGAGAAGTGGGAACTATCGGGCGACCCCTATACCTCAATATATGCTCAGCATCCTCGGTCCAATCGAGAAGATGCCTGCCCCGTCTGAATCTTGTCTCGATGACCTCACAATCAATGTCCCCACTGATCCTCTATGATCCTGCGCCGCAACTCAGGGATCGCGACGACAACACCGAGGGTCCCTCGCCCCTCACCTGGTCACCATTTGCAACCTCATCGCTGCTAACCGACCCATCATCTCCCATTCTTTAATGGCACAATGGGCCACCACGGCCCTGCTCTTCCTACTCGAGCATCTGCCACCACATTACCCTTCCCAGGGGTATACATCATATCAAACCAAACGTTGCAGGTACTCCACCCACCGTCTCGCCTAAGGTTCAGGTCTCGCCGAGAGAAGATATATCGCAAGCTCTTGTGGTCCGTATACACCACAAATTTCTCCCCAAGGAGATAATGCTGCCAGCTCTTTAAAGCAAAGATCACTGCAGCCAACTCCAAATCATGCGTGGGATAGTTCGCTCATGTGGTCTCAACTGCCTAGATCCATAAGCAATCACCTGCCGAGTCCGCATCAACACACAACCAAGACCCACCCTGGAAGCATCACAATACACCTCAAAAGGCACACCCTCCTGTGGGAGAATCAAGATAGGTGCCGAGGTCAATCGTGCCTTCGACTCCATGAAAGCACTCTCACACGCATCGGACCAAATGAAAGGAACTCCCTTCCTAGTCAAGTGTGTCATAGGAGCTGCCAACCGGGAAAAATCCTCCACGAACCTCCGATAATAGCCTTGCCAAACCAAGGAAGCTACGAATCTCAAACACATTCGTGGGCCTCTTCCACGACATGATCGCCTCAATCTTCTCAGGGTCCACCGTGATACCCTCCGAAGACACCACATGCCCCAAGAAGTGCACCTGTTGCAACCAAGAAGTCACATTTCGTGAACTTCGCGTACAACCGATGCTCCCGCAAGGTCTGCAACACAACCTGCAAATGCTCCTCATGCTCCCTCTTGGTCGCTGAATAGACCAAGATATCGTCGATGAACACCACAATGAACATATCTAAATATGGAGCGAACACCTGGTTCATCAATCCCATAAACACCGGCTTGGAGCATTCGTGAGCCCAAACGGCATCACAAGCCACTCATAATGCCCATAGCGACAACCGAATGCGGTCTTTGGGATATCTGCCTCCCTAACCCTCAATCGATGGTATCCAGGACCTCAAGTCTATCTTGGAAAACCATCGTGCACCTCGAAACCGATCAAACAGGTCATCGATCCTCGGCAATGGATACCTGTTCTTCACAGTCACCTGGTTCAGCTTCCGGTAGTCTATACACAACCGAAGTGAACCATCCGCCTTCTTGGCGAACAACACTGGAGCGCCCCACGGTGAGCTACTCCGCCTGATAAAGCCTCGTGCCAATAGATCATCTATCTGTCTCTTGAGCTCTCTAAGCTCGGTCGGTGCCATCCTGTAGGCCGCTAACCTGATCGGTGTTGTCCCTGGCAACAACTCGATCGAAAACTCTACCTCCCTCATGGGTGGCAAACTGACCAAGTCCTCGGGAAACACATCCGGGAACTGATCTACAATGGGTGGCAAAACAGCCTTCCCCTCTCTCCTCCTGTCAACCAATGTCAAGCTGGCTAACTGGTGGGTCACATCACCCCACCCATGCCTCAAAGGTCCCAACCTGCATGCCTCCTCGGTCCACTCACCCACAAAGACACCCCGCGTGCCCTCTGGTGTGAGGAACGTCACACGCCGTCGAAAACAATCAATCTTGGCCTCCATGGAGACCAACCAGTCCATACCCAGGATAACATCAAAATCATCTAACTCCATGATATACAAATCACACAACAGGTTAACACCCCCCAAGTGTTACCTGACAAGCACGACGGATATACTCTCAAGTATCATAATTCCACCCAAAGGTGAAGCAACCATCGAGACCGACTCACTTGTCTCCTGGTCTAACTCCAAGCCAACCACCGTAGCATACGAAATAAAAGAATGGGTAGCACCAGGTATCAATCAAAACCGAACAAATAGTATGAGAAATGATAATGGTACCTCTCACCACTGAAGGTCCTGCTCCTGCCTCGTCCACTGGTGGAACCTCTGCCTCTCTACTGGTAAGGGCAAAAGTCCTCCCTCGTGGTCCACTGCCACTAGCCTGGCCCATTGGGGCCTTACCCCGCTGATCAACATGACCCTGTGCCTCCCGTTGAGGCTGCTGTACCGCAGGTCGCGTCTGTGTGCTCTGTGCCGGCAGCACTGACCTCTGAGACGGAGCCCCACTCCTCTGTCCGTGATCTCTCGGACGAGGGCCTACACTGCTGGTTGAGCTAAGGGTAACACATTCCCTAGCTCCATGCCCTACTTTCCCGCATCGGAAACAGGTCATCTTTTTCCTTGGGCAGTCTCTCGAGACATGCCCGGTCAAACCACAACTCCAACAGGTCCCTGGCCTCCTGTGGCTGAACTCTCCCGGGGGCCCACCGCCTGGCTGGAAACCCTCTGCACCTGCCTCCTCTCAGGCTGAGGAGCACTGCTCTCCCCACTCTGCCTCTTCTTGCTCGGACCTGCCGAACCGCCCGGCCTCTGGGCTCTCGCCTGATCCTGACCTCGCTCAATAATGATCGCCTTGTCGACCGCCTCCCGGTGCCGGTCAACCGCATCGGTTCCAGCTGTCTTTTCAAAGATGGCCTCAAGCCCTGAATGAAGTCCTGCGTCTTCCGGCCTTCCTTTTCCCAAGACTCCAAAGCAAACCGCCCCAAATCTGTGAAGGCCTGCACATACTCCCCCACACTCATGCTACCCTGCACAAGCTCATAATACTCTCTACGTCGAGCATACCGCAACGAGCCGGGAAAATACTCCCCAAAGAAGCGCTCAACAAACTCTCTCCAGCTCATCTCGATCGCCATGGACAGCTCTAGTGGATTCCCACCACCTGCGTGGGATACCCAACAAATAGTGCGTCGCCACGCGCACCCGCTCCTCATCCTGGAACCCCAATCATCTCAAAGATGTCCTCTGTCCATCTAATCCAGTCCTCGGCTACCTCTGGCCGCGAACCATCCTCAAAAGTCCTGGGTGCGTGTTTCAAAACCGCGCACCCGTCCACTCCCTCGTCGTGCGGCTCTACCACGACCTCCTGGCTGGTGCACATCCTGCACCACCCTCGCCTCCTGGCTGCGAGGCCGTGGTGGCCGCTGAGGCTGCTGTTGCCTCTTCAGCTCATCCACCTCTCTAGCCATATCCCTCATCGAGCCCTGCATACCCTGCATGGCCTCCTGCAATCGAATCAACACTGCGTCAAATCAGGTCCCACAACGGGAGCCGATGACTTCGCTGCGGGCTCTGCTGCCCCCTGGTGCCCCGACTCTATCGTGGGTTCCTCTGCCGGACCCTGGCCTCGGACAACCCTCCTCGGTGGTGCCATCACACTGGCTACAACAACAAACAACAAACAATCAATACTAGCACTGCTAGAACAAACAGCCATCAAAGGCACAACCGACTTGTAGGTTCTCACCACACGACCCGTAGGTCCATACCATGCATATAGCATTGTGTCACCCCTCAGGGTACACCACAATCAAGTCCTGGCTCTCACGGCCACGTGCCATCCTGGCACCACATACAAGCACATCACACACAAAGACAAGCTAGTGCCCTATATGCACACAATCATACCACTAGCAATGCACCCCATCCCCATGTATGCTCCTAGGATGATCTAACCGACACCAAAATAACCTAGAATACATGTAAAGACTGCGTTGATCGGGCGCCCTCCCTACAATTTTCCAAGTCACATGGAATCAATTAACCACCCTTCACTAACCTAGGTCCACTAGACCATGCTCTGATACCAACTTGTCACGCCCCCGAATTCCAGGGAACCCGGAACCGGGTACATGACTTCCCCTTGCCCGCACCCGAAAGGTCAAGGGGTTGGTGACTAGCACCAATAGAGACTACACCGCGGGTGCTGTCTCAAATATGCAACCCTGTACGATCATACATCAAGGGTAATCCTGTACTTTCCCATATATCATCATGCATACAAAGAGTCAAACAATTATACGGACATCACATCATACGGTATGCAAATACAATCGTCCACGGACCCATGTCCGGGATATCACATAAAACAATACGAATATAACTGTATCATACATCAGAGTAGTGGGCGTCCTCCTGGAAGAAAGTCCTCCACTAGTCTCGAGTCACACCTGAAAAGGGTAAGCAACAAGTAGGGGTGAGCGACAAGCTCAGTAGGTGACCCTAACACTCCACATCATGCAACACATATAAGTCTATACTATATGCTCAGTGTACTCGTGCACCGTGTAGTGTGCACAATCATCAGGACTCAGCCTGCAACAAACCTCAGGACAACTTGTCCACGATCCTCCATGGGATCCCAGCTCAGGGCACTCAGCCCTAGCTCCACGAGCTCAACGGCTCAACTCAGGCCTTAGCCTGTCCACAGCGCAATATGCCCGGCCACAGTCGCCACACAGGCCTGCCATCGGTGCATATGCCTGCCACGTCAACCACATAGCACCATCGGTGCATCACGGTGAGAACCCAAACAAGTCACGGAGTCCATGCCCCAATACCTCACATCAACATACTAACATTAGTATGGCATGTCATTCTCAACATTTCCTTTAGAATTGTAGCCAGTCTTCACAAGTAAATCCTCAACCCTTGATTTATAAAGGAAGTACTCATAGCAGCTATTTTCTTGAAATTAAAAGTCCCGGCATTGGGTTCCCTGGAATTCGGGGGCGTGACAGTTCTGACCAAAATACCCTCTGCACGTGAATTGGCTGAATTGACGTGCAGGTCAGAATCGTCCCAAACTTTGGTGGTGGGTCCCCACTGAGCTGGTAAGCAATACTTCCTTCTGCACGTGAATTGTGGGAAGCTTCTAGGAGGGCTAAAATCGGTATTTTGCATTTTTGGGCCTCCATATGACAGCTAGAAATTCACGTGCAAGAGTAAACGTGAATCACATGGTCCTCATCTACCATTCCAGAAAGTTACAGCTCAAAAGGAGGTGCACGTGAATTGGGCAATTCACGTGCAAAATCACGTTCAGGCCCAAACTGGCCCAAATTTCTCCACTGAGTTACTTATGCATTATGGACCATCTTTAAGTCTTGCACGTGAGTTGTTTGAGCCCATCTTCATGCACTTTTGGGCTTCACTTGCTCCTTGCTCCTTGACTTTGACTTTAAAAATAATTCCACAAGTTCAGGACCCAATAATTTGCTCATCCTGCACATAGTTAGCTAAGAAAGGAACAAAGTCTCCTGCACAATGGTTAGCTTGCAAACAATTTATTGAATAAAACAAATAAAAGAAAATAACATAAAATAAAACATAGCAATAAACATTGGGTTGCCTCCCAACCAGCGCTTTATTTAAAGTCTGTAGCTAGACTTTCAGTTATGATCATGCAATGGTGAAAGAGAGGGAATCAACTATCTCCCTCTGAGTTGAATCAAAGTATGGTTTCAGCCTATTGCCATTCACCCAAAATTTCCGGCCATCTACGACTTGGAGCTCAAAGCTCCCATATGGCTTCTTATCAACTATTACAAAAGGTCCCATCCACTTGGACCTTAATTTGCCAGGAAATAACCTCAACCTTGTGTTAAATAGAAGAACTTTCTGCCCTAAGGTTAAAGGTTCATTGTTGAGTTGCCTATCATGCCATTTCTTAGTTCTTTCTTTGTAAAATTTAGCACTATCATAGGCATCCAACCTAAGCTCATCTAACTCAATTAATTGAGTCATCCTAAGCTCCTTGATCTCTTGTGGGTTGAAATTTAACTTCTTCAAGGCCCAATGAGCCTTGTGTTCTAGTTCTACAGGCAAGTGACATGCCTTACCATATAGAATACGGTAAGGTGACATCCCAATGGGAGTTTTGTAAGCTGTCCTATATGCCCATAAGGCTTCATCAAGCCTTTGAGACCAATCTTTCCTATTGGCTCCAACAGTTTTCTCTAAAATGGCCTTAATCTCTCTGTTGGACACTTCGCTTGTCCATTAGCTTGTGGGTGGTAAGCTAAAGACTTCCTATGAGTGACACCATACTTGTTCAATAATTTATCAAACAATTTGTTGCAGAAATGACTACCCTCATCACCGATTATAGCCCTTGGTGTCCCAAAACGGCTAAAGATGTTCCTAGTAAGGAAGTGAGTCACAACCCTAGCATCATTCACTCTAGTAGGAATAGCTTCTACCCACTTAGACACATAATCCACAGCAAGCAAAATGTATGAATACCCATCAGAATTGGGGAAGGGCCCCATGAAGTCAATGCCCCAAATGTCAAAAATTTCAACTTGAAGAATTCCAGTTAATGGCATCTCATTTTTCCTAGATAGACCACCTACCCTTTGACATCTATCACACTTTTTGATGTAGACATAGGTGTCTTTCACCATGTGAGGCCAATAAAAGCCACACCGCATGATCTTAGCCACGGTTCTTTGCACCCCAAAGTGGCCCCCATAATGTGATGCATGACATTGATGTATTATGTCATCTACCTCCTCCTCAAGGACACACTTTCTTATGATTTGGTCTGGACATCTCCTATAAAGAATTGGGTCTTCCCAAATGTATTTCCTAGCATCCACTACCAATTTCTTTCTCCTGGTGGTAGTCTAACCGCTTGGGTATGAACCCAGTGGCTAAATAATTTGCTATGTCGGCAAACCAAGGAAGATGATGCACCTCAAACAACTTCTCATCAGGAAAGTCATCTACAATGGGTAGAGACTTAGGTGCATTCTCCACACGTGAGAGGTGATCAGCCACGAATTTAGGGCTCCCTTTGTGTCTCTAATTTCAAGGTCAAATTCCTGTAAGAGGAGAACCCATCTAATCAAGCGTGGCTTAGCTTCTTTTTTAGCAAACAAATATTTCAATGCGGCATGATCGGTATAAACAATGACTTTAGACCCCAAAAGGTAGGGTCTAAACTTGTTGCAGCCATAAACCACAGCTAACAACTCTTTCTCGGTGGTGGTATAGTTCTGTTGAGCATCATCTAAGGTCTTACTAGCATAGTAAATGACCCTAAACACCTTTTCTCGCCTTTGCCCTAAGACTACCCCCACAGCATAATCACTCGCATCACACATTAGCTCAAAAGGCCGAGCCCAGTCGGGTGTGACTATAACAGGTGCGATGACTAACTTACCCTTGAGGATGTTAAAAGCTTCTAAGCAATCTTCATTAAACTCAAAGCTTGTGTCTTTTTCTAACAACCTACTCATGGGTTTTGCAATTTTTGAGAAGTCCTTAATGAATCTCCTATAAAAGCCAGCATGGCCAAGGAAACTTCTCACTCCTTTTTCATTAGTTGGAGGTGGCGAGTCTCAATAGTGGAGATTTTTGCCTTGTCTACCTCCAAACCATGTGCAAACACCTTGTGCCCTAGAACTATCCCCTTTGTTACCATGAAATGGCATTTCTCCCAATTTAGGACTAGTTCCTTCTCCTCACATCTCTCTAAGACCACATCTAGATTTTTCAAGCACTGTTGGTAGGAGGAACCAAACACCGAGAAGTCATCCATGAAGACCTCCATGATCTCCTCAACCAAACCCTGAAAAATAGCCATCATACACCTTTGAAAGGTGGCAGGGGCATTACAAAGCCCAAATGGCATTCTCCTAAATGCAAATGTGCCAAAAGGGCACGTGAAGGTGGTCTTTTCTTGGTCCTCGGGCTTAACCATGATCTGATTATACCCGGAATAGCCATCTAAAAAGCAGTAGTGACTATAGCCAGCTAACCTATCCAACATTTGGTCAATGAAAGGAAGAGGAAAATGATCCTTCCTAGTGGCCTTGTTCAGCTTCCTATAGTCAACACACTCTCCATCCCGTCACAATGCGAGATAGGATCAATTCATTTTTCTCATTCTTAATCACAGTCATGCCCCCTTTCTTGGGCACAACATGCAATGGACTCACCCACTCACTATCTGAAATAGCATAAATTATACCCGCATTTTTCCATTTTAAAATTTCTTTTCTAACAACTTCTTTCATAGCAGGGTTTAATCTTCTTTGTCTTTCGAAGAAGGGGTTTAAAATCATCATTCATCAAAATTTTATGCATACAAATCCCTGGACTAATACCCCTAATGTCTTCAATGTTCCATCCTAGGGCCTTTTTGTGTTTCCTAAGGACTTCTAACAATTGAGTACACTCCACATCATTCAAATTAGAAGCAACAATGACAGGGAATTGATTTGTAGAGTCTAGAAATTCATACCTTAGGTGTCCAGGCAGCTCCTTCATTCGGAGGCTGGATGCACGTCATCTTCTTTCTCCTCCTCGGCTTGCTCCAAAGAGTTTGTAGTTTGCTCATCTTTCTCAGCCGTCAAGTACATCTCTTCATCTTGTTGAGCTTCTATAAGCCGAAGGGCTTCATCATTGGTGGTGGTAATTTCTTCGCCAAGTAATCTTCCACCAATTCCTCAAGGTCTTCAACCCAAAGGCAATCCTCCTCCTCTTGACCTTGCAGAGCCTTCCCCATGTGGAAGACTAAGGTCTCCTCATTAATTCTCGAGTTAGCTGCCCTTGAGCAACATCAATCAATGCACAACCCGTTCGAGAAACGGTCTTCCAAGGAGTAGGTTGAACTCCTCTATCTTCTTCCATCTCCAAAACAACAAAATCCGCTGGAAATATGAAGGAGCCCACTTTAACTAGCACATCTTCAATGATTCCTTCAGGTCTTCCAGTTGGACCGGTCTGTGAACCGTAATGATATGGAAGTGGGCTTCATGCCCTTAAGCCCAAGCCGCTTGTACAAAGCAAAGGAAATCAAATTGATGCTGGCCCCTAAATCACATAGGGCCTGCTGTCGCGGTGCATTGCCAATCACACAAGGGAGATTAAAGCTGCCTGGATCTTTATGCTTGATGGGCAAACTCGTTGAACAACACTGCTCACCTCGTTAGTGATCGCCACCGTCTCATGATCCCCATATTTCCTCTTCTTTGTCACAAAATCTTTGATGTATTTTCTGTACCTAGGCATCTGCTCCAAAACTTCCACAAATGGAATGTTAATCTCAAGCTTCTTGAACAAACTCAGGAAGCGCTCATACTCTTCTTCAACCCTCTGGTTCCTCGGCCTCGAGGAAATGGCATAGTAGGCCTGAGCTCTTGCCTTTGTTCTTCACTATTTCTGTCTTGACTCACTGCTTGTCCTTCTTCTCTTGCACTCTTTCTTGACTTTATCTGATTTTTCTTGGTCATCAGCTTCCAAGGGTCTGCTTTGTTCTTCTGGAATTGCCTTCTTCTTAGGCTCTTCAGCTTCATTCGGTGTCTTCCCGCTCCTTAGAGTGATAGCCTTGCAACTCTCCTTGGGGTTCACCTCGGTGTCACTTGGAAAAGTATTGGTTGACACCCCTTGATTTACATTCCGAGCCAAACTCACAAGCAGCTTTTCTATATTCTTCATTGAAGATTCCATGGTGACTACCCTTTCCTCCAAACTATCCTCTCTTTTGGTTGGCTCATCCACATTCCGATATACCCTTCCTCTTTCTTGTTGGGCCGAGGTCAGTTTTCGCTTCGAATCCTGGAGGTGGGTGTAAATAATTATCCGTAGCATACGGATTCCGCTTCATCCCTGGGGGCACATATTTGTCTTGAAATGAGGTATCTCCCCCTCGGTTCCGAGTTCTCCGAAATGGTTGAGATTGCTGCTGATTCTTGGTTGTACCCTAGTTGTTGTTGTTGAGGATAAAATTGTCATTTCCTGGTACAAGCCCTTTCCTCCAACATAATTTGCTTCTTCAGCTCCACTCCAGCCCTGCTCAACTACTGGTAAAGCTTGTGATCCTTCAACTTTAAGAGCCAATACTTCCATGCCTTTCACTAAAGCTTGAATCGGGCTTGCACATCATTGGAAGAATTTTCAACTGAAGCAATCTTCTCCCTTGGCTTTGAAGTACGCACATTAGACCACCGCCAATCAGCTAATGACAACCTCTCCAAGAGCTCGCTGCTGCGTCAGGCTCTAGATTCATCAAGCATCCTCCAGCAACTGCATTCACCTTGTCTTGTGAATGGGACCGAAGACCTGTGTAGAAAGATTCAATTTGAATCCACCGGGGCCTTCCATGATCAGGGCATCTTCTCACTAAGTCTTTGAAACGCTCCCAAGCTTCATGAAGAGTCTCCATCTCATCTTGCCTGAACCTGCTAATCTCTCCTCTTAGCTGGATCACCTTGGAAGGAGGGAAGTACTTTGACATGAACTTGGTCCGCATCTCCTCCCAAGTGTTGATTGAACCTGTTGGCGGCGTTGAACCAGCCAAGAGCTCTATCCCTTAAAGAGAAAGGGAAAAGCCTTAGCTTTATGGCCTCCTCCGACACATTGTTGATCTTGATGGTGTCACACACCTGGTAGAACCTCATCAAATGCTGGTGTGGATCATCCACGGCTGTTCCTCCAAACGCGTTGTTGCTCAC
This sequence comes from Taxillus chinensis, assembly GCA_023512835.1. Taxonomy (NCBI): domain Eukaryota; kingdom Viridiplantae; phylum Streptophyta; class Magnoliopsida; order Santalales; family Loranthaceae; genus Taxillus; species Taxillus chinensis. The sequence goes on along the minus strand of CM042092.1, from coordinate 49,256,734 downwards.
CATATTGATCAATGCCGGCTTCAACTCAAAGCTATTCGCTTGGACTCTTGTCTGCCGAATCCCAGAATAATGGTCGGACATCATCGGTCTCGCATAGTCTAAGAAGGTTCTAGGCATAAACCTATTACCCTCTTCTTCTGGATATTGGCCATTGTAATTGGCCCCTCCTTGCGGTGCACCACCATCGGTCCGAGATCCGCCATCGGATCGCCTACGGATTGCTCCAAGCCTTGTAGTGCTTCTTCCGCCTCACGTCTTGCTTCCCTAGCCGCTCTACGACGAGCTCACGAACAACCTTTCAGGTTCCCGCGTAAATTGTATATCCTCCTCTCTTTGCATGCACAACTAGGAATCCTTGATGTATGTTCCTGTAAACAACAACAAGAACACACCCAAGCGACTCCGAACAATGCAAAATAAACAAATAAAGAACACAAAATAACAGAAAATAAAAGACAAAATAAAACACCAAGATCAGAATTCAAACAATTTCACTCAATGTTGATTTTAAAAACTAGTTAACCGTTGAAACCCCGGCAACGGCGCCAATTTGACAGACAAGATTTTCAGCCTCTCTAAAAGAGCTAGCTAACGTCGTTAAATCTCTCTTCAAAATAATAAATTCCCTAAGTTTGCACTAAAAGAATAGCAGCAAGCAAGGGGTCGAACCCACAGGGATTAGCCTAGTTTTCTAGTTCTCAAATCAAATCACCCAATTACTCTTGTTCTATAAAATGTCTTGGCAAAAAGTTTTCTTTTTTAAACTAAAGATCTAATTTTTATGTGGTTTTCTGAATAAACAAAGAAAGTAAACTGATTTTAGGATTAAGTTTCAAGGATTAAAAGCATCTAGGGTCACAATTTCACCTCCCTATGTTATCTCTACTGGTTCATGGTATTAGGGTTGTCTGATTGAAAACATGCTAAACATAAGCCAAGGACAACAAATGGTCATTGAAGTCCTTTTAAGAGTTGTATGCCAGAATGGTCATCTAAACACACAAACATGCAAAGCCAATAAATCATACTTGCAAAAGGATAATGATCACACCAATCACAAATAAGTTATGAATCTCAATCCGCCCCAGACTAGGGCTAAGAATACCAAGGTGTACATCCAAAGATAGAATTAAGAACAGATTCATAAAACATGCAAAACTCAATCATCAAACCCAAATATTCATAAACACGAGAAAGCAACAAGGGGGCTACATTGCTCCCCTAGATTATAAGAACTACTCACGCATGATTACAAGCAAAACCAAAGCAGAAAAGCTCAACATCTTCTTCTTGATCACGCGCACAGCAAAGCTTCAAATCCAGGCTCCAAAATCCGCGACGGCTGCTGCGACGGCTGCTCTCCTAGGTCAAGGAGCACCTCCAAGTCGTGGAGCCTCTCTCTCTCTCTCTAAAAACGTGTAGGGGGTTAGACATGGCTAGCAGAGGCGTGGAGGCTTGTATTTATAGAGTTTGGATGGGCTTTGAGGTGTGTAACCTAGCCCACTTATCAAAACGGCGTAGTTTTGATAAGTAACACTCGAAACATTAAAAACTCTATCTTCCATCCACAATTTGGACTTGGGCCTTCAGGAACAAATGATCAGCATGGAAAAACGATTGGATCGGTCCAAAAATATCTCTGCACGCCAATTTGCACGTGATATGGTGAATTCATGTGCACCTCCAAATCAGCTTAAACTTCTCCCCAAGCTTCCTTGCATCTTGTAGAGGCCTGAGAGGCAAAAATATGCTTGCACGTGAATTGGGTGAATTCACGTGCAGATCCAAATCAGCTCCAAATGCTCTGACATTTCTGTGGTAGGTAGAGGATATCATTCCAAGCAACTTTGCTTCTTGCACGCCAATTGTTTGAGGCCATCTACTATGTCAAAAGTGAGGTCCAAAACCTGCCAAAACAGCTTAAAAACGCATGTATTTGCAACTAGCATCTTCCTAGGGGTTAGAGCAAATATATATGAAATATGAGGCAATAAGGCTCTAATCATGCTCTTAAACATCCTAAATAAATACTAGAATAACGGCATAAAATGCACGTTATCATCCAAACAAAGAGTCTGAATGTCGGCCGGGGAGAAAGGGTACATTTCAGAAAGACATCTTCTCTCAGCAGAAGACGCTGCATAGGACTTCATTGCTTTGCGAACGCTTCCATCCGCATCAGAAGGGTCAAACTCCGCATATGATGGGAGGAAGGTGTCGGCTGCGGATGAGGAGGATGGAGGAGGAGCTGGAGCTGCAGTAGAGGAGCTTGGCTGAGAGAAGCGGCTTCGTTTGGGAATTTGAACTCCCTGAAGCACTGAAGAGGCAGGCCGCTTCTCAGCCCGAGTAGATGGTTGTGGTGCAGAAGGAGCAGACGGAGAAGGAGCAGAAGGGGCAGACGGATCAGATGACACTCTCTCTCCCGGTTTGGCAGATCGCCGGGAAGCAACGGGAGGACGAGCCATCGTGTGCGCCAGGTCCGCGAAGGAGGTAGACAATGAATGGACGGACGAGGCGACGAGATCCATTTTCTGCTCCATGGAGGTGGAGGAGTCAGTGAGAGCGGAGAGGAGTTGGGCGCCAAGTGCATCAACCTTGGCGGCGATGGCAGAAATTTGGGCGCTGTGAGCCTGGGCGTGGCGGTCTAGCTGGGCAAAGAGCACAGCGTCGGAGTGAACCGTGCCAAAAGAAGCACACCCAAGGACCAACTCCGTAGCTTTGGAGGACTCCCCTGCATGAACAAGAGCAGGAGTCCGCTGGGCAGAGGAGTCCACAGGAGTATCAGCAGCAGCAGAAGGGGCATCCGGAGGATCAGAGGCATCCAGAGCAGCTGACCCGCTTTGACCAAAGAGGTCAACCACGGGAATGGCGGCAGCAGGAGAAGAGAGGCCAGCCTTAGCAAGGGAAGGACCCCGGGCGGAAAGGACTGGGCTGGAGGGGGTAGGGAACGGCACATCTGGAATGGAGGCCGGCGTAAGAAAGCCGTGATCCAAGTTCCAAATGATCATTGTCTCTGGGGATTGGGTATATCGTGTGTAAAACACCCGGAGATCGTTGTCAAGAATGGAGACAGTGTGGGCAAGGCTAAAACGGAGCCATAGGTCCGTTAGAGTGTCAGCGGAGAGATGGTCTAGGTAATCTCGGGGTTGAGGTAGGGGAGGCAAAGGAGCTTCCAGAGTAGATACCGGGACATCAGCAGTGGTGGCAGCAACAGCGGTGTCAACCGCGGCAGCAATAGCGGAGGTGGAGGGAGTAGGGACATCCGCAGCAGAGGGGACTAAAGAAACAGCTTTAGAGGCACTGCGCTGAGATGGCCCCACAACCTCGGACGGGTCGGCACGAATGCTGTGCTGGGAGGCTCAAGAGTGGGAAGGTGCTGCAACGGACCGAATCCGGGAGGATCGGGGTGCAGAACTGACGTCGGGGGCTTGGCTGTCAGAGGGGTCACCATCAGAACTGCCTTGTTGTTCCGAGGCAGGGAGAATGCGGAGAGCTGCAGATAGTCGGTGGGCTGTCATGTTCCCATCCGGCGTAAGATAACGAAGGTAATAAGCCGAAGGAAATGGAACAGCATCATATTGGGTGAAATGGTCCGAATTAAGATGCTGGAAGACAATGCTGAGGATACGCCCGAAGGAACGATTCTTGGGACCATTCTGCAGCAATCGAAACAAGAACGACCCCCAATCCATCGGAAGACCTTCAAAAACGCCGTACATGGCCAGGAGAAGGTCATACGGAACGGAGTCTAGGCCGGATGTGCGAGCCAGTAGACATCGACCCAAGATGGTCGCCATACATCGATAGCGACCTTGGAAGGATTTCACCTTGTATTCCTTCCCTTTTTGTGTGCAACCCATAGAAGCCGCCATTGAATCGGCATCTGGGCGTTGATGTTCACCGAGAGGTAGGTGGAGAGCAGCGCGGAGAACGGCCGGAGTGATGGTGAGGGATTCACCGCGGACATAGGAGATGATGGAGTCGGTGGTGTAGCGAATCCGTTCGTAATACTCAATGATATCGTCGATAAGAAGATCGACGGGATTGGAGATCAGGTTGAGTAGATGCGAGGCTTCAAGGAGAGGGCGAAGTTGAAGAAACCAGTCTGGAGGATTAGATACAGCACTCCAATCGACCAGATGGCCAGGATTAACGCCGGAGAGAGAGATTCTGGGTGCCATTGCAGATGAAATTTGAAGAATGAGAGGAAAGGTGAGGTCTTGGATTTCAAAGGAGCAACGAGAGGTTTAGGGATTTGAAATGAGCAATACTCATGCTTCGCAGGAATGACCAGAACATATAAGACCGAGTCCGCAAATGTCAGCGGGTCTAGGAATTGGCGAGTGAAACAGGGACCCGCTTGACAGGCTGATGTCATTAGTCTGGATATCGATGCGCCTCCGAATGAAACGATGTCGTGGAGACCGCATGACCCAATAAGTGTAACAGCTGGTTGCCATCCAGAGTAGTGTGTGTGCATCCCGAGATTTGCATTTAATGAATCATCATGATTCCTCCTCAAAAGCACACGACATATAGGAAGACTTGGATTGTCGCAATTAGACTGTGACAGGAGTCCGGAGGAATGAACCGACAATCATCCGGAGTAAATAATAGTCGAGGAAGAGTATCCGGATGAAAAGTAGACCGTGTCCGTAGTAGACAGAGTTCGGTGAGAGAGTAAAGTAGATTCCTTTGCAGTCAATAAGTCGAAGAGAAGAGAAGTACCACAACACTTCAAATCCAAGACTATGGACTAGATCTATCGATACGGTTGCAAAGAAAATCTGAACCTGTAGCTAAAAAAAATGAACTGAAAATACAAAAGCTTAACAGGCAAGGATTAGTACGGATTAGAGAAAATAATCAGTGAAAAACGACATAATCCGAACTAATGAAAAACAGAACTTATGCATTACAAAGCATGTAAGAGACATATACATACGTGAGAATGATCAATATTACTGAATCAGGGCATATGTCAGATAACAATACACAAGTTCATATAGGTCAACATAGCGAAACCGTCTTGCTGAACAACGTAGCTAAGATTAATTAAAGATCATATGATTTGGCCAATTTAGGATTCATGAGTGAAAAATGAGGAAGCGAACACATGTCAAAAGTAAGCGGTGATTAGTCGATTAAAATGCATGGTTGAAGAAAGAAAATACATCCAAGCATGCCACTTTTCTGATCCAAAACAGCATGTCCAGTCAGATCCGGAAGTAAAAGTTTAGAGGAGGGAGTATCCGAGACATATTAGGGGTTCATTACTGCTCCCCCGTAGATCATTTAATCCTCTCAATGAAAAGCTCCCCCTCAAATAGACAGCCAGGAAAGAGGTCATGAGACATATACGGGGGGTATTACTGAATAATATGTAAAGCATTTTCTCCCCCGTAGATTGTGCAATCCTCTCGGTTGACCTTTCCGGTTTGTAGAAATTCAGCATTGTCTATCTTATTAGAAAACTATACTTCAGAAGCTGATCAGACTGTCATTGAGTATTCATCCACCAGGCATTCCGAGCTAACCCATTTCATTTCTTCAACTATACATGTTAATAGAGTAATCTAAATGAACATGCTTTTGTCATGTGGTGATCAGTGGAAATTAAGATCATGAAACCAGAAAGAGGTGAATCATATAAACTTTAATCATGTTTGCTTAAACGCTTTCAGTCGGGAAACACAAGCATCCTCCCAATATGAAGTTGATATTAATATCAGAAGCATGAAGCCGTTAATCAGTAAGTATGATCAGCATTAAAGTCAGTATGTATCTTCTACTTTCAATAAAAGCACCATGCATGTTCTGATAGTAAGTATACTGTTGGGTAATGTAAATGTGAAGCTATGCAGAGAAGTCAAGCATACCTAATCGGATGAGTAGTTCAGAGAATCTTGCATCAGGTAGGGGCTTTGTAAGAATGTCCGCGATTGATCTTCAGTAGCAACATGTTCCAAGGAAATGTGATTTTTGAGAACATGGTCGCGTATGAAGTGATACCTGACCTCAATATGCTTCGTCTTAGGATGCATGACAGGATTGTGTCTGATAGCAATTGTACTAGTGTTGTCGCAGTAGAGTGGAATAGATGACATGTTGAAACCGTAGTCAGTAAGTTGACTTTGCATCCAGAGTAGCTGTGCGCAGTAACTCCCAGTAGCTATATATTCCGCCTCAGCAGTAGAGGTTGATACGGAATTCGCTTCATCGAACCATGAGATTAATCTATTTCCAAGAAACTGACACGTACCACTCGTGCTCTTCCTGTCGATGTGACATCCAGCGAAGTCGGCATCAGAGTATCCGGATAAGGTGAAGTTGGACTCCTTTGGGTACCAGAGTCCCAAGTTCATCGTTCCCTTGAGATACCTTAATATCCGTTTAACATGAAGCATATGTGACTCCTTGGGATTCGCCTGATATCGTGCACAAATGCAAGTTGCAAACATAATGTCTGGGCGACTTGCTGTAAGATATAGCAATGATCCTATCATCCCTTTGTAGTCAGTCATATTTACTGATATGCCATCCACATCAGGATCTAACTTGGCACTGACAGGCATGGTAGTTTTGACGGGAGATGAACCTTCCATACCAAACTTCTTAATAAGATTGCGAGTGTACTTAGCTTGATTAATGAAGATTCCTTCCTTCAATTGTTTAACTTCTATTCCGAGGAAGTAGGACAGTTCTCCCATCATGCTCATCTCAAACTTGCCTGTTATCAACTTAGCAAACTCTTCACAAAGCTTCGGATTCGTTGATCCAAAAATGATATCATCCACGTATATCTGTACGATTAGAGTGTGCCCTTTCTCTTTTCATAGAAATAAGGTGGTGTCAATCTTCCCTTTTTGGAAGTTGTGAGCAAGTAGGAATTCTGACAGTGTGTCGTACCAGGCTCTTGGAGCTTGCTTCAAACCATATAAAGCTTTCCGAAGCTTGTAGACTAGATGTCCTGCTTTAGGTTCAATGAAACCGGGAGGTTGTTCTACGTAAACCTCCTCTTGAAGATCTCCATTCAGGAATGCGCTCTTAACGTCCATTTGATAAACTATGAAGTTTTCATATGAAGCATACGCCAGAAACATCTGAATTGCCTCAAGTCTTGCTACTGGAGCAAAGGTTTCATCATAGTCTATTCCTTCTTCTTGACGATATCCTTTCGTTACCAGTCTGGCTTTGTTCCGGATTACTATTCTATCCGTATCAAGCTTGTTCCGGAACACCCATTTAATTCCAATGACTTGCTGAGACTTAGGCCTTGGTACTAAGGTCCACACATTGTTTCTCTTAAATTGATTCAGCTCTTCTTGCATGGCTTCTATCCAATTTGAATCCTGAAGAGCTTCATCTACCACCTTTGGTTCTATTTGAGATAGAAAACACGAGTAAAGACTCATGTTTGAGGTGGCTGCTCTTGTCCTTACACCAACAGTAGGATCACCAATCACTTGATCTAAGGGATGGTTTCGGGTCCATCTGTAATTCTGTGCATGTGATGGTTGATCGTGAATAATTTGAAGCTCTGCCAGATTTGGTGGTTCACGTATATCTGCTGGTTGAGCTTCTTCCGGACCAGATATTTCCGTATTAGAAGGTATGGTTGAACTAGATGGTTCTTCAACACTGTTTCTGTCAGTGTTAACTAGTCCGGACGGACTTGAAGGTGCTCCAGAATTTTGGGTATCCGTAGGAGTATGTCCGGAGCTAAACGGTAGTCCAGAGTCCGAGTCATCCGTAGCATCGTCCATATCATTTCTTTGTGCTCCTCTGGTGCTGCTTGGTTGGTCAGTATGTATAACAGGAACAGTCATAAACTTTGAATAGTCGATGTTGTTGTCTTGAACCTGTACGTTAGAACTAGAAGAAGCAACTTTTGACCAATCAAGATTAGTTTCATCAAAGGTCACATGGATAGATTCTTCAACTTTATAAAGTTTTCTATTGAAGACCCGATAAGCCTTGCTATGTAGTGAGTACCCAACAAAAATCCCATCATCAGATTTTGGTTCAAATTTATTCTGGGTCTCTTTGCCATTTATCAATATATAGCAAGTACACCCAAAAGCTCTGAAATGTGAAATTGAAGGTTTTCGTCCTCTCCACATCTCATAGGGTGTTTTCATGGTAGATTTATTTATTAGAGTTCTGTTCTGAACATAGTAAGCGAGTGGACACAACTTGACCCATGGGCGAGAGGAAGCGTTGCCCCTGCTAACATAGATCTGCCAGCCTCGACTAAAGTGCGATTCTTGCGCTCAGCTACCCCATTTTGTTGTGGAGTTCTGGGCGCAGAGAAGTCATGCTGAATGCCTTGTTCAGAACAATATGATCTCATTTCTAAAAAATCAAATTCTGTACCATGATCACTCCTGATGCACTTTATGCTCAGTCCTTGTGAGTTGCTTATCCAGTTGAAAAGATCTACTAGATGCTCAAAGGTTTGATCCTTTGATTTCAGGAACATCACCCATGTGTACCTGGTGAAATCATCGATAACCACAAGGGTATATCTCGCACTAGCCAATGACGGAACAGAAATAGGACCACAGAGGTCCATATGAAGAAGTTGTAGAGGAGCAGTTATTGAATTAACTGATTTGCTCTTAAAGCTATGTTTGGTCTGCTTGCCCAGTTGGCATTCTCGACAGAGAGTGTCTCTGGAGAACTTGAGTTTAGGTAGACCAGTGACAAGATCAAGAGACGTTAATTTAGACAAAGTCTTAAAGTTTAAATGTGCGCATCGCTTGTGCCATAGCCAACTATCTTCATCTAATGCTTTAGTGAGGAAGCATACAGGGTCGGAAGAATTATTTCTTAAGACCACTGAGTATATGTCCCCATCTCTTGATCCGGATAACTTAATATCTCCGGATAAGTTTTCTCTTACTGTACAGGAGTTGGACATAAAGGAAACAATAAATCCTTTGTCACATAAATTACTGACACTTAGCAAATTATGCTTCAAACCTTCGACTAGTGCAACTCTAGTGATTGATACACGGCCGTTAGTTAAAGTGCCATACCCGACAGTCTTACCTTTGCTGTTGTCACCATATGAAACGGATGGACCTCGTTTTTCATTAACTTCTACGAGCAGAGTCTGATCACCCGTCATATGTCCGGAGCATCCACTATCGAGGATCCACTTGCTTTGATTGATCTTTAACTTCAAGTGATCCGGCAATGCATTCCAGAGATGCTCCTTAAAGACAACAGTTTACACTTTTGGTGCCCAAACTTGTTTCAGGCGGTTAGAGAGAGCAGCAGTATTGTCAATAGTTCCGGATTTGATTTTGTTAGGACTTTTAGCTCTCCAAGTTGACTTTAACTTGTTAGTTTCAACTGCTTCTTTTATTTGGGGTTTCTTGGGAGAGACACTCCTTTGAGGTTTAGATTTTGTTTTGCTCGAAGAAACCCTTTTATTAAACTGATCTTTATTGGATTGAATTTGATTACAAAGCCAGTTATCAGATAAACTCCAACATTCATAGTGATAATGACCCATTTCCCTACAGACGGAACAGACACTATAATGTGAAGTACAAACAGGGGATACAGGTCTCTTAGATTTTACAGACTTTCTACTCTGTTCCCTGTGGCCTAATCCATTGCGTTTGGGTGACGCGCTCTTGGCCCTAGATGCGTCAGCCTTAGCCTTTCCTTTCTTTTTGGGTGCTACAGTTTTGGCTTTAACTGCAGCAGCCTTCCCTTCATCATTAGTTATGGGTGCTACTACTTCGGGAAGTGCAGTAATAGCCTCGACTCCACAGTCATAAACTATGGTGCCACCTGAAATGAAACCATCCAACGGCTTAGATGTACTAACAGGATATAAGTTGGTTAGTTTAGGAGTGAAATCCGGAGGGCACTCAGTAGCTTGAGCTATGGAAGTCGATGGTTCTGAACCTAGGCTAGGTTTGACTCGGATGTTGTCAGGATCAGTCCTAAAGGTAGAGGCTATTTTCCCGGATTTTAGCCACTTACGATTTATTCCCCTTTTCTGTTCTAGTTCATTTTCGAGTCGTTTCACAATAACTTTTAGGCCCGTTAGGTTGGTATTTAACAGATGATTTTCAGCTCTTGGATCATGATACCAAGCCTCTTTTCCTCTGAAGTCAGCTATATCCTTTTCAAGTCTAGTGATAGTAAATTCAAGGCGTTTATTCTGACTTTCCACATCTTTGTACATTTGAGTAATTATTTGTCTCTCATTCTTTTCATGATCACGTTCACTAATAAGAGATTCTAATTGACTCATGAGCTCAGAGATAGAAGGTACCTCAGTATTTGCCATGAGGCAGACGTTCGGCTTAGGAGTTGGCTCATCATCCGAGGATTCTTCCTCTTATTCCGAGCCACTGACATACTTTGTCACGAACGCCTTCCTCTTGTTCTTGTTGTTGTTTGAGGTGGAACAGCGAGGAGTTACCTTGCCACTTTTCTCGGCCACTTTTGATTTGGATCTGCATTCCTTGGCCCAATGACCGGGTTTCCCACAATTGAAGCATTCTTGGGAGCTCGACTCCGATCGTTCCTTCCTTCTGGATGATGAGGAGCCTCTTCTGAATCCTTTTCTACTTTTTCGAAGGAATCGTTCAAAGGATTTGACAAGAAGAGCTATTTCCTCTTCTGCGTCTGAGTCAGAATTCTCTGACTCATCCGTATCATCCTCTTGATGATTACTGGAGCATTCCGTAGCTTTGAGAGCTACCCCTTTTTCTTTCCGAGCTATCTTCTCATCACGGTCAGTGTGTTTGAATCTGACCTCATGAGTCCGAAGCTCTCCATATATTTCCTCAAGGGCAGTGAATGGCCAGTTTTTGTCAGCTTGCATCTGGAGCTGCTTGGAGTAGTATCGATCCGGCAAGGATCGAAAGAACTTGTCATTTATTTGAGACTGAGTGTAGTGCTCATTGACAGTTTTTAGCTCTAGAATGAGCTTGCCGAATCTCCGATAGATGCTTTCAAGGGATTCGCCAGGTTTGTGATTGAAACTCTCAAAATTCTATCTGAGAGCACATATCACATTTTGCATTTGGGACTGACTCCCCTCATAGAGGATTGTCAGTTTATCCCAAACAGCTTTTGCTGTCGTGCAGCCCTGGACATCCGTGAAAGCCTCGGAATCCAAAGATGATGTAACGTAAGCCAGAGCCTTTTCACTAGCACACTGCCAGGCTCTTTCATCGTTGGTAAGTTCAGCATCCGTCTTTGGCCTCCTAACTCCATGTTCTCCAATAGTCATCGGAATTGGAATCTCCTGATGAAGACATGGCCACATGAGATGATCATGGCACACCATAAACATCTTCATGCGAGCTTTCCACTAGGAGAAAAGCTCAGGTATGAATTTGGGCGGTTTCGTCAAAGTAAAACCAGAACTCCGTGGTTGAGGAGCGGCAGCAACAGCAGGTTGAGGTGGGTCGACATTTTCACTGCTGCTTCGATTTGGGATGGGCTCTTGTGCACCTCCGGAGTTAAGGCGAGTGTTGAATAGCATACTGCTTTCTTCGGCCATTGCTTAGAGTAAAAGAGTGGGATCTCTACTTTTGAACAAATAGACTTGCTCTGATACCACTTGATGGTCCCTTGGAGCCTAGAGGGGGGTGAATAGGCTCTTATCTAAACTCTTTTTATCTCTTAAGGCACTACACTAATCTAGTCAAGTGATAGAATCACTGCGGAGATAACCAGATAGTGGAAGTATTTTGTTTTATTATCAAGAGATAAATACAACAAAATAGAAGCAAGACTCTCTTACACTCTGTTTATAAAGGGATTCACACACTAGCCTAGATTATTTCTTTGAGCTCTTGTGCATACACAGGTTATTCAGGCTTGTTCGCACACGTACACTCCTTTACAAATATACAAGTATGAATATTTATACAAACATTCCTAAGAGATAACCTTGGAACTTGTAGTTCCAGAATGCATTCAGCACTAACTATTCCTCAGCAATCTCTCCGTCTTGACTGCTGCGGTTTGTGGAGCTCAAGGTCTTGGGTTTGAAGAATATAAGTGCATTTGTGAGTTCCCAAATACAATTGAGGTTGTGTCCACATATCCGGATGATCCACGTGTAAGATTCTTCAGGTTCTCAATAAGTTTGTCTTACATCGGGACGCCACGAGCTGATAACTTTAAATGTGGTGAGTTGAAGTAGTATCTTCTTGGTCCGGTGTAATTTTCCTTACTCCGTTGCTAATGAAGCTCGGAACCTTACTCCGTGTCAGTGGTTGCTTACTCCATATCTATTTAGTACTGGAATCCTTAGTCCGTGTCAGCGCTTCCTTACTCGACATGTAAGTTCCTTACTCCGCATGTAAATTACTTACTCCGTATGTAAGTTCCTTACTCCGTATGTAAGTTCCTTACTCCGTATGTAAATTCCTTACTCCGTATGTAAGTTCCTTACTCCGGGCGAGTCTAAGGGTTCGAAATGCTTACTCCGTACTAGCGCTTCCTTACTCCGTATGAGTAAAGTCGTCCGGATTCCTTACTCCGCATCTAGTTTTCTTACTCCGTGCGAATAGAGACTCGGGTCCTTATTCCGCATTAACACTTCCTTACTCCGTATGAGTTTGACTTAGTCCGTTTGAGGCACTAGGAACATATTCCGCAATCCATAGCTTTTAAGTTCTTAGTCCGCACGAATGTTCCTTATTCCGTATGTATTAATGACTTGGTTATTTACCAAGTGTTTGACGACACTCACTCTTGTCCGGATCAGGATTATGTATCCTATCCTTAGCTTGGCTCTCACGAGTGCATCTCCGGATTAATAACATATCTTCTGCAACGATCAAATAAACACAAAAGATCTCAGATCAAATTACATAAGGCTTTATCAGCATTATCCAAATTCTGGGTTTGATCCAACAAATGCTTCCATGCAATTCTCAAGAAAATCAAAAAATATACTCATCATGCATCTTTGGAAAGTACCAGGAGCAATACAAAGACTGAATGGCATCCTTTTACAAGCAAAAGTACCAAATGGGCAAGTGAATGTAGTCTTCTTTTGGCCCTCTGGAGCAATGGGAACCTGAAAATAGCCAGAAAAACCATCCAAGAAGCAATAATGTGTCCTACCTGCCAGTCTCTCTAACATTTGGTCAATGAAGGGGAGTGGGAAGTGGTCCTTATGAGTGACACCATTAAGTCTCCTATAATCAATGCATACTCGCCAGCTATTATGGACTCGCATAGGAACCAATTCCTCCCTCTCATTTTTCACCTCAGTGAACTCAGTCTTTTTGGGTACCACTTGAACAGGACTAACCCACTGAGAATCAGAGATAGGATAAATAATGCCAGTTGCAAATAATTTTTCAACCTCTTTCTTTACAACTTCTAACAAAGTGGGGTTTAGCCTCCTTTGGGGCTGCCTCACTAGTTTAGCACCATCTTCTAAGAAAATCCTATGCATGCAAGTAGATGGGCTGAGTCCAGGAATATCAGCTAATGTCCAACCTATTGCCTTAATATTGTCCCTCAAGAGAGCTAGCAGTTTGGTCTCTTGATCTGGTAGGAGATTATTAGCAATGATAATAGGCGATTTATCTCTATTCATCAAATATGCATATTTCAAATTACTAGGCAAAGGTTTCAACTCAAGTGTAAGTGGGTGTTGTATGGAAGGAAGCATGCTAGGTATAGACATTTGTGCACAAGAAGAAATAGAGTGAACATGTGCAACATCATCAGAAAACAAAGCATTCAATCCATTAACATTATCCACCTCATCATCAAAATCAATCATATCACTGAAATCAAGGTCAAAATCAATATTATATGGTGGTTCAGTGTGTGAGAGAAATAAGACACTATGCTCAATGGGATGCTTCATGGAGTCTAAAATATTAAATCTAATAATTTCATCACCAAACTCCATAGAAAGCGTACCTTGATAAACATCAATGATGGCCTTGGCAGTTTTGAGGAATGGCCTGCCAAGAATGATAGGGGCATGTGAGTTCGCCAAGTCCTCCTCCATGTTGAGGACATATAAATCAGCGGGAAAGATAGCATCTCTCACTCTAACTAGAACATCCTCAAGAACGTCAACTGGTCCAACTGTGGATCTATTAGCCAATTGAACTACCACCTGTGTTGGCTTAAGCTCCCCAATGTGAAGAGAGGAGTAGACAAAATATGGCATGACATTGATAGAGACGCCCAAGTCACACAAAGCATCAGAAAAGTGAAGTGTCCTAATGGTACATGGAATAATAAAGGTGCCAGGGTCTTCACACTTCGGAGGCATGGGAGGAGAATGCATGATGAGTGCTGAGACTATTCTCCCAAGGTTGACCCTTTCAACTCCCTTTAGGCTTCTTCTTCTATTGATACATAGTTTCTTCAAGAATTTAGCAAATCGAGGGATTTGCTTGACAGCCTCCAAGAGTGGAATGTTGATCTCCACCTTTTTAAATATATCTAGAACCTCCTCTTGAATTACCTCATCGTGCATCTTCTTGTTTTAAATAGCCTTATATGGGAATGGAAGAGGTCTAGAGGTGGTCTCCTTCTCCTTCTTCAGCTCTTTTTCCTTGATTTCTGGTTCCTCAGTGGTTAAGGTTGGGGTGGCCCCTTGGCTAGTGGTGCAAATCCTGATGGAGTAGATGGAACCTATGGATCTCTAGTTTGCTTGCCATTCCTCAAAGTGATAGAACTAACATTCCCCTTAGGATTGGGAGTAGTCTGAGAGGGAAGTGTGTTTTGCTACTGACTAGTGATCTCATGCACAGCGGTGGCCATCTGACTTATTTGCATCTTAAGTTCCTTCAACTCATTCTGTTGGTTGAGCACAATCTGCTGAAGGAGATAAAAGTTATCTAGTTCTGCCTTTTGTTGAGGATAAGCTTGCTGTTGACCATTTGATGTTGGCCCCTCAGGCCGCTTTTGAAAATTCTGAGGATATGGAGGTCTCTAGGGTTGCCCTGTCCCATAGCGAAGATTGGGATGATCTCTTCACCCTGGATTATATGTTTGTGAGAATGGATCATATTTCGCTGACGGGGACGCTGCTGCTGCTGCTCATATGGGCGACCTGGAAAGATGCCATTGCACTCTTCTGTTCCCTAGAGTTGGGGACATGCATCAGTATGGTGATCAGTGGCAGTGTAGATTCCACAAACTTTTGTAGGACTAGCGAGGGATGGTAAGGCTATGGCCATCTGCCTTATCATAGTAGAGATCTTATCAAGCTTGTGCGCCTCAAGACTAGGCTGTATGCTGGGGCTCACATGGTGGACTCCTTGCTATGTAAGCAATGCTCGATCTCCAAATTGTTGCGTATTCTGTGCCATCTTATCAATTAGAGCTCTTGCATCCACTGGTGTTTTATCAACTAGGGCTCCTCCTGCAGCTGCATCCACCATGCTCCTCTCCATAGATGTGAGACCCTTATAGAAGTACTGAATGAGGAGTTGGTCGCTAATTTGGTGATGTGGACAACTAGCAACCAACTTCTTGAGGTGCTCCCAATACTTGTACATCGTCTCACTATGTCCTTGTTTGATGCCTGAGATCTCCTTCCGGATCGTTGTGGTCCTCGATGCTAGGAAGAATCGATTCAAGAATAATTTCTTTAGCTCGTTCCAGCATGTGACATCTTCTGTTTGCAAGTAATACAACCGATCTTTTGCGGCTCCATCAAGTGAGAATGGGAAAGCTCTCAACTTGATCTGATCTTCTGGGACATTGCGGGGCTTCATGGTTGAGCAGACCACGTTGAACTCCTTAAGATGCATGTGTGGGTCTCCTCCAGATAGTCCATGGAACTTGAGAAGAAGATGTATAAGACCAGATCTAAGCTCGAAGTCAGTCTCCAAGGTTGGGTAGGCAATACACGTCGGTTGATAGTTGATGTCTGGTGCTGCCAACTCTCGGATGGTGCGGTTGTACTCTCCGTTTGGCCCTACCATTGTTGGTGAGGGGCTTTCTTCCTTTACTTGAGTGTGTCGAAGACGAGTCCTCAAGCTCCGCTCAACCTTTAAATCCAAATCTAGTAGTTCCCTTGAAGTGGGCCGTGTCATAAAACTCCAAAAAAGGAAATTAAGAGGAAGAGAAGAGAAAATAAAATAAAAGAAAAAGAAAAAGAAAAACCTACAAAAAAATAAAACTATGAGAAAAAAGAAATAAAACAAAACAGGAAACTTGTTAGAAAAGGAAACCTGCAAAAAAGGAAATTTTAGAAAAATGGAAACTTTTTTTTTATTTTTTAAATAAAATAAATAAATAAATAAAATAAAACAAAAAGGAAACCCGCAAAAACAAAAACAAGAAACTACTTGATAAGTCCGAATAAAATAATAAATAAATTAAAATCAAGATAAATAATAAAACAAGCAAGAAAATAAATTGAATCAAATTTAATGCCTCCCCGGCAACGGCGCCAATTTGAAAAGAGCATTTGTCGCACACGCACTCCAAAAAAAATTAAACTAAGTATAACTAGTGGCTTAACCTAGATCGTTCTCTACCAGAGGACTTATAAAATTCAATTCAATCTATTTAATTACTTGTTTAACAAAAACTAATGCAAAAGAATAAATATAAAATGGGGGGATTTTTGATTGAATTAAAACTAATTAAAGCAAAGATTTTTAACTAAGAAATTCAATTAATCAAACATGTAACCGGTTTAACTTCACACCTGAATGCTGTTTATCACTATCCCAAAAGATAAATTAGATAAATTATGGCCTCATAATTTAAATGCATCAAGACACCATGAATACAAACAAATTATGAATTTATTCCAACCAGAATAATTATGAATCAATTCTCAAAAGACTGCCCGTTCCCTATGAAACAAATCTTTTCACTCAAATAAAGCATTAATGCACAATGAATTATTAAATTAATACTCAACCGAGATATTAAATCAACAAATCAAAGAGTTGGAGAATTAATTCATAGCACATAAAATACCAAATTAAATATTAAAACATGGATTCAAAATAAGCATCCAAAGTGCTACGCTAAACCGATTACAAAATACTTATCCCGCCATGGGTTGAAAAATCACAAATCTGATCGGAAAAATTAAAATAACAGAATTAAGAAAAATAGGTTACAAACAATTAAATGTCCAGTCTTGAACTCGATTTGAATCTTCAATGCCTGTTGTGTATCTCTCTCCAATATCTGCTCCGCAAAACTATTGCGCAAAGGCTGGAATGAATGAACTATGGCGTTGTTGGGTATTTTTTAGGCGTCGCATGGGCTGTTTAAATATAACATATTAGTTGCATTTTTTTCTTCCTTGCTTTTTCATTCACGCCTTGGCTCGTGCAATCACTTCTTTCCTTTTTTTTCGTCATTCTAACGTAATGCCCAAAATTTCCAATTAATGTGTGGCCCCACTATAATTAATTCAATTCCTTTCAAATTGCTCTCCAAGTGAACATACGTAACATGCAAAAACAATTAAAAACAAATAATAATAATAATAATAATATTAATAATAATAATAATAAAGTAAAACACAAAAACTATTCAACAATATATTACAATAAAAATAAAAACATAATGCAATTAACGAAAATATATAGAGAGAGAAATTATGCTAAGATTAAAATTAAAATAATCAATTAAGCCCAGAGAATTAATATCAAAATTGGAATAATCAATTTAACATTAAAAACCACCAAAATTAATATTAAATCTATAAAAATAAATAAAACAGTGAATAATTGAAATTGGAGAAAACTATTATAAAAATACATTAATTTAATAAAATATTCAATTAAAGCCCATAAATTACATGCAAAATTAATGACAAATTATGCAGTTATCAGAACTGTACATAGACGATTCCGATTTATGTTGCGTGTGATACATGCATTGGGGGGTTCGTATTATTACTCCAGATCGAGATTGTCAAGGCCTGTCAGAGTCATTACACACAAAGAAGTACTATCCATCGTTTCAGGTAGGTTTCCAGTTGGCATTTGTATGACATAAGACACACAATAACTGATAGTTACACATTAAAAGACAACGCATTCAGTCAGTACCATAATAACACATTGTTTATTAATGTTTCAGGCATGTGTAGGTGTCATTGACAGCACCCATGTTAGCACAAAGGTTCCTGCTGCGAAGGCAACGTCATGGCGTAATAGGAAAAACGTTATCACGCAAAATGTAATGTGTGCTGTGAACTTCGACATGCGCTTTACGTTTGTATGTTCCGGATGGGAAGGAAGTGCGCATGACGCTAGAGTGTTTGAGAATGCTATATTGAGCCCAGAATTATGTTTTTCGTGGCCCACACAAGGTTCATATGAGAGTTGATTGTTTTGATTAATAATCTTCATTGCATATATAGCATACACACTGATGCAATGCATATTTTCAATGCAGGAAAAGTGCGCATGACTTCCCTAATTATAGTACCTTTCAAACTTAAACCGAACCAATTTCTATGTTTCAAACGCAAACGTGTACTTGCAACATCATAAGATGAACGACAGACTGAGAAGTCACAAATAAGTGGTGGTGATGCTAAAAAGAACAAATCCCACATGTAACAGGTGAAGCTCGCTCTTCATCACGGTAAGCTTACTTCGGTTCTGGATGTTGGACTTCAGCTCAAGCGTAATAGGACATCCTGAATTGGAGCTGCCATATAACTGCTGAAGCTCACTCGTTATGAAGGTAAGGTTACTTCGGTTCAAGATGTTGGACTTTGGTTCGGGCGTAATAGGACATCCCGAATCGGAGCTGCCATATAACTGCTGAAGCTCGCTCGTTATGAAGGTAAGGTTGCTTCGGCTCATGATGTTGGACTTCGGCTCGAGCGGCATCGGACATCCCGAATCGAAGCTACCATATAACTGCTCCAGCTCGCTCGTTATGAAGGAAAGGTTACTTCGGTTCGGGATATTTGATCGCCCGTTAACTGATGATTATTAGTTTCCTTTGAACTTCTATAGGTCCCAAAGTGAGTTTAGAGGGGGAGTGAATAGACTTTCTTCGTTTGCGGAAGCTAGACTGTTAACTGGTTTTGGATCTTTCTATGATGACTGTGATAGAAGTATAGATAGAGAAGACGACAGTAGTAATGTGAGTGAAATGTGAGTTATGAGCTATCAAACAAATCTGAGATGTAGTAAATGCTCTGGGTTCATAGATCTCAAATGTGTAAAGAATGGACCGTGATAGTTTGGATTGTGGAAAACAATACTGAAATGAGACTCGATAATCGTGCTGGATCTTGGATGAACAAGAGTATATTTTGTATCAAAAGGTTTGATTTTGATCTTGGTTTAACATGGTGCACAGCACTTTGGAAGTTCTCTCTTTCAGAGTCTCTCTCTCTAGCGTTGGAACTCTTGCTTGAATTCTACAAAAGATATTATCTTAATGTGTGTCAGAATCCTTTATCTTGTATTTTGTGTATCCCACACTTTCAGAGGAAGAGGTTAACTCCAAGTTTTGTCATTAAGTGTGAGAGAGAGATATATTTTAAGTTTAAAGTGTTGTGCGTCTAGTTGTCCATCCGACAAACTGATTTCCCACCACTGGATATGGGGGATGTCAGGGGATGGGTTGATATGCTCTGATTTGCAGATCTATTGCCCATGCTGTGCAGTTGCATGCCCATACTTACGCAGTCGATCTTGGCCGTTCATCCATGGAGGGTAGTTGGTAGCAATTAATGCGACATTAACTGCGCTTCAACTGCTCGAGACGGTGCAGGCTTACTGTACAAACCCTAGCTGACGATATCGTTAAGTGAATATGCTTAGGGTTGTAAGTATGCCTTGAAAGCGGGTGCTTCGTAGGTTTGGTGACTCGAAGGTTTCAGTTAGAGCCTGTCGAAGTTGTGGAAGTTTGCTTCAGGCTTTATAGTGTTGATATTTGCGAGTGTACGACTCATATATCTTCGAATCTTCGAGGCTAGTGTTCAAGTTAGATTAAGTCTTTTGTGTCACTCTATTAACTGTAAGTCTACGACTCTACGAGTCTCCAACTATCCTAATGGCTCTTAGAGTGACTTCTTCGTAGTGTGCCTAATCTACCTATTGTTATAACTGCGAGTCTACGACCCTAACTCTGCGAGTCTTCGACCTTTGGGTCTCTCAGTTTATTTTGCTTGACTAAGAGGCTCTTCGACTCTACGAGTCTTAGACTTTACATTTCTTCCTTAGTCTTTCGCAGTTGCTCATGCACCGAGTTTCTGTATTCTACGAGTCTTCGACTTCTACGGCTACGACCCTTCAGCTATAACTCTCAGCCTTCATGATCTCCGAGTCTGTGATGTGTCTGACTAGTTCTTTAAGTTACTTGTATCTCTTAAGTCTACAACTCTACGACTCTCGAGTTACAGTTTCATTTTAGTTAGTCAGTCTTTTTGGCTTCGATTCTTTAACCTTTGACCTACGAGTCTGCGAGTCCTGTTTTCTTAACAGTGTTTTAAGGCGGCGACTCTGCGACCCTTGAGTCTACGAGTCTAGCAGTACTTTAAGTTCTATTAAGTGACATAAGTGCTCTAGGGACTCTATAGTTCTATGGGCTTCGAGTCTTTGAGTTATTTAAAATTGGTTACTATTCTTTAGAATTCTTTGACTCTACGAATCTCTAACTTTGTCATTACTTGCAGTAATGCTCTCTTTTCCGCATTATGACTCTACGACCTTCAACCCTGGATCTACGAGTCGCAATATGTTCTGTCACAAATGTGCTTCAAGTCTCTAGACCCTACGAGTCTATGAGCCTCTCACCCATATGTCCTGTGATAGTTTTACTTGTACTAACTTCGACTCTTCGACCCAACGACCTTCAGAACAACTAGTCTCAAGACTTAGACTGTATCTTGGCAGCTTCATCAAATCCTATATATATCCAACAACTTCGATTCGGGATGAATAAGAGATCAGTTCTTTAATTCTATTCGAGACATGTCACTACATCTCAACTTAGTCATATATACTTAAAGTTTTCCCGCCATTACAGGTATGTATGTAGTCCTCAAACAACAAAGTTGTTGCTCATAGAACACTTTCCATAACAAACTTTCCATATTCATAATTACAATGAACACAATATGTTAATACTCTCTCCTAATCTAACTTCAGCTAGCACACAAGCAAATATCAATGGCTTAGACGTCGAACTCAAGCTTGATGGGGGCACTCTGAAGCAAAATGGCTTTCCTTACAGTCCCATCGTCATGCGGATTTTCAAGCTTCACACCATTGGCAAATCAAGCCCTCGTCACTCTCACCGGTCAGCATGAAACATCACATAAAAAACCACACACAAAATCCTTCATCACTCCATTAATATTGGCCAACTACTGAATTGAAAAATAACAAACCTTCAACATCGGCAACGCTAACCCTACTCACTCTCACCAGTCAGCATGAAACATCACACAAAACTTCAAAAACAATAACCATGATCAGTCCATTAATATTGCCTAGCTACTGATTTTAAAAATAACAAAACTTGTTAACATTACATCGGCAAATCTCCTAAAGCCATGAAAGGTAGTGACTTCACTGAAGCCCCACTAGCTTCCCAACCTTTATGCATCTTTAATAAATCAAAGAGATGATTTTTATCTTTGCAAAATTAAAAACATGCATCTGCAAAATGATTATGCGCCAATGAACACAGTGCAAAATGATTATACTCACTTTCATCTTACCTTCCTCATTGTCGACAAAACGAAACATTCTCCATCTCAAGCTTTCTGTGTCTTTAAAAAATCATGGGCATGATTGTTATATATGTACAATTAAGCATATGCAAAACTATTATTAGTTTATCTAAAATAACAAACCTTCAATACTCTGGGCGAAACACTCCTATGACGAAGCTAAGAAGCTGTTGACACGTTTTGCGCATCATAAGGAAGCTAAGATGCACTTGGGTCGAGCTGAGGTCAGTACACTCTTGCATTTGACCTTTGCTCCACTCAAGGCAGCTTAGCTTCAAGCACTGATCTTTAAGGCAATGATGATGACAACCTATTTGTTCTAAAATAACCTTCAACATTTCGGGGTAAATGATTATGCACCAACTAACACAGTGCGCCTTTTTAGGATCTCCTCACTGCAACACCCTAAAAAATAACAATACAATTATTTCAGTCCAACAACGAAAATTGCAACACAATATTTCACTCTTCAAAAAAAAGAGAATTTATATTATTTCAACCACAACCAGACTTTGCCAAATAAGAGATTCCTTAGGGTCATACGGCTAACCTTCTCCATCTCCAAAATTTATCAACAGAAACCAAATAAATCAAACAAAAGTAAAGAATATATAAGAGAAACACGCTTTATAAACAATAAATTCTCATTAAATCAAACAAATGCCAAAAACGTTAGCTAATATGAATTTTCTATAATGGACTCTCACTAAATCTAACACCCAAACATATCCAAAAGTACATGTCACGCCTCGGATTCTCAACCCGAGGGAAACGGTTCGTGACTCCCCTTTACCCACGCGGTGGATAAGGGGTTGGGATAAATAATAACATAGGACATCACATATCTTTATTAAATTCAAACCACAATAAAAGTCCACAAGGCAAACAACATACATTTATTAAATTTAAATCTCATTTTACATCGTCTCCCCATTGGGGTTACAGTTGTTCCTCAAAATAACACAATACAAAATCAATAAAACAGAGAACTCAGTCTTCCATCTTGGTGTCCTACCTAACGCTTGTAGGTTCCTTAAAAAAAATAAATCACAATAAGAGAGGTGAGCAACCATAGCTCAGTAGGGATCGTGTCTCCCCAACCCATCCCATGCACCTAAAATCTACATGATGACGTGCACAAGTGAAGTGTCGTGACAATAATATATAACCAGATTATAAACAACATTTATAATTAAAGTAACACATAAACAGGCACAACCATAGACATAGCCACACATGCTTCCACAATCATAGCCACACAGGCTCCATAACCACAGCCATACAAGCTATCACAACCATAGCCACACAGGCTCGACAATTCCACACACTACAAGAAATTAAGCCTACGGTAACATCAAAGGATAGCATTATTGAAAAAGTATTACGATACATAGGTATTAAAAAGGTTCGCTAGGCGGCAACTTGGGCGCGTAATATTTTTGATGCGCGGCATATTTTGGATGAAATGTAAATGTTACGGCATCAAATTAAATCCCTCTTTGACGCCTATACCAAAAAAACAAAAATAAATACACACTCTTATTCATCGACGACACCATGTACACACACTCTCTCATTCATCGACGAACCCTAGCTTGAAACAATTCAAAGAGAGAGATCTTCGATCACATACGGATTCCCCCGGCGTTTGAGACGAAAAAAACTTGGTGATGGTCGGCAGATATGGATGGCTGGTTGGTGGCTACTCGTGGAGGACCGGTGAAGGAGCATCTAGGGTTGTCGAAGAGCTGTTAAGGCCATCGGATGGATTCACTTTTTCGTCTTCTTCTTTTATGATGTGTTTTGCCTCTTGAGGCTTCGGGGTGATGTTGGATCTGCCGGCGGTGGAGATGGAGAATCGGTCGCAGAGGGAGAGCTTGAGAATGCTCTTCGTGTGCCTTTCCACATGCTCGACAAAATTTCCCACCTGGAAGAATTCTACACTAGTTTGTAACCCTTGTGTTCACTCTCATCTCTTTTGGTGCTGTCAAATGTATCATGCATTATTGCATTGTATTACTTGGTTGTCGTATATTGTTTTTCCTTATTTTTTCTCAAATGTAACCTGTCTAGTTTCCTAGACCGACGTTGTTTCTTTCTCGTGCTTGTAGTCGGTATGAAAGTTATTTCATATTGTGTGGATTGAATACAATCGGTTTGAGTGCCAAGATTTAGTATCAAATGGGGGCGAGGTTTGCGACTTTGACATTATAACATATCACAGTTGTTGACAAATCTGTTTTGTTATGCTTACAGAATCTTGCAGTTGTTGTTGTTGATCACACTAGCTATGCTGTTTCGAGCACTAAGGGAGATCACTCATTGATTGCTAGTGACGATTTTGTCCAGTCTGATGTGGCTTTAGAAAGCAAGAAAATTGAGGCAAATCCCACCAACATGGTCAATCTTTGTTTTTCTATTTAATTTTGTACAAATGTTGTTTTGTATTCTATGGTAGTGGGATCATAAGCTGTAGTATCAAAATAACATGTTTGCATCCTGAATCTAAAAGATGTATTGTTTTCTCTACAATTTACTGATATTTTTGCAATCTGTTGCCGTCTGTATGTTATTTCTGACATGAAATATGGTATAACACATTTCATATTGGGATGCCTTTTGTGGTGGAAGTGGCAGATTTTTTGAGCCATCTAACTACGAAAAATATATCGTTTGAGCTTTCTTTTCTTTTTTCCTGTGGTGGGTGGAAAATTTTCACCACCCTGTCTTCCGACCCCTTTTTTTCTTTGAAATGATCAATATATTTTCATGGTACCACACTGCCTAATCTTAATGAGATTATGCAGTTATTGGGCTACCATCTGTCCCTTGTATATGTCTTTGAGTAGTGATTTTCAGAATAATAGTTATGCTTATAACATGTATTATCACTTTCCACCCACAAGCGCCTATAGTGTTCCAGGAGATAGACCATTCATTAAACCACGCTAATAGCTTAGTAAGTTATTTCAACTACTGTCATTCTGAAGTTTATTTTGGTAATACAGGCATGGAGATCATTTGGAGTGCTAATTTTATGTGTATTCATCATTTGCAGGTCTTGAAAGTTCTTTCTGCATCCCCTTCTGCTTATTCAGCCAATCCAAAGTTGAAGTTGTTTAATCTCCCATCACTTACGAGATCTTCGATTTCTCTGGTTTCAATTGTGCAGGTATCTCAATTTTAAACTCAATTCTATTTATTTCTTATGCTATACTTATAATTGTATAATGTGCTTTATGATTTTACTTTGGTCGTGTGTGCTTGCAACAGCGTATTAGAAAATTCTGGTGTATTATGACTTACCTTGGTATATAGATGGAAAAAAACCACCAGAAGTATTGGCTCTTTTATGCTGAGTTCTTTATTAATAACCTCTTCTAAACATTTTAATACTACTACATGCAATAAAAATTCTTGTTATTTTTGTTTTTTTCCTTTGATAGGATCTTTTGAGTTTCCTTGATGCATAGGTTATCTTCCAGGTTTATGTTATTTTTTTACCACAGAAAATTACTTCCCATGCAATGAAGAAATTATGTGTGCCTCTTAATTTGTGAACAAAAGTTACAAATGCCTATATCTATAGTTAATTATTATTTCCTACAGGCTAGAAACAATACTCATATCATGATCTCTGGCTCTCTTAGTATGTTCAGTGACTGGTATGTAATTTCTGTTGTGTGACCATGGAAAATTCTATGTGACACGACTTTTATATTCATGTTACTGAAACTTTGTTGTTTCAGGTTTTTCCGATCAAGAGTGCAGAAGGCTGTAAGCTCAATTAAGTGAGTGGCACTTAGACTCTTTTTTAATGTGTTTGCTTCCACTATACACTTGCTAGCATCAGAATTAATATATGAGAGAGGTCATCTCAAGGTGAGGGTCCTTATGTTGGCTTCATACCATGAATGTGCTGAGAACGCATTGATTAAATAGTTTGAGATCCTGCTGCATCATTTTAAACTCTTAATTAATAACTTTCTGAGATTTGTTTTGGTATAATTAGGCAGAAAATGTAAGACACAACAAAGTTGGAGACTCAAATGAGCCTGCAATGTATAGGATCAATGATGACCTGGTAACATTTTCTTTATATTTCGTTATGAAATCTAATATATATTTATGTTAGTAAAGGTCCTCACTACTAATCACTATTAATGTGGCTTCATTTAAAGGAATACTTTGTTGAAATATATGAGTGGTCTGGAACAAGCTGGGAACTATATATGGCTGATGATGTTCAAGTACAGTTTTACATGATGAGCCCCTACGTTTTGAAAACCTTACAAACTGACAAGAAGTTAATTACATTGTTTCCATGCTATAAATCAAATGTTACTATCATCTCTGTGTTATGCTTTTTATACTCATACTATCCTATTTGTGCAGGGTCTGTATTTTACTAAATTTAAGGTTCCAGATGTTTATGGGGTTTTCCAATTCAAGGTTGAGTACCAAATTGGGTATACAAGCTTAAATTTTGCAAAACAGGTACTTCGTGTTCTCATTTATTTCTTCTAGCGTACAAAACCTTATCATGGTTAAACAAAGTTGTTGGTCTCGCTTTCACAATTGACATCTGGTTTCTTTTGACAAGTTAAAAAGTTAGAATGTGGTGTGCAACTTCGAATATTCATTGTCTTGGCTCACTTTGAAAGTTAATTATGTTTTGTTCAATCCCCATGTGATGGTAGACTAGCTTGGAAGGTGAAGTATGGTTTACTATTTTTTTTGAATACATGGCTATTGTTGACTTAATAGTTAGTAAAGAATGTAAACGGAGTAGGCATGAGTACACCCGCATGCTGGTTTTAATTATATCATTATTGTATCTAGTTTATTTTGCTAACTGTATCAATTGTTGATATGAAAACATCCAGAAGTTGGCATCTAGCTAGGGAGGGTAATTAGCTGACGCATAATTTGTTACTTAGTCATATGCGTGCCAAAATGCATGTCACCTATATCATGCTCTCTTATACCCTTTGAACAATGTTAATTACAGATTCCAAGATTTACCCTTCAGACACAATGAATATGAAAGGTTTATTCCATCTACATATCCCTACATTCTTTATGGTACAACATCTCTCTCTTTCTCTTTATTTTGGGGAATTTTGCATCAAAAGGCACTACTCTATAGTAATCCATTCTAGAACACCTTTCAAGTCTAGCAGTAATTTCTGCTCTTCTATTTTAGTGTAAGAGTTGTGTATAAAATGACTTGTGTGAGTCCATGTAAATTATACTATTATTAAAGCATGAGAAAGAGTGTGTTAGGACTTTTTCTCTGTTGCCTTATTGGAACACTTTCTTTTTATCTTATAATATAAGATTTTTAAAATTGTAGTCCTTTATTAGATTTATGGAAAGATAGTTTTGGATGATAGATTTAAGATGGTAGATTTATGATAGTTTTCAATATAGATTTATATATTCTATACCTTGGTAATATATACTTTACTGTAGTAGATCAGTTTATACACGTTGCCTTCTTTGGTTACTAAAAAATGTGTATTTGGCATCCATATACTCTTTATATAGCCAAAAAATTTGTAAACTAAATTAATGATATAGATATATAATAATACTAGCAGATTGATTATTGATTTTTTTTTTTTTTTGGAATGGAGTGCTTGCAATTTATTCTGGCATGGAATGAAGATGACATTACTAGGGATTTTGATTGGTCCCATTTAATATTTATATTATGATTTGTAAGAGATAGATGTTATAAAATATTTTGGACACATTGGTTATTTTGGATTGTAAAAGTTTAGAATATTGTGACAGATGTTAATAATAATTTGGATAGTTTGGTTTTTTTAAATATTAGTTGTTTTTATAATATATAAGTATTTGTGATATTGTAATCAATAATTGTAAGCATTTGAGAAGGCCTGTCATATTTTTGTGTTATCTATTGTAAGCCTTTTTGGTATGTTAGGTCTGCTTGGCTTATGGTATGTCAGTTACTTTCTGTAACACAAAAAAGGTCATATTGTATAATTTTCGATAACACATAATTGTAACACAATAAAAAGTGTTATGTAGAGAGTGTTATGGTAAGCTTAAAAAAAGCTTATGAAAATGTTTTATAAGACAATAACATGTGTTACTGTATGATCTATCGTAGCATAAAATTGTAACACATTAAAAAGTGTTACCGAAAGGTGGGAGACTTTTCATAAGCCAAGCAGACCTAACACCCCCAAAAGTATTACGATATCTTACGGTAATACATTTTATGTGTTACTAAAGGCTTGATTTCTTGTAGTGACATAGCACACTTACAAGCACAACATAATAATGCATATCCACAACACATCAATAACATATGTACTCAATACCCATCATACAAGCCACAATAAGGTCAAGTTCACATAATAAATTCTCAACCACAACCCTCCTATAGTTCCTCAGTTTTCGCACGAGATTCTACCGCTATATTAATACGTGCGAACACGACCACACCACAAAACGAGCCCTTAAGCCCCACTGACCCTAGACTCATCAACATACACAAGCATAACATGCCAATAAAGGCCAACATTCATATAGGAGATCACACCTATATGAATTTACATATACATCAATCAACAATTCTAAGGCCCAACCCTAGAATAAGTTTTGAGGGTACAGAATCCTTACCTCGAATTCGGTTGTGTTAGGGTTTGGAATCGGAAGATCCTCCTTGCTCCTCTCCAAAGGCATCTCTCTAAGAATGCAGTGGAAACGAATGCACCGAGAACTCTCTCTCTCTCTCTCTCTCTCTCTCTCTCTCTCTCTCTCTCTCTCTCTGCGGAAGCTAGGGTTCCCTTTCCCAGAAATACAAAATATATATATATATATATAGCAAAGACAACACGTTACCCAAGGCCAACGTAGCCCAAGATGCGTCGACCTCGTGTTGACCTCTGCTACTCTAGACTACTGATGCTATGACTCAATCCAGGTTAACAATGCCACAGACTACTCCAGGCTACTAAGGTGTGTTTCGTGCTAAAGGATCACTCGGATCCTTACTCCGTATGAAGAGTTCCCTCGAATCCTTACTCCGTATGAAGAGAAGATCTGGACTAGACCACAATGCTCCGGATTTGACCATAATGCTCTGAATTTGCTTCCCACGGATCTGGACTAACTTCCCTCTGATCCGGATCAACTTCCCACTGATCCAGACTAACTTCGTGCTGATCCGGATTAACTTCTCATTGATCCGGATTAACTTCCCACTGATCCGGACTAACTTTCCATTGATCCGGACTAACACTCGGGTCTTCACAGTCCTTGCCCAAACACAAAAGGCTAACTCTTCCAATCCGAAACACAGGTCATTACTGTACAAGAAATTATACAACGAAATTGTAGTAATTACAAAGAAAATAACCTTTGTGTTCTAAGAGGGAAAGAGCCCACATCTAGGTCACGCAGCGTGGCAGGAGGAGATCTATGTTGTGTCCTCCCAAACCCTAACCGCATAATGATGTAGGGTACGTAGGGTCGTTTTATAACCCAGACACGTTGGAGTGCCACGGTGGACTGAACCAAATATTAGTCCAACTAATGTCATAGTGACACATCAGCTGCCACGTATATCCGGATGCCAATCCGGTCATCTAATTTGGTCCAATATCAGCGCCCGTATTTTATCCATCACAATCATTTGTACTTCATCTCTATAGCCTCATAAGGGACACGCCTCTGGAGCCTCGGTAGTGTTGGTGGACGCTAGCTCGATCCCATGTGGCTTCTAGTGAGGCCTAGTACTCGGAGCCGCAATAAGGCATTGGGCCTTTCACCCCCACAAATAGGCTTTTCACCAGGAGTGTTCCCCAGAGTATGGGTGCTCTTTGTACTTGTCGGTACCCAGTTACATTGGTGCTTGTGTCTCCGTAGGCACGCGACCTTGTCTTTAAGTGCCAGGTGAAGAGAACTTGCTCTTGACGCCTCTGGTTTGCCCCTTGGCCTACCTACGCTCCAGTCTAGAAAAACTAATAGAAACTATCTCTAATATTATTTTTTATGAGTTTTTGAGTTATTTTATAATTTCAATCCTAATACTATTTATCTTTTTTTATTAAATTAATATTTTATTTATTTTAATAATTACTGTAAAAAAATAAGAGTAATTATAGTAATATTTCATATGTGTTGATAGGATATAAAGCTTTTTTTTTAGAATTCAACTCCGCGGAGATACTTTTAATATAAACTTTAAAATTCTACATATATTTTTTTATTTTATTGGTAATTATTTTCAGAAAACACTTAAAAAATATATAGTGACCCATGAAATATCTTATAATATAAAATTGAATTTAACCTTTTTTTTAAGGTAACATTGAAAATTATGAATAATATTATAAAGCTAATTAAGTAATTATTCATTTTCCATTCAATTCAAACTCCATAACAACTCAATTATGTTTATTGATGTTTACATTTCTTTCTTCTGAAGCAAACAGGGCTCTGTGTGTGAATGGATAGATTCGAAGAGGAGACAAATAATGTCCAAACATTAGAAAAAAAAAGGTGAATTATAATTTATAAGCTCGACGAGTGAATTATCTTATCAGGGCCCACCTCAAAAAAAAAAAAGATTTATTCCTGAAATTAGTAACGACGGACCGCAGGAGTTGATAGGAAGAGATATGGACCACGTCTCATGCATTGCCATGTCCGCCTGAAGTGAAGCCTCTGCTGAATAATAATAATAATAATAATGGAATGGGATTTGGGAGGACGTGGAGACCCGCAAGCGCAATCCGATTTGGTGGGGCCGAAGACATCCAGGATTAGCCGGTGGACGGTGGACGGTGGACGGTGACGACCCTGTTTTGGGCCTATAAAACGGTGTGGCGCGACCCCCTGGTTTTCCTCACCTCCCTCACTCACAGAACCAATCTTCCTCCTTAACGTGTCCTGCTTCGCGCCTGCGTTGGGAAAGCGAAGCCGTTTGTTTGTGCCTCCTCCTCCCCCGCTTCTATCTCTGTCGATTCATTTCTCTAATTTTGATCATTTTCCAAAAGCCGCACTTGTTTCTTTGTTTCGAGCGAGTTTCCTTTTTTTTCTCACCCCCATCCATCATCGTTGATTCGTCGTAGTACCAGGAAAGCATATTATTGTTTCAGACAAACACAAAACAACACGATACAAATATACAATACAATACAATGTGTGGAATACTAGCTGTGTTAGGTTGTTCTGATGATTCCCAGGCCAAAAGGGTCCGCGTCCTTGAGCTCTCCCGCAGGCAACTTCTCTCTCTCTCTCTCTCTCTCTCTCTACTAGTGCCCCCATTATTGATCATGTCAGCTAGGTAAACTTTCCTTGAGCAGTAGTGGGTTAAAAAATAAATTACAGACGTAATTTTATCCGGACTATGCATGGTGTGGACCCGGACATGATGGGTTTCAAGAATCACAACAATTTTACTGCTAAATTGTATATTTAAAGAAAGGAAAAAGAAAAAAAAAGGTGTTTCGATTATTATAATCCGGACAAGATGATGGGATTCAGAAACTTCCAAGCAGTTCTACTGCATGCTGACATGTATTTTCGAAAAGGACTTCTATAATTATCATTTTTATGAAGATTGCTTAGCTCCTCCAACTCCAACAATTGGTTTTCATAAAGTCAACTCAGATGCTTCTTTCATCTGTGAAAAAGGACACGGTTGAAGCAGGAAGGAGCTCTTGTTTTGTTGTTCTTTGTGAATAGTGTATTCAATTATATATGCTTGTAGGTTAAAGCATCGTGGACCTGACTGGAGTGGGATTCATCAACACGGAGGGTGTTACTTGGCGCACCAGCGGCTCGCCATCGTCGACCCCGCTTCCGGCGATCAGCCCCTCTTCAATGAAGACAAGTCAATTGTTGTCACGGTGGGTCCCCCCTAAACATTCACTCCACTGTCCACTCCATTGAAACTTAAAAAAAATGACTCCTGGTTATTTATTTCTTATTCATTTGCCTGTTGATAATTAGACATGGCAATGGAGAGATTATTTACGGCCCTGACTAATAGATGACTGTCAGGTTAACGGAGAGATTTACAATCACGAAGGGCTGAGGAAGAGCCTGCCCCGTCACAAATTTCGAACCGGTAGTGATTGTGACGTCATAGCACACCTGGTTCGTCCCTCCTGCCTCCTCGCATCTCTCTCTCTGTTTGCCAGCCGAGCGCAAGCTAACCTTATAGTTAATGCTATTCAATTTTCAATTTAATGAATTGAAACTATGACTAAAGGTTGCGTTTAATTTATGTCGGGTTTTACATGTAAGATGATGTAACTGATGAATCATAGCTGCGTGCGTATGTTGATTGATATAGTACGAGGAACATGGTGAAAATTTCGTGGACATGTTGGATGGGATGTTTTCCTTCGTGTTACTCGATACCCGGGACGACAGCTTCATCGTGGCTCGCGATGCTATTGGGATCACCTCACTCTACTTCGGCTGGGGACTAGATGGTGTGACATAATAATTAATATATATAGTTATATCAATTCATCATATATGATTATATATATATATATATGTGGGTGTTTGTGTGTATTCAGATCTATCGTGAGTTGCTTCCACTGTTTAATGTTCAGGGTCTATTTGGGTAGCATCAGAAATGAAAGGCCTGCAGGATGATTGCGAGCATTTTCAAAGCTTCCCTCCCGGCCATCTCTACTCGAGCAAGACCGGCGCGCTGCGGAGGTGGTATAGCCCTCCTTGGTTCCCTGAGGTCATTCCTTCAACTCCATACGAACCACTTGCCCTGCGAGCTGCCTTCGAAAATGTAAGCAAGGCTCTTTGGATTCCATCAAATACGTAAAAACTCAGTTTTTTTTTTCAGTAATTTTATCATCTTCTTGGGGAGACCATAATTGGGTATGCGCACTGATGTGGGTGACAGGCTGTGATTAAGAGGCTAATGACCGATGTTCCCTTCGGAGTTTTGCTTTCTGGGGGCTTAGATTCGTCACTGGTTGCCTCAATCACGGCGCGTCACCTCGCTGGCACAAAGGCTGCCAAGAAATGGGGAACTCAGCTTCATTCTTTCTGTGTCGGCCTGGAGGTGAGCTTGAGCGGATGTCCTAAAACTGCTTTACTCCTAGCTCCTTCCAGTTCATAGTTATAATCATTTTTCTCCGTTTTATATGGACAGGGTTCGCCTGATCTGAAGGCTGCCAAAGAAGTTGCCAATTATCTGGGCACCGTACACCACGAGTTTCATTTCACTGTTCAGGTATATCTAATCAAACCTCGTCCTATACGATTCTACCTGGCTAGGTTCGAGTGTTTTAAGTGATACGTTTAGAAAACTAAGATGAGAGATGTGATGCAGGATGGTATTGACGCCATTGAAGATGTTGTTTATCATGTTGAGACGTATGATGTCACGACAATCAGAGCAAGCACTCCTATGTTTCTCATGTCACGCAAGATCAAGTCCCTTGGAGTAAAGATGGTGATGTCTGGGGAAGGTTCGGATGAGATTTTTGGAGGGTACTTGTACTTCCACAAGGCTCCCAACAAAGAAGAGTTTCACCGGGAAACATGTCGCAAGGTAAGCGATAAATTTATTTGGGGAAAAAGGCCCGCACAATTAGGTAACTGGTAGCAATATAATTGTGCAGACTTACATCCTATGTTACATATGCCCAGATAAAAGCTCTACACCAGTATGATTGCTTGAGAGCCAACAAAGCAACATCTGCATGGGGCTTGGAAGCTCGAGTACCCTTCTTGGATAAAGAATTCGTAAATGTTGCAATGGCTATTGACCCGGAATGGAAGCTGGTAATTTTTTAACTGCAGCCAGCCTTCCTATTATCAGCTTTAGTCATGTCACCACCCGGTTTTGTATATTTTGGTCATTTCTATAAATATCTTCCAGATAAAACCAGAGGAAAGACATATAGAGAAGTGGGTTCTGAGAAAGGCCTTCGATGACAAGGAGCGTCCTTATCTGCCAAAGGTCTAGCACAATCAATCGACCAATTGGTGCTTACCTCAATGTATGTATACGCATATGTTCAACAGTAGCTCACCATTGGCAAACATGTCCTGTTTTATCCCCCTGCAGCATATCCTCTACAGACAGAAAGAACAATTCAGTGACGGTGTTGGATACAGCTGGATTGATGGGCTGAAGGAACACGCAGCACAGCATGTGCGAATCAACCTAATATGTTCATCATTACCGTCATCATCATGATATCTAATTTGGTAACATTATTATTAGCCTAATCAGCTTAGATAATGATTGTTGGTGCATATATATTTTCATCAGGTGACGGACAAAATGATGCTGAATGCGGCAAATATTTTCCCTCACAACACTCCAACCACAAAAGAAGCCTACTACTACAGAATGATCTTTGAGAGGTCATTCCCTCGGGTAATCATAAGTAAATAAATAAATTGGGATAGGTAATGCTTATGCTTAAAGTATAGCATACTAATTTAAAGGCATTGACTATGCAGAACTCAGCTACGCTGACCGTTCCAGGGGGAGCAAGCCTTGCTTGCAGCACTGCCAAAGCCGTAGAATGGGATGCAAGTTGGTCAAACAATCTTGACCCTTCTGGCCGGGCTGCACTAGGAGTCCATGCTTCTTCGTACAAGCAGCAGCTGCCTCCAAACAACGTTGCTGTTAATGGGTTGCCTAATATCATCGATGATGTCCCGCGGATGGTGGAAGTTGGATCTCCGGGACTTGCGATCAGGGGCTAGTATTTGCCCTCTCTAGACTGCAATTTAATCAGCTTTTACAAAAACTTAAGATGCAGATTATGCAACGAAGTAATGCAGATTGTAGTCCTTTAAGCATCAGGCCTCACGGGATCGTATCTTAATTGTTTTTCTTCATTTGACACTTCATCATTTTATGGCAGGATCACAGCATTTCAGATTTATTCGTCTTCAACTGTCTTGTTGCGGGAAAACAAAAAAAAAATCTCCAAGGATGGTTTGGGAGATGAGAGGTGAATCGGTAAATGCACTACGTTGAACTTTTTTGGAGCCACCAAGAACTGTAAATTAGTTAGTTCCAGGTATCAGACATTCCAGAAAAGGCGCCAGTGGCTGCAGTAAGCAAACTGGACTGCAGTAAGCAAACTGGACTGCAGTGCAGACCAAAAGATTTTTAAAATAAAAAAATAAGTTCAATCTAGAAAACTGTGAAATATGTACTGAAGATTCTCCTTCAATTCAGTTTTTTTTTTTTTTACTGATCAATATCCTATGCTCTATGGTATCAAAAAAACCAGCCCAATATATCACCGTATCAATTTTGAGCTGGCCCAAATACTAAATCAATAACCATCCTACCTAGTCCTATCTAGCACAAATAAAAAAGTAAAAGAGCTTCTCCTGCGCTATACATGGCTGAACACAAGCCACCAGCGTCTCATATATGAAAATGTATGATTGCTGGCTCCAGTAAGATCGTATCAGCATTGTGGCACGATGAAAGCCGCAGGTCACTTTCTGAAACCCACTGCTGCTTACTTGGCCGCTTGTTGCATTTGTAATGCTCGTCAACATTACTCTGGGAGTCGCTTGTTGCATTTGTAATGCTCGTCAACATTACTCTGGGAGTTGAAACACAAGGCGAGGCACATCTCAGTTTCCGAAGCCCTCTGCTGCTTACTCCGCCGCCTGTAGTATTTGTAACGCTCACTTTCTGAAACAGTCTGCTGCATCTTACGCCACTTGCAGTATTTGTAATGTTCGGTGACATTACGCTGGGATTCCATATGACTAAGAGTGGAGCTGGGTACCTATGGACAGGAAATGGCGAAGATTGTGATTAGAAACAAAATTAAGTTAGTTCCAAACCACAAGCATAAGGTAGTTCTCAAGGAAAACTCAATTACCATAACAGTAGGAACAGCCTGGTCATTGCTCACATAATTACTTTTGCCCAAAACAGTAGCACTACAAAAAAAAGACCCAATTATTTATTCTTATATCCCAAGTGCCAACTCTATAAATTACTTGATGAAATTGGCGGGCGTATCCATTTTAAGAGCATTGATGAAGTTCAGTTCATCTGTGTTTCTGTATGTGAACAAGGACAAGCAGAATTTGGTCCCGAGTGAAAGTTACTTATTAGAGGCAACACATACTCCGGCATGACTGTTTGATCCATGAATTCAATCTCCTCGACTTGGTCTGGTTGAAACACTTCAGAGACAGGAGTGTCACCACCAAAATGAGTACCCTCACCACTGTTGCGCTCTAATCCTGCAAAATTGGAAATAAGAAGTCAATAAGTCTCACATGAGTCAGTAATCCCCCCCCCCCCCATATATACAAGGAAGCCATACTTTTTGATTCAACTGAAGGGTCACCCGAGGTTAAAAGCTTCTGACAGATGACGGCTCCTGGAAAATCCAGAAAATTGTAATCCCAAAACTCTAGTCTCTGGTGATCATTCATCTCTGAAAACCCAAATGAAGCTGTCCATGTGTTTATTGCACCAGGAGTGGCAGGCAATACAACCCTCTCAACTCCTAATTGAGTGAGCATCTAAAGAATAAATATGGAAACCAACGATGAGTAATTAATTGACATAAATAAAGGTCATATCCCACAATCGAACCAACAATAAAAAATTTCATTTTAATTTTTTTTTTAAAATAATAATAGTAATTAATTAATTAATAAAAAAACCTAATTCACAATAGCAGAAACATAGGTGACCCTTAAGAATAACCTGCCTTTTCAATCTCATTCATCAGAATGAGAGGCATTTCAGGCCGGCGATATTGAAGCCGGTTGCCAACAAGCGGTACTTCTGCCACCTTCTCACCATGGATCCTGAAAAGGATATTGCTTTTTAGATACCATAACACATTATATACATAAGGGAGGGAGAACCACAGCACCTCATCTTCAAGATATATCAACTTAAAAAAAACTAACCTTATAGTAGCCAGACAAATCAGTTCCTTGTTCTCCTCCAAAAGCATTGAATAGAACCCTTTAAGGTTCAAGCATTTCAGCCGTGAACTGTAGAGCAACAAAATCACAAACCCTTAGACTAGTAGCAGCAATGTTAGTGCAAGTAAATAATATTACGTAATTATATGATATTTTAACTACTAAAAATCAACTAGAAAATGCAACCCCAAATAAAACTCAAAGCAGCAACAACAGCAACAAGAAGTCAACAACAATTTGCCCTAGTATTAGACCTGAAAGTGCCTGTTCACCTGTTGGCCAAGCACTAGGCTGAAGTGTTCCAATGCCAAGTTTGCATTCTACTTCATTATTAAGAAATGCAGAGAACCAAGACAAAAATCCAACCCAAAACACAGGCTAAAAATTAATGGCTACAATAACCACCAAGGAAGCAACAAATAAGTAAAAATATCTCCATATATAGCACACACCCTTTATCAAACCTGAATATAAATGAAAAACTTCGAAAATAAATAATGTGATGTGCCAAGAATTTTAAAAAATAGAATTACAGATGAAGTATCAAACCATCCACTGAAAACAACATTTTCAATGTGGTCACGCCCTGTGTAAGCTTCCTGAACTGGCTCAGAGCACTCACGCGTAACGCCAACAGAAGCTCTGGGGTTACTGTATTTCTCTGTCAATGTCTCAGTATCACTTTCACCCAGATCCCTGCCATAATAATTGTTGGATCTTACAAGCTTCCAAGATAAATTAGAACCCACTGATACTTTTTTCCCTACTTGCTTGTCGAGGAACATAAATATCTGCAGCCATGACACCAGACTGTGCATATTGATGCCCCTTCCTCGTATATGATAACATTTAAAGCCTTTTCAGCAAGAGTAACCACATCTATGTGTACTAATAAAGCAGTAAGCGTACCTTTTCACAGACATCACCGCAGAACCAATTTTCTCCGGCATAACTTTCTTGACAAACTGACCCCTTTTCCCTGAGGCAGCAGCCATGATCTACATCAAGTTGAACACCAAAACATAAAAAACAAACAAATAAATTTGAAATGTAGCTATGTGCAATACAAAGATCCAAAACAGGTCAAAGGTGCAAACATCGATGCTGGCACTGAACACATCTGAGGAGACTATTAACCATATTTGCATCAAAAATTCCATTGACTTCTCTTTTTCTGCAAATTCTACAACAGCAAAAGGGGCAGAACCATTTGCCA
Organism: Taxillus chinensis; assembly: GCA_023512835.1. Classification (NCBI taxonomy): domain Eukaryota; kingdom Viridiplantae; phylum Streptophyta; class Magnoliopsida; order Santalales; family Loranthaceae; genus Taxillus; species Taxillus chinensis. The sequence goes on along the minus strand of CM042092.1, from coordinate 49,218,863 downwards.
TCGGGAGTATCCTAAAATCAGTGGAGAGAAAATAGTCGGTCCTAAAAAGCGCCAACTGGAATTTAAAAAAAAATAAAATAAAATTATAGGGTGCGCAAGCAGAATATTTAAATGAGAGACCTACCACCAAATCAATGCAGTTCATATGGAAGGAGCATCGACATTGGTCACATGATAATAACTCGCCACCGTAGTGACAGATAGAGCATGTATGAACATTTTGATCATCCTCAGCACTACCACACTGTTTATTGGACATGGAAGAAGATGTGTGAGTGTGATCATTTTGAGCTTGCTTGGCACCAGCACGCGGTTGATTGGACTTGGAGCAAATGCGATCATTTGGGTCTTCCTTGGCAATACAACGTTCTTTATCGGGAGCAGAGCTTTTGCGATCATTTTGATCTTCCTTGGAAGTACCACATGGTTCAATGGACAACACTTGCTCCTGGCATTCAGACAAAGACCTGCCATCTTCCAGAAAGATGTTTGCGGAGGGTCGATGGTATGAGCTACCAGCATGACCTTCAAAGCCACTAAGAGTGAACAGTTGATGGCAACAAATGCACTTGATGCCACTGCTACTAATCCACCCTTCTTTCATAGGCTCTTCTCTGCTTTTCAGGCGGTACACTACCTTAGACATATCGGGCACAACATTGCTGTCTATGAGCCGAGAAAAAGTGGTTTTTTTGGGAGGGGGGTTGGAAGGGCTAGGCAAGCTTCGCTGCTTCTTCTTTTTGCAGGGAGCCTCCCCTTGGCCCCTGCTCCTTCCAGCTCCACTCCTGGGTTCCACTCCTAAGCTTCTCTGATATTGTACGAACCGGTCAAAGGCTTCGCTTTTGAAATCGAAGTGATTGACCATTGCTATGCTCGCCGAAAACTCATGTTCTGATCCGGAAAGCAACAAGCTGCCGCCCATTGGAGGCGAAGGCGGAGGCAGAGGCCGGGGTGGGGGTAGTAACAACAGCTGTTTAAACATTGGTGGTGGTGGCGGTTTTACGGTGGTTTTTTTCGATTTATTAAGACGCAACAAGTCACCATTCTGATTCTGCTGCTGCAAAGAACTCTTGCAGGCTTCAACGAGCGATATGTGGCGCCTTCCAGCAGGCGAATGGTAACGCAGCTTCAGCCTGTTTCCCTCCTCACCCTCATTCACACACGCAAACTTGCACATCGCGGAAGCCAGGTGCCTCTTCGCGTTCTCACTTATCTCCTCGTGCCCAGTTGCGTAACTCCCCAACAATGCGTGGTCGTACCAGTGCTGTACGGCGTCGGCTTGTGGGCAAGATTCGGCCTCCACAAGCATATCGCCCGATGAATATTCCAAAGGACGAGTACGAGGAAGGGGATGATATGAAGCCTCCTCCACCGCCAAGCATTGTGGTACTGGCGGTGGTGCGAGCAAAGAATCAGGGGGGTTGGCCTCCTGCTGCGGCGGTAGCATCAAATCTCTGCCCAAATCCCGAATCTGCAGCCCACCGTTTCCTTTCCTCCACCACCATCCACCACCACCACGGGCGAGCGAGGGAAAAGCAGGTTAGGGTTTACGTCTTTTTCGCGTATTGATGGCGAGGGTAAAGGCCCACCATCACTCGCTTAATATTTGTTTCATAATTAATTATAAAGCAGGTTAGGCTCGTGACATCGAATTCTGGTAAAATAAATATTACAAGAAAGATTTAAACTCAATATCTCCTTTTTAAGGCAATTGTCTAACCATTAAATTAAATTTATTCTGTTTATTATGCTGATGTAAAATAATATATACTTATTATATAATATATGAATAATAATATTATTAATAAAAAATTCATGATTTATTTTTAAAATAAAAGTAATTATAAAGTATATATATATGTATTGTAAGAAAAATTAAATATACTATTAATATTTTGATATAAAATATAAATTAATTATATTTAAATTTAATTTTATATTTATTAATAAGTTAATTTATGATTAGATTATCCAATCAAATATTATTTGATTGAAAATATATTAATATTTAAACTAATAATATCATTTATTACTTTTAATTCACATATGTAATACACACTATTAAATGTCTCATATTACATATAAAATAATGATAGTCTCAGGGGGGGGGGTCGTTGCGGAAGACAATTAGATAGTGGAAGTATTTTGCTTTATTATCAAACGATAATTACAATAAAATGGAAAGCAGGTAAAATTGTTTTCAATTGTTTTGTATCTACTTAAAGTGTCTCTCTTTTGTTTACAATAGTTCTTTTCTATTACGTACACACCAGCATACAACTCAAATTCAAAGAACACTTTTACAGGTATACATTGTCATGCCCCTGAATCCCAGGGAATCCGAAATCAGGAACATGACTTCTCCTTGCCCGCACCCGAAAGGTCAAGGGGTTGGTGACTAGCACCAATAGAGATTACACTGCGGGTGCTATCTTAATTATGCAACCTTGTACAACAATACATCAATGGTAATTCTCTACTTTCTCATACATCAACATGTATACAATATGACAAACAGTCATACAGACATCACATCACAAATAGTATGCAAATACAATTGTCCACGAACCCATGTCCAAGATACAATACATAATACAATACGAACTCATACATCAAAGTAGTGGGCACGTCCTCCTGGAAGAAAGTCCTCCATTAGTCTCGGGTCACACCTGAAAAGGGTAAACAACGAAGTAGGGGTGAGCTACAAGCTCAGTAGGTGACCCTAAAACTCCACATCATGTAAACATACAAGTCTATACTATATGCTCAGTGTACTCGTGCACCATGTAGTGTGCACAATGATCTGGACTCAGCCTGCTAACAAACATCAGGATAGCTTTTCCACGATCCTCAACAGGATCCCAACTTAGGGCACTCAACCCTAGCTCTATGAGCTCAATGGCTCAACTCATGTGATGACCCGTGTTTTGAGATGTGTGGAGTTAGTCATAGTTTTGCCTTTTAAGTGGCAATTTTCTAGCTATTGGGGAACTTCTTCTCATGGACTTCACCCAAATCATTTTATTTACCAAATAGGAAACTTTTGATGAAATAGGGCAGCCTAGGGAGGCAAAATAGAGTGCACGTCATATGGGGCATTATGACATGTAAGGTTTTTATTGCATGCCTGCCTTCTACATGATGCAAGGAAACTTGGGTAGAATTTCACAGCATTTGGAGCTACACGTCATATGGGGATATGACGTGCATTATGGTGTGCAGCCATATTTTTGTACTGTCACCTTGGTTTTGTTATTATAATCATCTTTTCCTAAAGGACCATGTTGGAATTATGAGTTTTTTGTCTTGTATGGATGTGGAAAGGTTGTAGCTTGTGCGATCAAAACTACGTCATTTTGATGCTGAGTTTCACTTAAAATGATAATTACAATAAAATGGAAAGCAGGTAAAATTGTTTTCAATTGTTTTGTATCTACTTAAAGTGTCTCTCTTTTGTTTACAATAGTTCTTTTCTATTACGTACACACCAAAGATACAACTCAAATTCAAAGAACACTTTTACAGGTATACATTGTCATGCCCCTGAATCCCAGGGAATCCGAAATCAGGAACATGACTTCTCCTTGCCCGCACCCGAAAGGTCAAGGGGTTGGTGACTAGCACCAATAGAGATTACACTGCGGGTGCTATCTTAATTATGCAACCTTGTACAACAATACATCAATGGTAATTCTCTACTTTCTCATACATCAACATGTATACAATATGACAAACAATCATACGGACATCACATCACAAATAGTATGCAAATACAATTGTCCACGGACCCATGTCCAAGATACAATACATAATACAATACGAACTCATACATCAAAGTAGTGGGCACGTCCTCCTGGAAGAAAGTCCTCCATTAGTCTCGGGTCACACCTGAAAAGGGTAAACAACGAAGTAGGGGTGAGCTACAAGCTCAGTAGGTGACCCTAAAACTCCACATCATGCAAACATACAAGTCTATACTATATGCTCAGTGTACTCGTGCACCATGTAGTGTGCACAATGATCTGGACTCAGCCTGCTAACAAACATCAGGATAGCTTTTCCACGATCCTCAACAGGATCCCAACTTAGGGCACTCAACCCTAGCTCTATGAGCTCAATGGCTCAACTCATGTGATGACCCGTGTTTTGAGATGTGTGGAGTTAGTCATAGTTTTGCCTTTTAAGTGGCAATTTTCTAGTTATTGGGGAACTTCTTCTCATGGACTTCAGCCAAATCATTTTATTTACCAAATAGGAAACTTTTGATGAAATAGGGCAGCCTAGGGAGGCAGAAATAGAGTGCACGTCATATGGGGCATTATGACATGCAAGGTTTTTATTGCATGCCTGCCTTCTACATGATGCAAGGAAACTTGGGTAGAATTTCACAAGATTTGGAGCTACACGTCATATGGGGATATGACGTGCATTATGGTGTGCACCATATTTTTGTCTTGTCACCTTGGTTTTGTTATTATAATCATCTTTTCCTAAAGGACCATGTTGGAATTATGAGTTTTTTGTCTTGTATGGATGTGGAAAGGTTGTAGCTTGTGCGATCAAAACTACGTCATTTTGATGCTTGAGTTTCACTTAAAATGATAATTACAATAAAATGGAAAGCAGGTAAAATTGTTTTCAATTGTTTTGTATCTACTTAAAGTGTCTCTCTTTTGTTTACAATAGTTCTTTTCTATTACGTACACACCAGCATACAACTCAAATTCAAAGAACACTTTTACAGGTATACATTGTCATGCCCCCTGAATCCCAGGGAATCCGAAATCAGGAACATGACTTCTCCTTGCCCGCACCCGAAAGGTCAAGGGGTTGGTGACTAGCACCAATAGAGATTACACTGCGGGTGCTATCTTAATTATGCAACCTTGTACAACAATACATCAATGGTAATTCTCTACTTTCTCATACATCAACATGTATACAATATGACAAACAATCATACGGACATCACATCACAAATAGTATGCAAATACAATTGTCCACGGACCCATGTCCAAGATACAATACATAATACAATACGAACTCATACATCAAAGTAGTGGGCACGTCCTCCTGGAAGAAAGTCCTCCATTAGTCTCGGGTCACACCTGAAAAGGGTAAATAACGAAGTAGGGGTGAGCTACAAGCTCGATAGGTGACCCTAAAACTCCACATCATGCAAACATACAAGTCTATACTATATGCTCGGTGTACTCGTGCACCATGTAGTGTGCACAATGATCCTGGACTCACCTGCTAACAAACATCAGGATAGCTTTTCCACGATCCTCAACAGGATCCCAACTTAGGGCACTCAACCCTAGCTCTATGAGCTCAATGGCTCAACTCATGTGATGACCCGTGTTTTGAGATGTGTGGAGTTAGTCATAGTTTTGCCTTTTAAGTGGCAATTTTCTAGTTATTGGGGAACTTCTTCTCATGGACTTCAGCCAAATCATTTTATTTACCAAATAGGAAACTTTTGATGAAATAGGGCAGCCTAGGGAGGCAGAAATAGAGTGCACGTCATATGGGGCATTATGACATGCAAGGTTTTTATTGCATGCCTGCCTTCTACATGATGCAAGGAAACTTGGGTAGAATTTCACAAAGATTTGGAGCTACACGTCATATGGGGATATGACGTGCATTATGGTGTGCGCACCATATTTTTGTACTGTCACCTTGGTTTTGTTATTATAATCATCTTTTCCCAAAGGACCATGTTGGAATTATGAGTTTTTTGTCTTGTATGGATGTGGAAAGGTTGTAGCTTGTGCGATCAAAACTACGTCATTTTGATGCTTGAGTTTCACTTAAAATGATAATTACAATAAAATGGAAAGCAGGTAAAATTGTTTTCAATTGTTTTGTATCTACTTAAAGTGTCTCTCTTTTGTTTACAATAGTTCTTTTCTATTACGTACACACCAGCATACAACTCAAATTCAAAGAACACTTTTACAGGTATACATTGTCATGCCCCTGAATCCCAGGGAATCCGAAATCAGGAACATGACTTCTCCTTGCCCGCACCCGAAAGGTCAAGGGGTTGGTGACTAGCACCAATAGAGATTACACTGCGGGTGCTATCTTAATTATGCAACCTTGTACAACAATACATCAATGGTAATTCTCTACTTTCTCATACATCAACATGTATACAATATGACAAACAGTCATACGGACATCACATCACAAATAGTATGCAAATACAATTGTCCACGAACCCATGTCCAAGATACAATACATAATACAATACGAACTCATACATCAAAGTAGTGGGCACGTCCTCCTGGAAGAAAGTCCTCCATTAGTCTCGGGTCACACCTGAAAAGGGTAAACAACGAAGTAGGGGTGAGCTACAAGCTCAGTAGGTGACCCTAAAACTCCACATCATGCAAACATACAAGTCTATACTATATGCTCGGTGTACTCGTGCACCATGTAGTGTGCACAATGATCTGGACTCGGCCTTGCTAACAAACATCAGGATAGCTTTTCCACGATCCTCAACAGGATCCCAACTTAGGGCACTCAACCCTAGCTCTATGAGCTCAATGGCTCAACTCATGTGATGACCCGTGTTTTGAGATGTGTGGAGTTAGTCATAGTTTTGCCTTTTAAGTGGCAATTTTCTAGTTATTGGGGAACTTCTTCTCATGGACTTCAGCCAAATCATTTTATTTACCAAATAGGAAACTTTTGATGAAATAGGGCAGCCTAGGGAGGCAGAAATAGAGTGCACGTCATATGGGGCATTATGACATGCAAGGTTTTTATTGCATGCCTGCCTTCTACATGATGCAAGGAAACTTGGGTAGAATTTCACAGCATTTGGAGCTACACGTCATATGGGGATATGACGTGCATTATGGTGTGCAGCCATATTTTTGTACTGTCACCTTGGTTTTGTTATTATAATCATCTTTTCCCAAAGGACCATGTTGGAATTATGAGTTTTTTGTCTTGTATGGATGTGGAAAGGTTGTAGCTTGTGCGATCAAAACTACGTCATTTTGATGCTGAGTTTCACTTAAAATGATAATTACAATAAAATGGAAAGCAGGTAAAATTGTTTTCAATTGTTTTGTATCTACTTAAAGTGTCTCTCTTTTGTTTACAATAGTTCTTTTCTATTACGTACACACCAGCATACAACTCAAATTCAAAGAACACTTTTACAGGTATACATTGTCATGCCCCCTGAATCCCAGGGAATCCGAAATCAGGAACATGACTTCTCCTTGCCCGCACCCGAAAGGTCAAGGGGTTGGTGACTAGCACCAATAGAGATTACACTGCGGGTGCTATCTTAATTATGCAACCTTGTACAACAATACATCAATGGTAATTCTCTACTTTCTCATACATCAACATGTATACAATATGACAAACAGTCATACAGACATCACATCACAAATAGTATGCAAATACAATTGTCCACGGACCCATGTCCAAGATACAATACATAATACAATACGAACTCATACATCAAAGTAGTGGGCACGTCCTCCTGGAAGAAAGTCCTCCATTAGTCTCGGGTCACACCTGAAAAGGGTAAACAACGAAGTAGGGGTGAGCTACAAGCTCGATAGGTGACCCTAAAACTCCACATCATGCAAACATACAAGTCTATACTATATGCTCAGTGTACTCGTGCACCATGTAGTGTGCACAATGATCTGGACTCAGCCTGCTAACAAACATCAGGATAGCTTTTCCACGATCCTCAACAGGATCCCAACTTAGGGCACTCAACCCTAGCTCTATGAGCTCAATGGCTCAACTCATGTGATGACCCGTGTTTTGAGATGTGTGGAGTTAGTCATAGTTTTGCCTTTTAAGTGGCAATTTTCTAGTTATTGGGGAACTTCTTCTCATGGACTTCAGCCAAATCATTTTATTTACCAAATAGGAAACTTTTGATGAAATAGGGCAGCCTAGGGAGGCAGAAATAGAGTGCACGTCATATGGGGCATTATGACATGCAAGGTTTTTATTGCATGCCTGCCTTCTACATGATGCAAGGAAACTTGGGTAGAATTTCACAGCATTTGGAGCTACACGTCATATGGGGATATGATGTGCATTATGGTGTGCAGCCATATTTTTGTACTGTCACCTTGGTTTTGTTATTATAATCATCTTTTCCCAAAGGACCATGTTGGAATTATGAGTTTTTTGTCTTGTATGGATGTGGAAAGGTTGTAGCTTGTGCGATCAAAACTACGTCATTTTGATGCTGAGTTTCACTTAATCAAAACTACGTCGTTTTGATGTTGTGGTGTTTATATAAAGGGGTTCAGGCTTAGGTTTAAGGTTCTTTGGTTTCTTTTGCCATCGCAGCCGCCACAGAGAGAGAGAGAGAGAGAGAGAGAGAGGGAACCTCCGGATCGTTGCCGTGGTGGTTCGCGTGGATGGACGGTGTCTAGTGTGGAGGCAGCAGCAGAAGGACACTTGCAAGGTAAGGGTTCCGTTCTTCCTTGGACCTATCCCAAGGTTATGGCCTTGTGGTAGGCGATTTGTAATCTGAATATATTACATGTAAATCCATATAGGTGTGATCTCCTATATGGATGTTGGCCTTCAGTGGCGTGTATGTGTTTGATATTATGCATGTGAGGCCATGCGTATTATGTATTGATATTATGCCTGTGAGGCCATGCGTATTACATGTTTGATATTATGCCTGTGAGGCCATGCATGTTATGTGATTGATGTTATGCCAGTGTGGTTATGCCTGAAAAGTGTTTGATGTTATGCCCATGAGGATACGTATGCTAAGTGTTTGATGTTATGCCAGTGTGGATATGCATGTTAAGGGTTTGATGTTATGTTTGAATGGTTGAGATGTATGTTAAGTGTTTGGTGTTATGTCAGTGAGACTGACTGGAGCCTAAGAAGCCTAAGAGGCTAAGACAATGCTTGTGTACCTGAGGAGCCTGAGAGGCTGAGTTAATGTCAGTGAGACTGACTGAGGAGCCTGAGAGGCTGAATTACTGTCTGGGACTGACTGAGGAGCCTTTGTGGCTGTGGCAATGGTTGTACTTGTTTTGTGACTTGTTGTGTATATTACTGATTATGACCTGTTTAGAATGTAATTGCCACGACACCGCACTGTGCACTTCTTCATGTAGATGGTAGGAGCATGGGATGGGTTGGGGAGACATGATCCCTACTAAGCTGTGGTTGCTCACCCCTCCTACTATGGTGTGTTTTCTTGCAGGAACCTATAAGCGTTAGGTGGAAACACCAAGGTGGGAGACAGTTCTGTTTTGTGGCTTTGTTTTATGTTATTTTTGTTATGTAATCCCATTGAGGCCTTGTAACCCCAGTGGGGAGATATTGTATTGAGGAGTCAAATGTAATACAAATATGATTGGACACGTTAATAATGGTTTGAACTTAATATATATATATGACTGTCTCTTTGAATATTTGTTGTGAAATGTATGGTGTCCTGTGTCGGCAAATTGTATCCTTACCCCTTTATCCAAACTCGGGTAAAGGGAGGGTCACGTTCCGGTCTCCTCGGCTGGAAATCCGGGGTGTGACAACATGGTATCAGAGCATGGTCTAGTTGGCTGAGGGTAGTGGGCGGATCTAGTTGTCTTGGGTCCTTTGGAGGAACCTGGAGGGACGTGCCTGATCAACATGGTCCTCTTTGAGCCTCTAAGGTCTACTTGGGGTAGTCCAGACCTGAGGTAGGATTTGCATACATTGGCATTAGGGCACTAGTTGCATTTGTTATTATGTGTGAAAATGTGAATAACGTGATTATGTGTGAACTGTGCAACTCTGAATATTCTTGGAATGCCTTGGGCATGACTACAATGTGGATTATGCCGTGTGTAATGTGGATTGATGCAATGTATGTGTGTGATGCCATGTGATAGTAAAATTGATAAAAAAAGGGATAGAGGGGGTAGCACGCGATAGATTTCGAATACGTTTTGACGATTGTCTTACTTACTTCATGTAGTAAGAATTCCACCAAGGAGAGTGACACGTGCGTCCGGGGCAGTGGCTGATGAGTCATCTGCCCATGAGGGTCCAGGTGCGGGGCAGTCCGCTGGAGGACATGCACTGTTGTTGGCATAGCTGCGAGAGAGCATCCGACTGGAAGTCCGAGAGCTGAAGGAGGGTATCCGGCAAGAGGTTTGGGAGGAAGTGCATCGTGAGATGGCAGCACAGCAGGTGGTGCCACCACCACGACCACCAGCCGAGGAGTTACCTCGTGAGCGTGAGAGTTCGCTAGGTGGCATACCAATTCGTGCGGAGGATGATGTGGTGACGAGGTTCCGAAAGGAACAACCTCCGAGGTTCAAGGGAGAAGATGAACCCGTGGTGGTTGAGCATTGGTTGAGGCAAATCGAGCATGTGTTTTCCTTCCTCCTACCCCGGGAGGAGGATAAGGTGAGGCTGGCCATTTGGCAGCTGGAGGGGAATGCTCTGGAGTGGTGGTAGAGTGTCGCGGGGAGCCGTGCGGTGCAGTTCATGCTATGGGAGGAGTTCTTGCAACTCTTCCACGTGAGTTCTTCCCTGAGTCCTTGAGATGGCGAAGAAGAGAGAAGAATTTGGCAGCCTGAAGCAAGGTCAAAGATGGTGCCCGAGTATGAGCGGGAGTTCCGGAGCCTAAGTAGGTTTGCCCCCGAGATTGTGGCGAAGGAGGACCTAAAGGCCCATAAGTTCACCTTGGGTCTCAGGCCAGCTCTTAGGCAGAGGGTGGTGATTCTGTGTTTGAGGACGTATGCTGAGGTTGTTGAGACACGTATAGCTGAGAGGGAGCTGGAGGATGGGAGGCAGGTCCATCAGGGTCGCCAGTTGCAAGGTGGGTCTGAACGCGATTCTGGGTCCAAGAGGCCCAAGACTTAGGAGAGAGATAGTAGTTCTTTTTGCAGCCGGGGTCTACCATCTGTGAACCCAGGGAGGTTCACCTTTGGCGGTAGTTGTCACGCCCCGGATTTCCAACCCGAGGAAACCGGTACGTGACTCCCCCTTGTACCCACACGGAGGGCAAAGGGGTTAGGATGCAAACCCCGAATTTAACATTTTAAACATCCACAACACATTCAAGAAAGTAATGTTCATAAAAGCAATCCAAACCAGTCTTTATTACAACAAAATCCTCTTTCCAATCCATCCCCACTGGGGTTACATCAATTCCCATAAAAAAAATAATATAAACGGAAGAGAGTAAAATAAATAAGGTCTTCCACCTTGGTGTATCCACCTAACGCTTGTAAGTCCCTGGAAAACAAGCAAACACAATAGGAGGGGTGAGCAACCACAGCTCAGTAGGGATCAAGTCTCCCCAACCCTTCCCATTGTCACGGGGTCAGGTTTCCTGCGCCTCTCAACCCCTTGCGGCACTTAGCTTCTCTATCCACGATCCGCTAAGTTTAGCCTTTGAGGGTTGAAGCGCACGTAGACTGGTTTCGCCCTGCCACTAGGCTCATCAGGAGAACGGCTCCAGTTCCCGACCAGTTTGTGTAAGGATGGCCAAATCCCTTCTTCAACGTCAAGTCCTCGACTAGCGGCGTGCTCCCCGCATTCAACCGGGTCGGCACGTCTGAACTCCAAAGGGGTTCCATCCGTTCTCCTCCACGAACTGCCTGGAACCTTCCGCTGCGCACCATCTACGCTTCAACCAACCCCTCTCCTTTACGTAGCACGAATCCATTCCTGAATCGTGCTACTAAGAAACGTCCCGCCAGCACCATGCTGCTCGGGTCGTGACATTCTCCTCCACCCAATCCTCGCAACGTCCTCGTTGCGCTTGTCGACATCGCTTCCCCGCAGGCGATGGCATCGTTACCTCGACGCCCTCCCACTCGCCCAATGTCAACAGCTTGGACATCGCTTCCCCGCAGGTTGCAACACCTTTACCAAGATGCTCACCCACTCGCCCAATGTCCAAAGGATAGGAGGCTTCCAAGATCGCTCCGACGCGCTCCTTCGTACTCCCTTGCCCAGCTCTGTATCACACTCTAGGATACTCCAACTCTATGGACGCGAGACGTGCAAGACACTATCGGTCGACTCACCTCTGTGAGCTCCCACCTTGGGATCACGCTACTCGCGAGAGTGCTCGGCGAGTCTTCAGGATACGGGCCGGTTCAGCTCTGATACCACTTGTCACGGGGTCAGGTTTCCTGCGCCTCTCAACCCCTTGCGGCACTTAGCTTCTCTATCCACGATCCGCTAAGTTTAGCCTTTGAGGGTTGAAGCGCACGTAGACTGGTTTCGCCCTGCCACTGGGCTCATCAGGAGAACGGCTCCAGTTCCCGACCAGTTTGTGTAAGGATAGCCAAATCCCTTCTTCAACGTCAAGTCCTCGACTAGCGGCGTGCTCCCCGCATTCAACCGGGTCGGCACGTCTGAACTCCGAAGGGGTTCCATCCGTTCTCCTCCACGAACTGCCTAGAACCTTCCGCTGCGCACCATCTACGCTTCAACCAACCCCTCTCCTTTACGTAGCACGAATCCATTCCTGAATCGTGCTACTAAGAAACGTCCCGCCAGCACCACGCTGCTCGAGTCGTGACACCATGCTCCTAGCGGCTACATGCATGTGCACAGGTGTAGTGACGTGACAGTATTAGGAAAAAGAAAATAAAACATTCCATACAAGCGGGCGTAACCCCAGCCCCAGCCACACTGGCTAACAAACCACATTTCAAGCAAGTAATTTAACCGCCTCTTCAGGCCACTAATTTAATCGCCTCTCAGGCAAAGTAGTTTAACCGCCTCTTCAGGCCACTGGTTTAACTGCCTCTCAGGCAAAGTAGTTTAACCGCCCCTTCAGGCCAGATACCACAGTCATGCACACAACACACACCACGGTCACTCAAGCATAAAACCAAACACTTGGTGCACCCATTCAGAAGTGCACAAACCTAGCCATTCAGGCAATAGAACAAACACCCAGCATACATACATACACTAAATCACAAGTCCAGCCACACAGACATATTACCAAACACGTAATGGGCATATACACATAGCTATATTCACATAGACATTTCATCGAACATATAGCATGTAACAACAGAATCACACCAAAATGCCACTGAAGGCCAACATCCATATAGGAGATCACACCTATATAGATTACATATATATATATAAACAGATATAACCCATAATCTGCCCTAGAACCCTAGGACGAGAGGATGATTTAGGAAGAAACAGAACCCCCTACCTTGTATGTTCTCCTGCTCCCGCTTCCACGCAAGACTTCGACCACCCACGCAAGACGCTCCGGCAGCCACCAGAAGCTCTCCTTCTCTCTCTCTCTCTCTCTCTCTCTCTGCGACGGCTGGTGGAGCAAGAAACCCTAAACCTAAAACAGAGGGGCTTCTCCTCCTTATATAGACAACACAACATCAAAACGACGTAGTTTTGATTAAGTGAATCCCAGCATCAAAACGGCATAGTTTTGATGGAACAAGCTATGACCTTCCCACATCCATACACACCAAAATAGTCACAATTCCAACATGGTCCTTTGGGAAAAGATGATTAGAATGACAAAACCAAGGCAACCATGCAAAAACCTGCCTGCACGCCAATTTGAACGCCAATTCCTCAATTGGCGTGCAGCTCCAAATGCACTCAAACTTCACCCCAAGCCTCCTTGCATCTTGTAGAGGTCTGAGAAGCAAAAATATGCTTGCACGTGAAATGGGTGAATTCACGTGCAGCTCCAAATGCCCTGAAATTTCTGTGGTAGATAGAGGAACTCATTCTAAGAAACTTTTGTTCTTGCACGCCAATTGTTTGAGGCCATCTACTATACCAAAAGTGAGCTCTAAAATCTGCCAAAACAGCTTAAAACCGCATGTATATGCATAACATCTTCCTAGGGCATAAATGCACGTTATCACTTGTCACATGCACCTCCCAAAAGTCCCCTCTTGGGCTCATCTCTTACCTCAAACTTGTGCACCAACATCCAAGGTGTTTGTGGTTAACTTCTTACACACGGGTTACACACGGGTCATTACATCCTCTCCCCCTTAAGACTTTTCGTCCTCGAAAAGAAATGACATACGAGGAAAACAAACACAAACTACCCATTTGCCACACGACGAGCCACAACACCCAAATGGGTCATACACCGCGCACATCACATAACAAGGTACCACCATAATCCATAACCACATGCATCACAATAATGCATATAACACATATCCGCATGTCACAAATACACATCTCAAAACACATCACAAATATGAACACATGTCTAAAAGACAAAACAAACACCAAAGCATACACAACTAATACAGGAAAACACATCACTATCCCTTGGCCAATAGCCACCAACAGCCACCTCCCACGCTTAAGATTGTTCGTCCGTGAACAATTCTGGGTGCTGCTCACGCATCACGGACTCACGTTCCCATGTCTCCTCCTTAATGCCACGGTGTTGCCACAGCACGCGAATCAAAGGAATAGCACGACCACACAAAAGCTTCTCTCGCCGATCTAGGATACGGATAGGGGCCTCAACAACGGACATGTCATCCTCAATGTCCAATGTGCCCCAATCGATCACATGAGTGGGGTCAGGGTGATACTTCCGCAACTGGGACACGTGGAATACATTGTGCACTCGACTCAGCCGCGGTGGTAACGCTAACCAGTAGGCTACAGGCCCCACTCGATCCAGAATCTCAAAAGGACCAATAAACCGCAGAGATAGCTTGGAACCTCGCCCAAACCGTCGATGTCCACGACGTGGGGAAACACGAAGAAACACATGATCACCAACAGAAAACTCCAAAGGTCGCCGCCGCTGATCCGCATAAGATTTCTGCCGACTTTGAGCTGATAACAAACGCTGACGAATCAACTTAACCTTCTCGGTAGCCTCTTGAACCAACTGTGGTCCCAAGAGAGCTGTCTCCCCCACCTCGGTCCAACACAAAGGTGATCGACACGGCCGCCCATACAACGGCTCAAAAGGAGCCATCCCAATGGATGCCTAATAACTGTTGTTGTAGGCAAACTCCACCAAAGGAAGGTGAGTCGCCCACGAACGCCCAAAATCTAACACACAGGCCCGTAACATGTCCTCCAAAGTCTGATTCGTCCTCTCTGTCTGGCCGTCAGTCTCAGGGTGGAAGGCTGTACTCAAGTGAAGTTTGGTCCCCATAGCCTCCTGCAAACCTGCCCAAAAACGGGAAGTGAACCGCGAATCCCGGTCAGAGACAACCGATGATGGTACTCCATGCAATCTCACAATCTCGTTCATGTACAGCTGACTCAAGGTCCCAATAGAGTCTCGCTCGCGAACAGCCAGGAAATGGGCCGACTTTGTGAGTCGATCCACAATCACCCAAATCATATCTTTCCTCCCTGTGGTGGGTGGAAGACCAGTCACAAAATCCATCGCTATGTGGTCCCACTTCCACTCCGCTATGGGCAATGGTCATAACATGCCCGCCGGCCGCCGATGCTCGGCCTTCACCTTCGACACGTGAGACACCGCAAAACAAAGGCAGCCACATCGCGTTTCATCCCTTGGCCACCAAAAATGTCCCCGAAGCGCATGGTACATCTTCGTACCCCCTGGATGCACAAAGAACTCTAGACCGGTGAAACTCCCTCATCACCTCATCCCCGAGGGAAGAAACCATTACCAACCGCCCCTGAAAAGACAACTCATGCTCGGGACCCTCTGTCCGGTCCTCGGATAGCTCCCCGGCCTCAATACGGGCACGGAGAACCTCACACTCAATGTCACCCAACTGTTCCTCCCGGATGCGCCGGTACAACTCGGGCACAACCACCACAAGGGACTCAGGACTGTCCCACCATCACGAACAACGAGCCGCAGCACCAACATCGCCAACTACTCCATCAGCTTCCACTCCCTCACGGCCACCTCAGCTTTCCCTTTTCTGCTCAACGCGTCAGCCACAACATTACCCTTGCCAGGGGGTATAGGCAAGAGTAAAGTCAAAGGTCTGCAGATACTCCACCCATCTCCTTTGCCTCAAATTCAAGTCCTTCTGAGTAAAGATGTACTGAAGGCTCTTGTGATCTGAGAACACCACAAACTTTTTCCCCAAGAGGTAGTGCTGCCAACTCTTCAGGGCGAAGATGACAGCCGCCAACTCAAGATCATGGGTAGGGTAATTTTGCTCATGAGGCTTCGGCTGCCTTGACCCATAAGCTACCACACTGCGCTCCTGCATAAGCACACACCCCAAACCAACCCTGGACGCATCACAATACACCTCATATGGGATACCCTCCCGAGGTAACCTCAACACCGGTGCAGTGGTCAAACGGGTTTTGAGAGCCTCAAACGCTTGTTGGCACTTGTCAATCCACTCAAACTTTACTCCCTTCCGAGTCAATGTTGTCATAGGAGCTGCCAAACGGGAGAATCCCTCTACAAAACGACGGTAATAGCCTGCCAAGCCAAGAAAACTATGAATCTCAAAAACGTTGGTTGGCCACGCCCACGATGCCACAGCCTCAATCTTGGCTGGGTCCACCCTAACTCCCTCAGCTGACACCACATGGCCAAGAAAGTGAACCTCCTACAGCCAAAACGCACACTTGCTAAACTTAGCAAACAGCTGTTGGTCCCTCAAGGTTTGCAACACTGTTGCTAAGTGCTCCACATGCTCCTTCTCGGTCTTGGAATACACCAAGATATCAACAATAAACACCACCACAAACGAATCCAAGTAGGGAGCAAAGACTTGGTTCATCAAATGCATGAATACCGCTGGTGCATTAGTGAGCCCGAAAGGCATCACTACCTACTCATAATGCCCATACCTGCACCGAAAAGCCGTCTTAGGGATGTCCTCCTCCCTAACCCTGAGCTGGTGATACCCCGACCGTAAATCTATTTTGGAAAACCACTAGGCCCCACTCAATTGGTCAAACAGGTCATCTATCCGAGGCAACGGGTACTTGTTCTTCACAGTCACTGAATTCAGCTTCCTGTAGTCGATGCAGAGACGAAGTGTGCCATCAGTCTTCTTAGCAAAGAGCACTGGAGCACCCCAGGGTGAGGTACTCGGTCTGATATACCCCTGGCCCCCAACTCCTCTATTTGCCTCTGCAGCTCCCTCAGCTCGGGCTGCCCCATACGATACGCTATTTGGGAAATCGGACCCGTCCCCGGCACCAACTCAATGGTGAACTCCACACTCCTCTGAGGAGGTAAACTCCTCAACTGGTCAGGGAAGACATCCTGAAATTGGTCCACAACAGCGGGCCACACCCTCTTTTCCACCTTCCCCTCCTCAGCAAAGGTCAGGGCTGCCAACCTGTGGCTAATGGCACCCCACTGGTCCAACACTGGCCCGGCCCGACTCGCCTCGCAGTCCCACTCCCCCTGCAGGGTGCAAGAGGTCCCTGCAGGTGTCACGAAGGATACACGCCGCCGATAACAATCTATCTTGGCCTGGAAAGCCATAAGCCAATCCATACCCAAGATCAGGTCAAACGTCCTCAAAGGCATTACATGCAAGTCAAAACTCAGCTCCACCTCTCCTAGGGTTAACACACAGTCACGACATACACGCCGTACCTCAATCATGCCTCCCACCGGAGACTCCACAACTAGGGGCCTTGCGGCCTCCACACAAGCTAACCCCAAGCCATCAATAAGAAGCTCGGCAGCGAAGGAACACGATGCACCCGTATAAAAAAGAACAGAAGCTAATGTACGGGAAATCAAGAGGGTACCTCTAACCACCAATGGTCCTGCTCCACCCTCAGCTGGTGGGGGTGGTAGCTCAGCCTCCTCCTGGTACGCCGCCTCCAGCGCAAACACTCTTCCTTGGCCCGTGCCACTGGTTGGCTCACTCACTGGGCGGCTCCCGCCCTGACTGCCTCTAGCATCAGCCTGCTGTTGCTCTGGCCTCCCCTGAGGTCGGGTCCACCGGATCCGCCTGGTCGGGCTGCCACCGACGAGCCGGTCTCTCGCTGGTGCACGGAAGCTAGCATCACTCCTCACGCTGGATGCCACGCCCCCCGCTCCCCTGTTGCCACTCCTGCAAACCCGGCGCAAATGGCCCTCTCGTCCACAATTGTTGCATCGCCAGTCCTTCTTGGGGCACTCCCCCTTGAAGTGACCCTGCTCTCCATAGCAGTGACAACTGCTAGGTAGACTCCCAGATGGACCACCCTGTCTTCCGCCGCCAAAGGTGAACCTCCCAGGGTTCACAGATGTCTGACCCCGATCGCGAAAAGAATCGCTATCCCTCTCCTCCGTCTTGAGCCTCTTGGACCCTGCATCTCGATCAGGCCCGCTCTGCATCTGGCGACCCTGATGGGCCTGCCTCCCATCATCCAGCTCTCTCTCAGCTATACGGGCCGTCTCCACAACCTCAGCATAGGTCCTCAAGCATAGAATTGCCACCCTCTGCCTAAGGGCTGGCCTAAGGCCCAAAGTGAACTTGTGGGCCTTCAGGTCCTCCCTTGCCACAGTCTCAGGAGCAAACCTACTCAAGCTCCGGAAGTCCCGCTCATACTCAGGTACCGTCCTGGATCCCTGCTTCAAGCTGCCGAATTCTTCCCTCTTCTGCCATCTCACTGATTCCGAGAAGAACTCATCATGGAAGAGTTGCAAGAACTCCTCCCAAAGCATGAGTTGCACCGCACGGCTCCCCGCGACACTCGTCCACCACTCCAAAGCATCCCCCTCCAACTGCCGAATTGCCAGTTGCACCTTATCCTCTTCTCGGGGCAGGAGAAAGGAGAACACATGCTCGATCTGCCTCAACCACTGCTCAGCTACCACAGGATCACCTTCCCCCCTGAATCGCGGAGGTTGTTCCTTTCGGAACCGTGTCACCACGTCATCCTCTGCACGAGTCGGTACACCACCCAGCGAACTCTCATGCTCACGAGGCAGCTCTCCTACTGGTGGTGGTGGTGGCACCACCTGCTGTGCTGCCATCTCACGGCGCACCTCCTCCCGAACCTCCTGCCGGAGTCCCTCCTGTAGCTCTCATACCTCCAGCCGGATGCCTTCCCGTAGCTGTGCCAGCAACAACGCATGCCCTCTAACGGACGGTCCCGCACCCGGACCCTCATGGACAAATGACTCATCAGCCACTGCCCCGGACGCACGTGTCACTCTTCTCGGCGGCATTCTTACTACACGAAGTAAGAAGCACAACGTCAAAACAAATTTATAATTTATTGCGTCACTACCTCTACCCCACTGATCAATTCCACTATCACATGACATTACACACATACATTGTATCAATCACATTTCACAGTTCAGTACGCATTGCCAAACAAATCAGAGTTGCACATTTCACTTAATCATATTATCTTATCCACAGTTTAGCACATATTCACAGCAAATGCAACTAGTGCCCTAATGCCAATGCATGCAAATCCTCCCACAAGACTGGACTACCCTAAGTACACCTTGGAGGCTCAAAGAGGACCATGTTGATCAGGCATGTCCCTCCAGGCTCCTCCAAAGGACTTAGGATAACCAGGTCCGCCCACTACCCTAGGCCAACTAGACCATGCTCTGATACCATATTATCACGCCCCGGATTTCCAACCCGAGGAAACCGGTACGTGACTCCCCTTGTACCCACACGGAGGGCAAAGGGGTTAGGATGCAAACCCCGAATTTAACATTTTAAACATCCACAACACATTCAAGAAAGTAATGTTCATAAAAGCAATCCAAACCAGTCTTTATTACAACAAAATCCTCTTTCCAATCCATCCCCACTGGGGTTACATCAATTCCCATAAAAAAAATAACATAAACAGAAGAGAGTAAAATAAATAAGGTCTTCCACCTTGGTGTATCCACCTAACGCCTGTAAGTCCCTGGAAAACAAGCAAACACGGTAGGAGGGGTGAGCAACCACAACTCAGTAGGGATCAAGTCTCCCCAACCCTTCCCATGCTCCTAGCGGCTACATGCATGTGCACAGGTGTAGTGACGTGACAGTATTAGGAAAAAGAAAATAAAACATTCCACACAAGCGGGCGTAACCCCAGCCCCAGCCACACTGGCTAACAAACCACATCTCAAGCAAGTAATTTAACCGCCTCTTTAGGCCACTGATTTAACCGCCTCTCAGGCAAAGTAGTTTAACCGCCTCTTCAGGCCATTGGTTTAACCGCCTCTCAGGCAAAGTAGTTTAACCGCCTCTTCAGGCCAGATACCACAGTCATGCACACAACACACACCACGGTCACTCAAGCATAAAACCAAACACTTGGTGTGCACCCGTTCAGAAGTGCACAAACCCAGCCATTCAAGCAATAGAACAAACACCCAGTATACATACATACACTAAATCACAAGTCCAGCCACATAGACATATTACCAAACACGTAATGGGCATATACACACAGCTATATTCACACAGGCATTTCATCGAACATATAGCATGTAACAACAGAATCACACCAAAATGCCACTGAAGGCCAATATCCATATAGGAGATTACACCTATATGGATTACATATATATATATATATAAACAGATATAACCCATAATCTGCCCTAGAACCCTAGGACAGAGGAGGATTTAGGAAGAACAGAACCCCTACCTTGTATGTTCTCCTGCTCCTGCTTCCACGCAAGACTCCGACCACCCACGCAAGACGCTCCGGGCGGCCACCGAAGCTCTCCTTCCCTCTCTCTCTCTCTCTCTCTCTCTCTCTCTCTCTCTCTCTCTCTCTCTCTCTCTCTCTGTGACGGCTGGTGGAGCAACAAACCCTAAACCTAAAACAGAGGGGCTTCTCCTCCTTATATAGACAACACAACATCAAAACGACGTAGTTTTGATTAAGTGAATCCCAGTATCAAAACGACGTAGTTTTGATGGAACAAGTTATGACCTTCCCACATCCATACACACCAAAATAGTCACAATTCCAACATGGTCCTTTGGGAAAAGATGATTAGAATGACAAAACCAAGGCAACCATGCAAAAACTTGCCTGCACGCCAATTTCAACGCCAATTCCCCAATTGGCGTGCAGCTCCAAATGCACTCAAACTTCACCCCAAGCCTCTTTGCATCTTGTAGAGGTCTGAGAAGCAAAAATATGCTTGCACGTGAAATGGGTGAATTCACGTACAGCTCCAAATGCCCTGAAATTTCTGTGGTAGATAGAGGACCTCATTCTAAGAAACTTTTTGTTCTTGTACGCCAATTGTTTGAGGCCATCTACTATACCAAAAGTGAGCTCCAATATCTGCCAAAACAATTAAAACCGCATGTATATGCATAGCATCTTCCTAGGGCATAAATGCACGTTATCACTTATCACATGCACCTCCCAAAAGTCCCCTCTTGGGCTCATCTCTTACCTCAAACTTGTGCACCAACATCCAAGGTGTTTGTGGTTAACTTCTTACACACGGGTTACACACGGGTCATTACAGTAGTAGGCAGGGAGGTTCAGCAGGAGGTTTCCCCAGCGGTTGTCTTTGCTGTGGGGGGGCAAGGTCATTTCAAGAGGGAATGTCCCAAGAATGATTGGTGGTGCAACGGCTGTGGATGAGAGGGCCACTTGAGCCGGGTTTGCAGGAGTGGCAACAGGGGAAAAGGAGGCTTGGCATCCAGCATGAGGAGTGATGCTAGTTTCTGCGCTCCGGCAGAGAGGCCAGCCCGTCAGTGGCAGGCTAGCCAGGCAGATCTAGCCAGACCCGACCTCGGGGGAGGCCGAGCATCGATGGGCGAGGCCTGGAGGCAACCATGGTGGGAAGCGTCCAGTGAGTGAGCCGACCAGTGGCACGGGCCAAGGGAGGGTGTTTGCGCTGGATGCGTCATACCAGGAGGAGGCTGAGCTACCACCCCCACCGGCGGAGGGGGAAGCAGGACCATCGGTGGTTAGAGGTACCCTTATGATCTCCTGTACGTTAGCTTCTGTTCTTTTCGATACGGGTGCATCGTGTTCTTTTGTTGCTGAGCTTGTAATAGATAGCTTGGGGTTAGTTTATGTGGAGGCAGCGAGGCCCCTAGTTGTTGAGTCTCTAGTGGGAGGTATGATTGAGGTGCAGCGTGTTTGCCGTGACTGTGTGTTAACCATAGGAGATGTGGAGCTAAGTTTTGACTTGCATGTAATGCCCTTGCGTACTTTTGACCTGATCTTGGGTATGGATTGGCTTATGGCTTTCCAGGCCAAGATAGATTGTTATCGGTGGCGTGTATCCTTTGTGAAGCCTATAGGGACTTCTTACACCCTGCAGGAGGAGTAGGATTGTGAGGCTAGTCGAGATGGGCCCGTAATGGACCAATGGGGTGCCATTACCCACAGGTTGGCAGCCCTAACCTTTGCCGAGGAGGGAAAGAGGAGAAAGAGGGTGTGGCCAGCTGTTGTTGACCAATTTTAGGATGTCTTTCTTAAAGAGTTGAGGAGTTTACCACCTAAGAGGAGCGTGGAGTTTACTATTGAGTTGGTACCGGGGACTGGTCCAATCTCCCAAGTGGCTTACCATATGGGGCCAGCGAGTTGAGGGAGCAAAAAGGCAAATAGAGGAGTTGGTGGACCAGGGGTATATCGGACCGAGTACCTCACCTTGGGGTGCTCCGGTGCTCTTTGCAAAGAAGGCAGATGGCACGCTATGCCTTTGCATCAACTATCGGAAGTTGAATTCGGTGACTGTGAAGAACAAGTATCCGTTGCCTCGGATAGATGACCTGTTTGACTAGTTGAGTGGAGCCCGGTGGTTTTCCAAGATAGATCTACGATCAGGGTATCACCAGTTAAGGGTTAGGGAGGAGGACATCCCTAAGACGGCTTTTCGGTGCGGGTATGAGCACTATGAGTGGGTAGTGTTGCCTTTCGGGCTCACTAATGCACCAGTAGGGTTCATGCATTTGATGAACCAGGTCTTTGCTCCATATTTGGATTCCTTTGTTGTGGTATTTATAGACGATATCTTGGTGTATTCCAAGACTGAGAGGGAGCATGTGGAGCACTTGACAACCGTGTTACAACCCTTGAGGGACCAGCAGTTGTTTGCTAAGTTTAGCAAATGTGAGTTTTGGATGCAGGAGGTTCACTTTCTTGGTCATGTAGTGTCAGCTTAGGGAATTAGAGTGGACCCAACCAAGATTGAGGCTATGGCATCGTGGGAGAGGCCAACCAATGTTTTCGAGATTCATAGTTTTCTTAGTTTGGCGGGGTATTATCGTCAATTTGTGGAGGAATTCTCCCGTTTGGTAGCTCCTATGACAGAGTTGACTCGGAAGGGAGTGAAGTTTGAGTGGACTGACAAGTGTCAGCAGGCATTTGAGACTCTCAAAACCCGTTTGACCACTGCACCTGTGTTGAGATTACCCAGGGAGGATATCCCATATGAAGTGTATTGTGATGCGTCCAGGGTTGGTTTGGGGTGTGTGCTTATGCAGGAGCACAGTGTGGTAGCTTATGGGTCGAGGCAGTAAAACCTCATGAGCAGAATTACCCTACTCATGATCTCGAGTTGGCGGCTGTTATTTTTGCCTTGAAGAGTTGGCAGCATTATCTCTTGGGAGAAAAGTTCGTGGTGTTCTCAGATCACAAGCGTCTTCAGTACATCTTTACTCAGAAGGACTTGAATTTGAGGCAGAGGAGATGGGTGGAGTATCTGCAGACCTTTGACTTTACTCTTGCCTATACCCCGGGCAAGGGTAATGTTGTGGCTGACGCGTTAAGCAGAAAAGGGAAAGCTAAGGTGGTCGTGAGAGAGTGGAAGCTGATGGAACAATTGGTGATGTTGCAGTTGCAGCCTATTGCTCGTGATGGTGGGACACTCCTAAGTCCTATTGTTGTTGTGCCTGACCTGTACCAGCAAGTCCGGGAGGGACAATTGGGGGATATTGAGTGTGAGGTTCTTCGTGCCCATATTGAGGCTGGTGAGCTGTTTGAGGATTGGATAGAGGGTCCTAAGCATGAGTTGTCTTTTTAGGGGCGGCTAGTAGTGGCTTCTTCTCTCAGAGATGAGGTGATGAGGGAGTTTCATCAATCCCGAGTTGCTGTGCATCCTGGGGGTACGAAGATGTACCATGCACTTCAGGGACATTTTTGGTGGCCTGGGATGAAACGTGATGTAGCTGCTTTTATTTCACGGTGCCTCACGTGTCAGCAGGTGAAGGCTGAGCACCAGTCGCCAGCAGGTATGTTGCAACCATTACCGATCGCGGAGTGGAAATGGGACCACATAGCGATGGACTTTGTGACGGGTCTTCCACCCACCACTGGGAGGAAAGACATGATATGGGTGATTGTGGATCGGCTAACGAAATTGGCCCATTTTCTTGTCGTTCGAAAGCGGGACTCCATTGGGGCATTGAGCCAGTTATATGTGAACGAAGTTATGAGATTGCATGGAGTACCATCGTCAATTGTGTCTGACCGAGACTCGCGGTTCACTTCCCGTTTATGGGCAGGCCTGCAGGAGGCGATGGGGACAAAGTTTAACTTGAGTACAGCCTTTCACCCAAAGACTGACGGGCAAACAGAGAGGATGAACCAGACATTGGAGGACATGTTACGGGCCTGTGTGCTAGATTTTGGGGGTTCGTGGGCAACTCATCTTCCTTTGGTGGAGTTTGCCTACAACAACAGTTATCAAGCATCCATTGGGATGGCTCCTTTTGAGGCGTTGTATGGCAGGCCGTGTCGATCACCTTTGTGTTGGACCGAGGTAGGCGAGACAGCTCTCTTGGGACCACAGTTGGTTCAAGAGGCTACCGAGAAGGTTCAGTTGATTCGTCAGTGGTTGTTATCAGCTCAGAGTCGGCAGAAATCCTATGCGGATCAGCGGCGGTGACCTTTGGAGTTTTCCATGGGAGATCATGTGTTTCTCCACGTCGTGGTCATCGACGGTTTGGCCGAGGTTCCAAGATATCTCCGCGATTCATTGGTCCTTTTGAGGTTATAGCTCGTGTGGGGCCAGTAGCTTACCGGTTAGCATTGCTACCGCGATTGAGTCGGGTGCACAATGTGTTCCATGTGTCCCAGTTGCGAAAGTATCATCCTGACCCTACTCATGTACTCGATTGAGGGACATTGGACATTGAGGATGACATGTCCGTTGTTGAGGCCCCTATCCGTATCCTAGATTGGCGGGAGAAACTTTTGTGTGGTCGTGCTATTCCTTTGGTTTGCGTGCTGTGGCAACATCGTGGCATTGAGGAGGAGACATGGGAATGTGAGTCCGTGATGCGTGAGCAGCACCCAGAGTTGTTCGAGGACGAACAATCTTAAAGGTGGGAGGCGGCTGTAGTGATGTGGGGTATTTGTATTGTCTTTCAGACATGTGTATTATATTTGAGATGTGTTCTGAGTTATGTATTTGTGACATGCGGGTATGTGTTATATGCGTTGTGATGTATGTGATTATGGATTGTGGTGGTGTTTTGTTGAGTTTGCGGACGTATGTCCTGTTTTGTGCTATGTGCGGAGTATGACCCATTTGGGTGTTGTGGCTTGCCGTTTTGCAAATAGGTAGCTTTTGTTTGTTTTTCCTTACATGTTTCTTTTCGGGGACGAAAAGCCTTAAGGGGGAGAGGATGTGATGACCCGTGTTTCGAGATGTGTGGAGTTAGTCACAGTTTTGCCTTTTAAGTGGCAATTTTCTAGTTTTTGGGGAACTTCTACTCATGGACTTCAGGCAAATCATTTTTTTACCAAATAAAGAACTTTTGACGAAAGAGGGCAGCTTAGGGAGCCAGAAATAGAGTGCACGTCATGTGGGGCATTATGACGTGCAAGGTTTTTATTGCATGCCTGCCTTCTACATGATGCAAGGAAGCTTGGGGTAGAATTTCACAGCTTTTGGAGTTGCACTGTAATGACCCGTGTTTTGCGGCATGTAAGAAGTTAACCGCAGATGCCTTGTGAGTGGAAATTGTTGGGTTTTAGGGAGTTTCCTAACATGCTTTTATGCCCTAGGAAGATGCTATTTGCATATACGGGCGTTTTTAGGCTGTTTTGTCCAGTTTTAGAGGTTGATTTTGACCAAGTAGATGACCTCAAATCAATTAGCGTGCAGAACAAAAGTTTCTCAGAATGATGTCCTTAACCTCCCACAGAAGTTTCAGAGCCAAAGGCCTTGAAAGCCAATTGGACCAATTGGCGTGCAAGCATTTTGCTGCATATCAGCCTTCTACATGATGCAAGGAAGCTTGGGGTAGAATTTCACAGCTTTTGGAGCTGCAAGTCAATTGGGCATATGGCGTGCAATATGGCGCGCAGCCATATTTTTGCACCGTCACCTTGGTTTTGTGATTCTAAACATCTTTTCCCAAAGGGGTATGTTGGAATTGTGGATATTTTGTCGTGTGTGGGTGCGGAAAGGTTACAACTTGTGTGATGAAAACTACGTCATTTTGATGCTTGGATTCACTTAATCAAAACTACGTCGTTTTGATGCTATGATGCCTATATATAGAAGTGAAGACTCCTTGTTCTAGGGTTAGGGTTCTCTTCAGCCATTGTAGTCGTCGCAAAGAGAGAGAGAGAGAGAGAGAGAGAGAGAGAGAGAGCTAGAGAGAGGGAACGAAGGAGAGCTGCTGGCTTGCTGCTGGAGCATCTTGTGTGGAGAGGACGGCGTCTAGCGCGGGAGCAAGAGCAGGAGGACGTTTTCAAGGTAGGGGTTCTGTCTTTCCCGGTCTGTTCCGGGGTTAGCCCTGCGTAGAGGTTTTACAGAGTTTCTATGGCTATTGTTATAATATTTATATGTAAATCCATATAGGTGTGATCTCCTATATGGATGTTGGCCTTCAATGGCGCCCTGGGTGTGTTTCTGATGTTGGGCTGTTAGTGCTTGTTACATGTTCGATAAAATGCCTGTGTGATTATGTTTGTGTAAATATGCCCGCTAAGTGTTTGTTTTTATGCTTGAGAAGCTGGGTTTGTGCACTTGTGAATGTGTGCATGCTAAGTGTTTGATTTTATGCCTGAGTGACTAAGGTGTATGCTGTGTGCTTGTCTGTTTGATACTTGGCCTGAAGAGGCGGTTAAATTACTTGGCCTGAAGAGGCGGTTAAATTACTTGGCCTTAACCTGAATAGCTACTGCCCAAGACAAAGATAGACGAAAAGTACGAGCTAAGGTTACGAGTCTACTCTTTATCATAGATGAATTGAATGCGTGTAATCATTGGCTACAATTGATACCAACTAAGATAAAAGAAAATTTTAAACTCGTCAGCACTATGACTATGATAATGTTGACAAAGGAATAATGGGCGTTGCCGTAGAAGCTTGGTTCATATGTATACACATATAATTCGATAGATTTTACATAAGTTATATGATATTATTGTATGATCAAGTTTTAATTAAATAAAAATATTTTATTTTGTTAATATGCTTTATGAGTTATATTTACAAATATATTCAGTCATTTGCTTTTGGTTGATTTTGTCATACATTTGATATTTTAATGACTTAGCATTTGGTCAATGTTACGACATTATTTTAAAAAAAAAAGTGCATAGTCATGCACTTTAAATTTAAATTATTATACAATCGTAACATTCTTACTATAAGTCAGTTTTACAAATTTAGTAATGAGAATTGGTCTTCAAACTTCAAACATTCTTATGGTTGTTTTCTTTTCCAGTTCAATGGCGGTTTGGGGTAATTTTGGAAATACACATGCGAGAAGTTTCAATTAAAATACACACGTGGTTTTTTTATATAGAAATTCTGATCATTATTTGAAAATCAAATGAGCAAATATTGGTGTAAAAATAACAAAAAAAAGAGCAAACTCAGGACTAACATGACGTTTTGCTCTAATTATTTATAACCAGTAATAATGGTTTATATAATGTGTGGCTACAAATTTTGTAAATTATGCAACCGTCAACTTTTGTACTTTGTTTTTTTCATAATTAGACAAATTTGCCCCTCTTACTTACTTTTGTATGAGGTACATCTTTTATTTTCTTTTTTTCTCATGGTGGAGTGGTCAAAAACCGATAAATCAATATAAATTAAAAATATAGTTTTTAAAATTAATTTAATTTATTTAATTTAAAATTTTAAAAAATTAATATATTACAATCAATTTATAATTTAGCTAATTCATAAACCGAATTGATCAAATATAATATAATATATATTCAAAAACTTCATCTGTCTTTTTTTACATACATCACTCATAGACACAATCATATCCATCGTAAATCAATATTTTTTCATAAAATTATAACTAAAAATCAATGTTAATGCATATATACAATTATTAATGAACAAATCAAGAGTGTTAATAATAAACAAATTAACTCTTGTTCATATTATATATATATATACATAGTATTAAGCTAATATATTTTATAAAGTTATTAGTATATCATTTATTACTTTAATAATTCTTCATTGAATGTTAATAATAATAAAAAAACTGAATCAAGAATTAATATTTTTTATTTTTATTGACTAATTTTAATTTATTATTTTTTCAAATCAAAATCTTTTAATTCAATTTAAAAGTACTACATAAACAGACTAAACCACCAGATGCTTACCCTTATTTTATATCAAATTGACGTCATTGCCAGCGTATGTACCATTAGCGTTGCAATGAAGAGATTATGTAATGCGATCACTCGTTACACCATGAAATTTGTGGCGCACAAGTTTAACTGATTCCAAAAATAACAAAGAACATGCCCAAAAGCTCTTGATCAATAGAGCCCCACACGAAGTGGTTTTAGAGATATACAGCCATAACTAATCAAATTCCTATACAACATATGACATCTACCATTGATCAAAGAGCCACAGGAAGTGGTCCAAGCATGTTACACAACGTGATAGAACTCAAACGATTCTTATACAAGTACGCTGCATATTGATATGAGATTTAATTCATATTCCAAAATTTGATCTATTTTGGAGATGGTCCATGAAACAGCTCATCAACTAACTTTGTAACAGATTCCTACACGTGCTTACAAAACAATACCAAATTTTGAAATAACATTATATGTGAAAAATTAAAATATTTCATTCACATTAATAGTACAATGGATATACATATACACTTTAGATTGACCTTAAACTTATAACATATAACTTCAGAATGAATTGAAACACCTAAAAACTCAAACATATAAATACAAATAGAAATAAAGAGACATAATAATAACTACAAATAATAAATATAGCACAATAATTATAATCTAAGGAATTGAAAAGATTACTTTCTATTTACCTGCATTAATAACTCATATCTAAACCAACTTACAATACTACCCCTCAAGCTAGTGAATAAATATTTTTCATTCCCAACTTGGATAGGATGTTCAAAAATATTAGAATGTGTAACCCTTTATAAGAATATCAGCCAAATGACCATGAATAGACTAAGGTACACAGATTAGGCATTATCCAACTTCTCCTTAACAAAGTGTTTCTCGATTTCAATATACTTTGTTCGATACTAGATTGTGAGCTATGCTGATAGCAATCCAGTATCATTAAACCTTCTCTCTGAATCTTAAATAATTTAGAATAATTTTTATCCAAACACCATGAGTTATTGCTCAAAATTCTACTTTTGCACTAGATAGAACTGCTACATTTTGCTTTTTACTCTTCCAAGTTACTAATTTCCACCGAGAAGGGTGTAATACCTTAATAATCAACATTTGTCAACGTTTTTGTCAACAACTGATCCTTCATAATCAACATTTGTATAGGCCTTAATAATTAAACCTCCATTCCATTTAAATAGGATCTCCTTTCCTAGAGTCCCTTTGAAATATTGTAACACCCAATGGGCTACTTACAAGTGGACTTCCTTTAGATTATGCATAAACTGCCTAATGACACAACATTAAGATCTATCATTATGAGAAAGGTAAATAAGTTTTCTAATCAATTGTAACATCCTCCTCAACTAGATTAATCTTAATATTTGGATCTATGAGAGTACTAGCTAGTTTGCAGATTGTCTTACCACTTTCTCTAAAGAGATATATAATATACTTCTTTTGTGATATCCTTCAAATAATCCACTTCAACCCCAAGAAAATACTTTTGCCTCCCTAGTGTTTTGATATCAAATTCCTTTGCCAAACAACGACTCAAGAGTTTCTGCTCCTAGAGTTTGTCATATGATCAATGGAACTAAAGTCCATAATCCAAAAAGTGGTATGAGACTTACCACTTTCCAAACGGTCGATGGAAACATACTTGAATGGACCACTAAACAAAAACCTAAGGCTTTTTCCAAACGGCCAAGGAAAGATCGCACTTTTTCAGCTTTTGGTGGTTGGGACCATTTAGCTCCTTCAATCTTGCAACTATTGGTTTCAAAGAAGCAACATTAACCTAATTATAATTCCATGAAGACTCTCAATGTTATCTCTTCTCTTCTACAAGAGTTGTAGTTGTGGAAGTCTCTATAATATCTAACATAGTGATTCCTTCCACAATGAAGGTTACAAAAAATGACTAAAAAATATCAACAATAAAGACCGGTCTAACAATAAAGGCCAAAAGGCAAAAAAAAATGACTACCGAAAATAAAGGACAAAAAAAAGAATTTAATTTTTCTTTGTAACCTAACTCCTATATCATGCGATTTCATTCATATTGATAATACAATTAGTGTACACATATATACACTTTAAATTAACCCTTTAAATTCTAACAAATTTAAACACATAGGAACTCAAATACAAAAATATAAATAATAAATACAACATATATTATAATAATTATAAATAATAAATACAGCATAATAACTATAGTTTAGAAAATCAAAGAGATGACTTTTTATTTACAAATCCAAACCAACTTCCAACACTATCCAACCAGAGCTTGAAATGCAAATGATGTGAATATAAGAAACTACAATGTCCTATTCGTTTGAACTTTGTGGCAAGCGGAACAAGCACCCAAAATAAAGCATTTGATAAACACCCTTTAGTCTAATCGTGAGAATAACGCTCAAGATGGTCTGTGAGGACCAAGAATGTGCGCTTAAAGCAACTAAGACTTAATTAGGTGTTGGACCGTCTCCATAGTTCGCAATATTGTCCAAGATGACGTACCTCAACCATTTCAAACAAGTATCAGTAGGTGACGAGATCTAGGAACGAGATAGAGAAACGACAGACGACATTCATCTCAGTTGCGTTATCAGCCAATACACCACGTCTCATCTTAATACAGTATACTCGTCGTGTCTCAAATGATATTTTGAGGTTGAATCGCGAGCCACCGACGCTCGACTGACGGGAGGCAAAAACTCACACGCTTTTTCGTAAAAGGCATGTCGACTCAAAGCCAGAGGACACTAACGCTATGCGACACAAGAGGCACGACTATTCTTCCTCTTTTCCTTTTTCTTTTTAAGCTTCCCCAGTAAACGTTTCTCTCCAATCAACACATTTTCCTTTCTTCTTCATGGATTTGCGGATCTCTAATTGTTTGTTGCTGCTGCTCGTTGCTACTACTCTTGTCCGACGCTACCGACACCATCTACTTGTTGCTATTGCCATCAACAAATGCGAGGCCGCTGTCATCGACACAAGCGAGGTAGGCAACAAAATAATTTATTGATTTATTGTTTAGAGTAATTTAGTGTTTGTTAATTTTAAAATAGGAGAACAGTATTTTAATTTATTGATAGTAATTTTATGATAGAAATTTTAAAATAAAATAATTTATTAATGTAGTAATATAAGTAATTAATTAATATTTGTTAGTATAATTTTTTTATTTAATTTATTGATAATTAATAACTAAATATGTATATTAATTATTAAATATATGCTTAATAGTTATTAAAAATTAATAATTAATAGTGGTGATAGTTATGAATATCTCAATCAAATCTCAAGCGGACCAACAGCTCAATTTAATAAAGGTCATGGCTCAAGTAGCAATGGTACACAAATGCACTATCTACCACATCAACAATTGTATCCACAAAGTTCTAATGATCGCTCTTTATAAGATATTGGTAAAGAATTCTCTTTCACATTCTTCTTTGGACCTCAATATCATTCCCATCCATATGAAGAAGAAAAAGAATTTCAACATCATTGTTACTCCACATATCATTAAAAAAATATTTACCTATTCTACTGTTAAATAAATATTATAAAAGTTAAATGTCAATAAAAATTTCATATGTTATATTATAAATCATAAAAATATAATAATATATTCATTTTAATGCTTTAATAAAACGCTAGTACTTTTTTTAATATAATAACTCATATTATGTTATCTAAATTATATATTTATATTATTTAATAATTCAAATGTGATTGTCTCATTTTTTCTAATTTTTTTTCTAATTTTTCTATAATTTTTTAAAAAATAATTAAATATTATTTCATACATAAACTTCTATCTCACTCAAGATGTAACGCGACGTCTGTAACTGCAATTGCGACTACAAATGATGACCGTCTCTTAATGCCAAGTAGCTGAATTTAGCTTCTATTTAAGGTGTCAGAAGTGCAGGTAATGTAAAAATAGCACTACATAGACAATGGAGTCCATATTCCATAATACCAAATTAATGCATCTGGAAAATAACCTCTATAATTCTTAGATTCAAACCTTTAATATCTTCCCAATGGATGTATTCAGGAAATCAAGAAAGGACAAAAGCAGCAGTGTATGGCCTGTCGATGAAAGTCTAGTTTAATGGACCATCATCCCCCAAAAAAGATTTAACAGACAAAATAAGTGGATTTTTACTCACCGTAGGTGCAGTGTCAAAAACTATTCGAGTAAACATGCTATTCTAATGACTCGAGAAATTGCATCAGCGGCAAAAGAATTAATGATAGAAGAACATATGGGAGAAATTATGCACTCAATATAGTTCAACACTGTGCATGCCTTGGAGATTGCAATGGCTTCAACACTGTACATGCCTTGTGATAAGGAAAGCGAAAAATAGAATTTCATTGTCAATACACATCAATGTATGCACCCTACACACAGAGCAAAACTTACACCTCAAATAAAAATTAACATTCAACTACTCAAAACTGCACCATGACTCAAATTTCAAATTTTGTAGCTTGATAAAGTGAGATAGAGTGCTTTCAATTGAGAACTTGGACTTTTGAAATAGAATGGATGTGATACATTTTGTCCGTTTGTCTAGGATTGTAAAATGGGATGGTAAAATATTGTAATAAATTTTCACCCATCACATATCCATACAGATAAAATTTCACCTGCAAAACACCCAAAAACATGTCTAAGAGCTGAAATTCCAATGAAATGTACCTAAAACACTAGAAATACAAACCCAATTCGACCCCAAAAAAAAAAAGATTAACCATTCAAACTGAGATGGAAAAGAAAGAACAGGAGGAATACAACAAAACACTGTTCAAGAAAAATCAAACTGGAACATCATTCCAAACAGGAATGTCAGAAAAGATGAAATAAGTGTCATGGTTCCGTCCCTTAGAAGCCATGACGACCAATATGCAAATTTATAAAGGTCCATGGCCATTGCCAGTAAAGTGCAACATGACATTAAAACACAAATAAATAAATAAATAAAATCAGTGGAGTGCAAGCTACGAATTTTATTTAAAATTTTAAAACATGTAAAATACCTGGTGAAGTTCGACTTCCTTTTCCATTAGTAAAGAATTCATTTGGAAAACAAAATCCAAACATGGTAATTGCAAGGAAAAAGGTAGGACCTACTGCACCTACAGTAGAGAAGCTTTCTATTGCAGGGCGTGCAAATTCCTTAAATCCCACATTCCAGCTAAACTTTGCATCTGAAACACAGAGCCATAATATATGGTAACTCATGCATTATTAATCCAGTAAAAGAGATTTCTATTCATAGCCTTCTAGAAATCATTTTCTTTTGAAAGAAGGATTTGTTTTTTGTACCTCCAATGAGAGACCTTGCAACTTCACATTCTGCTGCAATTTGAAGTGGAATTTAGAATTTGAACGTGGGATCTTCATAATGCAGAGCTTATTATGTAAGCCTTTCTATTTGAAAATTCCAGAGCACCAGGGCATCGCATGGGATCTCGGCAACCAAACATACACAATCGAATTAAAAAATCAGCAAATAATGACGTTGAGGGAAGGGAGCATTAACAGTAAAATGAAGAGCCATTGATGCAAATAATAATAAGAAGAAGAAGAAGCAACCTTGAACTCTTGGAGTTCCGTTAGATTTTCAGCTGTTTTCCAGATGCTATGATGCAGAGCACTGCATTGCTCCCAGGTGGCGCAAAAGAAAAAAGCATTGCTCCCACCTAGCACCCCCCAAAAAAAACCACTAGCTACATACCTTTCTACACATTCTGCATTACTAATATGCACAAAATGAACACAAGTTCAATATAATTTACAAGAATCAACTCTATCTATGCAAAATTTGAGGCCCATGGGATCTAGCTTAAAAGGCCGATCCATAAAAAAATGTATCTGCCAATATATTACTGTTCAAGTCAAGACTCAGCTCATCTTTCGCTCATAGCATTTATAATGTGTGGCAATATGACAGAAAGATTTGTTACAAACTGTGGTTGAAGTAGAGCTCTCTCGGTTTATTTTTATGCGGAATTTTAAGCTCCGAGGACTGGGCACTTGAAATTCCTTCTCTTGACATACAACTTCAAAAGAAGATTTTGTATTGATTTCACTCTGTAAGGGTTCGCATTCAAGAGGAGCAGATTCCTGAGGCTTCTTCAAATGACAAGCACCAACATCTTCAATAGTGCTCTCCGTACTGAATTCACAATGGGGTGGTTTGCATTCAAGAAGAGAAGGCTCCTGAAATTTATTCATAAGAGTGCCACCCGCATACTCAAAATGGCACTCTGTAGTGTTGTTGCAGTCTGGTTCACCTTTAAGAAGAGCAAGTTCCTGAAACTCCTTCATATGGTCCTCACCTCCGCAGTCAATAGAGCACAGTGGACTGCTGTCACATGGCAATGGTTAGCAGTGTTTGAAAGACTCAAAAACCATAGCAAAAGGAACAGCCATGCCATCACGGCCATAATTACCCTTGTTGGCAACAATAAGACTTGAGAAAAAA
This sequence comes from Taxillus chinensis, assembly GCA_023512835.1. NCBI lineage: Eukaryota > Viridiplantae > Streptophyta > Magnoliopsida > Santalales > Loranthaceae > Taxillus > Taxillus chinensis. The sequence continues at coordinate 49,183,841 of CM042092.1, read as the reverse complement.
AACAACAATGAATCATCTATTGGTACCCACTATCTCTGAAATTCCTGCTAAAATTACCAGAACATTTATTTAAAGAGGAACATTAAAACGTATGCAACTAAATCATTGGCAACAGATACAAGCAATTCCCAAAGCTTACTAAAAATAGGATATTGTATTGGTAAGATTTTTACTGTTTTCAGTAAGCTTTGTGAGTTTGTGCAGACGAGGAGATGCATCTGACTATAAAGTAGCCAAAAGTCAATTCCCTAACACACTCAAATTATTGAAGTCCCTAAAAGCGCCTAAATTAATAGGATGTGAGAGGTCAGAGGTAAGACATACTCAGAAGGCCTCTTAGTCTTGATTAACGAATACTGGATTCCTGCAAATTTGCAAACAAAATGTATGTCAATAAGTTGTATCAGTGAGCTGGTACCTCACCCCTAACAAATACGAAGGAACACATACTTTCTGATTCAATTGAAGGAATCCTCATTAAAAGTTTTTGACACATAACAGTGCCTACGAAATCCAAGAAAGTATAATTGAGAAGCTCTAATCTCTCACAATCCATCATCTTTGAAAACCCGAATGAAGTCGTCCACGTGTTTAATACATTTTCAGCCGCTGGCAGAACCAGCCGCTCAATTCCTAACTTAGTGAGCATCTAAAAAATAAATGTGGAAAATAATGATGAGTATCTAAACTAAAACACAATTATGCACAAACACAAATAGACTACCGTTTCAAGCTGCTTCATCAGAATCCGACACATCCCAAGTCGACGATATTGAAACCGTGTAGCTACAAGCGGTATTTCTGCCAATTTATCATCATGAACTCTGAATACAAAACCACATTTTAGATACCATAATAGTGTTTTCTCAATTATTTAAGGGAAAGTGAATCACAATAGCTCATCAAGAAATATCAAGTCCAAGCAACTGACCTTATAGAAGCCACAGAAATAACTTCATCATTTCTCTCCAAAAGCACCGTATAAAACCCTCGGAAGTTCAAACGCTTGAGCTGTGAACTGCATAATTCCAAATGCACAGAACATCAGACTAATAGCAACCGTTACTGCACAGCATGTATATATTATGAAATTATAGGTTATATAAATATAAAAACGCATTACATTTTATATTACAAATTCTAAAATTGCCAATACATATCAACACCTCAAAGCAACGGCAATAGTTAGCTCTAAATTAAAGTGTGTACATGCCAAACTACTCCGTTATTCATGAAAACAACTAAAACAAACATATCCAATCTGATTACAAAAAGTGTAACACACAAACCCTTTATCTAGACAAATAAAATTAAGGATTTGATCCGCTGAGCATAAAATATCTTGTTGGGAAAAGAAAATAAGAAAATAAAGGAGCAAACACTAATACAGATTGAAGTATCTCACTCACCCTTTACTGAAAATCACATCTTCAACAAGGTCTCTCCCGGTGTATACTTCTTGAACCGGCTCAAAGCACTCGTGCATAACACCAATAGCAACATTGAGTTTGCTGTAGTTCTCTGCCACAGCTTCAATATCAATACTGCCATGATCATTTTGATCATATTTGTTGGTCCTCAGTAGCGTCCAAGAAAATTTTGAATCTAATGATATTGTTTTCCCTACAATCTCGTGAAGGGAAATGAATATCTGCAACCATAGTACAAGAACGTTCTTATTGATGATCCATTGCACAGAACATTAATGAAGAAAGCAGCAATCATACCTTTCTACAGATTTCACTGCAGAACCAATTTTCTTGATGATTACTTTCCAGTTTTTCCTGCAGGCAGCAGCCATGATCTACATCAAATATATCAAAGCATGTTAGAAATATTTCAAATGTACAATATGGAGACACAAAACAGGAAAGAGGTGCAAACATTGACGCTCGCACTGAGAACAGCTGAGAAGACTACTATCGATGTCCTCATCAGAATCTCCATTTAATTCTCTTTGGCGGCAAATTCTACAACAGCAGAAGGGGCAAAACCAGTTGGCATCCGGAATATCCTAAAAATAAGGAGAACATATTCAGTCCCAAAATTTCCCATGTGTGTGTGTATATATATCTTATTATGAATTTGTTTCTAGAAAGTGGAGATTGGAAAGACAGTTTCTGTTGAACTGACCACGCACTAATGAATAAAGGACTGACCTTCAAGCCGACACAGTTCTTATGAAATGAGGATGGACATTGATCACACAAAATTAATTCACCTCCAAAGCGACAGATGGAGCATACGTAATCACTTTCGTGCTGACGTTGATCACTCATTGTACTATAGTTGGATTCAGATGGGAAGCTAAATCCATTATCATTGGACATAATTTGCATCTGGCACCCTAACAAAGACCTTCCATCTTCCAAAAAGATATTTGCTGCTGGTCGATGGTAATTGCTGCCCGCATGAGCTTCAAATCTCATAAGAGTGAACACATTTTGGCAACAGCTGCATTTGATCCCATCCCGGGTAATCCTCCCTGCAGCCATTCGACGGTTGTCCTCCCTGCACCTGTACTCTACCTTCGCCCTCGGCAACAAAACGTTGTTGTCTATCAACCAAGAAAGTACAGTCCGAGGAACATGCTTGGAGGAACTGCAGACCACCAACTGCCTTACACGGGCAGCACAGCTGCTGTTATTACCAACCACTACTGGAGCTGGGAATAACTTCTGCTTCTTCGATTTTCTGGAGCTGGTGTCCCTCAGTTTCCTTTTCCTTTGGTCGGTTAACCCAACTACCGATGATACCACTGCTGATTCAACATGGGAACTGGTCTGTGCAGAAGCTCCTAAAATTTGTGGAGGCTCTTTAAACAGCCCGAGGGCTTTTACACTTCCTGCTACTTTACAATCCGAGGCATCGATTCTGAAAACTCCTCCCTCTTTGTCCATGCACCACTTGCAGGCTGTTCGGAGTGAAAAGAAACGCTTCCCTGCTGGTGAACTGCAGCGCACTTCCCGTTTGGCTCCCTTATACACATACCGAAGAGTCCACCCCATGGCTGCAAGGTGCCTCATGGCCTTTTCAAACATCTCCTTCTTGTTTCGGTAATTCTGTTTCGGACACGCTCCATGTATGTACCAGTCCTGGACAGCTTGGGGACAATACTCGGGCTCAAGCTCAGCAAAAGCTAGATTAGTGGGAGTGGGGGGTGGGTCTTCATGCACAGCCTCGATCAACTGAGGCCTTTCAAAGGCCTGAGGTAAGAAACGGATATCGTTTTCTGCGGTACACAAGTTTTGGCATTTTTGTCCTTCAAGGTACTGGCAAACTTGAGGAAGAGAATAGTAGTTCCTGCCACCGGGAGAGACATAACAAATTCTTCTAAATTCTTGGCCTCTCATTTTCCCCCTGGATACTCTTTCAGTAGCGACAAGGATTTTCCAGCCCAGATGAGCGAGGTGGTTCCTACAGTTAGTTTTCAGAACATTCAAATTTTTCTTTTTAGCCCCATTAGCCGATTTGAAAGATCTGCCAACGTATTCAGTGATTGCACTGGGCTGGAATTTGGGTCCAGGGACCATGTCAGGCCCTGCAAGTTGCCAACATTCAGATTTAGCCTGTCTTGAGCTTGCGGGTGCGGGTGCGGGTATGGTTTTTTTTCTTGGACAGCGGGGAGGACTGAAAGAACCATTATGATGATGATGTTGATCCTCCAGCAATGTACCCTCAACAGACAGGTCCTCATGTCCCGCAGCCTCCTCGGACGAGTCCATTAAACGAAACAAGCCATCCAAATTTAGTCTGAGATTGTCATCCATAACCTCGTACACCAACTCCTCCCAGGCACGTCTCTCTGAATAAGTCCAATCCCCGAACGTTTGGAAGCGCTTTTTTTTCCTCACATCATACCATATCTGCCTTATGGAAACCCAAAGGCTACCAAACTGCTGGCAGTAGCCCTCGATGACCATGAGGAACGCCCAGCACCCTCGGCGCTCCCATTCGTCCGCGGCCTCGTTCCAATCGAACGTCTCCCTCAGCAGGCCAACTGGGATGCTCAGCTCGTCCCCCAAGTCCGGGAACAAGACCCGCCTGCTTTCGGACCCATCAAGGTGGTCGAAAATCACACCCTCCCACCAAGCGTCATTGTAGAAAGCGTCCACGCAGAGGCCGTAGCGGAGGCGGCTACTTGCGCCGCAACCGAACTGACGCCGATCTCGCAAGGGCCGTATGAGGCCACGACAACCCCGAGGGGGGGTCGCTGGCGAGTCCGGAGAGATCGACGGGCTCACAAAGAGGAGTAGATACATTGTCGTCGCCTATAAGGTGATCATATCTGACCAGAAACCCTCCAGGCTCACGGGCGACGACCGTACCTGATTGCCATGACCCCAAAAACCCATCTTCCAAACTCCGTACCTGATCAAAAACCAGGAAACAATCAGAAATAGAATGGATACGAACAACATTAAACATTAAATTCGTGAACTGGCGATGATATTCGTACCTCAACCCTCTCGAGATCAACATCCATGGGGCGCAGGGTTTTAATGGTTTCGTACCTCCTCCGCAATTCGTGCGCCGTTGCTGGAGAACGTGACCCAGCTCCCTCAACGGGCTCTGGCCTGAGACTCTCTCCGCCGTAAAATCTGGTCGAAAGAGACCCCGGAGGCGAGGCTAGGGTTTGGAAGTGGGAGTCTTCGGCGAGAGCCCGATTCTGTGAGTCGGGGAGGGTGGAGTGGAGTGCTTCGATGCGCCTGGTCCGGAGGCAGAGCTTCTGAATCTCCTTGCGGAGGATCCACCGCTTGATTTGCTCCACGCCTGGGCGGAAGGGTAGCGGGGCGGCGGCGGCGGCGGCGCGGCGGCGGCGGACCACCTTGTGCCCTATCGCGCGGTAGAGGCAAGAGAAGGAAGAGAAAAAACACGGGTGAGAAGGGGTAATTACAGCCGTCACATCAAATTAATTAATATTACCCTAGATTAGATTGATGTATGTTAATTACATTTAAAATATCAAAATTACTACTTATTAATGAATTGAATTATGAACATTAAACTATAATCTTGTTCATGAAATAGTTACGAACGTATGTTTACGAATATATGTTCACGAACGTTTACGAACATGTATTCGCAAACTTGTTCATAAATATTGTTTACAAAAATAATTATAAAATCATAAAAATCTATAAAAAAAATCGCACCTTAAACTTATTAAAAAAAAGCTTAATTAACTAACTGTTAGGCTATATTAATTTTATTTAATATATTTAAATAATTACTATATATAGTTCACAAAAATATTATAATAATAGTAATAATAAACAAATAAATCAAATATTTTTTTATTTAATAATAATATAAAAGTATATATTTATTAAATTATATTTAATAAAAATATATTTATATTTAATAAAATAACTTTTATATATATTAATTGATTTGTTAATTTCTCATTCACAAATAATTTTCACGAATACGAATGATACTGACGAACTGTTCATGAACATTTGTTCAAGAACGTTCGCAAATATGTTTACGAATATAATAATGAAATTCATGAATTGCTCGCGAATGACACTATTCTTTAATAAATGAACATAAATGATTTTTTACCGAGCCGAACTCGAGTTTGTTCATAAATGTTTGATTCATTTATAGCTTTAGTAGGTACTAATTTTAACGTATACGCCAAATTATAATTATACTTTTTCATAATTTATGACGAATTTTGGTATAAAAAAAGTTTTAATCTGTTTTTTTAAATTTTCTTGGAATTCTTATTTAATTATAATTTAAAAAATAATTTATGAGAAAATATGTTTTAAAAAAATGTATGTATTTTTTAAGATTGAAGCCAAAACAAATTTTTTAAAAATAATATTTTATGGACTCAAGTAGTAAAAGTAAGAAAAGAAATAATTTGGATCTCCCGGAAGAATCGAGTTTAGATTTCAAAACATAAAACAGTTTGAAACAGTTTTTTTAAATATTTATGGGATCGACTACTTTTAAAATAATTTTCAAATATATAGTATTATTAAATTAGAATGAGTCCACACTGAATTCACTATTTTTAAAAATAATTCATGATTGCACTTGTACCAAACAAGTGAAAGAGTTTATATCCATTTCTTTAAAATATGGGCATGAGATTGTGAGAAAAAAGATGGGAAAAAAATCAAAAGTGTCACGCCCCAATTTTCTTCCACTTGGAAATGAGTAGTGACTGCCCATGCCCGCACCCGAAGGGACAAGGGGTTGGTGTAAGCACCTTAAAAGGACTTCTGGCACGAGTGCTGTCCCAAACCTGCACAACCAGGCTAACATGCCAAGGGGCATGCTCCTGCTCCCAAACCATGCACACAAACACAAATTGAATAACAACATCTCATTTTATTTCATTTCAAAGACTAAATATTTATTACAACCCAGTCGGGGAAAAACCCCTATGAAGCCAGGTGTACTATTACAAATAAAACCAAACCAAATTCTAAAACATAAAACCACGAGCACGACAAAGGAAATAACATAAAACTCCCAGCCTCAGGGACCTAGCTCCTCAGCCTTCACCTACCGCCTGCTAAACCCTGCAAAAGGACAGTTTATAGGAGGGGTGAGCAAACCATAGCTCAGTAGGGATCCGGTCTCCCCAGACCCGTCCCGCTCTACAACATGCATGATATGTGTATGCTTGTGCTCGTGTCGTGCCTAAGGCTAAAGCAGCAAACATCACCCAGTAAACACTCTTTACCTGAGCCCGCACTGAAGGGCAGAGGACACCCCGCCACCACGGCGACATGACATACCACATCCAGGCGAATGTTGCATGGACACTGTCATCACCCGTTTTTGACCGGGCTCATACTGGCTTTTGTGAAAGGACTCCATGCTAGTTCATTTTGTTGATCCTAGAGTCATCCCTGCACAAGGCTCGCACAAACCATTAAAGAGAAGAAAAACACAGAGTCGCCACCAAACAAGTTAGAGGTGTGATTGGGCACCTAAAAAAGAAAGGTTTACGGTTCCAGAGAATTAGGTTCGGGAGTCGGTTACGTGTGGGGAAGGAAGAAAAACTCTTGCACCCCCACAACGCCCACAATTGGTACCTAGTCTTGATCTATGGGTGTTTGCTTGCATTATTCAAAAAGAAGTTATTTTTTTTATATTTTTTTTTGAAAAAAGGAGAGTTTTTAGGATCTAAGCCTTAAAACAACAAAAAAGATTTTACAGCAAATGAAAAAGAAATACATTCTAATTTTAGAAAAAGAATGTGGGATCTAGGCCCATGTGACAGTATTGCATTTCTTTTAGAAAACAAAAGTGATTTTCTTTTTTAGAAAAGAAAACAAAAATCATTTGAATTCAAATATGAGAATACTGCCACAATTAATATTAGCCCAGGCAGACTAGGATATGAGCATCTAGGGCTCAACCCTCATGACCGCCCAGGCTTTTGTTGAATTTTCTCTAGAAGAGATTCAGTTTTTTGTGTTTTTACATTTTATTATTTTTTTGAAAATAATAAATGAAAAGAGAAATGCAAACTGTTTTTTGTATTTTCGTTTTTTTTTAACTTTCAGAATTAATGAAAAAAAGGAAAATAGAGAAGTTTTTGGGGTTTTATTTTTGAAAACAACGCAGAGAAAGAACTTAAAAAAAAGAACAGTTTAATAAATAAACAAAGTAAAGAACCTGAAGGAAAGAAAATGATGCAGATGTGAGCCCCTTTTCCCTACGAGTAATGCTTTCCAAGAGCTTCCTGAAAGCACAAATGGTTAGAAAAGAAACTTTTCTAGTGTCAGCTCCTCCCCGTGAAGACGAACAGTGATTCTGGGTGCTTCTTTCCTTAGAAAAATGAGTATATCTCTCTTTGTGATTCCCAGGATACTCTCTCTCTCCCTCTGGTTTTTATCTCTCGGAAATTTAGTCAGAAAACTCTCTCTCAGAATAACCTCCTCTGATACTTGATAATTGATGCCTCTCCTTGCCTCTTGGGGCAGTCTATTTATAGGAATCCCCGGGGAGACAGCCCGTGCCTCGGCATTTATTGGATGCCTTACAGTCCCCATGAGTCAACTACATCGTTCCAATGAATTAATGACTTCGAAAATGAGATTCTCGGTTCCCAGCGATTTACAATAATTCACAGTTCCCGTGTTTTGAAAAAGGAGTCCCAATGCCTGAAAATAAATAAATCGTTTGAGATTATTTAATCCTCTGTTGTACCTGGACGCCTTGGTGGGTAAGGGCTGAATGCATTTTCGGATGTATTGGGGCCGTTGGGAATTAATAGTTATGCAGTCCCCAGGGTCAACTGTGATGTCCCGAGGAAAATGACATTTAATTATAGAGGTCTTCCGTCCCTATGCTCAAAAATGGAGTTCCGAGACATTTGAATTTAATATTCGGAGACTCCTCAATTCCCACGCTTAAAAAGGGGTTCCGAGACATTGGTGGCCTTTAATGCACTTAAAAAGAATTTTCTGGATTTTTCAGAGTCCTGGTGCTTTGGAGTCACTCCCAGACCTGTAGAGGAGCTATTTTGAAGTTTTTCAAAATTATTGACCAGGTTTGACCTCCGGATCTAGGCTTATTCCGGATCAGTGGCCTTATTCCGCATCAATAGGTCCTTATTCCGTATCAGTAGGTCCTTATTCCGCATCAGTGGGCTTAGCTCGGATTTGACCAAGTTTGACCTCCGGATCTGGGCTTATTCCGGATCAGTGGCCTTATTCCGCATTAGTAAGTCCTTATTCCGCATCAGTTGACCAAGTTTAACCACCGGATCTGGGCTTAGTCCGCATCAGTAAGTGCTTATTTCGCATCAGTTGACCAAGTTTGACCACCGGATTTGGGCTTAGTCCGTATCAGTAAGTCCTTATTCCGCATCAGTTGACCAAGTTTGACCACCGGATCTGGGCTTAGTCCGCATCAGTAAGTCCTTATTCCGCATCAGTTGACCAAGTTTGACCACCGGATTTGGGCTTAGTCCGGATTAGTAAGTCCTTATTCCGCATCAGTTGACCAAGTTTGACCACCGGATCTGGGCTTAGTCCGCATCAGTAAGTCCTTATTCCGCATTAGTTGACCAAGTTTGAGCACCGGATTTGGGCTTAGTCCAGATTTGACCAAGTTTGACCGCCAAATTTGGGCTTAGTCCGGATTTGACCAAGTTTGACCGCCGGATTTGGGCTTAGTCCGGATTTGACCAAGTTTGACCACCGGATTTGGGTTTCCCCAAAAATTTCCGTGTGTGTGCTCGGTCGCCACGTGGCGCCTCTACTTGACTTCCTTAGGCCTCTCTTGTTATCACTTGCTGTGTAAGGAGAGTGCCTTTGTATATATACTGGGCGAAGTAAAAGCAAAACTGGCAATGTGGGACAAACATGCATATGAAGAACCAAAATTCGTGGAAAATTAGCAGATTTCTGGGGCAACTTCAAAAATTCATAACTTTCTCCACAGAGCTCGGATTAGGGCCAAATTGGTCTTGTTTTGCTCGAAATTCTGTTATCTATCTTCTTAAAGTGGAATCACTCCAAAAGGATCATCCATTTAGTAGAAAAGTGGGAAATACCGCACAGAGGTACATGATAAAGTGAGCATTCTGCCCGTCCGATTCAAAAATTCATAGTTAATTGCATAGAACTCGGATTACCTTCAAACCAGTTGGAGATGATAGATAAAGATGTTATCTAACTAATTCAATTGACTTTGTTCAGATCCAATGAGTATTGAGAAAGTTAGTGGCAAAATAGTGCGCTGCACACTAGCTGTCTCCCCCAAATTTGCACAAGGTTTGGTTGCCAACTTTGAAAAATCATAACTAATTGAATACAACCCGGAATATTCTCAAAACAATTGGAAATGATAGACAAAGGTGTTATATAATCAATTCAATTGACTTTGTTGGATTACGACAAGTATCGGGGAAGTTATTAATAAAATAGCGGGCTGCCCACCGGTTGTCCAATTCAACTTGGTATTTTTATCATAATCATTTCATTTCTCCTCGGAATCAAGTGTGGTCAAGTGCGTTGTTCTCCGAATGTCATCCTCTATCACTTAGTGGTCCTTCGCCAAGTACGGTTGCGATCTAACCCGGTCAAAATGGGGTACAACAGCTGCCCCTCTTTGTGCATTGTTTGTATACAAATGATGTACAAAGATAACCAAATACCCATTTTGAATGGTTAGATCTCCTTGGAGTTTGGCATTGCTGTGAGATTGATGCGGCATTTTTGGTTATGAGGGTGGCTTCTTGGGACGAATAGCTTCTTGGGCTATGATATGACATCTTGGGTTGATTGGCTTCTTGGGCTATGAGGATGGCTTCTTGGGCCGAATAGCTTCTTGGGCTATGATACGACATCTTGGGTCGAAAATGAGTAATATCTTGGGTCGATTAGCTTCTTGGGCTATGAGGGTGGTTTCTTGGGCCGAATAGCTTTTTGGGCTATGACACGACATCTTGGGTCGAAAATGAGTGACATCTTGGGTCGATTAGCTTCTTGGGCTATGAGGGTGGTTTCTTGGGCCGAATAGCTTTTTGGGCTATGACATGACATCTTGGGTCGATTAGCTTCTTGGGCTATGAGGGTGGCTTCTTGGGCCGAATAGCTTCTTGGGCTATAAGGATGGATTCTTGGGCCGAATAATAGCGTCTCGGGCTATAAAGGTGGCTTCTTGGGCCGAATAGCTTCTTGGGATATAAGGGTGGCTTCTTGGGCCGAATAATAGCGTCTCGGGCTATAAAGGTGGCTTCTTGGGCCGAATAGCTTCTTGGGCTATAAGGGTGGCTTCTTGGGCCGAATAATAGCGTCTCGGGCTATAAAGGTGGCTTCTTGGGCCGAATAATAGCGTCTCGGGCTATAAAGGTGGCTTCTTAGGCCAAATAGCTTCTTGGGCTATGAGGGTGACATCTTGGGTCAAATGATAGTGAGATAGCATCTCGGGTTATGGATAGGTGACTCTATCATGGCTCCCTCTACGAGTTCACTCTAAGAGATCGCTCTATGAGATTACCACTCAAGAGTTATGCTTGGGCTTACGATCTAGGTCTGCCGAGTTTAGTTCTTTGATTTTGAAAGGGAATTCTGTTTGTTGAGGGTGAGTCCTCATCTGTCTTTGAAGCTTAACTGTTGGTAGATCATGAGATGAATCCTCATGCCATTTTGATATATGGATAATCCTGTGAGTAAGAAGAACAAACATGCTAGGATGTATGTTAATGATGCATGAAGATGCGTGAATGTATGTGACTTTATGATTAAGTTTGTGAATCCTTCTCCTCTGTCGGGAAAGAGGCCAGTGGATGACTTGTGCTTTTTGTTCTCTCTTTGCTCCAAGAGACCGGGGCTCCATCTTTTCTGCATGTTGATATCCCCATGCATGGAATGTTCAAGAAAACTCTGCTTGGGGAATTTAAAAAAAAATTTGAAAAAGAATTTTGAGAAAAGTACATCATCATACACAACATGACTCATGCATTATCATAAGAGTTTAACAAGTCTTCCTTTTATAAAACAGAATGACAGGTTTTTAAGATATTGGTCTACAAAGTTGATCAAAATATGCTCAAGACTTGACCAATTCTTCTGTTCGCAGACTGGCCTTTGATGTAGAGTAACCGATCAGTCCCTCTAAGGTGCTTGAGATTTTATCAGACTGCTTTAGGTGACTTTGGATCCTGGTCCCTTTGTTTGGCTTTGTATTGTACCCTTAGTGCCCTTTCGGGTTTTCACTAAGTCCGCTTTTAATTCTTCTCTCTTTTCACAGAGCTTTGTATTTTACCCTTGGTGCCCTTTCGGTTTTCCACCAAGTCCGCTCTTACCTGCGACTTCATCGTCTTTGTACCAAAATGAGATTTTGTTACCATTTATATGAAGGAGATGATGAGCGTGAGATTTAGACTCACTTGGGCAAGCTGGTTTTGATTTGGCAAAAGTAGTGAATGACTGTTTGGAATTCTTTTGCAAGATAAGAAAGCCCTTTTTTTTGGCTCTTTCTCAGGGAAAAGCTCCTTTACTGGCAAATAAGGATACATGAAAGGTTTAAGAACATGGAGAATTCTTTCAATAAATGACAATTTTAAATCCACTTTGGTACAAGAACGGAAATTAAACATAAAATTTCTTTACAAGATCATCACATACGGGGTTCGGGAGTTCATCTCCATCCATTTTGGTGAGGACGAGTGCACCACCCGAGAATGCTCTTTTTACAACATACGGCCCCTCATAGTTTGGAGTCCATTTGCCTCTGTGATCATGCTGTATTGGTAGTATCTTTTTCAAGACCAGGTCTCCTTCTCTAAATGCCCTCGGTCGCACCTTTTTGTTGAAGCTAGCCATCATTCTCCTTTGATAAAGCTGACCTCGGCAAACTGCTGTGAATCGCTTCCCGTCAATCAGATTCAACTGTTCGAAACGGTTCTTAACCCATTCGGCTTCATCTAGCTTGGTATCCATGAGCACCCTCAGAGATGGGATTTCTACTTCAACCGGTAAAACAGCCTCCATGCCATAAACTAAGGAAAATGGCGTTGCCCCAGTTGAAGTTCGAACTGTGGTTCTGTAGGCATGTAATGTATATGGGAGTTTCTCGCTCCAATCCTTGTACATCTCAGTCATTTTCCGAATAATGTTCTTGATATTCTTGTTTGCCGCTTCTATCGCTCCGTTCATTTGAGGACGGTAAGGTGTAGAGTTGCGATGTCGGATTTTGAACTGTTCACACAAATTGTCCATCATCCGGCTATTCAGATTGGCAGCATTATCTGTTATAATGTGCTCTGGGAGCCCATAGCGACACACGATGTTGTTGCGGACAAACTTAGTGATTATTGACTGAGTGACTTGGACGTAGGAGGCTGCCTCGACCCACTTAGTGAAATAGTCGATGGCTACAAGAATGAATCTATGTCCATTGAATATGGGCCCAATGACGTCCATGCCCCATAATGCAAATGGCCACGGAGATGTAAGCACGTGTAACTTAGATGGGGGTGCTTGAATGCGATCCCCATAAACCTGGCATTTAAGACATTTACGCACATGCTCGATGCAGTCCTTTTCCATAGTAACCCAATAGTAGCCCATCCTCATGATCTGCCTAGTTAGTGTATGCCCATTTGCGTGAGATCCGCAGTCGCCGTTATGAACCTCATTGGTGACTCGAGCTGCTTCATCTTTGTCTAAGCACCGCAGTAAAACTTGGTTATGGTTGCGTCTGTATAGGATTGAACCGTCGAGGAAGTAATTGATGCTTGCTCGTCGGATGTTTCTTTTTTCTGCTTCTGAGGCCCCTACCGGATATGAGTGTTGGGACAGGTACTGTTTGATATCTTGATACCAAGGCTTGTTATCGGTGTCAACATTGGTTACCATGTTGTAAATGGGTTCCTTGTTCACATTGATGTCAAAGCATGGTATTTCGAAGCATGTGTCCAATCGAAGGAGGGAGGCTAGAGTCGCTAAAGCATCGGGAATTCGATTATGCTCTCTTGACATGTGTTCAAATGTAATTTCATCAAATAGGTTAGCCATTTCACAAATCATTTGTCGGTAAGGAATCAACTTGTGATTTCGAGTTTCCTATTCCTTTCTAACTTGATAAATAACTAGAACTGAATCCCCGAACACTTGTAATTTCCTGATTCCTTTACTCAATGCCTCTTGGAGGCCCATTACACAAGCTTCATATTCTGCTATATTGTTTGTGCAAGGGAATGTCAACTTGGCGGCCATCGGAAAATGTACTCCGGATGGGGAAATTAGGACTGCCCCGATGCCATGACCAGATAAGCTTGATGCTCTATCAAACCAAAGGGTCCATGTGTCTGACTCTTCATTTTCTTGGATAGTGTTGATGAATTCGTCTGGGAAATCAGAGATTGCCGGCTCATAATCTTCCAAGGCTCGATCCGCTAGATAATTAGCTATGACACTTCCTTTGATGGCCTTTCGAGGCACATAGACAATGTCATATTCTGCTAAGAGTAACTGCCACTTAGCAATTCTTCCCGTCATGGATGGCTTTTCCAATAGGTATTTGAGCGGGTCATGTTTAGAGATGAGCCATGTGGTATGGTAGAGTGTATACTGCCTTAACCTTCGTGTTGTCCAAGCGAGGGCACAACAAGTCTTTTCCAGAGGAGTGTACTTTTCCTCACAAGGTGTAAACTTCTTGCTCAGATAGTAAATGATTTGCTCTTTCTTCCCTGAGGCATCATGTTGTCCTAGTACACAACCCATTGAGGTTTCTCGGACTGTTAAGTACAAAATTAGAGGTTGACCAGATACTGGGGGAACCAAAATTGGAGGGTTCATCAAATACTGCTTAATTGTATCAAAGGCCTCCTGACATTCTTTGTTCCACACTTCGGGGCTATTCTTGCGCAACACCTTGAAGACGGGTTCACAAGTCATAGTGAGTTGTGAAATGAACCGAGCGATGTAGTTGAGTCTTCCGAGGAATCCTCTAACTTCCTTGATAGTTTTTGGCACAGGCATATCTTGGATGGCCCGGACTTTATCGGGATCAATCTCAATTCCCCGTTGACTGACGATGAATCCCAATAGCTTGCCTGATGTAGCCCCAAAGGTACATTTGGCTGGATTTAACTTCAGTTGGTATTTTCGTAGTCTGTTGAAGAGCTTGCGCAACACTTCCACATGGTCCTTGTCTCCTTTTGACTTGGCGATCATATCATCGACATAGACCTCTACTTCTTTGTGCATCATGTCATGGAACAGTGTTACCATGGCTCTTCGATAAGTTGCCCCGGCATTTTTGAGTCCAAAAGGCATGACATTGTAGCAAAAGGTGCCCCATATGGTGATGAATGTAATCTTTTCCTTGTGTTCAGGATCCATCCGAATTTGGTTATAGCCAGAGAACCCATCCATGAAGGAAAACATAGTATGTCTTGCAGTGTTGTCTACCAAAGTGTCAATGTGAGGTAATGGAAAGTTATCTTTGGGGCTGGCCTTGTTGAGGTCATGATAGTCTACACACATATGGACCTTCCCCCCTTTCTTTGGAACTGGTACGATATTGGCCACCCATTCTGGATAGTGGGCCACACTAAGGAACCCTGCATCCCATTGCTTTTTGACTTCTTCCTTGATCTTTAGTATCATCTTCGGTCTCATCCTCCTTAGCTTTTGCTGGACAGGCTTACACTCAGGTCTCAAGGGCAACTGGTGTTGCACTATATCTATATCCAATCCCGACATATCTTTGTAGGACCAGGCGAACACATCAATGTAGGACTTGAGAAGATCAAGTAGCTGATGTTTGATATTGTTGGGGATTAAAGACCCCAATCTCAATTCTTTTGGCTCAGCTGGTCGTTCCAAGTTTACGATCGTGGATCGGGTCTTCACTAGGGATAGTGGGCTGGTCTTCTTTTTCTAGCAGGAGCTTGATGTCTTCTGGTAGCTCGGGATCTTCTACTGTTCCAGCTTCCTCTATCTCGGATACTCGATTGTTCCCGGTTTGGATTATGGTCAAGTCTTAAGCAACTCGTTTCTTCTTTTCTTACCATATCTTTGAATTTATCATACCTGTTTGAAAAAGTCTGACTTACTCAACCATATATGATAATGCACATGCTATGAAATGCAAGATGATGTTTTTGAAAAAGTTTCATTTTATTCAAACTTTCAAAAATAAGTTTACAGCAAACTCAGAATTAAAAAACAACAAAGAGAAAACATTAAAAATGTCCCAGGAGGTTCCTTGAACCGTTTACATGATAGGGAGGTCCAAGCTTTTCCAGTTGTCCAGTTGTTGTCTCGGGTCTCCTTGGCAAACCCGAACCAGTTTCAACTCTTCATTGTCATCCCCTATAGCGGCCACTGTCTCTTCCCTCTGGTTTATGAATCCCGCGCTCCTGAATGTAGCTCCGAGTGGTGGAAAAATCATCTTCTGTTCTTGAAAAGCTCTTTTCTCCAGCTTAGCCAGCCGGCTATCCCTTCTTCTTGAGGTCTCTAATTGCCTGTCATCTTTAGTGGGCTTGTAGCCTAGCCCAAATCTTCCAATTGTGCTTCGAATGGTAATAGGTTCTTTGATCCCTTGTCCTTGCAAGCCCAATCCTTTTCCTGCTTTGTGGCCCAACTTCAGCATGACTGATGCTACCATCTTCGATGCCTTTGGTAATTGTGTCCCATCATCCTGATCAGTTGTAGGGTTTGGAAGGTAGGTTGCATTGACGACCTCGAATGAGCGGAAGGAACATTCTGGGATATCTTCACTGCTTTCGATGTAGGGGACAGAGAGAGGTTTGGTGACAAGGATTTCTGTTTCTCCGGACACGCATATGAGTTTTCCATCTACAATGAATTTAACCTTTTGATGAAGGGTTGAGGGTATTGCCCCTGCTGCATGAATCATGGCCTTCCCAGTAGGCAGTTATAGTAAGGAGCGATATCCATGACTTGGAACTCCACAGTGAATGTACTTGGACCAATTTGTAGTGGTACATCTAGGGTTCCCACTACTTCTCGCTTTTCTCCATCGAAAGCCCTGACAATCATGTTGGTGGGGCGGATGTAAGACGGGTCCACCTGCAGTTGCTTTAGAATGGGAGCTGGCATAATGTTCAAAGAAGATCCGTTATCAATTAGCACATGCGAGATGATGTGGTCCTTGCACTTAACAGAAATATGCAAAGCCTTGATATGTCCAACACCTTCCTGAGGGAGCTCTTCTTCACTGAAGCTGAGAAAGTTACTCGCCACGATATTATTTGCAATCCCATCTAAGTTCTCCACAGAAATGGATGGAGGAACGTCAGCTTTGCTCAAGACCTTCATAAGGGTTTCCTGGTGTGGAGTAGAATCCATAAGCAAAGATAATAATGAGATGCGAGCCGGCTGCCAACTCAATTGATCAATGATGTTGTATTCACTCGCTTAATCGGCTTCGGAACTCAGTTACCTCCTCCTCTGAGATAGAGGTATTTTTGTTAGCTGATATCGGTTTTGGAATGATATCTTGCTCTACAGCTTTGCCTTTATCAGCTTTGTTGATTTCTTGCGGTGTGTATGAACGACCACTTCTTGTCTTCTTCTCTTCTATAGGAACCCCTGCAATGACAGACTTGCAGTGATAGTTCCAAGGGACTGCTTTATCATCCTTGTATGGGAAAGGCGACAGCTCCTGAATAGTAAGGGTTTTGACCTTTTACATCAATGAGTCGGCCTTCGGCTTCTCCGTGTACTGGATAATTAGGGGTTTCGGTGCCCCAGGCTTGGGTGCCACTTGTGACCTATCAGTGGAGGCCATACAGACCTCACGATGTACCTCCAGCTTTGAAATCTCTAATCTCTTGGAGTTTAGCAATTCTTGGACTGCTTCTTGAAATTCTTCACATTCCTCTAAGTCGTGTCCATAAGTTGTCTTGTGATAGAGGCATCGCTTCCTCCAGTTGTTGCCCCTATTAGCATCAGTCACATCCTTGGTCACTATGAATCCATTCTTGTGTAGGGTCATGAATAATTGATACTTGTCCATCTTGATTGTGGAATCCTGTCTAGGAGAATTTCCATATTCGGCTATTACATGAGCAACATTGCCTGAGTGTTCCGGAAGAGGGTTGGTACCCACATTGGGAGTGCCAGTCATTTTAGAGAAGTCCAACCACCCAAAGATCTCTTAAATGTTGTATCTTCCTTTTTAGGGCAAAACAACCTTCGTGTCATGTCCAATTCCACCTCCATGGTATGCGCAACTGGTATCGACTTTGTACCAATCAGGATATGGAGGGCTTAACTTTTTTAGGGGCACCGGACCGACAAGTCCTGCTGCCAATAGTCTGGTGTACGCCTCGGTGTATGTGATAGGAATTGGATCGAATTTCTCCTTTCCTGTTTTTTGCTTCTGCCATGGCTGTTTTGATTGCTCAGACTGGGATTGGTTGGTTGAGTAAAAGTTCCCGCCCTGAGGCTGATATTGTGGGTTCGGGGCTTGAGCAATGTAGGACACTGTCGAAGTTCCTCCATAACACCCAGGTGTAGTTGACTGTTGGGGTTGTTGTGACCCGGCGCTGTTATAGTCAGCCTTGGGTTGCCATACTGCCTGGGATTCTCCTTCTTTCTTTCGATTGGAGGAAGAGGGCTTTCTAGAAGCTTCATACTTGCTTCCCCCGAGTTTTCCTTCCCTTATGCCACCTTCGATTCGTTCTCCTGAGGCGACCAGATCTGCGAAGCTACTTGAAACATTCCCAATTAGTTTTTTGTAGTAAACCCCCTTCATAGTGCTGATGAAGAGGGTAGTGAGTTCTCTTTCGGTGAGTGGAGGCTGAACATCCATTGCTGCCTCTCTCCATCGTCGGGCATAAACTTTGAAGCTTTCATTACTTCCTTTTTCAAATGACTGTAGGGCTAGCTGATCTAACGCCAGTTCGGTGACATGCTTATATTGAGCTAAGAATGTCGTGGCAAGCTCACTCCATGTTCTGATACGGCTACCTTCAAGTTGGATGTACCATCGCAGTGGACCGCCGGTTAGGCTCTCCTGGAAGCAATGCATTAAGAGTTTTCCATTATCTGCATGGGCTGCCATCTTGCGGCAATAGCATGGTCACATGTGTTCTAGGACACTGAGTACCATTGAACTTTTCAAAATCAGGCATCTTGAACTTGGAAGGAAGTACTATGCCTGGCACCAAGCATAAATCATGAGGATCGGTCCCTCCATATGTTTTCACCCCCTCCACAGCTTTTAGTCGGGCCTCGATGGATTTCCAATCAGATGATTGAGTGAGGGATTCCACAGCCTCCATGATATTTGGGGTTGGCACCCCCATAGCAGGTGGTGTAGGTGGGACTTGATGTGATGCCCCTGGAACCATGTTTGCTGGAGCATAGGCTTGTGAAGCATGTGGTGCATGTTCTTGCTCTTGATTAATAGCTCCTGTAATTGGGCTAGCTTCTCTCTCGGTGGTCAGCTTGGCTAGCATGTCCATCATAGTTTTTAACTGAGCCTGCACTTAGAGCATGCTCCCCCCGATCTCTTCTTGAGCCTGCTCAAGACCAGTAAGACTGTCCTCGGTATGCTCTGCCATTGTAGGAGATGTCTGATGACTGGAGGACCTTAAGTTGTATGAGTGCCCAATTCTGCTGAAAGCCTTCTAGCAAACCTGGCGAATCTGGAAAGTTTATTTTGGTTCTCACTTTTTAAGTATGAGTGCATGATATGCATGAGATGCAAAGACACAAACTTTATTAAGTTGGAAATCAAACTTAACTTCAAAGGGTACAGATGTCAACCCGAATTTAAAACAAGAAAAATGACATGAACTCCTTAAAACTACATGTTCTAGGACAAGCTTTGATTATCTCCTAGCATTGTCTTCTTCGGAGGTTCCTTAGTCTCTCATTCTCCTGTTCAAGCCTACTGATGACCATCCCCCTTGCCAATGACTACTTCCTTGCATGACTCTTCTGCATCTTAGCTGCTTCCAACTGCTCCACCATTTTCTGTATGGCTTCCCCTTGTTCTTGCACTGTTTGCTGTAAAACGGCGTTCTCTTGTAACAAGGATGTAGTTGTATCTAGGACAACTACAGGTTCTTCATTAGAGGCCACCTCTTCAGCTGCAGTGTCCTCGCCTGTGTTGGGGAGAGGGAATAACTTCTCTTTCCATGCCTTGTATTCTGATAAGACAGGAGTAGCATATAGGTTAGCCTTGATTCGTCGAGGGGTGGCCCAAGCTCTAGGCATCTCAAAGATTGCCCGCTTTGCCCCAGGAGCTCCATATTCCCTATCACAGGATTCCATTCCATGTAAGACTGGGACGATTTGATGCCCTTCAAGTTGTCTTCCCACCTGTAATGGTGCGTATGCAGTGCTTCCCCAAGGACCAATTAGTGGGACCCAGTTATAGCTGCCGCAGCTATATAGCATACTTGATCTGTGCATCCAAGGGGCCCTCCAGATGACATCTTCACCCTTTAGCGTATGGAACTTGTGCATCTAGTCTTCCTTGTTATTGGGTAGCCGCCACCCACTGTTTAGAATATCTAGCAAGGTTGTAGCAGGTAGCACATACACTTCCTTGAAGCGTGGAAAGATGCATGGGAAGTGACCCTTCATCCAGGTGCACAAGAAAGGAAGACAACCTCTGAATTGTCCCCGACCTTTGACTCGGATGTAAAATAAGGACCTGATGGTTTCAGCTAAGATGGCAGGAACAGGGTCATTTCCCTTTACCAATTGCAGGACAAGTTCCAGGACTTCCCCATCAATGAAGTTTGGATTCCAAGGGAAAATGAGCAGACCATAGACAGCAGTAGTGAAAAGTATATGGGTCTCCTCTTGAGTTGAATGCTGCATCATCCTCTTGAAGAACTCCCATGGGACGACTTCATGCTTCCCATCATTTTGAATGATTGGAGGAACTTCTTTAGCTTGTATATCTAGGAGACAAGCCAAAGTACGCCGACATGATTTTCGAGGATCATAGTTGAAGATTGCCTTCTTTTGATCAACTTCTTGATCAAGAAGCCTTTTGTATTCTTCAATAGTTGGGACCAGATCCACGCCATTAAAACAGAAACACCTTCGCCTTGGATCCCAGAAGTTCACTGCTGCAATGATCATGTTCTCATCTATTGGTAGTTGAGTTAGATGTAATAGATCCCCAAAGTGCTTGATGTATGCGGCTTGACTCCTTGAAGACCACTTCCTCCATATGGATGTGAGTTCAGGAGCATGATTCTTTGGGAGCTCAATGTGTAGGTCTCGGAACTTCTGTGGCTCCTCTTGAGAGAAATTTCCCAAGTCCCTTTGGATTATCCTTGATGCGAGAGCGACCTCTTGAACGTCTTCTTTGTCTACCTTGTCAGCTAGAAGACGATCAAAGCTTGCCATGTTTCCTGAATGAATGAGTACAATGCTATGATATGCAATGAATGAAAATGAGGGGTTAGTAAACAAATGATGGATAATATATACAAGGGGTTAGTATATGGACAATATATACAAAGTTCAAGCAAGGCAAGTACACAATTGTCATAGCAAGGCTCAAACACATGAAGGTCATGCCCCTGATGGGCTTCTAAATCTGCCTATCTTATTCATTGGTTCCCAAGCATTCCCTACTTAGCCTTATACCACGAGGGCATTAACAAGAACTAAGAGAGAACCCCCGTACCCCAAAGGGCATTGACGGAGGGGGTCCTTCTTGTACCTCTTGGGGCATTAACAAGAAAGGACCACTGCCTAAGTGAGACATTTCGGGTATTCCACGTAGACAAGCACAACCAAGTCCACGTGGGCAAACCTTTACTAGCCTCTTCTAATCCTGTTGTGTTAAAGAAAACCCGAGTATAGGGTTGGAGAAAGAGAAAGAAGCATGTATGCACAGTTAAAACAATTATAGAATAAAAAGAAAAAAAAGAGAGAAAAAAAAAGGCAAGCAAACATTCCAATAAATCGAGACCATGGCTAGACTCTCACAACAGTCCCCAGCAGAGTCGCCAGCTGTCATCACCCGTTTTTGACCGGGCTCGTACTGGCTTTTGTGAAAGGACTCCATGCTAGTTCATTTTGTTGATCCTAGAGTCATCCCTGCACAAGGCTCGCACAAACCATTAAAGAGAAGAAAAACACAGAGTCGCCACCAAACAAGTTAGAGGTGTGATTGGGCACCTAAAAAAGAAAGGTCTACGGTTCCAGAGAATTAGGTTCGGGAGTCGGTTACGTGTGGGGAAGGAAGAAAAACTCTTGCACCCCCACAACACCCACAATTGGTACCTAGTCTTGATCTATGGGTGTTTGCTTGCATTATTCAAAAAGAAGTTATTTTTTTTATATTTTTTTTGAAAAAAGGAGAGTTTTTAGGATCTAAGCCTTAAAACAACAAAAAAGATTTTACAGCAAATGAAAAAGAAATACATTCTAATTTTAGAAAAAAGAATGTGGGATCTAGGCCCATGTGACAATATTGCATTTCTTTTAGAAAACAAAAGTGATTTTCTTTTTTAGAAAAGAAAACAAAAATCATTTGAATTCAAATATGAGAATACTGCCACAATTAATATTAGCCCAGGCAGACTAGGATATGAGCATCTAGGGCTCAACCCTCATGACCGCCCAGGCTTTTGTTGAATTTTCTCTAGAAGAGATTCAGTTTTTTTTGTGTTTTTACATTTTATTATTTTTTTGAAAATAATAAATGAAAAGAGAAATGCAAACTGTTTTTTGTATTTTCGTTTTTTTTTAACTTTCAGAATTAATGAAAAAAAGGAAAATAGAGAAGTTTTTGGGGTTTTATTTTTGAAAACAACGCAGAGAAAGAACTTTAAAAAAAAAAAGCAGTTTAATAAATAAACAAAGTAAAGAACCTGAAGGAAAGAAAATGATGCAGATGTGAGCCCCTTTTCCCTACGAGTAATGCTTTCCAAGAGCTTCCTGAAAGCACAAATGGTTAGAAAAGAAACTTTTCTAGTGTCAGCTCCTCCCCGTGAAGACGAACAGTGATTCTGGGTGCTTCTTTCCTTAGAAAAATGAGTATATCTCTCTTTGTGATTCCCAGGATACTCTCTCTCTCCCTCTTGGTTTTTATCTCTCGGAAATTTAGTCGGAAAACTCTCTCTCGAATAACCTCCTCTGATACTTGATAATTGATGCCTCTCCTTGCCTCTTGGGGCGCTCTATTTATAGGAATCCCCGGGAGACAGCCCGTGCCTCGGCATTTATTGGATGCCTTACGGTCCCCATGAGTCAACTACATCGTTCCAATGAATTAATGACTTCGAAAATGAGATTCTCGGTTCCCGCCGATTTACAATAATTCACAGTTCCCGTGTTTTGAAAAAGGAGTCCCAATGCCTGAAAATAAATAAATCGTTTGAGATTATTTAATCCTCTGTTGTACCTGGACGCCTTGGTGGGTAAGGGCTGAATGCATTTCCGGATGTATTGGGGCCGTTGGGAATTAATAGTTATGCAATCCCCAGGGTCAACTGTGATGTCCCGAGGAAAATGACATTTAATTATAGAGGTCTTCCATCCCTATGCTCAAAAATGGAGTTCCGAGACATTTGAATTTAATATTCGGAGACTCCTCAATTCCCACGCTTAAAAAGGGGTTCCGAGACATTGGTGGCCTTTAATGCACTTAAAAAGAATTTTCTGGATTTTTCAGAGTCCCAGTGCTTTGGAGTCACTCCCAGACCTGTAGAGGAGCTATTTTGAAGTTTTTCAAAATTATTGACCAAGTTTGACCTCTGGATCTAGGCTTATTCCGGATCAGTGGCCTTATTCCGCATCAATAGGTCCTTATTCCGTATTAACAAGTCCTTATTCCGCACTAATGAGCTTATTCCATATCAATAGGTTTAGCTCAGATTTGACCAAGTTTGACCTCCGGATCTGGGCTTATTCCGGATCAGTGGCCTTAGTCCGCATCAGTAGGTCCTTATTCCGCATCAGTGGGCTTAGCTCGGATTTGACCAAGTTTGACCACCGGATCTGGGCTTAGTCCGCATCAGTAGGTCCTTATTCCGCATCGGTGAGCTTAGCTTGGATTTGACCAAGTTTGACCTCCAGGATCCGGGCTTATTCTGGATCGTGGCCTTATTCCGCATTAGTAAGTCCTTATTCCGCATCGATGGACCAAGTTTGACCACCTGGATCTAGGCTTAGTCCGCATCGCTAAGTGCTTATTCCGCATCGGCTTGACCAAGTTTGACCACCGGATTTGGGCTTAGTCCATATCAGTAAGTCCTTATTCCGCATCGATTGACCAAGTTTGACCATCGGATCCTGGGCTTAGTCCGCATCGCAAGTCCTTATTCCGCATCGATTGACCAAGTTTGACCACCGAATCGGGCTTAGTCCGGATTAGTAAGTCCTTATTCCGCATCGATTGACCAAGTTTGACCACTGGATCTGGGCTTAGTCCGCATCGGTTGACCAAGTTTACCACCTGGATTTGGGCTTAGTCCGGATCGAAGTCCTTATTCATGCTGACCAAGTTTACCACCTGGATCGGGCTTAGTCCGCATCAGTAAGTCCTTATTCCGCATCAGTTGACCAAGTTTGACCACCGGATTTGGGCTTAGTCCGGATTTGACCAAGTTTGACCGCCGGATTTGGGCTTAGTCCGGATTTGACCAAGTTTGACCATCGAATTTGGGTTTCCCAAAAATTTCCGTGTGTGGGCTCAGTCGCCACGTGGCGCCTCTACTTGGCTTCCTTAGGCCTCTCTTGTTATCACTTGCTGTGTAAGGAGAGTGCCTTTGTATATATACTGGGCGAAGTAAAAGCAAAACTGGCAATGTGGGACAAACATGCATATGAAGAACCAAAACTCGTGGAAAATTGGCAGATTTCTGGGGCAACTTCAAAAATTCATAACTTTCTCCACAGAGCTCGGATTAGGGCCAAATTGGTCTTGTTTTGCTCGAAATTCTGTTATCTATCTTCAGAAAGTAGAATCACTCCAAAAGGATCATCCATTTAGGAGAAAAGTGGGAAATACCGCACAGAGGTACATGATAAAGTGAGCATTCTACCCGTCCGATTCAAAAATTCATAGTTAATTGCATAGAACTCGGATTACCTTCAAACCAGTTGGAGATGATAGATAAAGATGTTATCTAACTAATGCAATTAACTTTGTTCAGATCAAATGAGTATTGAGAAAGTTAGTGGCAAAATAGTGCGCTGCGCACTAGCTGTCTCCCCCAAATTTGCACAAGATTTGGTTGCCAACTTTGAAAAATCATAACTAATTGAATACAACCCGGAATATTCTCAAACCAATTGGAAATGATAGATAAAGGTGTTATATAATCAATTCAATTGACTTTGTTGGATTACGACAAGTATCAGGGAAGTTATTAATAAAATAGCGGGCTGCCCACCGGTTGTCCAATTCAACTTGGTATTTTTATCATAATCATTTCATTTCTCCTCGGAATCAAGTGTGGTCAAGTGCGTTGTTCTCCGAATGTCATCCTCTATCACTTAGTGGTCCTTCGCCAAGTATGGTTGCGATCTAACCCGGTCAAAATGGGGTACAACTGTCACGTCCCCGAATTCCAGGGAACCCGGAACCGGGTACATGACTTCCCCTTGCCCGCACCCGAAAGGTCAAGGGGTTGGTGACTAGCACCAAAAGAGATTACACCGCGGGTGCTGTCTCAAATATGCAACCCTGTACAGTCATACATCAAAGGTAATCCTGTACTTTCCATATATCATCATGCATACAAAGAATCAAACAGTCATACAGACATCACATCATACAGTATGCAAATACAACTGTCCACGGACCCATGTCCGGGATATCACATAAAACAATACAGAATATAACTGTATCATACATCGAGTAGGGGGCGTCCTCCTGGAAGAAAGTCCTCCACTAGTCTCGGGTCACACCTGAAAAGGGTAAACAACAAGTAGGGGTGAGCGACAAGCTCAGTAGGTGACCCTAACACTCCACATCATGCAACACATATAAGTCTATACTATATGCTTAGTGTACTCGTGCACCGTGTAGTGTGCACAATCATCAGGACTCGGCTGCAACAAACATCAGGACAACTTGTCCACGATCCTCCATGGGATCCCGGCTCAGGGCACTCGGCCCTAGCTCCACGAGCTCAACGGCTCAACTCAGGCCTTAGCCTTGTCCACGCGCAATATGCCCGGCCACGCTCGCCACACAGCCTGCCATCGGTGCATATGCCTGCCACGTCAACCACATAGCACCATCGGTGCATCACGGTGAGAACCCAAACAAGTCACGGAGTCCATGCCTCAATACCTCACACCAACATACTAACATTAGTATGGCATGTCATTTTCAATATTCCTTTAACTCGTAGCGGTATTCACAAGTAAGTCTTTAATCCTTGATTTATGAAGGAAGTACCCATAGCAGCTATTTTCTTGAAATCAAAAGTCCCGGCATTGGGTTCCCATAGCATAAATAAGATAATCTGATTTTTGAGGATTTTTCTGAGATGTCTAACCCCACTTTCCAAAAATTCACCACTACGAACTTTTAGGTTTTTCCGAGATTTTACACTAAAACCCAATTTTCACATTTTGAAATAGTGGGAATTAATTTTTCTAGTATTTTTCTTTGAATCCAAATGGGGGGGGGGGGTATTTCGTTATTTACATAGTAACTTAAGTAGATGTGTAGATACTTAAATGTGTAGATGGGTATAGGTTACTTTGTAAATAGGTCCAGTCAAACTGTATTTTGAATCTGCCAGTGAAACTACATTTTCGAATCTGTCTTTACTGTATTTCGAATCTGTATTTTCGAATCTCTTTTCGGACTGCCTTCGACTCTCGAACCTACACTCGAACTACCTTCGAAAACTACCTTCGAAGTACCCATGAACTGCCTTCGAAACTCCCTTCGAAGTACCTTCGAACCTTCGAAACGATACTCGAAAATTTCACATTCGACACTCGAAATTACACTACATCGAACCTACCTTTGAACCTTCGAAACTGCACATTCGAAATTTCCAATTTCCAATCGATCTCATCGGCTGTTCTCTACCTAGTTCACGACAGTTACTGTTCATCATCGTTTTTCACCTGTTTCTCGTCTGGATTCAACCCAGAAACCTCCAGACCTTTCGGAATCTCATAAAACTCATACCTAATACTATATATTAGGTTTTAAATCACGTCTAAATACAAGTTTCAACCCAAAATTGGTTTTTCCCCAAATTCTAGGGTTCAACACGAATTTGCATGATTTCATTAAATTCTTACATGTTAATCCAAAAAAACAGCAAGAAAAGGGTGAAGAATCAGTGGAACACCTACCTGGAATGATTCTTGATGCTTGAACGAGCTCAAAACGCCCCAAATCGCCAAGGCCTCCAAGCTTCCTTCTCTCTTTCTCTCTCTAAGCTCTCCAACGCAGATGCAGAATTGCTAAAACGTAACGTGGAAGCTCTCTTTCCCCTATTTATATTTTTGCCAGTCAACTGACCTAGTCAACCATTGACCCAGTCAATAATTAACCTCCAAGGTCCCGAACTCCAAATTGAGTCAAACTACAGTCAAAACGCTCGAAATGACGAGCACAATACTACACAGATATTAGTACACCCAAATGACCGCTCAAACGCAAAGTCAACCAATAGACCCCGAAAAGTCAACAATCGGGGCAAACGGGGCCCCGACTCGGAATCGGGCCCAAGTACAGTCAAAATGCTCACATTGACGGCTACACTACCGTCCTGATAGTTACATTCCCATAGAATGACTATCTCTCAAGACTACCCAAATACGAGTCTTTACAACAACAGACACCAATGCAACATTTTCCACCCGAGTCAGATATGGTCAACCACCTCCTCGGGCGCCATACCTACCCTCAGGAATGGGTGTAGACTTAGCCCACCGTCGTGAGTGCTACATCGAGACTTAGGACCACGTCCTGGCCAAATCTCAAAGGGGTCCAGCTATTGTGCCTGGCCCATATCTCAGCTCAGTCTCAAATAGACCAACAGAACAGCATAGCATTACATCTCGACATATAAACTCAGCACAGCATTTACACTTTATTTCAGAGGGACCAACATGGTCAGATACAAGCCACACACATTTGCCTCACAGGCTTTTTATCAAATACAAATCAAACACAGTACACACCAGTCACACAGGTATATCATCAGACACCCATATACAAGGTCTCACAGGCATTATATTGAATACATGGCATGCAGGCCTCACAGGCATTTTATCAAATACATAGTGTGCAGGCCTCACGGACATTTCATCAAACACATGGTGGGCATAAACAAACCCGAAAAATCCCCAGGCCAAATTCAACATCGAATCAACGAACATGCCATGAAGGCCAACATCCATATAGGAGATCACACGTATATGGATTTATATATATATATATATATATATATAAGGCGAATATCCTAGAACAGAGGAGAGTTAGGAAGAACTTGAATCCCTACCTCAGACTTTTGTCCTAACCTCTACGCTAGACACCTTCCAACAACGCGAACCACCACGGCAACGGCCCGGAGATCCTCTTTCTCTCTCTCTCTCTGGCAGCAGCTGCAGCAAAGAAGAACACAAGAACCCTAAACTCAAACTCAAGCCCTCATTATATAGACACTACCCACATCAAAACGACGTAGTTTTGATTAAGTAAATCCCAGGATCAAAACGACGTAGTTTTGATCACACAAGTTAGCACCTTTCCGCACCCATATAGGCCAAAATACTCAGAATTTCAACATGGTCCTTTGGAGGAAGATCATTAGAATGTCAAAACCAAGGGAACCATGCAAAAATATGGCTGCACGCCAATTTGAACGTGAATTCCCCAATTCACGTGCAACTCCAAATGCACTTCAAATGCGCTCAAACTTCACCCCTAGCCTCCTTGCATCATGTAGAAGACAACCACACTTGTACGTGAAATGGACCCATTTCACGTGCACCTCACATACACGTCCGTTTGGCCTGAAACTTCTGTGGTAGATAGAGGACATCATTCTAAGCATCTTTCCTTTTGCACGTGAATTCATTTGAGCCCATTCACTAGGTCAAAATCTAGAAAACAACTCTACTCAGAAGGCAAAACTATGACTAGCTCAAGGTACGGGTCCTTACATCCTCTCCCCCTTAAGACTTTTCGTCCTCGAAAAGAAAAGGTGGAATGAAAGAAAACAATCACAACCAATGCATAAGCCTCTAACACCCTCTAGCACAAGTTAATACACAACAAATCACAAATTATTTCACACATTTATACACTCCACATGGTTATGTAGCGATGTTATATTCTCAGGTTACCTAACTAGTTGGGCAAATACCTGATTATGTTGAAGTTTGATGCTTGCCCTCCTCCCTTCCTTCAGAGTTGTTCGTCCTCGAACAGATCAGGATAATGAGCACGCATCTCAGCCTCACGTTCCCAGGTCTCTTGCTCCAGCCCTCGGTGTTGCCACAACACCCGAACCAACGGAATAGTCTTACCTCGCAGCTGCTTCTCGCGCCTATCTACAATACGGATGGGTGCCTCGACAACAGACACATCCTCTCCAAGATCCAGGGTACCCCAATCTAGCACGTGTGTGGGATCTGGATGATATTTCCGCAACTGGGATACATGGAAAACATTATGAACTCTGCTCAAACTAGGTGGTAACGCTAACCTATAAGCAACAGGTCCAACTCTGCTCAAAATCTCGAATGGTCCAATGTACCGAGGGGACAACTTGGACCTAGTCCCAAATCTCTTATGCCCTCTCCGTGGAGAAACACGAAGGAATACGTGGTCTCCCACCAAAAACTCCAACGGTCGGCGTCGAGGATCTGCATAAGACTTCTGTCTGCTCTGAGCTATAAGAAGGCGTTGCCGAATCAGCTGAACTTTTGCCGTAGCCTCCTAGACCAATTGAGGTCCTAACATAGCTGCCTCTCCAGCTTTTGCCCAACATAATGGAGACCGACACGGTCGGCCATACAATGCCTCAAACGGGGCCATCCCAATCGAAGACTGGTAACTGTTATTATAGGCAAACTCCACCAGAGGAAGGTGGGAAGCCCATGATCCTCCAAAATCAAGTACACAAGCCCTCAACAAGTCTTCCAATGTTTGAATGGTCCTCTCGGACTGACCATCAGTCTCAGGATGGAATGCGGTACTCAAATTAAGTCGGGTTCCTAATGCTTCCTGCAGACCTCCCCAAAACCGGGATGTAAACCGCGCATCCCTGTCCGAAACAATAGACAAGGGCACTCCGTGCAGGCGGACAATCTCATCAACATACAACTGGCTTAACGTGCCGATAGAGTCGCGCTCTCGAATTGCCAAGAAATGGGCTGACTTAGTTAAGCGGTCCACTATGACCCAAATCATGTCCTTCCTCCCAGAAGTGGTAGGAAGTCCCGTCACGAAGTCCATGGTAATATGCTCCCACTTCCACTTAGCTACAGGTAAAGGCTGCAATTGACCAGCGGGTCGTTGGTGCTCTGCCTTCACTTGCTGACAGGTAAGGCACCTGGAAACAAACTCTGCTACCCTCCGTTTCAGCCCCGGCCACCAGAACTGTGCGCGAACGGCATGATACATCTTAGTTCCTCCTGGATGTACAGCCAAACGGGAATGATGAAATTCCCTCAGCACATCCTCATGCAAGGGAGGTGGTACTATCAAACGCCCCTGAAATTTCAGCTCATGCTCAACTCCTTCTGTCCCAGCTCTCTGACAGCTCTCCGGCCTCTATCTAGGCCCGGATCACCTCACAGTCCACGTCGCCTAACTGTCCCTCACGGACATGCTGATACAACTCTGGTATCACAGTGAGAGGACACAGGATAGCTCCCTCACTGCTGAAAGCAGGTTGCACCTGAAGCACCGCCAACCGCTCCATCATTTTCCATTCTCTCATGGAAACCTCGGCTTTCCCTTTTCTACTTAGCGCGTCGGCTACTAAATTTCCCTTCCCAGGCGTGTAGGAGAGCGTGAAGTCAAACATTTGCAGGTACTCTACCCACCTCCGTTGTCGCAAATTTAGGTCTCTCTGGGGTGAAGATATATCGTAGGCTTTTGTGGTCAGTATATACCACAAATTTCTCTCCCAACAGGTAATGTCGCCAAGACTTCAGGGCAAAAATAACTGCTGCTAACTCCAGGTCATGTGTTGGGTAGTTTTGCTCATGGGACTTCAGCTGTCGTAAGCCATATGCTATGACTTGGCGTTCTTGCATCAAAACACACCCCAGTCCAATGCGAGACGCATCACAATACACCTCGAATGGCACTCCCTCCTGCGGTAGACTCAACACCTGGTGCGGTAGTCGGCGAGTCTTCAACTCCTCGAATGCTTGCCGGCACTTGTCCGTCCACTCGAATTTGGCTCCCTTCCGTGTAAGAGTGTTATGGGCACCGCCAACCGAGAAAATCCTTCCACAAAACGCCGGTAATACCCTGCCAGACCCAAGAAACTCCGGATCTCAAAAACATTTGTGGGCCTCTTCCAAGATGCTACGGACTCAATCTTGGTTGGGTCCACTCTAACTCCTTCGGTAGATACCACATGCCCAAGAAAATGCACCTCTCGCATCCAGAAGTCACACTTGCTAAATTTAGCATACAAGTGATGATCTCGTAGCGCCGCGGCAGACCGGCCAAGTGCTCCTCATGCTCACTTGGGTTGTGGAGTACACAAGGATGTCGTCAATAAATACCACCACGAAGGAATCCAGGTATGGGGCAAATACCTGATTCATTAGATGCATGAACACAACGGGGCGTTCGTGAGCCCAAAAGGCATCACTAACCACTCATAGTGTCCGTATCTGCACCTGAACGCCGTCTTAGGGATGTCTTCGCTCCCGACCCTCAATTGATGATATCCCGAACACGGATCGATTTTTGAGAACCACCGTGCTCCACTCAGCTGGCCGAATAAGTCATCGATCCGCGGCAAAGGGTATTTGTTCTTTACCGTTACTTGATTCAGCTTCCGATAATCTATGCAAAGTCGCAACAAACCATCTGCCTTCTTAGCAAACAAGACCGGTGCACCCCAAGGTGAGGTACTAGGACGGATAAAACCTTTATCTCCCGGTTCCTTTATTTGCTTCAAGCTCTTGCAACTCGCAGGTCCCATCCGGTATGCTACTTGTGAGATGGGTCCCACCCCTGGCAACAGTTCAACCGTGAACTCGATACTTCGTGTGGAGGCAACTCCAACAACTCCCCAGGAAAGACATCCTGGAAATTTTCGACAACATCCTGGCCACACCCTTTTCTCTAAGTTACCTTCCTCCTCAAAGGTTAGGGTGGCAAGCCTATGGGTAATATTGCCCCATAGCTCCCTCGTCGGTCCAGCTCTCCCCCAAAGATTCCTATCCCATTCACCCACTAGGGTACAGGAAGATCATGTGGGTGTAGTAAATGATACTTGTCGCCTATAGCGAGTCAATCTTAGCCTGAAAGGCCATCAACCAATCCATCCCCAGAATCAAACTAAAAGTCCTCATGGGCATTACGTACAAATCAAATGAGAGGTCAACCTCTCCTATCGTAGCGCACACTCTCGACACATTTGGTGGATCAACTCCACACCTCCCATTGGGGACTCGACCCTCGAGGTCTATCGGCCTCCACACAATCAAGTCCAAGGCTCTCCACCAAGGACTTAGCAATCGGGGAACACGAAGCTCCAGGTATCAAACAATGCAGCAACAACAATGCGAGATATTAGAATAGTACCTCGAACCACCGAAGGTCCAGCCCCACCTTCCTCGGAGGGTGATGGTAATTCCTCCATTTCACTGGGTGCCGAGGTAAGCGCGAACACTCTGCCTTGGCCTACCCCACCACTAGCCTCACTTGCCTTCCCTTTTGCTCCCGCCACGATCCACCGGGACGCCCCTCCGATCCTCCTTGTGGTTGCCTCTCCCCCTGTGGCCTAGTGTGACCGGAACCGGCCTGACCGGCCTGCCACGAATGTGCCGGCTTAGGGGCCGGGGCCTAAAATTGGGTCCCACCCCCTGCTCCCTTGTGCTAAGCTTCCAGATCCCCTGCTGTTCCCCTTGCTTGAAACACACCTTGCTGATGTGTCCCACCTTCCCACGACTATGACACGTCAAGTGCTTTGGGGCACTCACGTTTGACGTGCCCCCGACAGCCACAACAGGTACACCCGCTTGGGAAGTTTCCAAGAAGACTCTCCTGTCCTCCAAAGTAACGGGATCCGGGCGGAGCCATTGAAGCTTGGCCCCTATCCTTGGGAAAAGTCCCACTCCCGGGCTCAACCTTCGCCTCTTGGTTTCACCGTGCTTGTCGCGCGCGCTCTGCCCCATCCGCTCCTGGTGAGCCTGTCTTCCCCTCCTCTAATCCTCTCTCAACAATCTTGGCGGTGTCCACGACTTCAAGATAGGTCTTCGGTCGCGAGATCTCCACCCTTTGCTTCAGGCAGGTTTGAGACCCATGGTAAACTTATGGGCCTTCAGGTCCTCCCTTGATATTGCTTCGGAGCAAACCGACTCAGCCCCCGGAAATCTCACTCATACTCGCTACGAGCGCGATCCCTGCTTCAGCCGCCGAACTCCTCCCGCTTCGCCACCGCAATGACTCGGAAAGAACTCCTCATGGAACAGCTGGAGGAACTCATCCCAGGCCATGGTCTCCATGTCCCGGCTTCCTGAGATGCTAAGCCACCATTCCAAGGCTTCCTCCTCCAACCGTCGGACTGCTAGTCTCACTTTGTCTTCCTCCCGGGGTCGAAGAAAGGAGAACACATGCTCGATCCGCCGCGGCCCGGTGCTCTGCTCCTAGAGGTGCGGCTCCTCCCTTGAACCTTGGTGGATGTTCCTTTCGGAACCGCGTCAACACGTCTCCCTCTTCCCGCCTCACCAGCACTTCCTGCCTACACGGAGGTTCCGCCTCACGGGGTGGAGAGGGTGGCACCGCCTGTCGTGCCATCATCTCCTGACGCACCTCGTTTAGGATCTCTCCCCCGAGGTCCTCACGCATGCCTTGCACGTTCTCACTTAGGGCCCGGACTTGGGCCATGATCCGCTCCAGGGGATCATCGCCCTCTACATGCTGTCCTCTTTCCTCTCCAAAGACGTGCGAAGATTCATCTTCTACGACTTGGAGTAGCTCGGGTTACTCTCCTAGGAGGCATAGTCTACATAATTTAAACCAAACTAGGATCGCCTTCTCTCAAGCTCTACACACCCTCATCCCCATGGGCCATGAGGTACTCAAGCAACATTTTACATTTAAACACACAGGTAAATCACGAAGTACACAAGCAGCAATTCATAGCAACAAGCCTCACCGTAAAATCACCGAATTTCACAAAGAACAAAATTTTGTTTTTAGCAACAAGTTTCGAAGAACATAGCATGTCCAATCACGATACTCATACCTGAAATTAAACTAGTGCCCTAATGCCAATGCATGTATGCACCCTCAACCCAAATGCAAATGCCCTACTCCTTGGTCTAACTACCCTTGAGTACACCCCAGAAGACCAGATAGGACCACGTTGATCGGGCGTGTCCTATACCGCCTCCTAAGAGTCTCGAAGCGGCCAGGCCTCCCCACTATCCTAGGTCCACCAGACCATGAACTATCGCTCGATACCATATTGTCACGCCCCAATTTCCTTCCACTTGGAAATGAGTAGTGACTGCCCATGCCCGCACCCGAAGGGACAAGGGGTTGGTGCAAGCACCTTAAAAGGACTTCCGGCACGGTGTCTGTCCCAAACCTGCACAACTAGGCTAACATGCCAAGGGGCATGCTCCTGCTCCCAAACCATGCACACAAACACAAATTGAATAACAACATCTCATTTTATTTCATTTCAAAGACTAAATGTTTATTACAACCCGGTCGGGGAAAAACCCCTATGAAGCCAGGTGTACGATTACAAATAAAACCAAACCAAATTCCGAACATAAAACCACGAGCACGACAAAGGAAATAACATAAAACTCCCAGCCTCAGGGACCTAGCTCCTCGGCCTTCACCTACCGCTTGCTAAACCCTTGCAAAAGGACGGTTTATAGGAGGGGTGAGCAAACCATAGCTCGGTAGGGATCCGGTCTCCCCGGACCCGTCCCGCTCTACAACATGCATGATATGTGTATGCTTGTGCTCGTGTCGTGCCTAAGGCTAAAGCAAGAAATATCACCCAGTGAAACACTCTTTACCTGAGCCCGCACCGGAGGGCAGGGACACCCCGCCACCACGGCGACATGACATACCACATCCAGGCGAATGTTGCATGGACACCAATGCAACATTTTCCACCCGAGTCGGATATGGTCAACCACCTCCTCGGGCGCCATACCTACCCTCAGGAATGGGTGTAGACTTAGCCCACCGTCGTGAGTGCTACATCGAGACTCAGGACCACGTCCTGGCCAAATCTCAAAGGGGTCCGGCTATTGTGCCTGGCCCATATCTCGCCTTCGTCTCAAACAGACCAACGAACAAGATATGCATTACATCTCGACATGTAAACTCGAGACAACATTTACACTTTATTTCAAAGGGACCAACATGGTCGAATACAAGCCACACACATCGGCCTCACAAGCTTTTTATCAAATACAAATCAAACACAAGACACACCAGTCACACAGGTATATCATCGGACACCCATATATAAGGTCTCACAGGCATTATATTGAATACATGGCATGCGAGCCTCACAGGCATTTTATCAAATACATAGTGTGCGGGCCTCACGGACATTTCATCAAACACATGGTGGGCATAAACAAACCCGAAAAAATCCTCAGGCCAAATTCAACATCGGAATCAACGAACATGCCATTGAAGGCCAACATCCATATAGGAGATCACACCTATATGGATTTACATATATATATATATATATATATAGGAATATCCTAGAACAGAGGAGAGTTAGGAAGAACATGAATCCCTACCTCGGACTTTTGTCCTAACCTCTACGCTAGACACCTTCCAACGACGCGAACCACCACGGCAACCGCCCGGAGATCCTCTCTCTCTCTCTCTCTCCGGCAAGAATCGCAAAGAAAGAATAACACAAGAACCCTAAACTCAAACTCAAGCCCTCATTATATAGACACTACCCACATCAAAACGACGTAGTTTTGATTAAGTAAATCCCAGGATCAAAACGACGTAGTTTTGATCACACAAGTTAGCACCTTTCCGCACCCATATAGGCCAAAATACTCAGAATTTCAACATGGTCCTTTGGAGGAAGATCATTAGAATGTCAAAACCAAGGGAACCATGCAAAAATATGGCTGCACGCCAATTTGAACGTGAATTCCCCAATTCACGTGCAACTCCAAATGCACTCTAAATGCGCTCAAACTTCACCCCTAGCCTCCTTGCATCATGTAGAAGACAACCACACTTGTACGTGAAATGGACCCATTTCACGTGCACCTCACATACACGTCCGTTTGGCCTGAAACTTCGTGGTAGATAGAGGACATCATTCTAAGCATCTTTCCTTTTTGCACGTGAATTCATTTGAGCCCATTCACTAGGTCAAAATCTAGAAAACAACTCTACTCAGAAGGCAAAACTGTGACTAGCTCAAGGTACGGGTCCTTACAAAAAGAATTAAAAAAAAAAGAGAAATTTTTTATTATTATTAATTTTGTCTCATAACCTCACACACAGATTTTATTTTATTAAAAAAAGATTTCAAAAAGAATAATAAAAACATAAAAGGAAAAAACAAAATAAAAATAAAAACATTTTTTTACCTTCTAATTTTCTTTTTAAAAAATCACTTCCTTTCTAGTTTTTGTTTTTAAAAAGTATTTGAGATTTTTTCTTTCCATAAAACTAAAATAGAAAATATTTTTTCTTTTAGAAAATCAAAATCCTATGGTAAGTCCTTTTCTTTTGCAACCAAAATTAAAAAAGAAATAGAACTTCCTTTTTAAGACTATCTTGTACCTTTTTTTTCTTTTGTGATAACCTTTTTGATCCATTATTGTGACTCTCCTATAGGCCTTTTGGTGTTACATTGGACTAATTTGGATAGTTATGGGCAGTAAAGAGTGGTAGTTTACCAATTTAATGTTATACTCATTATCATCACTGGTTTTCGTCTGGCCCCATTTGGGGTGGGCTCAACCAATGGTGAGAAATAGAGTCGCTACCAACTATTTTTGGGATACAGTTGGATACCTTATACCTTGAGTAGTTAAGATGTTGTCTGCGTTATCAGAAAAGGGTTTGGGAGTTGGTTACGTGTAGGGAAGGATTAGTACCTCTACGGTGCCCTTTCGGTATCTATCTTATGAGGAGGAGGTTTCTATTTGTTTTCCCTGTTTGTTTGAGTTAAGGCACTATTGTTTTCCTAAAAATTCTATGCTTTTTATGTAGCTAAATTATTATCAAAGTTATTGTTAAGTTTGATTTACCCTAAGTTTCTAAAGAAATCCTAAAGGTTTTGTTTTGTTTTTTTGGCGCTTTCTGGGTGAAACATTTTGTTATCTCTCTTTTATTGAAAACGTTTTTTTGTTTTTATCTTCTTTTATTTTTTTAGAGAAAACATTTTGTTTTAGCTTTTTTTGTTTTGAAAATAAGAAAAATTAGTAGTAAACACAAATAAATAAATTGTTGGATCAAGCCCAGAATTTGGATAATGCTGATAAAGCCCTATGTAATTTGATTTGAGATCTTTTGTGTTTTGTCTTTAATCATTGCAGAAGATATGTTATTAATCCGGAGATACACTCGTAAGAGCAAAGCTAAGCACATGATACATAATCTTGATCCGGACGAGAGTGAGTGTCCTCAAACATTTGGTAAATAACCAAGTCCCCCATACATACGGAGTAAGGAAGTACTAATGCGGAATAAGGACCCGAGTTTTTATTCGCACGGAGTAAGGAAACCAGATGCGGAGTAAGGAATCCGGACAACTCACTCATGCGGAGTAAGGATGTGCTAGTATGGAGTAAGCCATCTGATCCTTTAAACTTGCACGGAGTAAGAAACTCGTACGAAGTAAGGAACTTACATGCGGAGTAAGGAAGCGCTGATATGGAATAAGCACTCCGACCTTCTCATTCACACGGAGTAAGGAAGTGCTGACACGGACTAAGGATTCCAGTACCAAATAGATACGGAGTAAGCAACCACTGACACGGAGTAAGGAAAATTACACCGAACCAAGAAGATGCTACTTCAACTTACCGCATTTAAAGTTATCAGCTCGTGGTGTCCCGATGTAAGACAAACTCGTTGAGAACCTGAAGAATCTTACACGTGGATCACCCAGATATGTGGACATAACTTTAATTATACTTGGGAACTCACAAAGGCACTTATACTCTTCAAACCCCAGATCTTGATCTCCACAAACCACAGCAGTCAAGGCAGAGAGATTACCGAGGAATAGTTAGTGCTAAACGCATTCCGGAACTACAAGTTCCAAGATTGTCTCTTAGGAATGTTTTTATAAATATTCATACTTGTACATTTAAAAAATATAGTGCGAGCGAGCCTGAATCAACCCTGTG
This sequence comes from Taxillus chinensis, assembly GCA_023512835.1. NCBI lineage: Eukaryota > Viridiplantae > Streptophyta > Magnoliopsida > Santalales > Loranthaceae > Taxillus > Taxillus chinensis. The sequence continues at coordinate 49,145,856 of CM042092.1, read as the reverse complement.
TATGCACAAGAGTTCAAAGACATAATATAGGCTAGTGTGTGAATCCTTTTGTAAACAGAGTGTAAAAGAGTCTTGCTTCTATTTTGTTGTATTTATCTTTTGATAATAAAACAAAATACTTCTACTATCTGGTTATCTTCCGTAGTGATTCTATCACTTAACTAGATAAGTGTTGTGCCATAAGAGAATCAAAAGAGTTTCGATAAGAGCCTATTCACCCCCCTCTAGGCTCCAAGGGACCATCAAGTGGTATCAGAGCCCGTTCTATTTGTTCTAAGTAGAGATCCCACTCTTTCACTCTCAGCAATGGCCGAAGAAAGCAGTATGCTATTCAACACTCGCCTTAACTCCGGAGGTGCAGAAGAGCTCATCCCGAATCGAAGAAGCAGTTAAAACGTCGACCCACCTCAACCTGCTGCTGCCGCCACTCCTCAACCACGGAGTTCTGGTTTTACTCTGACAAAACCGCCCAAATTCACACCTGAGCTTTTCTCCCAGTGGAAAGCTCACATGAAGATGTTTATGGTATGCCATGATCATCTCATGTGGCCCTATCTTCATCAGGAGATTCCAATTCCGATGACTATCGGAGAACATGGAGTTAGAAGGCCAAAGACGGATGCCGAACTTACCAATGATGAAAGAGCCTGGCAGTGCGCTAGTGAAAAGGCTCTGGCTTACGTTACATCGTCTTTGGATTCCGAGGCTTTCACAGACGTCCAGGGCTGCACGACAGCAAAAGCTATCTGGGATAAACTTACAATCCTCTATGAGGGGAGTTAGTCCCAGATGCAAAACGTGATATGTGCTCTCAGATAGAACTTTGAGAGTTTCAATCACAAACCTAGCGAATCCCTTGAGAGCATCTATCAGAGATTCGGCAAGCTCATTCTAGAGCTAAAAACTATCAATGAACACTACACTCAGTCTCAAATCAATGACAAGTTCTTTCGATCCCTGCCGGATCGCTACTACTCCAAGCAGCTCCAGATGCAAGCTGACAAAAACTGGCCGTTTACTGCCCTTGAAGAAATATACGGAGAGCTTCAGACTCATGAGGTCAGATTCAGATACACTGACCGTGATGAGAAAATAGCTCAGAAAGAAAAAGGGGTAGCCCTCAAAGCTATGGAATGCTCCAGTATTCATCAAGAGGATGATACGGATGAGTCAGAGAATTCTGACTCAGACGCAGAAGAGGAAATAGCTCTTCTTGTCAAATCCTTTGAACGATTCCTTCGGAAAAGTAAAAAAGGATTCGGAATAGTAGAAAAGGATTCAAAAGAGGCCCCTCATCATCCAGAAGGAAGGAGCGATCGGAGTCGAGCTCCCAAGAATGCTTTAATTGTGGGAAACCCGGTCACTGGGCCAAGGAATGCAGATCCAAATCTAAGACGGCAGAGAAAAGTGACAAGGTTACTCCTCGACGTACCACCTCAGACAACAGCAAGAACAAGAGGAAGGCGTTCGTGACAAAGTACATCAGTGGCTCGGAAGAAGAGGAGGAATCCTCGGATGATGAGCCAACTCCTAAGCCGAACGTCCGCCTCATGGCAAATACGAGGTACCTTCTATCTCTCGAACTCATGAGTAAAATAGAATCTCTTATTATTGAACGTGATCATGAAAAGAATGAGAGACTAATAATTACTCAAATGTACAAAGATATGGAAAGTCAGAATAAACATCTTGAATTTACTATTACTAGACTTGAAAAAGACATAGCTGACTTCAGAGGAAAAGAAGCTTGGTATCACGATCTAAGGGCTGAAAATCATCTCGCTAAATACCAATCTCTCAGGCCTAAAAGTTATTGTAAAAAGACTCGAGAATGAACTTGAACAGGAAAAGGAAATAAATCGTAAGTGGCTTAAATCTGGGGAAATAACCTCTTCATTTAGGACTGATCCGGATAATATTCGAATCAAACCTGGCCTAGGCTCAGAATCATCAACCTCCAATACTCAAGCTACTGAGTGTCCTCCAGATTTCACTCCAAAACTAACCAACTTATATCCTGTTAGTACGTCTAAACCGTTGGATGGTTTCATTTCAGGTGGCACCATAGTTTATGACTGTGGAGTCGAGGTCATTCGCACTTCCCGAAGCGAAGACCCCGTAACTAATGATGAAGGGAAGGCTGCTGCAGTTAAAGCCAAAACTGTAGCACCCAAAAAGAAAGGAAAGGCCAAGGCTGACGCATCTAGGGCCAAGAGTGCGTCACCCAAACGTAATGGATTAGGCCACAGGGAACAGAGTAGAAAGTCTGTAAAATCTAAGAGACCTGTATCCCCTGTCTGTACTCCGCATTATAGTGTCTGTTCCATCTATAGGGAAATAAGTCATTATCACTATGAATGTTGGAGTTTATCTGATAATTGGCTTTGTAATCAAATTCGTACCAATAAAGATAAGTTCAATAAAAAGGGTTCTTCGAGCAAAACAAAATCTAAACCTCAAAGGAGTATCTCTCCCAAGATAACCCAAATAAAAGAAGCAGCTGAAACTAACAAATTAAAGTCAACTTGGAGAGCTAAAAGTCCTAGCAAAGTCAAATCCGAACTGTTGACATTATCTTGTTTCTTTCTAACCGCCCGAAACAAGTTTGGGCACCAAAAGTGTAAACTATTGTCTTTCAGGAGCATCTCTGGAATGCACTGCCGGATCACTTGAAGTTAAAGATCAATCAAAGCAAGTGGATCATCAATAGTGGATGCTCCGGACATATGACGGGTGATTAGACTCTGCTTGTAGAAGTTAATGAAAAACGAGGTCCATCCGTTTCATATGGTGACAACACCAAAGGAAAGACTGTCGGGTATGGCACTTTAACCAACGGCTGTGTATCAATCACTAGAGTTGCACTAGTCGAAGGTTTGAAGCATAATTTGTTAAGTGTCAGTAATTTATGTGACAAAGGATTTACTGTTTCCTTTATGTCCAACACATGTATAGTAAGGGAAAACTTATCCAGAGATGTTAAGTTATCCGGATCAAGAGATGGGGACATATACTCAGTGGTCTTAAGAAATAATTCTTCTGACCCTGTATGCTTCCTCACTAAAGCTTCAGATGAAGATAGGTTATGGCACAAGCGATGCGCACATTTAAACTTTAAGACATTGTCTAAGTTAGCGTCACTTGATCTTGTCACTGGTCTACCTAAACTCAAATACTCCAGAGACACTCTCTGTTGAGAATGCTAACTTGGCAAACAGACCAAACATAGCTTTAAGAGCAAATCAATTAATTCAATAACTGCTCCTCTACAACTTCTTCATATGGACCTCTGTGGTCCTATTTCTATTCCTTCACTGGCTGGTGCGAGATATACCCTTGTGGTTATCGATGATTTCACCAGATACACATGGGTGATGTTCCTGAAATCAAAGGATCAAACTTTTGAGCATCTTGTAGATCTTTTCAACTGGATAAGCAACTCACAAGGACTGAGCATAAAGTGCATCAGGAGTGATCATGGTACAGAATTTGATTTTTCAGATATGAGATCATATTGTTCTGAACAGGGCATTCAACATGACTTCTCTGCGCCCAGAATTCCATAACAAAATGGGGTAGCTGAGCGCAAGAATCGTACTTTAGTCGAGGCTGGCAGATCTATGTTAGTAGGGGCAACGCTTCCTCTCAGTCTATGGGTTAAGTCGTGTCCACCGCTGCTATGTTCGAAACGAACTCTAATAAATAAATCTACCATGAAAACACCCTATGAGATGTGGAGAGGACGAAAACCTTCAATTTCACATTTCAGAGCTTTTGGGTGTACTTGCTATATATTGATAAATGGCAAAGAAACTCGGAATAAATTTGAACTAAAATCTGATGATGGGATTTTTGTCGGGTACTCATTACATAGCAAGGCTTATCGGGTCTTCAATAGAAAACTTTTTAAAGTTGAAGAATCTATCCATGTGACCTTTGATGAAACTAATCTTGATTGGTCAAAAGTTGCTTCTTCAAGTTCTAATGTACAGGTCCCGGACAGCAACATCGACTATTCGAAGTTTATGAATGTTCCTATTACACATTCTGACCAACCACGTAGCATCAGCGAGGCACAAAGAAATTATATGGATGATGCTATGGATGATTCGGACTCAAGACTACCATTAAGCTCCGGACATACTCCTTCGGATACCCAAAATTCTGGAGCACCTTCAAGCCTGTCCGGACCAGTTAACACTGAAAGAAACAGTGTTGAAGAACCACCTAGTTCTACCGTACCTTCTAATACGGAAACATCTGGTCCGAAAGAAGCTCAACCAGCAGATATACCTGAACCACCTAATCTGGCAGAGCTTCAAATTATTCAAGATCAACCATCACATGCACAGAATTACAGATGGACCCGAAACCATCCCTCAGATCAAGTGATTGGTGATCCTACTGCTGGTGTAAGAACAAGAGCAGCCACTTTCAACATGTGTCTTTACTCATGTTTTCTATCTCAAATAGAACTAAAGGTGGTAGATGAAGCTCTTCAGGATTCGAATTGGATAGAAGCCATGCAAGAAGAGCTGAATCAATTTAAGAGAAATAATGTGTGGACTCTAGTACCAAGGCCTAAGTCTCAGCAAGTCATTGGAGTTAAATGGGTGTTCCGGAACAAGCTTGATACGGATGGAATAGTGATCTGGAACAAAGCTAAACTGGTAGCCAAAGGATATCGTCAAGAAGAAGGAATAGACTATGATGAGACCTTTGCTCCGGTAGCAAGACTTGAGGCAATCCGAATGTTTCTGGCGTATGCTTCATATGAAAACTTCATAGTTTATCAAATGGACGTCAAGAGCACATTCCTAAATGGAGATCTTCAAGAGGAGGTGTACGTTGAACAACCTCCCGGTTTCATTGAACCTAAGGCAGGACATCTAGTCTACAAGCTTCGAAAAGCTTTATATGGTTTGAAGCAAGCTCCAAGAGCCTGGTACGACACACTGTCAGAATTCCTACTTGCTCACAACTTCCAAAAAGGGAAGATAGACACCACCTTATTTCTACAAAAAGAGAAAGGACACACTCTAATCGTACAGATATACGTGGATGATATCATTTTCGGATCAACAAATCCGAAGTTTTGTGAAGAGTTTGCAAAGTTGATGACAGGCAAGTTTGAGATGAGCATGATGGGAGAACTGTCCTACTTCCTTGGAATAGAAGTTAAACAATTGAAGGAAGGAATCTTCATTAATCAAGCTAAGTACACTTGCAATCTTATTAAGAAGTTTGGTATGGAAGGTTCATCTCCCGTCAAAACTCCCATGCCAGTCAGTGCCAAGTTAGATCCTGATGTGGATGGAATATCAGTAAATGTGACTGACTACAGAGGGATGATAGGATCCTTGCTGTATCTTATAGCAAGTCCCCCAGACATTATGTTTGCAACTTGTATCTGTGCACGATATCAGGCGAATCCCAAGGAGTCACATATGCTTCATGTTAAACAGATATTAAGGTATCTCAAGGGAACGATGAATTTGGGACTTTGGTACCCAAAGGAGTCCAACTTCACCTTATCCGGATACTCTGATGCTGACTTCGCTGGGTGTCGCATCGACAGGAAAAGCACAAGTGGTACGTGCCAGTTTCTTGGAAATAGATTAATTTCATGGTTCGATGAAAGCCAGAATTCCGTATCGACCTCTCTGCTGAGGTGGAATATATAGCTATCGGGAGTTGCTTCGCGCACGGCTACTCCTGGATGCAAAGTCAACTTACCGACTACGGTTTCAACATGTCATCTATTCCACTCTCTTCCGACAACACTAGCGCAATTGCTATCAGCAACAATCCTGTCATGCACCCTAAGATGAAGCATATTGAGGTCAGGTATCACTTCATACGCGACCATGTTCTCAAAAGTCACATCTCACTGGAACATGTTGCTACTGAAGATCAACTGGCAGACATACTTACAAAGCCCCTACCTGATGCAAGATTCTCTGAACTACTCTTCCGATTAGGTATGCTTGACTTCTTTGCATAGTCTCACATTTAAATTACCCAACAGTATACTTACTTTCAGAACATGCATTATGCTTTTATTGATAGTAGTAGATACATACTGATTTTAATGTTGATCATACTTATTGTTTAACGTGCTTCATGCTTCTGATATTGATATCAACTTCATAATGGGAGGATGCTTGCGTTTCCCGACTGAAGTCGTTTAAGCAAACATGATTAAAGTTTATATGATTAACCTCATTCTGGTTTCATGATCTTAATTTCCACTGATCACACATGACAAATGCCTGTTCATTTAGATTACTCTATTAACATGTATAGTTGAAGAAATGAAATGGGTTAGCTCGGAATGCCTGGTGGATGAATACACAATCGCAGTCTGATCAGCTTCTGAAGTATAGTTTCCTAAAAAGATAGACAGTGCTGAATTTCTTTAAGCCGGAAAGGTCTACCAAGAGGATTGCACAATCTACGGGGGAGAAAATGCTTTATAAATTATTCAAGTAATACCCTCCGTATATGTCTCATGACCTCTTTCCTGGCTGTCTATTCGAGGGGGAGCCTTTCATTGAGGGGATCGAATGATCTACGGGGGAGCCTAAGCTTCATCTATTACCTCAGTAATAACCCCCTAATATGTCTCAGATACTCCCTCCTCTAAACCTTTACTTTCGGATCTGACTGGACATGCGTTATTGAAACAGAATTGAGGCATGCTTGGATGTTTTTTTTCTTCGACCATGCATTTTAATTGGATAATCAACTGCTTGCTTTTGACATGTGTCCGCTTCCTCATTTTTCACTCATGAATCCTAGTTTGGTCAAATCATATGATTTTTAATTAATCTTAGCTACGTCGTTCAGCAGGACGGTTTCGCTATGTTGACCTATATGAACTTGTGTATTTATTATCTGACATATGCCCTGATTCAGTCACATTAATCATTCTCTAGTATGTATATGTCTATTTCATTCTTTGTAATGCATAAGTTCTGCTTCTCATTAGTTCGGATTATATAGCTCTTCACTGACTATTTTCTCCTATCCGTACTAATCCTTGCCTGTTAAGCTTTTGTACTTTTAGTTTATTTTTTTGTGAAGCTACAGGTTCAGATTTTCTTTGCAACCTTATCGATAAATCTAGTCCATAGTCTTGGATTTGAAGTGTTGTGGTACTTCTCTTCTCTTCGACTTATTGACAACAAATGAATCTACTTCTCTCTCACCTCACTCTGTTACTATGGACACGGTCTACTTTTTATCCGGATACTCGTCACTCGACTATCGTTGATTCCGGATGATTGTCGGTTCATTCCTCCGGACTCCTGACACTGTCAAATTGCGATAATCCATGTCTTATTATATATCGCGTGCTTTTGAGGAGGAATAATGATGATTCATTGAATGCATGTCTCGGGATGCACACACTTCCCCAGGAAGGCAAACAGCTGTTACCCTTACTTGGTCATGCCGTCTCCACGTCATCTTTTAATTCGGAGGCGCACCGATATCAAGACTAATGACATCGGCCCGTCAAGCGGTTTCTTGTTTCACTTGCCAAATTCCTAGACCCGCCGACATTCACGGACTCGGTCTTATATATTCTTGGTCATTCTGCGAAGCACGAGTGTTACCCTTTTCAAATCCCTAAAACTCTCGTTGCTCCTTCAATCCCCAAGACCTCGCCTTCCCTCTCGCCCTTCAACTTTCATCTACAATGGCACCCAAAACCTCTCTTTCTGGCGTCAATCTCGGCTATCTGGTCGATTGGAGCGCTGTCTCCAACCCTCCGGACTAGTTTTTCCATCTTCGCCCTCTTCTAGAAGCCTCTCATATACTCAACTTGATCTCCAATCCTGTCGATCTTCTTATAGACGACATTCTCGAGTTCTACCAACGGATCCGCTGTACCACCGACTCCATCATCTCCTCTATTCGTGGTGAATCCATCCTAATCACCCCCGCCATTCTCCGCGCTGCTCTCAATCTACCCCCCGGTGAACCACAGCGCCCCGATGCCGATCCCATGGCGGCTTCTATGGGTTGCACCTATAAAGGCAAGGAATACAAGGTGAAATCCTTCCAAGGTCGCTATCGCTGTATGGCGATCATACTGAGTCGATGTTTACTGGCTCGCACTTCCGCTCTGGACTCTGTTCCGTACGATCTTCTTCTGGCCATGTACGGCATTTTTGAAGGTCTTCCGATGGACTGGGGGATGTTTTTGTTCCGACTGCTGTAGAATGGACCCAAGAACCATTCCTTCGGGCACATTCTAAGCATTGTCTTTCGGCATCTTCATCCGGACCATTTCGCCCGCTATGATGCTGTTCCATTTCCTCCGGCTTATTACCTTCGCCATCTTACGCCTGCTGGGAACATGACAGCCTGCTGTCCCTCTGCAGCTCTCTGCCTTCTCCCTACCACGGAACAACAAGGCGCTTCATGTTGGTGACCCCCTCCGACGGCCATGCCCCCGACGTCGGCTCCGCTCACCGATCCTCCCGGATTCGGTCTATTGCCGCCCCTCCATTTCTCGGGCCTCCCAGCACAGCGTCCGTGCCGAACCCTCCGAGGTTGCGGGGCCATCTCAGTGCAGTGTCCCTAAAGCTATTTCCTCAGCCCCTTCTGCTGCGGATGTTCCCACTCCCTCCACTTCCGCCGTTGCTGCCGCGGTTGATACCGCCGTTGCTGTCGCCATTGCTGATGTCCCGGAATCTATTCCGGAAGCTCCTTTGCCTCCCCTACCTCAACCCCGAGCCTACCTTGACCATCTCTCCGCCGACACCTTAACGGACCTTTGGCTCCGTTTCAGCCTTGCCCACACCGCCTCCATTCCTGACACCGATCTCCGAGTGTTTTACACTCACCATACCCAATCCCCGGAGACCATGATCATTTGGAATTTGGACCAAGGCTTTCTTACGCCAGCCTCCATTCCAGATGTGCCGTTCCCTAACCCCTCCAGCCCGGTCTATGCCGCACGGAGTCCTTCCCCCCGCTAAGGCCGGACCTTCTTCTCGTGTGTCGCCATTCCTGTTGTTGACCTATCCGGTCAAAGCGGGTCCGCCGCTCCGGATGCCTCTCTCGCTCCGGATGCCCCTTCTTCCGCTATGCTGATACTCCTGCGGACTCCTCTGCCCAGCGCACTCCTGCTCCTGTTCATACGGGGGAGTCCTCCAAAGCTCCAGAGTTGGCCCTTGGGCGTGCTTCTTTTGGCACGGTCCACTCCGACGCTGTGCTCTCCTCCCAGCTGGACCGCCACGCCCAAGCTCATAGCGCCCAAATATCCGGCATTGCCGCCAAGGTTGATGCTCTTGGCGCCCAACTCCTCTCCGCCCTCACCGACTCCTCTACTTCCATGGAACAGAAAATGGACCTAGTCGCCTTGTCCGTCCACTCCTTGTCTACCTCCTTCGCGGACCTGGCGCACACAATGGCTCGCCCTCCCGTTGCTCCCCGGTGATCTGCCAAACCGGGGGAGAGAGTGTCATCTGATCATTCTGCTCCTCCTGCATCACATTCCTCCACTCGTGCTGAGAAGCGACCTGCCTCTTCATTGCTTCAGGGAGTTCAAATCCCCAAACGTAGCCGCTTCTCTCAGCCAAGCTCCTCGAGTGTAGCTCTTCCTCCATCCTCTGTATCCGCAGCTGACACCTTCCTCCCATCATATGCGGCGTGTGACCATTTTGATGCGGACGGAAGCGTGCGTAAGGCAATGATCTCCTATGCTGCATCTACTGCTGAGAGAAGATGTCTCTTTGACCTGTACCCCTTCTCCCCGGACGACATTCAGACCCTTTGTTCGGAGAAAGGCCTCTTTACAACAGACGACATTGACAACTTCTCTAGGGCTGCTAAAATGGAGATGAGGCTGTTTCCATCTCTGTACAAGGACGGCCACTTGTTTGAAGTTCTGCCATGCTGGAATGAGGGCTATCTTCCCAGTGTAGATATCATTCAGTCCTTTATTGACGGAACTGCTAAGGATAGCAAGCCATGGAGAACTCTCTCAACTATCCTCATTCCGTACCAGATCATGTCGCTACATTTCATGATGGCTGTCTTCATGATTCAGTCCAAACAGATGATTCTGATTGATTCTCATCAGGTTGTAGAGCAGTATGTAAGAAAGAATCAATGGGAACCACTGTGTCTCAGGTTGACTGAAGCTGTGAAAAAAGCCAGATTATATGAAAAGTTGGGCATCACTCCTTTGAGTCCAACTGAGAAGCTGAAGGCGACATTCCGGAGCAAGAAGCAAGTGCCACAACAGCCAGATGGAGATAGCTGCGGGGCCTTTGTTTGTTACTTCATCAAGTCATTCTTAAGTGTGGACAAATCTTGGAGCCAACACACCACTTATTCAATGAAGCAGACAATGGAGCTTAGAGAGAAAGCAGCAACAATGATCTTCAAGTATAGTAAGCCTTATGTACCTTAATGAAAATCTTGTATAAAAGCTGAATTGTATTTTGTTGCTGATAAATGAAAATGGTTGTGATGTGTATTCTGTATGTTATCTTTTTGCGCTGCTTACCAGATCAGATTACAAATGGTTTGGGCATATCCATAATTGGGGGAGATTGTTGGATCAAGCCCAGAATTTGGATAATGCTGATAAAGCCCTATGTAATTTGATTTGAGATCTTTTGTGTTTTGTCGTTAATCATTGCAGAAGATATGTTATTAATCCGGAGATACACTCGTAAGAGCAAAGCTAAGGACAGGATACATAATCCTGATCTGGACGAGAGTGAGTGTCGTCAAACACTTGGTAAATAACCAAGTCCCCCATACATATGGAGTAAGGAAATACTAATGCGGAATAAGGACCCGAGTCTTTATTCGCACGGAGTAAGGAAACCAGATGCGGAGTAAGGAATCTGGACCACTCACTCATGCAGAGTAAGAATGTGCTAGTGCGGAGTAAGCTATCCGATCCTTTAAACTCGCACGGAGTAAGAAACTCGTACGGAGTAAGGAACTTACATGCAAAGTAAGGAAGCGCTGATACGGAATAAGCACTCCGACCTTCTCATTCACACGGAGTAAGGAAGCGCTGACACAGACTAAGGATTCAAGTACCAAATAGATACGGAGTAAGCAACCACTGACACGGAGTAAGGAAAATTACACCGGACCAAGAAGATGCTACTTCAACTTACCACATTTAAAGTTATCAGCTCGTGGTGTCCCGATGTAAGACAAACTTGTTGAGAACCTGAAAAATCTTACACGTGGATCACCCGGATATGTGGACACAACTTTAATTATACTTGGAAACTCACAAAGGCACTTATACTCTTCAAACCCAAGATCTTGATCTCTACAAACCACAGTAGTCAAGGCAGAGAGATTACCGAGGAATAGTTAGTGCTGAACGCATTCCGGAACTACAAGTTCCAAGGTTGTCTCTTAGGAATGTTTTTATAAATATTCATAATTGTACATTTAAAAAATATAGTGCGAGTGAGCCTGAATCTACCCTGTGTATGCACAAGAGTTCAAAGACATAATATAGGCTAGTGTGTGAATCCTTTTGTAAACAGAGTGTAAAAGAGTCTTGCTTCTATTTTGTTGTATTTATCTTTTGATAATAAAACAAAATACTTCCACTATCTGGTTATCTTCCGCAGTGATTCTATCACTTAACTAGATAAGTGTTGTGTCATAAGAGAATCAAAAGAGTCTCGATAAGAGCCTATTTACCCCCTTCTAGGCTCCAATGGACCATCATAAATACTAAAGATGTTTTTTTAGTGTTTTATAAATATGATGTTTTGGAGAACCCCCCCCCCCCACTTGCTTTCTGTTTTTTCACTACTGAATATCAAAAATAAATGCCTATTAAAATAAACATGATGTGTGTGCTTATGACATCTACAAATAGAAATTCACTCCTTTTTTTTTGCTCTTTTTTGTATATCTCACTTTTTAAGTTTTTCTTTGTTTACTATACTTTACATATTACAACATACAACATATATAACAACATAAAAAAGGAAAATACTAAGGATTACATCAAATTATATATAAAGAAACTAAACATGTAATAAATAAACAAATACAAATTAACTAAAAAGTGAACCGACTTTGGTTTGGATGGGACTTCAATATTGGCCTTTTGTTTAAGCTATCTTGTCCGCACTGATAGTCTCCTGATTGAAAATAGAATCATCAAATCTGGTAATGCAAATTTTAAAAATCAGAAGGGGTTTAATTTGGAGACTACAGTGGTATGTTAGAGTTGAGAGGAGATGAAAACGATTTTTTTTTTGGGTTTTGGGTAGAAAACGTGGGAGAGAGGGAGGATGTCTTTTTTTTTTTTTGTATTGATGGAGAGAGTGGAGAGAGTGGGACAAAGTATTTGGAGAATGGCATAAAGTCGTATGGGCTTAATTTGGGCGTTTTTTTTTCTCTTTTTTTTTTATGAGGGGAAAGACCCCTTTTAAATGCCTTTGGATGTAGCTTCCTGATTACAGCATTTATTGTTGATTTAATCATGCCAACTTTTTTATTGCTAGATTCCATCTTATGTCGAGTGGGATGACGACCTGTGATTGTCCTTTTTGTTTTTATATGAGCATATATGATCGACAGGCGTTGAAAAGCATCTACCCAGCTAATCCCATGAGGCAACAGTGAGCGAGCCCATGGATAGGCCAAATCAGCGAAGGTTAAAGGTCAGTAGGGTCGAAGGTTAGTGGAGGCTTGGATCCGGATCAATGGAAGGCTCGGATCAGTATCTTTAGAAGCTTATTCCTGTCATGCCCCGAATTTCGCAACACTGAGAAACCGGTTAGTGATGCCCCATGCCTCGCACCCAAGAGGACAAGGGGTTGGTGAATAGTCACCTAATGGGGCTCCCTCAAGGGTGCTGCCCCAAACCTACTACAACCTCATACATGACATGCACAACCATACAATAACCACTTCATGTAATAAAACTGTATCACATAATAAACTGGGTCACTAGCCCCAAAACACAGTGTCTCAATTAAATACACCAATCTCAAGGAAATACATGAGTCTTAGTCTCATCAATTACAATGTCTCAAATAAAATAACAAATTGTTGTTCCCATGATCTTTGGTAGTCATTGTTGTCAATAAAATGCAGAAGCGGGAAGACATAGGGTCGAAGATCTGTACTGGGTTGGATAACTTCGTAGAGTGAGCTCGTAGAGGGAGTCTAACCATGTACTTATAGGGTCGAAGCTAAGGGTCAAAGACTCAAAGATCCAGACTCGAAGATCTGCAAAGTCAAAGATCAGATGACTCGAAGATTTGCAGGGTCGAAGATCATAAGACTACCAGGCTCAAAGCATCACCAAAGGAACACAGGGTCGCAGACTTGTAGATCCACATGGTCGAAGATTCGAAGACTCAAGGTGTAATCAGGTGAAGAGCAACGTCTCGGAGACTCGAAGACTTTCAGGCCCGAAGACCCGTTGGGTGTAGAGTGGCAACATTGTAGAGTCGAAGCCCGTAGGGTTGAAGCTCGCAGGGTCGAAGATTGAGAGACCTGTGATGTGAACAGATGATTAGCCAAGGTAGAATGAGGTTGTCGCTAGCTGGAAGATATGGAGACTCAAAGACTCATAGAGTGAAAGTCAGTTGATTACTTGTTCTAACCTAGATTCGAAGTCGAAGAGCAGAAGAATTGGAAGATCAATTCAAAGATCCAAGGATCGAAGATCCAAACTCGAAGATTCGAAGGTGAAGACTCGGAGGTAGTAGCATGTGTACCTAGAGAGGTAACAACGAAGCTACAAGGCATTTCATCTTCGAGATTGTGGCTAGTCGAAGGAGCGAAATGCACTGAAGGCTGCTGTTTAAGTAAGTTATTGCTTAGACAACGTTTCCTTTAGCACGCTAAGGACTGAAAAACACGTGGACGTATCTAAGACTGGGTTAACATGGTTCAATGATGGAGATCAAAAGATGGTACATCCCTAACCCTAACAGAAAGGTTTTGTACTTCGGAAAAAAGGGTTGTCAGAACTTTAAGAGAACACAAGAAAGGTATCTTGTGCAATAGAAAAGATGACGCAGAGTAGTTTGTACAGAATACATAGAGAGAGGAAGATTGTAAGCGAGATAACAGTGAGTTAATCTATCTTCATTCCCCATACATTTACGAACAGATTGTGAGTTTAGCAAAGGAGTGGTAGAAGGTTAAGCAGTGCAAACAACTGAACACGCAGGAGCAGATTGCGCTAGATAGTTCTTTACAGTGAGTGAGTACTAGAGTAATACTGTTTTTATATTTGCATTTAAGAGCAAAGAGAGTTGATCCTATTATAACAAGAGCTAGACTCTATTGTATTAAACGCATATAGTGGATTGGACTCGGTGTAGGTACACCCTCATCACCGTGGAGTAGATCACGTTGATCGAACCACGTAAACCGTGTATCTTTATTTTTTACTTCCCATACATACCAGTTATTAAGCTGATCTTGCATAAGACACTAATATACCACCCAAATAAGAACCTCATCTGCAGAATACCTCTAAGTATCATACTACTCTTAAAAATAAAAAGAAATAGTTTTAAGTATATAGATTCACCCCCCTCTCTGTATACAAACCTGTATACCCAGACGATCTTGCTTGGATCTTGGGAATATCACAAATCAAACACACATGCTTCCACAGCGGTGAAATCTTATAACGCCTATTAGGTCCTGTAGAAAAAGACATTAAAGGTGGGTGAGCAAACTATAGTTCAGTAGGAGTTATGCCTCCCTGGACCAACCCAACATCTCCTCTATAATATGCACAGTGTGAATAAGTGCTATGTAGTATAATTAAAATAATAATAAACAACACACGTGGTCCCCCTAATGGAACCTCAATACTTAGTCCACTCTTGGACCGTCCCCTCAATGGGACCTTAATAACTCATATCCATCCCATGGACTGTTCCCTCAGTGGAACCACAATAACTCATGTCTATCCCATGAACAGTTCTCTCAATGGAACATCAATACCCCATGTCCATCCTATTGGTCCCGGGAAACCTAGAGGGGGGGGGGGTGAATAAGCTCTTTTTATATTTTTTTTCTCTCTTTTGGCACAACACTTAATCTGGTTAAAGATAAAATCAATACGAAAGAGAACTAGATAGTGGAAGTAATTTCTATTGTTATCACAAGATAATTACAACAAATTGTAGCAGACTAAAGCTAAGAACAAGCTTTTGGATCTATTAAATGAGTATCTCACTTTTGTTTACAGTAGCACTCTGTTTTACAATAACACACACACTAGCCAAAATGAAATCCTCTAAGCTCTTTCACGTGTACGCACACTTCTGAAAATATACAAGAATTAGTATATATAGACATCCCTAGGAAACATTCTTGAAATAGGATTTTTCGAGCAGTGTGTAGCATTGAAGACTTCTCAGAAAATATGTCTGTTATAACTGCTGCAGATGTGGAGCTCAAATATAAGCGCATTGAATTGCTTTGCATGATTCCAATTGCATTAATAGTTTTATCCACGCCTTCGGGTGATCTTTCTTACATCGGGACACAGTGAGCTGATGACTTTAAATGTGGAGCTGATTAGTAGGAGTAGTGTCGTCTTACTCCGTGTTAATGAAGCTCGGATCCTTACTCCGTGTCAGTGGTTACTTATTCCGTGTCAATTTGATACTTGAATCCTTATTTTGTGTCAGCGCTTCCTTACTCCGTGTGCACAAAAGATTCGGAAGGCTTACTCCGTGTCAGCGCTTCCTTACTCCATACGAGTATGAGGTTCGAATGGCTTACTCCGTGTCAGCACATCCTTACTCCGCTTGAGTAAAGGTTCGAATTTATTACTCCGCTTCTCTTTTCCTTACCCCATGCAAACAAAAGACTCGAGTCCTTATTCCGCACAAGTCCTTCCTTACTCCGCGTGAGTGAAATACTCAGATTCCTTACTCCGTGTCTTCTTGTTCTTAGTCCGCGTGAGTGAAAGACTTAGCTCTTTATTCCACATATTTCTCTCTTACTCCACGCAAGTTATAGACTAGTAGACTAGGATTCTTAGTCCGTTTAAGCGTAAGACCCAGATTCCTTAGTCCATATCTTTAAGTGCTTAGTCCGCGCTAATTATCCTTACTCCGTATCTTGTAATGACTTGGTTATTTATCAAGTCGATTGACAGCACTCACGTTGGTCCGGATCAGGATTATGTATCCTGTCCTTAACTTTGTACTCACGAGTGAAGATTCAGATTAACACTTGTCTTTTGCAACATGTTAGAAATTACATTGAAAGATCTCAAACCAAATTACATAGGGTTTTATCAGCATCATCCAAATTCTGGGTTCGATCCAATAATCTCCCCTAATATGGAGATGCCAAAACCCTTTATAATCTGATTTGGTTAATCTGGGTTGCAAAGCAAAAAATAAATATACAGAGATAAAGATAATTGCTCCATTCATTAATTTATAGCAGCAAGTACATAGTTTTAGCCTCAGTACATAGAATAGACAATATGGAACATAAGGCTTACTATACTTAAAAATCATTGCTGCTATTATGTCACGCCCCGGATTTCCAACCCGAGGAAACCGGTACATGACTCCCCTTTTGCCCACACGGGGGGCAAAGGGGTTAGGATACAAACCCCGAACATAACATTTTAAAACATCCACAACACATTCAAGAAAGTAATATTCATTTAAGCAATTCACAATCCAAACCAGTCTTTATTACAACAAAATCCTCTTTTCCATCCATCCCCACTGGGGTTACAACAATTCCCACAAAATAACATAAATAAAAGACAGTAAGGTAAATAAGGTCTTCCACCTTGGGGTCCCACCTAATGCTTGTATGTTCCTGAAAGAAAACACAACATAGAGGGAGGGGTGAGCAACCACAGCTCAGTAGGGATCATGTCTCCCCAACCCATCCCATGCTCCTAGCGTCTACATGAGGGTGTGTACAGGTGTAGTGTAGTGACAATAAGATATAAATAGGTTGTATTCCACAATCACACGACATACACATATCCACAGCCATACAGGCTTAGCCATATAGGCTAACATATCCACAACCACTCAGGCTTAGCCACAAAGGCTAACATATCCACAGCCACTCGGGCTTAGCCACATGGGCTAACATATCCACAGCCATATATGCTTAGCCACACGGGCTAACATATCCACAACCACTCAGGCTTAGCCACACGGGCTAACATATCCACGGCCACTCAGGCTTAGCCACACGGGCTAACATATCCACAGCCATATAGGCTTAGCTACACAGGCTAACAGTTCCTGTCCCGGGCTTCCACAGCCACCGGGTTCCACAAACACAGCATACAAGGTCACATAGGAATTAAACCAAACACGTAGCATACACACTTTCACAGGCATAATACCAAACACTTAGTTCGCACAGCCAATCAGGCATAAAATCAAACATCTGGCATGCAGAGTCTCACAGGTATTTTACCCAACACTTAACATGCATACATTCACAAACCCACAAACCCAGCCACACAGGCATATTATCAAACACCTACTAGGCATATTCACACAGACATATTCACACAGGCATTTTATCGAACACTTAATATGCACTCACCATCCAACACCAGAAAACATCAAAAACCGCCATTGAAGGCCAACATCCATATAGGAAATCACACCTATATGGATTTACATATAATATATATCCCGATTACAAATCGCCTACCACAAGGCCATAACCCTGGGATAGGTACAAGGAGAACAGAACCCCTACCTTAAGGCAAATCCTCCTTGCTCCTGCGCTAGACGCCGTCCTCCCCACGCAAGATGCTCCGGCAGCAACCAGCAGCTCCCCTTCCTTCCCTCTCTCTAGCTCTGTCTCTGTCTCTCTCTCTCTCTCTACGACGGCTGCAGCAGCTGAAGAGAACCTTAAACCTAAAACAAGGAGTCTTCACCTCCTTATATAGACAATACAACACCAAAACAACGTAGTTTTGATTAAGTGAATTCCAGCATCAAAACGACGTAGTTTTGATAGAACAAGCTATGACCTTCCCACATCTATACACACCAAAATACTCACTATTTGAACTTGGTCCTTTAGAAAGAAATCATCAGCAAAACAAAAGGAAGACAATCATGCAAAAATATACCTGCACGCCAATTTGAACGCCAATTCCCCAATTGGCGTGCAGCTCCAAATGCACTCAAACTTCACCCCAAACCTCTTTGCATCTTGTAGAGGCCTGAGAAGCAAAAATATGCTTGCACGTGAAATGGGTGAATTCACGTGCAGCTCCAAATGCTCTAAAATTTTTGTGGTAGGTAGAGGACCTCATTCTAAGCAACTTTTGTTCTTGCACGCCAATTGTTTGAGGCCATCTACTATATCAATAGTGAGCTCCAAAATCTGCCAAAACAGCTTAAAACCGCATGTATTTGCAAATAGCATCTTCCAAGGGCATAAATTATAATGACCCGTGTGTAACCCGTGTGTAAGAAGTTAACCACAAACACCTTGGATGTTGGTGCACAAGTTTGAGGTAAGAGATGAGCCCAAGAGGGGACTTTTGGGAGGTGTATGTGACAAGTGATAACGTACATTTATGCCCTAGGAAGATGCTATGCATATACATGCGGTTTTAAGCTGTTTTGGCAGATTTTGGAGCTCACTTTTGGTATAGTAGATGGCCTCAAACAATTGGCGTTGCTCACCCCTCCTACTGTGCTTGTTTTCCAGGGACTTACAGGCGTTAGGTGGATACACCAAGGTGGAAGACCTTATTTATTTTACTCTCTTCCATTTATGTTATTTTTATGGGAATTGATGTAACCCCAGTGGGGATGGATTGGAAAGAGGATTTTGTTATAATAAAGACTGGTTTGGATTGTGGATTGCTTTTATGAACATTACTTTCTTGAATGTGTTGTGGATGTTTAAAATGTTAAATTCGGGGTTTGCATCCTAACCCCTTTGCCCTCCGTGTGGGTACAAGGGGAGTCACGTACCAGTTTCCTCGGGTTGGAAATCCGAGGCGTGACATAAATGCACGTTATCACTTGTCACATGCACCTCCCAAAAGTCCCATCTTGGGCTCATTTCTTACCTCAAACTTGTGCACCAACATCCAAGGTGTTTGCGGTTAACTTCTTACACACGGGTCATTACATGTTAGCTCCCATAGCTGCATCATCTGCCCCTTAGTGTAGTTGAGCACGTTATTCCTGGACTTATCGAATCGGAAGAGAGCTTGTATGAAGTAGCAGACGAAGGCACCACAGCTCTCTCCATCGGGTTGTTGAGGAACTGTATCTTTGCCATGGATCACCGAAATCAGCTTTGCATTAGGAGCCAAGGGAGGTTGTCCAATAGACTCAAAGAGCTTGCTCTCTCTTACTGCAGCAGATAGATTTAGGAGCAAGGGTTCCAGTTGAGTCTTCCCCACTTGTCGATCAATAACTTGGTGAGAATCCAGGAGAAGAACCTTCCTTGAGCTGACCATGAACACTGCAAGCATGAAGTGCGGAGAGTTGACTTGGTACAAAATGAGAACAGAGTTAAGAGTGCTCCATGGTATGCTGTTCTCAGCAGTTTCATCAATGAAGGTTTGAATGTGGGAAACAGCCTGAATATAATCTTCAGACCAACATGGCAAGATATCAACAAGGTTTCCATCCTTGTAAAAAGAAGGAAACAACCTGGATTCCATCTTCGCTGCCAGAGCAAAGTTGTCGATGTCTTCAGTTATGTACAGTCCCTCCTTAACAAGTATATTGCTTATATCTTCTGTGCTTGAATGCGCATGTTATATATATGACTGGGTCGTGGATGCCAGCGGGTCTAGGGTTTAAGCGAGATGAACAATGAGCCGCTTGACAACTTATGTCATTAGACTTGATAGTTGAACGTCTCCGAATAATAAGATGACGAGGATCTCGTAAGAACCAAGCATTTATGACAGTTGTACGCCTACTTTCGGAAATTGGAAACAACTAATTGCCCGGCTCGTTAATGAATTATGATTATTCCTCCTCAAAAATACGCGATGTAAGATAATACATGGTTTACCGCAATTTGAGAATTCCAAGAGTCAGGAGGAAGGAATCCGACTATTATTTGGAGTATAGATAATCCGCATGAAGAATGAACCGGATGAGTGACAGACTTATTCCGTAGTAATAGGTGTTGAAGAAGAGAGAAGAAGATTCCTTTGCTGTTTTGAAATCGATAAGATAGGAGGTAACATAACACCTCAGATATGAGGTATTAAACAAGACATATCGTTTAAGTACAAAGAGAATCTGAACCTGTAGCTTCATAAAAGTAGACTAAAGAGAGCAGAAGTCTCAACAGGTTGGAATTAGTACGGATATGAGATAAATAATATGAGAAAACTCAGCATAAACCGAACTAAAGAAAAATAGAACTTATGCATAAGAAATGATAGTGATAGACACATACATACGAGTTAATGATCAATTTGCTGAAATCAATACACATGACAGATAATAAACACACAAGTTCAATTAGTCAATATAGCAAATATTTCATATCGAGATAGATAGCAGAGATGAACTAACGCTATATGAATTTATCTAACTTAAGATTCATGAGTGAGAGTGAATAAGAAGGCACATGATGTATGATTAATCAATTGATATTCATGCCTAAGATACAAGGTTGAAGAAGAAACCATTCCAGACATTCCACAATTCTGATTCAACAATACAGGTCTAATCAGACCCAAGAGTGAGAGTTTGTAGGGAGGAGTGTTTGAGACATATCAGGGGGGTATTACTTAAGGAATAAATGAAGCATTTTCTCCCCCTTAGATCATGCGATCCTCTCAATAGGAACTCCCCCTCAGATAGACAGCCAAGAAAGAGGTCATGAGACATATCAGGGGGGTGTTACTTAGTTAAAAAATGAAGCATTTTCTCCCCCTTAGATCATGCGATCCTCTCGATAGACTTTTCTTGTAAAAGGATTTTAGATCATGAGAAAGTGCTATCTATTCAAGATAAAACTCCACTCTAGGTGATGAGCAGACTGCATGTAATGACCCGTGTGTAACCCGTGTGTAAGAAGTTAACCACAAACACCTTGGATGTTGGTGCACAAGTTTGAGGTAAGAGATGAGCCCAAGAGGGGACTTTTGGGAGGTGCATGTAACAAGTGATAACGTACCTTTATGCCCTAGGAAGATGCTATGCGTATACAGGCGGTTTTAAGCTATTTTGGCTGATCTTGGAGCTCACTTTTGATAGGGTAGATGGCCTCAAACAATTGGCATGCAAGAACAAAAGTTTCTTAGAATGAGGTCCTCTACCTACCACAGAAATTTTAGAGCATTTGGAGCTGCACGTGAATTCACCCATTTCACGTGCAAGCATATTTTTGCTTCCTAGACCTCTACAAGATGCAAGGAGGCTTGGGGTGAAGTTTGAGTGCATTTGGAGCTGCACGCCAATTGGGGAATTGGCGTTCAAATTGGCGTGCAGGCATGTTTTTGCATGGTTACCTTGGTTTTGTCATTCTAATCATCTTTTCCCAAAGGACCATGTTGGAATTGTGAATATTTTGGTGTGTATGGATGTGGGAAGGTCATAGCTTGTTCCATCAAAACTACATCGTTTTGATGCTGGGATTCACTTAATCAAAACTACGTCGTTTTGATGTTGTGTTGTCTATATAAGGAGGAGAAGCCCCTCTGTTTTAGGGTTAGGGTTTGTTGCTCTACCAGCCGTCGCGAGAGAGAGAGAGAGAGAGAGAGAGAGAGAGAGAGAGAGAGAGAGAGAGAGAGAGAGAGAGGGAAGGAGAGCTTCTGGTGGCTGCCGGAGCGTCTTGCGTGGGTGGTCGGAGTCTTGCGTGGAAGCGGGAGCAGGAGAACATACAAGGTAGGGGTTCTGTTCTTCCTAAATCCTCCTCTGTCCTAGGGTTCTAAGGCTGATTATGGAGTTATACCTGTTTATATATATATATATGTAATCCATATAGGTGTGATCTCCTATATGGATGTTGGCCTTCAATGGCAGTTTTTGATGTATTCTGGTTTTGGATGGTGTGCATATTAAGTGTTCGATAAAATGCCTGTGTGGATATGTCTGTGTGAATATGCCTAGTATGTGTTTGATAATATGCCTGTGTGGCTGAGTTTGTGGGTTTGTGTATGTATGCATCTTAAGCGTTTGGTAAAATACCTGTGAGACTCTGCATGTCAAGTGTTTGATTTTATGCCTGATGGGTCTGTGCGAACTAAGTGTTTGGTTTATGCCTGTGTGACCTTGTATGCTGTGGTTGTGGAACCCGGTGGCTGTGGAAGCCCGGGACTGGAACTGTTAGCCCGTGTGGCTAAGCCTATATGGCCGTGGATATGTTAGCCCGTGTGGCTAAGCCTATATGGCCGTGGATATGTTAGCCCGTGTGGCTAAGCCTATATGGTCGTGGATATGTTAGCCCGTGTGGCTAAGCCTGAGAGGCTGTGGATATGTTAGCCCGTGTGGCTAAGGCTAAGTGGCTGTGGATATGTTAGCCTATATGGCTAAGCCTGTATGGCTGTGGATATGTGTGCCATGTGAATGTGGAATACAACTTGTTTACATTTTATTGTCACTACACTGCACCTGTACACACTCATGTAGATGCTAGGAGCATGGGATGGGTTGGGGAGACATGATCCCTACTGAGCTGTGGTTGCTCACCCCTCCCTCTATGTTGTGTTTTCTTTCAGGAACATACAGACGTTAGGAGGGACCCCAAGGTGGAAGACCTTATTTACTTTACTGTCTACCATTTATGTTACTTTTATGGGAATTGATGTAACCCCAGGGGGGATGGATTGAAAAGAGGATTTTGTTGTAATAAAGACTGGTTTGGATTGTGGATTGCTTTTATGAACTTTACTTTCTTGAATGTGTTGTGGATGTTTAAAATGTTATATTCGAGGTTTGCAACCTAACCCCTTTGCCCTCCGTGTGGGTACAAGGGGAGTCACGTACCGGTTTCCTCGGGTTGGAAATCCGGGGCGTGATAATATGGTATCAGAGCATGGTCTAGTTGGCCTAGGGTAGTGGGTGGACCTGGTTAGCCTAAGTCCTTTGGAGGAGCCTGGGGGGACATGCCTGATCAACATGGTCCTCTTTGAGCCTCCAAGGTGTACTTAGGGTAGTCCAGTCTTGTGGTAGGATTTGCATGCATTGGCATTAGGGCACTAGCTGCATTTGCTGTGAATGTGTGCTAAACTGTGGATAAAATAAAATGATTAAGTGAAATGTGCAACTCTGATTTGTTTGGTAATGAATATTGAACTGTGAAATGTGATTGATACGATGTATATGTGTAATGTCATGTGATAGTGGAATTGATCAGTGGGGTAGAGGTAGTGACGCGATAGATTATAAATTTGTTTTGACGTTGTGCTTCTTACTTCGTGTAGTAAGAATGCCGCCGAGGAGAGTGACACGTGCGTCCGGGGCAGTGGCTGATGAGTCATCTGCCCATGAGGGTCCGGGTGCGGGACCGTCCATTAGAGGGCATGCGTTGTTGCTGGCACAGCTACGAGAAGGCATCCGGCTGGAGGTACGAGAGCTACGGGAGGGACTCCGGCAGGAGGTTCGGGAGGAGGTGCGCCGTGAGATGGCAGCACAGCAGGTGGTACCACCACCACCACCACCACTAGTAGGAGAGCTGCCTCGTGAGCGTGAGAGTTCGCTGGGTGGTGTACCGACTCGTGCAAAGGATGACGTGGTGACACGGTTTCGAAAGGAACAACCTCCGTGATTCAAGGGGGAAGGTGATCCTGTGGTAGTTGAGCAGTGGTTGAGGCAGATCGAGCATGTGTTCTTCTTTCTCCTGCCCCGGGAAGAGGATAAGGTGCGACTGGTAATTCGGCAGCTGGAGGGGGATGCTTTGGAGTGGTGGATGAGTGTCGCGGGAAGCCGTGTGGTGCAACTCATGCTTTGGGAGGAGTTCTTGCAACTCTTCCATGATGAGTTCTTCCCGGAATTAGTGAGATGGCAGAAGAGGGAAGAATTCGGCAGCTTGAAGCAGGGATCCAGGACGGTACCTGAGTATGAGCGGGAGTTCCGAAGCTTGAGTAGGTTTGCTCCTGAGACTGTGGCAAGGGAGGACCTGAAGGCCCACAAGTTCACCTTGGGCCTTAGGCCAGCCCTTAGGCAGAGGGTGGCAATTCTACGCTTGAGGACCTATACCGAGGTTGTGGAGACGGCCCGTATAGCCGAGAGAGAGCTGTTGGTGATCATGTGTTTCTTCGTGTTTCTCCACGTCGTGGACATCGACGGTTTGGGCGAGGTTCCAAGCTATCTCCGCGGTTTATTGGTCCTTTTGAGATTCTGGATCGTGTGGGGCCCATGGCCTACCGGTTAGCGTTACCACCGCGGCTGAGTCGAGTGCACAACGTGTTTCACGTGTCCCAGTTGCGGAAGTATCACCCTGACCCCACCCATGTGATCAATTGGGGAACCTTAGACATTGAGGATGACGTGTCCGTTGTTGAGGTCCCTATCCGTATCCTAGATCGGCGAGAGAAGCTTTTGCGTGGTCGTGCTATTCCTTTGGTTCGTGTGCTGTGGTAGCACCGTGGCATTGAGGAGGAGACATGGGAACATGAGTCCATGATGCGTGAGCAGCACCCAGAATTGTTCGAGGACGAACAATCTTAAGCGTGGGAGGTGGCTGTTGGCCAAGGGATAGTGATGTGTTTTCTTGTATTAGTTGTGTATGATTTGGTGTATTTGTTTTGTCTTTTAGACATGTGTTCATATTTGTGATGTGTTTTGAGATGTGTATTTGTGACATGTGGATATGTGTTATATGCATTATTGTGATGCATGTGGTTATGGATTATGGTGGTACCTTGTTATATGCTGTGCGCGGTGTATGACCCATTTGGGTGTTGTGGCTCGCCGTGTGGCAAATGGGTAGCTTGTGTTTGTTTTCCTCGTATGTCATTTCTTTTCGAGGACGAAAAGTCTTAAGGGGGAGAGGATGTAATGACCCGTGTGTAACCCGTGTGTAAGAAGTTAACCACAAACACCTTGGATGTTGGTACACAAGTTTGAGGTAAGAGATGAGCCCAAGAGGGGACTTTTGGGAGGTGCATGTGACAAGTGATAACGTACCTTTATGCCCTAGGAAGATGCTATGCGTATACAGGCGGTTTTAAGCTGTTTTGGCTGATCTTGGAGCTCACTTTTGATAGGGTAGATGGCCTCAAACAATTGGCGTGCAAGAACAAAAGTTTCTTAGAATGAGGTCCTCTACCTACCACAGAAATTTCAGAGCATTTGGAGCTGCATGTGAATTCACCCATTTCACGTGCAAGCATATTTTTGCTTCCTAGACCTCTACAAGATGCAAGGAGGCTTGGGGTGAAGTTTGAGTGCATTTGGAGCTGCACGCCAATTGGGGAATTGGCGTTCAAATTGGCGTGCAAGCATGTTTTTGCATGGTTACCTTGGTTTTGTCATTCTAATCATCTTTTCCCAAAGGACCATGTTGGAATTGTGAATATTTTGGTGTGTATGGATGTGGGAAGGTCATAGCTTGTTCCATCAAAACTACGTCGTTTTGATGCTGGGATTCACTTAATCAAAACTACGTCGTTTTGATGTTGTGTTGTTTATATAAGGAGGAGAAGCCCCTCTGTTTTAGGGTTAGGGTTTGTTGCTCCACCAGCCGTCGCAGAGAGAGAGAGAGAGAGAGGGAGAGAGAGAGAGAGAGAGAGAGAGAGAGAGAGAGAGGGAAGGAGAGCTTCTGGTGGCTGCCGGAGCGTCTTGCGTGGGTGGTCGGAGTCTTGCGTGGAAGCGGGAGCAGGAGAACATACAAGGTAGGGGTTCTGTTCTTCCTAAATCCTCCTCTGTCCTAGGGTTCTAGGGCTGATTATGGAGTTATACCTATTTATATATATATGTAATCCATATAGGTGTGATCTCCTATATGGATGTTGGCCTTCAATGGCAGTTTTTGATGTATTCTGGTGTTGGATGGTGTGCATATTAAGTGTTCGATAAAATGCCTGTGTGGATATGTCTGTGTGAATATGCCTAGTATGTGTTTGATAATATGCCTGTGTGGCTGAGTTTGTGGGTTTGTGTATGTATGCATGTTAAGCGTTTGGTAAAATACCTGTGAGACTCTGCATGTCAAGTGTTTGATTTTATGCCTGATGGGCTGTGCGAACTAAGTGTTTGGTTTATGCCTGTGTGACCTTGTATGCTGTGGTTGTGGAACCCGGTGGCTGTGGAAGCCCGGGACTGGAACTGTTAGCCCGTGTGGCTAAGCCTATATGGCCGTGGATATGTTAGCCCGTGTGGCTAAGCCTATATGGCTGTGGATATGTTAGCCCGTGTGGTTAAGCCTATATGGCCGTGGATATGTTAGCCCGTGTGGCTAAGCCTGAGAGGCTGTGGATATGTTAGCCCGTGTGGCTAAGCCTGAGTGGCTGTGGATATGTTAGCCTATATGGCTAAGCCTGTATGGCTGTGGATATGTGTGCCATGTGAATGTGGAATACAACTTGTTTACATTTTATTGTCACTACACTGCACCTGTACACACTCATGTAGACGCTAGGAGCATGGGATGGGTTGGGGAGACATGATCCCTACTGAGCTGTGGTTGCTCACCCCTCCCTCTATGTTGTGTTTTCTTTCAGGAACATACAGGCGTTAGGAGGGACCCCAAGGTGGAAGACCTTATTTACTTTACTGTCTACCATTTATGTTATTTTTATGGGAATTGATGTAACCCCAGGGGGGATGGATTGAAAAGAGGATTTTGTTGTAATAAAGACTAGTTTGGATTGTGGATTGCTTTTATGAACTTTACTTTCTTGAATGTGTTGTGGATGTTTAAAATGTTATATTCGAGGTTTGCACCCTAACCCCTTTGCCCTCCATGTGGGTACAAGGGGAGTCACGTACCGGTTTCCTCGGGTTGGAAATCCGGGGCGTGACACTGCAACTGTGATTTTATCCATGAGGCATTCCGAGCAAACCTATTTCACATCTTCAACAATGCATGATAGACATTTCATTCAATCATAGAAATCATAAGACGTGGTGAAAAATGAAGATGGAATCATGACATTGAAAAAAGATTTGATCCATATATCATTAATTATGTTGGCTTTACCTATTTCAGTCTGGAATAGCAAGCATGCTCCCAATATGAATTATGAGAAAATCATCAGAAATAGGATGCATGACTTAAAAAATGAATATGATCAGCATGAAGTACAATAAGTTTCTTTCACTATTCATGAACCAAGATGCATGTTCTAAAAAATATGTTGTTAGAGAATTAAAGTTAGAGACTATGCAGAAAGATCAAGCATATCTAACTTGAGGAGCAGTTTAGAGAATCTTGCGCCGGGTAGGTGCTTTGTGAGTATGTTTGCAAGTTGATCATCCGTAGCAACATGTGCGAGAGATATGTGCTTTTTGAGAACATAGTCTCGAATGAAGTGATACCTAACCTCAATGTGCTTTGTCTTCGGGTGTGTGACTGGATTGTTGTTGATTCCAATAGCACTGATATTGTCACAATAGAGTGGAATATACGTCATGTTGAAACCATAGTCTGTAAGTTAACTTTGCATCCATAAGAGTTGCACGCAGCAACTCCCGACAGCTATATATTCCGTTTCAGCAATAGAGGTTGATACGGAATTTTGCTTCTTACTGAACCAGCAGATAAGTCTGTTTCCAAGAAACTGGTACGTAGCACTATTGCTCTTCTTGTCTATGTAACACCCGTCAAAATTAGCATCTGAATATCTAGATAAAGAGAAATTGGACTTCTTTGGATACCAGAGTCCCAAATTCACTGTCCCTTTGAGGTACTAAAATATTTGTTTGACATGAAGCATGTGTGACTCTTTAGGATCCCGCCAGATATCTTGCACATATGCAAGTTGCGAACATGATATCTGGACGACTCACTGTAAGGTACAGCAATGATCCTATCATACCTCTGTATTCAGTCTCATTTACTAATTTTCCGCTTGGATAAGGATCTAACTTAGCACTGACTGGCATAGGAGTTTTCATGGGAGATGAATCTTTCATACCAAACTTCTTGAGTAAGTCCCTTATGTACTTAGCCTGGTTGATGAAGATTCCTTCCTTTATTTGTATGACTTTTATTCCAAGGAAGTAGGATAGTTCTCCCATTATGCTCATTTCAAACTTACCAGTCATCAGCTTTGCAAACTCTTTACATAGTTTCAGATTTGATGATCCGAAAATGATATCATCCACATATATTTGCACGATTAGGGAATGTCGCTTCTCTTTCCATGGGAATAATGTGGTGTCAATCTTCCCTTTTCTAAAGTCGTGTTCGAGCAAGAATTCTGATAGTGTGTCGTACCAGGTCCTTGGAGGTTGCTTCAATCCGTACAAGGCTTTTCGTAGCTTGTACACCATATGTTCAGCTTTGTGTTCAATGAATCCGGGAGGTTGTTCAATATAAACCTCCTCTTAAAGATCTCCATTCAGAAAAACACTCTTGATGTCCATTTGATAAACTTTGAAGTTCTCATATGATGCATATGCCAGGAACATTCTGATTGCCTCAAGTCTAGCCACTGAGCAAAGGTCTCGTTGTAGTTAATGCCTTCTTCTTGATCCGCGCTTTGTTCTGGATTATTATTCCATCCGTATCAAGTTTGTTCTGGAATACCCATTTGACACCAATGACTTGTTGCAACTTTGGCCTTGGTACAAGGGTCCACACGTTGTTCCTCTTGAACTGATTTAGCTCTTCTTGCATAGTGTCTATCCAGTTTGAATCTCGAAGGGCTTCATCCACCACCTTTGGCTCTACTTATGACAAAAAGCATGAATACAAGCAGATATTTGAGGTGGTTGCTGTAGTTTTTACTCCAGTAGTTGGATCACCAAACACTTGATCAGATGGGTGGCTTCAAGTCCACCTGAAGTTCTGCGCTTATGGTGGTGAAAGCAACAATTTGGAGATAGACCTGTTGGTAACCAAGCTGTCATCCATGCCTTGTATTGACAGTGGGGAGGATGTCCCAGAATGTTCTTTCCGGGCCTTTGAAGTAGTCAATGTTACCTATGTGATAAGGCCCAGTTTATATCAAAGGATAGGAGTTCAATTATCCAAAGTTACCAAGATGATTGCATATACGATGCTTAGGCAAGGACACAAGCCAGGACTCGGGCTCGGGGCATCTTCTTAGGGCATGAAAGACCCGTTACGCATTCGGGGCATGACAGAATGATTTGGGCTAGGCTACAAACCCACTAAAGCAAACCGGCAGAAGGAAGCCTCTAGGAAGAGGGAAGTCAGAATTGCAGAAGCGACCTATCCAAGAGGAGCAGATGACATTTCCACCCTTAGAAAATACATTCTATAGTGGAGGGTTCACTTATCAAGAGAATGCTGCAGTCATTGCTGCTGTGGAGAGCGAGGAACCAGAAGCGGGCCAGACGGTGTTCAGGCAGGAAGGAGCTCCAGGATAGCCTCTCAACAATTGGACTAGCACATGTCTCCCCATGATGTAATCCTTGGGGGAATCCTATTTGGATATTTGTTTGCTTTCACTTTTATGCCTCTTTCAGTGTTTAAAAAAAACAGTTTGTCTCTTTAAGATATTTCGCTTTTAATAAAGTGTATGTTTTCCAAAAACGGTGCATTGCATCTCATTATCATATGCATATCATATTTTGCTATCAACTTATTGATCTTTTTACAAATAGGTACCGTGAATTCAACGAGGGTGTGCCAAGCAATAATGAGGCGGGATGCCCAAAGTTTGACCAAAGTCTAGATTGGGAGAAGTCAGTGCATGAGACAAGTGAGGCTGACTTGGAAGATGAGGTCGATTTACCTGAGGATATCCTCCGACTGTTGGAAAGGGAAGACCAGCTCAATACCCCAAGTGAGGACCCTATAGAAATAGTAAATGTGGGAATAGGCGCAGAATCGAGACGGCTCAAAGTGAGTTCTTCATTACTCGAGGAGATCAAGGGGCAGTTGATTGAATTGTTGACCAACTTTAAGGATGTGTTCGCTTGGTCTTATCAAGATATGCCAGGTCTGAATCCAGATATTGTGCAACATCAAATACCACTGAAGCCAGAATATCCATCGGTCCAGCAGAAGTTGCGAAGGATGAGACCCCAGATGATATTGAAGATCAAAGTGGAGATCGAGAAAGCAATGTGATGCTTGGTTTCCTCGGTGTTGCTCATTATCCGGAATGGGTGGCGAACATTGTGCTAGTGCCAAAAAAAGGGGGAAAAATCCGAGTATGCGTCGACTACCAAGATTTGAATAAGGCGAGCCCAAAAGATAACTTTCCACTCCCACATATTGATACTCTGGTGGACAACAAGGCGAAACACGCTTTGTTTTCATTTATGGATGGATTCTCGAGCTATAATCAAATCCAGATGGCCCCTGAGCACAAGGAGTGTACAACCTTCACGACATTACGGGGTACATTCTGTTATAATGTGATGGCATTCGGACTCAAGAATGCAGGAGCCACTTATCAAAGAGCGATGCTAACTTTGTTTCACGATATGATGCATAAGGAGGTGGAAGTGTATATGGATGACATGATAGCCAAATCAGCAAGTACGGAAAGTCATGTCGAGGTACTCCGTAAACTTTTCCAAAGGTTGCGAAAGTATTAACTCAAGTTGAATCCGGAGAAGTGTACTTTTGGTGCTACATCGGGTAAGTTATTGGGCTTCATAGTCAGTGAGAAGGGGATAGAGATTGACCCTGACAAGATTCGAGGTATCCAGGAGATGTCACCGCCAACCACTATTAGGGAAGTCGGAAGCTTCTTGGGGCATTTGAATTACATCGCTAGGTTCATTTCGTAGTTGATGGCCACATGTGAACCGTTATTTAAATCACTACGAAAAGACAATCCGGAAGTTTGGAATAAAGCATGTTAGGAGGCCTTTGACAAAATCAAGCAATACTTGATAAATCCACCAATCCTGGTTCCACCGGTACCTAACAAGTCACTTATCCTATATTTAACTGTCCAAGGCTCATCGATGGGTTCTATATTGGGGTAGCATGACACTTCAGGAAGGAAGGAGCAAGCAATTTATTACCCGAGCAAGAAGTTTACCCATGGCGAAGCAAAGTACACTCCATTGGAAAAGGCTTGTTGCGCTTTAGTTTGGACCGTCCGACGATTAAGGCAGTACACCCTCTATCATACGACATGGCTTATTGCGAAGCATGACCCGCTCAAATACTTATCGGAGAAACCATCAATTTCGGGGAGGATCGCCAAGTGGCAGTTGTTGTTATCCGAATATGATATTGTGTACATGCCTCAGAAAGCCAGAAAAGGAAGTGTTATAGCAGATTATCTAGTAGAAAGGGCCTTGGAAGACTACGATCCCATGAATGCTGGATTTCCCGATGAGCACATCCATATCATTGAAGAAGAGTCTGACTCGTGGATTATGTGGTTCGACGGTGCCTCCAGTCTACTGGGGCATGGTATTGGGGCCATCCTGATATCCCCAAAAGGTGAGCAGTTTCCCATGGCAGCCAAGTTGACATTCCCATGCACAAATAATGTAGCCGAGTATGAAGCTTGTTTGATGGGTCTTTGTTGGACCCTAATTTGTCCGGGTTGGACAACAGTTATCATATTCATTTTTCATCCTTGCTGCCTTAGTTTGTTGAAATTTTTGAAGGACGACGGATTGTGATTGTCGAGGCGCAAATGCCCAATTTTAAGACAATTATTCGAACGGCCTCCAAGTGCCAAAGAATCAGTCTTGGGCAATAAAAAATCCAATTCGAGGATCAACGCTATCGACCACGCTCAATTCTGAGGTCAAACGAAGAAGATATAGTCAAAACAGCGTTCGGGCCGCCATCGGGGGGCCAAAACGGTAATTGACCTTTCACACGGAGCTCTGGATCAAGTCACGAACCTCATAATCTCATCCTACTTGTCGTTCTGAGAATTTTGACATATATATCGTATATATTCACTCCCGGGGCTTTTTTGACGAAAATTAAAAATAAATATGTTTTGTGGTAATAGATAATCTCAGTACAGGCTTGCCATAAAAATGAGCTCGTTTTCAAATAAAATTGACACGGGGTCGCTCATCACGATGCCCCGAGTCCGAAAACAAATTTTTCAAAATGTTTTGAAGTCCGGTTCGTCCTACCGATCCCAAAAACCGAAAGACATCAGTTGAAAACCCAAAAACAATAATTTTCCGCTTTTCTTTTTCTTTTCCCGTTCACCTCAGGCCCGATGTCAACCTCTCATTGGCCGGAAGAAGATAAAACCAACTCAAATATGTAATAAAAACAAAATAAAAATAAAAAAATAAAAACCAAAAATCACAACACCACAAAAATCGGTTGACCTTATCTCTTCCCACCTAAGCACCTCGTCTGTTTCTTTTCTCTCTCTTCGCCCGATCGTCTTCTTCCTCCCTCTCTCCCATCTCACCTTGTCGTCTTCGCCAAGTTTGCGCAGCGAGCGCCGTGATCCCGGTGGACCACCTCGCGCCCACCGGACCACCGCGTCGCCCATCCCTCCAGCCAGCCAAACCAAACCATGGTCTCAACCATGGTTCACCTCCCCTCTCTCAAGCCAAACTCCGCTGGTGACCCGAGTTCAACGCCAGTTCAAGGCCACCGCTCCACCCTCCGCTCAAACCCTAGCCTCATCTACATAAGCCCCCAATCGATCACAGTCTCCTCTCTCTCGTTAGCTCCT
Source organism: Taxillus chinensis (assembly GCA_023512835.1). Classification (NCBI taxonomy): domain Eukaryota; kingdom Viridiplantae; phylum Streptophyta; class Magnoliopsida; order Santalales; family Loranthaceae; genus Taxillus; species Taxillus chinensis. Next base: position 49,113,122 of record CM042092.1, on the reverse strand, counting down.
TGGCTGAACAAAAAAAAACAAAAGGCGTCACTTTCTTCATCCTCTCTCGCCTCCCCCAAAACCAAAAAAACTTACCCAAAACCACCCTTCCCCTGGCCGGAATTCACCGCCGGCCATCGACCCTTCCTCATCGACCTCCATCTCCAAAGATTTCCTTTCCCACAACACCCAAACCAACACAAGGCCTTCTCCATCCTCCCCTTTTGCGCCGACCGAACACCCAATACCCAGAACCCAAAGCTCCCTCCACCACCTCTGTCATCATAGGCCACCCTTGTTCCGTCCCAGCGAAGTCGCCTCGCCACCCACGTCGCCATCGTGCCAACTGGTCGACATCAACGGCCCTTTTCTGTCACATCTCGCCCCAATGACTGCGCTGACACCCTTTCAACGACCCGCACCACAGCCTATTCATGGTGCCGCCACGTCGACTCGCCGACTCCAACAACTCTAGCCGGTGCCGATTGTTCCAAACCATCTTTTAGCCTCTCTAAAAGAGCTAGCTAATGTCGTTAAATCTCTCTTCAAGATAATAAATTCCCTAAGTTTGCACTAAAAGAATAGCAGCAAGCAAGGAGTCGAACCCACAGGGATTAGCCTAGTTTTCTAGTTCTTAAATCAAAACACCCAATTACTCTTGCCCTATAAAATGTCTTGGCAAAATGTTTTCTTTTTCTATAAGTAAAGATCTAATTTTTATTTGGTTTTCTGAATAAACAAAGAAAGCAAATTGATTTTAGGATTAAGATTCAAGGATTAAAGGTATCTAGGGTCACAACTTCACCTCCCTATGTTGTTTCTACTGATTTTAAGGTTCTTGAGATTATTTAATTGATAACATGCTATAACTAAGCCAAGGTACTGCAATTGGTCATTGCCAGCCCTTCTAAGTGCTGTCTGCATGAATGGTCATCATGACATCAACATGTAAAGCCTAATTATCATACCCATGATAGGATAATGGTCACACTAATCACAAATAAGTTATGAATCAAAGATCAGCCTCAGACTAAGGCTAAGAAAACCCAGGTGTACAGCCCAGATATTAAAAGATAAAAACAGATCCATAAAACATGCAATCTCAATTAAACAAACTCAAAATTCAATCAATCAGTTTGACAACATAGGGGGCTACATTGCTCCCCTAGGTAAAGGAAACTACTCACACATGATTACAAGCAAATACAAAGCAGAAAAGCTCAACATCTTCTTCTTATCCACGCGCACAGCAAAGCTTTAACCCAGGTTTCCAAAATCCGCGACGGCTGCGACGGCTGCTCTCCTAGGTTAGGAACAACCTCCAAAACATCTCTCTCTCTTTAAAAACGTGTAGAATGTGTAGCCTCCTCCACTTGGACATGTAGAACCTCTATTTATAGAGAATGGATGGGCCTTGATGTGTGTTATAAAGTGTACCCTAGCCCATCTATCAAAACGACGTAGTTTTGATAAATGACACTACAAACTTTAAAATCTCTCAATCCAAGCACAATATGGACAAGGCCCTTTAGGAAAGAATGATCAGCATAGAAAAACGACTGGATCGGTGCAAAAATATGGCTGCACGTCAATTTGAACGTCATATGCCCAATTGGCGTGCACCTCCAAATTAGCTGAAATTCTTCCTCAAGCTTCCTTGCATCTTGTAGAAGGCAGATAAGCAAACATATGCTTGCATGCCATTTCAGTCCAATTGGCGTTCACGTCTGATTGCTCTGAAACTTCTGTGGGAGATAGCGGATATCATGTTGAGAAATGTTTGTTCTGCACGCCAATTGGTTTGAGGCCATATACTTGGTCAAAAGTGATCTCCAAAACCTACCAAAACAGCTTAAAAACGCATGTATTCGCAAATAGCATCTTCCTAGGGGTTAGAACAGATATATGTGAAATATAATACAATAAGGCTCTAATCATGCTCTTAAACACCCTACATAAACACTAGAATAACGGCATAAAATGCACGTTATCAAATACACCACACTTGAACCATTGCTTGTCCTCAAGCAAAAACATACAAGTATGCAGAAATAAAATAAAAACTCAGTCAAACAGGAAGAAAAATAAAATATCAATCAAGGAGAGTCATGGTTTCCCAAGCATGCAACTCTATCATGATGAAATGGGCATTTTAAGCAACCGAAATGAGTCATAGCTTAGTTCATTCATGTCCATATCCCTAAGTCCAACAACCATGCAATTTCCTTACTGAAAATTCAGATATCGATGGCAGTCCATGCTAACACAACACCTAGTTTCCCTTTAAGTTCTCACAAAGGATAAAGCTGCCTCACTCAAATATAACTTTTCTATTTCTCTTTAATCTCAAGCCCCATACCTATCAATTAACAAAGGATGGTAAACTCTATCTCTACATCCGCCATCAGCTATTGATTAAGTACTTGTCAAGCAATCATGAGAGTTCCCTATTGTGCTCATCAAAGAAAACACACTCTCTATTCTACTTTATTTGTACTCACACGCTAGTCTAAACTCAATAAACTCACACTCTAGTCTAAACTCAATAAACTCACACTCTATTCTAATAACTGATAAAACAAAACCATGAGCTAAAGAATTGAGCTCAACACTCTCAAATAAATAAAACTCAGCCAATGTGGCTACAAATCTAAACAAATCTATTTTTTTTTACACTTCTTTTAAGTAATAACCTTACAAGGTTGCATTTTATGCTCTCCCTTGATGGATTATTCACTCTCTTTTTATTTATGCTCATTTTTTTTTGAAATAACAATACTTACAAACACATAGAAAGGTTGGATTTTTCTAATGCATACCCTTTTCACAATGTGCATCATTGCCTTTCTTTTACTTTCCAACACCACAAAATAAAGAAAAGGATGCATAGATAGTCAAAGTGACTTAGAGGCCTTGCACCCTAACTACACACCAAACACTGAGCACTAATAAGTAATCACATGCTTACTTAACTCCTACCATTAAATAACCAATGTTGAAAGCAGAGAAGAGTAAGCAAACTATTACCCATGCCCAAAAATGGCACTCAAGGGCTAAAAAGAAGCTTTTCTCATGTTTTCTTATTAGTTTCTTTGTCACTCAACTTTAAGGGTCACTAAGGTCTATCTTAACATGTTATGCTTAGCTAATATTCAAACTTCAGCTCCAAAAACATGGTGATATCATTCAAAAGATAAAGACATGATTAAACCAAATCAGAGCACATTTTAACTACTTTAACACCCTTATCACAACATGATACTAATGTGGCACAAAAAGTAAAATTTGTAGGCCAAAATTGCATACTTAATATCCATGTCTCCACATGCAAATCACTCAAGCAGGCAACTCAAACAATCATGCAAATTTTTTTTTTTTTTAAATGACTAACAAACAATTTTTTTCTTTAAAATGACTAACAAACAATCTAAGAACACACAACATAAAAGACAAGCAAGTGGCTCAAGTCACTCCCCAATACACCACACTTAAAATATGCTGTCCTCATGGCATGAAATAGGGAGTAGGAAAATACTTACCTCTCAGTTGGCAAGCTATAATAGTAGATAACATTGGCCACCATTCCACGTGCACGAGTAACAAAATCAGCTGAGGTTTCTCCGCGTATTTCCCAGCTTTTCCTCATTTGCAGAATAGCCATCATATAGTAGCAAACAAAAATTAAAGCAATAGTCTCTTCTGCACGTGATATTCTTGAAGCTTCGAGGAGGTCCAAAATCGGTATTTTGCCTTTTTATCCCTTCAGATGACAGCTAGCAATTGACGTGCAAGAAGTAAAGTGCTTTATGTGATGTTTTTCTACTGGATCAGTAAGTTGCAGAGGCAAAAGAGGTGCACGCCAATTGGTCAATTGGCGTGCAATATGGCGTTCAGGCCCAAATGAGCCCAAACTTTGCCGCTGAGTTGCTTTTGCAGTATGGATCAACTTCTATGCTTGCACGCCAATTCATTAGGCTTAAATTCAAGTACTTGTGGGCTTCACTTGTTTCCTGCTCCAAGACTTGTTCCTTAAAATAAACAAAATTGTCCAAGGCCTAATAATTTTGGCTTATCCTGCAAATGGTTAGTTAAGAAAGAAACAAAATCTATTGCACCAGGGTTAGCTTGCAAACAAAATTGTTGAATAAAAATAAGTAAAATAAAACATTGGGTTGCCTCCCAACCAGCGCTTTATTTAAAGTCTGTAGCTAGACTTTCAATTAAGATCATGAGGTGGTGAAAGAGAGGGAATCAACAATCTCCCTCTGAGTTGGATCAAAGTATGGTTTCAGTCTGTTGCCATTCACCCAAAATTTCTTGCCATCTACAGCTTAGAGCTCAAAGCTCCCATATGGCTTCTTATCAACTATCACAAAAGGTCCCATCCACTTTGACCTTAATTTTCCAGGAAATAGCCTTAACCTTGTGTTAAATAAGAGAACTTGCTGCCCCAAGGTTAAAGGTTCATTGGTTAATTGCCTATCATGCCATTTCTTGGTTCTTTCTTTATAAATTTTAGCACTTTCATAGGCATCCATCCTGAACTCATCTAATTCAATTAATTGAGTCATCCTAAGCTCTTTGGCCTCTTGTGGATCAAAATTTAACTTCCTCAAGGCCCAGTGAGCCTTGTGCTCTAATTCCACAGGTAAGTGACAAGCCTTCCCATAAAGAATACGGTAAGGTGACATCCCAATGGGAGTTTTATAGGCTGTCCTATATGCCCATAAGGCTTCATCAAGCCTTTGAGACCAGTCTTTCCTATTTGCTCCAACAATTTTCTCTAAAATGGCTTTAATCTCTCTGTTGGACACCTCTGCTTGTCCATTAGCTTATGGGTGGTAAGCTAAAGACTTCCTATGAGTTACCCCATATTTGTTCAACAACTTGTCAAACAGTTTATTGCAGAAGTGACTACCCTCATCACTAATTATAGCCCTTGGTGTCCCAAATCGTCTAAAGATGTTTCTAGTAAGGAAGTGAGTCACTACTCTAGCATCATTCACTCTGGTTGGTATAGCTTCTACCCACTTTGACATATAATCCACAACCAATAGGATATATGAATACCCATCAGAATTGGGGAATGGCCCCATAAAATCAATGCCCCATATATTAAAAATTTCAACTGGAAGAATTCCAGTTAATGGCATCTCATTCTTCCTAGACAGACCACCTACCCTTTGACATCTATCGCAGGTTTTGATGTAGACATAGGTGTCTTTCACCATGTGAGGCCAATAGAAGCCACACTGCATGATCTTAGCCACAGTTCTCTGCACCCCAAAGTGGCCCCCATAATGTGATGAATGACAATGATATATTATGCCATCTATCTCCTCCTCAAGGACACACCTTCAAATTATTTGGTCTGGACACCTCCTATAGAGAATAGGGTCTTCCCAAATGTATTTCTTAGCATCCACTACCAACCTCTTTCGCTGATGGTAGTCCAATTGCTTGGGTATAAACCCAGTGGCAAAATAGTTTGCTATATCAGCAAACCAAGGAAGCTGGTGCACCTCAAACAACTTCTCATCAGGAAAGTCATCTACAATGGGTAGAGACTTAGGTGCATTCTCCACATAGGAGAGGTGATCAGCCACAAAATTTAGGGCTCCCTTTGTGTCTCTAATTTCAAGATCAAATTCCTGTAAAAGGAGTACCCACCTAATCAAGCGTGGCTTAGCTTCTTTTTTAGCAAATAAATATTTCAAAGCTGCATGATCAGTATAAACAATTACTTTAGACCCAAAAAGGTAGGGTCTAAACTTGTTGCAGCCATAAACCACGCCCATCAACTCTTTTTCAGTGGTGGTGTAGTTCTGTTGAGCATCATCTAAGGTCTTACTAGCATAGTAAATGACCCTAAACACCTTATCACGTCTTTACCCTAAGACTACCCCCACAGCATAATCACTTGCGTCACACATTAGCTCAAAAGGCTGAGCCCAGTCAGTGTGACTATAACCAGTGCGATGACTAACTTACCCTTGAGGATGTTGAAAGCTTCTAAGCAATCTTCATTGAACTCAAAGCTTGTGTCATTCTCTAACAACCTACTCATGGGTTTTGCAATTTTAGAGAAGTCCTTAATGAATCTCCTATAAAAGCCAGCATGGCCAAGGAAACTTCCCACCCCTTTTTCATTTGTTGGAGGTGGCAAAGTCTCAATACTGGAGATTTTTGCCTTGTCCACCTCCAAACCTTGTGAAGACACCTTGTGCCCTAGAACTATCCCCTCAGTTACCATAAAATGGCATTTTTCCCAATTTAGGACTAGTTCCTTCTCCTCACATCTTTCTAAGACCACATCTAAATTTTTCAAACACTGTTGGTAGGAGGAACCAAACACTGAAAAGTCATCCATGAAAACCTCCATGATCTCCTCCACCAGGCCCTGGAAACTGGCCATCATGCACCTTTGAAAGGTGGCAGGTGCATTGCATAGCCCAAATGGCATCCTCCTAAAAGCAAAGGTGCTAAAGGGGCACGTGAAAGTGTTCTTTTCTTGGTCTTCAGGTATCCATCTAAAAAGCAGTAGTGACTATAGCCAGCTAACCTATCCAACATCTGGTCAATGAAAGGAAGGGGAAAGTGATCCTTCCTGGTGGCCTTGTTCAGCTTCCTATAGTCAACACACACTCTCCATCCCGTCACAGTCCGAGATGGGATCAATTCATTCTTCTCATTTTTAATCACTGTCATACCCCTTTTCTTGGGCACAACATGCAACGGACTCACCCACTCACTATCTGAAATAGCATAAATTATACCCGTATTTTTCCATTTTAGAATTTCTTTTCTTACTACTTCTTTCATGGCAGGGTTTAATCTTCTTTGTCTTTCAGCTGTGGGTTTAAAGTCATCATTCATTAAAATTTTGTGCATACAAATCCCTAGACTGATGCCCCTAATGTCTTCAATGTTCCACCCTAGGGCCTTTTTGTGTTTCCTAAGGATTTCTAGCAGTTGAGTGCACTCTATATCATTTAAATTAGCAGCAACTATAACTAGAAATTTATTTGTAGAGTCTAGAAATTCATACCTTAGGTGTCCGGGTAGTTCCTTCAGTTTTGGAGCTGGAGGTATGTCGTCTTCCTTCTCCTCCTTTGCTTGCTCCAGAGAATTTGATGTTTGCTCATCCTCCTCAGCTGTCAAGTCGACTTCTTCATTTTGTTGAGCTTTTATAAGCTGGAGCACTCCATTATTTGCTGTTGTAATTTCTTCTGCCAAAAAGTCTTCCACCAACTCCTCAAAATCTTCAACCCATAGGCAGTCCTCCTCCTTTTGACCTTGTAAAGCCTTCCCCATATGGAAAACTAAAGTTTCTTCATTAATTCTCAGAGTCAGTTGCCCTTGAGCCACATCTATCAATGCACACCCTGTTCTGAGAAACGGTCTTCCAAGGAGGAGCTGAACTCCTCTATCTTCTTCCATTTCCAAAACTACAAAGTCTGCTGGAAAAATGAAGGAACCCACCTTAACTAGCATATCTTCAATGATTCCTTCAGGTCTTCCAGTGGACTGGTCAACGAAACTACAATGAGATAGAAGTTGGCTTCATTCCTGTGAGTCCAAGTCGCTTGTACAAAGCAAAAGAGATCAAATTTATGCTGGCCCCTAAATCACATAAAGCCTCGTCTTGCGGTGCATTACCAATCACACAAGGGAGGTTAAAACTGCCCGGATCTTTATGCTTGATGGGCAAGCTCTTTTGAACAACACTACTCACCTCATTAGTGACAGCCACCGTCTCATGATCCCCATACCTTCTCTTCTTCTTCACAAAATCTTTGATATATTTTCTGTACCTAGGCATCTGCTCCAAAATTTCCACAAATGGAATATTAGTCTCAAGCCGCATGAATAAACTCAGGAAGCGCTCATACTCTTCCTCAACCCTCTGATTTCTCATCCGCTGAGAAAATGGCATGGTAGGCCTGAGCTCTTGCCTTTGTTCTTTAACTATTTTGCCTTTAGTCAGTTGTTGTTCCTTCTTGTCTTGGAACCTTTCTTCTTCTTTATCTGATTTTCCTTGGTCATCAGCTTCTAAGGGTCTGCTTTGTTCTTCTGGAATAGCCCTTTTCTTAGGCTCTTCACTCTCCTTCAATGCTTTCCCACTCCTTAGAGTGATAGCCTTGCAACTCTCCTTAGGGTTCACCTCAGTGTCACTTGGAAAAGTGTTGGTTGACACCCTTTGATTAGCATTCTGTGCCATACTCACAAGTAACTTCTCCATATTCTTAATTGAAGACTCCATACTGCCTACCCTTTCCTTCAAATCACCCACCTCTCTTCTAGCTGTCTCATCCTCATGCCGATATGTTCTTCTTTGCTGCTGAGGCCGAGGTCTTGTTGTTCTCGAATCCAAGAGGTGGATGTAAGAAATTATCAGTAGCATACGGATTTTGCTTCATCCCTGGAGGCACATATTTATACCTGGCTGATGTATCTCCCCCTCGGTTCTGATTCTTCTGATATCCCTGAGATTGTTGTTGGTTCTGATTGTACCCTTGTCCTTGTTGGTGAGGATAATATTGCTGCTTCTGGTACAAGCCTTTCCCTCCAACATAATTTGCATCTTCAGCTCCACTCCATCATTGCTCAGCTACTGGTGAGGAGTGTTGTGATCCTCCGACTTTAAGAGCCAACACTTCCATGCTTTTCGCTAAAGCTTGGATCTGCCCTTGCATATCATTGGAGGGAGTATCAACTGAAGTTATCTTCTCCCTTGGCCTTGAAGTGCGAACGTTAGACCACTGCCAATCAGCTAACGACAGTCTCTCCAAGAGTTCTGCTGCGGCATCAGGCTCTAAATTCATCAAACATCCTCCAGCAGCTGCATTCACCTTGTGTTGTGAGTGAGATTAAAGACCAGTGTAGAAAGATTCAATTTGAATCCATTGGGTTCTTCCATGATCAGGGCATCTTCTCACCAAATCTTTAAAACGCTCCCAAGCTTCATGAAGAGTCTCCATCTCATCTTGCCTAAATCTGCTAATTTCCCCTCTAAGCTGGATCACCTTGGAAGGGGGAAAATACTTAGACATGAATTTAGTCTGCATCTCCTCCCAAGTATTTATTGAACCTGCTGGTAAACTGTTAAACCACCCAAGAGCTCTATCCCTTAAGGAGAAAGGGAAAAGCCTTAGCTTTATTGCCTCCTCCGACACATTGTTGATCTTTATGGTGTCACACATCTGGTAGAACCTCATCAAATGCTAGTGTGGATCGTCCACTGCTGTTCCTCCAAAAGCGTTGTTGCTCACCATATTAATTAATGCCGGCTTCAGCTCAAAACTATTTGCTTGAACTCTTGTTTGCCTAATCCCAGAATAATGGTCTGACATCATCGGTGTCGCGTAGTCTAAGAAGGTTCTGGGCATAAACCTATTACCCTCTTCTTCTGGATATTGGCCATTGTAATTGGCCCCTCCTTGCGGTGCACCACCATCAGGCCTTAAATCTGCCATCAATTCACCTACTGAATGCTCTAAGCCTTGCAGTGCTTCTTTAGCCTCTCGTGTTGCTTACCTAGCTGCTCTGCGACGAGCTCTGAACAATCTTTCAGGTTCCCGATTAAATGGTATAAACTCCTCTCTTGGCATGCACAACTAGGAATTCCTCAAACACTTGGTGTATGTTTCTGTAAAACAACAAGAACACACCCAGCAGCTCCGAACAATGCAAAATAAACAAATAAAGAACACAAAATAACAGAAAATAAAAGACAAAATAAAACACCAAGATCAGAATTCAAACAATTTCATTCAATGTTGATTTTAAAAACTAGTTAACCGTTAAATCCCCGGCAACGGCGCCAATTTGACAGACAGATTTTTAGCCTCTCTAAAAGAGCTGGCTAATGTCGTTAAATCTCTCTTCAAGATAATAAATTCCCTAAGTTTGCACTAAAAGAATAGCAACAAGCAAGGAGTCGAACCCACAGGGATTAGCCTAGTTTTCTAGTTCTTAAATCAAAACACCCAATTACTCTTGCCCTATAAAATGTCTTGGCAAAAAGTTTTCTTTTTTTATAACTAAAGATCTAATTTTTATTTGGTTTTCTGAATAAACAAAGAAAGCAAATTGATTTTAGGATTAAGATTCAAGGATTAAAGGTATCTAGGGTCACAACTTCACCTCCCTATGTTGTTTCTACTGATTTTAAGGTTCTTGAGATTATTTAATTGATAACATGCTATAACTAAGCCAAGGTACTGCAATTGGTCATTGCCAGCCCTTCTAAGTGCTATCTGCCTGAATGGTCATCATGACATCAACATGCAAAGCCTAATTATCATACCCATGACAGGATAATGGTCACACCAATCACAAATAAGTAATGAATCAAAGATCAGCCTCAGACTAAGGCTAAGAAAACCCAGGTGTACAACCCAGATATTAAAAGATAAGAACAGATCCATAAAACATGTAATCTCAATTAAACAAACTCAAAATTCAATCAATCAGTTTGACAACATAGGGGGCTACATTGCACCCCTAGATAAAGGAAACTACTCACACATGATTACAAGCAAACACAAAGCAGAAAAGCTCAACATCTTCTTCTTATCCACGCGCACAGCAAAGCTTCAACCCAGGTTTCCAAAATCCGCGATGGCTGCGACGGCTGCTCTCCTAGGTCAGGAACAGCCTCCAAAACGTCTCTCTCTCTCTTTAAAAACGTGTAGAATGTGTAGCCTCCTCCACTTGGACGTGTAAAACCTCTATTTATAGAGAATGGATGGGCCTTGATGTGTGTTATAAAGTGTACCCTAGCCCATCTATCAAAACGACGTAATTTTGATAAATGACACTACAAACTTTAAAATCTCTCAATCCAAGCACAATATGGACAAGGCCCTTTAGGAAAGAATGATCAGCATAGAAAAACAACTGGATCGGTGCAAAAATATGGCTGCACGTCAATTTGAACGTCATATGCCCAATTGGTGTGCACCTCCAAATTAGCTGAAATTCTTCCCCAAGCTTCCTTGCATCTTGTAGAAGGCAGATAAGCAAACATATGTTTGCATGCCATTTCAATCCAATTGGCGTTCACGTCTGATTGCTCTGAAACTTCTGTGGGAGATAACAGATATCATGTTGAGAAATGTTTGTTCTGCACGCCAATTGGTTTGAGGCCATATACTTGGTCAAAAGTGATCTCCAAAACCTACCAAAACAGCTTAAAAACGCATGTATTTGCAAATAACATCTTCCTAGGGGTTAGAGCAAATATATGTGAAATATAATACAATAAGGCTCTAATCATGCTCTTAAACACCCTACATAAACACTAGAATAACGGCATAAAATGCACGTTATCAGTGTGCTGCTTGCTGGTGTTATCCAGTTTGAGTCAATGTTTTTGTACTGAAAGCTTAAAAATGTGGAGTCCATTCTGTTGATTGTCCATCGTTTGTCTTGCCTCTTGTTTCCATCCTGTTTTCTGCTGCTTTGATTTTAGGCATGACGGATGGGAATTTTTGACAAAATAGTCATTGTTTGTTGTCTTGTGGTTGTCTCTAATTGTCAATATGAATTTATGTCTTCATTACGTGATTTGTCATGGTTACTACACCTTTGGATCCCCTGTTCTCATGTTGTTTTCCCCTTTTTTTTTTGTATATATATGCTTGGTGAGTGTGCTGGACAAGCTTCTGACGTGGGAGCCATGTCTCCCCTGCCTGTATAGCTCCCTCTCCAGTTTGGTCTGGACGTTATAGACGTGATGGGCTTAGATTTATTCTATTTTGTTTTTTTTTTTTCAGATTACCATCTTTTCATTTCGTTCTCATGGCCCTAGGAATGTGTGTTAGTTGGCCTGTAGCAGTGTAGCATGTTGCTTGTAATATGTAAGTCAAAGGTAGTAAAAAAAAAAAAAAAAGAGAAAAAAAAAAAAAAAAAAGAGAGAAAAAAAGAAAAAAAAGGGAGAGAAAAAAGTGAGTTTGCTTTTATGTTTATGCATGCCACAATCACACACATCATTTGTTTTTTTATTATTTTTGTATTTAGTTTTAAAAAAAATGGTTTTAAAAAAACAAAAAACAAAAAAATAATAATAGACAAATAAAATAGAAAAAACGTTTTCTAAAACAAACAAAACAAAACAAAACAAAACAAAACAAAACAAAAACAAGCAAATAAATAAAATTTTCATACTCAATTGTTTTTCATCATTTCCCCTTTTGTTTTCCTTCATTGTAAAAAAAAATTAATTTTTAGCTCACTTTGGTTTAATTCTAATATGTGCTTAAAATATTTTTAATATTTAGATTTTTGGTGCTTTTTAGTAGCGTGTGAAAAAAAAAAAAAATAAAGTCAACTGTGATTGTACTTTAGATTTTAGCTTAGAACAAATCATAGGGTTCCTTTAGGAGTTTAGGATTACATGGAATTCAACTTTCAATTTTACTAAAGCATGTAGAAATAAGAGTGGGCAAAACAAATTATAGGACTTTCTTTAAATGCTTAGGGCAAATCGAATTTAATTCTAATGTTAACAAACAACTTAGAAAAGATTAAATTTTAGGACTTTCCTTATGTATTTAGGATAAATAGAATTTAATTTCACTTTAACAACTTAGGAAAAGAAAAAGAAGTAGACCTTTTAGGCCACATGGAACTTCAACTTCACCGTAGACTACTTAATTCAATTAAAACAAGGTAGAAACCTTTAAATCCTAAGATAAGTACCGAAAGGGCGTCGTGGGGGTGCTAGTCCTTCCCCATACGTAACAAACTCCCGAGCCCATCCCCTAGCGGCATTAGATTAATTTTTTTAGGTGGCCAACCGCACCCCAAAAACGGTTGGTGGCGACTCCGTTTTCTCATCACCATTCGAATGATGGTTGGGGGGAACCACACCCCAAAAGTGGTTTCCCTCCCGGACAAAATCCGGTGATGACAGTCTTCAAGAAGCTATTCATAGAGAAATCAAAAAGTTACAAGTCTTTGGAGATTCAGCCCTTGTGATTTACCAAGTCAGGAATGAGTGGGAAACTCGGAACCACAAATCGATCCCGTATCAGAAGCTTATCTCTAGACTGATCGAGTAGTTCGAGGAGATTACCTTTGAACACATGCCAAGAGAGCATAATCAGATTCCCGATGCATTGGCAACCCTAGCCTCTCTCATCCGACTGGATACAAAACTGGAGGTTCAATCCTTTGACATTCATATTCGAGATACACCCGCTCACTGTATGGCTATTGAAGGAGATCCAGAAGAAAGGCCTTGGTATCATGATCTCAGGCAATACCTACTCAAATAAGAATATCCTGAAGGTGCGTCCAACACAGACAAGAGGAACATCCGGCGGGCTGCAACCAAGTATTACCTTAATGGCTTTATCCTATATCGACGAAATCACGATATGGTGCTGCTGCGTTGTGTCGAAAAGGAAGAGTCGTCACAGCTAATGAAGGAACTTCATGAAGGGAGTTGTGGGTCGCATGCAAACGGGTATGCACTGGCAAGACAGATTATGAGAATGGGTTACTACTGGGTCACAATGGAGAAGGATTGCATTGATTATGTATGCAAGTGTTTCAAATGTCAGATATATGATGATCGGATTCAAGCACCCTCATCTCAGTTGCATGTGATAACTTCACCATGGCCTTTCTCGCTCCGGGGCATGGACGTCATCGGACCTATATCACCGAAGGCATCTAATGGACATCGCTTCATCTTGGTGGCCATTGATTACTTCACTAAATGGGTGGAAGTTGCATCCTACGCCAACATGACACAAGCGGTGGTGGTCAAGTTTGTTCACAACAATATCATATGCCGTTATGGACTCCCAGAGCAAATCATCACAGACAATGCAACAAACTTGAATAGTCGAATGATGGGTAATCTGTGTGAGCAGCTCAAGATCCAGCACCGAAATTCAACCCCGTACCGACCCAAGATGAATGGGGCAGTCGAAGCAGCTAACAAGAATATCAAGAATATTGTTAGAAAGATGACTAAGGTGTACAAGGATTGGCATGAGAAGTTGTCTTATGCGTTACATGCATACCGCACCTCGGTGCGCACATCAACTGGGACAACTCCATTCTCATTAGTTTATGGAATGGAGGCGGTGTTGCCGATAGAAGTGGAGATTCCTTCCCTGCGGGTACTCAAGGACACACAGTTCGATGAAGCGGAGTGGGTTCAAAGCCGGTACGAACAACTGAATTTCGTGGAAGAAAAGCACATCGCAGCGGTGAATAGAGGCCGTTTGTACCAGCAGAGGATGATGAAAACTTATGACAAGAAGGTGAAGCCTTGAACTTTTCAAGAGAGGGAGCTTGTACTTAAGAAGATCTTGCCTATCCAAGCTGACCACAGGGGCAAGTGGACACCCAATTATGAAGGTCCATACGTCGTCAAAAGAGTTTTCTCTGGCGGAGCATTAATCCTTGTCAAAATGGACGGAAATGAGCTGCCAAATCCGGTCAACAGTGATGTTATAAAGAAATTCTATGCTTGACTCCTGTTACAATATTATATTGGATTAGGATCAACATGTAATCAAACGACTCTATCCATGTCAAACCTTTTGTTGTCATTCTCTCATCTTTTCAATACATCTCACTGAAGTCCCATGATGATGTCCTACACTAGAGCATTTCTTATTCAAATACCTCCGCAACACGAGGAGTGGAAACATGCATGCCTAAAACTCCTACTCAGCCTAAAGTTCCGCAAAAAGATAAAAAAAACCAAGAAAAAAAAACAAGTGCTTGACCAATCCAGTAGCACAGTTTTTCAACATTTAGTAATGCCCTGCCCTCAATAATGACCTTTGTCAGCAAAAAAAAAAAACCAAACATTTTCTCTAACCTTAAAAGCCAACTGCCAATACCTATACCTTTCCAGAGTCCTTGATTACATGTATGATCTTTTTCTCAATCCGATATAAGTAACAGGACATCTCGAAGTAGAGAGCGGACTTAGTGAAAACCCGAAAGGGCACTAAAGGTAAAATATAAAGGCAAAAAGAAACCAGACTTAGTGAAAGCCCGAAAGGGCACTAAGGGTAAAATACAAAGGCAAAAAAAAAAAAGTCTGACTTAGTGAAAACCCGAAAGGGCACTAAGGGTAAAATATAAAGGCAAAAAGAAAGCCGGACTTAGTGAAAACTCGAAAGGGCGCTAAGGGTAAAATACAAAGGCGAAAGAAAAATCGAACTTAGCGAAAGCCTGAAAGGGCGCTAAGGACAAAGCAAAGACAACAGAACGGGAGTCCAAAGATGCAACATCCAACACTTGGGGTCCAGAGATGACCATAGATTCAAAACAGAGTAGCCAGTGAAATAGCCACATATTGCAAGCAAAAGAAGAATTTTGGTCAAACTGAAGGCACACCCAAATCAAACTTGCGCCTCATGCCTCTTAAGAACTCAGGTTTGGTTTGTTAAAGTTAGGCATATTGTGCTTTATATGATGTGATTATGATAAATTGAGATCACGCTCATAAATTATTTTTCAAAATGTTTGGTTTTAAAATTTTTATCTCGCTGTAAAGTGAAATCTTCCAAAGTCCTAAAAGACTTCCCCAAGGATTGCCCCATAGGAAGAATTTGCTACGAAGAATCGTGAGGCAACACAAGGGCCCCATTGATAGAATCCCCGAGAAGGGCCAAATCATGACAGTAGATGTTGCCAAAAAGGACAGCCCATTGTCAAAACCAGTAGAGCCTGGAGAAGACAAATTTGTGACAATCGATGTTGTTAAACAAAGGTAGTGATTCTATGTGGAAGCCAACAGAGCTCGATAAAGACTCAATCACGACAATAGATGTTGCAAAGAAATGTTAGCCCATCATTGAAGCCAGCAAGGTCGGCGGAAGACTCCATCAATGAGATCCTCCGTTAAAGCCAACAGAGCCCCGAAAAGGACTGAGCGGTGAACATCAAGCATCATTGAAAGAAGACCGTGACACTCCATCAGGATCTCTAACTCTCCAGAAAGATGGGATCACAAAGCTTGAAACATTTAACCCTTCCCTTTCCCTTTGGGTTTTCAATAAGATTGTAAAAAAAAACACAAAAAAAAAATTCATGCATCCATGCATATGCATCATACATTCACTTGTACCTATTCTATGCAAGCTCTTGCAACTTGTGACTAAGTTTCAAGAGGGACCCTGTAAGGCGTGGGCTTCTCACTTAAGGACTATCTCAAGTCACAGTCAAACACCGGATGTCCCTCGAGCTTTTTTACCCTCTTTTGAAGTCCGAAATTTTTAAACCTCCATCTCAAAGGTTTTTCATTCCCCATTTTAACTTTTCGCTAACCTTGAAGACTTTTGGTTTTTTAAATTCCTTTTAATCTCAAGAGTTTTCATTTCAAGAGTTCAATTTCCCGTTAAAGATTTTTTAAAAATTCTCGTTAATCTCAAGGATTTTTCATTCCTGCTTTAAACCTCAAGGGCCTTTTCATTCCTAGTTTTTAATTCCGGCTAATCTCAAGGATTTTTTTATTCCTGTTTTAAACCTCAAAGGACTTTTCATTCCGAGTTTTTCAATTCCTATTAATCTCAAGGATTTTTCATTCTTGTTTTAAACCTCAAGGGCTTTTCAAGATTTTCAATTCCCGTTAATTTCAAGGTTTTTTTTTCATTCCTGTTTTAAACTTCAAGGGCTTTTCAATTTCAAACCACTGAACTCTTCCCATTTCTGCCACTGCAAGGACTCCGGGAAGTACTCCTCATGGAACAACTGAAGGAACTCCTCCCAGGACAAGGTCTGCATGTCCCAGCTACTTGAAATGCTGAGCCACCACTCTAAGGCTTCCTCTTCCAACTGCCTGACTGCTAACCTCACTTTATCCTCCTCCCGGGGTTAGAGAAAGGAGAACACGTGCTCAATCTGTCGCAGCCAATGCTCTACTGCTAGAGGATCAGCTCCTCCCTTGAACCTCAGTGGTTGTTCCTTCCGGAACCGGGTCACCACATCTTCCTCCTCCCGTCTCATCGGTATCTCTTGTCTACGTGGAGGCTCTGTCTCACGGGGTGGAGAAGATAGCACTGTCTGCTGTGCCATCATCTCCTGCCTAATCTCATCTCGGATCTCTCCCCTGAGATCCTCTCGCATGCCTTGTACATTCTCACTCAAGGCCCTAACTTGGGCCATGATCCGCTCCATGGGATCATCATCCTCCGTTTGCTGCCTTCCCTCTTGTCCAACACATCCAGAAGACTCATCCTCTGCAGTTGGGGTAGCCCGGGTAACTCTCCTAGGAGGCATTATCTACACATTTCAAAAACAAGTGGAGCTGGAATCAATATCTCTCAAGCTCAGCACACCCTCACCTCTAGGACCATGAGGTACTCAAACAACATCTCATAAGCATACACATCATGTTCACCATACATATTACAATCTCATACTTAAAATTTTCAACACATCACAGTTTCTCAAATCAACATGTCTCAACGCTTTCCACAGTATTCACATTTCAATTCATTGCATGCTCATTTCAAATTAATTGCTCATTTCAAATCGTGACATTCATATTATGATTAAGCTAGTGCCCTAATGCCAATGCATGTATGCACTCCATCCCAAATGCAAATGCCCTACTCCTTGGTCTAACTACCCCTGAGTGCACCCCAGAAAACCAGATAGAACCACGGTGATCAGGCGTGTCCTATACTGCCTCCTAAGGGTCTCAGAAGTAGTTATCCCTCCCCACTATCCTAAGTCCACTAGACCATGAACTTGGGCTCTGATACCATAATGTCATGCCCCAAATTTCCTTCCTCCTGAAAATGGGTAGTGACGGCCCATGCCCGCACCCGAAGGGTCAAGGGATCGGTGTAAACACCAAAGTGAGGACACCTACTGCGGGTGCTGTCCTATCCCTGTATCGCAAGTCAACATGCCAAGGGGCATGTACCTGTTTCCATGCCAAGCACACCACCACAATATATACATACAGTATTCACAACACAATACATCAATTACATTGCTCAGAGGCTTCAAGCCCTTTTACAACCCACTAGGGAATAAGCTCCCATCAATATAGCCAGGATACACAGTTCAAACAAACAGAATCTCAAATACAACAAAACAACCAAATGTGTGTATATATATATATATGTATATATATATATATAAGGCCATACAGCCCCAACGGCCTACCAACTCAGCTCTTCCGCCTATCGCCTACTAGGTCCTGCAAAGAACAGTTCATAGGAGGGGTGAGCAAACCACAGCTCAGTAGGGATCAAGTCTCCCTAGGCCCGTCCCACTCTAAAACTATGCATGTCAAGTGGATGCATGTGCTCGTGTAGTGACTTAAGCTAAAACAATAACCATCACCCAGTAAACACGCCTTATACCTCTGCCTGCACTGGAGGGCAGAGGACACCCCGCCACCACGGCGATGTGACATACCACACCAAGCAAATGTGAATCTCATCTCAAAGGGTACAGTATAATGACTGTCCCATACTCAGCTAAATCCCCGCATTTCTGGGGTTCTCATCTCAACTCCCCGCGTCTCTGGGGTCCTTAACATACACATTTCAACATATACAACTCAACAATCTCAACTCAATAAACATAACTCAATAAACATAACTCAACAAACATAATACAATTCAGTGAGCTTAACTCAATAAGCACAGTTCAACAGATACTGTGCAACTCAACCAGTAAGCTCATAAACACAACTCAAAGACACAACTCAGACATGCAACTCATTTAGCATACAAAAACTCAACTCAGAATGTAAAACAACAGATAGTCTCAGAACAATCAAATCATCACATATAACAT
Source organism: Taxillus chinensis (assembly GCA_023512835.1). Lineage (NCBI taxonomy): Eukaryota > Viridiplantae > Streptophyta > Magnoliopsida > Santalales > Loranthaceae > Taxillus > Taxillus chinensis. The sequence continues at coordinate 49,094,351 of CM042092.1, read as the reverse complement.
CACCTAACTCCTCATGGTCCCTAAAGTCCACACATTTCTCAAACTCATAGTCTGGATCATCAACAACCTTTCAAAGGAAGCTTATCCACCTCAAGGGGAGCCCAAAACAAGCTGTACATGACAACCTATTGTCGCGGGTAGAGGCAAATCAACTCAGAACATCATTCTAACCATCCCAGAAGGTTCAGGGACGATTTTTAGCCAAAATTAAGGTTGCACGTGAAAAGGTCATTCTCACGGGTAGGGGTATTTTAACTCATATGCCTCTAAGGAAGCTCCACCTAAAATTTGGGGCAATTTGGAGCAAGAATGAATCTGCAAGTGAAAAAGTCATTCTCACGGGCTGGCTCCAAAACCTCTCTTTTGTCATTCTAATCACTTTTCCCTAAAGGACCAACCTCAAATTCGTTTTAGTTTAGAAGTTATTGAGATTCTAAGTTTGTAAACAGGGTCTAAACCTAACTCTAACCTCACTCTCATTTTGATTTCCCAATACCAGAGGCCTTAGCCAAACCAGATACAGGGTTTCCCCAAAATTCTTCATCTAAATAATCTCAAGACAATGGGTATACAAATGACCCCTAACCCAAAAGCAAAAATAATCTCACGCAGAAATTCAGAAATTTAGAAAACTCAGACAAAAACCCCAGATCATCCATAGGCTCAAGGTGAAATTCAGAAACTCAATATATTTAAAAATCTCTTCTCAACATCCCAGATCATGTCACATAAATTTTGTTTTCTAGAATCTGTAAGAAAGAGACGGCATAGAGACAAACTTGAAATCCCTACCTCAGAAGTGTTGCAGAAAAAGAATTTCTCCAGGAATTAGCTTCTAGCCAGCAGAAGAGATCCTTGATTGCCGGAAATCTCCCTTCCAGCCTCCATATCGTTTTCTACTTCTCTTCCTCAGGCCTTAGGCCTCCCTTTCCCTTGGCTAGAATTTGCAGATCCTCTCTCTCTCTCTCTCTCTCTTTGGGTCGGCTGCCAACAATGAGTAGGGTTTGGTTTTCCTTTTGCTTTTTTTTCCTTTTCTTTTCTCCTATTTTCTTTCTTTTTATTATTTTTTTAATAGAAGCCCAAGACCAAATGTAGCCCAATGGTGGTTAAGTAAACCCAAGTGTAGACCCAAGAAGAAAGGCAAAACAGCCCACTCTCTCATATTGGGTTTTCCCTTGAAGGGAGACCCAAAGCTCAAAATACAAACCCAGGTAATTTAAAAGGGAATATAAAATTATTTGTGAAATCCCAAAAATACCCCTCAGGGCCTCAAATCCCAAATTTTGTCCAAGTATAGTCAAAATTCTCCATTTGATGAGCACATCATCGTGCTGATATCCATTTGTTAAAATAAGGTCTCTAACTCAAGACTATCTCCAAGGCCCCTCAAATACGGGTCCTTACAGTACTCACGAGTAAAGATCCAGATTAACCCTTGTCTTCTGCAACATGTAAGAAATTATATCGAAAGATCTCAAACCAAATTACATAGGATTTTATTAGCATCATCTCTGGGTTCGATCCAACACATCCCATGGACTATCTCTCACTGGACCTCAATATCTTATATCCAAATAAAATATCAAAACACACAAATATCTTATGGAATTTCACTATTTAAAAATCACAATTCTCACGCATTCACCCAAGATATAATATATATCAATATGGATTTCCACAGCATATCGGTTTCACATATATATACATTACAACATAATACACGTATACACACACAGATATATATATATATATATATATATATATATATATATATATACACACACACACACACACACATCTCTATATCATATTCCATGATATAGTTTTCCTAAATCTGTGATAAAAATTCCAATATTATAATATTGCATAACCATTGAAATAGACTCAAGATGACAGACCAACCTACCTCTGCCGAAAAAACGAATTGAAATATTTGTCCTTTGTGTTCTTGATCCAAGAAGACCTCTTGCACCACCTTCTCTCTTGTTGGTCCCTAAGAGCCTAGAGGGGGGTGAATAGGCTCAAATCAAAACTCTTTTCTCTCACAAGTATAGCACAATCTGGTTAAAAGGAGTAAAATCAGTGCGGAAGATAACCAGATAGTGGAAGTATTTTGCTTTATTATCTAAAGATAATTACAACAAAATAAACAGCAATTACAGCTGATTACAACACCACTCAGTTTTTCAGTTACATACACTAGCGTTTATAATCTCTATGAGCTCACGCGCGTATCAGTTCTTCCTTTTGTATATATGCGCGCTTGTTTAAGTGTACAACACTACAGATATATATAGACATCCTAGGAATCTAACTTGGAATTGTATTTTCCGAGCACTGTGTAAACATTAAGTTCTTCTCGGAAAATGCTTCTGCTATAACTGCTTTAGATGTGGAGCTCGAAATATTGGAAGCATAAGTGAATTAAATTACTTCGCTCGATTCCAATTGCATTTGGGACTGCATCCACAACTCCGAGTGCTCCACATGTAAGACAGTTTAGATCTTCAATGAGTTTGTCTTACATCGAAACACAGCGAGCTGATATCATAAATGCGGTATGAATAAGTTGAAGTAGCGTCTTTTTATTCCGGTGTAGATTTCCTTACTCCATATCAACGAGGCTCGGATCCTTACTCTGTGTCAGTTGTTGCTTACTCCGTGTATATGAAGTCCTGAAATCCTTATTCCGTGTCAGCGCTTCCTTACTCCGCTTGAGGTAGATATGCGGAATCCTTATTCCGCATCAGTTGTCCTTACTCCGCATGAGGTAGATATGCGGAATCCTTATTCCGCATCAGAGCTTCCTTACTCTGCGTGAGTTCCTTACTCCGCTTGAGTAATGATTTGGATTCCTTATTCCACATCAGTAGTACTTACTCCGCATCAGTCATTTCTTACTCCACAATAAATCTCTCTTACTCCGTACGAGGTGTAAACTCGGATTCTCATTCCGCATAAAGTGACTTAGTCCAATCAACAATAAACACGCGGATTCCTTAGTTGTTTTGTCGAGTGACTAGTCCGTACGGAGAGTCCTTACTCCGGATGAAAACTTGGTTATTTACCAAGTGTTTGATGACACTCATGATAATCTGGATCAGGATTATATATCCTGTCCTTTGCTTTGCTCTCACAGAAGTAGGTCCGGATTAAAGTTTTATCTTCTGCACAGACTTAGAATAAACATGAAACATCTTAAATCAAATTACATAGGGTTTGATCCGCATCATCCAAATTCTAGGTTTGATCCAACAATCTCCCCCAATATGGATATGCCAAACCCTTTGTAATCTGATCCAATTAGGCAGCAAGATATACACAGAGATAAAGATAAACAAAAGAAATTTCCACTATTTTAGCAACCATAATACAAAGTAAGCCTTAGTACAAAAGTTATACTAAGAATTGTAAGGCTTACTGTACTTGAAGATTTTAGTTGCTGCATGCTCCCTTAGCCGCTTAGGCTGTTCTTTAGTGCACAGGAAAAAATAATTCCATTTGGGATCATACTTCAAAAGGTGCCTAATAAAGTAGCAGACATAGGCTCCACAGCTTTCTCCGTCGGGTTGTTGGGGAACTTCTCCTTTGCTCAGAATTGTCGAATTGAGAAGAGCATTGGGAGGCAAAGGAGGTTGGCCAATTGATTCGAAGAGTCCATTCTGTCTGACAGCATCTGACAGAGTCCGGAGCAGTGGTCCAAGTTGGCTTCTTCTCATCTGATGTCCCACAACCTAATGAGAGTCATGTAGAACAACTCTCCTATCCTTGATGTAGAAGACCGCGAGCATGTAATGAGGATTGCTAATCCTGTATGGAATGAGAACAGTTGTAAGATCTTTCCATGGCTTATAGTTCTCAGCTGTTCCATTGATGAGGGTCTGAAGGAAGTCCATTTCAGGAAGGTAGTGATCGAGCCAGCAAGGTAGGATATCGATCAGATGCTCTTCTTGATACAAGGTGGGGAACAACCTCATCTCTTCCTTCACCGCCAAGGTGAAGTTGTCAATGTCCTTAGTGGAGAACTGTCATTTCTCCGACAGTAGGGTGCTTATGTCTTCAGGGGAGAAAGGGGACAGAGATGACAAAAACCTTTTTGGGGTAGAGGGAGCAGCACTCGCATATGCTAACATGGCTACATGTACACGCCCATCTGTATCATATGGGTCTAATTCCGCGTATGATGGGAGAAACGTGACTTGCGGAGCCTGAGCAGATGAGGAGGGTGCTGCAGTGGAGGAGCTGGGACGGTCAGAAAGAGCTGGAGCAGCACTGGACGGTCCAGAGAATCGGCTGCGTTTAGGAATCGGGAGGCTCAGAGGAAGAGTAAGTGCAGGTCTTCGACTGGGAATGTCAGTAGTATCCAGAGCAGTAGTGGAAGGGGATGGATCAGATGGGGCATTCTCCCCCTGTTTGGCAGATCGGCGAGGAGGGCGAGAGGGACGACCCACAACCTGAGTTAGATCCCGGACAGAAGTGGAGAGGCCCGAAAGAGATTGGGCAATAAGGTCCAACTTCCGATCCAGTGAGAGAGAGGAGTTAGAGAGAGCGGAAAGGATCTGGGTCCTGATTTCATCAACTTTATCAGCAATAACTTGGGCCCGGGAGCGATTGTCCTCCGCAATACGATCTAGTTGAGCAGAGACCGCGACTTCAGACAGGATCATGGCAAAGGAAGGATGCCCAAGGCTAGAGGCAGGAACCTTTGAGGACTCCCCCGCATGTAGAGGTGCAGGAGTGCGCAGGGCGGAGGAGTCCAAAGGTGGAGAGATTGATGAGGGAACAGCAGCAGCAGCAGGTGTAGTAGAGCCACTTTGACCGGAGAGGTCAATGAGGGGAATGTCCGCAGGAGAGGAGGGACCAGCCTCAGCAGGGATAGGAGTCCGTGCGTCGTGAGCAAGTCCGGAAGAGGCAGTAGCAGTTGGAGGTGCGGCCTGAAGCAGAGACGGTGTTAGGAAACCGTGGTCAGAGTTCCAAATAATCATAGCTTCCGGGGTTTGGGTATGTTTGGTGTAATACACCCAGAAAGCAGATTCAGGGATGTCAGTAGTGTGAGCTAGATTGAAACGGAGCCAACAGTCAGTCAAAATGTCGGTGGGAAGGTGGTCAAGGTAGTCTTGAGGGTCAACAATGCGTGCTGGAGAGGCGGCTGTAGGAGAGGTAGGAATGTCGGCGATGACGGCAGCAACAGCAGCAGTCACCGGAGAGGTGGGTGCAGGAGCACCAACAGCAGCAGCAGGAGGAGGGATAATAGCAGGGGCATCATTAGGAGGGGCTGAAGAAATAGTGTCATGGGGAAGTAGCTGAGAGGGCCCTGCAGCATCAGAAAGAGCAGCATGAATGCTGTGCTACGAACTGCAGGAGCATGTCGGAGCAGCAACGGACCGGATGCGTGAAGACCGATGGGTGGAGCTTACCTCGTGACCCGAGTTGGGGGCGGGGTCACCAACAGAACTATCTTGATGTTCCGATATAATAACTCGTGCACGAGAGACAGGAGGACGGCGGACAGTGAGCATCCCATCGGAGGTGAGATGACAAAAGTAAAAATTCTGCGGGAAAGGAATCGTCAATTGGTCCTGGAAGTGCTCGGGGCGTAAATGTCTGAAAAGTTGTGAGAGAATCCATCCGAAAGATGAATTCCGTTTGCCATTCCGCATAACCCGAAAGAGAAAATCGCCCCAGTCTAGAGGCAATTGCTCAAAGACCACGTACATCGCTAGGAGCAAATCGTACGGGACTGAGTTAAGAGCCGTAGAGCGAGCCAGTAAGCATCGACTGAGTATGGTGGCCATACAGCGATAGGGGCCTTGAAAAGACTTCAGCTTGTATTCCTTCACTTTAGAGGGACATCCCGTGGCAGTAGCCATGGTTTGAGCGCTCGGCCGGTAATCACTGCCGCTTGGGAAATGGAAGGCGTCACGGATCATTTGAGGAGTGATCTTAATGGGTTTACCTTGGATACCAGAGACAATCGACTGGTCACTGGATTCAAAGTGCTCATAGAAAGAGCGGGCGTCTGAGATGAGAAGATCAACAAGGGCAGAGACGATGTCGAGGAGACCACTGGAGGCTAGCAAGGAGCGAACCTTGTCGAGCCAGGCATGAGGGTCAGAAATTCCTACCCAATCGACAAGATGGCCAGGAACAACGCCGTAGAGAGCGGGAGATGCCATTGGAATTGGAAGATTGAAGAAGAAGGAAGGGGAGGTCTTTGGTGAATAGAGAACAACGAGGGTTTAGGGTTCTGAGTAGTGAAAGTGATAGCCTCGCGCTCACGTGAGAGTTCAGTATAAATAGGACCCATTCCGTGGAAGCCAGCAGGTCTCGGGTTTAAGCGAGATGAGCAGTGATCCGCCTGACAATCTGATGTCATTAGACTTGATGTATTAGCGCTGCCGAGTAAACTGATGATGTGGCGGCTGTGCTAACCATTCAATAATGATAGATGTATTTATACTACCGAATTTTGAAAAGACAAATTATCGGGCTCGAGGCGTGCATTTAATGAACCATCATTATTCCTCCTCAAAAAGATGCGATGTAAGATAATCACTTGGTTTATCGCGAATTGAGAATTCCAAGAGTCAAGAGGAATTAAACCGACTCTCATCCGGGCTTGATATTGTCTGTGTGAACCATATCCGGATGATAGACTGACTGTCCGTAGAAGCTGAGTGCTGATAAAAAATGATTCCTTTGCTGTCTTGGTGTCGAGGAAGTAAGAAGTACCACAACACTTCAAATCCGAGACATCAAAACAAGATAGAGCAATGAAGTGCAAAGAGAATCTGAACCCAATGAAGTGCAAAGAGAATCTGAACCTCTAGCTGGAAAAATAAACTAAAGAAGCAGTAGACTAACAGGTTGAGTTAGTACGGATATGGATCAAATAGTCTAAGTGAGAGCATCATAATCCGAACTAAAAAGAGATAGAACTTATGCATATGTAAGAATAGTAACAAAACACATACATGTGAATTATGATCAAATTACTGAAGAAAATGCATATGACAACTGATAAACACATAAGTTCATGTAGGTCAACATAGCGAAACCTTCATACTGACAGTGATAGCTAAGATGAATTAAAAAAAAATGATTTTCCAACTTAGGATTCATGAGTGTGACGGTAGGAATGAACACATGTCAAAAGCAAGCAAATGATTATCCGATTAAAATGTATAGTTGAAGGAAGAAAAAAAAACATCCTTGCATGCCACATATCTGATTTAACAATGCATGTCCAGGTAGATCCGGAAGTGATAGTTTAGAGGAAGGAGCATCCGAGACATATCAGGGGAGTATTACCAAGATTGCTCCCCCTTAGATCATGCGATCCTCTCAGTGATCGACTCCCCCTCAGATAAACAGCCAGGAAAGAGGTCACGAGACATATACGAGGGGTATTACTTGGATAATGAATAAAGCATTTTCTCCCCCGTAGATCATGCGATCCTCTCGATGGCATTACCTGTTAAAAAAATTGAGATCTTGAAACATCACTGTCTATCCATTAGGAAACTACACTTCAGGAGCTAATCAGACTGCGATTATGAGTACCATCACCAAGCATTCCGAGCTAACCCATTTCATTTCTTCAACCAGACAAGTTAATAGAGCGATCAATATGTAACAGCATTCGTCATGTGGTGATAAGTGAAGATTAGAATCATGAAATCCTAAAGAGGTTATTCATATCCGTTTTAATTATGTCAGTTTAAATGACTTCAGTCGGGAAACGTAAGCATCCTCCCATGAAAAAACTTTGATATTTATCTGACACATAGGACATGTTAAGTAGTAAGTATGATCAAAAATTAACTTCGGTATGAATCTATTACTTTTAATAAAAGCACAATGCATGTTCTGAAAGAAAATATACTGTTGAGTGATTTAAGTGAAGCTATGCAGAAAAGTCAAGCATACCTAATCGGAAGAGTAATTCAGAAAACCTTGCATCAGGTAAGGGCTTTGTAAGTATGTCTGCCAGTTGATCTTCAGTAGCAACATGTTCCAGTGACATGTGCTTTTTGAGAACATGGTCTCGAATGAAGTGATACCTTACCTAAATGTGCTTCGTCTTTGGGTGCATGACAGGATTGTTGCTGATAGCAATTGCACTGGTGTTGTCGCAGTAGAGTGGAATAGATGTCATGTTGAAACCGTAGTCAGTAAGTTGACTTTGCATCCAGAGTAGCAGTGTGCGAGCAACTCCCAATAGCTATATATTCCGCCTCGACGAGTAGAGGTTGATACGGAATTTTGTTTCTTACTGAACCATGAAATTAATCTATTTCCAAGAAACCGACACGTACCGCTTGTGCTTTTCCTGTCGATGCGACACCCAGCAAAATCAGCATCAGAATATCCGAATAAGGTGAAGTTGGACTCCTTTGGGTACCATAGTCCCAAATTCACAATCCCTTTAAGATATCTTAATATCCGTTTGACATGAAGCATATGTGACTCTTTGGGATTCGCCTTATATCTTGCACAGATGTAGGTTGCAAACATAATGTCCGGGCGACTTGCTGTAAGATACAACAAGGATCCTATCATCCCTCTGTATTCAATCACATTTACTGATTTGCCATCCACATCAGGGTCTAACTTGGCACTGATTGGCATTGGAGTCTTGACGAGAGATGAACCTTCCATACCAAACTTCTTAATAAGATCACTTGTGTACTTAGCTTGATTAATGAAGATCCCTTCCTTCAATTGTTTAACTTCTATTCCAAGGAAGTAGGACAGTTCTCCCATCATGCTCATCTCAAACTTGTCAATCATCAACTTTGCAAACTCTTCACAAAGCTTCGGATTTGTTGATCCGAAAATGATATCATCCACATATATCTGTACGAGCAGAGTATGTCCTTTATCTTTTCATAGAAATAAAGTGGTGTCTATCTTCCCTTTTTGAAAGTTATGAGCAAGTAGGAATTCTGACAGTGTGTCATACCAGGCTCTTGGAGCTTACTTCAAACCATACAAGGCTTTCCGAAGTTTGTTGACTAGATGTCCCACCATAGGTTCAATGAAACCGGGAGGTTGTTCAACGTACACCTCCACTTGAAGATCTCCATTCAGAAATGCGCTTTTGACGTCCATTTGATAAACTATGAAGTTTTCATATGAAGCATATACAGAAACATTCTGATTGCCTCAAGTCTTGCTACGGGGGCAAAGGTCTCGTCATAGTCTATTCCTTCTTCTTGACGATATCCTTTGGCTACCAATCTGGCTTTGTTTCGGATTACTATTCCATCCATATCAAGCTTATTCCGGAACACCCATTTAACTCATATGACTTGCTGAGACTTAGGCCTTGGTACTAGTGTCCACACATCATTTCTCTTAAATTGATTCAGCTCTTCTTGCATGGCTTCTATCCAGTTCGAATCCTGAAGAGCTTCATCTACCACCTTTGGTTCTATTTGAGATAGAAAACATGAGTAAAAACAAATGTTGGAGGTGGCTGCTCTTGTTCTTACACCAATAGTAGGATCACCAATCACTTGATCTGAGAGATGGTTTCGAGTCCACCTGTAATTCTGTGCATGTGATGGTTGATCTTGAATAATTTGAAGCTCTGCCAGATTAGGTGGTTCAGGTATATCCGCTGGTTGAGCTTCTTCCGGACCAGATGTTTCCGTATTGGCAGGTACGATAGAACTAAGTGGTTCTTCAACACTGTTGCTTTCAGTGTTAACTGGTCCGGACAGACTTGAAGGTACTCCGGAATTTTGAATATCCGTAGGAGCATGTCCGGAGTTTAATAGTAGTCCTGAGTCTGATTCATCCGTAGCATCGTCCATATCATTTCTTTGTGCTTCGCTGGTGCCACGTGATTGGTCAGTATATGTAACAGGAACATTCATAAACTTTGAATAATCGATGTTATTGTCCTGAACCTTTACATTAGAACTTGAAGAAGCAACTTTTGACCAATCAAGATTAGTTTCATCAAATGTCACATGGATAGATTCTTCAACTTTAAAAAGTTTTCTATTGAAGACCCGATAAGCCTTGCTATGTAATGAGTACCCGACAAAAATTCCATCATCAGATTTTGGTTCAAATTTATTCCGGGGTTCTTTGCCGTTGTTCAATATATAGCAAGTACACCCAAAAGCTCTAAAATGTGAAATTGAAGACTTTCGTCCTCTCCACATCTCATAGGGTGTTTTCATGGTAGATTTATTTATTAGAGTTCTGTTCTGAACATAGCAGGCAGTGGACACAGCTTCAGCCTATAGACTGAGAGGAAGCTTTGCCCCTACTAACATATATCTGCCAGCCTCGACTAAAGTGCAATTCTTGCGCTCAGCTACCCCATTTTGTTGTGGAGTTCTGGGCGCAGAGAAGTCATGCTGAATGCCCTGTTCAGAACAATATGATCTCATATCTGAAAAATTAAATTCTGTACCATGATCACTCCTGATGCACTTTATGCTCAATCCTTGTAAATTGCTTATCCAGTTGAAAAGATCTACTAGATGCTCAAAGGTTTGATCCTTAGATTTCAAGAACATCACCCATGTGTACCTGGTGAAATCATCGATAACCACAAGGGTATATCTCGCACCAGCTAGTGAAGGAACAGAAATGGGACCACAGAGGTCCATATGAAGAAGTTGTAGAGGAGCAGTTATTGAATTAACTGATTTGCTCTTAAAGCTATGTTTGGTCTGTTTGCCAAGTTGGCATTGTAACGCCCCCAAATCTGGACTTCCAGACCGGGTGCGTTGGACAAATAAGATATTACAATTATATGAATAGTAATCTATTATTCAACATAAATTCGATGGTTTATTTATTACATCAAGACTCATCACAAGATCTTTAAGGTTTAGCGTTTAGAGACTAGGTGTTGATAACCCATTATAGTTTACATGACATATAAATACTACATGCATAATCTTCTTATGATTTTATTCCAAGCATTCTGGACACCATTATCCTAGCATCCTTACTTTCTCCTAGTTCCCTGGGGTTGGAAGAAAACATGAAATGAAATGAGCTCAAGTAGCCCAGTAAGGTTAAAACTAATGAATAATATATGGAGAATAATTAACTCATGAAAGAATAAGAATATCTACTCATCTAGGTTCACCACCTAGATGTCTTGCATAACTTGTTATCAACTGGATTGACACTCTCCAGTGATGTTCTTTACCCAATGCATTGGAGGTCTTTCTGGAACCACCCATAAACATATTGCCAAACATAAAACATATCTTCATAATTTTTCAAACAATCACATCAATGGTAAATTTCAACGTAAAGGAAGGTCTTGCAATAATAGACCCGATAAGTAAAAGGGTTATTCATCGTTCAATAAATTAGATTACCAAATTCTCAAGAAGTGCCAAAGAAAGTTAATTCTTCTTAAAATAATATTATGAGGAGAAATCTTGAGATAGAAATATAGAGAATAAATAGGAAATAAATTTCCACGTCGGAGATCGTGGTAAGGAAAGGGAGAGGAAATCCTTACTATCTTTTTGTCTTCCGCGTTTATAAACCTTGAAACAAAAATTAAAAGTTAATATTTTAGTTTTAATAATAATAGTATATTCATAAATAATATATTGAGAGACATATATAAGTATATTATGGTGGAAAAACTTCTCATGATAATAATAATCTATACTTATACATATACCTATATAATATATGTATATAATACACAATATACATATATATATTGAGGGGCAAAGCCATCCATAATATATATATGTATGAGGAGACTTAGCCTTCCATGGAATAATAATAATCTATATACACACATATACGTATCATATACATATATATATTGAGGGGCAAAGCCATCCATAATATATATATGTATGAGGAGGCTTAGCCTTCCATGGAATAATAATAATATATATACACATATACATATTATTTAATAAATATACATATATATATTGAGGGGCAAGGCCATCCATAATATATATATGTATGAGGAGGATTAGCCTTCCAAGAACATGATTAATATATGCTTGAAATATTTACCTTTTGGAACTTCCAACAGGTGAGAGGAAGATTGAGAGAAGAGAAGGCTTGGAAGACTATTTGGGTGTTAACAGAACTTTTTGGAGAGTATTTGGAGGAGAGTTTTGTGGCTTATTTGAATGGAAAGAGTGCTTGAGAAGGGAAGTGAGGCATGTTATTTATAGGTAAGGTGGGAGGTGTAATAGTGTGAAAAATAGTGTATGAATTTGACTTTGGCATTAAATTAAATTATTTAAAATATATATAATAATTTATTTTCCTCATATTATCTCTTATTAAAAACGTGGTTATCTCCTCCTACCATTTAAAAATGTTTTAAGACTTTTAAACCTAGAAGGTTCCTTTGGCATCAAAAGTCCACATTGGTATACTCCCTACTAATTCAATTATAACGTTTTTAATTTTATAGTTTTTGACAAATGTACAATTGTATTGCATTACTAACTCAAATATCTACAAATGGGTATTAATTTTATAATTTTTACATATGTATAACAAAAGTTATTGAATTTTAAAGTCATACTAAAATGTTTACCCATTCATACTGAACCTATGAGTAGTATTTTAACTTCTGGAATTGATTGGCTTCATATTAAATTCTGAAATTTCTACAAGTTTTAGATAAGTCATAAATGAACAAATGGGCTTTGGTTTCATGTCAATTGGATCTGTATAACTCAAGTTATGGATTTTTGAATGGGACCTCCAAAATCTGCCTTATTCAAATTTTTGGGTCTTACCTATGTTTTATACTTTTGGTAAAGTTAAGGCTTGTAATACTTACTTACCCATAGTAATTTGGTTTAAGAAACTAAATGACATAATATATAGCATCTAAACTTTTTATGACGTATAAGAAATTATTTTATTTTTATAACGTATTTAATATTAACGCGGATAAAATAATATAATTGCGTAATCAATAAACAATAAAGTAAGATAACATTATATTCCATGACTTCTTACTTTATAAACCTATAAGTATAATATTATAAAATATTATTACATACACATACCTATTTATAACAATTCAAACGGATACTATTCATAAAGGTTAGTTACTTATTCTAACGGTTAGTTACTATTCTAACGGCTACTTACTAGTCATATTCTACTTAAATGACTATATTGGGTACTTATTTTTATTGTGATAATATCTAAAATATTCTTTCTAACTATTTTTAGTAATGACATTATTATTATTACTATTTAAGGAAGAGCTTAAATTTTTTTTTGCGGGTCTTACATCATACCCCACTTAAAAGAATTTCGTCCTCGAAATTATCGCGTACCTTAATCATGGAAAAGTTTAGGATATTTTTGCCTCATCGTTTCTTCATGCTCCCACGTTGCCTCCTCGGTGATTTGATTCCTCCATAACACTTTCACGAGTGGAATTCTTTTCGTACGTAACACTTGTTCCTTGCGGTCAAGGATTTGCACCGGATGTTCTTGGTAGGTCAAGTCAACATCGAGTTGGACAGGCTCTTCTGTTAAAACATGTGATGGATCTGGTATGTACTTTCTTAGGAGAGACACATGGAACACATTGTGCACGTGTTCTAAGTGTGGTGGTAGGGCTAGGCGATATGCTGTTGCTCCAATCTTTTCTAGTATGTCAAATGGTCTAATGTATCGGGGGCTTAACTTCCCTTTATTTCCAAATCGCATGACTCCTTTCTATGGTGAAACCTTTAGAAATACATGATCGCCTACTTCAAACTCCAAGTCCTTTCGTCGGTGGTCCACATAGCTCTTCTGCCTGCTTTGAGCAGCTCGCATATGCTGCTGAATTAGACGCACTTTTTCTATTGTTTCTTGCACCAAATCGGGGGCAAGTAGTTTTCTTTCTCCTACCTCATCCCAACATGTTGGTGTTCGACACCTTTTCCCATAAAGAGCTTCATATGGTGCCATTTGTATGCTTGCGTGATAGCTATTATTATAGGAGAATTCCACCAAGGGAAGGTGTTTCTCCCAATCCCCTTGAAAGTCAATAGCACAAGCTCTAAGCATGTCCACCAAAGTTTGGATTGTCCTCTCTGATTGCCCATCTATTTGAGGGTGGAAGGCAGTACTAAATTTCAGTTCGGGACTTAAGGCATGTTGAAGGCTCCTCCAAAACTTAGATGTGAATCTTGGATCACGATCAGAGACGATTGATAATGGCACTCCATGCAACCGAATGACTTCCTTGATGTATAGCTTGGCTAAATGATCCAAAGAGAAATCGTCGCGGATAGGGATGAAGTGAGACGTTTTTGTCAGGCGATCCACTATGACCCAAATCGCATTGTGTCCTTTTGATGTTCGTGCGGACCCGTGACAAAATCCATAGTTACATTTTCCCACTTCCATTCGGGTATTGGAAGTGATTGCAATACTCCACTTGGTAATTGGCGCTCAGCCTTTACTCTTTGGCACACCAAGCACCTGGATATAAATTCCGCGATTTCTCTCTTCATATTGTCCCACCAATAGTTCTTTCGTAAGTCTCGATACATCTTGGTGCTTCCTGGATGTATAGAGAATGCGTAGCTATGTGCTTCGGCTAGTAACTCCCTTTTTAGTCCAGAAGATGATGGTACACAAAGTCTTGTACCAAATCTTAAGAAACCACCTTTATCGATGTTGAACTCAGGAAGTCTACCTTTTTGCGCTGCTTCCCTCTTTCGTTGTAGCTTGGGATCTTCTTGTTGTGCCGCCTTTATCCTCTCCAAAAGCGTTGGTTGTATGGTCATGTGGAATAAGTAGCTTCTTTCCCCAGGTTTTACGATTTCAACATCCAACCTCTTCAGATCTTCAATTAGAGGCCTTTGCGAAGTGATCAATGTTGCCAAGGTTCCGACATGTTTCCGACTTAGTGCATCTACCACCACGTTTGCCTTCCCAGGATGGTAGTTGATGGTGCAATCATAGTCTTTTAATAATTCTAGCCACCTTCTTTGTCACATGTTGAGCTCCTTTTGGGTGAATATGTATTTTAGACTTTTATGATTAGTGTAGATCTCACATTTCTCCCCATAAAGATAATGACGCCAAATCTTTAGTGCAAGGATAATTGCTGCTAGTTCTAAGTCGTGTGTGGGATAGTTCACCTCGTGGGTCTTTAGTTGTCGTGATGCATAGGAAATTACTTTACCATTTTGCATTAACACACAACCAAGTCCTTCCTTCGATGCATCGCTATAAATTGTGAAGTTTTCTCCTCCTGAAGGTAGTGCCAGCACAGGTGTACTAACTAAGCGCCGTTTTAGTTCTCGAAAGCTTTCCTCACACTTCGTGGTCCACTCAATCTTAGTACCCTTACGAGTTAGCTTTATTAATGGGCTTGCCAGTCTTGCAAAGTTTTCTACGAACCTTCGGTAATAGCCTGTGAGTCCGAGAAAACTACGAACCCCCGTTGCTGTTTTGGGTCTTGGCCAGTCTTCTATTGCCTTTGTCTTTGCAGGATCCACGGAGATGCCTTTATGAGTGACAATATTTCCTAAAAATGCGACTTGTTGTAACCAAAATTCGCATTTGCTGAATTTGGCATATAGTTTCTTCTCCCTTAAGGTTTGCAGTACGTTCCTTAAATGCTCTTCATGTTTTTCGCGACTCTTGGAGTAAATAAGTATGTCATCAATGAAAACAACGACACACTTGTCCAAGAAGTCATGGAATATTTTGTTCATTAGGTCCATGAATATTGCGGGGGCATTGGTCAATCCGAAAGGCATTACGACGAATTCATAGTGGCCATACCTCGTTCGGAAGGCCGTCTTGGGAATGTCCATCTCCTTCACCCTTAATTGATGGTAACCTGATCGAAGGTCAATTTTTGAGAAGTATTGAGCGCCTTTAAGTTGATCGAAGAGATCATTTATCCTTGGTAAAGGATATTTATTTTTGATGGTGACGTTGTTTAGTCCTCTATAGTCGATGCAGAGCCTCATTGAGCCATCCTTCTTTTTCACGAACAAGACCGGTGCTCCCCAAGGTGATGCACTAGGCCTAATGAATCCTTTGTCCATCAAATCTTGCAATTGCTTCTTCAATTCGTTTAACTCTGTTGGTGCCATCCAATAAGGACTTTTGGAGATTGGATTTGTCCCAGGAAATAGATCGATGGAGAATTCAACTTCTCGTGGTGGAGGAGGTCCTGGCAATTCCTCCGGAAACACATCTTCATACTTGCAAACGATAGGGACTTCTTTTAATGTAATCTCACCTACACTTGTGTTGACCGAGGAAAGATATCCCTCTTTTGGATGGTTAGATACATCCTCTCCATCCTTTTGACACGTAAACACTAACTTAGGTTGGTTTGAGAGATTAAAAATTACTCTTTTCTGAGTACACTCTATGGTGGCGTGATTGGATGTTAACCAATCCATCCCTAATATAACATCAAAGTCCACTATTTGTAAGGAGATTAGGTTTCCAGGAAGTACCCTATCACATATAGTAATGGGGCATGCTTTATATATCTTAGTGGCATTTATGGTGATACCACTTGGTGTCATTATTGTTAATTCCACTTTTAATCTCTGATGTGGAATATCCATATGTTCAGCATACTTTGGTGAGACGAAAGAATGCATTGAACCAGAATCAAATAAGGTATAAGTGTTTCTTGAACTTATGAGCAAGGTACCTTTCACCACATCGTTGTTTGATTCTTCTTCCATTATTGGCTCCACTTCTGCAGTTGTAATGGCGTACGAGCGAGCTGGTGCCCTAGGTGGTTGTTGCGGCTGCTGTGGTTGTGGCTGTACATGTTGAAGTGGTCGCTGCAACGGTTGTCGATAATCCCCCATAGTTTTTGCCTGTGGGCACTGATTTGCATAATGTCCAAATTCATTGCAGTTGAAACATTTGACGGTCGGGCATGTACTTGGTTCTGGTCTTGGTGCATGTAAAGGGTTACGCCTATGAATGGGATTAGGACCCATTTGGGGCCCTTGTTTAGGCCTTTCCCGGCATTCACGTGCTTGATGTCCAGCTTTACCACACTTGAAACATTTTCTCGATCCTTGGAGACATTCACCAGAGTGTCTTTTACCACATTTAGGGCAGGTGGAATGTACTACCTCCTTCATACTAGGCTTTGTGATCTCCGATCCATTAGCTTGGTGTTTCCTTTTCTTATCATTTTGACTACGATTTTGGTGGTAGTCAAGATGTTCCATTTCTACTTTGATCGCGCATCGAACAACAACTTCATAGTCGAGGAAGTCAAAAGCTGCCAACGCTCTCCGTATGCTTGGTTTCAACCCATGGTAGAACATTTGAACTTTACTTTGCGTTTCAGCTACGTACTGAGGTGCGTACCTTGCTAACTTGGTAAACTTTGCCTCATACGTGGCCACAGTATCATCATCCTTTTGTTTAAGATCGAGGAAGTCCCTCTCCATCTTACTCCTCAATGGTCGAGAAAAATACTTTTCTAGTAAGATCCCTTTGAAAGCTTCCCAGCTTAGAGCTTCTATCTCTCCCTCAGTTTTGGTATTCTTAACAAGGGTCCACCATTGGTTTGCCTCGCCCTCCATTCTATAAATGGCAAACTTTATCTTTTTCTGGTCAGGACATTCCAATACTGAGAATATCTTTTCTAACTTATTAATCCATTCCTCCATGTGAGTGGGATCAGTTGAACCAAAGAAGGTTGGGGGATGCTGCTTCATAAATTGGTCAACTGTTACCTCTTTTGGTTGAGGGTTTATACCTTGCTCCGATTGACCGACGGGTGTGTTGGGTTGAGTCATATTTGCTGCCATCGTTTGTGCCATTTGCATAAGAAATGCCATCAGGTTCTCTGCGCTTACACCTTGTGGTGCTGCCATGTTTGAAGGTTGCCCATTTGGTGGTAGTGTTCCCGCAACCTGTCCACTAGAGGAAGAGTTCATTGGTGTTGAACCCTCTTGAAGTTCATTTGCCATACCGTTATTCCTTGTGGAGTTGTTCCTGTTTCCTCTGTTTCTTGTTTCAACCATTTTGGCCCTTTAAGTACACACGTTACTCGAGGTTAGGTTAGTTTAAAATTAACCATATAACCACAATAATACTTATGTCAAACAATTCATTATAATTGTTATAAGCTTAGGACTCTATATTATGTTATTTATAACTAGTCTCTATACCTAACTAAACCTTTGCTCTGATACCAGCTGTAACGCCCCCAAATCTAGACTTCCAGACCGGGTGCATTGGACAAATAAGATATTACAATTATATGAATAGTAATCTATTACTCAACATAAATTCGATGGTTTATTTATTACATCAAGACTCATCACAAGATCTTTAAGGTTTAGCGTTTAGAGACTAGGTGTTGATAACCCATTATAGTTTACATGACATATAAATACTACATGCATAATATTCTTATGATTTTATTCAAGCATTCTGGACACCATTATCCTAGCATCCTTGCTTTCTCCTAGTTCCCTGGGGTTGGAAGAAAACATGAAAGGAAATGAGCTCAAGTAGCCCAGTAAGGTTAAAAGTAACGAATAATATATGGAGAATAATTAACTCATGAAAGAATAAGAATATCTACTCATCTAGGGTCACCACCTAGATGTCTTGCATAACTTGTTATCAACTGGATTGACACTCCAATGATGTTCTTTACCCAATGCATTGGAGGTCTTTCTGGAACCACCCATAAACATATTGCTAAACATAAAACATATCTTCATAATTTTTCAAACAATCACATCAATGGTAAATTTCAACGTAAAGGAAGGTCTTGCAATAATAGACCCGATAAGTAAAAGGGTTATTCATCATTCAATAAATTAGATTACCAAATTCTCAAGAAGTGCCAAAGAAAGTTAATTCTTCTTAAAATAATATTATGAGGAGAAATCTTGAGATAGAAATATAGAGAATAAATAGGAAATGAATTTCCACGTCAGAGATCGTGGTAAGGAAAGGGAGAGGAAATCCTTACCATCTTTTTGTCTTTCGCGTTTATAAACCTTGAAACAAAAATTAAAAGTTAATATTTTAGTTTTAATAATAATAGTATATTCATAAATAATATATTGAAAGACATATATAAGTATATTATGGTGGAAAAACTTCTCATGATAATAATAATCTATACTTATACATATACCTGTATAATATATGTATATAATACACAATATACATATATATATATATTGAGGGGCAAAGCCATCCATAATATATATATGTATGGGGAGACTTAGCCTTCCATGGAATAATAATAATCTATATACACACATATACGTATCATATACATATATATATATATATATTGAGGGGCAAAACCATCCATAATATATATATGTATGAGGAGGCTTAGCCTTCCATGGAATAATAATAATATATATACACATATACATATTATTTAATAAATATACATATATATATTGAGGGGCAAGGTGTTGGATCAAACCCAGAATTTGGATAATGTTGATAAAGCCTTATGTAATTTGATCTGAGATCTTTTGTGTTTATTTGATCATTGCAGAAGATATGTTACTAATCCAGAGATGCACTCGTGAGAGCAAAGCTAAGGACAGGATACATAATCCTGATCCGGACAAGAGTGAGTGTCGTCAAACACTTGGTAAATAACCAAGTCACAAATACATACGGAATAAGGAACATTCGTGCAGACTAAGAACTTAAAGGCTACGGATTGCTGAATATGTTCCTAAGTACCGCAAACGGACTAAGTCAAACTAATGCGGAGTAAGAGTCTTCGTCAACGAGGACGCAGCAAAGGATTTCATTGCTTTGCGAACGCTTCCATCCGCATCAGAGGGGTCAAACTCCGCATATGATGGGAGGAAGGTGTTGGCTGCGGATGAGGAGGATGGAGGAGGAGCTGGAGCTGCGGTAGAGGAGCTTGGCTGAGAAAAGCGGCTTCATTTGGGAATTTGAACTCCCTAAAGCACTGAAGAGGCACGACGCTTCTCAGTCCGAGTAGATGGTTGTGGTGCAGAAGGAGCAAGATCAGATGACATGTTCTCCCCCGGTTTGGCAGATCGACGGGAAGCAACGGGAGGGCGAGCCATCGTATGCGCCAGGTCCGCAAAAGAGGTAGACAATGAATGGACGGACGAGGCGACTAGATCCTTATTCCACATCAATACTTCCTTACTCAGCATGTATGAAAGACTCGGATGCCTTACTCCGTGTCTTCTTCACTTTAGTTCGCTTGAGGGGAAGACTTAACTATTTAACTCCATTTCAATCCTTTTGCTTCGTGCGACCTCGTTGACCAAGACTCTTACTCCGCATTAGTTTGACTTAGTCCGTTTGAGGTACTTAGGAACATATTCAGCAATCCGTAGCCTTTAAGTTCTTAGTCCGCACGAATGTTCCTTATTCCGTATGTATTTGTGACTTGGTTATTTACCAAGTGTTTGACGACACTCACTCTTGTCCGGATCAGGATTATGTATCCTGTCCTTAGCTTTGCTCTCACGAGTGCATCTCTGGATTAGTAACATATCTTCTACAATGATCAAATAAACACAAAAGATCTCAGATCAAATTACATAAGGCTTTATCAGCATTATCCAAATTCTGGGTTTGATCCAACAATCTCCCCCAATTATGGATATACCCAAACCCTTTGTAATCTGATCTGGTAAGCAATGCAAAAGAATAACATACAGAATATGCAACACAACCAATTTCATTAATCAGCAACTAAGTACAATTCAGCCTTAATACAAGATTTTCACTAAGGTACATAAGGCTTACTATACTTGAAGATCATAGTTGCTACCTTCTCTCTAAGCTCCTTTGTCTGCTTCATCGTATAAGTAGTGTGTTGGCTCCACGATTTGTCCACAGTCAAAAATGACTTGATGAAGTAACAGACAAAAGCCCCGCAGCTATCTCCATCCGGCTGTTGTGGCACTTGCTTCTTGCCCCGGAATGTCGCCTTCAGCTTCTCAGTTGGGCCCAAGGGTGTGATGCCCAATTCTTCATATAAACGGGCTTTCTTCACAGCTTCAGTCAGCCTGATACACAGTGGAGAGGACACCATAATAAATAAATCTACCATGAAAACACCCTATGAGATCTGGAGAGGACGAAAACCTTCAATTTCACATCTCAGAACTTTTGGGTGTACTTTCTATATACTGATAAATGGCAAAGAGACCCGGAATAAATTTGAACCAAAATCTGATGATGGGATTTTTGTCGGGTACTCACTACATAGCAAGGCTTATCGGGTCTTCAATAGAAAATTTTTTAAAGTTGAAGAATCTAGCAATGTGACTTTTGATGAAGCTAATCTTGATTGGTCAAAAGTCGGTTCTTCAAGTTCTAATGTGCAGGTCATGGACAGCAACGTCGATTATTCGAAGTTTATGAATGTTCCTGTTACACATCCTGACCAATCACGAGGCATCAGCGAGACACAAAGAAATTGTATGGATGATGCTACAGATGACTCGGACTCCGGACTACCATTTAGCTCCGGACCTACTCCTACGGATACCCAAAATTCCGGAGCACCTTCAAGTCCGTCCAGACCAGTCAACACTGAAAGAAACAGTGTTGAAGAACCATCTAGTTCAACCGTACCTTCTAATACGGAAACAACTAGTCCGGGCGAAGCTCAACCAGCGGATATTTCTGAACCACCTAATCTGGAAGAGCTTCAAATTGCTCAAGATCATTCATCACATGCACAGAATTATAGATGGACTCGAAACCATCCTTCAGATCAAGTGATTGGTGATCCTACTGTTGGTGTAAGAACAAGAGCAGCCACCTCTAACATGAGTCTTTACTCGTGTTTTCTATCTCAAATAGAACCAAATGTGGTAGATGAAGCTCTTCAGGATTCAAATTGGATAGAAGCCATGCAAGAAGAGCTGAATCAATTTAAGAGAAACAATGTGTGGACATTAGTACCCAGGCCTAAGTCTCAGCAAGTCATTGGAGTTAAATGGGTGTTCCGGAACAAGCTTGATACAGATAGAATAGTAATCCGGAACAAAGCCAGACTGGTAGCGAAAGGATATCGTCAAGAAGAAGGCATAGACTATGATGAGACCTTTGCTCCAGTAGCAAGACATGAGGCAATTCGAATGTTTCTGGCGTATGCTTCATATGAAAACTTCATAGTTTATCAAATGGACGTCAAGAGCGCATTCCTGAATGGAGATCTTCAAGAGGAGGTTTACGTAGAACAACCTCCCGGTTTCATTGAACCTAAAGCTGGACATCTAGTCTACAAACTTCGGAAAGCTTTATATGGTTTGAAGCAAGCTCCAAGAGCTTGGTACGACACACTGTCAGAATTCCTACTTGCACACAACTTCCAAAAAGGGAAGATTGACACCACCTTATTTCTACGAAAAGAGAAAGGACACACTCTAATCGTACAGATATACGTGGATGGTATCATTTTCGGATCAACGAATCCGAAGCTTTGTGAAGAGTTTGCTAAGTTGATGACAGGCAAGTTTGAGATGAGCATGATGGGAGAACTGTCCTACTTCCTTGGAATAGAAGTTAAACAACTAAAGGAAGGAATTTTCATTAATCAAGCCAAATACACTCGCGATCTTATTAAGAAGTTTGGTATGGAAGGTTCATCTCCCGTCAAAACTCCCATGTCTGTCAGTGCCAAGTTAGATCCTGATGTGGACGGCATTTCAGTAAAAGTGACTGACTACCGAGGGATGATAGGATCCTTGCTGTATCTTACAAAAGTCGCCCAGACATTATGTTTGCAACTTGCATCTGTGCACGATATCAGGCGAATCCCAAGGAGTCACATATGCTTCATGTAAAACGGATATTAAGGTATCTCAAGGGAACGATGAGTTTGGGACTCTGGTACCCAAAGGAGTCCAACTTCACCTTATCCGGATACTCTGATGCCGACTTCGCTGGATGTCGCATCGACAGGAAAAGCACAAGTGGTACGTGTCAGTTTCTAGGAAATAGATTGATCTCATGGTTCAGTAAAAAGCAAAATTCCGTATCAACCTCTACTGCTGAGGCGGAATATATAGCTGCCGGAAGTTGCTGCGCACAGCTACTTTGGATGCAAAGTCAACTTACTGACTACGGTTTCAACATGTCATCTATTCCACTCTACTGTGACAACACTAGTGCAATTGCCATCAGCAACAATCCTGTCATGCATCCTAAGACGAAGCACATTGAGGTCAGGTATCACTTCATACGCGATCATGTTCTCAAAAAGCATATTTCACTGGAACATGTTGCTACTGAAGATCAATTAGCAGATGTACTTACAAAGCCCCTGCCTGATGCGAGGTTCTCTGAACTACTCTTCCTATTAGGTATGCTTGACTTCTCTGCATAGTTTCACAATTAAATTACCCAACAGTATATTTACTCTCAGAACATGCATTATACGTTTACTGAAAGTAGTAGCGATTTGCTGACTGTATTGCTGATCATACTTACTATTTAACGGCTTCATGCTTCTGATATTTATCTCAACTTCATATATGGGAGGATGCTTGCGTTTCCCGACTGAAGTCGTTTAAGCTAACATGACTAAAGCTTATATGATTTACCTCTTCTGGTTTCATGATCTTAATTTCCATTAATCACCACATGACAAAAGCATGTTCATTTAGATTACTCTATTAACATGTATAGTTGAAGAAGTGAAATGGGTTAGCTTGGAATGCCTGGTGGATGAATACTCAATCGCAGTCTGATCAGCTTCTGAAGTATAGTTTTCTAATAAGATAGACAGTGCTGAACTTCTACAAATTGGAAAGGTCAACCGAGAGGATTGCACAATCTACGGGGGAGACAATGCTTTATATATTATTCAGTAATACCCCCGTATATGTCTCATGACCTCTTTCCTGACTGTCTATTTGAGGGGGATCTTTTCATTGAGAGGATTAAATGATCTACGGGGGAGCAGCAATGAACTCCTAATATGTCTCGGATTCTCCTTCCTCTAAACTTTTACTTCCGGATCTGACTGGACATGCTGTTTTGAATCAGCAAAGTGGCAAGTTTGGATGTATTTTCCTTCTTCAACCATGCATTTTAATCGGCTAATCATCTGCCTACTTTTGACATGTGTTCGCTCTATCATTTTTTTTACTCATGAATCCTAAATTGGCCAAATCATATGCTCTTTAATTAATCTTAGCTACGTTGTTCAAAGAAGACGGTTTCGCTTATGTTGACCTATATGAACTTGTGTATTGCTATCCGACATATGCCCCGATTCAAGTAATATTGATCATTTTCACGTGTGTATACGTCTACTACATTCTTGGTAATGCATAAGTTCTGTTTCTCATTAGTTCGGATTATGTTGTTTTTCACTGATTATCTTCTCTAATCCATACTAATCCTTGCCTGTTAAGCTTTTGTATTTTCAGTTTATCCTTGTTTAGCTACAGGTTCAGATTTTCTTTGCAACCGTATCGATAAATCTCATCCATAGTCTTGGATTTGAAGTGTTGTGGTACTTCTCTTCTCTTCGACTTTTTAACTGCAAAGGAATCTACTCTACTCTCTCACCGAACTCTGTTTACTACGGACAAGGTCTATTATTCATCCGGATACTCTTCCTCGACTATTATTTACTCCGGATGATTGTCGGCTCATTCCTCCGGACTCCTGACACTGTTCAATTGTGACAATCCATGTATACTCATATGTCGCATGCTTTTGAGGAGGAATAATGATAATTCATTAAATGCAAATCTCGGGTTGCACACACACTTCTCTGGATGGCAACCAGTTGTTATCTTTACTTGGTCATGCGGTCTCCACGACATCGTTTCATTCGGAGGCGCATCGATATCCAGACTAATGACATCAGCCTGTCGAGCGTGTCCCTATTTCACTCGTAAATTCCTAGACCCGCTGACACTTTCGGACACGGCCTTATATATATATATTCTGGTTATTCCTGCGAAGCACGAGTATTGCTCATTTCCAATCCCTAAACCTCTCGTTGCTACTTTCCTCATCAAGACCTCACCTTTCCTCTTGTTCTTCATATTTCATCTGTAATGGCACCCAGAATCTCCCTTTCCGGCGTTAATCCTGGTCATCTGGTTGATTGGCACACTGTCTCCAATCCTCCGGATTGGTTTTTCCAGTTTCACCCTCTCCTTGAAGCCTCACATATACTCAATCTGGTCTCCAATCCCGTCAATCTTCTTATCGACGACATCATTGAGTATTACCAACGGATTCGCTGCACCACCGACTCCATCATCTCCTATGTCCGCGGAGAATCCATCCTCATCACTCCCGCCGTTCTCCGCGCTGCTCTCCACCTACCCCCCAGTGAACCACAGTGCCCGGATGCCGATCTAATGGCGGCTTCTATGGGTTGCACAAACAAGGGGAAGGAATACAAGGTGAAATCCTTCCCTGGACGTATCGATTAGGCGACCTAAGTCGATGCCTTCGTCGCACATCCGCCGACCCGTACCTTCTCCCTGGCCATGTACGGCGTTTTTGAAGGTCTTCCGATGGATTGGGGGATGTTCTTATTTCGTTTGCTGCAGAATGGTCCCAAAAACCATTCCTTCGGGCGCATTCTCAGCATTGTCTTCCAGCATCTACATCCGGACCATTTCGCCCGATTTGATGCTATCTCGTTTCCCTCGGCTTATTACCTCCGTTACCTTATACCGGATGGGAACATGACCACTCGCCGACCCACTGCAGCTCTCCGCATTCTCCCTGCCTCGGAACAACAAGGCAGCTCTGTTGGTGACCCCTCCGACAGCCCAGCCCATGAGGTCAGTTCTGCACCCCGATCCTCCCGGATTCGGTCTATTGCTGCACCTTCCCACTCTCGGGCCTCCCAGCACAGCATTCGTGCCGATCCGTCCGAGGTTGCGGGGCCCTCTCAGCACAATGCCCCAAAGGCTGTTTCCTCAGCTCCTTCTGCTGCGGATGTCCCCACTCCCTCCACCTCCGCTGTTGCTGCCGCGGTTGCTACCGCTGTTGCTGCTGCAACTGCTGATGTCCCGGCCTCTTCTCCGGAAGCTCCGTTGCCTCCCCTACCTCAACCCCGAGACTACCTAGCCCATCTCTCCGCCGACACCTTAACGGACCTCTGGCTCTGTTTTAGCCTTGCTCACACCGCCTCCCTTCCAGACAACGATCTCCGGGTGTTTTAGACCTGCCATACCCAATCCCCGGAGACAATAATCATCTGGAACTTGGATCACGGCTTTCTTACGCCGGCCTCCATTCCAGATGTAGCGTTCACCACTCCCTCCAGCCCAGTCCATTCTGCCCGGGGTCCTTCCCCGGCTAAAGCTGGCTCATCTTCTCCTGCCCCCGCCATTCCAGTGGTTGACCTATCTGGTCAAAGCGGGTCAGCTGCCCCGGATGCCTCCGATGCTCCGGAAGCTCCTTCTGCTGCTGCTGCCGCTGATACTCCTGCGGACTCCTCTGCCCAGCGCACTCCTGCTCCTGTTCATGCGGGGGAGTCCTCCAAGGCTCCGGAGTTAGTCCTTGGGCGTGCCTCTTTTGGTACAGTCCACTCCGACGCTGTGCTTTCCGCCCAGCTGGACCGCCACGCCCAGGCTCACAGCGCCCAAATTTCCGCCATCGCCGCCAAGGTTGATGCACTTGGCGCTCAACTCCTCTCCGCTCTAACTGACTCCTCCACCTCCATGGAGCAGAAAATGGATCTAGTCGCCTCGTCCGTCCATTCATTGTCTACCTCTTTTGCGGACCTGGCGCATACGATGGCTCGCCCTCCCGTTGCTTCCCGTCGATCTGCCAAACTGGGGGAGAACATGTCATCTGATCCTGCTCCTTCTGCACCACAACCATCTACTCGGACTGAGAAGCGGCGTGCCTCTTCAGTGCTTCAGGGAGTTCAAATTCCCAAACGAAGCCGCTTTTCTCAGCCAAGCTCCTCTACCGCAGCTCCAGCTCCTCCTCCATCCTCCTCATCCGCAGCCAACACCTTCCTCCCATCATATGCGGAGTTTGACCCCTCTGATGCGGATGGAAGCGTTCGCAAAGCAATGAAATCCTTTGCTGCGTCCTCTACTGAGAGAAGATGTCTTTCTGAAATGTACCCTTTCTCCCCGGACGACATTCAGATTCTTTGTTCGGAGAAAGGACTCTTTACAACAAAAGATATTCACAACTTCTCAAGGGCTGCCAAGTTGGAGATGAGGCTGTTTCCATCTCTTTACAAGGATGCGCATTTGTTTGATGTCTTGCCATGTTGGAATGAAGGCTATCTTCCCAGTGTGGATCTAATTCAGTCCTTCATCGACGGAACTGCTGAGGATAGCAAGCCATGGAAAACTCTCTCAACTATCCTCATTCCGTACCGGATCATGTCACCACACTTCATGATGGCTGTCTTTATGATTCAGTCCAAGCAAATGATCCTCATTGATTCTCATCAGATAGTGGAGCACTTTGTAAGAAAGAATCAATGGGAACCACTGTGTATCAGGCTGACTGAAGCTGTGAAGAAAGCCCGTTTATATGAAAAATTGGGCATCACACCCTTGGGCCCAATTGAGAAGCTGAAGGCGACATTCCGGGGCAAGAAGCAAGTGCCACAACAGCCGGATGGAGATAGCTACGGGGCTTTTGTCTGTTACTTCATCAAGGCTTTTTGACTGTGGACAAATCGTGGAGCCAACACACTACTTATACGATGAAGCAGACAATGGAGCTTAGAGAGAAGGCAGCAACTATGATCTTCAAGTATAGTAAGCCTTATGTACCTTAGTGAAAATCTTGTATTAAGGCTGAATTGTACTTAGTTGCTGATTAATGAAATTGATTGTGTTGCGTATTCTGTATGTTATTCTTTTGCATTGCTTACCAGATCAGATTACAAAGGGTTTGGGCATATCCATAATTGGGGGAGATTGTTGGATCAAACCCAGAATTTGGATAATGCTGATAAAGCCTTATGTAATTTGATCTGAGATCTTTTGTGTTTATTTGATCATTGCAGAAGATATGTTACTAATCCAGAGATGCACTTGTGAGAGCAAAGCTAAGGACAAGATACATAATCCTGATCCGGACAAGAGTGAGTGTCGTCAAACACTTGGTAAATAACCAAGTCACAAATACATATGGAATAAGGAACATTCGTGCGGACTAAGAACTTAAAGGCTACGGATTGCTGAATATGTTCCTAAGTACCTCAAACGGACTAAGTCAAACTAATGCGGAGTAAGAGTCTTGGTCAACGAGGTCGCACGAAGCAAAAGGATTGAAATGGAGTTAAATAGTTAAGTCTTCCCCTCAAGCGAACTAAAGTGAAGAAGACACGGAGTAAGGCATTCGAGTCTTTCATACATGCTGAGTAAGGAAGTATTGATGCGGAATAAGGATCCGAGTCTTTATTCGCACGGAGTAAGAAAATTAGATGCGGAGTAAGGAATCCGGATATCTTACTCGCCCGGAGTAAGGAACTTACATACGGAGTAAGGAACTTACATACGGAGTAAGGAACTTACATGCGGAGTAAGAAAGCGCTGTCATGGACTAAGGATTCCAGTACTAAATAGATACGGAGTAAGCAACCACTGACACGGAGTAAGGTTCCGAGCTTCATTAGCAACGGAGTAAGGAAAATTACACCGGACCAAGAAGACACTACTTTAACTCACCGCATTTAAAGTTATCAGCTCGTGGCGTCCCGATATAAGACAAACTTATTGAATACCTGAAGAATCTTACACGTGGATCACCCGGATATGTGGACACAACCTCAATTGTATTTGGGAACTCACAAATGCACTTATATTCTTCAAACCCAAGATCTTGAGCTCCACAAGCCGTAGCAGTCAAGACAGAGAGATTACCGAGGAACAGTGCTTTGAACGCATTCCGGAACTTCAAGTTCCGAGGTTGTCTCTTAGGAACGTTTGTATAAATATCCATACTTGTATATGTGTGAAGAAGAGGGGCAAAAAGGAGAGTGAATTAGCCTGAATTAATTCTGTGCATGTACAAGAGCTCAAAGATACAAACTAGGCTAGTGTGTGAATCCCTTTTGTAAAACAGAGTGTAAGAGAGTTGCTTCTATTTTGTTGTAATTATCTCTTGATAATAAAACAAAATACTTCCACTATCTGGTTATCTTCCGCACTGATTCTTTCACTTAACTAGATTAGTGCAGAGCCTTAAAAGAATAAAAGAGTTTTGATAAGAGCCTATTCACCCCCCCCCCCCCCTTTAGGCTCCAAGGGACCATCACAAGGCCATCCATAATATATATATGTATGAGGAGAATTAGCCTTCCAAGATCATGATTAATATATGCTTGAAATATTTACCTTTTGGAACTTTCAATGGGTGAGAGGAAGATTGAGAGAAGAGAAGGCTTGGAGGACTATTTGGGTGTTAATAGAACTTTTTGGAGAGTATTTGGAGGAGATTTTTGTGGCTTATTTGAATGAAAAGAGTGCTTGAGAAGGGAAGTGAGGCATGTTATTTATAGGTAAGGTGGGAGATGTAATAGTGTGAAAAATAGTGTATGAATTTGACTTTGGCATTAAATTAAATTATTTAAAATATATATAATACTTTATTTTCCTCATATTATCTCTTATTAAAAACGTGGTTATCTCCTCCTACCATTTAAAAATGTTTTAAGACTTTTAAACCTAGAAGGTTCCTTTGGCATCAAAAGTCCACATTGGTGTACTCCCTACTAATTCAATTATAACATTTTTAATTTTATAGTTTTTGAAAATGGCCAATTGTATTGCATTACTAACTCAAATATCTACAAATGGGTATTAATTTTATAATTTTTACAAATGTATAACAAAAGTTATTGAATTTTAAAGTCATACTAAAATGTTTACCCATTCATACTGAACCTATGTGTAGTATTTTAACTTCGGGAATTGATTGGCTTCATATTAAATTCTGAAATTTCTACAAGTTTTAGATAAGTAATAAATGAACAAATGGGCTTTGGTTTCATGTCAATTGGATCTGTATAACTCAAGTTATGGATTTTTGAATGGGACCTCCAAAATCTGCCTTATTCAAATTTTTGGGTCTTACCTATGTTTTATACTTTTGGTAAAGTTAAGGCTTGTAATACTTACTTACCCATAGTAATTTGGTTTAAGAAACTAAATGACATAATATATAGCATCTAAACTTTTTATGACGTATAAGAAATTATTTTATTTTTATAACGTATTTAATATTAACACGGATAAAATAATATAATTGCGTAATCAATAAACAATAAAGTAAGATAACATTATATTCCATGACTTCTTACTTTATAAACCTATAAAGTATAATATTATAAAACATTATTACATACACATACCTATTTATAACAATTCAAACGGATACTATTCATAATGATTAGTTACTTATTCTAACGGTTAGTTACTATTCTAACGGCTACTTACTAGTCATATTCTACTTAAATGACTATATTGGGTACTTATTTTTATTGTGATAATATCTAAAATATTCTTTCTAACTATTTTTAGTAATGACATTATTATTATTACTATTTAAGGAAGAGCTTAAAATATTTTTTGCGGGTCTTACAGGCATTCTCGACAGAGAGTGTCTCTGGAGTATTTGTGTTTAGGTAGACCAGTGACAAGATCAGGTGACGCTAACTTAGACAAGGTCTTAAAGTTTAAATGTGTGCATCGCTTGTGCCATAGCCAACTATCTTTATCTGATGCTGTAGTGAGGAAGCATACAGGGTCAGAAGAATTATTTCTTAAGACCACTGAGTATATGTCCCAATCTCTTGATCCGGATAACTTAACATCTCTGGATAAGTTTTCCCTTACTGTACAGGTGTTGGACATGAAGGAAACAGTAAATCCTTTGTCACATAAATTACTGACACTTAGCAAATTATGCTTCAAACCTTCGACTAGTGCAACTCTAGTGATTGATACACAACCGTTGGTTAAATTGCCATACCCGACAGTCTTACCTTTGTTGTTGTCACCGTATGAAACGGATGGACCTCGTTTGTCATTAACTTCAACAAGCAGAGTTTGATCACCCGTCATATGTCCGAAGCATCCACTATCGAGGATTCACTTGCTTTGATTGATCTTTAACTTCAAGTGATCCGGCAATGCATTCCAGAGATGCTCCTAAAAGACAACAGTTTACACTTTTGGTGCCCAAACTTGTTTCGTGCGGTTAGAAAGAATAGCAGTAGTGTCAACAGTTCCGGATTTAACTTTGCTATGACTTTTAGCTTTCCAAGTTGACTTTAATTTATTAGTTTTAGCTGTTTCTTTTACTTGGGTTTTCTTTGGAGAGACACTTCTTTGAGATTTAGATTTTATTTTTCTCGAAGAACCCTTTTTATTGAGCTGATCTTTATTGGTACGGACTTGATTACAAAGCCAGCTATCAGATAAGCTCCAACATTCATAGTGATAATGACCTATTTCCCTACAGATGGAACAAACACTATAATGCGGAGTACAAATAGGGGATACAAGTTTCTTAGATTTTACAAACTTTCTACTCTGTTCCTTATGGCCTAGTCCATTGCGTTTGGGTGACGCACTCTTGGCCCTAGATGCGTCAGCCTTTGCCATTCCTCTCTTTTTGGGTGCTACGCTTTGGCTTGAACTACGAGGCCTTCCCTTCATCATTAAGTTCGGTGCTACCGCTTCGGGAAGTGCAAGAATGTACCTCTCTTCCACAGTCATAAACTATGGTGCCACCTGAAATGAAACCATCCAACGGTTTAGACGTACTAACAGGATATAAGTTGGTTAGTTTCGGAGTGAAGTCCGAAGGACACTCAGTAGCTTGAGCATTGGAAGTTGATGGTTCGGAGCCTAGGCCAGGTTTGACTCGAATGTTATCCAGATCAGTCCTAAATGTAGAGGCTATTTCTCCGGATTTTAGCCACTTATGATTTATTTCCTTTTCCTCTTCAAGTTCGTTCTCGAGTCTTTTCACAATAACTTTTAGGCCTGATAGGTTGGTATTTAGCAGATGATTTTTAGCTCTTAGATCATGATACCAAGCCTCTTTTCCTCTGAAGTCAGCTATGTCTTTTTCAAGTCTAGTAATAGTAAATTCAAGATGTTTATTCTGACTTTCCATATCTTTGTACATTTGAGTAATTATTAGCCTCTCATTCTTTTCATGATCACGTTTAGTAATAAGTGATTCTAATTTACTCATGAGCTCAGAGATTGAAGGTACCTCAGAATTTGCCATGAGGCAGACGTTCGGCTTGGGAGTTGGCTCATCATCCGAGGATTCCTCCTCTTCTTCCGAGCCAATGACGTATTTTGTGACGAACGTCTTCCTCTTGTTCTTGCCATTGTCTCTGTTGTCTGAGGTGGAGCAGCGAGGAGTTACCTTGTCACTTTTCTCAGCCACTTTAGATTTGGATCTACAGTCCTTGGCCCAGTGACCGGTTTTCCCATAGTTATAGCATTCCTGGGAACTAGACTCCGGTCGCTCCTTCTTTTGGAAAGATGATGAGGAGTGTCTCCTGAATCCTTTTCTGCCTTTTCGTAAGAATCACTCAAAGGATTTGACAAGGAGAGCTATCTCCTCCTCCTCGTCAGAATCAGAATTCTCAGACGCGTTCGTATCATCATTCCTCAGTATGCTGAGACATTCTGTAGCTTTGAGAGCTACCCCCTTTTCTTTCTGAGCTATTTTCTCATCTCGGTTAGAGTATTTAAACCTGACTTCGTGAGTCCGCAGCTCTCCATATAGTTCTTCAAGGGGAACATACCGCGCTTCTTGTCGGATTGCATCTAGAGTTGTTTAGAGTAGTAGCGATCCGGCAAGGAGCGAAAGAACTTGTCATTGATCCGAGATTGAGAATAATGCTCATTGATTGTTTTCAGCTCCAAGATAAGCTTTCCGAATCTTCGATAGATGCTTTCGAGTGATTCGCCCGGTTTATGATTGAAACTCTCAAAGTTACGTCTGAGAGTACGATAACATTCTCGCATTTGGGACTAACTTCCCTCATAGAGGATTGTTAGTTTATCCCGCAAGCCTTTTGCCGTCGTGCGGCCCTGGACGTCCGTGAAAGCCTCGGAATCCAAAGACGATGTAACATATGCCGAGCCTTTTCGTTAGCACACTGCCAGGCTCTTTCATCATTGGTGAGTTCGGCATCGCTCTTTGGTCTTCGGACTCCATGTTCTCCGATAGTCATCGGAGTGGGTATCTCCTGATGAAGACATGGCCACATGAGATGATCATGGTAGACCATGAACATTCTCATGCGAGCTTTCCACTGGGAGAAAAGCTCTGGTGTGAATTTGGGTGGCTTCGTCAAAGTGAAGCCAGAACTCCGTGGTTGTGGAGCAGCGGCAGCAGCAGGTTGAGGTGGATCAACATTTTCACTGCTGCTTCGATTTGGAAAGGGCTGTTGTGCTCCTCCGGAGTTAAGGTGAGTGTTGAATAGCATGCTGCTTTCTTCGGCCATTGTTGAGAGTGAAAGAGTGGGATCTTTATTAGAACTAATAGAACGTGCTCTGATACTACTTGTTGGTCCCTAAGAGCCTAGAGGGGGATGAATAGGCTTAAATCAAAACTCTTTTCTCTCACGGTATATAGCACAATCTGGTTAAAAGGAGTAAAATCGGTGTGGAAGATAACCAGGATAGTGGAAGTATTTTGCTTTATTATCTAAAGATAATTACAACAAAATAAGCAAAGAATTACAATGATTACAACAAAGACTCGCTTTTTCGATTACACACACTGGTGTTTATAATCTCTATGAGCTCACGTGCGTATCAGTTCTTCCTTTTGTATATATGCGCGCTTGTTTAAGTGTACAACACTACAGATATATATAGACATCCTAGGAATCTAATTTGGATCTGTATTTTCCGAGCACTGTGTAAACATTAAGTTCTTCTCGGAAAATGCTTCTGCTATAACTGCTTTAGATGTGGAGCTCGAAATATTGGAAGCATAAGTGAATTGAATTACTTCGCTTGATTCCAATTGCATTTGGGACTGCATCCACAACTCCGAGTGCTCCACATGTAAGACAGTTTAGATCTTCAATGAGTTTGTTTTACATCGAAATACAGCGAGCTGATATCATAAATGCGGTATGAATAAGTTGAAGTAGCGTCTTTTTAGTCCGGTGTAGATTTCCTTACTCCGTATCAACGAGGCTCGGATCCTTACTCCGTGTCAGTTGTTGCTTACTCCGTGTATATGAAGTCCTGAAATCCTTATTCCGTGTCAGCACTTCCTTACTCCGCATGAGGTAGATATGCGGAATCCTTATTCCGCATCAGTTGTCCTTACTCCGCATGAGGTAGATATGCGGAATCCTTATTCCGCATCAGAGCTTCCTTACTCTGCATGAGTTCCTTACTCCGCTTGAGTAATGATTTGGATTCCTTATTCCGCATCAGTTGTCCTTACTCCGCATCAGTCATTTCTTACTCTACAATAAATCTCTCTTACTCCGTACGAGGTGTAGACTCGGATTCTCATTCCGCGTAAAGTGACTTAGTCCAATCAACAATAAACACGCGGATTCCTTAGTCGTTTTGTCGAGTGACTAGTCCGTACGGAGAGTCCTTACTCCGGATGAAAACTTGGTTATTTACCAAGTGTTTGATGACACTCATGATAATCCGGATCAGGATTATATATCCTGTCCTTTGCTTTGCTCTTACAGAAGTAGGTCCGGATTAAAGTTTTATCTTCTGCACAGACTTAGAATAAACATGAAACATCTTAAATCAAATTACATAGGATTTGATTCGCATCATCCAAATTCTAGGTTTGATCCAACATCTCTCTCTCTCTCTCTCTCTCTCAAATAATACTGGTGGCTGCTAGGGTTCATTTTTTTTGAAAATACAAAATAAAATACAAAGAAGACACAAAAAGACACACTGCATCTGGTCAACGCGGCCCAAAATGTGTGTCGATCGAGCGTCGACCACTGCATTGACCACGGCATCGACCACATCGACCTCATCGATCACTGCATCAACGGCATCGGCCATGGTGTCGACCACCATGTCGATCGTGTTGATCACGTCGACCACCGCGTCGACTGCATTGACCCCGCATCGACTAGCCTCCATGTCGACCATCCTCCTTTGTTGCCTCTTGCTGCACTTCAAAATACCAAAAAATACATATGAAAAACTAAGATTTTAGCACCCTAAGGCACCTCCCAACCTCTAATTCTCAGGACTAGGACACAAGTCCTCACAATTCCAAATGATCGAAGCTTAATCCGGATGATTGGAAGCTTGTTCCGAATCATTGAAGCTTATTTTGGATGATTGGAGCTTATTTTGGATGATTGGAAGCTTATTTCGGATGATTGAAGTTTATTTCGGATCATTAAAGCTTATTTCGGATGATTGGAGCTTATTCCGGATCATTGAAGCTTATTCTGGATGATTGGAAACTTATTCCGGATGATAGAAGTTTATTTCAAATCATTGATGTATCGGATTTGACCTAATGTTCTGGATTTGACCTTTTGACCATGATGATATGGATTTAACCACGAAGCTCCGAATTTGACCATAATCCACAGTGGAGTTTTTTTTTAAACTTTTAATTACCTTTTTACCCTCACTCAAAATGCCAAAATGAATGAGCTTTTAGGGATTGTTTGGGAAGATCCATATTCACCTAGATAGACATTTCAGATTATTTCACATAAGCACATTTTCGGGTTGTTTGACTAGGGGCATTGACCATCTTTGGGAAAGTTGGACTTTTTCTGACGAAAAATATTTTGGCCATAACTTCTTCATTTTAAATCATAATTGATCATGGTTAAATGTTTTATTCTCTAAATTTCATCCTCTACCACCTGGTGTTGGCCTTAGGCACTTCAGGGGCTTGCAGCAGAGGTTATCAATTTTGAGCTTTCCTGTTCGTGTCAGTATATCCACCTTGTGCAAATTTGGGTTAACATCTAAACCATTCTTTTGTAGTGGGAAATCTTTATGGATCTGTTCAATAAGATATATAAAAATGAGATTAGTATGTCCAATCCTGACAAAATAGGATCCAATAGCTGCTCATCTTTGTGTTTTGTTTGTATACAAATAATGTATAAAAATAAAAAAAAATTATTTTGGACGGGTTAAAATATTTACCTAACAAGAAAAGAGCAAGATGTTATGAGTCTGTTTTTAAGAATGGAAAGGGCCTGTCAGGCCAGTGGAATTTGAACATGTTTGATGAGCACTAGTAAGTCGGGGCAGGGACGATTAAGACGCACAGGCATACTCTTACCCGTGCTTCACAAAAAAGAATATGTATTCTTCTAATACATAATTGAAAGTTTTTTTTTTCTGAAGTACTAATGGCGCTAAATTTTATAACTTTATAATGCTCCAGATAAACGAGACAAGTAGACACCAAATTAAAGTTAATAACTTTTTTTCAATTTTCGTTGACGCTGATTACACGGATGTTCCTCGCGCAACTGCTCCTTCTCCACTATAAATTTAGCTTAGAGGTCGAGCTCAAGTTGCAGGGTCAGGGTGCTCCCTCGCTCTCCCTCCGTCCCACTATATATAACTCTGGCTTGCCATCATTTTGCTTTCCAGATGGTTTCAATTATACATGTACATGAATATAATTGATTGCCTAGCTCCAAAGAACGGCATTTGAAAAGATGATCGTGATACGAAGCTACGACGACTGCGACAAAGCTGAGGTAGAAGATTTAGAGCGGCGATGCGAGGTTAGCCCAGCTGATGAGGGCCCCTTTCTCTTAACAGACACGATGGGTGACCCCATCTGTAGGATCCGCAACTCTCCCACCTACACCATGCTGGTACGTAAACATACATATACACACACTTGTATATGTAATACGAACGTTACCCAATTAATAATAAACTCCTAATAATCTCCGTTTTAATTAATTAATCATTGATTGTGTATGTTAATCTATATATATATATTTATATAACAAACTCACCCGTGCCACCTGTTCATTTAATTAAGGTGGCGGAGCTGGAGGGACGGTTGGTAGGCGTCATTCGGGGCACTATAAAGATGGTAAAGGTTCATCCCGTAGACCCGACCCAACCCAACCAAAGAAAGGTCGGCTACATCCTTGGCCTCCGGGTCTCTCCGTTGCATCGACGCAAAGGCATCGCCACCAAACTGGTGCAGCAGCTCGAGCGATGGTTCGCCGCCCAGGCCGTGGACTACGCCTACATGGCCACCGAGAAGGACAACATCCGATCGCTCAGGCTCTTCACCGAGAAGCTGAGGTTCTTCAAGTTCCGGACGCCCGCTATCCTGGTGGAGCCCGTAAGGAAGCGTCCCGTTAGGATGTCGTCCCGGGTGAGGATATCAAAGCTGGCGGTAACCGATGCGGAGGCTCTGTACCGCTCCTTCATGGCCGCCTCTGCCGACTTCTTCCCACTGGACATAGACTCCATATTGCAGAACAAGCTGAGCCTCGGCACGTGGGCGGCCTATTATGATGATGATCGGCCGAGCGTCGTCGCCGACGGATCATCAACAGATGAGAAGTATTGCCGCTGCTTCGAGCCACACTGCGGCGGCAGGGGGCGACTTTTGCCAAGCAGCTGGGCAATGATGAGCGTGTGGAATTGCGGGGAGGTTTTCAAGCTGAGGGTGGGGAAGATGCCATGGAAATGGAGGGCATTTGCGAAGGGGGCGAAGTTAGTGGAGGCCGCGTTACCTTGCTTCAAGGGACCAGTGGTTCCAGACTTGTTCGACGACGCATTCGGGTTTTATTTCGTGTACGGGGTGCACGGAGAGGGCGCACTATCAAACAAGCTGGTGCGGAGTCTATGGACATTCGTGGGCAACATGGCGTGCCGGAGCAACATGGCTAATAACAGCAGCAGCAGTGGCAAAAAGCAGTCTCCTTTGAAGACCCGCAGTACCAGCAGGGACAGCGTGAATATAAAGGTGATGGCGACCGAAGTGGGAGGGTGGGGTGCCCAGGGCCTCACACTTCACATTCCGCATACCAAATGGCTGTCGTGCCCAGAGGACCTGTGGTGTATAAAGTCACTCCAGCACAGAAGTGATGTTAACGATGACGGAGAATTGATGAGCAACAATCTAGGCCCACCTAGGAGATTCCTTTTTGTAGACCCCAGAGAAGTGTGATCTACATCCTATCCACGTATTGATTTGTGGGAGGGAACTGCATGTCTGGAAGCTGCTCCCAACCGACCACTTACCGACGATATATATGGCTTTCAACAATAAGTGAGTCGACACAGCGCGTGATCCCAGTCAAAAGATTTCCTTAATAGGGTGCCCGCCCTGGCGTACGCAGTGGCCGTGTCTTTGTGGGCTTATCATCGCGGATTCACGTGAATCTGATTGCTCATCGATCGCCAATGTCATTGTAGCTAAGCTCTCAATGTGGTCTATTATATCTCTATTGTCGTCCCAGCCCAATTCCCCTCGTGTTTTACAAATTCCCACTATTAACCGCCCCCACTCCCGAGTTTTGTTTGCAATTCAAAAACAAAAGATACATAAATACGTACTGGTTGTTGGGACACTTGGCGCCTACGTCCAAAGCTAGTAATAAAGTTTGGATTTCAAGTAGTTCACAACAACCTGCCCTTCGTACTATTTCAATATACAATCAAGATTCACATGTTCGGTTTTTTGAATATTTCTTGTGGGACAAAATGTGGCGTTATCATGAAAATTTTGTCTAAAAGG
The DNA here is from genome assembly GCA_023512835.1 of Taxillus chinensis. Lineage (NCBI taxonomy): Eukaryota > Viridiplantae > Streptophyta > Magnoliopsida > Santalales > Loranthaceae > Taxillus > Taxillus chinensis. Next base: position 49,055,660 of record CM042092.1, on the reverse strand, counting down.
ATGAGAGACTGGTATGGCATGCTCAGTCTTTTTCCTAACATTTTTCTTGGTGAACTAGCCAACCATATATTGGTTGATTCCAGAAAAATATTACTGATGTGAAATAGCGAGAGATGCAACCAACAATAGTTCATAATAGAAACCATGACAGCAAAATATGATATTGACCCATTTGATGAAACCAAGTTCTTGTTATATAAATCAAAAATGAAAGCAATATTGATAAACCATAATTATTTGAAAGCCAAAGGTTTTTGGTTGCAGTGACCGCATCAAATTTGCATCTAGCGATGAAAATTCATTTGTTGTAAAAAATGAAAATAATTAAAGAGTTAAGAGATCTTTTTATAGCATCTCCAATAAATTAATTATATAGCAATATTTATAGTAAAATTTTATTTAAATTTAGCTCTAATATATTAGCTATATGAAAAGGCATAGCAAAATGATTATATATATATATATATATTGTTTTACCTTTGACCCAAATCTTTTAACTGTCCCATTTGTCGTGAAGTTGGACACTTCTCCTATTAGTACAGATTCTACCTTGAGTATCTTAAGAATGAGGTTGTTAAAGAAATCAGGCTAAGCATCAATCAGTTAAACATTTCATAAAATATGCATAGTCATACTACTAATAGGAAGAAGAAAACTAGGCACACACAGGTAACCTCACCAAAGAACTCAAAGGATAAACTATGAAGAAGATGGTAAACTCTGTGCCTAAGAAAGCTGCCCAAGGTAATAGTGAGGAAGGAGTGTTCTGTGTGAGCCCAAAGGATAACTGGATCACCTAAATTAGAATGGAAACTTAAATCTGCTCATTCTTCTTGGAAACCTAAAAATGCAGCTTCTACTTACCCTAAGCCCAATCAAAATTGGGCCCCCAAGATTTAGTTTCTTGTTGTGCAGGAATAGGTACCTAAAGCTAAGTGCAGCCACAGGAAACAAAAGATCAACTCCAGCCAGTGGTATCTTGATAAGTGTTTGTTCTGTACACATGATAGATGATGCATCTCGATGTGTGAAGTAAGGGAGGTTGCCTCTTCATCTGTCACATTTGGGGATAATAAAAATGGGTAAGATTGTTGGGAAAGGTACACTCTCTAATGGCTCTGTTTCAATTCAAAACGTGTCTGTTGTTCAAGGTCTCAAACATAACCCAATGAGCATAAGTCAATTATGTGACAAAGGTTATGAAGTGTAAGGACCCGTACCTTGAGTTAGTCGGTTTTGCCTCCCGAGTAGAGTTTTTCTAGATTTTGACCTAGTAGTTGGACTCCAATGAATTCACGTGCAAAAGGAAAGATGCTTAGAATGATGTCCTCTTATCTACCACGAAGTTTCAGACCAAATGGACATGTATGTGAGGTGCACGTGATATGGGTCCAATTCACGTGCAAGTGTAATTGTCTTCCAAATGATGCAAGGAGGCTAGGGGTGAAGTTTGAAAGCATTTGGAGTTCATATGGAGTTGCACGTGAATTGGGAATTCACGTGCAAATTGGCGTGCGACCATATTTTTGCATGGTTCCCTTGGTTTTGACATTCAAGGAACTTTCTCCAAAGGACCATGTTGAAATTCTGAATATTTTGGTGTGTATGGATGTGGAAAGGTGGTAACTTGTGTGATCAAAACTACGTCGTTTTGATCCTTGGGATTCACTTAATCAAAACTACGTCGTTTTGATGTGGATGGTGTCTATATAAGGAGGGCTTGAGTTTGAGTTTAGGGTTTTGGTGTTCCTTTGCTGCACTCGCTGCTAGAGAGAGAGAGAGAGCTAGAGAGAGAGAGGGAAGGGGAGTTGCTGATTCTTGCCTTGGAGCATCTTGCGTGGGAGGACGACGTTTGGCGCGGGGAGCAAGGAAGAGCTGCTTTAAGGTAGGGATTCTGTTCTTCCTAAGTCCTCCTCTCTGTCCTAGGGTCCTAAGGGCAATATGAGTATATCTGTTATATTATTTATATGTAAATTCATATAGGTGTGACCTCCTATATGAATGTTGGCTTCAATGGCGTTTTGGTGTGATTCTATGGAAAACATGCTATATGTTTGATGAAATGCCTGTGTGAGCATTGCTTGTGTATATGCCCTGCAAGTGTTTGAACTTATGCCTGTGAGGTTGTACATGTTGTGTTTGTGGTAAAGCCTGTGAGGCCGTGCTTGTTATGTGTTTACGGAAATGCCTGAGAGGCCACGCACGTCAAGTGTGTCGGATTATGTCCGTGTGGTTGGGTTTATGAGCTTGTGGATATATGCATGCTAAGTGTTCGATGTTATTCCTGTGTGACTAAGCATGCTAAGGGTTTGACGTTATGCCTGTATGGCCATGTGTGTTGCGTGTTTGCTTGTAAACCCGGTGGTGTGGAAGCTTGGGCTGTTTTGTGGAACCCGGTGGTTGTGGAAGCCTGGATCGTTTTGTGGAACCCGGTGGCTGTGGAAGCCCGGGATCGTTTTTGTGGAACCCGGTGGTGCCTGGAAGGCCATTTTGTGGAACCCGGTGGCTGTGGAAGCCCTGGATCGTTTGTGGAACCCGGTGGCTGTGGAAGCCCGGGAATTCTTGGAACCCGGTGGGCTGGAAGCCCGGAGTGTTTATATACCATCCCGTGTATGATTATATTTGTTGCTATAGCCGGTAACTATATCTGGTGGAATAGCTGTATCACGACACAAGCACTTGTACACGGTCATGTAGATAATAGGTGCACGGGATGGGTTGGGGAGACTTGATCCCTACCTAGCCGTGGTTGCTCACCCCTCCTACCATGTTGTTTTCTTTACAGGAACCTACGAGGCGTTAGGTGGGACACCAAGGTGGAAGACTTTATTTACTTTCTTGTGTATGTTATTTTTATAGGGCTGATGTAACCCCAATGGGGATGAATCGAAAAAGACTTTGTATTAAAGGCTGATTTATTTTGTGGTCTGTTGATGGACTTTATCTTTCTTGAATGTGGTGAATGTTTAAATTGTTCAAGTCTTGGTTTGTATCCTAACCCCTTTGCCCTCCGTGTGGGTAAAGGGAGTCACGTACCGGTTTCCACGGGTTGGAAATCCGGGGCGTGACAATATGGTATCGAGCATGGTCTAGTTGGCCTAGGGTAGTGGGCGGACTTGGTTATCTTGAGTCCTTTGGAGGAGCCTGGAGGGACATGCCTGATCAACATGGTCCTCTTTGAGCCTCCAAGGTGTACTTAGGGTAGTCCAGGTCTTGTGGTAGGATTTGCATGCATTGGCATTAGGGCACTAGTTGCATTTGTTGACATGTGTGAAGGATGTGCATACATGATTATGTGTGGGCTGCAACTCTGAATATTCTTGGACTGCTTTGGGTATGACTACAATGTGGTGTCTTTGTGTGCAATGTGATTGATGCGATGTATGTGTAATGCCATGTGTTAGTGAAATTGATCGGTGGGGTAGGGGTAGTGACGCGATAGATTATAAAAATTGTTTTGACGTTGTGCTTCTTACTTCGTGAGTAAGAATGCCGCCGAGAAGAGTGACACGTGCGTCCGGGGCGATGGGCGATGAGTCATCTGCCCATGAGGGTCCGGGAGCGGGACCATCCGTTGGAGGGCATGCGTTGTTCCTTGGCACGGCTACAAGAAGGCATCCACTGGAGGTACGAGAGCTACGGGAGGGGACTCCGGCAGGGACGTTCGGGAGGAGGTGCGCCGTGAGATGGCGGCAACGGTGGTGTCACCACCACCACCACCGAGGGAGAGCCGCCTCGTGAGCGTGAGAGTTCGGCTGGGTGGTGTACCGACCCGTGCAGAGGATGACGTGGTGACACGGTTCCGAAAGGAACAACCTCCGCGATTTAAGGGGGGAGAAGATCCTGTGGTAGGCGAGCGGTGGTTGAGGCGAGATTGAGCATGTGTTCTCCTTTCTCCTGCCTCGGGAGGAGGATAAGGTGCGGCCGATTCGGCCGGTGGAGGGGGATGCTTTGGAGTGGTGGACGAGTGTTGCGGGAAGCCGTGCGGTGCAACTCATGTTTTGGGAGGAGTTCTTGCAACTCTTCCAAGATGAGTTCTTCCGGAATCGGTGAGATGGCAAAAGAGGGAAGAATTTGGCAGCTTGAAGCGGGGATCCAAGACGGTACCTGAATATGAGCGGGAGTTCCGGAGATTGAGTAGGTTTGCTCCCGAGACCGTGGTAAGGGAGGACAGGCCTCCCCCAGAAAGTTCACCTGGGTCTTAGGCCAGCCCTAGGGAGAGGGTGGCGATTCTACGCTTAAGACCTATCTTGAGGCTGTGGAGACAGCCCGTATAGCCGAGAGAGGCTGGATAGTGGGGAGGCGAGCCCATCAGGGTCGCCGGTTGCGAGGTGGGCCTGATCGAGATGCAGGGTCCAAGAGACTCAAGACGGAGGAGAGGGATAGCGGTTCCTTCCGCAGCGGGGGACAGACATTGGTGAACCCAGGGAGGTCTAGCTTTGGCGGTGGCACAGGCGGTCCAGAGGGGGTCTCCCCAGCGGTTGTTCTTCTTGTGGGGAGCAAGGCCACTTGAGAAAGGAGTGTCCAAAGAGGGACCGGAAATGCCATAGATGTGGACGAGAGGGCCATCCCGAGCCGGGTTTGCCGGAGTGGCAACAGGGGGAGTTGGAGGCATGACATCCAGACAAGGAGTGATGCCGGTTTCGTGCACCAGCGAGAGACCAGCTCGTCGGTGGCCGGCTAGTCGAGCGGGATCGGATCGGACCCGACCTCGGGGAGGCCGGAGCGGCGCACCGGGGCGGAGGTAGCCTTGGCGGGAAGCGCCCGGTGAGTGAGCCAACCAGGAAGCACGGGCCAAGGGAGGAGGGTGTTTGCGCCTGGAGGCGACGTACCCGGAGGAGGCCGAACCACCCCCACCACTGAGGGTGGAGAGCAGACCATCGGTGGTTAGAGGTACCCTCTTGATCTCCCGTACCTTAGCTTGTTCTTTTCGATACGGGTGCATCGTGTTCGTTTGTTCTTGAGCCTGTGATAGATAGTTTGGGGTTAGCTTTGTGTGGAGGCCGCGAGGCCCCTAGTTGTGGAGTCTCCGGTGGGAGGCATGATAGAGGTACGACGAGTGTGTTGTGACTGTGTGTTAACCATGGGAGAGGTGGAGCTGCTTTTGACTTGCATGTGATGCCTTTGAGGGCGTTTGACCCGATCTTGGGTATGGATTGGCTTATGGCTTTCCAAGCCAAGATAGATTGTTATCGGCGGCGTGTGTCCTTTGTGACACCTGCGGGGACCTCTTGCACCCTGCGGGGGGAGTGGGATTGTGAGGCGAGTCGGGCCGGGCCGGTGTTGGACCAGGTGGGGTGCCATTACCCACCAGGTTGGCGCCACGACCTTTGTTGAGGAGGGTAAGGTGGAAAAGAGGGTGTGGCCCAGTTGTGGACCAATTTCGGGATGTTTTTCCTTGAGCGGTTGAGAGTTTGCCACCTAAGAGGAGTGTGGAGTTCACCATTGAGTTGGTGCTGGGGACGGGTCCGATTTCCCAAGTAGCATATCGTATGGGGCCAGCGAGGCGAGGGAGCTTCGGAGGCAAATCGAGGAGTTGGTGGGCCAGGGGTATATTAGACCGAGTACCTCACCTTGGGGTGCTCCGGTGCTCTTTGCTAAGAAGGCCGATGGCACGCTTCGTCTCTGCATCGACTACGGGAAGCCGAATTCGGTGACGTGAAGAACAAGTACCGTTGCCTCGGATAGATGACTTGTTTGACCGGTTGAGTGGGGCCAGTGGTTTTCCAAGATAGACTTACGGTCGGGGTATCACCGGCTCGGGGTTAGGGAGGAGGACATCCCTAAGACGGCTTTCGGTGCGGTATGGGCATTATGAGTGGGTAGTGATGCCTTTCGGGCTCACTAATGCGCCAGCGTTGTTCATGCATTTGATGAACCAAGTCTTTGCCCCATACTTAGACTCGTTCGTGGTGGTGTTTATCGACGATATCTTGGTGTATTCCAAGACCGAGAGGGAGCACGTGGAGCACTTGGCAACAGTGTTGCAAACCTTGAGGGACCAGCATGTTTGCTAAGTTTAGCAAGTGTGAGTTTTGGTGCCAGGGAGGTTCACTTTCTTGGCCATGTGGTGTCGTGAGGGAGTTAGGGTGGACCCGGCCAAGATTGAGGCCGTGGCATCGTGGGCGAGGCCAACCAACGTTTTTGAGATCCGTAGTTTTCTTGGCTTGGCGGGGTACTATCGTCGTTTTGTCGAGGGGTTCTCCCGTTTGGCGGCTCTATGACGCGTTGACTCGGAAGGGCGTGAAGTTTGATTGGATGGACAAGTGCCAGGGGCGTTTGAGACTCTCAAAACCCGTTTGACCACCGAGTGTTGAGGTTGCCTAGGGAGGATATTCCATATGAGGTGTCTTGTGATCGTCCGGGGTTGGTTTGGGGTGTGTGCTTATGCGGGGGCACGGTGTGGTAGCTTATGGGTCGAGGCGATTGAGCCTCATGAGCGGAATTATCTACTCATGACCTTGAGTTAGTCAGTATTATCTTCGCCCTGAAGAGTTGGCGACTACCTATTGGGGGAAAAGTTTGTGGTGTTCTCGGATCACAAGAGCCTTCAGTACATCTTTACTCGAAGGACTTGAATTTGAGGCAAAGGAGATGGGTGGAGTATTTGCAGCACCTTTGATTTTACTCTTGCCTATACCCGGCAAGGGTAATGTTGTGGGCGATGCATTGAGCGAAAAAGGGAAAGTTGAGGTGGCCGTGAGAGAGTGGAGCGATGGAGCAGTTGGCGACATTGCGGCAATGTTGTTTGTGATGGTGGGACGATCTTGAGTCCTTTGGTGGTAGTGCATGAGTTGTACCAGCGCGTCCGGGAGGAACAATGGGTGACTTTGAGTGCGAGGTTCTCCGTGCCCGTATTGGGCCAGTGAGCTATCCGAGGACCGGACGAGGGTCCTGAGCATGAGTTGACATTTCGGGCGGTTGGTAGTAGCTTCTTCCCTCGGGGATGAGGTGATGAGGGAGTTTCACCGGTCTAGAGTTGCTTTGTACATCCAGGGGGTACGAAGATGTATCATGCGCTTCGCGGACATTTTTGGTGGCCTGGGATGAAACGCGATGTGGCTGCCTTTGTTTGTGGTGCCTCACGTGTCGCGGGGTGAAGGCGAGCATCGGCCCGGCGGGCATGTTACGCCCTTGCCCATAGCGGAGTGGAAGTGGGACCATATAGCGATGGATTTTGTGACCGGTCTTCCACCCACCACTGGGAGGAAGGATATGATTTGGGTGATTGTGGATCGACTCACAAAGTCGGCCCATTTTCTTGTTGTTCGCGAACGGGACTCCATCGGGACCTTGAGTCATTGTACATGAACGAGATTGTGAGGCGCATGGCGTACCATCATCGGTTGTCTCGACCGGGATTCGCGGTTCACTTCCCGTTTGCGGGCGGTTTGCCAGGAGGCTATGGGAACCAAGCTTCACTTGAGTACAGCCTTTCACCCTGAGACGGACGGTCGGGCGAGCGGACGAATCGGACCATGGAGGACATGTTACGGGCCTGTGTGTTAGATTTCGGGGGTTCGTGGGCAACTCACCTTCCTTTGGTAGAGTTTGCCTACAACAACGGTTATCGAGGCATCCATTGGGATGGCTCCTTTTGAGGCGTTGTACGGACGGCCATGTCGATCACCTTTGTGTTGGACCGAGGTGGGGGAGACAGCCCTCTTGGGGCCACGGTTGGTTCAAGAGGCTACTAGAAGGTCAAGTTGATTCGTCGGCGTTTGTTGTCGGCTCGAGTCGGCGAAATCTTATGCGGATCAGCGGCGGCGACCTTTGGAGTTTTCTGTTGGTGATCATGTGTTCCTTCGTGTCTCTCCACGACGTGGTCATCGACGGTTTGGGCGGGGTTCCAAGCTATCTCCGGGTTTATTGGTCCTTTTGCGATTCTGGATCGTGTAGGGCCGTGGCCTCTGGGTTAGCGTTACCACCGCGCTGAGTCGCGTGCACAACGTGTTTCACGTGTCCCGGTTGAGGAAGTATCACCCTGACCCCACTCACGTGATTGATTGGGGGACGTTGGACATTGAGGATGACATGTCCGTCATTGAGGCCCTATTCGTATCCTCGATCGGCGAGAGAAGCTTTTGCGTGGTCGTGCTTTATTCCTTTGGTCCGCGTGCTGTGGCAGCACCGTGGCATTGAGGAGGAGACATGGGAACGTGAGTCCGTGATGCGTGAGCGCACCAGACTTGTTCGAGGACGAACAATCTTAAGCGTGGGAGGTGGTGATGGCCAGGGTGTGATGTATTTTGTTTTCTTGTATTAGTTGTGTACGATTTGGTGTATTTGTACTATCTTTTAAAGACATGTGTTCTTATGTGATGTGTTTTGAGATGTGTATTCGTGTTATATGCATTATTGTGGTTATGGATTATGGTGGTACTATTATGTCTTTGTTGTCTTGTGTGTGGTGTATGACCCATTTGGGTGTTGTGGCTTGCTGGGTGGCAAATGGGTAGTTTGTGGTTGTTTTCCTCGTATGTCATTTCTTTTCGAGGACGAAAAGTCTTAAGGGGGAGAGGATGTAAGGACCCGTACCTTGAGTTAGTCGGTTTGCCTCCTGAGTAGAGTTTTTCTAGATTTTGACCTAGTAGTTGGACTCCAATGAATTCACGTGCAAAAGGAAAGATGCTTAGAATGATGTCCTCTATCTACCACGAAGTTTCAGACCAAATGGACATGTATGTGAGGTGCACGTGATATGGGTCCAATTCACGTGCAAGTGTAATTGTCTTCCAAATGATGCAAGGAGGCTAGGGGTGAAGTTTGAAAGCATTTGGAGTTCATATGGAGTTGCACGTGAATTGGGAATTCACGTGCAAATTGGCGTGCGACCATATTTTTGCATGGTTCCCTTGGTTTTGACATTCTAAGGAACTTTCTCCAAAGGACCATGTTGAAATTCCAATATTTTGGTGTGTATGGATGTGGAAAGGTGGTAACTTGTGTGATCAAAACTCGTCGTTTTGATCCTGGGATTCACTTAATCAAAACTACGTCGTTTTGATGTGGATGGTGTCTATATAAGGAGGGCTTGAGTTTGAGTTTAGGGTTTTGGTGTTCCTTTGCTGCAGCCTGCCGCCTGAGAGAGAGAGAGAGAGCTAGAGAGAGAGGGGAAGGGGAGTTGCCGATTCTTGAGGAGCATCTTGCGTGGGGAGGACGGCGTTTGGCGGGGAGCAAGGAAGAGTCGCTTTAAGGTAGGGATTCTGTTCTTCCTAAGTCCTCCTCTGTCCTAGGGTCCTAGGGCAGAATATGAGTATATCCGTTATATTATTTATATGTAAATTCATATAGGTGTGACCTCTATATGAATGTTGGCCTTTGATGGCGTTTTGGTGTGATTATGGAAAACATGCTATATGTTTGATGAAATGCCTGTGTGAGCATTGCTTGTGTGTATATGCTGCCAAGTGTTTGAACTTATGCCTGTGAGGTTGTACATGTTGTGTTTGTGGTAAAGCCTGTGAGGGTGCTTGTTATGTGTTTACGGAAATGCCCGAGAGGCCACGCACGTCAAGTGTGTCGGATTATGTCCGTGTGGCTGGGTTTATGAGCTTGTGGATATATGCATGCTAAGTGTTCGATGTTATTCCTGTGTGACTAAGCATGCTAAGGGTTTGACGTTATGCCTGTATGGCCATGTGTGTTGCGTGTTTGCTTGTAAACCCGGTGGGCTGGAAGCCTGGGACTGTTTTGTGGAACCCGGTGGTGTGGAAGCCTGGGACTGTTTTGTGGAACCCGGTGGTTTGTGGAAGCCTGGATCTGTTTTGTGGAACCCGGTGGGTGTGGAAGCCCGGGACATTTTGTGGAACCCGGTGGTGTGGCCTTGGACTGTTTTGTGGAACCCGGTGGGCTGTGGAAGCCCTGGGATGGTCTTGGAACCCGGTGGTTGTGGAAGCCTGGGAGTGTTTATATACCATCCTGTGTATGATTATATTTGTTGCTATAGCCGGTAACTATATCTGGTGGAATAGTTGTATCACGACAAAGACACTTGTACACGGTCATGTAGATAATAGGTGCACGGGATGGGTTGGGGAGACTTGATCCCTACTTGATGGCTCAGCCCCTCTACCTCCTCATGTTGTTTTCTTTACGGGAACCTACGGGCGTTAGGTGGGACACCAAGGTGGAAGACTTTATTTACTTTCTTGTGTATGTTATTTTTATAGGAGTCGATGTAACCCCAATGGGGATGAATCGAAAAGACTTTGTATTAAAGGCTGATTTATTTTGTGGTCGCTTGATGGACTTTATCTTTCTTGAATGTGGTGAATGTTTAAATTGTTCGGTACTTGGTTTGTATCCTAACCCCTTTGCCCTCCGTGTGGGTAAAAGGGGAGTCACGTACCGGTTTCCACGGGTTGGAAATCCGGGGCGTGACATGAAGTTTTGTTCACTAAGCACACTTGCACGGTTATGGATCCTGTCTCCAAAGAGGTAAAGCTAAATGGATATAGACAAGGCAATGTTTATAAATTGGTCTTTGGCAATGCTCAATCTAATGAACCAATTTGTTTTCTGTCCAAAGCTTAACCTAACATCAATTGGCTGTGGCACAAGAGATTTGGCCATTTAAACTTTAAGACTATGTCTAAACTGGCATCTCTTGATTTGGTTGAGGGCTTACCCAAGCATGTTTATGAGAAAGAACACCCCTGTAGGGTCACCTCATGTAGTTGCTTTGGTAGTGGTTTGTTTGTAAGAACTCCACAGTTAAGTAATGTTGGTCCTTGGAAGCCTAGGGGGGGGGGTGAATAGGCTTTTATCATTCGTGCGGACTAAATGCTTAACGCTATGGACTAAGGAATCTTCGGGTGTACTTGCTATAAAAACATTCTATGAACTGTGGAAGGGAAGGAGGCCAAACGTTGGTCACCCAAGGATCTTCGGGTGTACTTGCTATATTCTGAACAATGGCAAGGATTACTTGAATAAGTTTGATGCCAAGTAAGATAATGGATATCTTGTTGGATATTCCATGAATAGAAAAGCTTATCGTGTATTTAATAGAAGGACGAAAAATGTTGAAAAGTCTATACATGTTTTTTTCGATGAGACTAATCATGGTATGCAGAAAGGAGACTAAAATGTAAATGAAGTGCAAGATACTATTATTGTAGAAGACCCAGACATTGACAATCCAACATCAGAACCAATGGAAGACGCACATGAACCTGAAGAACAAAGAGATGAACCGGTTGCTGAAGAACAAAGTCAAAAATCAACAGAAGATCACAGTAATCACCTTCAACTTGTTCGGTCTCTACCACCTTTACCAGCCAAGAGCCTGATATAGAACAGTTGGGCATACAGCATGAAGAAAGAGAAGACCTTCCAAAGGCAAGGAGAAAGTTAAAAGACCACCCATCTGAACTGATAATAGGAGATCCTGTTGCAAGAGTTAAGACAAGGGCTGCCACACTTCATGAGAATTTATATATGTGTTTCTTATCACAAGTGGAGCCAAAATCAGTTGATAATGCAATTCAGGATCATTATTGGATTGATGCTATGTAAGAAGAACTAAATTAGTTCAAGAGACAGAAAGTATGGGAGTTAGTCAACAGGCCTAGATCACAACAAGTCATTGGTGTAAAATGGATTCTAAGAAATAAACTTGATGCTGATGGTGTAGTGATCGAAACAAGGCCGACCTGGTTGCAAAAGGCTACAGACAAGAAGGAATTGACTATGATGAAACCTTTGCACCAGTTGCTAGACTGGAGGCCATCAGAATGTTTTTGGCATATACAGCATTCAAGGATTTTAAGGTTTATCAAATGGATGTTAAGAGTGCATTCTTGAATAGAGACCTCCAAGAAGAAGTCTATGTTGAGCAACCCCCTGGATTTCTAGAGCCAAACCAAGAGCACAAAGTATACAAACTAAAGAAGGCTCTATATGGGCTAAAACAAGCTCTAAGTGCTAGGTATGAAACATTGTCAGAGTTTCTGATCAAGAACAAGTTCAGAAAAGGCAAAATTGACCCCACCCTATTTCTCAAGGAAGGGAAAGGATCACCCTTAATAGTCCAGATATATGTTGATGACATCATCTTCGGATCAAGGGACAAAAAGCAATGTGAAGAATTCTCCCAGCTAATGAAGACTGAATATGAAATGAGTATGATGGGAGAACTTTCATTCTTCCTTTGATTGGAGGTCAAGTAGTTGGAGGATGGGATTTTTATCAGTCAAACCAATACACTAAAGAGATTTTAAAGAAATTGAAGATGACTGATGTGACACACATGAAAACCCCCATTCTGTCACGCTCCGGATCTCCAACCCGAGGAAACCGGTTCGTGACTCCCCTTTACCCACCCGGTGGGCAAAGGGTTGAGATTACTTCCACACAGGACATTATGCACATCCACAATAAATATTCACAAAAATAAAATCATATTATTAATTTCAAACCACAATAAATGTTATAAACCAAACGTGCCTTTATTACAATTAAATTTCCCATTACAATATCTCCCCACTGGGGTTACAAAGGTCCCACAAAAATTAACAACACAAAATAATATTAAACAAGGCAAAGCAGAACTATCCTCCACCTTAGTGTTCCCTCCTAACGCCTGTAGGTTCCTGAAAAGTAAACAAAACACAATGGGAGGGGTGAGCAACCACAGCTCAATAGGGATCATGTCTCCCCTATACATCTATATGTTGACGTGCATGAGTGCAGTGTCGTGGCAATACTATACAGACAGGCCATAATTAATATTTATACACAAACAAATCACATCAACAGGTACAACCATTGCCACAGCCACACAGGCTCCATAACTAGCCACGGGCTTCCACAGCCACTGGGCTCCATAACCAACCACGGGCTTCCACAACCACCGTGCTCCATAACCAGCCACGGCCTTCCACAGCCACCGGGCTCCATAACTAGCCACGGGCTTCCACAGCCACCAGGCTCCTTAACCAGCCTCAAAGGCTCCAGCCACACAGGCTCCAATCTTAGCTACACATGCATACAATCAAACACATAACATACATTACAGCCACATAGGCATATAATCAAACACATAGCATGCATCACAACCACACAAGCATATAATCAAACACATAGCATGCATCACAGCCACATAGGCATATAGTCAAACACATAGCATGCATCTCGATCAACAATCATTATATCAAGTATATTTCCCCTGGAAACCTCAAGGTTTCCCCATGTGAACCTACAATGGAACGAAGCCTAACAAACAACACTGACATTCCTAACCGCCTCCAAGGCCTACTACCACGCAACGAACCCCGAGAGTTCCCATACCCCGGACGCAACATTAAAACCAAACAAAATATGCCATTGAAGGCCAACATCCATATAGGAGATCACACCTATATGGATTTACACACACACACACACACACACACACACACACACACACACATATATATATATATATTATAACAACAACGACAATACTTTACAAATCACTGGGCCTAACCCCAGAATGGGTACTAGAAGAGATAGAACCCCTACCTCAAAAGGTTCCTCCTTGCTCTTGCTCCCACGCTAGACGCCGTCCACCCATGCGAATCACCATAGCAGCAACGATTAGGAACTCTCTCTCTCTCTCTCTCTCTCTCTCTCTCTGTGACAGCTGGTGGAAAAAACCCTAAACCTAAAACAAAGAGACTTCCACCTCCTTATATAGACACCTCACTTATCAAAATGATGTAGTTTTGATAAGTGAAATCCCACCATCAAAACGACGTAGTTTTGATAAAGGGAACATGCCACAACCTTCCTGCATCCACACAGGACAAAATACCTACAATTTGAACATGGTCCTTAAGGAAAAGATTATCAGCATAACAAAACGAAGAAGACGGTACAAAAACATGGCTGCACGTGACAAAGTCCATTGTCACGTGCAAGCTCCAAATGGCCTAAGATTTTGCCACAAGCTTTATAACTTAGTCTGGAAGGCTCCCATGCAAAAACACCACTGCACGTGACAAGCCATTGTCATGTGCATTGTCACATGCACCACCTAAAGGTTCCCTCTTGGGCTCATCTCTTACCTCAAGCTTGCCCATCATCATTCAAAGTGTTCAAGCCAATGTGTATGGGAATAAAACTCCCTAAAATCCAACAATTGCCACCCCAAAAGGCAAAACTGTGACTAACTCCACATCCCAAAACACGGGTCATTACACATTCCTACAAATGCCAAATTGGATTCAATGCCTATTACTCAAAAATGTTGTATCTCAAGGTACTATTGGGTTGGATGGAAAGGATCCACAATGATTCAATGCTCTAAAGATGACTGAGACTGTAGTATTTAACAATCATAAAAAGCCTATTACTCAAAAGAGCCAATACCTTACACTAGAAAGAGGCAAGGTGAAGAAGGCTAAATGAAAAGAGAAAACAGAAATCAGGTTACATATCTTAGGGGGAGTCCTCACTATTCCCCTTGAATGTTTTTCTTTCAGAGTAATAGTTGGAGTAATCAATGTATTCTGTAAGAAACTGTGTTGAGCTCTGCCTACATGAAATAGATTATGAATGAGCCCTAATGAATGATGCTTTACAAAAGAAAAGGACAACTCACAAAGAAAATATAAGTGATAAACTCCAAACTCTATGTATATGTTGTGTTATACATTAGACAATGCTAGAGTGTGTGTTCTGATTCTCAATAGGGCCATCTTGTCTTTCAAGTCATCTATGCTGAACTGAAAATCATTGCTGGATCAAGGTTTGTGGTAAGATTTGATTGATCAAGAGTATACCAAACAGTGCAATCCTAGTTCCTGAATCAAACTCACTTGCTAATCCGAGAGTGAGAGGGTGAGGCCTTCACTGAGTGAGTTTTGTTGATATGTGAGCTATGACTGATGATTTGATGACTAAGTTGTTGCAACTGACGAACCACGGTTTACTGGATGCTATGTTAACATTGTGATCAATATCCTACATAAAGAAATATATGATAATGCATTTAGCCATTTCTATGTTGAATGGAATCATAAATGATCGTAATACAGTAGTCGTACATGTAAACTAGGCATTGTGGTTGAAAGAACCCAAGTTCTGCGCACGTAATCATAATTCCGAGTACAACATTGTTCATCATACATGATTTTATGTAACATATCATATGCCTCACATTTGTGTTGTTAAGTGTTGAAGAAGTCCAAGAGAAATCCACTTCTGTCACTGAATCTAGAATCGACCACGAAGCAAACAATGTGAAAGAACAGCTCTCTCGAAGACTGCTGCTTCGAAGCCTTGAAGCTCGAAGAGTTAGAGACTTATCTTAAATGCAGCTTCAAAGAGTCGCAATCACATGGGTCGAAGCGAGATAGATTCAGTGTCATAGGGACTCAAGCATTGAAGACAGATCATCACATCATTGTGCATTTAAAATTCAAATTACACTGACACAAGGGGTGACGTGCACTTATCTCTTGAGTACTCCAATAGGTGGATCCGGAAGATAAAAAGACGGGTTAGAGAAAAGGACGTTGATCCATAAGACGAACCGCTAGAGTATATGACTTCCACGGTACGCTTTCAATTCTTATATAAGTCATAGATAGAGACAAAGCCTAAAGGTATGTTCTTTGCATTTACAGTCGAAGCCTAACCCTAATGCTCCATCTCTCTCTCTGATCATCGTCCCCTCATCTCCCCTTCTCTCTCCTTTGACCATCTTCGAACCTTACTCTCTTTTTACAAGCTTCTCTTTCTCTCTCTTAAACCTCTATTGCAAGACCAAGCTCATCAATGGAGGATGGATTAGCGAGATCATCCCGGGCTTCATAGTAGATTGGGAAGCTATAAGCGATACAAGGATCAGCTGGCTGGGCGAGTTTAGAAATCGCCTTGATGAGTCGGGCATTGCACCCGTATGCTCTGAGATGCAAAACATATTGGTGGAAGATGTCTCGGAGTTTCATGAGACGTTAGCCATCTCTAGAAACAACCTGGTGGGAATTGTGCAAGGTGTGGAGATTTGGATCTCAGTTGAAATGCTCCACGATGCTCTCCAACTCCCTCAAGGTAACTTCCAACCTCCTCCTAATCTTTCCAGAGAAAAGTGCAAGGAAGCTTGTTGGTCCCTGGGAGCTTAGAGGGGGGTGAATAGGCTCTTATTGAAACTCTTTTCTAACTCTTTGGAACATCACTTATCTAGTTAAGAGATAGAATTAATGCGAAAGATAGCCAGATAGTGGAAGTATTTTGTTTTATTATCGAATGATAAGTACAACAGAATATAAGTAGATTAAAGCTTGTATAGCTTTTTGATCTACTGCAAAACTCTCAAACACTCTGTTTACAAATGACTCACACCTTAGCCTCTATGAGCTCTATGAGCTCTTATACATACACGTTTATTACAAAACTCATGAACATCAACTCCTTAAAATGTACAAGTGTTACTTTATATATAGTGCCATCCATAAGAGACAATCTTGGAACTTGTTGTTCCGGACTATGTGCACATTGACTGTTCCTCATAAATCTCTCTGCCTCAATTGCTACGAATGTGGTGTTTAAGATCTTGGGTTTGTAAAGCATAAGTGTCTTTGTCAGTTCCCAAGTGCAGTGTTGGTCCCTAGAAGCCTAGGAGGGGGGGGGGGGGGGGGGGGTGAATAGGCTCTAATCGAAACTCTTTCTTAGAACAGCTACAGCACAATCTGGTTAAAAGATGTAAAATCAGTGCAGAAGATAACTAGATAGTGGAAGTATTTTGCTTTATTATCTGATGATAATTACAACAAAATAAGCAGCAATTACAGCTGATTACAACACTCAGTTTTACAGTCACACACACTGGCGTAAATAATCTCTATGAGCTCTCTTACATGCACGTATCACTTCTTCCTTTGTATATACGCACTCTCTTGAATGTACAACACTACAAATATATATAAACATCCTAGGAATCTAACTGGGAACTGTATTTCCTGAGCACTGTGTAAACATTAAGTTCTGCTCGAAAAATGCTTATGCTATAACTGCTACGGATGTGGAGCTCGAAATATTATAAGCATAAGTGAATTGAATTACTTCGCTTGATTCCAATTGAATTTGGGACTACATCCACATCTCCGAGTGTTCCACGTGTAGGACGGTTTAGATCTTCAATTACTTTGTTTTACATCGGGACACAATGAGCTGAACATTAAATGCGGCTTGGAAAAGATGAAGCAGCATCTTCTTAGTCCGTAGTAAGTTTCCTTACTCCGTATCAACGAGGCTCAGATCCTTACTCTGTGTCAGTTATTACTTACTCCGTGTACATGAAGTCCTAAAATCCTTATTCCGTGTCAGCGCTTCCTTACTTCGCAAGAGGTAGATATGCGGAATCCTTATTCCGCATCAGCGCTTCCTTACTCTGTTTGAGTAATGGTTCGGATTCCTTATTCCGCATGTAATGACCCGTGTGTAACCCGTGTGTAAGAAGTTAACCACAAACACCTTGGATGTTGGTGCACAAGTGTGAGGTAAGAGATGAGCCCAAGAGGGGACTTTTGGGATGTGCATGTGACAAGTGGTAACGTACCTTTATGCCCTAGGAAGATGCTATGCGTATACAGGCGGTTTTAAGCTGTTTCGGCTGATCTTGGAGCTCACTTTTGATAGGGTAGATGGCCTCAAACAATTGGCGTGCAAGAACAAAAGTTTCTTAGAATGAGGTCCTCTATCTACCACAGAAATTTCAGAGCATTTGGAGCTGAACGTGAATTCACCCATTTCACGTGCAAGCATATTTTTGCTCCTCAGGCCTCTCCAAGATGCAAGGAGGCTTGTGGTGAAGTTTGAGTGCATTTGGAGCTGCACGCCAATTGGGGAATTGGCGTGCAAATTGGCGTGCAGGTGTATTTTTGCATGGTGACCTTAGTTTTGTTATTCTAATCATCTTTTCCCAAAGGACCAGGTTGGAATAGTGAGTATTTTGGTGTGTATGGATGTGGAAAGGTTGTAACTTGTGTAATCAAAACTACGTCGTTTTGATGCTGGGATTCACTTAATCAAAACTATGTCGTTTTGATGCTGGGATTCACTTAATCAAAACTACGTCGTTTTGATGTTGTGTTGTCTATATAAGGAGGAGAAGCCTCCTTGTTCTAGGGTTAGGGGTTTTTCAGCCACTGCAGCCGTCGTAGAGAGAGAGAGCTAGAGAGAGAGAAGGAAGGGGAGTTGCTGGTTCTTTCTGGAGCATCTTGCGTGGGGAGGACGACGTTTAGCGCGGGAGCAAGGAAGATCTGTTTTAAGGTAGGGGTTCTGTTCTTCCTAAATCCTCCTCTGTCCTAGGGTCCTAGGGCAGATTCTGGGCTACATCTGTTTATATATATATATATGTAATCCATATAGGTGTGATCTCCTATATGGATGTTGGCCTTCAGTGGCGTTTTGGTGTGATTTCTGAGGTTGGGTGGTTAGTGCATGTTAAGTGTTTGATAAAATGCCGGTGTGGATATGCCTGTATGAATATGCCTGTGTGTATGCTCGAACGTGTTTGAAATAATGCCTGTGAGGCTATGCATATTATGTGTTTGAAATAATATCCGTGTGGTTGGGTTTGTGAGCCTGTGAATATATGCATGCTAAGTGTTCGACGTTATTCCCGTGTGACTAAGCATATTAAGTGTTCGATGTTATGCCTGTATGGCCTTATGTCTTGCGTGTTTGCTTGTACACCCGGTGGCCGTGGAAGCCCGGGACCGTTTGTGTTAGCCTGTGAGGCCGTGGAAACTTGGCCTGAAGAGGCGGTTAAATAACTTGGCCTGAAGAGGCGGTTAAATCACTTGGCCTGAAGAGGCGGTTAAATAACTTGGCCTGAAGAGGCGGTTAAATCACTTGTGGTTAAAGTGTTAGCCTGTGTGGCAGTGGAAGATTGTAATTGTTGATGTGATTGTTATTATGTCTGTTGAAATTATTGTAACACGACACCGCACTTGTACACATGGCATGTAGATGCTAGGAGCATGGGATGGGTTGGGGAGACATGATCCCTACTGAGTCATGGATGCTCACCCCTCCTACTATGGTGTGTTTTCTTGCGAACCTACGGGCGTTAGGTGGGAACACCAAGGTGGAAGAGTTCTGTTTTGTGGCTTTGTTTTGTGTTATTTGCATTATGTAACTTTGTTGAGGCATTGTAACCCCAGTGGGGAGATATTGTATTGAAGTTTGAAACATAATAAAGGCATGTGGTTTCAATTAAATAATTATGTGATTTTGGTTTCTGGAAATAAAAAAAGAATGTGAAGTGTATATTGTATTCTACCCCTTTGTCCAAACCCGGATAAAGGGAGGGTCACGTTCCGGTCTCCTCGGGTTGGAAATCCGGGGCGTGACAATATGGTATCAGAGCATGGTCTAGTTGGCCTAGGGTAGTGGGCGGACTTGGTTATCTTGAGTCCTTTGGAGGAGCCTGGAGGGACGTGCCTGATCAACATGGTCCTCTTGGAGCCTCCAAGGTGTACTTGGGGTAGTCCAGTCTTGTGGTAGGATTTGCATGCATTGGCATTAGGGCACTAGTTGCATTGGTTGTTGTTTGTGAAGGTGTGGATACCTGTGAAAATTTTAATTGTGATAAAAGAAAAATATGAATAATGTGATAAGGCGTGAACTGTGCAACTCTGATTTTATTTGAAGTACCTTGAGCATGACTACAAGGAAAGGTCCTTGTTTAATTGAACTGTGTGCTTGTGGAATGGATGCTTGTGCAATGTGGTTTAATGAGAACCGAAAAGTGTGCGGTGTGTGTAATTGCATGGGTAAAGGGTTTGAACATGATAAAGTTTTAATTGTGCAACTCTGAAATTTTGTGATGGTTCGAGCATGAAAACATGGAAAAGAATTTGTGGTATTGAGTTGTGTGCTTGTGAACTTGAAGCTTGTGAAATGTGAACTGAAAATAAATAAAATAAATAAATAAATAAAATAAGTTGTGATAATACCGTTGATATTCGAAAATGACTAGGTGAGATATGTGAATGCTTAAGTGTGTGCCTTTGTATGGTATTGTGTGGAATAAGTAATATGGTGTTCAAAACATTCACTTGAGTATAAATGATATGTGTTATGTGAAGGTGTGAACTTGCATAGTTTGTGAAATGTGAATCTGCGAATCTGTGTGGTGATAATGTGCGTTTTGAGATCAGCTATAGCTCCAAACGTCTAGTTGGTAATGGTAATGAGAGCATTGAGTGTTAACCTAGAGCGCTATCTCATCGTGTACCCAACCTCGGAGAAACTACGACCCGTGCGACAGAAGAGTCCGCCACCCAGCCGGGCGAGTGGGGGGAGCTGCAGGCTCGAGGCACGCCAAGAGTTGTCAACCCGCACCCTTAGGGAAAACTTGGATGAAGATCAATTGAAGCACTGTTGTCCTGATTAGCAAGAAGGATTCAAGGGGCAGAGAGGGGCGAACAGAGGATGGCCACAAGTTTCGAGATGGGGGTCAGCCCCCAACAAATCAGTTTGAGACCAGTTGCTTAAAGGGTTGTTCTTGCTGTGGACAACCGGGACATTGGAAAAGAGTGTAGCAGGAAGCAGTATTAGTGTTGCATCTATGAAAAAGTAGGACATCTCCAGAAGATAGTGATTGGTTGAGTCCCGTACTGACTTAGGTGAGGATGGGTGGACCTTTAATTGTTGAGTTTCTAGCAATTAAATTAAGACACTTGTAATAGAGGGGTATTCTCGTTGGTAGGGTTCTTGAGCCACAGTCTTCTGTTAGGTGACACTTAGGAGATTGTTTAAGTTGGCATTTCGAATAGAGGTGGTTGGTAACCTGTAAAAAAAAAAAAAAAAAAAAAAAAAAAAAAAAAAAGGGTAAAAATGAATATTTATATTTAGATTGGCTAGCTAGTAGAGCTTGAGGCGTGAAAGGATAGCTTGTGGGTTATTGTGTGCCCCACTTTGGCAACCTTGAGTAATAGAAATATGTTCTCATTCGAATAAATGTACGTGTTGGAGTACTACTTGGGAAGGGTATTCCTATGGTTACCTTTCCAAGCGTTGGGGCGAAGGAGGACATCGCAGTTAGTATAGCTCACTCCTTGAGCCCTTGGGTCCTTGAGGTGTTGACTTGTTGGATGGAGTGATCATTGCAAGCTCTTGTTGGTGATTATATAGGTGTCCTGGGTTCTCTGATGGCCAAGCAGTAGCCATGTGTCATGCTTACGGTGTGTCGAAAACACCGAGTAGGGTAGAGAAGGATATGTTGTGAAACCAGTTTGTGCATGTACGAAATGTGCGGTGTTCTAGACCTGAACAATCAGCTATGAGTGGGTTTTAAGGGTCATGCCCGGTGCATCCAATTAGAAAAAAAAGAGGTAAGTAAGTGAGATTTGGCAGGCCTTGATCGGGCTTCTTACCCACAACTGGAAAATAATTCTCTAGGTGCTGCGGGTGTGCTTTTGCATGGTAGGGCCATTCCTTTGGTCTGTATCTTGAGGAGATGGTGTAAAATTGGTACGTTCTACTCGTCAGGAGTCTTGTGTTTCGTTGCATATGTTGAGAATGTGCGAGAAAATGTGGTATTGGGTTGTTGTATGTGTTGCATCTGCGGTAAAGGCATATAGCGAGTTGCTATGTGTGGGTGTTGTGACACATATGTGTAGAGGAGGACGAGGCGTGGTGTAGTGGCATATTAAGCGTGGTGTGGGGATGAAGAAAAGTGTTAGATGTGATGTTATGCATATTATTCCTTATCTGGTGTGATGTTTAATCTTAAAGTGTTGATAAGCTAGGAAAAGGGTATTAGTGTTATTTATGAGTCAGTCGGCTGTTTTTGCTTAAAAAGGGTATTAATGCTACTCCCTGGGGAGAGATTTATGTCGGGCGGATATCACAAGGGTGTATGTTTTGGAGGCGGTGGTGGTAGGCGGATGATTTATATCTGTTCTCCTCGAAAACCTTTCATGTGTAGTATCACACGGTAAGTGAGATGGTTCACGCCATCAAGGTGTTGGTGTATTTGAGACTTTTGTTGGTGTATCGAAATGGAACGCGATGGTTGGTATAGGGGGAGTTGGTAGGCCATGAGGTGGAGTATGTCATAGAGGCAAAGAACTTCCTTGTGACCTGTGAATAGCGACACAGAGGGATCAATTGTCTTGTTGCCGGTGGGAGGATTTTTCCTGGTCAAACAGAGAGAGCTGTGTTAGTTATACTTCACCGATGTCGGAGGATAAGTTCCCCTTCTTTGCGTTTGGTGTCTGCCGACTCGGAAAGGCGTTAACTCTTGGGCTGTAGTGTACGCCTCAGTTAGTATGCAGGCTGTGGGACCTTAGTGGATACCTATTTAACCGTGATCAAGGATGCTAGCACGAAGTGTCCGAGAGGCGTTATAGTGTAGTGTTCTGGTTCACAGACTTCTTTTAGTCGATCCTTATGGTCGGTGACAGGTGATAGCCGGATGGTGGATTTTGGTCTTGTTGTGGTTGTGTATGGTACTGCATTTGTTGTTTTGAGTTCCTCCTTGGACTCCGTTGGGCATCTTGTTGACTGTGACCGAATTGGTGGAGAGCAAACTTCATCCTACTGTAGTTGTGTCCTGGATTATAAGTCATCTTGAGTTCCCTTTGGCATTGGTTGGGTTCTGTTGTTGCGTGTATCGCTATAGAGTGAGGCGGTTTCAGCTGTGATGCAGGTGCTGCTGTGGTGATATCCCTGTGTGGGACTGTGATTGTGGTTTGCATAATGCTTTTCTCTTGATTGTTTGTGTTTCCTTGTGACCTCTTTGTGTTTGCTGTCAGGGTAAGGTCTACATATGGAGTGTGGCTACGTTGTAAATTGTTGGTGTCCGTTGACATCAAATCTCAGTGGTGTCATTGTTAGGTATTTTACATTGTGGAGTGTTGGTCCTATTGGGACACGAGTAGGCGTCTAACGCTGAGTACCCTGCTATGTCGATGTCGTGACTTCTCGTTTAATCATATGAATTCTAGCGAATGGATACTTCATGCATAGGCTTATGGTGTTGGCCTTGTTCGGTTGTCGGGGTCTTAGCGACTCTGGGAGGTTTCTCGACCTCACTGTTGTCAGACTTGCTCACATGAGTTGTTGTCAGCACGCTAATTGGCCAAGCTCTAGTTCTGGTTGTGCTCCTGGGTGTTATATGTTGCTTTGATCTTCTCGTGATGTTTACTACTTGATTTCTCTTTTCGGGGACGAAAAGTCCAACGGTGGGAAGGTAGTGAGGACACTCCCTGCGGATGAGTTGTATGATGTTGGTGAATGGGCCGTGGAACGTTAAACGTGTAGTAATGTTTATGATGTGAGTTGCTCTGTGACCTATGTGATCTGTTAAACATGTTGGTAACGGGCGTATATGTCTTCTACTGTCGTGACATGTGAATACTTGTGACATGTGTTAGGTGAGGAGAACAATGGTTGTTTGTGAGATTTGAATATGTGTTTCCCTATCATGCTGTGTTGTATTGGGTCTGTGGGTACGTGCCTTCATGTGTGTTATGGTGTGATATCTTCGGTCGCGGGTATGTGAATGGTTGTGGGTGATGTGCCTCAGCATGTGCGTTTTGGAAGGTGTGTTGTCTTTTAGGGGCCGACACGTCTGCGGCGGAGACATAGAATGTGAGTCCATGATGCATGAGCAACACCCGGCGTTGTTCGAGGACGAACAACCTTAAGAGTGGGAGGTGGCTGTTGGTGGCTGTTGGCCAAGGGTTTGTGATGTGTTTTCTTGTATTAGTTGTGTATGATTTGGTGTATTTGTTTTGTCTTTTAGACATGTGTTCTTCATTGTGATGTGTTTTGAGATGTGTATTTGTGACATGCGGATATGTGTTATATGCATTATTGTGAGGCATGTGGTTATGGATTATGGTAGTACCTTGTTATGTGATGTGCGCGGTGTATGACCCATTTGGGTGTTGTGGCTTGCCGGGTGGCAAATGGGTAGCTTGTGTTTGTTTTCCTCGTACGTCATTTCTTTTCGAGGACGAAAAGTCTTAAGGGGGAGAGGATGTAATGACCCGTGTGTAACCCGTGTGTAAGAAGTTAACCACAAACACCTTGGATGTTGGTGCACAAGTGTGAGGTAAGAGATGAGCCCAAGAGGGGACTTTTGGGATGTGCATGTGACAAGTGGTAACGTACCTTTATGCCCTAGGAAGATGCTATGCGTATACAGGCGGTTTTAAGTCATTTTCGGCTGATCTTGGAGCTCACTTTTGATAGGGTAGATGGCCTCAAACAATTGGTGTGCAAGAACAAAAGTTTCTTAGAATGAGGTCCTCTATCTACCACAGAAATTTCAGAGCATTTGGAGCTGAACGTGAATTCACCCATTTCACGTGCAAGCATATTTTTGCTCCTCAGGCCTCTCCAAGATGCAAGGAGGCTTGTGGTGAAGTTTGAGTGCATTTGGAGCTGCACGCCAATTGGGGAATTGGCGTGCAAATTGGCGTGCAGGTGTATTTTTGCATGGTGACCTTAGTTTTGTTATTCTAATCATCTTTTCCCAAAGGACCAGGTTGGAATAGTGAGTATTTTGGTGTGTATGGATGCGGAAAGGTTATAACTTGTGTAATCAAAACTACGTCGTTTTGATGCTGGGATTCACTTAATCAAAACTACGTCGTTTTGATGCTGGGATTCACTTAATCAAAACTACGTCGTTTTGATGTTGTGTTGTCTATATAAGGAGGAGAAGCCTCCTTGTTCTAGGGTTAGGGGTTTTTCAGCCACCTGCGGCCGTCGTAGAGAGAGAGAGCTAGAGAGAGAGAAGGAAGGGGAGTTGCTTGGTTCTTTGCCGGAGCATCTTGCGTGGGGAGGACGACGTTTAGCGCGGGAGCAAGGAAGATCTGTTTTAAGGTAGGGGTTCTGTTCTTCCTAAATCCTCCTCTGTCCTAGGGTCCTAGGGCAGATTCTGGGCTACATCTGTTTATATATATATATATATATGTAATCCATATAGGTGTGATCTCCTATATGGATGTTGGCCTTCAGTGGCGTTTTGGTGTGATTTCTGAGGTTGGGTGGTTAGTGCATGTTAAGTGTTTGATAAAATGCCGGTGTGGATATGCCTGTATGAATATGCCTGTGTGTATGCTCAGAACGTGTTTGAAATAATGCCTGTGAGGCTATGCATATTATGTGTTTGAAATAATATCTGTGTGGCCGGGTTTGTGAGCCTGTGAATATATGCATGCTAAGTGTTCGACGTTATTCCCGTGTGACTAAGCATATTAAGTGTTCGATGTTATGCCTGTATGGCCTTATGTCTTGCGTGTTTGCTTGTACACCCGGTGGTCGTGGAAGCCCGGGACCGTTTGTGTTAGCCTGTGAGGCCGTGGAAACTTGGCCTGAAGAGGCGGTTAAATAACTTGGCCTGAAGAGGCGGTTAAATCACTTGGCCTGAAGAGGCGGTTAAATAACTTGGCCTGAAGAGGCGGTTAAATCACTTGTGGTTAAAGTGTTAGCCTGTGTGGCAGTGGAAGATTGTAATTGTTGATGTGATTGTTATTATGTCTGTTGAAATTATTGTAACACGACACCGCACTTGTACACATGGCATGTAGATGCTAGGAGCATGGGATGGGTTGGGGAGACATGATCCCTACTGAGCTGTGGATGCTCACCCCTCCTACTATGGTGTGTTTTCTTGCAGGAACCTACAGGCGTTAGGTGGGAACACCAAGGTGGAAGAGTTCTGTTTTGTGGCTTTGTTTTGTGTTATTTGCATTATGTAACTTTGTTGAGGCATTGTAACCCCAGTGGGGAGATATTGTATTGAAGTTTGAAACATAATAAAGGCATGTGGTTTCAATTAAATAATTATGTGATTTTGGTTTCTGGAAATAAAAAAAGAATGTGAAGTGTATATTGTATTCTACCCCTTTGTCCAAACCCGGATAAAGGGAGGGTCACGTTCCGGTCTCCTCGGGTTGGAAATCCGGGGCGTGACACCGCATCAGTTGTGCTTACTCCGCATCAGTCATTTCTTACTCCGCTAGAATGAAAGGCTCGGATTCCTTAGTCCGTATCTTCTTTTCCTTAGACAGCTGGAGTGAAAGACTTAATTCTTTCTCCGCAATAAATCTCTCTTACTCCGTACGAGTTGTAAACTTGGATTCTCATTCCGCATAAATTGACTTAGTCCAATCAACAATAAAAGTGTGGATTCCTTAGTCGTTTTGTCAAGTGATTAGTCCGTACGAAGGGTCCTTACTCCGGATGAAGACTTGGTTATTTACCAAATGTTTGACGACACTCATGATAATCTGGATCAGGATTATATATCTTGTCCTTTGCTTTGCTCTTACAGGAGTAGGTCCGGATTAAAGTTTTATCTTATGCACAAACTTAGAATAAACATTAAACATCTTAAATGAAATTACATAGGGTTTGATCCGCATCATCCAAATTCTAGGTTTGATCCAACATGTAGTTAAAGTTGTGTCCACATATCCGGATGATCCACGTTGTAAGATTCTTTAGGTTCTCAATGAGTTTGTCTTACACAAGGACTCAGCGAGCTGGTGACTTTAAATGTGAAGAGATAAGTTGAAGCAGTGTCTTCCAAATCTGGTATAAGGTTCCTTACTCCGTGTTAACTAAGCTCGGATCCTTACTCCGTGCCAGTGATTGCTTACTCCGTGTCTTCCAAATCCGGTATAAGGTTCCTTACTCCGTGTTAACTAAGCTTGGATCCTTACTCCGTGTCGGTGATTGCTTACTCCGTATCAATTTAGTCTTGGAATCCTTATTCCGTGTCGGCACTTCCTTACTCCGTATTAGTGAGGAGGTCGAGTGCTTACTCCGCATCGGCCGCTTCCTTACTCCGCAAGAGTTCCTTACTCCGCATAAGTTAAAGAAACGGATGGCTTACTCCGTATCAGCACATCCTTACTCCGCATGACTAACAGGTTCAGATTCCTTACTCCGCATCTAGTTCCCTTACTCCGTGCGAATAAATGACTCGGGTCCTTATTCCGCACATGTCATTCCTTACTCTGTGTCTTCTTATCCTTAGTCTGCTTGAGTGGAAGACTTAGCTTTTAATTCCGCAATGACTTTCTCTTACTCCGTGCGAGTTGTAGACTAGGATTCTTATTCCACATCTAATTGACTTAGTCCATTTAAAACTCTAAGACGCAGATTCCTTAGTCCGTAGCTATAAGTGTTTTATCCACATGAATGATCCTTATTCCCTATGTGATGTAATCTTGGTTATTTACCAAGTATTTGTACGACTCTCACTCTTGTCCGGATCAGAATTATGTATCCTGTCCTTAGTTTTGCTCTCATGAGTGTAGGTCTGGATTAAGTTCATATCTTCTGCAACAACTCAAGCTAAAACAACCAAAGTCTCAGATCAAATTGCATAGGGTTTTATTCGCATTATCCAAATTCTAGGCTTGATCCAACAAATCTTTAGGGTACTCTAACCCTTGAAAGAAAGGACAGGGAGCCCTAAAGAATGGGTTCTCCGGTCAAGCACTGACAGCTATCATGTTGGTAGGACAATGCCTGATGTGTAAGAAGAGTGCTCATGACTTGGCAAGTCATGAGCAGATGAAAATGGCCGTTAGTGTAGTTACTCAAAGGAGAATAGACTGGGGAGCACAACTACACAGTATGATCAGATCTCAGAAGGACTACTTTGGATTGATCATCACCAAAGTCTTGCGGTACCTTCGTCCTTATATTTTCAACAACTGACCCTCGGTGCCACTGCCAGCCAAGTATATATTCAAAAGCATTTATAAGGATGGTCGGATGGAGCTCAAGCTGATGAAGCGGCTCGGGTCAAGTGTGAGAAGTCATACCGAGGACACGACCAGTTCTGTCAGGGCCCCGTCCCCATTCCACGACCACCGGCACCGGTTCCCTAGACTTCTCGAGTCTCCTCTGCATCTGCTGTAACAAGTGTACGCATCGCTGAAGTGGTGAAGAAAATTGCTGAAACCTATCTCCCCGGTAATCCAATACCAGAGGAAGCTCAACCAATAGAGGTGGCCAGTGATACTGCAGATGACAGAGTCTGCCACTGCTTCAGAGCCTACTCCTACTGACCCTCAATCATCAGCTCCTCCACTTCAAACCGAAGCCACTTATGCCCTTGGGAGGAAGCGAGCTTATAAGGCACCAATACCTTTAGACTCCGATGATGACAATGTGCCTATCAACTCGCGTATGAAGAAGCGACCAACTCCTCCCTCCGGACCCTCTACTCAGCCTAGTTCCTCTACTCAACCAACACCTCAACCAACTATGCCATCTTCCCCAACCAAACCGACCTCTAATGATGTTGATTCCCTGAAGATCCCATCGCGTCAGGTCCTCATTGGAGCTACCTCAGCTATGCTGAAAGAATTTAACCAATATATTGCTGGGGACGGTACTGGGCGGACATGCGGCTATGAAGTGTTCTTTACTGGGTCCGACCTATGCCGCCTGCTCCATGATGGTCAAGAAATGGACAATGTCGAGAGGACCCAGTACATCTTTACGCAAAAGTCCTACCTGGCAAAGCTACCACCCACGACTAGCTACAATCACCGGATGGAACTTTGTGTGCCCATCATGCAGGATCAGCTCCCTGATGATACTACCATGATTGAGATTATTCAACGACGCAAATTTGGTTTTTTCCATGGAACAAAGTCGACTCTGTGCTCATTCTATTCCTATCTAAGTCTCCTCATTGGTTCCTTCTTCAGATCGACTTCACCAAAAAACATATCTTCATCCATGATTCCAAGCCTACCACTCCTATCCTACGAAGGCGAGAACAGCTTCATGAATTCAATCGCACTCTCACTGGTGATATGCAAGGATACTCGCACGGTTGTGGTGGGTTTCCTCTTCCGAAGCTGATGGAGATTTCCAAAGTCACTCACAATGTTCCTGCTCAGGATTATGCACATAGCTGTGGCTTCTTCGTTTGCCACTATATCCGCATCCTGACAACCACTAGACATGCTGCATTGGTGCCTAAATTTAAGCGCCTGAGTAGCAGTGCCGCCTTGCCCAACTTGACGCCTGCTCGGCTTTTGCGTGACCAAGCAGCTCTCTTCTTGTATACACAAAGTGTGAAATATTCTGAATTTAACCTATAATTGTATTGTAGTTTTATGTATTTATGTACACTGAACTACTTTTCCTTATCTTTGTGTACTTTTCTTCTCTATTATGTGTTATTGTTGTTCCTTTATCTCTTTGCCTCTATGTTTTCTCTCCTACATTTCTTCTTTTGCTCCCATGTGGTTCTGGTGCTTGTTCCTCACCCCAGAAAGGGGGAGTCTATCTCAGGGAGAGCAAATCTCAAGGTGAGCAAAGTCGTAGGGGAAGTCATCTTCGAAGGACGGCAGATATGACGGTGTATAGCTAAAAGGGAGCGTTGTCTTAAATTATATAAAAGCCCCCAACATCGTGTTAACTGCTTAAACCGTACTGATCAAATGTTGAGTCACAGACTTCTTGTTACAAACCCGTTGACAACTTACATTAAATAGGGGGAGATTATTGGGAACTATAGGATTTGATGAAGCTGCCAAAACCATTATAAGTATGGAGACTCGAAGATCTGAAGGTATTAGGGTCGAAGTGTCAAAACTTGTAGAAGTGAAACTGTCACAAAGTATTTTGACAAGAGACTTGTAGACTCGTAGGGTCTGAAGGCTCGAAGCAAGTAAGTGATAGAAAAACACGCGACTCGTAGATCTACAGGGTTGAAAGTTGTAGAGTTAAAGTACGGAAAAGCGCAAGTCACTGCACTCAAGGATAAACTCGTAGAGTCAAAGAATTCTCAAGAGAAGTTGTCATCACTGGTTTTTGTCCGGGCCCGTTTGGGGTGGGCTTAAACTAAACTAATGGTGAGAAATTTAGATTTGCCACCAACTGTTTTTGGGGTATAGTTGGATACCCTCTACCTTGAGTAGTAAAATGTGGTTTGCGTCATCAGAGAAGGGTTCGGGAGTTGGTTACGTGTAGGGAAGGATTAGCACTCCTACAGCGCCCTGTCGATATTTATTTTCGGAGGTGGAGGTTTTTTATTTGTTGTCACTGCTGTGATTAGGTTGAGTTTCCTAGAAAGTCTATGCTTTTTTATTTAGCTAAGTTAGCTGTTAAAGTTATGGTTAAAAATTGATTTACCCTAAATTTCTAAAAGGAATCCTAAAAGTTTTGTTTTGCTTTTTTGTTTGAAGGTGGAAAATGAAATGCTAAGGTTTTTTTTTTGTTTTTTTAGTTTGGAAACAATTTTTTTTGTTTTTTTGTGTTTTGTTAAAAACTTTTTGTTTTTTGTTTTGTTTTGTTTTTTTTTTTTGAAAATTGAAGTCCTAAAATTGAAATAATTTTTAGTTTTTTTATTGGAAAACATTTTTATTTTGTTTTGTTTTGTTTTTTTGTTTGATTGAAATAGCTAAAACTAAGAACTAACACATTTTTTTTTTAAAACGTGTTCTCCTTTTTTTATTTTTATTTTTTATTTTTTTTGGTTGAAAGGATAAAACTATGAACTAACAAAGGTTAAACAATACATATTAAGTTGTGTGTGTGTGATTGTGACATCCACAAATGAAATAACAACTCACTCTTCTTTTTTTTCTTTTCTTCATCTCCTCCTTTTTTATGCCTCAATAGGTGGATTTTTTTTGTCTTTATTATACTTTACGTATTACAACGTACAACATAAAAAGAAAGAAAATACAACAAAAATACAACAAAAAAATACTAAAAATTATATCAACTATAAATATAGATAAGCTAAAAAATGAAAACCAGAAGAAGACTAAAAATTACATCAAATATAAATGCAAATAAGCTAAAAAACAAAGAAAAAATGCAATTGAACTGTCTTTGGCTTGAATGGGGCTTCAACATGGGATTTCCATTTGAAATATTCTATCTGCACCGAAAGCCGCTTGCTCACCTAAATCACCAAATTCCAGCAGCGCCAAGTGCAAAAATCAGCTAGGATTTACCGTGAAGTGGTACGTTGGAATTTTTGAGCAGAGAATGAAAAGTCTATTTTTTTTAGCAGAGAATGAAAAGTCATTTTTTTTTGTTTGTTTCTTTTTTTTAGGAAGAAAACGTGGGAGAGAGGGAGGATGTTTTCTTTGGGCAAGAGAAAGAGAGAATCTGGAGGACTTTTTTTTCTTTTTTTTTTTGGTTTTGGGAAATGAAGCTAAGGGAAAGAGAGAGTATGGGAAGGATTTTTTTTATTTTGGGAAAGGAGAGAGCTGGGTGAAAATCCGGGTGTTCTGTGTAAAGGGAAAAAGCTTGGGAGTTAAGTCTTTGGGCATAACTTTGGACGTGAAGACTCTCCTATGCGAGGGGGAAATACCTCCTTTTAATACCTTCTGAACTACCACATAATTGCAGCATTTATGGATGCTAACCCCTTTTTTAGTTAATTAGATGCCATTTATGTCGAGTGGACTGTCGACCTTGCTTGTCCTTTGGCCTTTAAATGCGCGCATGTGACAGACAGTCGTTGAAGAGTATCTACCCAGCTAACCTTGTGAAGTTACAGTGGCCATGCCCGTGAACAGGCTAACAACAAAAAGTCAAGGTTGGTGGAGGCTTGTATTCGGATCTTTAGAAGCTTATTCTGGATCATCGAAGTTTAATCCGTATCATTGAAACTTTTCCGGATGATTGAAGACTCGGATCTATATGATGGGAGCTTATTCCGGACAATTGAAGCTTATTCCGGATTAGTGGAAGGCTCGGATCCTTACTCCGTATCAATGAGGCTCTAATCCGGATTAGTGATGGCTTGGATCCTTAGTCTGTGCTAGTGGAGTCCTTAGTTCGGATCAGTGTTGGCCCGGATCCTTATTCCGTGTCAGTGGAGTCCTTAGTCCAGATCAGCGTTGGCTCGGATCCTTATTCCGTGTCAGTGGAGTCCTTAGTCCGGATTAGTGTTGGCTCGGATCCTTATTCAGTTTCAGTAGAGTACTTAGTCCGGATTAGTGTTGGCTCGGATCCTTTTTCTGTGTCAGTGGAGTCCTTAGTCCGGATCAGTGTTGGCTCAGATCCTTACTCCATATCAGTGGAAGCTTAGTCCGGATCAATGGTTCGGATCTTACTCCGTATCAGTGGAGCCCTTATTCCGTATCAGTGATGTCCCGGATTTGACTTTGACGTTCTGGATTAACTTTGATGTCCCGAATTTAACCCTGATGTCTCAGATTTGACCTTGATGATCCGGTCAAAATTCGGATCATCATTGTCATCACTGGTTTTCGTCCGGGCTCATTTGGGGTGAGCTAAAACTAAACCAATGGTGAGAAAATTCAGAGTCGCCACCAACTCTTTTTGGGGTACAGTTGGATACCCTCTACTTTGAGTAGTTTAAAGGTGTGGTCTGCGTTATCAGAGAAGGGTTCGGGAGTTGGTTACGTGTAGGGAGGGATTAGCACCCCTACAGCGCCCTTTCGGTATCTATTTTCGGAGGAGGAGGTTTTCTATTTTATTTGCACTGCCATGACGGGGTTAGGTTTCCTAAAAAATTTATAATTTTTATTTAGCCAAGTTATTTATTAAAGTCATGGTTAAAATGGATTTACCCTAAATTTCTAAAGGGAATCCTAAAAGTTTTGGGTTTTTGTTTGAAGTGGAGAATGAGATCTTAGGAGTTGGTTTTGGTTTTTGGTTTTATTTTGGAAATTGAAGTCTTAAAATATGTTTTTTGTTATTTTCCCCTTTTTTGGTTTTTGGGTTAGAAAACTTTTTTTTTTTTGGTTTTTTTGGTTTTTTGTTTTTTTTGTTGAAAATGCGTTTTTTTTGTTGAAAACGTCTTTTTTTTCTTTGTTTTTGTTTTTGCTTTGTTTTGAAAACGTTTTGTTTTGTTTTTGTCTTTGTTTTTTTTGTTTTGGGAACTTTAGTTTTTTTTTTTTTTGAAAACCCAAATTCACAAATTCATATCAGAGTAATGAACACATACATTAAGATAAACAAACGTGGAGTGGGTGATTGTGACATCCATAAATAAATAAACATAAAAATACTCTTTTTTCTTTTTTTCTTTTTTCATCTCCTCTTTTTTTTTTATGCCTCTCCTTGCGCTCTCTGTTTTTTTGTTTCCACTATATTTTACGTACCACATACAAAGGATGAAAATACAAGAAAAATACGATGACAAATACTAAAAATTACATCAAATATAGAGATAAGCTAAAAAATGAAAACCAGGTAAATACTAAAATTACATTAAATATAAATATAAATAAGCTGAAAAAAAAATTAAGCAACAAATGTAAATTACACTAACTTTGGCTTGAATGGAGCTTTATCACGGGACGTCCGTCTGAAATATTCTGTATGTACTGAAAGACGTTTGCTCACCCAAATCACCAAATTCCAGCAGCGCCAAGTGCAACGATCAGCTAGGACGTACTCTGGAGACTGCCAAGGTACACTGGATTTTTTTTGTTCTTATGATGGAAACGTAAGAAAAAGATAAAGAAAGGGTAGGCTGGCGTTTTTTTTGTCTTTCTTCTGCTAGAAAAAAAACTAGAACGAAATAATAGGGAAAGAGAAGTTGGGAAGGATGGGCGATTTTGATTTTGGGACAGGGAGAGTGTTAGGCGAAAATCTGGGTGTTCCTCTTTTGGGATTAGGGAGCTGAGCGTAATCTTTGGATGTTCTCTCGGTCTTCTTCTTTTTTCTGCTGAACTCCTCTTTTTTATGGGTAAAAATTTCTCTCTGTGTTTCTCTTTTGTGCGTCAATCCCCTTTTATCTCTTGGCCGAACTCTCAGTGTTTTTGCGTGGGCAGAAGACTAGTTTTAAAGAGCTGGTTCAATTTGGCTGGATTGCATTGATTGCAGCATTTAATGCTTTATTATGAATGCCAGCATTTTTAATCGTAAGATTCTGGCTTTGTCTAGTGGTTGGACGACTTGTGCGTAAAATTAGGGGGCCTGTGATTGCCTTTTCGTTTTTTGTGAGCACATGTGACAGACAGGCGTTGAAAAGCATCTATGACAAAAATGGCCAGCTAATAAAACGTGTCCCGTGAGTAGCCAGCGAGAATGCCAACGAAAGAGGCCACACAGCAAAGGTCAACGGGTCAAAGGGTCGAAGTGTCGGCATGGTCGAACGTCAACGGTCAATGGGTCGAAGGTCAACGGTCAATGGGTTGAAGTGTCGGTAGGTCGAAGGTCAACGGTCAAAGGGTCGAAGGTCGGTGGGTCGAATGTCACGCCCCGGTTTTCCAACCCGAGGAGACCGAAACGTGACCCTCCCTTTATCCGGGTTTGGATAAAGGGGTAGAATACAACATACACTTCACATTTTATTTTCAAAAACCAAAATCACATAATTATTAAAATGCTCCTAGCATCTACATGCCATGTGTACAAGTGCAGTGTCGTGTTACAATAATTTCAACAGACAATAACAAACCACATCAGTAGTTACAATTCTCCACCACACAAACCACAAGTGATTTAACCGCCTCTTCAGGCCAATGATTTAACCGCCTCTCAGGCATAGTTTCCACAGTTAGTCTCACTGACATTAACTCAGCCTCTCAGGCTCCACAGTCAGTCTCACTGACATCAACTCAGCCTCTCAGACTCCACGGGTACACAAGCATTGCCTCAGCCTCTCAGGCTTCTTAGGCTCCACAGATATAACAACAAACATTTAACATATATCTCAGTTATTCAGGCATAACAACAAACATTTAACATGCATGTCCACCCTGGTATAACATCAAACACCTAGCATGCATATCCTCACAGACATTACATCAAACACTTTTCAGGCATAACCACACTGGCATAACATCAATCGCATAACATGCATGGCCTCACAGGCATAATATCAAACACCTAGTGTGCAGTGCCACACAGGCCTAATCTCATCCCCATACATGCCACTGAAGGCCAACATCCATATAGGAGATCACACCTATATGGATTTACATATAATATATATATATATATATATATATATATATATATATCCAGATTACGAAATCAACTACCACAAGGCCAAAACCCTGGGATAGGTACAAGGAAGAACAGAACCCCTACCTTGAAAACGTCCTCCTGCTCTTACTCCCGCGCTAGACGTCGTCCTCCCCACGCAAGATGCTCCGGCAGCAAGCCAGTAGCTCTCCTTCCCTCTCTCTCTCTCTCTGCGACGGCTGGTGGAACAACAAACCCTAAAACCTAAAACAGAGGGCTTCTCCTCCTTATATAGACAACACAACATCAAAACGACGTAGTTTTGATTAAGTGAATCCCAGCATCAAAACGACGTAGTTTTGATGGAACAAGCTATGACCTTCCCACATCCATACACACCAAAATATCTATAATTCCAACATGGTCCTTTGGGAAAAGATGATTAGAATAACAAAACCAAGGTGACTGTACAAAAATATGGCTGCACGCCATATTGCACGCCATATCCCCAATTGACTTGCAACTCCAAAAGTTGTGAAATTCTACCCCAAGCTTCCTTGCATCATGTAGAAGGCTGATATGCAGAAAAATGCTTGCACGCCAATTGGTCCAATTGCCTTTCAAGGCCTTTGGCTCTGAAACTTCTGTGGAAGGTAGAGGACATCATACTAAGAAACTTTTGTTCTGCACGCCAATTGATTTGAGGCCATCTACTTGGTCAAAATAAATCTCCAAAACCTGACAAAACAGCCTAAAAGCGCCTGTATATGCAAATAGCATCTTCCTAGGCATAAATGCACGTTATCACTTGTCACGTGTACCTCCCAAAAGTCCCCTCTTGGGCTCATCTCTTGCCTCAAACTTGTGCACCAACATTCAAGGTGTTTTAGCTAAAGTGTGTAGGAAGGAAACTCTCTAAAACCCAACAATTTCCACTCACAAGGCATCTGTGGTTAACTTCGTACATACCACAAACACGGGTCATTACATCCTCTCCCCCTTAAGACTTTTCGTCCTCGAAAAGAAACAACATACGAGGAAAACAAATACAAGTTACCCATTTGCCACACGGCGAGCCACAACACCCAAATGGGTCATACACCGCGCACAGCACATAACGGCACATAACAAGGTACCACCATAATCCATAACCACATGCATCACAATAATGCATATAACACATATCCGCATGTCACAAATACACATCTCAAAACACATCACAAATATGAACACATGTCTAAAAGACAATACAAATACACCAAATCATACACAACTAATACAAGAAAACACATCACTATCCCTTGGCCAACAACCACCTCCAACTCTTAAGATTGTTCGTCCTCGAACAACTCTGGGTGCTGCTCATGGTTCATGGACTCACGCCCCCACATCTCCTCCTCACCTAACACATACTTCACAAGTAGTCACATGTCACAATGGTGTAAGACATATACTCCTATCGCCAACCCATTTAACAAATGACATAGGTCACAGACCAACTCACATCATAAACACCACCATAAGGAACAACTCACAAAACACTACGACACGTTTAACGTTCCACTGCCCAGTCGCCAACACCATACAAACGCATCCGTTGGGAGTTTCCTCACAACCGTCCCACCTTTGGATTTTGCGTCCCCGAAAAGAGAAACCAAATAGCAAACAACACGAAAAGATCAAAGCAACACATAATGCAGTCGTTACCACAAATGTTGGAGGTGCCAACTCGCGGCACAATGGGACCAACACTCCACAACGTAAAATATCCAACAATGACCCACCAATTGGGCTTTAAAGTCAACTCAACCTCAGCCCATAGGTAGACCTCGCCCTAACAGCAAGCACAATGAGGTCACAATGAAACACAAACAAATAGGATAGCATTATGCAAACCACAATCATATTCCCACACAGGGAGCTCACCTCAGCAGCACCATCATCACTACGAAAACCACCTCACTCAAGCAAGAAACATTGAAACCCAACCACGCCAATGGTGACGCAGAACGAAGTACAAGCCCAACACGAGAATGGAGTGTGCCCTCAACTATTCGGTCGCAGTCAACTTGGCGCCCAACGGAGTCCAAGGATGAACTCAAAATAGTAAATGCAGCACCACACACACAACCATGGTAAAACCAAAACCCACTATCGGGCTATCACTAGTCACCGACTTTGAGAATCGACCTCCTTGATCACGGTCAAATAGAGATCCACCAAGATCCCACACAGCCTTCACAACTGAGGCTTACCGCACAGCCCAAGAGATAATGCCTTACCAAGTCAGCAGACGCGCCATGCGAATCCTTCGACGCCGAGTAGTTATGAACAACATAGTTCTCCCCACACTGAAAACTCTCCTATCTGCAACATGACCACAATGGAATCCTCTGTGTCACCACTCACAGGTCACAAGAAAATCCCTTGCCTCCAAGACATACTCCACCTCATGGCCCACCAACTCCGCTATATCAACTATTACGTTCAATCTCAACACACCAATAAAACACTCAAATAGACCAAGAAATACTCAGGCTCTAGCCGCAGCTTAATATGGTCACTGCAATTCCTCCGGGTAGGCACAGGAAACAAGACATGCAAACTCCTGATCCGGGACATTCACGTAGCTCCCAAACACACCAACACCTTGATGGCGTGGACCATCTCACTTACCGCATAAAAACGCACACGAAAGACTTTCCAGAAGAACATATGTAGCATGAAGACCCCATAATAGCCGCAGGACACAAATCCCCCCCAAAGGAGTAGCACTAATACCCCTTACAGGCAAAAACTCACATCTGACTCCATTCTGTGAATCACAACTCATCAATACTTTCACACTTGAATAACATCAACATTACACATAACACCCCTCTTCATCCCACACCGCACATGATATGCGCATGCATCACCTCCTACGCCTTTGCGTATGTATGCCACGAGACCCACACATAAGAACTTTGCTATACCCCTTTAGCACATATGCAACACACACAACAAAACAAAGCAACCACAACACACGAAATAAATTACTGTGTAGAACACATGTAAGAGAGGATATAGTAGCCCCCCACCTCCTCGCCTCTTTTAAGCCTATTACCCACAGGACATGGATTAACGGAATGGTTCTACCACCAGGAGTACATCCTCAACCCCTTGGAAGATGTCTCCCAATTATGAGGAAAAACCCAAACAAGGCCTGCCCAATCTCACTTGCTTGCCTGCTTGCACTGATTGGGTTCACTGGGCACGATCCTATAAACTCACTCGTAACCTAGTTCCAGAACTCATCACATTTTTATACATACGCAAACCCATTTCACCACATATCCTATGAACATTACCCAAGGTCTTTCACACACCACCAACATGACACGTGGTCAATGTTTGGCCACCCAAGAATTTGCAGCCACCTCCACAGGACCCCCATAAGAACCCTAAAACCACATACCACTCTCGCCAATCAATTTAGATCTCAATGACTCAAGGAGTGGGTTATACTAGTGGCAATTTCCTCCCTCAACCTTGACATTTGGAAAGGTTACCAAAAGAATATCCCTCTTAGGTAGCACATCTACAGAAACCTCTACTCACATGAAAACACATTTCTATTACTCAAGGTTGCCACAGCGGGGTCACACACTACCCAGAGGTAATCTCACTTACGCCAGAGTATTAGGGGTAACACAGTAACATTTATTACTTTCCTCACACACGGGCGCCCAAAATTGACTACCACACAAAGATACGATTAACACTTTAGACCACATTAAAACCACCAACTCTTTCCAACAACTATTTATAACCATTAGTAATTTATTAGTCTTTTGGTGTCATATATATATTTTTATTTATTTTACTCATTTATTCTCTAGTAGGTCCCCAACTACGTCCATCCAAAATGGTAACTCAAATGACCTTCTAAGCCTCACCTAACATAAAACAATGGCTCAAGAGCCCATCTAGCGAGAGTTCCCCTCTATCACAAGTGTCTTATTGCTAGAAACTCGGTAATCAAAGGTTCACCCATCCTCACCTAATCCAAGACGAGAGTCAACCGATCACTATCGTTAAAGGGGTATGATACCACCAATAAACAGAAATCTTAACACGGGAGAATCAAAATCGTACCCTTGACTAAGGAAAGTTCTGCCATGCTCTCCTCCTAGCCTCACTTGAATTTTGCTTTATCCCTAGCTCGTTGAGCCAGTCCTCTAGCACCATGACTTGCTTTACCAAAACAGGCTGTCTGGAGATGTCCTACTTTTCCACCAGATGCGACACTAGTACTTCTTCCTGCCATACTCTTTTCCAATGTCCCGGTTGTCCACTACAAGAACAACCCCTTTGGGAAACTGGTCCCTGCCTCTTGAGCCCCTTTTCTACTGATCAGGACAACTATGCTTCAGTTAATCTTCACCCAAGCTCCCCCCGATGATGTGGGTTGATAGCTCTCAGTGTACCTCACTCTTAACCAGTTGTCGAATCTCATCCTTCAACTCTTGAATTACCAGGCT
The DNA here is from genome assembly GCA_023512835.1 of Taxillus chinensis. Taxonomy (NCBI): domain Eukaryota; kingdom Viridiplantae; phylum Streptophyta; class Magnoliopsida; order Santalales; family Loranthaceae; genus Taxillus; species Taxillus chinensis. The sequence goes on along the minus strand of CM042092.1, from coordinate 49,016,247 downwards.
TAAGATGCCAACCTCTGCCATGATTAGATCATTACTTACATCCTGCAGCTCACCCACTTGCCCAGCCCGAGGGGCGGGCTTCTTTGCTACCTCAATAGTCGTACAGGTCACAATTTTCGGAGACATTGGCTCCACCAAAAGGTAGCGCTCTAGGTTATCACTCAATAATCTCAATACAATTTCCGACTAGGCATTCTAAGCTATAACTAACCTCAAAACATGCATTATCACCACATAAATTCATGGATGCACATCACAGATTATACAAGTTCACACCTTTACATTGCACATATAATCTATACTTAAGTGGATATCTCATCGTTTTGAACACAACATCGCTTCTTCTACACAATACCATACAAAGGCACATACTCAATCATTCACAGAACACCAACATTATTGTATTGTATTTTATTTTATTTTATTTTATTTTCCGTTCGTTCACATTTTAAAAGCTTCAAGTTCACAAGCACTCAGTTTCAATACCACAAATTCTTTTCCATGCTTTCATGCTCAAATCATCACAAAATTTTAGAGTTGCACATTTGAAACTTTATCACATTCAAACCATTTATCCATGCAATTACTCACACTGCACACATTTCAGTTCTCATTAAACCACATCGCACAAGTAGCAATTCCACAAGCACAAAGCTCAAGTTGTCATAAAATTAGAGTTAATCAGAGTTGCACAGATTAAATCACGTTCTTCATATTTTCCTCTCACATGCTTTATCTCGGTTACCCACACAATCACACAAGGACAACAAACGCAACTAGTACCCTAATGCCAATGCATGCAAATCCTACCTCAGGCCTGGACTACCCCGAGTATACCTTAGAGGCTCAAAGAGGACCGTGTTGATCAGGCACGTCCTTCCAGGTTCCTCCAAAGGACTCAAGATAACCAAATCCGCCCACTACCCTATGCCAACTAGACCATGCTCTGATACCATATTGTCACGCCCCGGTTTTCCAACCCGAGGAGATCGGAACGTGACCCTCCCTTTATCCGGGTTTGGATAAAGGGGTAGAATACAACATACACTTCACATTTTATTTTCAGAAACCAAAATCGTATAATTATTAAATTCAAACCACATGCCTTTATTATGTTTCAAACTTCATTACAATATCTCCCCGCTGGGGTTACAATGCCTCAACAAAATTACATAACGCAAATAACATAAAACAAAGCCACAAAATAGAACTCTTCCACCTTGGTGTTCCCACCTAACGCCTGTAGGTTCCTGCAAGAAAACACACCATAGTAGGAGGGGTGAGCATCCATAGCTCAGTAGGGATCATGTCTCCCTAACCCATCCCATGCTCCTAGCATCTACATGCCATGTATACAAGTGCAGTGTCGTGTTACAATAATTTCAACAGACAATAACAAACCACATCAGTAGTTATAATTCTCCACCACACAAACCACAAGTGATTTAACCGCCTCTTCAGGCCAATGATTTAACCGCCTCTCAGGCATAGTTTCCATAGTTAGTCTCACTGACATTAACTCAGCCTCTCAGGCTCCACAGTCAGTCTCACTGACATCAACTCAGCCTCTTAGGCTCCACGGGTACACAAGCATTGCCTCAGCCTCTCAGGCTTCTTAGGCTCCATAGATATAACAACAAACATTTAACATATATCTCAGTTATTCAGGCATAACAACAAACATTTAACATGCATGTCCACCCTGGTATAACATCAAACACCTAGCATGCATATCCTCATAGACATTACATCAAACACTTTTCAGGCATAACCACACTGGCATAACATCAATCGAATAACATGCATGGCCTCACAGGCATAATATCAAACACCTAGTGTGCAGTGCCACACAGGCCTAATCTTATCCCCATACATGCCACTGAAGGCCAACATCCATATAGGAGATCACACCTATATGGATTTACATATAATATATATATATATATATCCAGATTATGAAATCGACTACCACAAGGCCAAAACCCTGGGATAGGTACAAGGAAGAACAGAACCCCTACCTTGAAAACGTCCTCCTGCTCTTGCTCCCGCGCTAGACGCCGTCCTCCCCACGCAAGATGCTCCGGTAGCAAGCCAGTAGCTCTCCTTCTCTCTCTCTCTGCGACGGCTGGTGACTGTACAAAAATATGGCTGCACGCCATATTGCACGCGATATCCCCAATTGACTTGCAGCTCCAAAAGCTGTGAAATTCTACCCCAAGCTTTCTTGCATCATGTAGAAGGCTGATATGCAGAAAAATGCTTGCACACCAATTGGTCGAATTGCCTTTCAAGGCCTTTGGCTCTGAAACTTCTGTGGAAGGTAGAGGACATCATACTAAGAAACTTTTGTTTTGCACGCCAATTGATTTGAGGCCATCTACTTGGTCAAAATAAATCTCCAAAACCTGACAAAACAGCCTAAAAGCGCCTGTATATGCAAATAGCATCTTCCTAGGCATAAATGCACGTTATCACTTGTCACGTGTACCTGCCAAAAGTCCCCTCTTGGGCTCATCTCTTGCCTCAAACTTGTGCACCAATATTCAAGGTGTTTTAGCTAAAGTGTGTGGGAAGGAAACTCCCTAAAACCCAACAATTTCCACTCAGAAGGCATCTGTGGTTAACTTCGTACATACCACAAACACGGGTCATTACATCGAAGGGCAAAGGGCGAATGGTTGAAGTGTCGGCAGGCCTACAGGCTTCGAAGCTTCGAGTCTTCGAGGCTTCGAGGCTTCGAGTCTATGAAGCTTCGACCTGCCGACACTTCGAGGCTAGAAGTCACGTTTTTTCTTTACCTTTTTACCCCCACCCAAAATGCAAAAATGGACGACCTTTCGGGGATTGTTTGGGAGGACCTGTATTCGCAAAATAGACATTTCGGACTATTCCTCACATGCACATTTTCGGGTAGTTTGACCAAGGGCATTGACCGTCTTTTGGCAAATTTGACTTTTTCGAACAAAAATTATTTTGGCATAACTTCTTCATTTTAAATTAGGATTGAGCTCGGTCAAGTGTGTTAGTCTCCAAATTTCATCCTCTATCACCTGGCATTGATCTTGGGGCACTTTAGGGGCTGGCAACAGAGGTTATCAATTTTGGGCTTCCCGGTTCGTGTGAAGGCATCCATCTTGTGCAAATCGCATGGAATCTCTAAGGACCTATTCAAAAAGGTATATGGCATGGGCAAAAAGATATATGCATCAAATGGGGTTAGTATGTCCAACCCGGACAAAATGGGGTCCAACAGCTGCCCCTCTTTGTGCACTGTCTGTATACAAACAGCGTACAAAGATAAAAGGGAGTCATTTTGGACGAGTTGGAGCACTTACCTGGCCTACCTTGCATAGAGGAAGAATAGAATGCGATAGTCAGGTCAGTCCCCCAGAGTGAAAAGCAGCTTCTTGGTTGGTGGGTTTGAATAATTGTGATGAGGCATCTAAGGCCTAACAGAAATGGAAAAGGCAAGCAAGGCCTAATCAGGAATTGAAAAGGCAAGCAAGGCCTATCAGAAAGTGAAAAGGCATCCAAGGATTGACAGAAAGGGAAAAGGCATCCAAGGCCTGACAAGAATTGAAAAGGCATTTAGGGCCTAACAGGAAATTGAAAAGGCATCCAAGGCCTGACAGAAAGGGAAAAGGCATCCAAGGCCTAACAGAAAGGGAAAAGGCATCCAAGGCCTAATAGAAAGGAAAAAGGCATCCAAGGCCTAACAGGAATTGAAAAGGCATCTAGGGCCTAACAGGAAATTGAAAAGGCATCCAAGGCCTGACAGAAAGGGAAGAGGCATCCAAGGCCTAACAGAAAGGGAAGAGGCATCCAAGGCCTGACAGAAAGTGAAAAGGCATCCAACGCCTAACAGAAAGTGAAAAGGCATCCAAGGCCTAACAGGAATTGAAAAGGCATCTAGGGCCTAACAAGAAATTGACAAGGCATCCAAGGCCTGACAAAAAGGGAAAAGGCATCCAATGCCTGACAAGAATTGAAAAGGCATCTAGGGCCTAACAGGAAATTGAAAAGGCATCCAAGGCCTGACAGAAAAGGAAAAGGCATCCAAGGCCTAACAGAAAGGGAAGAGGCATCCAAGGGCTGACAGAAATTGAAAAGGCATCCAAGGCCTGACAGAAAGGGAAAAGGCATCCATGGCCTAACAGAAAGGGAAGAGGCATCCAAGGCCTGACAGAAAGTGAAAAGGCATCCAAGGCCTAACAGAAAGTGAAAAGGCATCCAAGGCCTAACAGGAATTGAAAAGGCATCTAGGGCCTAACAAGAAATTGACAAGGCATCCAAGGCCTGACAGAAAGGGAAAAGGTATCCAAGGCCTAACAGAAAGGGAAGAGGCATCCAAGGCCTGATAGAAAGTGAAAAGGCATCCATGGCCTAACAGAAAGGGAAAAGACATCCAAGGCCTAACAGAAAGGGAAAAGGCATCCAAGGCCTGACAGGAATTGGAAAGGCATCTAGGGCCTAACAAGAGTACATGATTGTTGAAGAGGACATATGGGCTCCCTCTACAAGTTCACTCAATGAGATCGCTCTATGAGGTTACCCGGAAAGGGAAGAAGTTTATTTGAGTGTCAAAAGGGTGCTTTTCGAGCTTGGGGAAATTGTAAAGGAAGATTTGTACAGTTAAACAAAGAAAGCTAGGAAGGCTTGATGAGAAGCTTGCTGAGGATGAGCTCTTAGGATCTTCAAAAGTGATAACATTCCTGAAATTGCAGAATATGCTGAATGTATACAAATGAGGCCTGGAATGCAATGTGCTGTATGCGGGGATACATAAACCTCAACCTGTGGTGAAATATGATGAAATGTGATGCAAGGCAATGTATGCATCGAATGTAATGTGATGTTTTGGCAAGGGTTGGAGATTTATCTCAATGCTGTTAGAGAGGTTGGCTAACATTCCACTTGTTGGGGAACAATTTTCTCTTTGGCTGGGGAGTCCGCTCTATCTTTGCTGGGGAACTCCCTTTTTGTGGATGAAGGGTCTGTTTAATTTAGCTTTGCCGCATTGAGGACTTTGACTTGACGACTTCTCTGGGGATAGTGATATTCTGTGGAGATATGGGTACTCTAAGTTGGGGGACTTAATTTGTTTGAGGATTTTGAGCTTGACCCTACTCATAAGGCAATGCTAAAAGAGCTTACTGGGGATTTAAAATATTCTACTTAAATGTGAAATGAAGATGATAAAATATGATTAAGGATATAAAACGGGATTTTGCTAGTTTGATTCCACAAAACATATTTATATCATAAAAGTGCCCTATTGTTATAATCTGATAAACAAAATTACAAGTCTTTAAAAAGCATAATATACAAATTTGATTCGAGTGTGCCTTAGGTTTGACCAAGTCTTCCACCGTTGGCAGTTGTTGTCTGTTTCCACTGTTTGCAAAGGACCCTGTTTTAGGTGGTCCTGATCCTTGGATTTTAATTGCTTTCACCCTTCAGGATTTGTCGTTGGCTTTATATTTTACCCTTGGTGCCCTTTTGGGTTTTCACCAAGTCCGCCTTTGCTTGCTTCTTTGTCTTTTGTTGGAGCTTTGTATCTTACCCTTGGTGCCCTTTCGGGTTTTCACCAAGTCCGCTCATTGCAGGAATGAGAATCTTGTTGAGAGGTATGAGAGTTAAGCATAGAACTTTTTCACCGTATCGTTATTTACCGGGTTAGGGAGCTCATCCCCATCCATTCTAGCAAGAATTAAGGCACCTCCTAAGAATGCTTTTTTTTACCACATATGGGCCTTCATAATTGGGTGTCCACTTGCCTCTATGGTCATGTTGAATTGGTAAAATCTTCTTGAGGACGAGGTCACCCGCTTGAAAGCTTCTGGGCTTCACCTTTTTATTATAGTTGTTCATCATTCTCTGTTGATATAGCTATCCTCTGCAAACAGCTGCCAGGCGTTTGCCCTCAATTAAATTCAACTGCTCATAACGACTTTGGGCCCATTATGCTTCTTCGAGCTGAGTATCCTTGAGTACTCGGAGGGAAGGTATCTCCACTTCGACAGGTAGAACTGTTTCCATGCCGTAGACCAAAGAAAACGGAGTTGCCCCAGTTGATGTTCGTACTGAGGTGCAGTAAGCGTGCAAAGCATATGGTAGCTTCTCATGCTAATCTTTGTATGTCTCAGTCATTTTTCTGATAATGTTCTTGATGTTCTTATTGGCTGCCTCAATGGCTCCATTCATCTTTGGACGATAGGGAGTCAAGTTGTGGTGTTGAATTTTGTACGTTTCGCACAATTTACCCATCATCCGACTGTTCAGATTGGCGGCATTGTCTGTTATGATCTGCTCAGGGAGCCCATATCAACATATGATGTTGTTCCACATAAAGCGAAGGACCACAGCTTATGTGACGTTGGCATATGACGCTGCTTTTACCCACTTGGTAAAGTAATCGATGGCCACTAAGATGAAGCGATGACCATTGGAAGCTTTTGGCGAGATTGGTCCGATCACATCAATGCCCCAAAGTGAAAACGGCCACGGGGGCCACGGGGAAACCATCACATGCAGTCTGGATGGCGGTACTTGGATTTTATCACCATAAATTTGACACTTGAGGCATTTGCGCACATATTCAATGCAATCCTTTTCCATGGTGGTCCAATAATAGCCCATTCGCATGATTTGTCTTGTTAATGCATGTCCAAGCATTGCAGTAACACCATGTCATGATTTCGCTTATATAGGATGGGACCATCAAGGTAATAATTGGATGCTGACCTTCGGATATTTCTTTTATCAGATTCAGAGGCCTCGGCTGGGTACTCTTGCTTGAGCAAATACTGTCTAATGTCATCAAACCAAGGCTTTTGTTCAATATTTCCTTTAATGGCCATGCAATGTGCAGGAGCATCTTGTATACGGATATCAGCCATGTAGTATGATAAAGAGTGTACTACCTCAATCTTCTTGTTATCCAAACAAGGGCACAACATGTCTTCTCCAATGGTATATAGTTTGTTTCATTAATGGTGAACTTCTTGCTCAGATAATAAATGACCTGCTCTATTTTGCCTGTAGAATCATGTTGCCCCAAGACACAACCCATGGATGATTCTTGGATAGTTAAGTATAAGATTAAGGCTCTGTCTGGTACAGGTGGGACCAAAACAGGTGGATTGGTCAGATATTGCTTGATCCGGTCAAAAGCTTCTCGACACTTGTCATTCCAAATTTCGGGGTTATTCTTCCGTAACGTCTTGAAGATGGGTTCACATGTGGCCACCAATTGTGAAATGAATCGAGCAATGTAATTCAATCTCCTGAGGAATCCGCTAACCTCCTTGATGGTTCGTAGTGGGGGCATCTCTCGGATAGCTTGAACTTTATCCGGATCAATTTCCACTCCTTTTTGGCTCACGATGAAGCCTAACAGTTTTCCCGACATGGCTCCAAAAGTGCATTTTTCGGGGTTTAATTTGAGTTGATATTTCCGTAGCCTGTTGAAGAGCTTGTGGAGTACTTCAATGTGATCTTCAGTGCTTCGTGATTTGGCTATCATGTCATCCACATATACTTCGACCTCGTTATGCATCATATCATGGAATAGGGTCACCATGGCTCACTGATAGGTTGCCCTTGCATTCTTCAGGCCAAAAGACATCACATTATAACAGAATGTGCCCCAAAGTGTCATAAACATGGTCCTCTCCTTGTGTTAAGGGGCCATACGAATATGATTGTAGCCTGAGAAGCCATCCATGAATGAGAATAGGGCATGTCTTATTGTGTTATCCACTAGGGTATCAATATTTTCTTGGATGGTCAATGGTTTCTGGATTCCTTGAGCCTTTGGGCCTAATCCTTGCCCTGGTTTGTACCCTTGCTTGATCATGGTGGCTGCAACCATTCTTGCAGCCCTTGAGAGATAATGTATTGGGGCAGAAGTGACATTCACCATCTCGAACACCCGATAAGAGCATTCTGGTATATCTTCGTTATTCTCAACATAAGGAACTGATGCTGGCTTGGTGACTAGGAAACTTGTTTCCCCAGAGATGCAAACAAGTTGGTCTCCAATTGCAAATTTCTTCTTTTGGTGGACGCTTGACGGCACTGCCCTTGCCATGTGGATCCAGGGTCTTCCCAACAAACAACTGTAATATGGCGTGATGTCCATCACCTGAAATTCCATCATAAAGGTAACTGGTCCAATTAGAAGCGGAATGTCTAGAGTTCCCGCCACATCACGCTTTCCTCCATCGAATGCTCGTACCTTCATCGTACAGGGGCGCATATAGGACGCGTCGAGCGGAAGTTATTGCAGTATATGTAAAGGCATAATGTTCAAGGCAGAACCGTTATCAATGAGTACTCGGGCTATGGTGTGCGCCTTACACTTGACAGTAATGTGTAGAGCTTTTATGTGTCCCTTCCCTTCCTGAGGCAGCTCATCATCTCCAAAGCTAATGACGTTGTTCATGATGAGGTTACTGGCGATTCCATCAACATTCGCCACTGAGATGGTTGGACGAACATAGGCTTGGCTTAGAACTTTCATTAGTGCTTCCCGGTGAGGTTGGGAATCCATCATTAAAGCGAGCAAGGAGATGCGAGCTGGTTGTCTACTTAACTGATCCACAATATTGTACTTGCTCTGCTTCATGAGTTTTAGAAATTTCGCAGCCTCTTCTTCCATGACCGGTGTTCCTTTCTTTGTTGTCTCTAGTGTTGGCTCAATGTCGGGTTCTATAGCTTTTTCTTTACCTGCTTTGTTAGCCATATCAGGGGCATAAGCATGACCACTTCGGGTTTTCTTTTCTACTGCGGTGGCTCCCTGAACTACCTCACAGTTGTAGTTCCATGGGATTGCATTATCTGTCTTGTAGGGGAAAGGGGCAGGGACATGTATGGTGAGAGGTGTAATTCCATGGGGCAGTAGTGGGATTTCTGGAGTCTTAACATTCAAGACAAGGGGGGTTGGCACCCACGATGGTTTGTATGACATTTCTCCTTGGATCATGTGGCTTTGACTGTCTATCTCTTCCCTGGAGAATTCAATCATCCTTTGGTCCATGAGTTTTTGTACCACCTCGGAAAACTCACTACATTCTGCGATGTCATGTCCCCGTGACATCTTGTGATAAGGGCATTGTATTTCCCCATCTGTTCCTTTTCCTACCTCCGGCGTGTCTTTAGCAAGTATATAGCAATGTTCCTGTAATAGAGTAAACAAATATGTTTTCTCCATTTGTACTTGGGAGACCCTCTCCAGCCGTCCTTCATTCTCGATACTAGCAACATTGTTGGAGTGTTCTGGGAGAGGATTGCTGTTCACATTTGGCGTCCCAGTCAGTGCAGAAAAGTCTAGCCACTTTGCATCCTTAAATGCCTGAACCTTCCTTTTGAATGTTATACAATTTTCGATATCATGTCCAGCTCCACCTGCATGATATTCACATCTGGCATCTGGCTTGTACCAGGCCGGGGGAGGAGACTTTATTTCTCCCAAGGGTATAGGGGTTACCATCCTTGCCTCTAAAAGCTTGGGGTATAATTCCGCATAAGTCATTGGAAATGGGTCAAACTCTTGTCGTGGTCGACAAGAAGCCTGATTCGCTCTTGCCTGTTGAGTTTGGGCCCTTGGTTACCCCTGTCCTTGGAATGAGGCTCTTGGTCCTTCCTGAGTTGCTGGCCTTGGTTGCTCTGTGTATGGCGCTCTCGGTTGAAATGAGTTAGGTACCATTGAATATGGAAATGGAACCCCTCCTTTCGACAAGTATGGCATGAATTGGGGAGGTGGTGCAGGTGCAGCGTAGGTGGCCACTGGCGATCCTTGGTAGTTACCTGGTGCTTGGTAGAATGTCGGCTGCATCGCCTGATTCGATTGATACACGAGGTTGCTTTCACCTTCTTTCTTCATAGGTTGTGGTTGAGATCTTTTTGATGCCTCTGCCACATCACCCTTTAGCTTTCCTCCTTTAATTCCATTTTCTACACATTCACCGGATGCGACCAAGTCTGCAAAGCTACTAGAGACGTTCCCAATTAACTTCTCATAGTAGACGCCTTTTAGTGTGTTGATAAAAAGAGTAGTGAGTTCTCTTTCTGTAAGGGGAGGTTGGACCTCCACCGCAGTCTCTCTCCATCTCCGTGCATAATCCTTGAAGCTTTCGTCAGATCCCTTTTCCAAGGACTGCAGGGTTAGTCGATCCAGCGCCAGTTCGGTGACATGTTTGTATTGTGCCAAGAAGGAGGTAGCCAATTCCTTCCATGTCTTGATGCGGTTTCCATTTAGCTGAAAGTACCAGCAAAGGGATGCCCCAGTTAGACTTTCTTGGAAACAATGCATGAGGAGCTTGTCTTCACCAGCATAAGCAGCCATCTTTTGACAGTACATGGCCAAATATGTCTTTGGACACCGGGTCCTGTTGAACCTCTCGAATTCCGGCATCTTGAATTTTGGTGGCAGCACCACTCCCGGCACTAAGCATAAGTCTTGCGAACTAGTTATACCATAGCTGTCAATGCCCTCTACGGCTTTCAATCTTTCCTCTAGACGTCTCAGAGCGGGAGACTCCATGTTTTCCTGGGGAACTGGGGATCCCACTGCTTTCATTACATTTCCCGGTGCTGGCATTGTGAAGTGAGTTTGATTTGGGGTTGGAGGTTGTGCTATAGCAGGATGGTATATGGGTGTTTGGCTTAGAGCCAGGTTGGGCGACTGAACGGCCTCCTGTCCCTGTTTTTGATGATGATTGGTAGTTCCCCCTGTCGGAATTCTTCCTCTTTCTTCAGTCAACTTTGTGAGCATTTCCATTATTGCAGACATTTGCCCTTGTAAGGCTTGTTGTGACTGTTCCCAACCCATGAGTCTGTTCTCTGTTTCGTCTGTCATTGGCTGTGGCTATGGTATTTGATTGCGCTGAGATCTGAGATTGTAAGAGTGCGCAATCCTGGAGAAATTCTGCTACCAACCTGGGTGCAAGGTAATTTTTACTTGATTTTCAATTTTGATATGCATGTATGCATGAATGACTATGCGAAGAGTTAGAGAAGCAAATAACTTTATTTCAAACATTTTCAAACAAACACACAGTACAATGCAGAAATGTCATGCAGATGAGAGCTATTGCTACATGATCTTAAGGCACACTTCCAGTCATCTCCTAAGTAGCATGGCGCCTTTTCCTCTGAGGTGGTCGCTTGCCTGCTTCCTCCCTCTGCTTCAATATGGTCTCAACCTGTTTTTCCCTTAATTGCGACCGCTGGAGATCTCCTTCTAGAGATGCTTCCAGGCTTTGGATCTGCTGCCTGAGATTTTGATTCTCCTGGAGGATAGCCTTCATGTCTGAAGTTAGCTGTGGCTTCAAGTTGTGCCCTCCAAGATATGTATGCGGGATAAACACCAGGTTTTGGACTGTTGGGTTGGATCTTGTGTGGGGTGGACCATGCCTGATACATCTGTTTTCCTTTTTCTGCGAGCATGGTTCTGTTGTAGGTGAAGTCACACTCTTCCATGCCAAATAGCACAGGGATAATCTGATGATGCCCAACTTGTCTTCCACCCTATAGTGGTGCATATGCAGTTCCTCCCCAAGGTCCTAAGAGTGGAACCCAATTGTAGTCCCCGAAGCTATATGTCATGGAGACTACTGGCATCCAAGGAGCAGTCCAGGTAATGTCAGTTTTTGTGAAGTTCTCTAACTTCTTTTTCCAGCTTTCAAAGTCGTTAGGTAGATTCCATTTGCTGAGCAGAATATCCAATAGTGTTGTGGTTGGTACCTGGTAAACAACAAGAAAACGAGAAACACTACAAGGGAAATGACCTTGCAACCAAGTGCACAAGAGAGGTAAGCACCCCATGAACTGTCCCGAGCCCTTACTCCTCAGATAAGTAAGAGATCGAATGGTTTCATCCAATATAGTAGGAGTAGGGTCACATCTTTTGAGCACTTGCTGGACCAAATCTACAATTGCTCCATCGATGTGGGCTGGTATCCTTGGAAAAATGACTAGCCCATATATAGCTAGTGTAAGCAATTTGTGCGTCCCGGCTTCTGTCGTGGTTTGTATCATTTCTTTGATTGTGTCCCATGAAAGATATTCCCGCCCACCATAGGTTGTGGCTGCCGGTGAGTCCCATACTGGCTTTCCCATTATCTCAGCAAAGGCCCTTCGACATGATCTTCTGGGCTCCGGTAGATAAATCTTCATTTTGTTTTCCACGGGGATATCCAATATTCTTCTATCATGGGAACAAGATCTATGCCGTTGAAGTCAAAGCACCGCCATCGAGGCTCCCAGAAATATATGGCTGCCCCAAGCATATCCTTATCGGCTAGTAGCTCAGTCACATGGAGCAAATCCCCAAACTGTTGTATATATAGGCTTTTCCTTTCGTCTGACCACTGCCTCCATATTGTCTGTACCTCCTTAGTGTAGTCCAGCTGATCTTCTATGTTCTGCTTTGTGGGCTTCTTCTGGTGGAAAATCTCCAAGGCAAAGTTGGATGTCCCCAGATGCTTGGGCCACCACTACGACAGCCTCTTTATCCTGAAGGCTTTTTAGGAGATGACTGAAAGTTGCCATGCCTATATGAATGTCGTGTTATGCATGATGATAGGTTAGGATGGTAGTTAAAACAAATCAGAGCAAATAGACAGGATAAAGAATAGACCAATAGTAAGGCAAATAAGATGTGCAGGGGATGACTTATGGACTACCCTACGAAACAAAGGTTAGCATGGCATGGAATGAGCAAACAACATGTGAGTCAATGCCCCTGATGGGCTTCTATTGCTGCACCTATCTTATTCGTTGGTTCCCAAACTTCCTCAATAGAGGGCTCCGTACACCATGGGATTTACCGGAGGGGGGTTTTAAAAGGACGTGCCTTAAAAGAACCTCAAGCTTGAGTGAGGAGTCCGAGGCCCCATTGCGGATAATGATCAACGCGCTGGGGACCGTACTAAACCTCGCTAACCTAGATTATGATAAACCCGGGTATAGGGTTATGCATGGATGCAACAAATAGGGAAAGCAGTAAATCACAATTATCACGGTAGTTAAAGCGTATAAATAAATCGCAGTTAAAAAATAAATGACAACTATAATGGTAGTTTAAAAAACAAGTAAATCACAATTACATCTAGAAACAAAAACAACTTATCACGATAGTTAAATATATACAATAGTACAATTAAAATAACCTCCTAATCCTAGTTCTAGACCTAACTCTCTAAAGTGTGTAAGCCCCCAGCAGAGTCGCCAGCTGTCATCACTGGTTTTCGTCCGGGCTCGTTTGGGGTGAGCTCAAACTAAACCAATGGTGAGAAAATTCAGAGTCGCCACCAACTGTTTTTCGGGTACAGTTGGATACCCTCTACTTTGAGTAGTTTAAAGTTGAGGTCTGCGTTATCAGAGAAGGGTTTGGAAGTTGGTTACGTGTAGGGAAGGATTAGCACCCCTACAGTGCCCTTTCGGTATCTATTTTCGGAGGAGGAGGTTTTCTATTTTATTTGTACTGCCATGACGGGGTTAGGCTTCCTAAAAAGTCTATAATTTTTATTTAGCTAAGTTATTTATTAAAGTCATGGTTAAAATGGATTTACCCTAAATTTCTAAAGGGAATCCTAAAAGTTTTGGGTTTTTGTTTGAAGTGGAGAATGAGATCCTAGGGGTTGGTTTTGGTTTTTGGTTTTATTTTGGAAATTGAAGTCCTAAAATATGTTTTTTGTTATTTTCCCCTTTTTTGGTTTTTGGGTTAGAAAACATTTTTTTTTGGTTTTTGTGTTTTGTAAAAAAACGTTTGGTTTTTGTTTTTTTTGTTTTTGTTGAAAATGCTTTTTTTTTTGTTGAAAACGTCTTTTTTTTTTTTTGTTTTTGTTTTTGCTTTGTTTTGAGAACGTTTTGTTTTGCTTTTGTTTTTGTTTTTTTTGTTTTGGGAACTTTAGAGCGTGTTTGGCGTCAAGCGTTTTCACGTGTTTTTTGTATTTAAAATCTGAAAATCGGGGCGTGCGTTTGTTTGGTATTTGTTTCTAGCTTTTAAAAGCGAGAAATAATTACTGTTTAAAAGATACCCAGTGATGATTTTTGAGAACACATATTCGGTGTTTTCTGTTTTTGCTTTCTGTTTTCGGTAGATCGGTGGCATTTTTGTAATTACCTATCGGTCACATTTTCATTTTCTCATACACACGCAACCTCAACGCTCAATGCCTCTCTGCACAACCTCCTTGCGTGATACCTCTGAAATTCCTATTTGTCACTGGGATGGGAAGAATTTAGAGGTGTGTGTACCTCTTTGCTAGGACGTGAAGAATCCCCGCTAGACCGCATATCCGGGGTCTTTGGATCTAGAATATTGGAGGCGCCCTAGTTCTGACCCAGTTTTGGCCAGTGCTGCCTTGAGACTAGCAATTTGAGAGTAATCAAAGAGGAATTGTGCGATTGTCGGCAAGGATCAAGGATATGCGCTGAAGCTTGTTGATTTCTGCAACTGCCGGCAAGGATAGTGGGTTTGAAACAAAATAGGAGATGTAAATGGAGGAATCAGTCCATATCTGTTGGCACTTGCGGGATGACTGCTGCTCTCACAACATATATGGACGGGATACCGTAATGACCGGTTATTGTGAATACATTGCGAAAATATTCCCCAAACAAAAAGCATTATATCCAAAAATCTCAAAAACAAATTTTGAATACAAAATTTAATTACCAATTTTCAAAATAGAAAACAAAATTTCAGACCAAACATGCCCTTAGTTTTTTTTTGTTTTGTTTTGAAAACCCAAATTCACAAATTCATATCAGAGTAATGAACACATACTTTAAGATAAACAAACGTGGAGTGGGTGATTATGACATCTGTTATCACCCGGTGTCGTCCGGGCTCATGACTGGCTTGAGATTACTCCTTTGGATGGAGATTTGGTCATTGAGCCATCATTGCCATGGCTCACACAAATCCAAAAAGAGAGATAAAAGAAATAGAGTCGTCACCAAACAAAAATAAAGGTGTGTTTGGCCACCTAGGAGGGTCTACGATTTCCAGAGAATAGGTTCAAGAGTCGGTTACGTGTGGGGAAGGAAGAAAAGGCTCTTGCACCCCCACAACGCCCAAAATTGGTACCTAGTCTTTGTCTATGGGTGCTTGCTTATTTTAATTTACCTTTCTTTCCTTTTATTTCATTGTAAAAACTGTGATGGTTTTATTTAGAAGAGAAATGTTATTCTTTTTGTTTTATCTCGGAAAACAGAAAGAAAGGCCGTAGCATGAAGAGCACAGCATGGAGCTCAGATTCATCGCTACAGTTGATGTTGGCCAGATGATGAAGACATAAGCAATAGGACTTGATCCCGCAGTCACAAGGGCCTGGGTTTATTTTAAAGAGAATTTGAGGTTTAATGTTAAAATGAAAAAAGTAAGGTCTGTGTCGTGAAGAGCATACTATGAAGCTCAGATTCACTCTCAGACTCAATGTTGGCCAAGTGGCAAGGATATGAGCACCAAAGGCTCAATCCCACGGCCACCGGGCCTTTGAAAACGTTTTGTTGTATTTTTGAATAAAAAGGTGAGATTTTTGTGTAGGGATGATGATGAATGTAAGATAAGAGGGGAATAAGACCTGGAAATCAAGCTTGATGTTCCTGCTAGCTTCACTCTTCTTCGACTGCTTAATGGACGTGGAGACAAAATCCAGCAAGGTGGTGGAGGACGTCTTCTTCAGTTCTAGCCCCCAAAGTTTTTATGTTGTTAGTCTCCAAAAATATCAGTCCTCCCTTCTTCCTCAAATTTTTTCTCTTGCTAGGCGTTCGTCTCCAAAGCCTGGGGATCCCTTTGAAATGGGTGATGCCTCCCATTTATAGAATTTGGAGAGGGAACAGCTGCCCAACTCGGAACTTGGCAAATTAAATGGTGTGTTCTTTGGAGTTCCCATGCATTGACAGCAAGTTTCAAGAACGACATATGCATTTACGAGGTTGAAACGAGTTCCCAGGTATTAAACATGTGTTCTGAGCCGTTAGAATTAATTCTGAGAGATATAGCGCCCGCTTTACTGTGCACTAAAAGGGAAGCAAAAACGGTGTCATTCTGGGGTTTGCAGATCGCAAGGTTGAAGGTTGGAGGCTGCCTCGATGGTTGCAGGGTCGAAGCTGCCATGCAGGGTTGTAGCCGCGTTGAAGGGTCGAAGCTGAAGGTTGCCTCGAAGGTTCGGAGGGCCGAAGCCGTGTCAAAGGGTCGTAGTTGTGTCAAAGGGTTGTAGCCGCATCGAAGGGCTAAAGGGTCGAAGCCGTGTCGAAGGGTCGAAGCTGGGTCTACGAGGCAAGACTACGAGACTGCAACTACGAGGCCATGAGTCTTTGAGGTTACGAGGCTGTGAGCTTCAAGGCTACGAGTCTGCGAGCTTCGAGGCTGCGGGTCTGCGAGCTTCGAAGCTACGAGTCTGTGAGCTTCGAGGATGCGGGTCTGCGAGCTTCGAGGCTATGAGTCTGCGAGCTTCGAGGATGCGGGTCTGCGAGCTTCGAGGCTTTGACTACGAGGCTTCAAGTCTGCTGAGCTTCGAGGCAAGGCTGCACTACGAGGCCGAGCTGGACTACGGGGCAGCCTGAGCTACGAGGCTTTGAGGCTGGCTGCCGGGCTTCGAGGTTGACTGCTACGAGTCTCCGAGGCTTTGAGTCTGTGCGTGCTGCGGGTGCAGGCTTGGATCTACGAGCTTCGAGGCTACGAGTCTGTGAGCTTCGAGGCTAGGCGCTGCGGGCTTCGAGTCTGCGAGCCTGCGAGCTTCGAGGCTTCGAGTCTGTGCGTGCTGCGGGTCCAGGCTTGGATCTACGAGCTTTGAGGCTACGAGTCTGTGAGCTTCGAGGCTGCGAGCCTGCGAGCTTCGAGGCTTCGAGTCTGTGCGTGCTGCGGGTGCAGGCTTGGATTTACGAGCTTCGAGGCTACGAGTCTGTGAGCTGCGAGGCTGGGCGCTGCGGGCTTCGAGTCTGCGAAGCTGAGCTGGACTACGAGGCAAGTTGAGCTACGAGTCTTCGAAGCCGTGACCATGAATTTGCCTGAACCGTCTCTGAGAGGTTTTCGCAATCATATTTTCGGCCGGTTTGACCGAGGGCATTGACTGTCCTTTCGCAATTTTGACTTTTCATGCCGAAAGCTATTTTAGTCATAACTTCTTCGTTTTAAATCGGATTCGGGCACAGTCAAGTGCGTTAGTTTCCAAATTTCGTCCTCTATCATTCGGTGTTGATCTTGGAGGCATTTTAAGATCCCTCAGAAATGACTCTTATTTTTGGATTTCTCTGGCTGTGATCTGGCCCGGTCAAAATGGGGTCTAACAGCTGCCCCTCTTTGTGCATTGTTCGTGTACGAATGATGTGCAAAGATAAGACCGTACCCATTTTGACCAGTTGATTCTCCTCTCAGGGATTGATATTTTGTGGTTTTGGTGTGATTCGGCATGCGGGTGAGCATGGCTTTGGACATTGAGCATGCAGGTGAGCATGGCTTTGGATATTGAGCATGCAGGTGAGCATGGCTTTGGATATTGAGCATGCGGGTGAGCATGGCTTTGGATATTGAGCATGCGGGTGAGCATGTCTTTGGACATTGGGCATGCGGGTGAGCATGGCTTTGGTTGTTTTGCATGCGGGGGAGCATGGCTTTGGACATTGGGCATGCGGGTAACCATGGCTTTGGTTGTTTTGCATGTGGGGGAGCATGGCTTTGGACATTGGGCATGCGGGTGAGCATGGCTTTGGTCGTTTTGCATGCGGGGGAGCATGGCTTTGGACACTGGGCATGCGGGTGAGCATGTCTTTGGTCGTTTTGCATGCGGGGGAGCATGGCTTTGGTCATTGGGCATGCGGGTGAGCATGGCTTTGGATGTTTTGCATGCGGGGGAGCATGGCTTTGGATGTTTTGCATGCGGGTGAACATGGCTTTGGCTGTTTTGCATGCGGGGGAGCATGGCTTTGGATGTTTTGCATGTGGGTGAGCATGGCTTTGGCTGTTTTGCATGCGGGGGAGCATGGCTTTGGATGTTTGGTCGAAATGAATGGTTTCTCTGTTTGGGGATGAAAAGTTTCCTCACTTCTGGAGCTCTAAGGCTTATCCACTGGGGTAGGAGGCGTTATGCCGTGACAACAGTCCTGCAGTTTGGACGGGAGCAAACATGCCAGATGTAGGAATGATGCATGAAATGCGGTTGATGTGTGAAATGTAATTGTTGCATGAAATGTGGGGGGAGGTCTGAATCTTTGAGAATGTGCATGAGGTACACAAAATGCGGGGCAGAGACAATCTAAGGAGATTTTGGTTCCGCTTCTTCTAAAAAGCACGCTGCCAGATGACTTGGCATCCTCTTCTTCTCCTCATGAGCAAACTGCTAAGTTGCCTGAGCCCTGATTTCTCTTAAGGAAAAAGTCCAGAGCTTTGTCATTGCCTTATGCGAACCTCACAGCGAAGCAAAGTTTAAGAAACTCAAGCGGGGAATAAACGATTTTAGAATGATTTTTAAAAGGCCAAAACGATATTTATTTGATAAGACATTTTGCACTTACAATTGCATCATTGCATATGGAATAACTTGTTTATCATCATATAAAGTCAAACTAAACTCCCTTTTGTAGTACAAGGACAATAGCTTTAAAAAGACATGTCTTGTAAAGTTGATCAAAGTATGCTTAAGATTTGACCAATCCTTTGGTTCACAGCCTAGTCCCTGGTTTGAAGTGGCGTGACGACCTTTCTGCGACTGTTTGCTTGGGGAGCTCGAGAGTTGTCTCCCACTTTGGTTTTAGAGGATCATGGATTCTAATATCGCTGCACTTTTGTTGGCTTTGTATTTTACCCTTGGCGCCCTTTCGGGTTTTCACGAAGTCCGCCTTTCTTTTTCTTTTGATTGAGCTTTGTGTTTTACCCTTGGTGCCCTTTCAGGTTTTCACCAAGTCCGCTCTTGGACCACGAACTTTGTTTGTCAAGTCATGCGAACTGAAGCATAAGACTTTGATTCAGTTGGGTGTAACGGTTTTTGAAGTGGGGAAGTTAAGCATAAAACTTCTTTACAGCATCGCTGTTTACAGGATTTCGTAGCTCAACTCCGTCCATTTCGGTGAGGATTAGGGCACCTCCTGAGAATGCTTTTTTTACAACGTATGGACCTTCATAGTTTGGAGTCCATTTGCCCCTGTGATCATGCTGTATCGGCAGTATTTTCTTCAAGACCAAATCTCCTTCTTTGAAAGTTCGGGGCTTTACTTTTTTGTTGAAGTTGGTCATCATCCTTTGTTGGTATCGCCGGCCTCGACCAACTACGGCAAGACGTTTTCCTTCGATCAGATTTAGCTGCTCAAAACGATCTCTGACCCATTCTACTTCGTCTAGTTAAGTATCCTTGAGAACTCTGAGAGACGGGATTTCCACTTCGATGGGTAGGATTGCTTCTATACCATACACTAGGGAGAAAGGAGTTGCCCCAGTTGATGTTCGCACAGAAGTCCGGTAAGCATGTAGTGCATATGGAAGTTTCTCATGCCAATCCTTGTATGTCTCAGTCATTTTTTGAATGATGTTCTTGATATTTTTATTCGCCGCCTCAACCGCTCCATTCATCTTGGGACGATATGGTGTAGAATTGCGGTGTCGGATCTTAAATCCTTCGCATAAATTGTCCATCATTCGATTGTTCAGGTTGACAGCATTGTCAGTTATGATTTGTTCAGGGAGCCCATAACGACAAATAATATTACTTCGAAGAAACCTAACCACCACCAATTGAGTGACTTGGGCATAGGAAGCTGCTTCCACCCATTTGGTGAAGTAATCGATCGCCACCAGGATGAATCTATTACCGTTGGAAGCCTTAGGTGAAATGGCTCCAATGACGTCCATTCCCCACATGGCGAAAGGCCAAGGAGATGTCATTGTGTGTAAGTAGGACGGAGGTGCTTGGATTTGATCCCCGTAAACTTGGCATTTAAGACAAGTGCGCACATGATTGATGCTATCCTTTTCGATGGTGACCCAGTAGTAGCCCATCCTCATGATCTGTCGGGATAGAGCATGTCCATTCACATGTGCCCCACAGTTACCATTGTGGACTTCATTGAGGATCTGAGCTGCCTCGCCCTTCTCCACGCACCGTAGTAGCACCATGTCGTAGTTGCGCTTATAAAGGACTGGCCCATCTAAGAAGTAGTTAGCACTTGTTCGCCGGATATTTTTTTTTTTCTGATTCCGAGACTTCTGCTGGATACTCTCTTGTGAGTAGATATCGCTTGATATCATGATACCATGACTTTGTGTTTGTATCCCTACTTGTCATCATACAGTATATTGGAACCTCTTGTACACAGATGTCGAAAGAGTGCACTTCTAAACTTGTATCCAACCGAAGGAGGGCTGCCAAAGTGGCCAAAGCATCAGGAATCTGATTATGTTCCCGGGATGCATGCTCAAATGAGACTTCATCAAATAGTTTAGCCATATCACATATCATTTTTTGGTAGGGAATGAGTTTGGGATTCCGGGTTTCCCACTCCTTACGGACTTGATAGATTACTAAGGCTGAATCCCCGAAGACTTGGAGTTTCGTGATTCCCTTAATCAAGGCTCCTTGGAGACCCATAATACAAGCCTCATATTCTGCTATGTTGTTGGTGCAAGGAAAGGCCAACTTGGCGGCCATGGGGTAATGTTGACCGGTTGGGGAGATTAATACTACCCCTATGCCATGACTGGATAAATTTGAGGCTCCATCAAACCACAGAATCCACGTCTTTGATTCCTGATCCTCCTGAACAGTATTGATGTATTCGTCTGGAAAATCAGAGCTCATGGGCTCATAATCCTCGAAGGCTCTATCCGCCAAGTAATCTGCTATGGCACTTCCCTTGATGGCCTTCTGTGGGACATAGATGATGTCATATTCGGATAAGAGCAGTTGCCACTTCGCAATCCTTCCTGTCATTGCCGGTTTTTCCAATAGATATTTGAGCGGGTCATGTCTTGAGATGAGCCATGTAGTATGGTAGAGGGTGTACTGTCTTAATCTCCGTGTGGTCCAGACGAGGGCGCAACAAGCTTTCTCTAAGGGAGTATACTTCTCTTCGCACGATGTAAACTTCTTGCTCAAGTAATAAATGACTTGCTCCTTTTTCTTCGCTTCATCAAGCTGCCCCAATAGACAGCCCATGGATGTATCCCGGACCGTCAAATACAAGATCAAGGGTTCGTTAGGTGTCGGAGGAGCCAAAATTGGTGGATTCATAAGGTATTGCTTAATTTTGTCAAAGGCCTCCTGACATTCGTCATTCCAAACCTCGGGGTTATTCTTGCGAAGCACTTTGAAGATAGGTTCGCAAGTTGCAATAAGCTGTGAGATAAAGCGGGCAACATAGTTGAGTCGCCCTAGGAAACCTCTGACTTCTTTGATAGTCTTTGGTATGGACATTTCTTGGATGGTCTGGACCTTGTCGGGGTCAATTTCTATTCCATCTTGACTGACAACAAATCCCAGTAATTTATCGGATGTAGCTCCGAAGGTACACTTGGCCGGATTTAGCTTTAGCTGGTATTTGCGCAATCTGTTGAATAGTTTACGCAACACCTCCACGTGGTCTTCCTCCTTTCCTGACTTGGCGATCATATCATCGACATAAACCTCTACTTCTTTATGCATCATGTCATGGAAGAGTGTCACCATAGCCCTCTGATATGTTGCCCCGGCATTCTTGAGTCCAAAAGGCATGACATTGTAGCAGAAGGTGCCCCAGATAGTTGTGAAGGTGGTCCTTTCTTTGTAATCGGGGTCCATCCGAATTTGGTTGTAGCCGGAGAAACCATCCATGAAAGAAAACATGGCATGCTTCGCGGTATTATCTATCAAGGTGTCGATATGAGGCAATGGGAAGTTGTCTTTAGGGCTCGCCTTGTTGAGGTCACGGTAATCCACGCACATACGGACTTTCCTGCCTTTCTTTGGGACAGGCACGATGTTAGCGACCCACTCCGGGTATCGAGCTACGCTAACGAATCCAGCATCCCATTGTTTCCGTACCTCTTCTCTGATTTTCAGTATCATTGCTGGTCTCATTCGTCGTAACTTCTGTTGTACGGGTGTACATCCTGGATTCAATGGCAACTAGTGTTGCACTATGTTGGTATTCAGTCCCGGCATATCCTCGTAAGACCACGCAAAAACATCGATATAGGCTTTTAAGAGGTCGATTAATCGGTTCTTGACGTCTTTAGTGATTCGAGATCCTAGTCGCAGTTCTTTTCGCTCAGTAGGCGTACCGAAGTTGATAGTCTCGATCGGAACTTCGCTAGGAACAATGAGTCGATCCTCCCTTTCCAACAGGCGCATGATGTCCTCCGGAGGCTCAAAGTTTTCCTCATCGTTGGCTTCCTCCGCCCCAAATACTGGTTATTCCCAAGCTGGATTACGGTCAAACCTTAAGCAACTCATTTCTTCTTTACTTAACAGATCCTTTTCAGCCTGATTGTACCTGTTAGTAAAAGTTTGACTAGTTTAACCAAATATGATGATGCACATGTCATGCAATGCAAGAAGATACGTTTTGGCAAAAGTCTTATTTCATAAATATTCCGAAAGGGTTACAACCATTGTTTGCAATTTTGAAAACATAATAAAATAGAACATTCCCCAACAAAGCTTCTTTATTTATTACTTGGCCGGGAGGTCCACAATGCTCCAATTATTCAGCTGGTGCCCTGGGTGTCCTTGGCATACCCGCCCCATCTGTTCTTGCTCTCCATAGTTGGCTCGTAACATGGCTATGGTGCATTCTTTCCTTTGATGGAAAAAACCGGCACTCTGGAATATGGCCCCAAGGGGTGGGAACGTCATCCTTTGCTCTTGGAGGGGCCTCTTCTCTATTCTGGCTAAGCGGGACTCCCTTTTCCTCGCGGCTTCTCTTGATTTGTCAGCCTTGGTAGGCTTGTAGCCCAACCCGTACCTTTGTCTAGTGCTTTGTATGACTAAGGGTTCTTTAATCCCTTGTGCTTGTGCACCTAGACCTTAACCTTTCTTATGCCCCAGTTTAAGCATGACTGCAGCAACCATCTTTGCAGTCTTTGGGGACAAGCCCCCCATATCTAGTGACTTTCCAGTGTTTGGGGCATAGGCCGCATTAACCACTTCGAACGATCAGTAAGAGCATTCCGGTATGTCCTCATTACTTTCAATGTAAGGAATAGACATAGGCTTGGTAACCAAAATCTCTGCTTCTCCGTATACACAGATGAGTTGGCCATTTACCACAAACTTGACCTTCTGATGTAGTGTCGATGGCACTGCTCCTGCCGAGTGGATCCATGGTCTTCCAAGCAAACAACTGTAGTATGGAGCGATGTCCATCACCTAGAATTCCACCATAAACTCACTTGGACCAATTTGCAAAGGGATATCTAGTGTACCCACTACTTCCCGCTTTTAACCGTCAAAGGCTCTTACAACCATATTAGTGGGACGCACATGAGAGGGGTCTATTGGCAGTTGCTTCAGGATTTGGGTTGGCATGATGTTTAGGGACGACCCATTGTCGATCAGCACGCGGGAGATAATGTGATCCTTGCATTTGATAGATATGTGTAAGGCTTTGACGTGTCCAATGCCTTCTGATGGTAACTCATCTTCGCCAAAACTAAGGAAGTTATCCACCATGATATTGTTCACGAGACTATTCAGATTTTCCAAGGATATAGTCGAAGGAACATAGGCCTTGCTTAAAACCTTCATGAGGGCTTCTCTATGTGGAGTTCAATCCATGAGTAAAGACAACAAAGAGATACGAGCCGGCTGCCGACTGAGTTGGTCCACAACGTTGTACTCGCTCTGCTTGATTAGCTTGAGGAATTCGGTGGGATCCCCGTCAATAACAGGGGTGTTCTTACTACCTGGTGCAGGCACGGGGCGTAGGTCATGCTCTCCTCCTTTGCTTGTGTTGACCTCAACACCTTCTCCCGATCCGTAGACACAACCGCTTATTGTTTTCTTCTCGGCTGTGGGGCTTCCTCTAATGACCGATTCGCAGTGGTATTTCTAGGGCACTGCTTTATCATTTTTGTAAGGGAATGGAGCGGGAGTTTGGATGACAAGAGATCGGACCCCTTGCGCCAATGTGGCGATCTCTGGTTTTTCCTCATATTCGATAATTAAAGGTTTGGGCGCCCCCATGCCTTCGTATGCTCCGTTGAAGCCATACAGGTTGCAAATTCTTCTGACTCGTATGTGATTTCTAGCCTTCGGGAGTTAATGAGGGCTTGCACAGCTTCATGGAATTCCTTGCATTCCTTAATGCCATGTCCATAAGCTGATCCATGGTAAACACAACGTTTGTCTGAGTCTGGGCCTCTCGTGGCTTCAGTCACCCCTTTAGTTACCAAGAACCCATTCTCATGTAAGATACAGAATAGTTGGTACTTGCTCATCTTGATCTTAGAAACCTTTCTAGGAGGATTTCCAAGTCCAGTCGTTATATTGGCGATATTGCCCGAGTGTTCAGGCAGAGGGTTGGTGCCCACATTAGGAGCATTGGTCATCTTGGAGAAGTCCGGCCATCCAACATCTCTTAGGTGCTGGACCTTTTTTTTCAGAGCAAAACAATTCTCGGTGTCATGCCCACTTGCGCCTCCATGGTATGCACAATGGGCATCAGCTTTGTACCAGTCGGGATATGGAGGAGTTCGTTCTTTTAGGGGTATTGGACTAGCGAGTCCTGCTGCTAACAATCGTGTATAGGCTTCTATGTATGTGACAGGAATCAGATCAAACTTTTGTTGCCCCAGTCTTTCCAAAAGTCTGATTCTGCCGGGGCTGCTTCGATTGCTCCGGTTTTGGCTGGGCTAACTGAGGTTGGCTCGGCTGAGGCGTGTACAGGCTTCCTCCTTGTGGATGATATTGCTGGAACTGTGGTGGTAGGGCTGAGGTCACATAGGATACCATGGGCTGCCCGCCATAATATCCTGGCATGATACACTGTCCCGATTGTGCCCCAGAGGAGGTGAAGTCGAGCTTAGGTTGCTAGACTGCTTGTGCTTCTTCTTCTTTCTTGTGATTGGGTGGCGTGGGCCTTCTAGGAGTCTCAGTTTTATTCCCACCAAGCCTGCCTTCCCTGATGCCGCCCTCAATTCTCTCTCCTGAGGCAACTAAGACGGCGAAACTGTTTGATACATTCCCAACCAGTTTTTCATAGTAAACACCCCTTAGTGTACTGATGAAAAGGGTGGTGAGCTCTCGTTCAGCTAGTGGGGGTTGAACATCCATAGCTGCTTCTCTCCATCTTGGAGCGTAAGTCTTGAAACTTTCTTTGTCCGCTTTCTCGAATGACTGCAACGCCAATCTGTCTAGTGCTAGTTCTGTCACATGTTTGTATTGCACTAAGAAGGCTGTGGCCAAGTCATTCCAAGTACGGATACGACTGCCTTCTAACCGAATGTACCATCGTAATGGCCCGCCGGATTAAGCTTTCTTGGAAGCAGTGTATTAGTAGTTTGTTATTGTTGGTATGTGCGGCCAACTTGCGGCAATACATCGTCAAATGGGTCTTCGGGCATTGGGTACCATTGAATTTTTCGAAATCCGGCATTTTGAATTTTGGAGGTAGCACTACTCCAGGTACCGAGCACAAATCATAGGCATTAGTTGTCCCATAACTTTCTGCCCCTTCAACAGCCTTTAACCTTGCTTCTATTTGTTTCCAGCTTGGTTGTTGGTTGGTTTCCTTGGGAGCAGGTAAGTCCCTTGCTCCCATGGGGTTTTCTGAGATTGGTGTTCCTACGTTTGGTGGTGTAGTTGGAACTTGGCGAGAACTTCCCGGAACCACGCTTGGTGGCGCATAGGTCTGGGAATCCGCTTGAACTTGTACAAACTCTTGTGGTGGGTTCTGCGTTTGTCCCTGATTAGCCACCCCTCCTGCTAGGGCTGATTCCCTTGCAGTTGTCACTTTGGTCAGTAGGTCCATCATGGTTTTTAACTCAAACTGAACCTCGTGGAGACTGCTCCCCATCTCTTGCTAAGCTTGTTCGAGCCCTGAAAGTCAGTCCTCCGTGTGGTCTCCCAAGCCTTGGTCTGACATAGCTTCAGGTGCTTGATTACGAGTTGATCTCAAATTATAGGAATGTCCAATCTTGTTTGATCTGGAAATGTTGATCCGTTAAGCTTTTCTCTTTTTTGAAGGGTTGAAGTGTCGGTAGGTCAGAGTGTCGGCAGGCCTATAGGCTTCGAAGCTTCGAGTCTTCGAGGCTTCGAGTCTTCGAAGCTTCGACCTGCCGACACTTCGAGGCTATGAGTCACGTTTTTTTTACCTTTTTACCCCACCCAAAATGCAAAAATGGATGACCTTTCGGTGATTGTTTGGGAGGACCCGTATTCGCAAAAATAGACATTTCGGACTATTCCTCACATGCACATTTTTGGGTAGTTTGACCAGGGGCATTGACCGTCTTTTGGCAAATTTGACTTTTTCCAACAAAAATTGTTTTGGCCATAACTTCTTCATTTTAGATCAGGATTGAGCTCGGTCAAGTGCGTTAGTCTCCAAATTTCATCCTTTATCACCTGGCGTTGATCTTGGGGCACTTTAGGGGCTGGCAATAGAGGTTATCAATTTTGGGCTTTCCAGTTCGTGTCAATGCATCCATCTTGTGCAAATCGCATGGAATCTCTAAGGACCTGTTCAATAAGGTATATAGCATTGGCAAAAAGGTATATGCATCAAATGGGGTTAGTATGTCCAACCCGGACAAAATGGGGTCCAATAATCATGTTCAAATGCGGAACGTCAAAGTCAAATCTGGATCATCAAGGTCAAGTCCGAGACATTAGGGTCAAATCCGGGACATCAAAGTTAATCCAGAACATTAAAGTCAAATCCGTGACATCACTGATACGGAGTAAGATCCGAGCCATTGATCCGAACTAAGCTTCCACTGATATGGAGTAAGGATCCTAGCCAACACTGATCCGGACTAAGGACTCCACTGACACGGAATAAGGATCCGAGCCAACACTAATCCGGAATAAGGATCCAAGCCAACACTGATCCGGACTAAGGACTCCACTGACACGGAATAAGGATCTGAGCTAACACTGATCTGGACTAAGGAGTCCACTGACACGGAATAAGGATCCGAGCCAACGCTGATCTGGACTAAGGACTCCACTAACACGGAATAAGGATCTGGGCCATCACTAATCCGGAATAGAGCCTCATTGATACGGGGTAAGGATTCGAGCCTTCCAATGATCTGGAATAAGCTTCAATTGTTCGGAATAAGCTCCCATCTTACGGATCCGAGTCTTCAATCGGCCGGAAAAGTTTCAATGATACGGATTAAACTACGATGATCCGGAATAGGCTTCTAAAGATCCGGATACAAGCCTCCACCGACCTTGACTTTCACTGATTAGCCTGTTCACGGGCATGGTCATTGTAGCTTCATAGGATTACCTGGGCAAATACTCTTCAACAGTTGTCTGTCACATGCGCGCATTTAAAGGCAAAAGGACAAGCAAGGTCGACGGTCCACCCGACATGAATGACATCTAAATAATAAAAAAGGGGCTATCATCCATAAATGCTGCAATTATGTGGCAGTTCCAAAAGTATTGAAAAGAGGTCCTTACACCAAAAAAGAGGATTATGCCCAAGCTCTTTCCTTTCCCCAGAGTCTTCACGTCCAAAAAAATGCCCAAGGTCCTTCCCTACGCAAAAAAAGGGGAGTTAACGCCCCAGTCTCACAACCAAAAAAAAAAAGCGCCCTAGTCTAGAGATTACATTCAAAAAACCCACGAAAATCCAACATATAAAACCCAAAGAGCCTTTCTCCAATCCTTCCCTAGTTCCAGTCCATCTTTGGCGTCAATTTCAAATTCCGGCCAAACTCCGGTGTGTTACACAAGGCGAGTTCACAACTTTCCACCGAATTTGGAGGTTCTTTCGGCACTACCGACGCCAACAGGATAGCTCGGACGTGGTGATCGATATAGTTGTTTCTGCTACCTTTATTATTGTTTGTTTTGTGCTATATTGCTAAATTTCGTTTCAATTATTTGTATTTCGTTTTATTTTTATTTTTATTTATGTTTTTTTATTTGTTTTTGTTTGCCTCTCTTTTAGCGATGTAATCGTTTTTTATTCTGCTTGTTTGTTTTGTGTATTTTATTGTATATAATTGTAATATGTAAAAAACAAAAAAAGCTAAAAAGAGAGAGAGAGAGAGCAAAAAGAAAAAAGAAGAAAAGAGCGATGAAAAGAAAGAAGAGGAAAAAGAGAGTGGCTTAAAAAAAAAGAAAAAAAAGAGTGGCTTTGTTTTTATTTGTGGATGTCATAATCACACACTCCACGTTTATTTTGATGTATGTGTTCATTATTTTGATATGCATTTGTAATATGTGTGAATTTGGGTTTTCAAAACAAAACAAAAAAGAGGAGTTTTCAAAAAAGAAAAACAAAAAGAAAAACAAAACAAAAAACAAAACAAAACAAACA
Source organism: Taxillus chinensis (assembly GCA_023512835.1). Lineage (NCBI taxonomy): Eukaryota > Viridiplantae > Streptophyta > Magnoliopsida > Santalales > Loranthaceae > Taxillus > Taxillus chinensis. The sequence continues at coordinate 48,987,765 of CM042092.1, read as the reverse complement.
TAAAAAATGTTTGCAAACAAAAAAAATTATTTTTATGCCAAAAACAAAAAAAGTGAAAAAAAACATATTGCAATTTTTATGACTTTTATTTTCAAACTAAAACAAAAAAAAATCAATACCAAAACCTTAAGATTTCATTTTTCACTTGAAACAAAAGGCAAAATAAAACTTTTAGGATCCCCTTTAGCAATTTAGGGTAAATCAATTTGAACCATAACTTAGCTAATCCTTCAAAATAGAATCATAGACTTTCTAGGAAACTCACCCAATCACGGTAGTGACAATAAATAGAATACCTCCTCCTTCGAAAATAGATACCGAAAGGGTGCCGTAGGGGTGCTAATCCTTCCTTACATGTAACCAACTCCCGTATCCTTCTCTAATGACGCAGACCACATTTTTACTACTCAAGGTAGAGGGTATCTGTAAAGACTCGTATTTGGGTAGTCTTGAGAGATAGTCATTCTATGGGAATGTAACTATCAGGACGGTAGTGTAGCCGTCAATGTAAGCATTTTGACTGTACTTGGGCCCGATTCCGAGTCGGGGCCCCGTTTGACCCGATTGTTGACTTTTCGGGGTCTATTGGTTGACTTTGCGTTTGAGCGGTCATTTGGGTGTACTAATATCTGTGTAGTATTGTGCTCGTCATTTCGAGCGTTTTGACTGTAGTTTGACTCAATTTGGAGTTCGGGACCTTGGAGGTTAATTATTGACTGGGTCAATGGTTGACTAGGTCAGTTGACTGGCAAAAATATAAATAGGGGAAAGAGAGCTTCCACGTTACGTTTTAGCATCTGCATCTGCGTTGGAGAGCTTAGAGAGAGAAAGAGAGAAGGAAGCTTGGAGGCCTTGGCGATTTGGGGCGTTTTGAGCTCGTTCAAGCATAAAGAATCATTCCAGGTAGGTGTTCCACTGATTCTTCACCCTTTTCTTGCTGTTTTTTTGGATTAACATGTAAGAATTTGATGAAATCATGCAAATTCGTGTTGAACCCTAGAATTTGGGGAAAAACCAATTTTGGGTTGAAACTTGTATTTAAAATGCGTTCTGAGGGGTAAGACGTGATTTAAAACCTAATATATAGTATTAGGTATGAGTTTTATGAGATTCCGAAAGGTCCGGAGGTTTCGGGTTGAATCCAGACGAGAAACAGTGAAAAACGATGATGAACGATGAATCGTCGTGAATCGGGTAGAAAACGACCGATGAGATCGACTGGAAATTGGAAATTTCGAATGTGCAGTTTCGAAGGTTCCAAGGTAGGTTCGATGTAGTGTAATTTCGAGTGTCGAATGTGAAATTTTCGAGTATCGTTTCGAAGGTTCGAAGGTACTTCGAAGGGAGTTTCGAAGGCAGTTCATGGGTACTTCGAAGGTAGTTTTCGAAGGTAGTTCGAGTGTAGGTTCGAGAGTCGAAGGTAGTCCGAAAAGAGATTCGAAAATATAGATTCGAAATACAGTAAAGGCAGATTCGAAAATGTAGTTTCACTGGCAGATTCGAAATACAGTTTGACTGGACCTATTTACAAAGTAACCTATACCCATCTACACATTTAAGTATCTACTGAAGTTACTATGTAAATAACGAAATACCCCCCATTTGGATTCAAAGAAAAATACTAGAAAAATTAATTCCCACTATTTCAAAATGTGAAAATTGGGTTTTAGTGTAAAATCTCGGAAAAACCTAAAAGTTCGTAGTGGTGAATTTTTGGAAAGTGGGGTTAGACATCTCAGAAAAATCCCCAAAAATCAGATTATCTTATTTATGCTATGGGAACCCAATGCCGGGACTTTTGATTTCAAGAAAATAGCTGCTATGGGTACTTCCTTCATAAATCAAGGATTAAAGACTTACTTGTGAATACTGGCTACAGTTCTAAAGGAATATTGAAAATGACATGCCATACTAATGTTAGTATGTTGGTGTGAGGTATTGGGGCATGGACTCCGTGACTTGTTTGGGTTCTCACCGTGATGCACCGATGGTGCTATGTGGTTGACGTGGCAGGCATATGCACCGATGGCAGGCCTGTGTGGCGACTGTGGCTGGGCATATTGCGCTGTGGACAGGCTAGGGTCACCTACTGAGCTTGTCGCTCACCCCTACTTGTTGTTTACCCTTTTCAGGTGTGACCCGAGACTAGTGGAGGACTTTCTTCCAGGAGGACGCCCCCTACTCTGATGTATGATACGCTTATATTCTGTATTGTTTTATGTGATATCCCGGACATGGGTCCGTGGACAGTTGTATTTGCATACTGTATGATGTGATGTCTGTATGACTGTTTGATTCTTTGTATGCATGATGATATATGGGAAAGTACAGGATTACCTTTGATGTATGACTGTACAGGGTTGCATATTTGAGACAGCACCCGCGGTCTAATCTCTTTTGGTGCTAGTCACCAACCCCTTGACCTTTCGGGTGCGGGCAAGGGGAAGTCATGTACCCGGTTCCGGGTTCCCTGGAATTCGGGGACGTGACAGTATCCAGCTGTACCCCAAAAACAGTTGGTGGCGACTCTAAATTTCTCACCATTGGTTTAGTTTAAGCCCACCCCAAACGAGCCCGGATGAAAACCAGTGATGACAGCTGGCAACTCCGCTGCGGAATTTTACGAACTTTAGAGAGTTATGTCTAGCATTAGAAATAGGAGGTTATTTTATTTTTGAATATATTGTGATTTATTTATACACTTTAACTGCCATAATAACTGTCATTTTGTTTCCTTAACTATAATTATGATTTATTACTTTGACTGCTATAATAGTTGTTATTTTCTACTGGAAATGTGAAAACATACCATGATAGTTGTGATTTACTGCTTTTCCTACCTGTTGCATTCATGCATAACCCTATACCCGGGTTTATCACAATCTAGGTTAGCGAGGTTCAATACGGTCCCTAGTGCGTTCATCATTATCCGCAATGTTATCATAGAAGATCAGTTGGATTACACTAAGGAGGTACAGACGATATGGAGCCAATGGTCAGACGAAAAGAAAAGTATTTATATACAGTACTTTGGGGATTTGCTCCATGTGACCGAGCTACTAGCCGACAAGGATATGCTTGGGGCAGCCATATATTTTTGGGAGCCTCGACGGCGGTGTTTTGACTTCAACGGCGTAGATCTTGTTCCCACCATAGAAGAATACAGAAGATTATTGGATATCCCAATTGAAGAACACAAAAGGAAGATTTATTTACCAAAGCCCAAAAGATCATGTTGAAGGGCCTTTGCTGAGCTAATGGGAAAGCTAGTACGGGACTCACCAGCGGCCACAATGTATGATGGGTGATAATATCTTCCATGGAAAACAATCAAAGAAATGATATAGATTGTAACAAAAGCAGGGGCACACAAATTGCTTACGCTAGCTATATACGGGCTAGTCATTTTTCCGAGGATACCGGCCCACATTGATGGAGCAATTGTAGATTTGGTCCAGTAGGTGCTCAAAGGATGTGACCCTACTCCTGCTGTATTGGATGAAACCATTCGATCTCTTACATATTTGAGGAATAAAGGCTTGGGGTAATTCATGGGGTGCTTGACTCTCCTATGCACCTGGCTACAAGGACATTTCCCTTGTAGTATTCCTCGTTTCCCAGAACACTCAATAATGTTGATAGTATCGAGACTGGAGGACGGTTGGAGAAGGTCTCCCAAGTACAAATGGAGAAGACATATTTGTTTACCCTGCTACAGAAACATGGGTATATACTTGCTAAAGACACGCCAGAGGCAGGAAAGGGAACAGATGGGGAGAAACAATGTAGCGAGTTCGCTAGAATGGTACAAAAGCTCATGGACCAGAGGATGATCGAATTCTCAAGAGAAGAGGCAGACAATCAAAGCCACATGATCCAAAGGAGACATGTCATACAAACCATCATGGGTGCCAATACTCCTTGTCTTGAACGTTAAGACTACAGAAATCCCGCAGCTGCTTCATGGAATTATAGGGAGCCACCATGGCAGAAAAGAAAATGAGGAGCGGTCAGGCTTATGCCCCGGATATAGCTAACAAAGCAAGAAAAGAAAAAGCTGTAGAACAAAACATTGAGCCAACACTACAGGCAACAAGGAAAGGAACACCGGTCACGGAGGAAGAGACCGCAGAATTCTTGAGACTGATGAAGCAGAGCGAGTATAATATTGTGGATTAGTTAAGTCGACAACTAGCTCGCATCTCCTTGATCTCTTTAATGATGGATTCTCAACCTCACTGGGAAGCACTAATGAAGGTTCTGAGCCAAGCCTATGTTCCTCCAACCATCCCAGTGGCGAATGTGGATGGACTCACTAGTAACTTCATCATGAACAACGTTATCAGCTTTGGAGATGACGAGCTGCCCTTGGAAGGAAAGGGACATATATGAACGAGCTACCCCATAGCTCAAGTACTTATTAACAACGGCTCTGCTTTGAACATTATAACCTTACATATACTGCAACAACTGCCGGTTGATGCATCCTATATGCGCCCTTGTACAATGAAGGTACGAGCATTCGATGGAGGAAAACGTGATGTGGTGTGAACTCTGGACATTCCACTACTGATTGGAGCAGCTACCTTTACGGTGGAATTTCAGGTCATGGACATTACACCCTATTACAACTTGTTTGTTGGGAAGACCTTGGATCCACATGGCAGAGCAAGGGTGCCGTCAAGCCTCCATCAAAAGATGAAATTTCTGATGGAAAACCAACTCATTTGCATTTCTGGGGAAACTAGTTTCTGATAACGTGCATTTATGCCGTTATCCTAGGCCTTATTTAGGGTGTTTTAGAGTATGTTTTGTACCTATTTGCATGATATTTTATACATATTTGCTTTAACCCCTAGGAAGACCCTGTTTGGTGTATAGTGGTACTTTTTGAGTGTTTTTGGCAGGTTTTGGAGCAACCTTTTCCCACACACCTTGGCTAGATCACTCTATACACTCAAGAGGAAGCTATAGGAAGAAGATGGAAACAAAATGAAGGCAAAATCATGGTGCACGTGAAAAGGCTTTCTCACGTGCATTCTCATGTGCAAGGATTTTATTGCTTAGATGCCTTCTACAACTCAAAAGGAAGCTTTGGAGCAAATTTGGGATGATTTGGAGCTGCACGTGAAAAGGCTCTTCTCACGTGCATTCTCGCGTGCAGGCATTTTGGAGCTCCAAATGATGTGTTTTGTTGTTTTACTCATTTTCTTTTAAAGAACTAGGGTCAAATTTGGTGTAGTTTGAGTGTTATTGAACCTAGAACGTTGAATAGTGTCATTAAACAAAACAACATCGTTTTGGCTGCAACCACATTTATAATTAGGGCACACCTTTTGTAACCCTAATTTGGCCCCCCAAATCCTATAAATAGGGGTCTTTGGAGGCATTGTAAAGCATCTTGAAGGAGAGAATCCGATCTGAGTTCTGAAAAAGAGCGATAGCCATTGCTAAAAGATCGGATTGTCCTTGGCAAGGAGTGGTTTTGGGCAGCAGACGCCGGAGTCTTTGGAGGCTGGAGTCCTAGTTCATCTTGGGATCTTCCTTTATTGTCTTGGTACTATAATCATGTTCTTTCTTGTAGTTGTTATTGATTTTGTCATGATTATGGAGTAGTTTTGTTAGTCTAGGGGAGCAATATAGCCCCCAATAAATTGTATTCAGTTTGGTTATGGTTGTTCAATAAAATTCAGTTCTTGTTTAATTCACTTGCTTGAATGGAAATGCCTAGTTTATGCATAATTAGGTAATCTTAGCTCCTGTCTAGGGTGGAACACTAGTGAATCAGATTTAATATTGTATGATAGACTAAGTCTGCAACTATTAGATTGTTTATCTACCTTGATCTCTTTTATTCACATGGACCAAATGGGATAAAAACTTTAAATCTATCTTAGCATGGACCAAATGTAAGGTCGGTAGGAGATAATCAACATGAACATGAACTAGAACATAAATCAAGAACAAGAGCCATAACCAGTCTATTACAATTGATTTGGTGGTAAACATTGTGACCCTAGATCCTTAATCACTGAAATTTCTATACCAACAGCTTGCCAACATTCTGATTTAATCACTTTTCGTTCAAACTATTTGCATAACAAAAATCAATTGTCCAGACATAAAATCAACTTGTTAGCTTAGTGCTCACTGTTTAACAGCATTAGCTACCTCCCTGTGGGTTCAACAACCGGAGTCTTAATACTTCATTTTATTACTTGACCAGTGCACTTGCTGCAAAACCTATAGACACATTTTATACGGGTCAAGTTTTTGGCGCCGTTGCCGGGGAGGCAAGCCAATCGTTGTTAGGATTAAGTGACATTAGGTGCTTAAGTTTATTTGTGATCTGGATTTTTACTTTCTTTTAATTTTCTAGTACGGTGTTACCTGGTATTTCTTTGTTTTTGCCATTTTTCAAGGGTGCACCATAGGTGTTTGAGAAAATTCCTCTGTGTATGCGTCACACCAGGGGTGAGTTATTGCCATACGATCCCGAAATCGAACGGATGTTGCGAGAGTAGCAAAGGGCTCAGAGGGTATTAGCTGTAGCTGAATAGCAGTTGGAAGGCTTAAATACCTTGTGTGAAGAAATCATGGCTGAAAACAGAGCAAGAGAAGATCAGGGACACAACGGCCAAGGAGGTTATCAACCTAGGACCTTCATGGATTATGCTAGACCTGTACTGTCGGATGAGTACTCAGGCATTAGAAGGGTACCGGTCCAAGCAAATAACTTTGAGCTGAAGCCTGCGCTACTGTAGATGGTTGGGCAAGATGCATTCCGAGGCTCGGCACTAGATGATCCACACAACCATCTAGTGTGATTCTTGCAAATTTGCGACACCATCAAAATCAATGGAGTCTCGGATGATGCCATTAAGTTGCGACTCTTCCCATTTTCACTGAAGGACCGAGCTCTTGGTTGGTTCCAGTCCCTACCTGCTGGCAGCAAACACACATGGGACCAAATGGTGGAGAAGTTTCTCTCCAAGTACTTTGCACGAACAAGAGTTATTCATTTAAGGAGCCAAATAAATCAATTCACCTAGCATAGTGATGAGTCGCTGTACGAGGCCTAGGAGCGATTCAAAGACTTGGTTAGGAGGTGTCCTAATCATGGCAGGCCAGAATGGTTACAAGTAGAATCTTTTTATGCAGGTCTGCACGTAAATACAAGGAGCATGATAGATGCAGCCGCTGGAGGAGCATTCATGATGACGGAGCCTTCTGCAGCAGTGGAGCTTATAGAGCGAATGGCATTGTCCAACTGCCAATGGTCCAATGACAGGCGTCCTAGAGCTGAGCCGGTGGCTGCGGTATCAAACTCATCAAATTCAACTCAGTTCGATGAGTTGACAAGGAAGATGGAGTTGCTGACAGAGCAAATGTTAGTGATGGCTGTTCGCATGGAGGGCAGAGATGAGCAAACCAAGGCAATTATTGAAGATACTGCTGCAGCCCAGCTATACGAAGAAGCCCAATATGTTGGGAATCGAGGTGGAGGATTCCAGAGACAATTTCAGAGTCCAAATCAGGACCAGAATCCTCCCCAGCCCAACAACTTCCAAAATCAGGGAGGACCTCAACAATTTTAACAACAGCCTTACTTGCTACTGGAGCAGCATAGTATGGAGAACATTCTCAGCCACAACTTCCACCTGGGTTCCAGAAGATGCCTCAACAAAAGGAGGAAGACAAAGAGAAGGCAAAGGATGAGGAAATACGGAACTTCTTTTATCAATTTGCTAAGCAAGCAACTGACAAAATGAGTAAGGGGGAGACGAGGATTGGGTCCCTTACCACTTCTGTCCAGGATCTTGGAGCTGCTATGAAGAATATAGAGCAGTAGATTGGCCACCTAGCAAATGCAGTTAGGCGATCTTCATCAAATACTTTTCCCAACAATACGGAGGTCAACCCAAGGGAGCAATGCAAAGTTATAATGCTTAGAAGTGGGAAAGAACTACCCCACTGGCCCAACCCGACTCACCTCACAGTCCCACTCCCCCTGCAGGGTGCAAAAGGTCCCTGCGGGTGTCACAAAGGATACACGCCGCCGATAAGAATCTATCTTGGCCTGGTAAGCCATAAGCCAATCCATACCCAAGATCAGATCAAATGTACGCAAGGGCATCACGTACAAATCAAAACTAAGCTCCACATCCCCTATAGTTAACACACAGCCACGACATACACGCTGCACCTCAATCACACCTCCCACCGGAGACTCCACTGCTAGGGGTCTCTCTGCCTCAACACATGCTAACCCCAATCCCTCAATTACAAGCTCAGCAACAAAAGAACACGATGCACCCGTATTGAAAAGAACAGAAGCGAGCGTACGAGAGATCAGAAGGGTACTTCTAACCACCGAAGGTCCTGCTCCACCCTCAGCTGGTGGAGGTGGTAACTCAGCCTCCTCCTGGTACGTCGCCTCCAGCGCAAACACCCTCCCTTGGCCTGTGCCACTGGTCGGCTAACTCACTGGGCGCTTCCCGCCAAGGCTGCTACCCTCCTGGCCTCCCCGGGGTCGGGTCCGGTTGGATCCCGCCCGACTAAGCCGCCACCGAGAAACCCGGAGTTCGGTTTGCCTCCCGAGTCTGGCTGCTCCGAAAGGAGGTGTCGGTCGTTCCCGGGTGTTTTATTTTGAGTGGACTGTTGCAAACGGCGTTTTGATCACTCCTTGTCGTTGGATGTCATGCCTCCAACTCGGGTTATTAAGGGGGGGGGGGGGGGGCCCTGTTGCCACTCCAGCAAACCCGGCTTAGATGGCCCTCTCGTCCACAACTATGGCATTTCCAGTCCTTCTTTGGACACTCCCTCCTAAAGTGGCCTTGCTCCCCACAGCAATGACAACCGCAGGGGAGACCTCCTGCTAGACCTCCCTGTCTGCCACCGCCAAAGCTAGACCTCCATGGGTTCACCAATGTCTGTCCCCTGCTGCGGAAGGAACTACTATCTCTCTCCTCAGTCTTGGGCCTCTTGGACCCCGAATCGCGTTCAGACCCACCTTGCAACTGGCGACCCTGATGGACCTGCCTCCCATCCTCCAGCTCCCTCTCAGCTATACGAGCCGTCTGCACAACCTCAGCATAGGTCTTCAAACGCAGAATCACCACCCTCTGCCTAAGAGCTGGCCTGAGACCCAAGGTGAACTTGTGGGCCTTCAGGTCCTCCTTTGCCACTGTCTCGGGGGCAAACCTACTCAGGCTCCGGAACTCCCGCTCATACTCGGGCACCGTCTTTGATCCTTGCTTCAGGCTGCCAAATTTTTCTCTCTTCTGCCATCTCAAGGACTCGAGGAAGAACTCATCATGGAAGAGTTGCAAGAACTCGTCCCACAACATGTATTGCACCGCTCGGCTCCCCGTGACACTAAGCCACCACTCCAAAGCATTCTCTTCCAGCTGCCGAATGGCTAATCTCACCTTATCCTCCTCCCGGGGTAGGAGAAAGGAAAACACGTGCACGATCTGCCTTAACCATTGCTCAGCTACCTCGGGATTCCCTTCTCCCTTGAACCATAGAGGTTGTTCCTTTCGGAACCGTGTCACCACAACATCCTCTGCACGAATCGGTACGCCGCCCAGTGAACTCTCATGCTCCCGAGGTAACTCCCCCACTGGTGGTGGTGGTGGTGGCACCACCTGCTGTGCCGCCATCTCACGGCGCACCTCATCCCGAACTTCTTGCCGGATACCCTCCCTCAGCTCCTGGACTTCTAGTCGGATGCCCTCTCACAGTTGCGCCAGCAACAGCGCATGTCCTCCAACGGGCTCCCCCGCACCCGGACCCTCATGGGCAGATGACTCATCAGCCACTGTCCCGGATGCACGTGTCACTCTCCTTGGTGGCATTCTTACTACATGAAGTAAGTAAGACAATCGTCAAAACGCATTCGAAAACTATCGTGTGCTACCCCCTCTACCCCTGTTAACAATGCTACCATCACAAGGCATATCACATTTCACACATTGCACCAATCCACATTGCACACAACTCAAATAAATAAGGACCTTTCCTTGTAGTCATGCTCAAAGTATTTTAAGAAAAATCAGAGTTGCACAGTTCACACATCATCACGTTATTCACATTTTCACACATAACAACGAATGCAACTAGTGCCCTAATGCCAATGCATGCAAATCCTACCTCAGGTCTGGTCTACCCCAAGTACACCTTAGAGGCTCAAAGAGGACCGTGTTGATCAGGCACGTCCCTCCAGGTTCCTCCAAAGGACTCAAGATAACCAGATCCGCCCACTACCCTAGGCCAACTAGACCATGCTCTGATACCATATTGTCACGCGCCGGATTTCCAACCCGAGGAGACCGGAACGTGACCCTCCCTTTACCCAAGTTGGATAAAGGGGTTAGAATACAACATACACCTTACATTTTATATTCAGAGACCAATCTTATATTTATTGAGTCCAAACATAACAAATGTGTCCAAAACATGCTTTTATTACATTAAACTCCACCTTACAATATCTCCCCACTAGGGTTACAAAGCTTACACAAAAACAGCAAAACTCAAATAATAGTAAGCAAGCCACAAGCAGGACTTCCACCTTGGTGTTCCAACCTAACGCCTGTAGGTTCCTGTAAAGAAAACAACATGGTAGGAGGGGTGAGCAACCACAGCTCAGTAGGGATCATGTTTTCCCAACCCATCCTGTAATGACCCGTGTGTAACCCGTGTGTAAGGAGTTAACCACAAACACCTTGGATGTTGGTACACAAGTTTAAGGTAAGAGATGAGCCCAAGAGGGGACTTTTGAGAGGTGCATGTGTCGAGCGATAGCGTACATTTATGCCCTAGGAAGATGCTATGCGTTTACAGGCGGTTTTAAGCTGTTTTGGCTGATCTTGGAGCTCACTTTTGACCTAGTAGATGGCCTCAAACAATTGGCGTGCAAGAACAAAAGTTTCTTAGAATGAGGTCCTCTATCTACCACAGAAATTTCAGAGCATTTGGAGCTGCACGTGAATTCACCCATTTCACGTGCAAGCATATTTTTGCTTCTCAGGCCTCTACAAGATGCAAGGAGACTTGGAGTAAAGTTTGAGTGCATTTGGAGCTGCACGCCAATTGGGGAATTGGCGTTCAAATTGGCGTGCGAGCATATTTTTGCATGGTTACCTTGGTTTTGTTATTCTAATCATCTTTTTCCAAAGGACCAGGTTGGAATAGTGAGTATTTTGGTGTGTATGGATGCGGAAAGGTTGTAGCTTGTGTAATCAAAACTACGTCGTTTTGATCATGGGTTTCACTTAATCAAAACTACGTCGTTTTGATAATGGGAGGTCTATATAAGGATGAGGAGACTCCTTGTTCTAGGGTTAGGGTTCTTTTCAGCCGTCGCAGAGAGAGAGAGAGAGAGAGAGAGAGAGAGAGAGAGAGAGAGAGGGAAGGAAGGAGAGCTGCTGGCTTGCTGCCGGAGCGTCGTGCGTGGGGAAGACAACGTCTAGCGTGGAAGCAAGAGCTGGAGGACGTTTTCAAGGTAGGGGTTCTGTTCTTCCTAAATCCTCCTCTGTCCTAGGGTCCTAGGGCAGAATATGAGTTATATCTGTTATATTATTTATATGTAACTTCATATAGGTGTGACCTCCTATATGAATGTTGGCCTTCAATGGCGATTTTGGTGTTTCTGGTGTTTGTGTGATGCATGAAAAGTGTTTGATAAAATGCCTGTATGACATGCCTGCTACATGTTTGATGAAATGCCTGTGTGAACTTAGCTGTGTGTATATGCCCATTAAGTGTTTGGTAATATGTCCGTGTGACTGGACTTGTGGTTTAGTGTATGTATGTATGCTGGATGTTTGCTCTATGGCCTGAATGGTTGGGTTTGTGCGCTTGTGAACGGGTGCACACCAAGTGTTTGGTTGTATGCTTGAGTGACCATGTGTGTTGTGTGCTTGATCGTGGTATCCGGCCTGAAGAGGCGGTTAAATCACTTGGCCTGAAGAGGCGGTTAAATCACTTGGCCTGAAGAGGCGGTTAAATCACTTGGCCTGAAGAGGCGGTTAAATCACTTGGCCTGAAGAGGCGGTTAAATAACTTGGCCTGAAGAGGCGGTTAAATCACTTGTGGTTAAAGTGTTAGCCTGTGTGGCGGTGGAAGATTGTAAATTGTTGATGTGGTTGTTATTATGTTTGTTGAAATTATTGTATCACGACACCGCACTTGTACACATGGCATGTAGATGCTAGGAACATGGGATGGGTTGGGGAGACATGATCCCTACCGAGCCGTGGTTGCTCACCCCTCCTACTGTGTTTGTTTGTTTTCCAGGGACTTACAGGCGTTAGGTGGATACACCAAGGTGGAAGACCCTCTCCACTTTATTGTTCATTTCGGTAATGTACTTTTATGATTTATGTAACCCCAGGGAGGGGAATGTACTAAGGGATTGAACTGTAATCGGGGACTTGGTTGTTTTGTGAACCTTTGATGTTTTGGAATTAAATAAAGATGTGGCTTATTTGATTTATTGTAATTGTTAGACTTGCTTGTGTGGCATCCAGGAATCCAACCCCATTGCCCTCCGTGTGGGTGAATGGGGAGTCACGTACCGGTTTCCTCGGGTTGGAAATCCGGGCGTGACAATATGGTATCGAGCATGGTCTAGTTGGCCTAGGGTAGTGGGCGGACTTGGTTATCTTGGGTCCTTTGGAGGAGCCTGGAGGGACGTGCCCGATCAACACGGTCCTCTTGGAGCCTCCAAGGTGTACTTGGGGTAGTCCGGTCTTGTGGTAGGATTTGCATGCATTGGCATTAGGGCACTAGTTGCATTGGTTGTTGTATGTGAAGGTGTGGATACCTGAAAAAAAAAATAATTGTGATAAAAGAAAAATATGAATAATGTGATAAGGTGAGAACGTGCAACTCGATTAACTCGATTTTATGACAACTTGAGTCTGTGCTTGTGGAATTGCTGTTTGTGCAATGTGGTTTAATGAGAACTAAAATGTGTGCGGTGTGTGTAATTGTATGGATAAATGGTTGAACGTGATAAAGTTTCAATTGTGCAACTCTGAAATTTTGTGATGATTCGAGCATGAAAACATGGAAAAGAATTTGTGGTATTGAAACTGAGCGTTTGTGAACGTGAAGCTTGTGAAATGTGAACGAACAAAAATAAAATAAAATAAAATACAATAATGTTGGTGTTCTGTGAATGATTGAGTATGTGCCTTTGTATGGTGTTGTGTGGAGGAAGCGATGTTGTGTTCAAAACGATGAGATATCCACTTAAGTATAGAATTATATGGGCAATGTAAAGGTGTGAACTTGTTGTAAGGGTATGAACTTGTATAGTTTGTGATGTGCATCCATGAATTTGTGTGGTGATAATGCATGTTTTGAGGTTAGTTATAGTTCGAATGCCTAGCCGGTAATGGTATTGAGATTATTGAGTGATAACCTAGAGCGCTGCCTTTTCGTGGAGCCAATGTCTCCGAAAATTGTGACCGGTACGACTATTGAGGTAGCAAAGAAGCCCGCCCCCCCAGTGCCGGGCAAGTGGGAGAGGCGCAGGATGTAAGTAATGATATAATCATGGCGAGAGGTTGGCATCTTAAGCCTGGTAATTTAAGAGTTGAAGGATGAGATTCGACAACCGATTAAGAGCGAGGTACGTCGAGAGCTATCAACCCACATCATCGGGGGGGATCTTGGGTGAAGATTAATTGAAGCATAGTTGTCCTGATCAGCGAAAGGGGCTCAAGAGGTAGAGACCGGTTTCCCAAAGGGGTTGTTCTTGCGAGTGGACAACCGGGACATTGGAAAAGAGTATGGCAGGGAAGAAGTACTAGTGTCGCGTCTATGGAAAAGTAGGACATCTCCGGACAGCCTGTTTTGGTAAAGCAAGTCTTGGTGCTAGAAGACTGGCCCAACGAGCTAGGAATAAAGCAAAATTCAAGTGAGGCTAGGAGAAGAGCATGGCAGAACTTTCCTTAGTCAAGGGTACGATTTTGATTCTCGCGTGTTAAGATTGTCTTGTTTAGTGGTGGTATCATATTCCTTTAATGATAGTGATCGGTTGAGTCTCGTGTTGGATTAGGTGAGGTCAGGTGAACCTTTGATTGTTGCGTTTCTAGCAATTTAATTAAGACACTTGTGATAGAGGGATATTTTCGCTGGGTGGGCTCTTGAGCCACTGTTTTATGCTAGGTGAGGCTTAGAAGGTCGTTTGAGTTACCATTTTGGATGGACGTAGTTGGGACCCTCTTGGAGAATAAATGAGTAAAATAAATAAAAAATATACATATGATACCAAAAGACTAATAAATTACTAATGGTTATAAACAGTTGTTGGAAAGAGTTGGTGGTTTTAATATGGTCTAAAGTGTTAATTGTATCTTTGTGTGGTAGTCAATTTTGGGCGCCCGTGTGTGAGGAAAGTAATAAATGTTCTTGTGTTACCCCTAATACTCTAGCGTAGGTGAGATTACCTCTGGCTGCTGCTAGCCTAGGAAGCTGGAGGCATGAGTTAGTGGCTTGTGGGTAGTGTGTGACCCCGCTGTGGCAACCTTGAGTAATAGAAATGTGTTTTCTTGTGAGTAGAGGTTTCGTAGATGTGTTACTTAAGAAGGATGTTCTTTTGGTAACCTTTCCAAGTGTCAAGGTTGAGGGAGGAAATTGCCACTAGTATAACCCACCCCTTGAGTCATTGAAATCTAAATTGATTGGCAAGAGTGGTATGTGGTTTTAAGATTCTTATGGGTGTCCTATGGAAATGGCTGCAAATTCTTGGGCGGCCAAACATTGACCACATGTCATGCTGGTGGTGTGTGAAAGACCTTGGGTAATGTTCATAGGATATGTGGTGAAATGGGTTTGCGTATGTATAAAAAAGGTGATGAGTTCTGGAACTAGGTTACGAGTGAGTTTATAGGATCGTGCCCAGTGAACCCAATCAGTGCAAGCAGGCAAGCGAGTGAGATTGGGCAGGCCTTGTTTGGGTTTTTCCTCATAATTGGGAGACACCTTCCGAGGGGTTGAGGATGTACTCCTGGTGGTGGGACCATTCCGTTAATCCATGTCGTGTGGGTAATAGGCTTAAAAGAGGCGAGGAGGTGGGGACTAGTATGTCCTCTCTTACATGTGTTCTACACAGTAGTTTATTTCGTGTGTTGTGGTTGCTTTGTTTTGTTGTGAGTGTTACATATGTGCTAAAGGAGTAGCAAAGTTCTTATGTGTGGGCCTCGTGGCATTCATATGCAGAGGAGTAAGAGGTGATGCATGCACATATTATGTGCGGTGTGGGATGAAGAGGGGTGTTATGTGTAATGTTGATGTTATTCCTTGTCACATGTGATGGCATGCTAAGTTAAAGTGTGAAAGTATTGATGCGTTGTGATTCACTAAATGGAGTCAGAGGTGAGTTTTGCTTGTAAGGGGTATTAATGCTACCCCTTTGGGGGGAGACTTGTGTCCTGCGGCTATCATGGGGTCCTCATGCTACATATGTTCTTCTTGAAAGTCTTTTGTGTGCGTTTTGATGCGGTAAGTGAGATGGTCCACGCCATCAAAGTGTTGGTGTGTTTGGGAGCTACATGAATGTCCCGAATAAGGAGTTTGCATGCCTCGTTTCTTGTGCCTACCCGGAGGAATTGCAGGTGACCATATTAAGCTGCGGTTAGAGCCTGAGTATTTCTTGGTCCATTTGAGTGTTTTGCTGGTGTGTTGATAGTTGATATAGCGGCGTTGGTGGGCCATGAGGTGGAGTATGTCTTGGAGGCAAGGGATTTTCTTGTGACCTGTGAGTGGTGACATAGAGGATTCCATTGTGGTCAGGGTTGCAGATAGGAGAGTTTTCGGTGTGGGGGGGGGACTATGTTGTTCCACGGTACTCGGCGTCAAGGGATTCCTATCGTGTGGTCCGTCTCGCCGACTTGGTCAGGCATCATCTCTTGGGCGTACGGTAAGCCTTAGTTGTGAAGGCAATGTGGGACCTTGGCAGATCTCTATTTGGCCGTGATCAAGGAGGTCGCTTCTCAAAGTCGGTGATTAGTGATAGCCCGATAGTGGGTTTTGGTCTTACCATGGTTGTGTGTGTGGTGCTGCATTTACTGTTTTTAGTGCATCCTTGGACTTCGTTGGGCGCCAGGGTGACTGCAACCGAGTGGTTAAGGGCACACTCCATTCTCGTGTTTCTATGTCTAGGCTTGTATTCCGTTCTGCGTCCCCATTGGCGTTGGTGGGGTTTCAATGTTCCTTACTTGAGTGAGGTGGTTTTCGCAGTGATGATGGTGCTGCTGAGATGAGCTCCCTGTGTGGGAATGTGATTGTGGTTTGCATAATGCTATCCTATTTGTTTGTGTTTCATTGTGACCTCATTGTGCTTGCTGTTAGGGTGAGGTCTACCTATGGGCTACGGCTGCGTTGACTTCAAATCCCAATTGTTGGGTATTTTACGTTGTGGAGTGTTGGTCCCATCGTGCCCCGAGTTGGCATCTCCAACATTTGTGGTAATGACTGCCTTATGTGTTGCTTTGATCTTATCGCGTTGTTTACTATTTGGTTTCCCTTTTCGGGGACGAAAGGTCTACTAAAGGTGGGACGGGTGTGAGGAAACTCCCAATGGCTGCGTTTGTATGGTATTGGCGACTGGGCAGTGGGACGTTAAACGTGTCGTAGTGTTTTGTTTATGCCTTGTTCCTTGTAGTGGTGTTTATGATGTGAGTTGGTCTGTGACTTATGTGATTTGTTAAACGTACGTGTTGGGGATGGGCGTATACGTCGTACACCGTCGTGACGTGAATACTTGTGACATGTGTTAGGTGAGGAGAACAAGGGTTGTTGGTGAGATTAGAATATGTGTTTCCTTATCATGCTGTGTTGTATTGGGTCTGTGGGTACGTGCCTTCATGTGTGTTATTGTGTGATATCTTCATTCGCGGGTATGTGAATGGTTGTGGACGATGTGCATCAGCATGTGCATTATGGAAAGTGTATGGTCTTTTCGCGGACGACACGTCCTATGGCGGAAATATGGAAACGCGGAACCATGATGCGTGAGCAACCCCCAGAGTTGTTCGAGGACGAACAATCTTAAGGGTGGAGGGGTGGCTGTTGGCTGGTGTATTTGTATTTCCTTTCGACTTGTGACTTTAATTTATATTGAATGTGTTAATGAAATGTGCTTGTGATGGATATTTGTGACATGTGGATGTGTTTCCATAGATTGTGATGCATGTGGTTATGGACTGTGGTGACACTATGTTATGTGCTATTGTGTACAATGTGCGGTGTATGACCCATTTGGGTGTTGTAGCTCGCCGTGTGGCAAATGGGTAGCTTGTGTTTGTTTTCCTCGTATGTCATTTCTTTTCGAGGACGAAAAGTCTTAAGGGGGAGAGGATGTAATGACCCGTGTGTAACCCGTGTGTAAGGAGTTAACCACAAACACCTTGGATGTTGGTACACAAGTTTAAGGTAAGAGATGAGCCCAAGAGGGGACTTTTGAGAGGTGCATGTGTCGAGCGATAGCGTACATTTATGCCCTAGGAAGATGCTATGCGTTCTAGCGGTTTTAAGCTGTTTTGGCTGATCTTGGAGCTCACTTTTGACCTAGTAGATGGCCTCAAACAATTGGCGTGCAAGAACAAAAGTTTCTTAGAATGAGGTCCTCTATCTACCACAGAAATTTCAGAGCATTTGGAGCTGCACGTGAATTCACCCATTTCACGTGCAAGCATATTTTTGCTTCTCAGGCCTCTACAAGATGCAAGGAGACTTGGAGTAAAGTTTGAGTGCATTTGGAGCTGCACGCCAATTGGGGAATTGGCGTTCAAATTGGCGTGCAGGCATATTTTTGCATGGTTACCTTGGTTTTGTTATTCTAATCATCTTTTTCCAAAGGACCAGGTTGGAATAGTGAGTATTTTGGTGTGTATGGATGCGGAAAGGTTGTAGCTTGTGTAATCAAAACTACGTCGTTTTGATCATGGGTTTCACTTAATCAAAACTACGTCGTTTTGATAATGGGAGGTCTATATAAGGATGAGGAGACTCCTTGTTCTAGGGTTAGGGTTCTTTTCAGCCGTCGCAGAGAGAGAGAGAGAGAGAGAGAGAGAGAGAGGGAAGGAAGGAGAGCTGCTGGCTTGCTGCCGGAGCGTCGTGCGTGGGGAAGACAACGTCTAGCGTGGAAGCAAGAGCTGGAGGACGTTTTCAAGGTAGGGGTTCTGTTCTTCCTAAATCCTCCTCTGTCCTAGGGTCCTAGGGCAGAATATGAGTTATATCTGTTATATTATTTATATGTAACTTCATATAGGTGTGACCTCCTATATGAATGTTGGCCTTCAATGGCGATTTTGGTGTTTCTGGTGTTTGTGTGATGCATGAAAAGTGTTTGATAAAATGCCTGTATGACATGCCTGCTACATGTTTGATGAAATGCCTGTGTGAACTTAGCCGTGTGTATATGCCCATTAAGTGTTTGGTAATATGTCCGTGTGACTTGGACTTGTGGTTTAGTGTATGTATGTATGCTGGATGTTTGCTCTATGGCCTGAATGGTTGGGTTTGTGCGCTTGTGAACGGGTGCACACCAAGTGTTTGGTTGTATGCTTGAGTGACCATGTGTGTTGTGTGCTTGACTGTGGTATCTGGCCTGAAGAGGCGGTTAAATCACTTGGCCTGAAGAGGCGGTTAAATCACTTGGCCTGAAGAGGCGGTTAAATCACTTGGCCTGAAGAGGCGGTTAAATCACTTGGCCTGAAGAGGCGGTTAAATAACTTGGCCTGAAGAGGCGGTTAAATCACTTGTGGTTAAAGTGTTAGCCTGTGTGGCAGTGGAAGATTGTAAATTGTTGATGTGGTTGTTATTATGTTTGTTGAAATTATTGTATCACGACACTGCACTTGTACACATGGCATGTAGATGCTAGGAACATGGGATGGGTTGGGGAGACATGATCCCTACTGAGCTGTGGTTGCTCACCCCTCCTACTGTGTTTGTTTGTTTTCCAGGGACTTACAGGCGTTAGGTGGATACACCAAGGTGGAAGACCCTCTCCACTTTATTGTTCATTTCAGTAATGTACTTTTATGATTTATGTAACCCCAGGGAGGGGAATGTATAAGGGATTGAACTGTAATCAGGGACTTGGTTGTTTTGTGAACCTTTGATGTTTTGGAATTAAATAAAGATGTGGCTTATTTGATTTATTGTAATTGTTAGACTTGCTTGTGTGGCATCCAGTAATCCAACCCCATTGCCCTCCGTGTGGGTGAATGGGGAGTCACGTACCGGTTTCCTCGGGTTGGAAATCCGGGGCGTGACACATCCCATGCTCCTAACATCTACATGCCATGTGTATAAGTGCTGTGTCGTGATACAATTATTTCACAAGATATAATAACAGGCCATAGCAGCAAATACAATCATACACAGGCTGGTACATGAACAT
This sequence comes from Taxillus chinensis, assembly GCA_023512835.1. Classification (NCBI taxonomy): domain Eukaryota; kingdom Viridiplantae; phylum Streptophyta; class Magnoliopsida; order Santalales; family Loranthaceae; genus Taxillus; species Taxillus chinensis. Next base: position 48,968,339 of record CM042092.1, on the reverse strand, counting down.
TCTCGGGCTTCCACAGCCACCGGGTTCCAAGAGCAGTCCCGGGCTTCCACAGCCATCGGATTCCAAGAACAGTCCCGGGCTTCCACAACCACCGGGTTCCACAACACATAGTACACATAGCCACTCCAGCATACACCCAAATACTTAGTAGGCACACATTCACAAATGTACAAACCCAGCCACCCAGGCATAAAAACAAACACTTTGCATGAACACCTTTACCAACTCCCAAATCCAGCCATACCAGCATATTATCAAACACATACTAGGCATATTCACACAGGCATTTTATCAAACATTTAACATGCACTGCTCACCCTACGTCAGAATCACATCAAGACGCCATTGAAGGCCAACATTCATATAAGAGATCACACCTATATGAATTTACATATAAATAATATAACATTCAATGCGATATCTAGCGTTTCATCCACTATGGGGCCTAACCCCGGATTAGGTACAAGGTGACAAAACCCCTACCTATAGGAAAATGTATCACCACAACAACGATCCTGGTCCCACGTCGAACGTCGTCCGCCCTCGAGGAACACCACAGCAGAAATGGCCAGAACTCTCCTCTCTCTCCCTCTCTCTCTCTCTCTCTCTCTCTCTCTCTCTCTCTCTCTCTCTCTCCGCGACGGCTGCGGTGGCTGAAGAAGAGAACCCTAAACCTAAAACAAGAGGGCTCCTCATCCTTATATAGAGCTCCCACTATTAAAACGACGTAGTTTTGATTAAGTAAAACCCAACATCAAAACGACATAGTTTTGATGGAACAAGCCACAACCTTCCCGCATCCCTACACGCCAAAATATCCACAATTTCGACACGGTCCTTTGGGAAAAGATGATTAGAATAACAAAACCAAGGTGACGGTACAAAAATATGGCTGCACGCCCTATTGCACGCCATATCCCCAATTGACTTGCAGCTCCAAAAGCTGTGAAATTCTACCCCAAGCTTCCTTCCATCATGTAGAAGGCTGATATGCAGAAAAATGCTTGCACGCCAATTGGTCCAATTGGCTTTCAAGGCCTTAGGCTCTGAAACTTCTGTGGAAGGTAGAGGACATCATTCTAAGAAACTTTAGTTCTGCACACCAATTGATTTGAGGCCATCTACTTGGTCAAAATTAATCTCCAAAGCCTGACAAAATAGCCTAAAAGCGCCTGTATATGCAAATAGCATCTTCCTAGGGCATAAATGCACGTTATCAATTGTCACGTGCACCTCCCAAAAGTCCTCTCTTAGGCTCATCTCCTTCCCTCAAACTTGTGCGTCAACATTCAAGGTGTTTTAGGTAAAGTGTGTGGGAAGAAAACTCCTTAAAACCCAACAATCCCCATGCATAAGGCATCTGTGATTAACTTCTTACACACCACAAAACGTGGGTCATTACAATGCTAAGCTGTACAAGGAGAGGTCTAAGCTCAGACATGATAAGAAGATCAGCCCCTTTACTATTGAACTAGGGCAGAAGGTGCTTCTCTTTAATTCCAGAATTAAACTCTTCCCTGGGAAGCAGCGATCTAAGCAGATGGGGCCTTTCACTGTTACAAAGGTTTTCCCATATGGCAGTGTTGAACTCCAATCAACCTCTGGGCAAATATTCAAAGTAAATGGTCAGCGTGTGAAGCCTTACTACATTCAGGACCATGTTAAAGAGGTTGATCATTTCACTCTGAGCACAACTTGACAGAGGGGACGATCAAGCTAAAGACCTAAACTCAGCGCTTCATGGGAGGCAACCCATGGTGATTTCTTTTCCTTTTTATTTTATTTTATTTTATTTTATTGGGATATTTTTATTGTGTGCTTTAACCCAGTCTGTAGAGAGTGCATATCTGCTTTGTTTTAATTTTATTTGCAGCATTTGAACCAGGGCCTAGGCCCATATTTCTTTGATGGAGCTTATTTCTGCTTGGGCTTACTTGGGCCTGTGTATTAGAACTTTAGATAAATTTTCTAAAGCCCAAATCCAAGCCTAGTTAAATTGAATCAGAGGAGCCTACTCCAATCTATTGCCAAACCAAGGAGATGAAGTTATGGATTATGAGATGGTATTTTGGGCCCACTAACTGACACGTTTTTGTCCTTGGGAGATGGGCTACTAGCCTATGAAATTTCAGCAACTTTGGACTTCATTTAGGGTGTCAACCAGCTTGCCCGTGAGAAGCAGTATTTCACGTGCACATATATAATGGATCTACAGTTCATCCGTGACCTACTGGTGAAATTTAGACAAAAAAGGCCCTTACCGTGAAAAGGATTTTCACGTGCACAAGGGTAGGATAGTCCAATCGATCTGAACGTTTGCACAATGGCAACTAGTATCCTCTAGACCTTTCTGAGGCCTGACCGTGAAAAAGCTTTTCGCGTGCACAAGGATAGAAGCGTCTTTTTGATCTAAAATTTTGGTGGAAGACAGCTGGAAGTATCTAGATTCATCCAAGCCCTGTCCGTGAAATCATGTTTTTCATGTGCACACCTACCTTTGGCCAATCAGTCAGAAATTTCGGTGGGAGATAGCTGGCATCTTCTAGAGTATTCTTTGTTCTGCACATGAAAATAATGGGCACTTTAAGAGGGTGATTTTCGTTTTTTACCCTTGTGGCGAATCACTATAAATAAGGAGGGGCTCCAAGCTTGAAACTCACATCTCATACTTTCCTCTTCCTTCCTGTTGAGAGCAAATTCCTTTCTGGGTCAGTCATGGTGCGCACAAGAAGAGCCTACCAAGGAGAAGGTAGTCCTGAAGCCTCTGCCACCTCTATGCCTTCGGCATTGAGAGAAGCCGACATGATCTTCATGGGGAATGTACTTGATTGGGAGATCCTGGAGTCCTCCACGCTTGATTGGATTGAAGAAGTTATGACCAAGCTGCAAGCTTTGGGGCTGAGAAGGTTAGTATGCACTCGCAGTGATCTATATTACCCTGCCATATTAGACTTTTATAATTCAGTCTACGTCAATGAAGAAGATGATGAGATAATTGGGGAGGTTCAAGGTGTCTTAATTTCTATTTCCCCTGCTATGTTGAGAGACTGCTTTGATCTTCCAAATCCCATGCATGCCATACCTGACTTGAACTTAGGAGATTATGGTAGAGCTTTACAGTATAATAAAGAATTTGGGAAACGTCGGCAATTTACAAAAAATGGATTTCACGGGAAATACCGTTGCCTTGCCAATTTGGTAGGGAGGTGCTTACTGTTACAGACTAGTGGCGTAGACTCAGTCCCTAAGTCCCATTTGGAGTTTATGTTTTGCATCAATCGTCAGTTACACATTGATTGGGCTGTTGAAATTTTTAAACTGTGGAAACGGGATATTCACAAATGTTTATATGGTCGACTACTTAGTATGCTTCTGCAGTATCAATATGGTCATCTTAGTGCTCAAGTAGTTCCCACTATTTTCCCGGATAACCTGCGGTTACGAGTTCTCCATCCAGAGGGTGCCTTAGGCATTAGATACAAGGGCAAATGGGGAGATAGTATCCACGTTGCTCCACAGCCTTCACGTCATAGCATGCATATGGAGCGACCCACTGAGCAGTTTAGGGACACCTCTACTCCCATGAATGCCCGCCGATAGCACATCTTCCAGTTGACTGCCATGTACATGCAGTTCAATGTTCACAAGGAGGAAGTCTACAAATTCTTCCAAGGCGCCAATGGCCAAGTTATCAGTGAAGCTGACGTTCTTAACTGGGCCTTCACTAATGGCCACATCACAAGACTTCAGCTGGATGAGTTGCTCGAGTACATTGCTCAAGACCAACAAGCAACCTCTTGCCCATCTGCCTAACCATGGGAAGCCCCGGAGCCAACTCCTGCTGCTTCTTATGAAGACTTACGGAGGCAAACTGCTCAACTACAGGAAGCACAGGCGGAAACCGTTCAGGAGATCGGGTTGCTGAAGAAAAATCAAACTCTCATCCTCAAGGAACAGAAGGAAGTCGAAGGTCTGCTTGGTAAGATCTGGAAGGCCCGGGGGAAGAAGAAGAAAACTCCTACACCTCCTGTGGAGGATCCATTTGACGCACCGTCACCTCCGGTACAGCAACACGCTGCACATAGTGAAGAGACACCGGAGTATCCACAGTATCCGCAAGAGGCAGAGCCCTACACTACTCCACCCTTTCCTACAGCAGCTCCCGTTTATTTTACACCACCAGCAAGACCCAGCTCTTCACAGGCCCTTGTTCCCTTAATCCAGCCGTTGCAATGGTGGTCCGGTGTGTCATCAGAAGCTCCCCAAGAAGATAACCTAGGGGAGCCCATCTACATTCATCTTCATCCGGCCCTCTCCACCGCTGATGCCACAGTTGCTTTTCAGCAGTTTACTTACGGAGACACCTTGCAAGCGCGTTTTACGCGTGATTCAGAAGTCTTCACGTCATCCTATTTGCAGCGTATCCTAGCTGATGAGTACTTATCTTCCGATGACACTGACTTATTCTGCCGTACGATGCGACACGTGGTGGAGGCTGAGCCCAACGACTACCCTATGGCTCAGTACACCTCTATCATGCTGTGCGAGATATATGAGCAGCCGTTAGAGGAGCACATTTTCCGCCGGCGGATGAATGGAGCAGCAGAAGGACATCGCTCTTGGCACCAGGTCCATGAGGTTCTTATACCGATCCTCCTTGATCGATACTTTGTACTCTTACAGTTGGACCTGAGTATGGGCCATGCCATCCTTTATGACCCGAGCCAAGCCCATGGGTTTTCCACACGAAAGAAGAAGCTCGTCCATGGTTTCTTGAAAAAATCAAAAACGCACTCAGAAAAGAAGGGCTGTTGACATCCAAGTTTCCTCTGGTGCACTTCAATGAAATGGAGCTTCCCCAACTACCTGATCAATTTAGTTGTGGGATTTTTGTCTGCTATTATTTGATAGCTCTGTTGCAGCATAAGGATACTTGGGCACTCACAGGAGAAACATCGGCTGACTTTGTCGCGCATCTTAGAAGAATGGTGGCCCATGTTATCTTCTACTACAATGTCCCCACTAACCGGTAATGGTCTTCTTCCTTTTTCCTTTTCCCATGCTCTGAGGGCATCACATCGTTTAAGTGTGTGGGGGGGGGGGGATTTCCCTTGAACCGGTTGCTTGTTTGTTTGCATGCATGCTTTATTTTATTTATTTATTTTCTTTTTATTTTTATTTTATGTTTTTGCTGTGAATGTATGTTTTGCCTGTGAGGTGCATGGCTACCAAGGTATGCAAATTCTGGTTGACTATATTGACCACCTTAGTATCTTCTTGTGATAAAGATGTTTCAATCGTTAAGGTGTGTTATAAGTTAGTTGAGCATGTCTTTACTTTTTGTATGATATCACCATGATTTTGGAGCTGACATTTGAATAGTAAGCTGAACATGTTATGGTAGGATGAGCTTTTGTAAACCCTGAAGTTGAGTGCAGAATAGGCATATACTTTTTGAGAGCACCATTATCTTGCCTTTGAGTGTATTTTATGGGTTATTGGGTTACCAATTTGCTCTTAATGTTCATTACTAGCTATTTAATGGTTGGAGTTACTTAGGCATAAGAAAGTACCTGTTCGTGGCTCAGTGTTTGGTGTATGGTGTTAATGATTCAAGTATTTCAGCTTAATTCAAAAAAAAATATTGCTGTTTATGTGCAACAAAAGGGTTGTGTGAGGAAAATAGCAGAGTGAATAATCCATCAAGGGAGAGCATAAAATGTAACCTTGTAAGGTTGTTATTTAAAAGAAGTGTGTTTCAAAAAAAAACAAAACAAAACAAAAGTTTTGCAGAATAAAAGCCATAATGGCTGAGTTGTGAGCTCAATTCTTTGGCTCAAGATGTGTTTTATCAGGCATTAGAGTAGAGTGTGTGTAATGACCGTGTTTGTGGTATGTAAGAAGTTAACCGAAGATGCCTTGTGAGTGGAAATTGTTGGGTTTTAGGGAGTTTGCTAACATGCTTTTATGCCCTAGGAAGCTGCTATTTGCATATACAGGCATTTTTAGGCTGTTTTGTCCGGTTTTGGAGGTTGATTTTGACCTAGTAGATGGGCTCAGATGAATTGGCGTGCAGAGCAAAAGATTCTTAGAATGATGTCTTCTATCTACCACAGAAGTTTCAGGCCAAAAGGACGTGCACGCGAATTGGACCCATTTGGCGTGCAAGGTTTTATTACATGGATGTCTTTTACATGATACAAGAAGGCTTGGGGTAAAGTTTGAGTGCATTTGGAGCTACACGCCAATTGGGGAATTAGCGTTCAAATTGGCGTGCAGACATGTTTTTGCATGGTTACCCTGGTTTTGTTATTCTAATCATCTTTTCCTAAAGGACCATGTTGGAATTATGGATATTTTGGTGTGTATGGATGTGGGAAGGTCATAGCTTGTTCCATCAAAACTACGTCGTTTTGATGCTGGGATTCACTTAATCAAAACTACGTCGTTTTGATGTTGTGTTGTCTATATAAGGAGAAGAAGCCCTCTGTTTTAGGTTTTAGGGTTTGTTGTTCCACCAGCCGTCGCAGAGAGAGAGAGAGGGAGGGAGAGCTGCTGGCTTGCTGCCGGAGCGTCTTGCGTGGGGAGGACGGCGTCTAGCGCGGGAGCAAGAGCAGGATGACGTTTCCAAGGTAGGGGTTCTATTCTTCCTTGTACCTATCCAAGGGTTTTGGCCTTGTGGTAGTTGATTTTGTAATCTGGATATATATATATATATATTATATGTAAATCCATATAGGTGTGATCTCCTATATGGATGTTGGCCTTCAATGGCATGTATGGGGATGAGACTAGGCCTGTGTGGCACTGCACACTAGGTGTTTGATATTATGCCTATGAGGCCATGCATGTTATGCGATTGATGTTATGCCAGTGTGGTTATGCCGGAAAAGTGTTTGATGTAATGTCTGTGAGGATATGCATACTAGGTGTTTGATGTTATACCAAGGTGGACATGCATGTTAAATGTTTGTTGTTATGCCTGAATAACTGAGATATATGTTAAATGTTTGTTGTTATGTCTGTGGAGCCTAAGAAGCCTGAGAGGCTGAGGCAATGCTTGTGTACCCGTGGAGCCTGAGAGGCTGAGTTGATGTCAGTGAGACTGACTGTGGAGCCTGAGAGGCTGAGTTAATGTCAGTGAGACTGACTGTGGAAACTATGCCTAAGAGGCGGTTAAATCATTGGCTTGAAGAGGCGGTTAAATCACTTGTGGTTTGTGTGGGAGAATTGTAACTACTGATGTGGTTTGTTATTGTCTATTGAAACTATTGTAACACGACACTGCACTTGTACACATGGCATGTAGATGCTAGGAGCATGGGATGGGTTGGGGAGACATGATCCCTACTGAGCTGTGGATGCTCACCCCTCCTACTATGGTGTGTTTTCTTGCAGGAACCTACAAGCGTTAGGTGGGAACACCAAGGTGGAAGAGTTTTATTTTGTGGCTTTGTTTTATGTTATTTGCGTTATGTAATTTTGTTGAGGCATTGTAACCCCAGCGGGGAGATATTGTAATGAAGTTTGAGAAACAATAAAGGCATGTGGTTTGAATTTAATAATTATGTGATTTTGGTTTCTGAAAATAAAATGTGAAGCGTATGTTGTATTTTACCCCTTTATCCAAACCCGGATAAAGGGAGGGTCACGTTCCGGTCTCCTCGGGTTGGAAAACCGGGGCGTGACAATATGGTATCAGAGCATGGTCTAGTTGGCCTAGGGTAGTGGGCAGATCTGGTTATCTTGAGTCCTTTGGGGGAACCTGGAGGGACGTGCCTGATCAACACGGTCCTCTTGGAGCCTCTAAGGTGTACTTGGGGTAGTCCAGACCTGAGGTAGGATTTGCATGCATTGGCATTAGGGCACTAGTTGCATTGGTTGTTGTATGTGAAGGTGTGGATACCTGTTAACATTGAAATTGTGATAAAAGAAAAATGTGAATAATGTGATAAGGTGTGAGCTGTGCAACTCTGATTTTATTTGAGGTACCTTGAGCATGACTACAAGGAAAGGTCCTTGTTTATTTGAACTGTGTGCAATGTTGATTAATGTAATGTGTAAAATGTGTGTGATGCCATTTACTACTTGACCTGATAGTGTGGTAAAGGTAGTGAAACCCGATAATTGTCGAACGCGTTCTGACGTTTGTGCTTCTTATTTCCTGTAGTAAGAATGCCACCGAGGAGAGTGACACGTGCGTCCGGGGCAGTGGCTGATGAGTCATCTGCCCATGAGGGCCCGGGTGCGGGGCAGTCCGTTGGAGGACATGCACTATTGCTGGCGCAGCTGCGAGAAGGAATCCGGCTAGAAGTCCTAGAGCTCAGGGAGGGTATCCGACAAGAGGTACGGGAGGAGGTGCGCCGCGAGATGGCAGCCCAGCAGGTGGTGCCACCACTACCACCACCAGTGGGGGAGCTACCCCGGGAGCGTGAGGGTTCGCAGAGTGGTATACCGATTCGTGCAGAGGATGACATGGTGACACGGTTCCGAAAGGAACAACCTCTGCGATTCAAAGGAGAGGAGGACCCAGTGTTAGCTGAGCACTGGCTGAGGCAGATCGAACATGTGTTTTCCTTTCTCCTACCCCGGGAGGAGGATAAGGTGAGACTGACCATTCAGCAGCTAGAGGGGAATGCTCTGGAGTGGTGGCAGAGTGTCGCGGGGAGCCGTGCGGTGCAGTTTATGCTGTGGGAGGAATTCTTGCAACTCTTCCACGATGAGTTTTTCCCTGAGTCCTTGAGATGGCAGAAGAGAGAAGAATTTGGCAGCCTGAAACAAGGATCAAAGACGGTGCCCGAGTATGAGCGGGAGTTCCGGAGCCTGAGTAGGTTTGCCCCCGAGACTGTGGCAAAGGAGGACCTGAAAGCCCACAAGTTCACCTTGGGTCTTAGGCTAGCTCTTAGGCAAAGGGTGGCAATTCTGCGTTTGAGGACCTATGCTGAGGTTGTTGAGACAGCACGCATAGCTAAGAGGGAACTGGATGATGGGAGGCAGGTCCACCAGGGTCGCCAGTTACAAGGTGGGTCTGAACGTGATTCTGTGTCCAAGAGGCCCAAGACTGAGGAGAGAGATAGTGGTTCTTTCCGCAGCCGGGGTCTACCATCTGTGAACCCAGGGAGGTTCACCCTTGGCGGTAGTGGGCAGCGAGGTTCAGCAGGAAGTCTCCCCAGCGGTTGTCTTTGTTATGGGAGGCAAGGTCACTTCAAGAGGGAATGTCCCAAGATGGCGGTGCAAGAACTGTGGGCGAGAGGGCCACTTGAGCCGGGTGTGCAGGAGTGGCAACAGGGGAGCAGGAGGCGTGGCATCCAGCATGAGGAGTGATGCTAGTTTCCGCGCTCCAGCGGAGAGGCCAGCCCGTCAGTGGCAGGCTAGCCAGGCAGGATCTAGCCAGACCCGACCTCAGGGGAGGCAAGAGCGTCGATGGCCGGGGCCGGAGGCAGCCATGGCGAGAAGCGCCCAGTGAGTGAGGCAACCAGTGGCACAGGCCAAGGGAGGGTGTTTGCGCTGGAGGCAACGTACCAGGAGGAGGCTGAGCTACCACCCCCATCGACTGAGTGTGGAGCAGGACCATCGGTGGTTAGAGGTACCCTTTTGATCTCCCGTACATTAGCTTCTATTCTTTTCGATATGGGTGCATCGTGTTCTTTTGTTGGTGAGCTTGTGATAGATAGCTTGGGGTTAGCTTGTGTGGAGGCAGGGAAGCCCCTAGTTGTTGAGTCTCCAGTGGGGGGTATGATTGAGGTGCGGCGTGTTTGCCGTGACTGTGTGTTAACCATAGGAAGTGTGGAGCTGAGTTTCGACCTGCATGTATTGCCCTTGCGTGCTTTTGACCTGATCTTGGGTATGGATTGGCTTATGGCTTTCCAGCCCAAGATAGATTGTTATCGGCGGCGTGTATCCTTCGTTACACTTGCAGGGACCTCTTGCACCCTGCAAGGGGAGTGGGACTGTGAGGCGAGTCGGGCTGGGCCAGTGTTGGACCAGTGGGGTGCCATTACCCACAGGTTGGCTGCCCTGACCTTTGCTGAGGAAGGGAAGGTGGAAAAGAGAGTGTGGCCAGCAGTTGTTGACCAATTTCCAGGGATGTCTTTCCTGACCAGTTGAGGAGTTTACCTCCTAAGAGGAGTGTAGAGTTCACCATTGAGTTGGTACCGGGGACTGGTCCAATCTCCCAAGTAGCGTATCGTATGGGACCAGCTGAGTTGAGGGAGCTCCAGAGGCAGATAGAGGAGTTGGTGGACCAAGGGCATATCAGACCGAGTACCTCACCCTGGGGTGCTCCGGTGCTCTTTGCAAAGAAGGCAGACGGCACGCTTCGCCTCTGCATAGATTACAGGAAGCTGAATTTGGTGACTGTGAAGAACAAGTATCCGTTGCCTCGGATAGATGACCTGTTCGACGAGTGGAGCTCGGTGGTTTTCCAAGATAGATCTACGGTCGGGGTATCATTAGTTGAGGGTTAGGGAGGAAGACGTCCCTAAGACGGCTTTTCGGTGCAGGTATGGGCACTATGAGTGGATAGTGATGCCTTTTGGGCTCACTAATGCGCCGACAGTGTTTATGCATTTGATGAACCAGGTCTTCGCCCCATATCTGGATTCCTTTGTGGTGGTGTTTATAGACGATATCTTAGTGTATTCCAAGACCGAGAGGGAGCATGTGGAGCATTTGGCAACAGTGTTGCAAACCTTGAGGGACCAGTGGTTGTTTGCTAAGTTTAGCAAATGCGAGTTTTGGATGTAGGAGGTCCATTTCCTTGGCCACGTGGTGTCAGCTGAAGGGGTTAGAGTGGACCCAACCAAGATTGAGGCGGTATCATCATGGGAGAGACCAACCAATGTTTTCGAGATTCGTAGTTTTCTTGGCTTGGCAGGCTATTACCGTCGTTTTGTAGAGGGATTCTCCTGTTTGGCAGCTCCTATGACGGCGTTGACTCGGAAGGGAGTGAAGTTTGAGTGGACTGATAAGTGTCAACAGGCATTTGAGGCTCTTAAAACCCATTTGACCACTGCACCAGTGTTGAGGTTACCTTGGGAGGATATCCCATATGAGGTGTACTGTGATGCGTCCAGGGTTGGTTTGGGGTGTGTGCTTATGCAGGAGCACAGTGTGGTAGCTTATGGGTCGAGGCAGCTGAAGCCTCATGAGCAAAATTATCCTACTCATGATCTTGAGTTGGCGGCTGTCATCTTTACCTTGAAGAGTTGGCAACATTACGTTTTGGGGGAGAAGTTCGTGGTGTTCTCAGATCACAAGAGCCTTCAGTACATCTTTACTTAGAAGGACTTGAATTTGAGGTAGAGGAGATGAATGGAGTATTTGCATACCTTTGACTTTACTCTTGCCTATACCTTGGGCAAGGGTAATGTTGTGGCTGACGCGTTGAGCAGAAAAGGGAAAGCTGAGGTGGCCGTGAGAGAGTGGAAGCTGATGGAGCAGTTGGCGATGTTGCGGTACGGCACTGTTGTTCGTGATGGTGGGACGGTCCTGAGTCCTTTGGTGGTTGTGCCTGAGTTGTACCAGCGCGTCCGAGAGGGACAGTTGGGTGACATTGAGTGTGAGGTTCTCCGTGCCCGTATTGAGGCTGGTGAGCTATCTGAGGACTGGATAGAGGGTTCTGAGATTGAGTTGTCTTTTCAGGGGCGGTTAGTAGTGCCTTCTTCTCTCAGGGATGAGGTGATGAGGGAGTTTCACCAGTCTAGAGTTGCTGTGCATCCAGGGGGTACGAAGATGTACCATGCACTTCAGAGACATTTTTGGTGGCCTGAGATGAAACGCGATGTAGCTGCCTTTGTTTCGCGGTGCCTCACGTGTCAGCAGGTGAAGGCTGAGCATCAGCGGCCGGCGGGCATGTTACAGCCCTTGCCCATAGCGGAGTGGAAGTGGGACCACATAGCGATGGATTTTGTGACTGGTCTTCCACCCACCATAGGGAGGAAAGATATGATTTGGGTGATTGTGGATCGACTCACAAAGTCGGCCCATTTCCTTGCTGTTCGCGAGCGGGACTCCATTGGGACCTTGAGTCAGCTATACATGAACGAGATTGTGAGACTGCATGGCGTACCATCATCGGTTGTCACTGACCGGGATTTGAGGTTCACTTCCCGTTTTTAGGCAGGTTTGCAGGAGGCTATGGGGACCAAACTTCACTTGAGTACAGCCTTTCACCCTGAGACTGATGGCCAGACAGAGAGGACGAATCAGACTTTTAAGGACATCTTACGGGCCTGTGTGTTAGATTTTGGGGGTTCATGGGCAACTCACCTTCCTTTGGTGGAGTTTGCCTACAATAACAGTTATCAGGCATCCATTGGGATGGCTCCTTTTGAGGCATTGTATGGGCGGCCGTGTCGATCACCTTTATGTTGGACCGAGGTGGGGGAGACAGCTCTCTTGGGACCACAGTTAGTTCAAGAGGCTACTGAGAAGGTTCGGTTAATCCGTCAGCGCTTGTTATCAGCTCAGAGTCGGCAGAAATCTTATGCGGATCAGCGGCGGCGACCTTTGGAGTTTTCTGTGGGCAATCATGTGTTTCTCCGTGTCTCTCCACGACGTGGACATCGGTGCTTTGGGAGAGGTTCCAAACTCTCTCCCCGGTTCATTGGTCCATTTGAGGTTATAGCTCGCGTGGGGCCTGTAGCTTACCGGTTAGCATTGCCACCGCGATTGAGTCGGGTGCACAATGTGTTCCACGTGTCCCAGTTGAGGAAGTATCATCCTGACCCCACTCATGTGATCGATTGGGGGACATTGGACATTGAGGATGACATGTCCGTTGTTGAGGCTCCTATCCGTATCCTAGATCGGCGGGAGAAGCTTTTGCGTGGTCGTGCTATTCCTTTGGTTCGCATGCTGTGGCAGCACCGTGGCATTGAGGAGGAGATATGGGAACGTGAGTCCGTGATGCGTGAGCAGCACCCAGAGTTGTTCGAGGACGAACAATCTTAAGGGTGGGAGGTGGCTGTTGTGATGTGTTTTCTTCTGTAGTGATGTGTTTTCTTGTGGGTCATGATTTGGTGTATTTGTATTTCTACTTGTAAACTGGTATTTTTATTGAGATGTGTTTCGAGATTTCACTGTATTTGAGGTGTCCTGTTATGTTGTGTGATCCATCTAGGCGTTGTAGCTCGCTGTCTTGCGAATGGGCCGCATGTGTTTGTTTTCCGTGCATGTTGTTTCTTTTCGAGGACGAAAAGTCCTAAGGGGGAGAGAATGTAATGACCCGTGATTGTGGTATGTAAGAAGTTAACCGAAGATGCCTTGTGAGTGGAAATTGTTGGGTTTTAGGGAGTTTGCTAACATGCTTTTATGCCCTAGGAAGATGCTATTTGCATATACAGGCGTTTTTAGGCTGTTTTGTCCGGTTTTGGAGGTTGATTTTGACCTAGTAGATGGGCTCAGATGAATTGGAGTGCATAGCAAAAGATTCTTAGAATGAGGTCTTCTATCTACCACAGAAGTTTTAGGCCAAAAGGACGTGCACGCGAATTGGACCCATTTGGCGTGCAAGGTTTTATTGCATGGATGTCTTTTACATGATGCAAGAAGGCTTGGGGTAAAGTTTGAGTGCATTTGGAGCTGCACGCCAATTGGGGAATTGGCATTCAAATTGGCGTGCAGACATGTTTTTGCATGGTTACCTTGGTTTTGTTATTCTAATCATCTTTTCCTAAAGGACCATGTTGGAATTATGGATATTTTGGTGTGTATGGATGTGGGAAGGTCATAGCTTGTTCCATCAAAACTACGTCGTTTTGATGCTGGGATTCACTTAATCAAAACTACGTCGTTTTGATGTTGTGTTGTCTATATAAGGAGGAGAAGCCCTCTGTTTTAGGTTTTAGGGTTTGTTGTTCCACCAGCCGTCGCAGAGAGAGAGAGGGAGGGAGAGCTGCTGGCTTGCTGTCGGAGCGTCTTGCGTGGGGAGGACGGCGTCTAGCGCGGGAGCAAGAGCAGGAGGACGTTTCCAAGGTAGGGGTTCTATTCTTCCTTGTACCTATCCCAGGGTTTTGGCCTTGTGGTAGTCAATTTTGTAATCTGGATATATATATATTATATGTAAATCCATATAGGTGTGATCTCCTATATGGATGTTGGCCTTCAGTGGCATGTATGGGGATGAGACTAGGCCTGTGTGGCACTGCACACTAGGTGTTTGATATTATGCCTGTGAGGCCATGCATGTTATGCGATTGATGTTATGCCAGTGTGGTTATGCCTGAAAAGTGTTTGATGTAATGTCTGTGGGGATATGCATGCTAGGTGTTTGATGTTATACCAGGGTGGACATGCATGTTAAATGTTTGTTGTTATGCCTGAATAACTGAGATATATGTTAAATGTTTGTTGTTATGTCTGTGGAGCCTAAGAAGCCTGAGAGGCTGAGGCAATGCTTGCGTACCCGTGGAGCCTGAGAGGCTGAGTTGATGTCGGAGATCGACCGTGGAGCCTGAGAGGCTGAGTTAATGTCAGTGAGACTGACTGTGGAAACTATGCCTGAGAGGCAGTTAAATCATTGGCCTGAAGAGGCGGTTAAACCACTTGTGGTTTGTGTGGGAGAATTATAACTACTGATGTGGTTTGTTATTGTCTGTTGAAACTATTATAACACGACACTGCACTTGTACACATGGCATGTAGATACTAGGAGCATGGGATAGGTTGTGGAGACATGATCCCTACTGAGCTGTGGATGCTTACCCCTCCTACTATGGTGTGTTTTCTTGCAGGAACCTACAGGCGTTAGGTGGGAACACCAAGGTGGAAGAGTTTTGTTTTGTGGCTTTGTTTTATGTTATTTGCGTTATGTAATTTTGTTGAGGAATCGTAATGCCAGCGGGGAGATATTGTAATGAAGTTTGAGAAACAATAAAGGCATGTGGTTTGAATTTAATAATTATGTGATTTTGGTTTCTAAAAATAAAATGTGAAGCGTATGTTGTATTCTACCCTTTATCCAAACCCGGATAAAGGGAGGGTCACGTTCCGGTCTCCTCGGATTGGAAAACCGGGGCGTGACAGTGTGAGTTCATTGTGCAAAGCAAAGTGTGTGAGTTGCAAAAAGTAGATTAGAGGGTGTGTTTTCCTTGACGAGCACAATGGGGACCTCTCATGTTTACTTGGCAAAAACTTAATCAATAGCTAGTAGTGAGTGTAAGAGTAGATCCTTAGCTATTAGGCATTGATAGTAAGGCATGAGAGGAGAGAAAAGAAAGTTATATTTGAGTGAGGCTGCTCTAACCTTGGTAAGGACTCTCAGGGGGAGCTAAGTTTCATTTTATCCTTGCATGTTTGCTTCTATCTGAATTGTTAGTAATGATATTACATGGTTGTTGGACTTGATAGTAAGGGCATGTTTAGATTAATTTGTGATTCATTTTAGCTATTGGAATTTCTACTTCATCGTGATAGAGTTGTATGTCTTGGGAAACCATGCCTCTCTTGTTTGTTAGTTTAGTCTTTCTTTTCAGTTTGACTGTGTGTTTGTTTCTTTTTTGCTTGAGGACAAGCAAAGGTTCAAGTGTGGGGGAATTTGATAACGTGCATTTATGCCGTTATCCTAGGCCTTATTTATGGTGTTTTAGAGTATGTTTTGCACCTATTTGCATGATATTTTACACATATTTGCTCTAACCCATAGGAAGACCCTGTTTGGTGTATAGTGGTACTTTTTGAGTGTTTTTGGCAGGTTTTGGAGCAACCTTTTCCCACACACCTTGGCTAGATCACTCCATACACTCAAGAGGAAGCTATAGGAAGAAGATGGAAACAAAATGACGGCAAAATCAAGGTGCACGTGAAAAGGCTTTCTCACGTGCATTCTCACGTGCAAGGATTTTATTGCTTAGATGCCTTCTACAACTCAAAAGGAAGCTTTGGAGCAAATTTGGGATGATTTGGAGCTGCACGTGAAAAGGCTCTTCTCACATGCATTCCCGCGTGCAGGCATTTTGGAGCTCCAAATGATGTGTTTTGTTGTTTTTGATGTTCCCTTGGAGCCTAGAGGGGGGTGAATAGGCTCTTATCGAAACTCTTTTTAATCTCTTAAGACACCACACTAATCTAGTTAAGTGATAGAATCACTGCGGAAGATAACCAGATAGTGGAAGTATTTTGTTTTATTATCAAGAGATAATTACAACAAAATAGAAGCAAGACTCTCTTACACTCTGTTTACAAAAGGATTCACACACTAGCCTAGATTATATCTTTGAGCTCTTGTGCTTACATAGGATTAATTCAGGCTCGTTCGCACTCTTTACACACATGTACAAGTATGAATATTTATACAAACATTCCTAAGAGACAACCTTGGAACTTGTAGTTCCGGAATGCGTTTAGCACTAACTATTCCTCGATAATCTCTCGGTCTTGACTGCTGCGGTTTATGGAGCTCAAGATCTTGGGTTTGAAGAGTATAAGTGCCTTTGTGAGTTCCCAAATATAATTCAGGTTGTGTCCACATATCCGGGTGATCCATGTGTAAGATTTTTCAGGTTTTCAATGATTTTGTCTTACATCGGGACGCTACGAGCTGATAGCTTTAAAAGCGGTGAATTGAAGTAGCATCTTCTTCGTCCAGTGTAATTTTCCTTACTCCGTTGCTAATGAAGCTCGGAACCTTACTCCGTGTTAGTGGTTGCTTACTCCGTATCTATATGGTACTGGAATCCTTAGTCCGTGTCAGCGCTTCCTTACTCCGTATGTAAGTTCCTTACTCCGGGCGAGTCTAAGGGATCGAAGTGCTTACTCCGTACTAGCGCTTCCTTACTCCGTATGAGTAAATTGTTCGGATTCCTTACTCCGCATCTAGTTTCCTTAGTCCGTGTAAATAAAGACTTGAGTCCTTAATCCGCATTAGTATTCCTTCCTCCGCATGTATGGAAGACTCGGATGTCTTACTCCGTATCTTCTTTTACTTCGTGTGACCTTGTGGACCAGGATTCTTACTCTGCATCACTTTGACTTAGTCCGCACGAATGTTCCTTATTCCGCATGTATTAAAAACTTGGTTATTTACCAAGTGTTTGACGACACTCACTTTTGTCCGGATCAGGATTATGTATCCTGTACTTAGCTTTGCTCTCACGAGTGTATCTCCAGATTAATAACATATCTTCTGCAATGACTAAAGAAACATAAAAGATCTCAAATCAAATTACATAGGGCTTTATTGGCATTATCCAAATTCTGGGCTTGATCCAACAATCTCCCCCAATTATGGATATGCCCAAACCCTTTGTAATCTGATCTGGTAAGCAGTGCAAAAAGATATCATACGAAATACGCATCACAACCAATTTCATTTATCAGCAACAAAATACAATTCAGCCTTTATACAAGATTTTCACTAAGGTACATAAGGCTTACTATACTTGAAGATCATAGTTGCTGCTTTCTCTCTAAGCTCCATTGTCTGCTTCATCGTATAAGTGGTGTGTTGGCTCCAAGATTTGTCCACAGTCAAGAATGACTTGATAAAGTAACAGACAAAAGCCCCGCAGCTATCTCCAACCGGCTGTTGTGGCACTTGCTTCTTGCCCCAGAATGTCACCTTCAGCTTCTCAGTTGGACTCAAGGGTGTGATGCCCAACTCTTCGTATAATCCAGCTTTCTTCACAGCTTCAGTCAGCCTGAGACACAGTGGTTCCCATTGATTCTTTCTTACAAAATGCTCCACAATCTAATGAGAATCAATCAGAATCATTTGTTTGGACTGAATCATGAAGACAGCCATCATGAAATGCGGCGACATGATCCGGTACGGAATGAGGATGGTTGAGAGAGTTTTCCATGGCTTGCTACCTCAGCAGTTCCGTCGATGAAGGACTGAATGAGATCTACACTGGGAAGATAGCCTTCATTCCAGCACAGCAAAACTTCAAACAAGTGCCCATCCTTGTATAGAGATGGAAACAGCCTCATCTCCATTTTAGCAGCCCTAGAGAAGTTGTCAATGTCTTCTGTTGTAAAGAGTCCTTTCTCTGAACAAAGAGTCTCAATGTCGGCCGGGGAGAAAGGGTACAGGTCAGAGAGATATCTTCTCTCAGCAGAAGACGCAGCATAGGACTTCATTGCCTTGCGCACGCTTCCATCCGCATCAGAAGGGTCATACGCTGCATATGATGGGAGGAAGGTGTCAGCTGCGGATGAAGAGGCAGGAGGAGGAGCTGCAGTCGAGGAGCTTGGCTGAGAGAAACGGCTACGTTTGGGAATTTGAACTCCCAAAAGTAATGAAGAGGCAGGCCGCTTCTCAGCATGAGTGGATGGTTGTGGTGCAGAAGGAGCAGGATCAGATGACACTCTCTCCCCCGGTTTGGCAGATCGCCGGGAAGCAACGGGAGGGCGAGCCATCGTGTGCGCCAGGTCCGAGAAGGAGGTAGACAAGGAATGGACGGACGAGGCAACGAGATCCATCTTCTGTTCCATGGAAGTGGATGAATCAGTGAGAGCGGAGAGGAGTTGGGCGCCAAGTGCATCAACCTTAGCGGCGATGGCGGAAATTTGGGCACTATGAGCCTGAGCGTGTCAGTCCAGCTGGGCAGAGAGCACAGCGTCGGAGTGGACCGTGCCAAAAGAGGCACGCCCAAGGGCCAACTCCGGAGCTTTGGAGGACTCCCCCGCATGAACAGGAGCAGGAGTGCGCTAGGCACAGGAGTCCACAGGAGTATCAGCAGCAGCAGCAGAAGGGGCATCCGGAGCAGCAGAGGCATCCGGAGCAGCTGACCCGCTTTGACCAGATAGGTCAACCACGGGAATGGCGTCAGTAGGAGAAGAGGGGCCAGCCTGAGCAGGAGAAGGACCCCGGGCAGAATGGACCGGGTTTGAGGGAGTAGGGAACGGCACATCTGGAATGGAGGCCGGCGTAAGAAAGCCGTGATCCAAATTCCAGATGATCATGGTCTTTGGGGATTGGGTATGGCGCATGTAAAACACCCAGAGATCGTTGTCAGGAAGGGAGGCGGTGTGGGCAAGGCTGAAACGAAGCCATAGCTCCGTTAAGGTGTCGGCAGAGAGATGGTCAAGATAATCTCGGGGTTGAGAGAGTGGAGGCAAGGGAGCTTCCGGAGTAGACGCCGGGACATCAGCAGTGGCGGCAGCAACAGCGGTATCAACCGCGGCAGCAATAGCGGAGGTGGAGGGAGTGGGGACATCCGCAGCAGAGGGGGCTGAGGAAACTGCTTTAGGGGCACTGCGCTGAGATGGCCCCACAACCTCGGACGGGTCGGCACAAACGCTTTGCTGGGAGGCCCGAGAAAGAGAAGGTGCTGCAACGAACCGAATCCGGGAGGATCGGGGTGTAGAACTGACATCAGGGGCTTGGCTGTTGGAGGGGTCACCAACAGAACTGCCTTGTTGTTCTGAGGCAGGGAGAATGCGGAGAGCTGCAGAGGGACGGCGGGCTGTCATGTTCCCATCCGGTGTAAGATAACGGAGGTAATAAGCCGAGGGAAATGGAACAGCATCATAGCGGGCGAAATGGTCCGGATGAAGATTGCGGAAGACAATACTGAGTATGCGCCCGAAGGAATGGTTCTTGGGACCATTCTGCAGTAGTTGAAACAAGAACGTCCCCCAGTCCATCGGAAGACCTTCAAAAATGCCGTACATGGCCAGGAGAAGATCGTAAGGAACCGAGTCCAGAGCTGAAGTGCGAGCCAGTAAACAGCGACTCAGTATGGTCGCCATACAGCGATAGCGACCTTGGAAGGATTTCACCTTGTATTCCTTGCCTTTTTGGGTGCAACCCATAGAAGCCGCCATTGGATCAGCGTTTGGGCGCTGTGGTTCACCGGGGGGTAGGTGGAGGGCAGCGCGAAGAATAGCAGGAGTGATGATGATGGATTCACCGCGAACATAGGAGATGATGGAGTTGGTGGTATAGCGAATCCTTTGGTAATACTCAATAATGTCGTCGATAAGAAGATCGATAGGATTGGAGATCAAGATGAGGATATGCGAGGCTTCGAGTAGAGGTCGAAGTTGGGAAAACCAGTCCAGAGGGTTAGAGACAGCACGCCAATTGACCAGATGGCCAGGATTAACGCCGGATAGAGAGATTCTGGGTGCCATTGTAGATGAAGATTGAAGGGCGAGAGGAAAGGTGAGGTCTTGGGGATTGTAGGAGCAACGAGAGATTTAGGGATTTGAAAAGAGCAATACTCGTGCTTCGCAGTAATGACCAGAATATATAAGACCGAGTCCGTAAATGTTAGCGGGTGAAACAGTGAACCGCTTGACAGGCTGATG
This sequence comes from Taxillus chinensis, assembly GCA_023512835.1. NCBI lineage: Eukaryota > Viridiplantae > Streptophyta > Magnoliopsida > Santalales > Loranthaceae > Taxillus > Taxillus chinensis. The sequence goes on along the minus strand of CM042092.1, from coordinate 48,948,083 downwards.
TCATTAGTCTTGATATCGATGCGCCTCCGAATTATAAGATGACGTGGAGGCGGCATGACCAAATAAGGGTAACAGCTGTTCGCCTTCCGGAGAAGTGTGTGCATCCCGAGATATGCATTTAATGAATCATCATGATTCCTCCTCAAAAGCACGCGATATAAGAGAAGACATGGATTATCGCAATTTGATAGTGTCTGGAGTCTGGAGGAATGAACCGACAATCATCCGGAATTAACGATAGTCGTGTGACGAGTATCCGGATGAAAAGTAGACCGTGACTGTAGTAACAGAGTGCGGTGAGAGAGAAAAGTAGATTCCTTTGCTGTCAATAAGTCGAAGAGAAGAGAAATACCACAACACTTCAAATCCAAGACTATGGACTAGATTTATCGATACGGTTGCAAAGAAAATCTGAACCTGTAGCTAAAAAAAATGAACTGAAAGTGCAAAAGCTTAACAGGCAAGGATTAGTACGGATAAGAGAAAATAGTCAGTAAAAAACGACATAATCCGAACTAATGAGAAACAGAACTTATGCATTACAAAGAATGTAATAGACATATACATACGAGAGAATGATCAATTTTACTGAATCAGGACATATGTCAGATAATAAATACACAAGTTCATATAGGTCAACATAGCGAAACTGTCCTGCTGAACGACATAGCTAAGATTAATTAAAAATCATATGATTTGGCCAAATTAGGATTCATGAGTGAAAGATGAGGAAGCGGACACATATCAAAAGTAAGCAGGTGATTAGCCGATTAAGATGTATGGTTGAAGAAGGAAAATACATCCAAGCATGCCACTATTCTGATTCAAAACAGCATGTCCAGTCAGATCCGGAAATAAAAGTTTAGATGAGGGAGTATCCGAGACATATTAGGGGGTCATTACTAAGGTAATGGATGAGATTTAAGCTCCCCCGTAGATCATTTGATCCTCTCAATGAAAGGCTCCCCCTCAAATAGACAGCTAGGAAAGAGGTCATGAGACATATACGGGGTGTATTACTCGAATAATATATAAAGCATTTTCTCCCCCGTAGATTGTGCAATCCTCTCGTTTGACCTTTTCGGGTTTTAGAAATTCAGCACTGTCTATCTTATTAGAAAACTATACTTCAGAAGCTGATCAGACTGCGATTGAGTATTCATCCACCAGGCATTCTGAGCTAACCCATTTCATTTCTTCAACTATACATGTTAATAGAGTAATCTAAATGAACATGCTTTTGTCATGTGGTGATCAGTGAAAATTAAGATCATGAAACCAGAAAGAGGTGAATCATATAAACTTTAATCATGTTTGCTTAAGTGACTTCAGTCGGGAAACGCAAGAATCCTCCCATATGAAGTTAATATTAATATCAGAAGCATGAAGCCTTTAATCAGTAAGTATGATCAGCATTAAAGTCAGTATGTATCTTCTACTTTCAATAAAAGCACAATGCATTTTCTGATAGTAAGTATACTGTTGGGTAAATTAAATGTGAAGCTATGCAGAGAATACCTAATCGGATGAGTAGTTCAGAGAATCTTGCATCAGGTAGGGGCCTTGTAAGTATGTCTGCCAGTTGATCTTCAGTAGCAACATGTTCCAGGGAAATGTGATTTTTGAGAACATGGTCGCGTATGAAGTGATACCTGACCTCAATATGCTTTGTCTTAGGGTGCATGACAGGATTGTTGCTGATAGCAATTGCATTAGTGTTGTCGCAGTAGAGTGGAATAGATGACATGTTGAAACCGTAGTCAGTAAGTTGACTTTGCATCCAGAGTAGCTGTGCGCAGCAACTCCCAGCAGCTATGTATTCCGCCTCCGCAGGAGAGGTTGATACAGACTCGCTTCTTCGAACCATGAAATTAATCTATTTCCAAGAAACTGACACGTACCACTTGTGCTCTTTCTGTCAATGCGACATCCAGCGAAGTCGGCATCAGAGTATCCGGATAAGGTGAAGTTGGACTCCTTTGGGTACCAGAGTCCCATATTCATTGTTCCCTTGAGATACCTTAATATCCGTTTAACATGAAGCATATGTGACTCCTTGGGATTCGCCTGATATCGTGCACAGATGCAAATTGCAAACATAATGTCTGGGCGACTTGCTGTAAGATACAGCAATGATCCTATCATCCCTCTGTAGTCAGTCACATTTACTGATATGCCATCCACATCAGGATCTAACTTGGCACTGATAAGCATGGGAGTTTTGACGGGAGATGAACCTTCCATACCAAACTTCTTAATAAGATCGCGAGTGTACTTCGCTTGATTAATGAAGATTCCTTCCTTCAATTATTTAACTTCTATTCCGAGGAAGTAGGACAGTTCTCCCATCATGTTCATCTCAAACTTGCCTGTCATCAACTTAGCAAACTCTTCACAAAGCTTCGGATTCGTTGATCCGAAAATGATATCATCCACATATATCTGTACGATTAGAGTGTGCCCTTTCTCTTTTCGTAGAAATAAGGTGGTGTCAATCTTCCCCTTTTGGAAGTTGTAAGCAAGTAGGAATTCTGACAGTGTGTCGTACCAGGCTCTTGGAGCTTGCTTCAAACCATATAAAGCTTTCTGAAGTTTGTAGACTAGATTTCCTGCTTTAGGTTCAATGAAATCGGTAGGTTGTTGTACGTAAACCTCCTCTTGAAGATCTCCATTCAGGAATGCGCTCTTGACGTCTATTTGATAAACTATGAAGTTTTCATATGAAGCATACATCAGAAACATCCGGATTGCCTCAAGTCTTGCTACTGGAGCAAAGGTCTCATCATAGTCTATTCCTTCTTCTTGACGATATCCTTTGGCTACCAGTCGCTTTGTTCCGGATTACTATTCCATCAAGTATCAAGCTTGTTCCGAACACCCATTTAACTCCAATGACTTGCCGAGACTTAGGCCTTGGTACTAAAGTCCACACATTATTTCTCTTAAATTGATTCAGCTCTTCTTGCATGGCTTCTATCCAATTCGAATCCTGAAGAGCTTCATCTACCACCTTTGGTTCTATTTGAGATAGAAAACACGAGTGAAGACTCATGTTGGAGGTGGCTGCTCTTGTTCTTACACCAACAAGGGATCACCAATCACTTGATCCGAGGGATGGTTTCGGGTCCATCTGTAATTCTGTGCATGTGATGGATGATCTTGAACAATTTGAAGCTCTGCCAGATTAGGTGGTTCAGGTGTATCTGCTGGTTGAGCTTCGTCCAGACTAGATGTTTCCGTATTAGAAGGTACGGTAGAACTAGGTGGTTCTTCAACACTGTTTCTTTCACTGTTAACTAGTCCAGACGGACTTGAAGGTGCTCCGGAATTTTGGGTATCCGTAGGAGTATGTCCGGAGCTTAATGGTAGTCCGGAGTCCGAGTCATCCGTAGCATCATCCATATAATTTCTTTGTGCCTCGCTGATGCCACGTGGTTGGTCAGAATGTGTAACAGGAACATTCATAAACTTCGAATAATCGATGTTGCTGTCCATGACCTACACATTAGAACTTGAAGAAGCAACTTTTGACCAATCAAGATTAGCTTCATCAAAAGTCACATGGATAGATTCTTCAACATTAAAAAGTTTTCTATTGAAGACTCGATAAGCCTTGCTATGTAGTGAGTACCCGACAAAAATCCCATCATCAGATTTTGGTTCAAATTTATTCCGGGTCTCTTTGCCATTTATCAATATATAGCAAGTACACCCAAAAGCTCAGAAATGTGAAATTGAAGGTTTTCGTCCTCTCCACATCTCATAGGATGTTATCATGGTAGATTTATTTATTAGAGTTCCGTTTCGAACATAGCAGGCGATGGACACGAGATCAGCCCATAGGACGAGAGGAAGCGTTGCCCCTGCTAACATGGATCTACCAACCTCAACTAAAGTGCGATTCTTGCGCTCAGCTACCCCATTTTGTTGTGGAGTTCTAGGAGTAGAGAAGTCATGCTGTATGCCCTGTTCAGAACAATATGATCTCATTTCTCAAAAAATCAAATTCAAGCACCATGATCACTCCTGATGCACTTTATGCTCAGTCCTTGTGAGTTGCTTATCCAGTTGAAAAGATCTACTAGATGCTCAAAAGTTTGATCTTTTGATTTCAGGAACATCACCCATGTGTATCTGGTGAAATCATCGATAACCACAAGGGCATATCTTGCACCAGCGAGTGACAGAACAAAAATAGGACCACAGAGGTCCATATGAAGAAGTTGTAGAGGAGCAGTTATTAAATTAACTGATTTGCTCTTAAAGCTATGTTTGGTCTGTTTGCCCAGTTGGCATTCTCGACAGAGAGTGTCTCTGGAGAATTTGAGTTTAGGTAGACCAGTGACAAGATCAAGTGACGCTAATTTAGACAAAGTCTTAAAGTTTAAATGTGCGCATCGCTTGTGCCATTACCAACTATCTTCATCTGTAGCTTTAGTGAGGAAGCATACAGGGTCAGAAGAATTATTTCTTAAGACCACTGAGTATATGTCCCCATCTCTTGATCCGGATAACTTAATATCTCCGGATAAGTTTTCTCTCACTGTACAGGAGTTCGACATAAAGGAAACAGTAAATCCTTTGTCACACAAATTACTAACACTTAGCAAATTATGCTTCAAACCTTCGACTAGTGCAACTCTAGTGATTGATACACAGCCGTTAGTTAAATTGCCATACCCGACAGTCTTACCTTTGCTGTTGTCACCATATGAAACGGATGGACCTCGTTTTTCATTAACTTCTAGATGCAGAGTCTGATCACCCGTCATATGTCCGGAGCATCCACTATCGAGGATCCACTTGCTTTGATTGATCTTTAACTTCAAGTGATCCGGCAATACATTCCAGAGATGCTCCTGAAAGACAACAGTTTACACTTTTGGTGCCCAAACTTGTTTTGGGCGGTTAGAAAGAGCAAAGTTAATGTCAACAGCCCGGATTTGATTTTGCTAGGACTTTTAGCTCTCCAAGTTGACTTTAGCTTGTTAGTTTCAACTGCCTCTTTTATTTGGGTTTTCTTGGGAGAGACACTCCTTTGTAGTTTAGATATTGTTTTGCTCGAAGAAACCTTTTTATTAAACTGATCTTTGTTGGTTCGAATTTGATTCCAAAGCCAATTATCAGATAAACTCCAACATTCATAGTGATATTGACCCATTTCCCTACAGATGGAACAGACACTATAATGTGAAGTACAAACAGGGGATACAGGTCTCTTAGATTTTACAGACTTTCTACTCTGTTCCCTGTGGCCTAATCCATTGCTTTTGCTGACGTGCAGCGTTGGACGTCCGTGAAAGCCTCGGAATCCAAAGACGATGTAACATAAGCCAGAGCCTTTTCACTAGCGCACTGCCAGGCTCTTTCATCATTGGTATGTTTGGCATCCGTCTTTGGCCTCCTAACCCCATGTTCTCCGATAGTCATCGGAATTGGAATCTCCTGATGAAGACATGGCCACATGAGATGATCATGGCATACCATAAACATCTTCATGCGAGCTTTCCACTGGGAGAAAAGCTCAGGTGTGAATTTGGGCGGTTTCGTCAGAGTAAAACCAGAACTCCGTGGTTGAGGAGTGGGGCAGCAGCAGGTTGAGGTGGGTCGACGTTTTCACTGCTACTTCGATTTGGGATGGGCTCTTGTGCACCTCCGGAGTTAAGGCGAGTGTTGAATAGCATACTGCTTTCTTCGGCCATTGCTTAGAGTAAAAGAGTGGGATCTCTACTTTTGAACAAATAGACTGCTCTGATACCACTTGATGGTCCCTTGGAGCCTAGAGGGGGGTGAATAGTCTCTTATCGAAACTCTTTTTAATCTCTTAAGACACCACACTAATCTAGTTAAGTGATAGAATCACTGCGGAAGATAACCAGATAGTGGAAGTATTTTGTTTTATTATCAAGAGATAATTACAACAAATTAGAAGCAAGACTCTCTTACACTCGTTTACAAAAGGATTCACACACTAGCCTAGATTATATCTTTGAGCTCTTGTGCTTACATAGGATTAATTCAGGCTCGTTCGCACTCTTTACACACATGTACAAGTGTGAATATTTATACAAACATTCCTAAGAGACAACCTTGGAACTTGTAGTTCGGAATGCGTTCGGACTAACTATTCCTCGATAATCTCTCTGTCTTGACTGCTGCGGTTTGTGGAGCTCAAGATCTTGGGTTTGAAGAGTATAAGTGCCTTTGTGAGTTCCCAAATATAATTCAGGTTGTGTCCACATATCTGGGTGATCCACGTGTAAGATTCTTAAGGTTTTCAATGAGTTTGTCTTACATCGGGACGCCACGAGCTGATAGCTTTAAAAGCGGTGAATTGAAGTAGCATCTTCTTGGTCCGGTGTAATTTTCCTTACTCCGTTGCTAATGAAGCTCGGAACCTTACTCCGTGTTAGTGGTTGCTTACTCCGTATCTATCTGGTACTGGAATCCTTAGTCCGTGTCAGCGCTTCCTTACTCCGCATGTAAGTTCCTTACTCCGTATGTAAGTTCCCTACTCCGGGAGAGTCTAAGGGATCAAAGTGCTTACTCCGTACTAGCGCTTCCTTACTCTGTATGAATAAATTGTCAGGATTCCTTACTCCGCATCTAGTTTCCTTAGTCCGTGTAAATAAAGACTTGAGTCCTTAATCCGCATTAGTATTCCTTACTCCGCATGTATGGAAGACTCGGATGTCTTACTCCGTATCTTCTTTTACTTCGTGCGACCTTGTGGACCAGGATTCTTACTCTGCATCACTTTGACTTAGTCCACACGAATGTTCCTTATTCCGCATGTATTAAAAACTAGGTTATTTACCAAGTGTTTGACGACACTCACTTTTGTCCGGATCAGGATTATGTATCCTGTCCTTAGCTTTGCTCTCACGAGTGTATCTCCGTATTAATAACATATCTTCTGCAATGACTAAAGAAACATAAAAGATCTCAAATCAAATTACATAGGGCTTTATTGGCATTATCCAAATTCGGGCTTGATCCAACAGTTTTACTCATTTTCTTTTAAAGAACTGGGGTCAAATTTGGTGTAGTTTGAGTGTTATTGAGCCTAGAACGTTGAATAGTGTCATTAACCAAAACGACGTCGTTTTGGTCATGACCACATTTATAATTAGGGCACACCTTTTGTAACCCTAATTTGGCCCACTAAATCCTATAAATAGGGGTCTTTGGAGGCATTGTAAAGCATCTTGAAGGAGAGAATCCGATCTGAGTTCGAAAAAGAGCGATAGCCATTGCTAAAAGATCGGATTATCCTTGGCAAGGAGTGGTTTTGGGTAGCGACGCCGGAGTCTTTGGAGGCTGGAGTCTTGGTTCATCTTGGGGTCTTCCTTTATTGTCCTGGTACTATAATCATGTTCTTTCTTGTAATTGTTATTGCTTTTGTCATGATTATGGAGTAGTTTTGTTAGTCTAGGGGAGCAATGTAGCCCCTAATAAATTGTATTCAGTTTGGTTATGGTTGTTCAATAAAATTCAGTTCTTGTTTAATTCACTTGCTTGAATGGAAATGCCTAGTTTATGCATAATTAGGTAATCTTAGCCCTTGTCTAGGGTGGAACACTAGTGAATTAGATTTAATATTGTATGTTGGACCAAGTCTGCAACTATTAAATTGTTTATCTACCTTGATCACTTTTATTCACATGGACCAAATGGGATAAAAGCCTTAAATCTATCTTAACATGGACCAAATGTAAGGTATGTAGGAGATAATCAACATGAACATGAACTAGAACATAAATCAAGAACAAGAGCCATAACCAGACTATTACAATCGATTGGGTGGTAAACATTGTGACCCTAGATCCTTAATCACTGAAATTTCTATACCAACAGCTTGCAAACATTCTGATTTAATCACTTTTTGTTCAAACTATTTGCACAACAAAAATCAATTGTCCAGACATAAAATCAACTTGTTAGCTTAGTGCTCGCTGCTTAACAGCATTAGCTACCTCCATGTGAGTTCGACAACCGGAGTCTTAATACTTCATTTTATTACTTGACCAGTGCACTTGCGGTAAAACCTATAGACACATTTTATACGGGTCAGTTTCCTTGTTACCAAGCCGACATCAATCCCTTATATTGAAAACAACGAGGATGTGCCAGAATGTTCTTATCGGACTTTTGAGATGGTAAATGTCACTTCTGCCCCAGACTATCATCTCTGGAAGGCTACAAGAATGGTTGCAGCCACCATGATCAAGCGAGGGTATAAACCAGGGCAAGGATTAGGCCTAGAAGCTCAAGGGATTCAAAAATCGCTGACTATCCGAGAAATTACTAAGAAGTTTTGGCTGGGCAACATGCCCATAGGAGCTGATAGACAGAGAGAAGTTGCTAAAAGGAGGGAAACCAGAATGACAAGGTTGCAGAAAAGGCCAATACAAGAACAAAAGAGGAGCTTTCCCCCCTTACATGTTACCTTCCGGAGTGGAGGGTTTATCGACAAAAGCCAAGTTGAAACTGAGACTGGGACTGTAGCTGCACTGGACACATATGAGCATGCACCGAGCAAGAAGGTTCTAGTGGTGCGAGAGGATCCCAACCAAGCGTTGAACAATTGGACGAGCCTGGACCTCCCCATAATATAATGCTTAGGGGGTTACTAGGATTTAATGTATTCTATTTCAATGTCTTTTGAAGCTATGGACATTTGTTTTTGTTAAAAACTTTTCAATAAAATGTACCTTTTTTCAAATCTTTCATGGTGCATTCCATTCATGACATGCATATCATATTTGGTTACCAACTTGTCATTCTCTTATAAGCAGGTATCACGATGTCAATGAAAACATAGTATGTGAAAATAAAACGAGACGCCTAAGGTTTGACCAAAGTCCAAACTGGGAGCAGCCAGTGTTTGAAGCTGATGATAATGAGGTAGAGGAGACACCCAAGCTACTGGGAGAGATAATACGCCTATTGGAAAGGGACGATCGCTTATCTATTCCAAGTGAAGACCTAGTAGAAACAGTGAATTTGGGGACGACAGCCGAACCAAAAGAATTGAGGGTAGGGTCCTTCATAGCTGCTGACATCAAAAAGCAATTAATTGAGCTGTTAAGAAGCTACATAGATGTTTTTGCATGGTCATACCAAGATATGCTGGGATTAGAAACAGACATAGTGCAGCATCACATACCAGTGAAACTAGAGTGCAAGCCAGTACAGCAGAAATTGTGAAGAATGAGACCGGAGATGCTATTGAAGTTTAAAGAAGAAATCAAAAAGCAATGGGACGCAGGTTTCCTAAGTCTCTCCCACTATCCAAAATGGGTGGCCAATGTTGTACCAGTACCGAAGAAAGGAGGCAAAGTCCGCATGTGTGTCGATTATAGAGATCTGAACTGGGCCAGTCTAAAAGATAACTTTTTGCTTCCTCATATTGATACCTTGGTGGATAATACAGCAAAACACACTCTGTTCTCATTCATGGATGGATTCTCAGGCTATAATCAGATTCGCATGCCCCCCGGGCACAAGGAAAGGACCACATTCATGACACTTTGGGGCACATTCTGTTATAATGTGATACCATTTGGCCTGAAGAATGCAAGAGCAACCTATCAGCGAGCCATGGTGACCCTTTTCCACGACATGATGCATAAAGAAGTCAAGGTCTATGTGGATGAGATGATAGCCAAATCGCGGAGCACTGAAGATCATATTGAAGTACTCCATAAGCTTTTCAATAGGCTACGGAAATATCAACTCAAATTGAACCTCAAAAAATGCACTTTTGGGGCCATGTCGGGAAAACTATTGGGCATCATCGTGAGCCAAAAAGGAGTAGAAATTGATCCAGATAAAGTTCGAGCTATCCATGAGATGGCCCCACCATGAACTATCAAGGAGGTCAGAGGATTCGTCGGGCGGTTGAATTACATTGCCCAATTCATTTCACAATTGACAGCCACATGTGAACCCATTTTCAAGACTTTACAGAAGAACAATCCAGAAATTTGGAATGACAAGTGTCAAGAAGCTTTTGGTAGGATCAAACAATATCTCTCTAATCTACTTGTTTTGGTCCCACCAATACCAGACAGACCTCTGATTTTATACCTGAGTGTTCAGGAGTCCTCAATGGGTTGTGTTGTAGGGCAACATGATTCTACAGGCAAGAAGGAACTGGCCATTTATTATCTCAGCAAGAAGTTCACCATCAATGAAATGAACTATACATCTAATAACGTGTATTTATGGCGTTATTCTAGTGTATATTTAGGGCATTAAAGAGCATGACTAGAACTTAATTTACCCATATTTCATAGATATTTGCTCTAACCCCTTAGGAAGGCACTATTTGTTCTAGATGTGTGTTTTTGAGTTGTTTTGGCAAGTTTTTAGGTGATTCCTTCTCAAACAAATCAGCTAGATCATCTTGTCTACTAAAGAGGAAGCTTGTGGCAAAATATGAGCTCAAAAGGAGGCATTTTGAAGGCTACAAGCGATAAGGCTGCAAGAGGCCTCTTCACACACTCAGTGCTGAGCAAGCACATTTTGATTTATTTGACCATGAAGATGACCTTACCAATATCACATGCAGAAGATAAAGTTGCTCCAAATGATGCCATCTACCTCTCATAAAATTTTCAGAGGAAAAGGACAACAAAAGATTTTGCACGTGATATTGGGATTTGATTTTTTTGACCTAGTAGAAGGCTTCATATGATTTCACGTACAAAACAAAAGTTGCTCCAAATGATGCCATCTACCTCCCATATAATTTTCAGACCATTTGGAGATGCCTGTGACAATGACCTTTGTCACGGACAATAATGTTTCTGCATTGAAGGCTTCTATTTGATGTGATAAAGTCTTGGGTGAAGTTTCAAAGCAATTGGAGGTGCCTGTGACAATGACCTTTGTCAGAGGAAAGAATGTTTTTGCACAGTCACCTTTGTTTTGTTATGCTAATGATCTTTTCCTAAAGAACCTAATCCATATCGTGCTTGGTTTGCATTGTATAATGGCTAGAAGGTGAAATCGCCGTCACTTATCAAAACTATGATGTTTTAATTAATGACGACAGCTGGCGGCTAGGGCACACATTGCACAGCAGGTTCCTCTATAAATAGGGGGGTAGTAGGCCCTAAAGAGACATCTGGAGAGGAGGGCACGTTTTTAGAGAGAGAGAGCTTCACGGCTGGGAAGGTTCTCGTTCTTGGAGTTGCCAGTTCTAGGAGTTTGACGGCTAGAGAAGATCCAGAGTTGAAGTTCTACTGCACCTGGTTCTAAGATTATGTTCTTTATTTGTTTATGCTTGGTCAAGAACATGTGTGAGTAGTTTTCTTTGTCTAGGGAAGCAATGTAGCCCCCTATGCTGATATACTTATTCTATGAATATTGGGTTTGTTTAATTGAGGTTTGCATGTTTTATGAATCTATTCTTCATCTTCTATATTTGGGCTATATACACCTAGGTTTCTTAGCTCTAGTCTGGGGATGACTTTGGATTCATAGCATATTTGTGATTGGTGTGACCATTATCTAGTCAGAAATATGATATTTAGGCTTTGTTTGTTGCTACCATGATGACCATTCAGGCAAACAACACTTAGAAGGTCTGTCAATGACCATTTGCAGAACCTTGGCTCATGTATAGCATCCTATCATTTAAATAACCCCAAGAACCTTAAAATCAGTAGAAACAGCGTAGGGAGGTGAAATTGTGATCCTAGATGCCATTAATCTTTGAGTTTTAACCTTAAATTCAATTCTGCTGTCTTCGTTATTTAAGAAAACCACATAAAAATTAAATCTTTAGTTTAAAAAAGAGAACTTTTTGCCAAGACATTTTATAGAACAAGAGTAGTTGGGTGATTTGATTTGAAAACAAGAAAACTAGGCTAATCTCTGTGGGTTCGACCCCTTACTTTCTACTATTATGTTTAGTGCAAACTAAGGGAATTAATTATCTTGAAGAGAGGTTTAATGATGTTAGCTAACTCTTTTAGGGAGGCTAAAAAAATATGTCTGTCAAATTGGCGCCGTTGTCGGGGATTCAATGGTTAACTAGTTTTTAAAATCAACATTGAGTGAAATTGTTTGAATTTTGATCTTGTTGTTTAATTCTGTCTTTTATTTTCTGTTATTTTGTGTTTTATTTATTTATTTGTTTTGTTCGGAGCTGCTGTGTGTGTTCTTGTTGTTTTACAGGAACGTTCACCAGGTGTTTGAGAAAATTCTCAGTTGTGTATGCGACGAAGGGAACTTGTGCCATTTAATCCAGAACCTAAACGGATAATTAGAGATCGTCGTAGGGCAGCTAGGGAAGCTACGAGGGAAGCTGAAGAAGCACTGTAGGGTTTAGAGGATAGATACGAGACCTGATGGTAGTGTCCAGTAAGGAGGGGCAACTTATAATGGCCAATACCCGGAAGATGAGGGTAACAAGTTTAGGCCCAGGACTTTCTTGGACTATGCGAGGCCGACTATGTCGGATCATTACTCTGGGATTAGGCAAGCAAGAGTCCAAGCAAACAGTTTTGAGCTGAAATCGGCACTGATCAACATGGTGAACAACAATGCATTTGGAGGAACAGCAGTGGATGACCCACATCAGCACTTGATGAGATTCTTTCAGATGTGTGACACAATCAAGCTCAACAATTAATGTGTTGGAGGAAGCAATAAAGTTATGAATTTTTCCCTTTTCCTTAAGGGATAAAGCTCTTGGATGGTTTAACAGCCTACCGGCTGGTTCTATAAACACTTGGGAGGAGATACAGACTAAGTTCATGTCTAAGTATTTCCCGCCTTCCAAGGTGATCCAGCTCAGAAAGGACATCAGCTGATTTAGGCAAGACGAGATGGAGACTCTCCATGAGGCTTGGGAAAGATTTAAAGACTTGGTAAGAAGATGCCCTGACCATGGAAGACCCCAATGGATTCAAATTGAATCCTTCTACACTGGTCTTCAATCTCACTCACAAGACAAGGTGAATGCAGCTGCGGGAGGATGTCTAATGAATTTGGAACCTGATGTAGCAGCCGAACTCTTAGAGAAATTGTCATTGGCTGATTGGCAATGGTCAAATATACGGACTTCAAGGCCAAAAGAGAAGATAGCTTCCATTAATAATTCTTCCAATGACATGCAAGAGAAGATTCGGGCTCTAGCTAAAAGCATGGAAGTATTAGCTCTTAAAGTTGGAGGACCACAACAAGCTCCACCAGTAGTTGATCAAGCATGGAGTGGAGCTGAAGAAGCAAACTTTGTTGGAGGAAAGGGTATGTATCAGAAGCAACCCTTCTTCCAATAGAACTAGGGCCAAGGCTATTAGCAACAAAATCCCAACCAAGGCTACCAGAAAAATGCCTTTAACCAGAGTCAGAATAGAGGAGGTGACACTTCAAATCAATATAAATATATCCCTCTAGGAATGAAGCAGAATCCATATGCTACGGATAATTATTTGCAACCACCTCCAGGTTTTGAGCAGCACCAACAGCCTCACCCTCAGCAATAGAGAAGAAATTATCAGACTGAGGATGAGACAACCAGAAGAGAGGTGGAGATTTGAAGGAAAGGGTAGGAAGTATAGAGAGCTCTATTAAAAATATTGAGAAGTTGTTGGTCAGTGTAGCACAAAATGCCAATCAAGGAGTTTCTTCAAAATCCTTTCCAAGTGATACTGAAGTTAATCCCAAAGAAAGCTGCAAGGCTATCACTTTGAGAAGTGGTAAGGCGTTAAAGGAAGCTGATGCACCTAAGTAGAAGGATATGCAAGAAACACAAACCAAGCCCTTAGCAACAGAAAATCAGGGAAGAGCTGATGAGAAAAAGAAACAGTTGGGAGTTAACCAGGAACAACAACCAATTAAGGTTCAACCAGCTAAAGACCAAAGGCCAAATGCGGTGAGGCCTATGATGCCATTTCCTCAGCGGATGGGGAATCAAAAGGTGGAAGAAGAAAATGAATGCTTCTTGAAGATATTCAAGAAGCTAGAAGTAAACACTCCTTTCATAGAAGCCCTGGAACAGATGCCCAGATGCAAGAAAGTTTTGAAGGACTTCATAATGAAGAAGTGGAAGTACAGAGACCATGAGATTGTTGCTGTCACTAATGAGGTGAGCAATGTGGTTCAGAGGAAGTTACCCACAAAGCATAAAGATCCGGGTAGTTTCACTATTCCGTGTGTAATAGGAGATGCATGACAGTAGCAGGCCCTATGTGATTTAGGGGCCAGCATCAATTTAATCTTCTTCGCCCTCTACAAGCAGCTTGGGTTAACAGGAATGAAGGCCACTTCTATATCACTACAGTTTGAAGACCGGTCGATAGGAACGCCTAAGTGAATCATAGAGGATGTGTTGGTGAAAGTGGGATCATTTATTTTTCCAGCTGATTTTGTGGTATTAGAGATGGAAAAACCCACGGCAGTTCAGTTACTCCTAGGAAGACCTTTCTTGAGGAGAGGGTGTGCTTTGATCGATGTACCTCAAGGTAAGTTAACCTTGAGGATATACGAAGATACCCTAGTCTTCCATATGGAAAGACCTTTGCAAGGACAAAAAGAGGAAAGTTGTCTCTGGATCGAAGACTTTGAGGACTTAGTGGAAGACTACTTAAGTGAGTAGATAGAACAAGGAGATGAAGTGCTTCACACATCAGAGATCTAGTAGCAAGAGACTGAGGACTTGATCACTAAAGAGGAGGAACAAAAATCCAGTCTATTGGAGCAAGCTAAGGAGGAGCATGACGAGTCAACAATCCCAGCGCCAGAACTAAAGGAGTTGCCTGGACACTTGAGGTATGAATTTTTAGATTCCACAAATAGATTTCTAGTAATTGTTGCTTCAAATTTAAATGCTTTAGAATGTGAACAATTGCTAGAAATTCTAAGGAAACATAAAAAGGCCCTTGGGTGGAATATTGAAGATATTAGGGGCATTAATCCAAGGTTGTGCATGCATAAAATTCTCATGAATGATAATTTTAACCTCACTGTTGAAAGACAACAAAGACTAAACCCAGTAATGAAAGAAGTTGTTAGGAAAGAAGTTCTAAAATGGAAAAATGTTGGGATCATTTATGCTATCTCTGATAGTGAGTGGGTTAGTTCTTTGCATGTTGTGCCCAAGAAAGGGGGCATGATAGTGATTAGGAATGAAAAGGATGAATTGATTCCATCTCGGACTGTAACGGGGTGGAGAGTCTGTGTGGACTATAGGAAGCTAAATAAGGTCACTTGGAAGGACCACTTTCCCCTTCCTTTAATTGATCAAATGCTTGATAGGTTGGCTGGGTATAGACATTATTGCTTCCTAGATGGGTATTCCGGGTACAATCAAATCATGATTAAACCCGAGGACCAAGAGAAAACAACGTTCACTTGCCCTTTTGGCATTTTTGCATTTAGGAGGATGACATTTGGGTTGTGCAATGCACCTACAACCTTTCAAAGGTGCATGATGGCCATTTTTCAGGGTCTAGTGGAAAAGATTATGGAAGTATTTATGGATGATTTCTCTGTGTTTGGTTCCACTTACCAACATTGTTTAAAAAACCTAGATCTTCCTCTGGAAAGATGTAAAGAGAAAGAACTTGTCCTCAATTGGGAGAAATGCCATTTTATGGTAATTGAGGGCATAGTCCTGGGGCACAAGGTGTCTGCTAAAGGTTTGGAGGTGGATAGAGCTAAGATATCCACCATTGAAACCCTGCCACCTCCAAAAAATGAGAAAGGGGTGAGAAGTTTTTTAGGACATGCTGGGTTCTATAGGAGATTTATTAAAGACTTCGGAAAAATAGCTAAACCCCTAAGTGTCTTGTTGAAAAGGACAAAAGATTTGACTTTAATGATGAATGTTTAAAAGCTTTTGAGGTCTTTAAGCACAAATTAGTCACAGTACCTGTTATAGTTACTCCAGACTGGGAACAACCATTTGAGTTTATGTGTGATGCGAGTGACTATGCTGTGGGGGTAGTTCTAGGGCAGAGGAGAGAGAAACTTTTTAGGGTAATTTACTATGCTAGTAAGACTCTAGATAATGACCAATAGAACTATACCACTACTGAGAAAGAGTTGCTAGCTGTGGTGTATGGCTGCAACAAGTTTAGATCTTACCTCTTTGGGTCTAAGGCTGTTGTTTATACTGACCATGCAGCTCTTAAGTATTTGTTAGCTAAGAAAGAAGCTAAGCCACGTTTCCTGAAATGGGTTCTCCTCTTACAAGAGTTTGATTTAGAGATTAGAGACACTAAAGGAGCCTTAAACACTGTTGAAGATTACCTTTCTCGAGTTAAAAGTGCACCTAAGTCTTTACCTATCTCTGATAACTTTTTTGATGAGGCAGTGCTTCAAGTAAGCTAGCTTCCTTGGTTTGCTGATATAGAAAACTATTTAGCCGCTAAGTTTATACCTAAGCAATTTGATTACCACCAGTGAAAGAGGTTCATAGCAGAAGCCAAGAAGTATATTTGGGATAATCCTATCCTCTATAGGAGGTGTGTTGATCAGATAATTAGGAGGTGTGTCCCTGAGGAGGAAATGGATGATATCTTGCATCATTGTCATGTATCAGATTATGGGGGCCACTTTGGAGTGCAAAGAATAGTGGCTAAAATCATGCAATGTGGGTTTTACTGGCCTAACATGGTTAAAGACACCTATGTCTTTATTAAAACCTGTGATAGATGCCAAAGGGTAGGTGGACTGTCTAGGAAGAATGAGATGCCCTTAACTGGAATCCTTCCAGTTGAAATCTATGATGTTTGGGGCATAGACTTTATGGGGCCATTTCCCATTTCTGATGGGTATTCATACATTCTGTTGGCTATAGATTATGTTTCCAAGTGGGTAGAGGCAATCCCAACAAGAGTGAATGATGCTAGAGTGGTGACTAAGTTCCTCACGAGAAATATCTTTAGCCGTTTTGGGACACTAAGGGCTATTATTAGTGATGAGGGTAGTCATTTTTGTAACAAACTGTTTGATAAATTGTTGGTAAAGTATGGAGTCAACCATAGGAAGTCCTTAGCTTATCACCCACAAGCTAATGGGCAAGCTGAAGTTTCCAACATGGAAATAAAAGCTATTCTTGAGAAAACTATTGGAGGAAATAGAAAGGATTGGTCTCAAAGGCTTGATGAAGCCTTATGGGCTTATAAGACAGCCTACAAGACTCCCATTGGAATGTCCCCTTACAGAATCTTATATGGGAAGTCTTGTCATTTGCCTGTGGAATTAGAACACAAGGCTAGATGGGCCTTAAGGAAATTCAATTTTGATCCACAAGAAACCAAAGAGCTTAGGATGACTCAATTAATTGGGTTAGATAAGTTTAGAATGGATGCCTATGAGAGTGCTAAGATTTATAAAGAAAGAACTAAAAAATGGCATGATAGGCAACTAAACACAGAATGTTTAACACTGGGACAAAAAGTTTTACTGTTCAACACTAGATTGAGGTTGTTTCCAAGGAAGTTGAGATCCAAATGGATAGGGCCATTTGTGATAACTGATAAGAAGCCATATGGGAGCTTTGAGCTCCAAGCTGTGGCAAGAAATTTTGGGTTAATGGAAATAGGCTGAAACCTTATTATGACCCAACACAGAGGGAGATTGTTGATTCCCTCTCTTTTGAGATTTAATGATCATATCTTTCAGTCTAGCTACAGACTTTAAATAAAGTGCTTGTTGGGAGGCAACTGTCACGCCCCAATTTCCTTCCACTTGGAAATGAGTAGTGACTGCCCATGTCCGCACCCGAAGGGACAAGGGGTTGGTGCAAGCACCTTAAAAGGACTTCTAGCACGGGTGCTGTCCCAAACCTGCACAATCAGGCTAACATGCCAAGGGGCATGCTCCTGCTCCCAAACCATGCACACAAACACAAATTGAATAACAACATCTCATTTTATTTCATTTCAAAGACTAAATGTTCATTACAACCCAGTCGGGGAAAAACCCCTATGAAGCCATCAATAAAACCAAACCAAAATCCAAACACATAAAACCAGAGTACAACAAAGGAAATAATATAAAACTTTCAGCCTCAGGGGCCTAGCTCCTCAGCCTTCACCTACCGCCTGCTAAACCCTGCAAAAGAACAGTTTATAGGAGGGGTGAGCAAACCACAGCTCAGTAGGGATCCCGTCTCCCCAGACCCGTCCCGCTGTACAACATGCATGATATGTGTATGCTTGTGCTCGTGTCGTGCCTAAGGCTAATGCGAGCAAACATCACCCAGGTAAACACTCTTTACCTGAACCCGCACTGAAGGGCAGAGGACACCCCGCCACCACGGCGACATGACATACCACATTCAGGCGAATGTTGCATGGACACCAATGCAACATTTTCCACCCGAGTCAAATATGGTCAACCACCTCCTCGGGCGCCATATCTACCCTCAGGAATGGGTGTAGACTTAGCCCACCGTCGTGAGTGCTACACCGAGACTCAGGACCACGTCCTGGCCAAATCTCAAAGGGGTCCAGCTATTGTGCCTGGCCCATATCTCGGCTCGGTCTCAAACAGATCAACGAACAAGATAGCATTACATCTCAACATGTAAACTCAGGCACAGCATTTACACTTTATCTCGAAGGACCAACATGGTCGATATACAGTCACACACATCAGCCTCATAGGCTAAAAATCAAATACAAATCAAACACGGTACATACCAGTCACACAGGTATATCATCAAGCACTCATATACAAGGTCTCACAGGCATTATATTGAATACATGGCATGCAGGCCTCACAGACATTTTATCAAACACATGGTGTGCAGACCTCTTAGACATTTCATCAAACACATAGTGTGCATAAACAAACCCAGAAAATCCTCAGGCCAAATTCAACATCAAATCAACGAACATGCCACCGAAGGCCAACATCTATATAGGAGATCACACCTATATGGATTTACATATATATATATATAGGTGAATATCCTAAAACAGAGGAGAGTTTGGAAGGACATGAATCCCTACCTCAGGCTTTTGTCCTAACCTCCACGCTAGACAGCTCCCAACGACGCGAACCACCACGGCAACAGCCCGGAGACCCTCTCTCTCTCTCTCTCTCTCTCGGCGGCGGAGCGAGCAAGGAAGAACACAAGAACCCTAAACTCAAACTCAAGCCCTCCTTATATAGACACTACCCACATCAAAACGACGTAGTTTTGATTAAGTAAACCCAGGATTAAAACGACGTAGTTTTGATCACACAAGTTAGCACCTTTCCGCACCCATATAGGCCAAAATACTCAGAATTTCAACATGGTCCTTTGGAGAAAGATCATTAGAATGTCAAAACCAAGGGAACCATGCAAAAATATGGCTGCACGCCAATTTGCACGTGAATTCCCAATTCACGTGCAACTCCAAATGCTCTCAAACTTCACCCCTAGCCTCCTTGCATCATTTAGAAGACAACCACACTTGCACGTGAATTGGACCCATATCACGTGCACCTCACATACATGTCCGTTTGGCCTGAAAACTTCGTGGTAGATAGAGGACATCATTCTAAGCATCTTTCCTTTTGCACGTGAATTCATTTGAGCCCATTCACTAGGTCAAAATCTAGAAAAACTCTACTCGAAGGCAAAACTGTGACTAACTGTGACTAACTCAAGGTACGGGTCCTTACATCCTCTCCCCCTTAAGACTTTTCGTCCTCGAAAAGAAAAGGTGGAATGAAAGAAAACAATCACAACCAAAGCATAGGCCTCTAACACCCTCTAGCACAAATTAATACACAACAAATCACAAATTATTTCACACATTTATACACTCCATATGGTCATAACTAGTTGGGCAAGTACCTGATTATGTTGAAGTTTGATGCTTGCCCTCCTCCCCTCCTTCGAGTTGTTCGTCCTCGAACAGTTAGGATAATGAGCACGCATCTCGGTCTCACGTTCCCAGGTCTCTTCCTCCAGCCCTCGGTGTTGCCACAACACCCGAACCAACGGAATAGTCTTACCTCGCAGCCGCTTCTCGCGCCTATCTACAATACGGATGGGGGCCTCGACAACGAACACATCCTCTCCAAGATCCAGGGTACCCCAATCTAGCACGTGTGTGGGATCCGGATGATATTTCCGCAACCGGGATACATGGAAAACATTATGAACTCTGCTCAAACTAGGTGGTAATGCCAACCTATAAGCAACAGGTCCAACTCTGCTCAAAATCTCGAACGGTCCAATGTACCGAGGGGACAACTTGGACCCAGTCCCAAATCTCTTATGCCCTCTCCGTGGAGAAACACGAAGGAATACGTGGTCTCCCACCAAAAACTCCAACGGTCGGCGTCGGCGATCTCGCATAAGACTTCATGCGCTCCGAGTGTAAGAAGGCGTTGCCGAATCACTGAACTTTTGCCGTAGCCTCCTGGACCAATTGAGGTCCTAACATAGCTGCCTCTCCAGCCTTCGCCCAACATAATGGAGACCGACACGGTCGGCCATACAATGCCTCAAACGGGGCCATCCCAATCGAAGACCGGTAACGTTATTATAGGCAAACTCCACCAGAGGAAGGTGGGAAGCCCATGATCCTCCAAAATCGAGTACACAAGCCCTCAACAAGTCTTCCAATGTTTGAATGGTCCTCTCGGACTGACCATCGGTCTCAGGGATGGAATGCGGTACTCAAATTAAGTCGGGTTCCCAATGCTTCCTGCAGACCTCCCCAAAACCGGGATGTAAACCGCGCATCCCTGTCCGAAACAATAGACAAGGGCACTCCGTGCAAGCGGACAATCTCATCAACATACAACTGGCTTAACGTGCCGATAGAGTCGCGCTCTCGAATTGCCAAGAAATGGGCTGACTTAGTTAAGCGGTCCACTATGACCCAAATCATGTCCTTTCTCCCGAAGTGGTAGGAAGTCCCGTCACGAAGTCCATGGTAATATGCTCCCACTTCCACTCGGCTACAAGGTAAAGGCCGCAATTGACCAGCGGGTCGTTGGTGTTCTGCCTTCACTTGGCGACAGGTAAGGCACCTGGAAACAAATTCTGCTACGCTCCGTTTCAGCCCCGGCCACCAGAACGTGCGCGAACGGCATGATACATCTTAGTTCCTCCTGGATGTACAGCCAAACGGGAATGATGAAATTCCCTCAGACATCCTCACGCAAGGGAGGTGGTACTATCGACGCCCCCGAAATTTCAGCTCATGCTCAACTCCTTCTGTCCGGTCCTCGACGGCTCTCCGGCCTCTATCTGGGCCCGGATCACCTCACGATCCACGTCGCCTAACCTTCCCTCACGGACACGCTGATACAACTCTGGTATCACGGTGAGAGGACACAGGATAGCTCCCTCATCGCTGAAAGCAAGTTGCACCTGAAGCACCGCTAACCGCTCCATCATTTTCCATTCTCTCATGGAAACCTCGGCTTTCCCTTTTCTACTTAGCGCGTCGGCCACTAAATTTCCTTTCCCAGGCGTGTAGGAGAGCGTGAAGTCAAACATTTGCAGGTACTCGACCCACCTCTGTTGTCGCAAATTTAGGTCTCGCTGGGTGAAGATATATCGTAGGCTTTTGTGGTCGGTATATACCACAAATTTCTCTCCCAACAGGTAATGTCGCCAAGACTTCAGGGCAAAAATAGCTGCTGCTAACTCCAGGTCGTGTGTTGGGTAGTTTTGCTCATGGGACTTCAATTGTCGCGAGCCATACGCTATGACTTGGCGCTCTTGCATCAGAACACACCCCAGTCCAACGCGAGACGCATCACAATACACCTCGAATGGCACTCCCTCCTGCGGTAGACTCAACACCGGTGCAGTAGTTAGGCGAGTCTTCAACTCCTCGAATGCCTGCCTGGCACTTGTCCGTCCACTCGAATTTGGCTCCCTTCCGTGTAAGAGCTGTCATAGGTGCCGCCAACCGAGAAAACCCTTCCACAAAACGCCGGTAATACCCTGCCAGACCCAAGAAACTCCGGATCTCAAAAACATTTGTGGGCCTCTTCCAAGATGCTACGGACTCAATCTTGGTTGGGTCTACTCTAACTCCTTCGGCAGATACTACATGCCCAAGAAAATGCACCTCTCGCATCCAGAAGTCACACTTGCTAAATTTAGCATACAAGTGATGATCTCGTAGTGCCTGAAGCACCACAGCCAAGTGCTCCTCATGCTCAGCTTGGGTTTTGGAGTACACAAGGATGTCGTCAATGAATACCACCACGAAGGAATCCAGGTATGGGGCAAATACCTGATTCATTAGATGCATGAACACAGCAGGTGCGTTCGTGAGCCCAAAAGGCATCACTAACCATTCATAGTGTCCGTATCTGCACCTGAACGCTGTCTTAGGGATGTCCTCGCTCCTGACCCTCAATTGGTGATATCCCGAACGCAGATCGATTTTTGAGAACCACCGTACTCCACTCAGCTGGTCGAATAAGTCATCAATCCGCGGCAAAGGGTACTTGTTCTTTACCGTTACTTGATTCAGCTTCCGATAATCAATGCAAAGTCGCAACGAACCATCAGCCTTCTTAGCAAACAAGACCGGTGCACCCCAAGGTGAGGTACTAGGACGGATAAAACCTTTATCTCCCAGTTCCTTTATCTGCCTCGAAGCTCCCGCAACTCGGCGGGTCCCATCCGGTATGCTACTTGTGAGATGGGTCCCACCCCTGGCAACAGTTCAATCGTGAACTCGATACTTCGTGTGGAGGCAACTCCAACAACTCCCCAGGAAAGACATCCTGGAAATTCTCGACTACATCTGGCCACACCCTTTTCTCTAAGTTACCTTCCTCCTCAAAGGTTAGGGTGGCAAGCCTATGGGTAATATTGCCCCATAGCTCCCTCGTCGGTCCAGCTCTCCCGGATCCCTATCCCATTCACCCACTAGGGTACAGGAAGATCCTGTGGGTGTAGTAAATGATACTCGTCGCCTATAGCGATCAATCTTAGCCTGAAAGGCCATCAACCATCCATCCCCGGAATCAAACTAAAGGTCCTCATGGGCATTACGTACAAATCAAATGAGAGGTCAACCTCTCCTATCGTAAGCGCACACTCTCGACACATTTGGTGGATCAACTCCACTCCTCCCATTGGGGACTCGACCCTCGGAGGTCTATCGGCCTCCACACAATCAAGTCCAAGGCTCTCCACCAAGGACTTAGCAATCAGGGAGCACGAAGCTCCGGTATCAAACAATGCGGCAACAACGGTGCGGGATATTAGAATAGTACCTCGAACCACCGAAGGTCCAGCTCCACCTTCCTCGGAGGGTGATGGTAAATCCTCCATTTCAGTGGTCTTGAGGTAAGCGCGAACACTCTGCCTTGGCTTGCCCCACCACCTGGCCTCACTTGCCTTCCCTTTTGCTCCTGCCTGCAGTCCACTTGGACGCCCCTCCGATCCTCCTTGTGGTTGCCTCTCCCCCTGTGGCCTAGTGTGACCGGAACCGGCCTGACCGGCCTGCCACGAATGTGCCGGCTTAGGGGGCTGGGGCCTGAAATTGGGTCCCACCCCGCTCCCTTGTGCTAAGCTTCCAGCTCCCCGGCTGTTCCCCTTGTTGAAACACACCTTGCTGATGTGTCCCACCTTCCCACGCTATGACACGTCAAGTGCTGCTTGGGGCACTCACGTTTGACGTGCCCCGATAGGCCACAACAGGTACACCCGCTTGGGAAGTTCCCAAGCAGACTCCCCTGTCCTCCAAAGTAACGGGATCAGGCGGAGCCATTGAAGCTTGGCCCCTATCCTTGGGAAAAGTCCCACTGCCGGGCTCAACCTTCTGCCTCTTGGCTTCACCGTGCTTGTCGTGCGCGCTCTGCCCCATCCGCTCCTGGTGAGCCTGTCTTCCCTCCTCTAATCCTCTCTCAACAATCTTGGCGGTGTCCACGACTTCAGCATAGGTCTTCAGTCGCAGCATCTCCACCCTTTGCTTAAGGGCAGGTTTGAGACCCATGGTAAACTTATGGGCCTTCAGGTCCTCCCTTGATATTGCTTCTGGAGCAAACCGACTCAGCCCCCGGAAATCTCGCTCATACTCTGCTACGAGCGCGATCCCTGCTTCAAGCTGCTGAACTCCTCCCGCTTCTGCCACCGCAATGACTCTGGAAAGAACTCCTCATGGAACAGCTGGAGGAACTCATTCCAGGCCATGGTCTCCATGTCCCGGCTTCCTGAGATGCTAAGCCACCATTCCAAGGCTTCCTCCTCCAACTGCCGGACTGCTAGTCTCACTTTGTCTTCCTCCCGGGGTCGAAGAAAGGAGAACACATGCTTGATCTGCCGCGGCCAGGTGCTCTGCTCCTAGAGGTTCGGCTCCTCCCTTGAACCTCGGTGGATGTTCCTTTCGGAACTGCGTCAACACGTCTCCCTCTTCCCCGCCTCACCGGCACTTCCCGCCTACACGGAGGTTCCGCCTCACGGGGTGGAGGGGGTGGCACCGCTGTCGTGCCATCATCTCCTGACGCACCTCGTTTAGGATCTCTCCCCCGAGGTCCTCACGCATGCCTTGCACGTTCTCACTTAGGGCCCGGACTTGGGCCATGATCCGCTCTAGGGGATCATCGCCCTCTACACGCTGTCCTCTTCCCTCTCCAGGACGGGCGAAGATTCATCTTCTACAACTGGAGTAGCTCGGGTTACTCTCCTAGGAGGCATAGTCTACATAATTTAAACCAAACTAGGATCGGCTTCTCTCAAGCTCTACACACCCTCATCCCCATGGGCCATGAGGTACTCAAGCAACATTTTACATTTAAACACACAGGTAAATCACGAAGTACACAGCGGCAATTCATAGCAACAAGCTTCACAAGAAAATCACCGAATTTCACAAAGAACAAGTTTCAAAGAACATAGCATGTCCAATCACAATACTCATACCGGAAATTAAACTAGTGCCCTAATGCCAATGCATGTATGCACCCTCAACCCAAATGCAAGTGCCCTACTCCTTGGTCTAACTACCCCCCGAGTACACCCCAGAAAACCAGATAGGACCACGTTGATCGGGCGTGTCCTATACCGCCTCCCAAGAGTCTCGAAGTAGCCAGGCCTCCCCACTATCCTAGGTCCACTAGACCATGAACTATCGCTCCGATACCATATTGTCACGCCCCAATTTCCTTCCACTTGGAAATGAGTAGTGACTGCCCATGCCCGCACCCGAAGGGACAAGGGGTTGGTGCAAGCACCTTAAAAGGACTTCTAGCACGGGTGCTGTC
Organism: Taxillus chinensis; assembly: GCA_023512835.1. NCBI lineage: Eukaryota > Viridiplantae > Streptophyta > Magnoliopsida > Santalales > Loranthaceae > Taxillus > Taxillus chinensis. The sequence continues at coordinate 48,922,877 of CM042092.1, read as the reverse complement.
CCAAACCCGCACAATCAGGCTAACATGCCAAGGGGCATGCTCCTGCTCCCAAACCATGCACACAAACACAAATTGAATAACAACATCTCATTTTATTTCATTTCAAAGACTAAATGTTCATTACAACCCAGTCGGGGAAAAACCCCTATGAAGCCATCAATAAAACCAAACCAAAATCCAAACACATAAAACCAGAGTACAACAAAGGAAATAATATAAAACTTTCAGCCTCAGGGGCCTAGCTCCTCAGCCTTCACCTACCGCCTGCTAAACCCTACAAAAGAACAGTTTATAGGAGGGGTGAGCAAACCACAGCTCGGTAGGGATCCCGTCTCCCCGGACCCGTCCCGTTGTACAACATGCATGATATGTGTATGCTTGTACTCGTGTCGTGCCTAAGGCTAACGCAAAGAAACATCACCCATGAAACACTCTTTACCTGAACCCGCACTGAAGGGCAGAGGACACCCCGCCACCACGGCGACATGACATACCACATTCAGGCGAATTTTGCATGGACACCAATGCAACATTTTCCACCCGAGTCAAATATGGTCAACCACCTCCTCGGGCACCATATCTACCCTCAGGAATGGGTGTAGACTTAGCCCACCGTCGTGAGTGCTACACCGAGACTCAGGACCACGTCCTGGCCAAATCTCAAAGGGGTCCAGCTTATTGTGCCTGGCCCATATCTCGGCTCGGTCTCAAACAGATCAACGAACGGCATAGCATTACATCTCAACATGTAAACTCGGACACGATTTACACTTTATCTCGAAGGACCAGCATGGTCGAGATACAAGTCACACACATCAGCCTCATAGGCTAAAAATCAAATACAAATCAAACACGATACACACCAGTCACACGGGTATATCATCAAGCACTCATATACAAGGTCTCACCAGGCATTATATTGAATACATGGCATGCGGGCCTCACAGACATTTTATCAAACACATGGTGTGCGGACCTCTTAGACATTTCATCAAACACATAGTGTGCATAAACAAACCCGAAAAATCCTCAGGCCAAATTCAACATCAAATCAACGAAACATGCCACTGAAGGCCAACATCCATATAGGAGATCACACCTATATGGATTTACATATATATATATAGGTGAATATCCTAAAACAGAGGAGAGTTTGGAAGGACATGAATCCCTACCTCAGGCTTTTGTCCTAACCTCCACGCTAGACAGACTCCCAACGACGCGAACCACCACGGCAACGGCCCGGAGACCCTCTCTCTCTCTCTCTCTCTCTCTCTCTCTCTCTCGGCGATGCAGCAGCAAGGAAGAACACAAGAACCCTAAACTCAAACTCAAGCCCTCCTTATATAGACACTACCCACATCAAAACGACGTAGTTTTGATTAAGTAAACCCAGGATCAAAACGACGTAGTTTTGATCACACAAGTTAGCACCTTTCCGCACCCATATAGGCCAAAATACTCAGAATTTCAACATGGTCCTTTGGAGAAAGATCATTAGAATGTCAAAACCAAGGGAACCATGCAAAAATATGGCTGCACGCCAATTTGCACGTGAATTCCCAATTCACGTGCAACTCCAAATGGACTCCAAATGCTCTCAAACTTCACCCCTAGCCTCCTTGCATCATTTAGAAGACAACCACACTTGCACGTGAATTGGACCCATATCACGTGCACCTCACATACACGTCCGTTTGGCCTGAAACTTCTGTGGTAGATAGAGGACATCATTCTAAGCATCTTTCCTTTTGCACGTGAATTCATTTGAGCCCATTCACTAGGTCAAAATCTAGAAAAACTCTACTCAGAAGGCAAAACTGTGACTAACTGTGACTAACTCAAGGTACGGGTCCTTACAGCAACCCAATTGCTTTTCTTTTGTATTTATTTTATTTTTGTTTGCTGTTTGGTACCATGGTGCAGGAGCAATAGTTTGGTCTTCACTAACCATTTTGCGGGCCTTTAAAGGGGAACTTATTGGGCTTCAGACTTTAGGACTTCTCTATAAAGCCCAAGTACTAGCCTAACTTCCAAGCTCAAGCTGGATTTTCAAAGCTGCAACTCAAAGACACAAAGGATTTTCAAGTGGGAATCATGCAAGGGCATTTAATACATTTTGTACCTTGAAGAGGGACCTACCAACCAGTGAAATTTGAGCAAAAATGGAGTACATTTGAGCCAAGAACGGCTTGCAAGTGACAATGCACGTGATATCCAAAAGGCTGTCTCCTAGGTCAACCAAAAGAAAATGTGTTTTCTCAGCTCAGAATATTGGGAGAAATCCACCGACAGGTAAGTATCTTCCTACTCTCTACTTCATGCCATAAGGATATAGCATACTTTTCAGTGTGGTGTGGGGAGTGACTTGAGCCACTTGTTTGTCCTTTATGTTGTGTGATTGCATGTCTTATTTTTGTTTAAGTGTTTGGTTTGTTTGTTTTTGTTGTCCTTTATTTTTATTTTGTGTGATTGTTTGAGTTGCTTGATTATGTGATTTGCATGTGGAGAGGCATGGATACTAGGTATGCAATTTTGGCTTAAATTTTAAAATTTTTTATACCACATTCGTATCATGTTGTGATAAGGGTGTTAAAGTAATTAAGGTGTGTTATGATTTGATTTAATCATGTCTTTATCTCTTGAATGATATCACCATGTTTTCAGAGCTGGAATTTGAATATTAGCTGAGCATGACATACTAAGATAATACTTAGTGACTCTTAGAGTTGAGCGAAGAGAAAATCTAAAAGAAAATTGAGAAAAACCTCTTTCTAACCCTTGAGTTACATTCATGGTTTATAGGGTAATAGTTTTCTTTGATCCTCTTGACTTTCAACATTGGTTATTTAGTAGTAGGAGTTAAGTAAGCATGATGATTACTTATTAGTGCTTGGTGCTTGGTGTTGCTAGTGATACAAGGTCATTTAAGTTACTTTGACTCCCTATGTATCCTAGTGTTTGCTTTGTTGTGTTGTTTATGTAAAAGGCTGTGATGCATAATGTGAAAAAGCCCATCACTTAATTGGATAATGGGATGTGAGACATCATTGCATTTTTGTCTCTCCTTACTTAGCAAAATGGTAAGGGGTATGCATTAGAAAAGCCAGTCTTATTTATGTGTTAAGTAATAAAAGAAAAGGTGAGTAAAAAAAAGAGGAGTGAATAATCCATCAAGGGAGAGCATAAAATGCAACTTTGTAAGGTTATTATCTAAAACGAAGTGTGAAAAGAAAAAAAGAAAAGAAAAGAAAAGATACTATTTTAGAATAAAAGCCACAATGGCTGTGTTGTGTTTATTTAGAGTGTTGAGCTCAATTCTTTGCCTGAAGGTGTGTTTTATCAGTCATTAGAGTAGAGTGTGAGTTCATCGAGCATAGAATAGTGTGTGAGTTTTCAAACAAAGTATAATAGAGGGTGTGTTTCCTTTGATGAGCACAGTAGGGAACTCTCATGTTTGCTTGGCAAGAACTTAATCAATAGCTAATGGAAAAGGTTGAGGGGAGTTTATCATCCCTTTAATAACTGCTAAGTACTATTATTGGGCGTGAGATTGAGAGAAAAAAGACTTTATATTTGAGTGAAGCAACTTTATCCTTGGTGAGAACTTTAAGGGAAGCTAGGAGCTATTTTATCATGGAATGCTTATTGATGTCTGAGTTTTCAGTGATGATATTGTATGGTTGTTGGACTTGAGGTATAGACATGACTAAGCTAACTTATGATTCATTTTGGTTATTTAAATTCCCATTTTGTCATGATAGAGTTGCATGCTTAGGAAACCATGACTCTCTTTGTTTGCTATTCTATTTATCTCCCTGTTTGACTGTGTGTTTGTTTTCTTTTTGCATGCTTGTATGTTTTTACTTGAGGACAAGCTATTGGTCCCTTGGAGCCTAGAGGGGGGGTGAATAGACTCTTATCGAAACTCTTGTCTAACTCTTTGGCACAACACCTATCTGGTTAAGAGATAGAATCAATGCGGAAGATAACCAGATAGTGGAAGTATTTTGTTTTATTATCACAATGATAAGTACAACAAAATGGAAGCAGATTAAAGCTTGAAGAGTTTTTTGATCTACTTAACAACTCTCTAATACTCTGTTTACAATTTGCTCGCACACTAGCCTCTATGATCTACTTGAGCTCTTGTACATTCACTCATTCACACATACGCTAATTTTTACAAGGTTTGCATTATATATATATAACACATCCTTGAGAGACAATCTTGGAACTTATTGTTCCGGACTATGTGCACATTTACTGTTCCTCCGAATCCTCTCTATCTTAAGTGCTGCAGATGTGGAGCTTAATGTCTTGGGTTTGCAAAACATAAGTGCATTTGTGAGTTCCCAAGTTCAGTCTAAGTTGTGTCCACATATCCGGATGATCCACGTGTAAGACGCTTTAGGTTCTCAACGAGTTTGTCTTGCATCGGGAAGTAGCGAGCTGGTGACTTTGAATACGAAGAGATAAGTTAAAGCAGCGTCTTCTTGAATCCAGTGTAAAGTTTCTTACTTCGTGTTAAACTAAGCTCAGATCCTTACTCCGTAATACTGATTGCTTACTCCGTATCAATTTAGTACTGAATCCTTATTCCGTGTAAGTACTTCCTTACTCCGTATGAATGAGAAGGTCGGAGTGCTTACTCTGCATTAGCGCTTCCTTACTCTGCATCTAGTTTCCTTACTCCGCATGAGTTAAAGAAACGGATAGCTTACTCCGTAACTAGTTTTCTTACTCCGCATAAGTTGAAGGAACGGACGGCTTACTCCGTATCAGTACATCCTTACTCCACAAGAGTAACAAGTTCGGATTCCTAACTCCATATCAAATTTCCTTACTCCGTGCAAAATAAAGACTCGGGTCCTTATTCCGCATAAGTCGTTCCTTACTCTGCATGTATAGAGTACTCCGGATTTCTTACTCCGTGATTCTTTTCCTCAATCCGCTTGAGTGGAAGACTTAGCCTTTTTACTCCATGATAACTGTGACTTTCTCCATGCGACTTATAGACAAGGATTCTCACTCCGCATCTATTGACTTAGTCCATTTAAAGTATTAGGCGCAGATTCCTCAGTCCTTAGCTTTAACTAATTAGTCCGTACGTATGATCCTTATTCCATATGAAGTGAAGACTTGGTTATGTACCAAGTATTTTATGACGCACACTATCATCCGGATTAGGATTATGTATCCTGTCCTTAGCTTTCCTCTCACGAGTGTAGGTCCGGATTGAGTTCATATCTTCTGCAATAACTTAAAATGAAACACAAAAGTCTCAGATCAAATTATATAAGGTTTTTTTTGCATCATCCAAATTCTAGGCTTGATCCAACAATCTCTCCCAATTATGGATATGCCAAACCTCTTTGTAATCTGATTTGATAAGTATAGCAAAAGATAGTATACGGAAAGGAAATAACTTCCATTTTCATTAAGCACTAACAACTTATAATTCAGCCTTTATACAGAATATCTTTAAGGTACATAAGGCTTACTATACTTGAAGATCATAGTTGCAGCTTTCTCCCTTAGCTCCATTGTCTGCTCCATTGTATAATTGCGGATGTTGTTCCAGCCCTTATTCACTTGAACGAGCGATTTGATGAAGAAGCAAACAAAGGCTCCATAGCTATCTCCATCAGGCTGTTGTGGCACGTGTTTCTTACTCCGAACCGACGCCTTCAGCTTTTCATTTGGACCCAAGGGGGTAAGTGTTGGATCAAGCCCAGAATTTGGATAATGCTGATAAAGCCTTATGTAATTTGATCTGAGATCTTTTGTGTTTCTTTGATTGTTGCAGAAGATATGTTATTAATCCGGAGAAACACTCGTGAGAGCAAAGCTAAGGATAGGATACATAATCTTGATCTGAACAAGAGTGAGTGTCGTAAAACACTTGGTAAATAACCAAGTCACCAATACATACGGAATAAGGAACATTCGTGCGGACTAAGAACTTAAAGGCTACAGATTACGGAATCTGTTCCTAATGCCTCAAACGGACTAAGTCAAACTGATGCAGAGTAAGAGTCTTGGTCTACAAGGTCACACGAAGTAAAAGGTTAAGTCTTCCCCTCAAGCAAACTAAAGAAGACACGGAGTAAGGGATCCGAGTCTTTCATAGATACGGAGTAAGGAAGTATTGATGCGGAATAAGGACCCGAGTCTTTATTCGCACGGAGTAAGGAAATTAGACACGGAGTAAGGAAATTAGATGCGGAGTAAGGAATCCGGGCTACTCACTCATACGGAGTAAGGAACTTACATACGGAGTAAGGAACTTACATACGGAGTAAGGAACTTACATGCGGAATAAGGAAGCACTGACACGGACTAAGGATTCCAATACCTAATAGATACGGAGTAAGCAACCACTAACACGGAGTAAGGTTCCAAGCTTCATTTGCAACAGAGTAAGGAAAATTACACCGGACCAAGAAGATGCTACTTCAAACTACCGCATTTAAAGTTATCAGCTCGTGGTGTCCCGATGTAAGACAAACTCGTTGAGAACCTGAAGAATCTTACACGTGGATCACCCGGATATGTGGACACAACCTCAATTATATTTGGGAACTCACAAAGGCACTTATACTCTTCAAACCCAAGATCTTGAGCTCCACAAACCGTAGCAGTCAAGGCAGAGAGATTACTGAGGAATAGTTAGTGCTGAACGCATTCCGGAACTACAAGTTCCAAGGTTGTCTCTTAAGAATGTTTGTATAAATATTCATACTTGTACATTTGTGTAAACAAAAAAAAGGGTGCGAACGAGCCTGAATTAATTTATGTAAGCACAAGAGCTCAAAGATACAATCGAGGCTAGGGTGTGAATCCTTTTGTAAACAGAGTGTAAGAGAGTCTTGCTTCTATTTTGTTGTAATTATCTCTTAATAATAAAACAAAATACTTCCACTATCTGGTTATCTTCCACAGTGATTCTATCACTTAACTAGATTAGTGTGGTGTCTTAAGAGAATATAAAGAGTTTTGATAAGAGCCTATTCACCCCCCTCTAGGCTCCAAGGGACCATCAAGTGGTATCAGAGCAAGTTCTATTTGTTCTAAATAGAGATCCCACTCTTTCGCTCTCAGCAATGGCCGAAGAAAGCAGTATGCTATTCAACACTCGCCTTAACTCCGGAGGTGCACAAGAGCCCATCCCAAATCGAAGCAGCAGTGAAAACGTCGACCCACCTCAATCTGCTGCTGCCTCCACTGCTTAACCACGGAGTTCTGGTTTTACTCTGACAAAACCGCCAAAATTCACACCTGAGCTTTTCTCCCAGTGGAAAGCTCGCATGAAGATGTTCATGGTATCTCATGTGGCCTTGTCTTCATCAGGAGATTCCAATTCTGATGACAATCGGAGAACATGGAGTTAGAAGGCCAAAGACGGATGCCGAACTTACCAATGATGAAAGAGCCTGGCAGTGCGCTAGCGAAAAGGCTCTGGCTTACGTTACATCGTCTTTGGATTCCGAGGCTTTCACGGACGTCCAGGGCTTGCACGTCGGCAAAAGCGTTTGGGATAAACTGACAATCCTCTATGAGGGGAGTCAGTCCCAAATGCAAAATGTGATATGTGCTCTCAGACAGAATTTTGAGAGTTTCAATCACAAACCTGGTGAATCCCTTGAAAGCATCTATCGGAGATTCGGCAAGCTCATTCTAGAGCTAAAAACTGTCAATGAGCACTACACTCAGTCTCAAATCAATGACAAGTTCTTTCGATCCCTGCCGGATCACTACTACTCCAAGCAGCTCCAGATGCAAGCTGACAAAAACTGGCCATTTACTGCCCTTGAGGAAATATATAGAGAGCTTCGGACTCATGAGGTCAGATTCAAATACACTGACCGTGATGAGAAAATAGCTCGAAAAGAAAAAGGGGTAGCTCTCGAAGCTACGGAATGCTCCAATAATCATCAAGAGGATGATACAGATAAGTCAGAGAATTCTGACTCAGATGCAGAAGAGGAAATAGCTCTTCTTGTCAAATCCTTTGAACGATTCCTCCGGAAAAGTAGAAAAGGATTCAGAAGAGGCTCCTCATCATCCAGAAGGAACGAACGATTGGAGTCGAGCTCCCAAGAATGCTTTAACTGTGGGAAACCCGGTCACTGGGCCAAGGATTGCAGATCCAAATCTGAGACAGCAGAGAAAAGTGACAAGGTTACTCCTCGACATACCACCTCAGACAGCAGCAAAAACAAGAGGAAGGCGTTCGTGACAAAGTACGTCAGTGGCTCGGAAGAAGAGGAGGAATCCTCGGATTATGAGCCAACTCTTAAGCCGAACGTCTGCCTCATGGCAAATACAGAGGTACCTGTTGGACCCCATTTTGTCCAGGTTGGACATGCTAACCCCATTTAATATACCTTTCTGCCCATGCCATATACCTTGTTGAACAGGTCCACAATGATCCCATACTTCCAAGGAATGGTTTACCTCAATCTGCACGAGATGGATACGATTGACACAGATGGGGGAATTCAAAATTAATGACTTTTGCTACAAGTCCTTGAAGCGCCCCAAGACCAACACCAGGTGATGGAGGATGAAAATTAGAGACCAACGCACTTGACCGAGCTCAAATCGGACTTAAAATGAAGGAGTTATGGCCAAAACAACTTTCGTTGGAAAAAGTCAAACTTGCCAAAAGACGGTCAATGCCCCTGGTCAAATTGCCCGCAAAAGTGACCAGGCGAAACTCTTCAAAATGCCTATGTAGGCAAACACGGATCTCCCCGAACAATCCCTGGAAGGTCATCCATTTTTGCATTTTTGGTGGGGGTAAAAAGGTAAAAAAAAACTTCGGGGTTGACCGTTGACCGTTGACCTGCCGACACTGCGACCCGTTAACCTTCGAAGCCTCGAAGCCCCGAAGCTCGAAGCTCCGAAGCCTCGAAGCCTCGAAGCCCCGAAGCTCGAAGCCCCGAAGCCTCGAAGCCCCGAAGCTCGAAGCCCCGAAGCCTCGCAGCCTCGAAGCCTCGAAGCCTCGAAGCCCCGTTTGAACTGCTGATTTCTGACCTTCGACCCTTCGACCCTCGAAGCCTCCGACCCTGCCGACACTCCGACCTTCGAACCTATACCAGCAAGTTTTCGGCCCGTTGACCGTTGACCTTCGACCTGCCGACACTTCGACCCGTTGACCGTTGACTTTTGCCCCACTGAAATTCGACCCACCGAAGCTTCGACCCTGCCGACACTTCGACCTGCCGACACTCCGACCTGCCGACACTTCGAGTTTCTGACCCCTTGACCTTTGCTGGCTTCCTCGCTGGCTATTTTCCTCTCGCTGGTCGTTCACGGGACTTTGTTTTTCTGCGCTGGCCACCTAACAAAGAATAACTCAACAACCTGTCAGTCACATGCGTTGCTAAAATACAAACTCCCAAGGGGCAATCACGAGCCATCCTGTTTCCCGCACAAGCTGTCTACCCGACAAAGCATTAAATCTGCAAATTAAAATACTGCAGCCAATAATACAGCAATTATGACAGTCCAGCCAAAGATGTTCGGCAGCTCTTTAAGATGCAGTCTGCAGTTCCAAAAAAGAGAGAGTTCTGCGTGTGGATAAAAAAGGAGAGTGTGGGTTTTCGTTGGATAGAGAGTTCGAAAAAAAAAAGAGAAAAAAAGAGATCTGTCATAAGGAAAAAAACAGTTGCCCGTCCCTGCAAAAAAAAAAAAAGAGGGAGTTCTTTGAGAGATGGAGGAGAAGCTCGTTGAGAAAAAAAAGGGAAGAAAACCTGCTGTCACCCTCCATCAGTCCAGTGCAGAAAAAGAAAGAAAAACAGAGAGCCCCCCCCCCCCCCCCTTTCGTTGAAAACCTGCTGCCATTCCTCATCCTAGTGCAGACAGAGCAAAAAAAAAACACAGAGAGAGAAAGGAAAAGAAAGAAAGGAGAGAAATTCAAAAAAAAAAAAAAGAAAAAATAGTTTCATCATCAAAACCAGCCTCATCATCATCAGAAAACGCCCCAGCCTTATCATCAGAAAACGCCCCACTGTCATAGATCACTCATCCACTCCTTACAAACTCCAATTTCAGTCCTCCTATCTCCAAACACCAGGGAAGTTTCTTCATAAGTCCCACTGTCAGATCTGTCGATTCCAAGTCGAGCAAGTGGACTATCAACGCCGGCGGGAGCTCAAGCAGAAGATTGACGTTGCAAAGCTTCAAAGTCGGTTCACCCTTTTATCTTTCTACAATTTTTTCAGCTTATTTATATCTATTTGGTGTAATTGTTTTAGCATCTTTTCTAATTTTCGTTTCTAGCTTATTTATATTTGATGTAATTACTTTTCAGCCTTTTTCATTGTATTTTCTTGTATTCCTTCCTATGTGTATGTTGTAATATGTAAAGTGTAGTAAAAAAAACAACAAAAGGAAAAAAGAGAGAGAGCAAAAGGAGAGGATGAAGAAAAAAAAAAGAAAAAAAAAGAGTGATTTTATTTTTGTGGATGTCACACTCACACACTCCACATCTCTTTTGATATATGCATTTTCAATTTCAAAAAAAAAAAACGTCCTCAAAACCAAAAAAAATGTATTTCAAGTCAAAAAAAAGGGGAAAAGAAAGCATCTAAAAAATGCACGTTTCCATATTTAGGAGTTCCAATTCCCTTTAAAACACATAAAAAACATGCTTTACCTTCCAAAAACAAAACAAAAAAACAAAAAAATAAAAATAAACAAAAAAACAAACAAAACAAAAAAACAAACAAAAACAAAAAAAAAAACAAAAGAAAGCAAAACCAAAACAAAACGTTTTTCACAAAACACAAAAAAAAATGTATTTTCTAACCCCAAAAAAAACAAAAAACAAAATAAAAGGGGAAAATAAAAAACCAGTTTTTTAGGACTTAAATTTCCAAAAGAAAAATCAAAAACAAACCTATAGGATCTCATTCCCCACTTCAAACAAAAACCCAAAAACTTTTAGGATTCCCTTTAAAAACCTAGGGTAAATCAATCTTAACCATAACTTCGACAAATAACTTAGTCAAATAAAAATCATAGACTTTTTAGGAAATTTAACCCAATTACAGCAGTACAAATAAAATAAAACCTCCTCCTCCTAAATTAGATACCGAAAGGGCGCTGTAGGGGTGCTAATCCTTCCCCACACGTAACCAACTCCCGAACCCATCTCTGATAACGCAGACCATACACTTGAAACTACTCGAAGTAGAGGGTATCCAACTGTACCCCAAAAACAGTTGGTGGCGACTCTAAAATTTCTCACCATTGGTCTAGTTTGAGCTCACCCCAAAAAGGGCCCGGACGAAAACCAGTGATGACAGCTGGCGACTCTGCTGGGGAGGTAAGAATAAACACTTTAGAGAGTTAGGTCTAGAACTAGGACTTAGGAGGTTATATTTAATTGTGCTATTGTATATATGTAACTGTCATGCCAAGTTGTTTTGATACAATTGTCATTTAAACTGTGATTTATTTATACGCTTTCATTACCATGATAGTTGTGATTTATTACTTTCCATACTTGTTGCATTCATGCATAACCCTATACCTGGGTTTAACACAATTTAGGTTAGCGAGGTTCAGTACGGTCCCCAGCGCGTTGATCATTATCCGCAATGGGGCCTCGGACTCCTCACTCAAGCTTGAGGTTCTTTTAAGGCACGTCCTTTTAAGATCCCCCTCCGGTAAATCCCATGGTGTACGGAGCCCTCTATTGAGGAAGTTTGGGAACCAACGAATAAGATAGGGGTAGCAATAAAAGCCCATCAGGGGTATTGACCCACATTTTGTTTGCTCATTCCATGCCATGCTAACCTTTGTTTTGTAGGGTAGTCCTTAAGTCATCCCCTGTACATTTAACTGTTTTTTTTTTACAATTGGTTTATTCTTTATCCTGTCTACCTACCTTGATATATATTAACTTGTCATCCTAACCTGCCATCATGCATAACATGACATTCATCATTCATATAGGCATGGCAACTTTCAGTCATCTCCTAAAAGGCCTTCAGGACAAGGAGGCCGTCACGATGGTGGCCCAAGCATCGGGAGACATTCAACTTCGCCTTGGAGATTTCCCGCCAGGAGAGGCCTACAAGGCAGAACATGTTGTCATAGAAGATCAGTTGGACTACACTAAGGAGGTACAGACAATATGGAAGCAGTGGTCAGATGAAAGGAAAAGCATATACATACAACAACTTGGGGATTTGCTCCATGTAACTGAGCTCCTGGCCGATACGGATATGCTGGGGGCAGCCATTTATTTCTGGGAACCTCGACGGAGGTGTTTCAACTTCAATGACCCTAGATCTTGTTCCCACAATAGAAGAATACGAAGATTGCTGGATATCCCCGTGGAAAACAAAATGAAAATCTATCCGCGCGAGCCCGAAGGTCATGCCGAAGGGCCTTTGCTGAAATTATGGGAAAGCCAGTATGGGACTCACCGGCGGTCACAACTTACGGTGGGCGCGAATATCTTCCATGGGCAACAATCAAAGAAGTAATACAAACTGCAACGGAAGCGGAGGTACACAAATTGCTTACACTAGCTATATATGGGCTAGTCATTTTCCCAAGGATACCGGCCCACATCGATGGGGCAATTGTAGATTTGGTCCAAAGCAGGTGCTCAAGGGATGTGACCCTACTCCTGCTATCTTGGTCGAAACCATCCGATCTCTTACTTACCTAAGGAGTAAAGGCTCGGGACAGTTCATGGGTTGCTTACCTCTCCTATGCACTTGGTTGCAAGGTCATTTCCCCTGTAGTGTTCATCGTTTCCCTGCTGTTTATCAAGTACCAGCCACAACACTACTAGATATTCTGCTCAGCAAGTGGAGCCTACCAAAGGACTTAGAGAGCTGGGAAAAGAAGTTGGAAAACCTCACAGAAGCTGACATTACCTGGACTGCTCCTTGGATGCCGGTGGTCTCTATGACATATAGCTGCGGGGACTACAATTGGGTTCCACTTTTAGGTCCCTGGGGAGGAACTGCATATGCACCACTGCAGGTGGGAAGACAAGTGGGGCATCATCAGATTATTCCCGTGCTCTTTGGCATGGAAAAGTGTGACTTCACTTACAGCAGAGCCATGCTCATAGAAGAAGGCAAGAAGATGTATCAAGCATGGTCCACACCACACAAGATCCAACCCAACAGTTCAAAACCTGGTGTTTTCCTAGCATACATATCTTGGAGGGCACAACACAAGCCACAGCTAACTTCAGACATGAAGGCTATCCTCCAGGAGAATCAGACTTTAAGGCAGCAGATCCAGAGGCTAGAAGCATCTCTAGAAGGAACTCTTCAAAAGCTGCAACTGAGGGAAAACCAGATCGCGACCATAATGAAGCAGCGGGAGGATGCGGGTGAACGACCACCCCCAGAGAAAGAGGCGCCGTGCTCCTTAGGAGATGACTGGAAGAATGCCTTAAGATCATGTAGTGATAGCTTTCATTTTACATGGCATTTCAGCACTTGTACGTTGCATTGAGTGTTTGTATTGTGTGTTTGGTTTGTAATAAAGTTGTTTGTTTTTCTAACCCTCCACATATACATTCCATGCAAACATGCATATCAAATAAAAAAATCAAATTAAAGTTCCCTTGTACCCAGGTGGGTAGCAGCCTCCCTCCAGGATTGCGCACTCTTATAATCTCAGATCCCGGCGCAATCAAACACCTCAACCGCAGCCAACGGCAGAAGAAACAGAGAACAGGCTCATGGGGTTGGAACAGTCACAACAAACCCTACAAGGGCAAATGTCTGCAATTATGGAAATGCTCACAAAATTGACTGAAGAAAGAGGAAGAATTCTGACTGGGGGAACTACCAATCACCATCAAGAACAGGGACAGGAGGCCGTTCAGTCACCCAACCTGGCTCCAAGTCAGGCACCCACATACCATCCTGCTATGGCACAACCTCCAACCCCAAATCAAACTCATTTCACTATGCCGGCACCGGGAAATGTAATGGAAGCAGTGGGTTCCCCAGCTCCTCAGGAAAATGTTGAGTCTTTCGCTCTACGCCGACTCGAGGAAAGGTTGAAAGTCGTAGAAGGCACTGACGGCTATGGCATGACCAGCCCACAAGACTTGTGCCTAGTCCCTGGAGTGGTGCTGCCACCAAAATTCAAAATGCCAGAGTTTGAAAAATTCAACGGGACCCGATGTCCAAAGACACATTTGGCCATGTATTGTCAAAAGATGGCTGCTTATGCTGGTGAAGACAAGCTCCTCATGCATTGTTTCCAGGAAAGCCTAACTGGGCATCTCTTCGCTGGTACTTTCAGCTAAATGGAAACCGCATCAAGACATGGAAAGAATTAGCTACTTCCTTCTTGGCACAGTACAAACATGTCACCGAATTGGCGTTGGATCGATTAACCCTGCAGTCCATGGAAAAGGGATCCGAGGAGAATTTCAAGGATTATGCACGAAGATGGAGAGAGGCCGCTGTGGAGGTTCAACCTCCTTTTACCGAAAGAGAGCTCACTACTCTTTTCATCAACACACTGAAAGGCGTATACTACGAGAAATTGATAGGTAACGTCTCCAACAACTTTGCAGATTTGGTTGCATCCGGTGAACGCATAGAAAGTGGAATTAAAGGGGGAAAGCTAAAGGGTGATGCAGCTGAGGCATCAAAACGGTTTCAACCACCAGCGAAAAAGAAGGAAAATGAAACCAACCTGGTATACCCATCACACCAGTCAATACAACCAACGTTCTACCAAGCGTCAGGATGCTACAGAGGGTCACCGGTAGCTACTTATGCTGCACCTGCTCCATCTCCCCAATTCATGCCATACCTGCCGCAAGGAGGCGTCCCATTTCCATACTCAATGGTACCTAACTCATTTCAACCGAGAGCACCATACCCAGAGCAATCAAGGCCAGCAGCTCAGGAAGGACCAGGAGCCGCATTTCAAGGACAGGGGCAACCAAAGGCCCCGACCCAGCAAGCAGGAGCGAATCAGGCTCCTCGTCGACCGCGACAAGAGTTTGACCTGATCCCAATGACGTATGCCGAACTATATCCCAAGCTTTTAGAGGCAAGGATGGTAACCCCTATACCCTTGGGAGAAATAAAGACTCCTCCCCCGGCCTGGTACAAGCCAGATGCCAGGTGTGAATATCATGCAGGTGGAGCTGGACATGATATCGAAAACTGTATAACATTCAAAAGGAAGGTTCAGGCATTAAAGGATGCAAAGTGGTTGGATTTCTCCGCACCGGGCCGGGACACCAAACGTGAATAGCAATCCTCTCCCAGAACACTCTAACAATGTTGCTAATATTGAGAGGGAAGGGCGGCCGGAAAGGTACTCTCAAATACAAATGGAGAAAATGTATCTGTTTACTCACATTACGGAACATGGCTATATACTGGCTAAAAGATGCGCCAAAGGCGAAAAGGGAACAGATGGGGAAAAACAATGCCCTTATCACAAGATGGCACGGGAACATGACATCACGGAATGTACTGAGTTTTCTGAAGTAGTGCAAAAGCTCATGGACCAAAGGATGATCGAATTCTCCACGGAAGAGATAGGCAGTCAAAGCCACATGATTCAAAAAGACATGTCATACACACCGTCATGGGTGCCAACCCCCTTGTCTTGAATGTTAAGACTCCAGAAATCCCGCTACTGCCTCATGGAATCACACCTCTCACCATACGGGTTCCTGCCCCTTTCCCCTACAAGACGGATAATGCAGTCCCGTGGAACTATAACTGTGAGGTAGTTCAGGGAGCCGCTATAGCAGAAAAGAAGACCAGGAGCGGTCGGGCTTACGCCCCTGAGATAGTTGACAAAGCAAGGAAGGAGAAAGCTATGGAACAAGACATTGAGCCTACACTGGAAGCAACAAAGAAGGGAACACCGATCACTGAAGAAGAAACCACAGAATTTCTGAAACTCATGAAGCAGAGCGAGTATAATATTGTGGATCAATTAAGTCAGCAACCGGCTTGCATCTCCCTCTCTCATTGATAATGGATTCCCAACCTCACCGGGAAGCACTGCTGAAGGTTCTAAGCCAAGCCTATGTTCCTCCAACCATCCCGGTGGCAAATGTGGATGGACTCACCAGTAACCTCATTATGAACAACGTCATCAGTTTTGGAGATGACGAGTTACCCCAGGAAGGGAAAGGACATATAAAAGCTTTGCACATCACGGTCAAATGCAAGGAACACACCATAGCCCGCGTACTCATCGACAACGGCTCGGCATTGAACATTATGCCCTTGCATATACTACAACAACTTCCAATGGACGTGTCCTATATGCGTCCCTGTACGATGAAGGTACGGGCATTCGATGGAGGAAAGCGTGACGTAGTGGGAACTCTGGATATTCCCCTCACGGTTGGGCCAATTACTTTTATGGTGGAATTTCAGGTGATGGACATCACGCCATATTACAGCTGTCTATTGGGAAGACCCTGGATCCACACCGCAGGGGTAGTGCCGTCAAGCCTCCACCAAAAGATGAAATTTGTAATGGGGGACCAACTCATTTGCATCTCTGGAGAGACAAGCTTCCTCGTCACCAAACCGGCATCAGTACCTTATGTCGAGAACAACGAAGATGTGCCAGAATGCTCCTATCGGGCCTTTGAGATGGTGAATGTCGCTTCTGCCCCAGACCATCGTCTCTCGAAGGCAGCAAAAATGGTTACAGCCACTATGATCAAACAGGGGTACAAACCGGGGCAAGGGTTAGGCCTGACAGCTCAAGGGATTCAGAAACCCCTGACCATCCGAGAAAATATTGGAAAGTTTGGGCTAGGCTATGTCCCTACAAAAGCTGACAGACAGAGGGAAGCTATCAAGAAGAGGGAAGTCAGAATGGCAAGATTGCAGAAAAGGCCAGTACAAGAAGAAAGGGGAAGCTTTCCCCCTTTGAATGTTACATTCCGAAGTGGAGGGTTTATCCACAAGAGCCAACTTGAGCCCGAGACGGGGACTGCAGCCGCATTGGACACAAACAAGTATGCACCAAATGAGATGGCTCAGTTAGTGCGAGAGGAGCCTAACCAGCCATTGAACAATTGGACCAGCCTGGACCTCCCCATAATGTAATGCTTACGGGTCGCTGGGATTTAATGTATTCTACTTGAATGTACTTTGAAGCTGTGAACATTTGTTTTTCCTTAAACCTTCCAATAAAATGTGTTTTTCAAATCTTTCATGGTGCATTCCATTCATAACATATGCATATCATATTTGGTTACCAATTTGTCATTCTCTTATAAACAGGTACCACAATGTCAATGAAAACATAGTATGCAAAAGCGAAACGAGATGCCAAAGGTTTGACCAAAGTCCAAACTGGGAGCAGCCCGTGTTTGAAGCTGATGAGAATGAGATAGAAGAGACACCTGAGCTACCAGGGGAGATTATACGCCTGTTGGAAAGGGAAGACCGTTTATCCGTTCCAAGTGAAGACCCAGTAGAAACAGTGAATTTGGGGACGACAACCAACCAAAAGAATTGAGGGTGGGGTCTTTGATAGCTACCGACATCAGGAGGAAGTTAATCGAGTTGTTAAGAAGTTACATCGACATTTTTGCATGGTCATACCAAGACATGCCCGGATTAGACACAGATATAGTGCAACATCACATACCCGTGAAGCCAGAGTGCAAGCCAGTACAGCAGAAATTGCGAAGAATGAGGCCAGAGATGCTACTAAAGATTAAAGAAGAAGTCAAAAAGCAATGGGATGCGGGTTTCCTAAGTGTCTCCCACTATCCAGAATGGGTCGCTAATGTTGTACCAGTACCAAAGAAAGGAGGCAAAGTACGCATGTGTGTCGACTATAGAGATCCAATTGGGCCAGTCCGAAAGACAACTTCCCGCTTCCTCATATTGATACCTTAGTGGATAATACAGCAAAACATGCCCTATTCTCCTTCATGGATGGTTTCTCAGGCTATAATCAAATTCGTATGGCCCCCGAACACAAAGAGAGGACCACATTCACGACACTTTGGGGCACCTTTCGCTATAATGTGATGCCTTTTGGCCTGAGGAACGCAGGGGCAACCTATCAGCGAGCCATGGTGACCCTATTCCATGACATGATGCATAAAGAAGTCGAGGTATATGTGGACGACATGATAGCCAAATCTCGAAGCACTGAAGATCATATCGAAGTACTCTGCAAGCTCTTCAGCAGGCTACGGAAATATCAACTGAAATTGAACCCCGAAAAGTGCACTTTCGGAGCCATGTCGGGAAAACTATTGGGTTTCATTGTGAGCCAAAAAGGAGTGGAAATCAATCCAGATAAAGTTCGAGCTTCGAGCTATCCAAGAGATGCCGCCGCCACGGACCATCAAGGAGGTTAGAGGATTCCTAGGGCGACTAAATTATATTGCCCGATTTATTTCCCAATTTACAGCCACCTGTGAACCCATTTTCAAGACTTTGCGAAAGAACAACCCGGAAATTTGGAATGACAAGTGTCAAGAAGCTTTTGACAAGATCAAACAATATTTGTCTAATCCGCCTATTCTGGTCCCACCGGTACCGGATAGACCTCTGATCTTATACTTAACCATTCAAGAGTCAGCGATGGGTTGTGTCTTGGGGCAACACGACTCTACAGGCAAGAAGGAGCAGGCCATTTATTACCTCAGCAAAAAGTTCACCATTAATGAAGAAAACTACACACCCTTGGAGAAGACGTGCTGTGCTCTTGTCTGGATAACGAGACGATTGAGGCAATACACCCTTTATCATACTACTTGGCTGATTTCAAGGCATGATCCGCTCAAATATCTCTTGGAAAAACCATCCATTTCTGGACGAATCGCCAAATGGCAGTTGATCCTATCGGAGTACGATATCATCTACGTACCTCAAAAAGCCATAAAAGGAAGTGCGATAGCCGACTATCTGGCAGATAGAGCCCTGGAAGACTTTGAGCCCATGACTATTGGCTTCCCAGATGAGCACATTAACATCATTTCGGCCGAAGTATTAGACATATGGACGATGTGGTTCGATGGAGCCTCCAGTCTTTTAGGTCATGGTGTTGGGGCCATCCTGATATCCCCAAAAGGCGAACATTTCCCCATGGCAGCAAAGCTAACCTTCCCTTGTACAAACAATGTAGCAGAGTATGAGGCTTGTGTGATGGGACTTCAAGAGGCCATTAACAAAGGGATCAAAAAATTACGAGTGTTCGGCGATTCGGCACTCATCATCTTTCAAGTAAGAGGTGAATGGGAGACTCGAAACCACAAATTAATCCCATATCGAAAGTACGTTGCAGAGTTAACCGAACAATTCGAAGACATCACATTTGAGCATATGCCCAGGGAATACAATTAGCTCCCTGACGCGCTGGCAACTCTAGCCTCCCTCCTTCGGCTAGACACAAAGTTGGAAGTTCAGTCTTTTGATATCCGCATACAAGATGCTCCTGCACATTGCATGGCCATTGAAGGACATACGGAAGAAAAACCTTGGTTTGAGGACGTCAAACAATATTTGCTTAAACAAGAATACCCAGCAGAGGCCACTGAATCTGATAAAAGAAATATCCGAAGGTCAGCATCCAACTATTATATTGATGGCTCAATTCTATATAAGAGAAACCACGACATGGTGCTATTGCGGTGTGTGGCAAAAGAAGAATCAACACAAATCATGAAAGAAGTGCACGAAGGGGAATGTGGTTCACAAGCGAACGGACATGCATTAACAAGACAAATCATGCGAATGGGCTACTATTGGGTCACCATGGAAAAAGATTGCATTGAATATGTGCGCAAATGCCTCAAGTGTCAAATTTATGGTGATAAGATCCAAGTACCACCATCCAAACTACACGTGATGGTCTCCCCGTGGCCGTTCTCACTTTGGGGTATTGACGTTATCGGACCAATATCTCCAAAAGCTTCTAATGGTCATCGTTTTATTTTGGTAGCCATTGATTACTTCACCAAGTGGGTAGAAGCAGCATCATACGCCAATGTCACACAGACTGTGGTACTTCGATTTATACGGAGCAATATCATATGCCGATATGGTCTTCCCGAGCAGATCATAACGGACAATGCTGCCAATTTGAACAGTCGGATGATAGGGAGGCTGTGCGAAACATACAAAATTCAATATCGCAACTCGACCCCCTATCGCCCAAAGATGAATGGAGCAGTCGAGGCAGCCAACAAGAACATCAAAAATATTATCAGAAAGATGACTGAAACATACAAAGATTGGCACGAGAAGCTACCTTACGCTTTGCATGCTTATCGTACCTCAGTGCGTACATCGACTGGGGCAACTCCATTTTCTTTGGTCTATGGTATGGAAGCAGTCCTACCGGTCGAAGTGGAGATACCTTCCCTCCGAATACTTAAGGATACTCAGCTCGAAGAAGCAGAATGGGTCCAAGGTCGTTATGAGCAGTTGAATTTAATTGAAGGCAAGCGCTTGGCAGCAGTTTGTAGAGGACAATTGTATCAACAGAGAATGATGAACATTTACAATAAAAAGGTGAAGCCCAGAAGTTTTCAAGAGGGTGATCTTGTCCTCAAGAAGATCTTACCAATTCAACATGACCATAGAGGCAAGTGGACCCCCAATTATGAAGGCCCATATGTTGTGAAAAAAGTATTCTCGGGAGGCGCATTGATCCTTGCCAAAATGGATGGAGATGAGCTTCCTAATCCGGTGAATAGCGACGCCATCAAAAAGTTTTATGCTTAACTCTCATGCCTCCCAACCAGATTCTCTTTCTTGCAATGAGCGGACTTGGTGAAAACCCGAAAGGGCACCAAGGGTAAAATACAAAGCTCCAACAAAAGACAAAAAGAAAACAAAGGCGGACTTGGTGAAAACCAGAAAGGGCACCAAGGGTAAAATACAAAGCCAACAATAAATCTTGAAGGGTGAAATCAGTCAGAAACTGAAAGGATTAGGACCACAACAAATAGGGTCCGTTGCAAGCAGTAGAGACAACATCATCCAAAAACAGCGACTGCAACAGTGGAAGACTTGGTCAAACCTGCGGCACGCTCGAATCAAATTTGTACATTATGCTTTTAAAGACTTGCGATTCTGTTTATCAGATTATGACAATAGGACACTTTTTATGATATAAATATGTTTTGTGGAATTAAACCAGCAAAAATCTTTTATCTCTTTAATCATGTTACATCGTTTTCATTTCACATTCGAGTAGAACATCTTAAATCCCCAGTAAGCTCTTCTAGCATTGCCTTATGAGTAGGGCCAAGCTCAAAATCCCCAAACAACTTAAAGCCCTAACTCGGAGTACTCATATCTCCACGAGATATCACTATCCCCAGAGAAGGTATCAAATCAAGCTCCTCAATATGGCGAAGCATAATTTAACAAACCCTTCATGCACAAAAGGGAGTTCCCTAGCAAAGACAGAACAAACTCTCCATCTAAAGAGAACATTGTTCCCCAACATGTTGAATGCTAGCCAACAGCCAAACCCTCAGTAATACATCACGTGGCATTCAATGCATACATCGCATAGCATCACATTGCATCATATTTCACCACAAGTTGAGGTTTATGCATCCCCGCATACAGCACATTGCATTCTATGCATCATTGGCATACATTCAACATACTCCGTAATTGCAGGAATGTTGCTGCCTCTGGAGGTCCTAGGAGCTCATATTCAGCAAACTTCCCTTCAAGCTATCCTAACTGTGCAACTCTTTCTTTGCAATTTCCCCAAGCTCTAAGCACATCCCTTTTGGCAATTGACAAACTTTTCCCATTTTGGGTCACCTCGTAGGGCGATCTCCTTGAGTGAACTCGTAGAGGGAGCTTAAATTGGGTTACTTCCCAAACTCACCAATTCTTTAAAGCATTTCCCCAAAGCCAATTAATGTCTCCAACAAGTCTTTCCAGTTTAAGCCTATCGTTGATGTGGGCTTTCCATTTCCAGTTTAAGCCTATCGTTGATGTGGGCTTTCCATTTTCAATTTAAGCCTATCGTTGATGTGGGCTTTCCATTTTCAATTTAAGCCTATCGTTGATATGGGCTTTCCATTTTCAATTTAAGCCTATCGTTGCTGTGGGCTTCCCATTTTCAATTCAAGCCTATCGTTGCAGTGGGCCTTTCGTTTTTCCGTTTCAGCCTATCATTGCTGTGGGTTTTTCCATTTTCACTTTAAGCCTATCGTTGTTGTGGGCTATCCATTTTCAATTCAAGCCTATCGTTGCTGTGGGCTATCCGTTTTCAATTCAAACCCATCATTGTTGTGGGCCTTTTTTCCCTTTTTAATTTGAGCCTATCGTTGCTGTGGGCCTTTCAATTTTCAATTCAAGCCCATCATTGTTGTGGGCCATTTTCCAGTTTTCAATTCGAGCCTATCGTTGCTGTGGGCCTTTCAACTTTTAGTTCACGCCCATCATTGTTGTGGGCCTTTTCTTTTTTCAAGCCTGTCATTGTTATAGGTTTTCAATCTCTGGTATCAAGCGGCCTTAGATGCCTCATCAAGGTATTGTCCAAGCACACCGGCCTGTGAAGCCCCTTTTCCCTCTCGGGGACAAACCCAACCGTCGCACTTCTTCCTCTAGGTAAGTCAGGTAAGTGCTCCAACCCGTCCAAAATGACTCCTTTTTTATCTTTGTCTGTTGTTTGTATACAAACGATGCACAAAGAGGGGCAGCTGTTGGACCCCATTTTGTCCGGGTTGGACATGCTAACCCCATTTAATATACCTTTCTGCCCATGCCATATACCTTGTTGAACAGGTCCACAATGATCCCATACTTCCAAGGAATGGTTTACCTCAATCTGCACGAGATGGATACGATTGACACGGATGGGGGAATTCAAAATTAATGACTTTTGCTATAAGTCCTTGAAGCGCCCCAAGACCAACACCAGGTGATGGAGGATGAAAATTGGAGACCAACGCACTTGACCGAGCTCAAATCAGACTTAAAATGAAGGAGTTATGGCCAAAACAACTTTCGTTGGAAAAAGTCAAACTTGCCAAAAGACGGTCAATGCCCCTGGTCAAACTGCCCGCAAAAGTGACCAGGCGAAACTCTTCAAAATGCCTATGTAGGCAAACACGGATCTCCCCGAACAATCCCTGGAAGGTCATCCATTTTTGCATTTTTGGTGGGCGTAAAAGGGTAAAAAAAAACTTCGGGGTTGACCGTTGACCGTTGACCTGCCGACACTGCGACCCGTTGACCTTCGAAGCCTCGAAGCCCCGAAGCTCGAAGCCCCGAAGCCTTGAAGCCTCGAAGCCCCGAAGCTTGAAGCCCCGAAGCCTCGAAGCCCCGAAGCCTCGCAGCCTCGAAGCCTCGAAACCTCGAAGCCTCGAAGCCTCGAAGCCTCGAAGCCCCGTTTGAACTGCTGATTTCTGACCTTCGACCCTTCGACCCTCGAAGCCTCCGACCCTGCCGACACTCCGACCTTCGAACCTATACCAGCAAGTTTTCGGCCCGTTGACCGTTGACCTTCGACCTGCCGACACTTCGACCCGTTGACCGTTGACTTTTGCCCCACTGAAATTCGACCCACCGAAGCTTCGACCCTGCCGACACTTCGACCTGCCGACACTCCGACCTGCCGACACTTCGAGTCTCTGACCCCTTGACCTTCGCTGGCTTCCTCGCTGGCTATTTTCCTCTCGCTGGTCGTTCACGGGACTTTGTTTTTCTGCGCTGGCCACCTAACAAAGAATAACTCAACAACCTGTCAGTCACATGCGTTGCTAAAATACAAACTCCCAAGGGGCAATCACGAGCCATCCTGTTTCCCGCACAAGCTGTCTACCCGACAAAGCATTAAATCTGCAAATTAAAATACTGCAGCCAATAATACAGCAATTATGACAGTCCAGCCAAAGATGTTCGGCGACTCTTTAAGATGCGATCGCCGGTTCCAAAAAAGAGAGAGTTCTGCGTGTGGATAAAAAAGGAGAGTGTGGGTTTTCGTTGGATAGAGAGTTCTGAAAAAAAAAAAGAGAAAAAAAGAGATCTGTCATAAGGAAAAAAACGGTTTGCCCGTCCTGCAAAAAAAAAAAAAAAAAGAGGGAGTTCTTTGAGAGATGGAGGAGAAGCTCGTTGAGAAAAAAAAGGGAAGAAAACCTGCTGTCACCCTCCATCAGTCCAGTGCAGAAAAAGAAAGAAAAACAGAGAGCCCCCCCCCCTTTATCGTTGAAAACCTGCTGCCATTCCTCATCCTAGTGCAGACAGAGCAAAAAAGAAACACAGAGAGAGAAAGGAAAAGAAAGAAAGGAGAGAAATTCAAAAAAAAAAAAAAAAAACAGTTTCATCATCAAAACCAGCCTCATCATCATCAGAAAACGCCCCAGCCTTATCATCAGAAAACGCCCCACTGTCAGAGATCACTCATCCACTCCTTACAAACTCCAATTTCAGTCCTCCTATCTCCAAACACCAGGGAAGTTTCTTCATAAGTCCCACCGTCGATCCGTCGATTCCAAGTCGAGCAAGTGGACTATCAGCGCCGGCGGGAGCTCAAGCAGAAGATTGACGTTGCAAAGCTTCAAAGTCGGTTCACCCTTTTATCTTTCTACTATTTTTTCAGCTTATTTATATCTATTTGGTGTAATTGTTTTAGCATCTTTTCTAATTTTCGTTTCTAGCTTATTTATATTTGATGTAATTGCTTTTCAGCCTTTTTCATTGTATTTTCTTGTATTCCTTCCTATGTGTATGTTGTAATATGTAAAGTGTAGTAAAAAAAACAACAAAAGGAAAAAAGAGAGAGAGCAAAAGGAGAGGATGAAGAAAAAAAAAAAGAAAAAAAAAGAGTGATTTTATTTTTGTGAATGTCACACTCACACACTCCACATCTCTTTTGATATATGCATTTTCAATTTCAAAAAAAAAAACGTCTTCAAAACCAAAAAAAATGTATTTCAAGTCAAAAAAATAGGGGGAAAAGAAAGCATCTAAAAAATGCACGTTTCCATATTTAGGAGTTCCAATTCCCTTTAAAACACATAAAAAACATGCTTTACCTTCCAAAAACAAAACAAAAAAAACAAAAAAAATAAAAATAAACAAAAAAAACAAACAAAACAAAAAAAACAAACAAAAACAAAAAAAAAAAAAAAAAGAAAGCAAAAGCAAAACAAAACGTTTTTCACAAAACACAAAAAAAAAAGTATTTTCTAACCCCAAAAAAAAACAAAAAACAAAAAAAAAGGGGAAAATAAAAAACCAGTTTTTTAGGACTTAAATTTCCAAAAGAAAAATCAAAAACAAACCTATAGGATCTCATTCCCCACTTCAAACAAAAACCCAAAAACTTTTAGGATTCCCTTTAAAAACCTAGGGTAAATCAATCTTAACCATAACTTCGACAAATAACTTAGTCAAATAAAAATCATAGACTTTTTAGGAAATTTAACCCAATCACAGCAGTACAAATAAAATAAAACCTCCTCCTCCTAAATTAGATACCGAAAGGGCGCTGTAGGGGTGCTAATCCTTCCCCACACGTAACCAACTCCCGAACCCATCTCTGATAACGCAGACCATACACTTGAAACTACTCGAAGTAGAGGGTATCCAACTGTACCCCAAAAACAGTTGGTGGCGACTCTAAATTTTCTCACCATTGGTTTAGTTTGAGCTCACCCCAAAAGGGCTCGGACGAAAACCAGTGATGACAGTACCTTCTATCTCTGAGCTCATAAGTAAATTAGAATCTCTTACTACTGCTTGTGATCATGAAAAGAATGAGACTAATAATTACTCAAATGTACAAAGATATGGAAAGTCAGAATAAACGTCTTGAATTTACTATTACTAGACTCGAAAAGGACATCGCTGACTTCAGAGGAAAAGAAGCTTGGTATCACGATCTAAGAGCTGAAAATCATCTATTAAATACCAATCTTTCAGGCCTAAAAGTTATAGTAAAAAGACTCGAAAATGAACTTGAACAGGAAAGGGAAATAAATCGTAAGTGGCTTAAATCCGGGGAAATAGCCTCTACATTTAGGACTGATCCGGATAATATTCGAGTCAAACCTGGCCTAGGCTCCGAATCATCAAACTCCAATGCTCAAGCTACTGAGTGTCCTCCGGATTTCACTCCAAAACTAACCAACTTATATCCTGTTAGTACATCTAAACCGTTGGATGTAAGTTGCTTAAATCCGGGAAAATAGCCTCTACATTTAGGACTGATCCGGATAATATTCGAGTCAAACCTGGCCTAGGCTCCGAATCATCAAACTCTAATGCTCAAGCTACTAAGTGTCCTCCGGATTTCACTCCAAAACTAACCAACTTATATCCTGTTAGTACATCTAAACCGTTGGATGGTTTCATTTCAGGTGGCACCATAGTTTATGACTGTGGAGTTGAGGCTGTTACTGCACTTCCCGAAGCAGTAGCACCCGTAACTAATGATGAAGGGAAGGCTGCTGCAGTTAAAGCCAAAACTGTAGCACCCAAAAAGAAAGGAAAGGCTAAGGCTGACGCATCTAGGGCCAAGAGCGCGTCACCCAAACGCAATGGATTAGGCCATAGGGAACAGAGTAGAAAGTCTGTAAAATCTAAGAGACCTGTATCCCCTGTTTGTACTTCACATTATAGTGTCTATTCCATCTGTAGGGAAATGGGTCATTATCACTATGAATGTTGGAGTTTATCTGATAACTGGCTTTGTAATCAAATTCGAACCAACAAAGATCAATTTAATAAAAAGGTTTCTTCGAGCAAAACAAAATCTAAACCACAAAGGAGTGTCTCTCCCAAGAAAACCCAAATAAAGAGGCAGTTGAAACTAACAAGCTAAAGTCAACTTGGAGAGCTAAAAAGTCCTAGCAAAATCAAATCCGGAACTGTTGACATTAATGCTGCTCTTTCTAACCACCCGAAACAAGTTTGGGCACCAAAAGTGTAAACTGTTGTCTTTCAGGAGCATCTCTGGAATGCATTGCCGGATCACTTGAAGTTAAAGATCAATCAAAGCAAGTGGATCCTCGATAGTGGATGCTCCGGACATATGACGGGTGATCAGACTCTGCTTGTAGAAGTTAATGAAAAACGAGGTCCATCCGTTTCATATGGTGACAACAACAAAGGTAAGACTGTCGGGTATGGCACTTTAACTAACGGCTGTGTATCAATCACTAGAGTTGCACTAGTCGAAGGTTTGAAGCATAATTTGCTAAGTGTCAGTAATTTATGTGACAAAGGATTTACTATTTCCTTTATGTCCAACTCCTGTACAGTGAGAGAAAACTTATCCGGAGATATTAAGTTATCCGGATCAAGAGATGGGGACATATACTCAGTGGTCTTAAGAAATAATTCTTCGACCCTGTATGCTTCCTTACTAAAGCTACAGATGAAGATAGTTGGTTATGGCACAAGCGATGCGCACATTTAAACTTTAAGACTTTGTCTAAATTAGCGTCACTTGATCTTGTCACTGGTCTACCTAAACTCAAATTCTCTAGAGACTCTCTCTATCGAGAATGTCAACTGGGTAAACAGACCAAACATAGCTTTAAGAGCAAATCAGTTAATTCAATAACTGCTCCTCTATAACTTCTTCATATGGACCTCTGTGGTCCTATTTTTGTTTCGTCACTGGCTGGTGCGAGATATACCCTTGTGGTTATCGATGATTTCACTAGATACACATGGGTGATGTTCCTGAAATCAAAGGATCAAACTTTTGAGCATCTAGTAGAACTTTTCAACTGGATAAGCAACTCACAAGGACTGAGCATAAAGTGCATCAGGAGTGATCATGGTACAGGATTTGATTTTTCAGAAATGAGATCATATTGTTCTGAACAGGGCATACGACCATGACTTCTCTCTCCCCCGAACTCCACAACAAAATGGGGTAGCCGAGCGCAAGAATCGCACTTTAGTTGAGGCTGGTAGATCCATGTTAGCAGGGGCAACGCTTCCTCTCGCCTATGGGTCAAGTCGTGTCCACTGCCTGCTATGTTCAGAACAGAACTCTAATAAATAAATCTACCATGAAAACACCCTATAAGATGTGGAGAGGACGAAAACCTTCAATTTCACATTTCAAAGCTTTTGGGTGTACTTGCTATATATTGATAAATGGCAAAGAGACCCGAAATAAATTTGAACCAAAATCTGATGATGAGATTTTTGTCGGGTACTCACTACATAGCAAGGCTTATCGGGTCTTCAATAGAAAACTTTTTAAAGTTGAAGAATCTATCCATGTGACTTTTGATGTTACTAATCTTGATTGGTCAAAAGTTGCTTCTTCAAGTTCTAATGTGCAGGTCATGGACAGCAACATCAATTATTCAAAGTTTATGAATGTTCCTGTTACACATTCTAACCAACCACGTGGCATCAGCGAGGCACAAAGAAATTATATGGATGATGCTACGGATGACTCGGACTCCGGACTACCATTAACCTCCGGACATACTCCTACGGATAACCAAAATTCCGGAGCACCTTCAAGTCCATCCGAACCAGTTAACGCTGAAAGAAACAATGTTGAAGAACCACCTAGTTATACCGTACCTTCCAATACGGGAACATCTAGTCCGGATGAAGCTCAACCAGCAGATACACCTGAACCACCTAATTTGGCAGAGCTTCAAATTGTTCAAGATCATCCATCACATGCACAGAATTATAGATGGACCCAAAACCATCCCTCAAATCAAGTGATTGGTGATCCTGCTGTTGGTGTAAGAACAAGAGCAGCCACCTCCAACATGAGTCTTCACTCGTGTTTTCTATCTCAAATAGAACCAAAGGTGGTAGATGAAGCTCTTCAGGATTCGAATTGGATAGAAGCCATGCAAGAAGAGCTAAATCAATTTAAGAGAAATAATGTGTGGACTTTAGTACCAAGGCCTAAGTCTCAGCAAGTCATTGGAGTTAAATGGGTGTTCCGGAACAAGCTTGATACTGATGGAATAGTAATCCGGAACAAAGCCAGACTGGTAGCCAAAGGATATCGTCAAGAAGAAGGAATAGACTATGATGAGACCTTTGCTCCAGTAGCAAGACTTGAGGCAATCCGGATGTTTCTGGCGTATGCTTCATATGAAAACTTCATAGTTTATCAAATGGACGTCAAGAGCGCATTCCTAAACGGAGATCTTCAAGAGAAGGTTTACGTAGAACAACCTCCCGGTTTCATTGAACCTAAAGCAGGACATCTAGTCTATAAACTTCGAAAAGCCCTATATGGTTTGAAGCAAGCTCCAAGAGCCTGGTACGACACACTGTCAGAATTCTTACTTGCTCACAACTTCCAAAAAGGGAAGATTGACACCACCTTATTTCTACGAAAAGAGAAAGGACACACTCTAATCGTACAAATATACGTGGATGATATCATTTTCGGATCAACGAATCCAAAGCTTTGTGAAGAGTTTGCTAAGTTGATGACAGGCAAGTTTGAGATGAGCATGATGGGAGAACTGTCCTACTTCCTCGGAATAGAAGTTAAACAATTGAAGGAAGGAATCTTCATTAATCAAGCTAAGTACACTCGCGATCTCATTAAGAAGTTTGGTATGGAAGGTTCATCTCCTGTTAAAACTCCCATGCCTGTTAGTGCCAAGTTAGATCCTGATGTGGATGGCATATCAGTAAATGTGACTGACTACAGAGGGATGATAGGATCCTTGCTGTATCTTACAGCAAGTCGCCCAGACATTATGTTTGCAACTTGCATCTGTGCACGATATCAGGCGAATCCCAAGGAGTCACATATGCTTCATGTTAAACGGATATTAAGGTATCTCAAAGGAACGATGAATTTGGGACTCTGGTACCCAAAGGAGTCCAACTTCACCTTATCCGGATACTCTGATGCCGACTTCGCTGGATGTCGCATTGACAGAAAGAGCACAAGTGGTACGTGTCAGTTTCTTGGAAATAGATTAATTTCATGGTTCAATAAGAAGCAGAATTCCGTATTAACCTCTACTGCAGAGGCGGAATACATAGCTGCTGGGAGTTGCTGCGCACAACTACTCTGGATGCAAAGTCAACTTACTGACTACAGTTTCAACATGTCATCTATTCCACTCTACTGCGACAACACTAGTGCAATTGCTATCAGCAACAATCCTGTTATGCACCCTAAGACGAAGCATATTGAGGTCAAGTATCACTTCATACGCGACCATTGTAAGGACCCGTACCTTGAGTTAGTCACAGTTTTGCCTTCTGAGTAGAGTTGTTTTCTAGATTTTGACCTAGTGAATGGGCTCAAATGAATTCACGTGCAAAAGGAAAGATTCTTAGAATGATGTCCTCTATCTACCACAGAAGTTTCAGGCCAAACGGACGTGTGTGTGAGGTGCACGTGAAATGGGTCCATTTCACGTACAAGTGTGGTTGTCTTCTACATGATGCAAGAAGGCTAGGGGTGAAGTTTGAGCGCATTTGAGTGCATTTGGAGTTGCACGTGAATTGGGTAATTCACGTTCAAATTGGCGTGCAGCCATATTTTTGCTTGGTTCCCTTGGTTTTGACATTCTAATGATCTTCCTCCAAAGGACCATGTTGAAATTCTGAGTATTTTGGCCTATATGGGTGCGGAAAGGTGCTAACTTGTGTGATCAAAACTACGTCGTTTTGATCCTGGGATTTACTTAATCAAAACTACATCGTTTTGATGTGGGTAGTGTCTATATAATGAGGGCTTGAGTTTGAGTTTAGGGTTCTTGTGTTCTTCTTTGCTGCAGCTGCTGCTAGAGAGAGAGAGAGAGAGAGAGGATCTCCGGGCAGTTGCCGTGGTGGTTCGCGTCGTTGGAAGGTGTCTAGCGTAGAGGTTAGGACAAAAGTCTGAGGTTGGGATTCATGTTCTTCCTAACTCTCCTCTATTCTAGGATATTCGCCTATATATATATATATATATATATATATATGTAAATCCATATAGGTGTGATCTCCTATATGGATGTTGGCCTTCAGTGGCATGTTCTGTTGATTCTGATGTTGAATTTGGCCTGAGGATTTTCTGGGTTTGTTTATGCCCACCGTGTGTTTGATGAAATGTCTGTGAGGCCTGCACACTATGTATTTGATAAAATGCCTGTGAGGCCTGCATGCCATGTATTCAATATAATGCCTGTGAGACCTTGTATATGGGTGTCTGATGATATACCTGTGTGACTGGTGTGTACTGTGTTTGATTTGTATTTGATAAAAAGCCTATGAGGCTGATGTGTGTGGCTTGTATCTGACCATGTTGGTCCCTCTGAAATAAAGTGTAAATGTTTTGCTGAGTTTACATGTCGAGATGTAATGCTATGCTGTTCTGTTGGTCTGTTTGAGACTGAGCTGAGATATGGGCCAGGCACAATAGCTGGACCCCTTTGAGATTTGGCCAGGACGTGGTCCTGAGTCTCGGTGTAGCACTCACGACGGTGGGCTAAGTCTACACCCATTCCTAAGGGTAGGTATGACGCCCGAGGAGGTGGTTGACCATATCTGACTCGGGTAGAAAATGTTGCATTGGTGTCCATGCAACATTCGCCTGGATGTGGTATGTCATGTCGCCGTGGTGGCGGGGTGTCCTCTGCCCTTCAGTGCGGGCTCAGGTAAAGAGTGTTTTCTGGGTGATGTTTGCTGCTTTAGCCTTAGGCACGACACGAGCACAAGCATACACATATCATGCATGTTGTAGAGCGGGACGGGTCTGGGGAGACTGGATCCCTACTGAGCTATGGTTTGCTCACCCCTCCTATAAACTGTCCTTTTGCAGGGTTTAGCATGCGGTAGGTGAAGGCTGAGGAGCTAGGTCCCTGAGGCTGGGAGTTTTATGTTATTTCCTTTGTCGTGCTCGTGGTTTTATGTTCTGGAATTTGGTTTGGTTTTATTTGTACCAGTACACCTGGCTTCATAGGGGTTTTTTCCCCGACTGGGTTGTAATAAACATTTAGTCTTTGAAATGAAATAAAATGAGATGTTATTCAATTTGTGTTTGTGTGCATGGTTTGGGAGCAGGAGCATGCCCCTTGGCATGTTAGCCTGGTTGTGCAGGTTTGGGACAGCACCCATGCCAGAAGTCCTTTTAAGGTGCTTGCACCAACCCCTTGTCCCTTCGGGTGCGGGCATGGGCAGTCACTACTCATTTCCAAGTGGAAGGAAATTGGGGCGTGACAACCATGTTCTCAAAAATCACATTTCCCTGGAACATGTTGCTACTGAAGATCAACTAGCAGACATACTTACAAAGCCCCTACCTGATGCAAGATTCTCTGAACTACTCATCCGATTAGGTATGCTTGACTTCTCTGCATAGCTTCACATTTAAATTACCCAACAGTATACTAAATATCAGAAAATGCATTGTGCTGTTATTGAAAGTAGAAGATACATACTGACTTTAATGCTGATCATACTTACTGATTAAAGGCTTCATGCTTCTGATCTTAATATCAACTTCATATTGGGAGGATGCTTGCGTTTCCCGACTGAAGTCGCTTAAGCAAACATGATTAAAAGTTTATATGATTCACCTTTTTCAGGTTTCATGATCTTAATTTCCACTGATCACCACATGACAAAAGCATGTTCATTTAGATTACTCTATTAACATGTATAGTTGAAGAAATGAAATGGGTTAGCTCGGAATGCCTGGCGGATGAATACTCAATCGCAGTCTGATCAGCTTCTGAAGTATAGTTTTCTAATAAGATAGACAGAGCTGAATTCCTACAAACCGGAAAGGTCAACCGAGAGGATTGCACGATCTACGGGGGAGAAAATGCTTTATATATTATTCGAGTAATACCCCCCGTATATGTCTCATGACCTCTTTCTTGGCTATCTATTTGAGGGGGAGCCTTTCATTGAGAGGATCAAATGATCTACGGGGGAGCTTAAATCTCATCCATTACCTCAGTAATGATCTCGGATACTCCCTCCTCTAAACTTTTACTTCCGGATCTGACTGGACATGCTGTTTTGAATCAGAATAGTGGCATGCTTGGATGTATTTTCCTTCTTCAACCATACATCTTAATCGGCTAATCACCTGCTTACTTTTGATATGTGTCCGCTTCCTCATCTTTCACTCATGAATCCTAATTTGGCCAAATCATATGATTTTTAATTAATCTTAGCTACGTCGTTCAGCAGGACTGTTTCGCTATGTTGACCTATATGAACTTGTGTATTTATTATCTGACGTATGTCCTGATTCAGTAAAATTGATCATTCTCTCGTATGTATATGTCTATTACATTCTTTGTAATGCATAAGTTCTGTTTCTCATTAGTTCGGATTATGTCGTTTTTCACTGACTATTTTCTCTTATCCGTAGTAATCCTTGCCTGTTCAGCTTTTGCACTTTCAGTTCATTTTTTTTAGCTACAGGTTCAGATTTTCATTGCAACCATACCGATAAATCTAGTCCATAGTCTTGGATTTGAAGTGTTGTGGTACTTCTCTTCTCCTCGACTTATTGACAGCAAAGGAATCTACTTTTCTCTCTCACCGCAGTCTGTTACTACGGACACCGTCTACTTTTCATCCGGATACTCCACACTTGACTATCATTGATTCCGGATGATTGTTGGTTCATTCCTCCAGACTCCTGACACTGTCAAATTGCGATAAATGATTCATTAAATGCAAATCTCGGGATGCACACACTTCACCGGATGGCAAACAGTTGTTACCCTTATTTGGTCATGCAGTCTCCACGACATCATTTCATTCGGAGGCGCACCGATATCAAGACTAATGACATCAGCTTGTCAAGTGGTTCACTGTCTCACTCGCCACATCCCTAGAACCGCTGACATTCACAGCCTCGGTCTTATATATTTTGGTCATTCCTGCGAAGCACGAGTATTGCTCATTTCAAATCCCTAAAGCTCTCGTTGCTCCTTTGATACCCAAGACCTCACCTTTCCTCTCGTCCTTCAATCTTCATCTACAATGGCACCCAGAATCTCTCTATCCAGCGTTAATCCTGGCCATCTGGTCGATTGGAGTGCTGTCTCTAACCCTCCGGACTGGTTTTCCCAACTTCGACCTCTACTCGAAGCCTCACATATCCTCAACTTGATCTCCAATCCTATCGATCTTCTTATCGACGACATTATTGAGTATTACCAAAGGATTCTCTGTACCACCGACTCCATCATCTCCTATGTTCGTGGTGAATCCATCATCATCACTCCCGCCGTTCTCCGCACTGCTCTCCACCTACCCCCCGGTGAACCACAACGCCCAAATGCCGATCCAATGGCGGCTTCTATGGGTTGCACCCAAAAAGGCAAGGAATACAAGGTGAAATCCTTCCAAGGTCGCTATCGCTGTATGGCGACCATAATGAGTCACTGTTTACCATCCGACATCTTCATTCGGACCATTTCGCCCGCTATGATGCCGTTCCATTTCCGTCGGCTTATTACCTCCGTTATCTTACACCGGATGGGAACATGACAGCCCGCCGTCCCTCTGCAGCTCTCCGCATTCTCCCTGCCTCGGAACAACAAGGCGATTCGTTTTGTGACCCCTCCGACGCCAAGCCCCCGATGTCGGTTCGCACCCCGATCCTCCCGGATTCGGTCCGTTGCAGCACCTTCCCTTTCTCGGGCCTCCCAGCACAGCGTCCGTGCCGAACCGTCCGAGGTTGCGGGGCCATCTCAGCGCAGTGCCCCTAAAGCTATTTCCTCAGCCCCCTTTGCTGCGGATGTCCCCACTCCCTCCACCTCCGCTATTGTTGCCGCGGTTGATACCGCCGTTGCTGCCGCCACTGCTGATGTCTCGGCGTCTACTCCGGAAGCTCCCTTGCCTCCCCTCCCTCAACCCCGAGATTATCTTGACCATCTCTCCACCGACACCTTAACAAACCTATGGCTTCGTTTCAGCCTTGCCCACACCGCCTCCCTTCCTGAGAACGATGTCCAGGTGTTTTACACACGCTATACCCAATCCCCGGAGACCATGATCATCTGGAATTTGGATCACGGCTTTCATACGCAGGCCTCGATTCCAGATGTGTCATTCCCTACTCCCTCAAACCCGGTCCATTCCGCTCGGGGTCCTTCTCCTGCTCAGGCTGGCCCCTCTTCTTCTACTGACACCATTCCCGTGGTTGACCTATCTGGTCAAAGCGGGTCAGCTGCTCCGGATGCCCCTTCTACTGCTGCTGCTGATACTCCTGCGGACTCCTCTGCCCAGCGCACTCCTGCTCCTGTTCATGCAGGAGATCCGGAGTTGGCCCTTGGGCGTGCCTCTTTTGGCACGGTCCACTCCGACGCTGTGCTCTCTGCCCAGCTGGACCGACACGCTCAGGCTCATAGCGCCCAAATTTCCGCCATCGCCGCCTAGGTTGATGCACTTGGCGCCCAACTCCTCTCCACTCTCACTGATTCATCCACTTCCATGGAACAGAAGATGGATCTCGTTGCCTCGTCCGTCCATTCGTTGTCTACCTCCTTCTCGGACCTGGCGCACACGATGGCTCGCCCTCCCGTTGCTTCCCGGCGATCTGCCAAACTGGGGGAGAGAGTGTCATCTGATCCTGCTCCTTCTGCACCACAACCATCCACTCGTGCTGAGAAGCGGCCTGCCTCTTCATTGCTTCTGAGAGTTCAAATTCCCAAACGTAGCCGTTTCTCTCAGCCAAGCTCCTCGACTGCAGCTCCTCCTCCAGCCTCTCCATCCGCAGCTGACACCTTCCTCCCATCATATGCGGCATATGACCCTTCTGATGTGGATGGAAGCATGCGCAAGGCAATGAAGTCCTATGCTGCATCTTCTGCTGAGAGAAGATGTCTCTCTGACCTGTACCCTTTCTCCCCGGCCGACATTCAGACCCTTTGTTCAAAGAAAGGACTCTTTACAACAGAAGACATTGACAATTTCTCTAGGGCTGCTAAAATGGAGATGAGGCTGTTTCCATCTCTATACAAGGATGGGCACTTGTTTGAAGTTCTGCCGTGCTAGAATGAAGGCTATCTTCCCAGTGTAGATCTCATTCAGTCCTTCATCGACGGAACGCTGAGGATAGCAAGCCATGGAAAACTCTCTCAACCATCCTCATTCCGTACCGGATCATGTCGCCGCATTTCATGATGGATGTCTTCATGATTCAGTCCAAACAAATGATTCTGATTGATTCTCATCAGATTGTGGAGCATTTTGTAAGAAAGAATCAATGGGAACCACTGTGTCTCAGCCGATCAAGTCGTGAAGAAAGCTGGATTATACGAAGAGTTGGGCATCACACCCTTGAGTCCAACTGAGAAGCTGAAGGCGACATTCCGGGGCAAGAAGCAAGTGCCACAACAGCCGGATGGAGATAACTGCGGGGCCTTTGTCTATTACTTCATCAAGTCATTCTTGACTGTGGACAAATCTTGGAACCTGAAGAATCTTACACGTGGATCACCCGGATATGTGGACGCAACCTCAATTATATTTGGGAACTCACAAAGGCACTTATACTCTTCAAACCTAAGATTTTGAGCTCCACAAACCACATTAGTCAAGGCATAGAGATTACCGAGGAATGGTTAGTGCTGAACGCATTCCGGAACTACAAGTTCCAAGGTTGTCTCTTAGGAATGTTTGTATAAATATTCATACTTGTACATTTGTGTAAACAAAAAAAGGGTGCGAACGAGCCTGAATTAATTTATGTAAGCACAAGAGCTCAAAGATACAATCGAGGCTAGGGTGTGAATCCTTTTGTAAACAGAGTGTAAGAGAGTCTTGCTTCTATTTTGTTGTAATTATCTCTTGATAATAAAACAAAATACTTCCACTATGTGGTTATCTTCCACAGCGATTCTATCACTTAACTAGATTAGTGTGGTGTCTTAAGAGAATATAAAGAGTTTCGATAAGAGCATATTCACCCCCCTCTAGGCTCCAAGGGACCATCAGTAAGGCCCATTTCTTCATAGAGTCTGGATTGCTTCACTGCTTCAGTCAATCGGAGGCGCAGAGGTTCCCATTGATTTTTTCTTATATTGTTATCTACAACCTAATGAGAATCAATCAGCATCAACTGCTTCGAGTGAATCATGAAGGGAACCAGCATGAAGTGCGGTGACAGAATTCGGTACGGAATGAGGATTGTTGAAAGGTTCTTCCATGGTTTGCTGTCCTCAGCAGTTCCGTCGATGAAGGTCTGGATAAAAGGTACTTCAGGAAGATATCCTTCAGACCAGCAAGGCATAATATCAAAATTATGTCCGTCCTTGTAGAGGGACGAAAACAGCCTCATCTCCATCTTAACTGCTCGAGAGAAGTTCTCTATGTCTTATGTGGAGAATAGGCCCTTCTTGGAACAGAGAGTCTTAATGTCCTTAGGAGAGAAGGGGTATAGGTCAGAAAGACATCTTCTCTCGACATTGGATGCAGCATGCTTGGACATTTCAAGAAAAACACTTCCATCCGCATCAAGTGGATCACGATCCGCATATGATGGGAGGAAGGTGTCATCCGCTAATGGAGTCGTGGAAGGAGGAGCATTACTTGAGGAGCTAGGCTGAGAGAAATGGCTGCGTTTGAGAATGGTAACTCCTGGAAGTGGATGCAATGAAGATGCAGGCCGCTTCTCAGCATGAGCGGAGGAAGATGCAGGAGGATCAAACACGTTCTCCCCCGGATTGGTAGATTGCCGGGGTACTGTAGGGGGACGAGCCATGGTGTACGCCAAGTCCGCGAAAGAAGTTGACAGAGAATGAACAGACGAGGCGACGAGATCCATCTTTTGCTCGATGGAAGTGGAGGAGTCGGTCAGGGTGGAGAGGAGTTGGGTGCCTAACGCATCAACCTTGTTGGCAATGGCAAAGATTTAGGCGCTCTGGGCTTGGGCGTGGTGGTCGAGTTGAGCGGAGAGCACAGCATTGGAGTGGATTGTGCCTAATGAGGCACGTCCAAGCGCCAACTCCGGGCCTTTGGAGGACTCCCCCGCAGGAATGGATGCAGGCATGCGTTGGGCAGATGAGTCAGTAGGAGTAGAAGGGGCGTCAGCAGCAGCAGGGGCATCTGAAGCAGCAGAGACATTCGGAACATCAGAGCCACTTTGACCAGAGAGGTCAACGACGGGGATACCGGCGGCAAGAGAGGTAGGCTGGGCCTCAACAGGAGAAGGCACGCGGGCGTCATGAGCCAGGCTGGAGGAAACAGTAAAGGGAACATCCGTAATATGGGCTGGGGTATGGAAGCCATGGTCCAGGTTCCAGATGATCATTTCCTCCAGGGAGTGGGTGTGTTTGGCGTAAAACACCTTGATGTCATGATCAAGGACGGAGGCAGTGGAGGTGAGACTAAAACGGAACTAGAGGTCCATTAAGGTGTCGGTGGAGAGATGAGCAAGGTAGTCTCGAGGTTGAGACTACCACCTTGTTGCTTGCCTTTTCCATTTCTGTTAGGCCTTGCTTGCCTTTTTCAATTTCTATTAGGCCTTGCTTGCCTTTCCTATTTCTGTTAGGCTTTGGATGCCTTTTTAATTCCTATTAAGCCTTAGATGCCTCATCACAATTATTCAAAGCCAAGAAGTTCCTTTTTACTTTGGGGGAAAGACCCAACCATCGCATTCTACTCTTCCTCTGTGCAAGGTAAGTTAGGTAAGTGCTCCAACCCGTCCAAAATGATTCTGTAAGGACCCGTACCTTGAGTTAGTCAGTTTTGCCTCCTGAGTAGAGTTTTTCTAGATTTTGACCTAGTAAATGGACTCCAATGAATTTACGTTCAAAAGGAAAGATGCTTAGAATGATGTCCTCCATCTACCACAGAAGTTTTAGGCCAAATGGACATGTATGTGAGGTGCACGTGATATGGGTCCAATTCACGTGCAAGTGTGGTTGTCTTCTAAATGATGCAAGGAGGCTAGGGGTGAAGTTTGAGAGCATTTGGAGTGCATATGGAGTTGCACGTGAATTGGGGAATTCACGTGCAAATTGGCGTGCAGGCATTTTTTTGCATGGTTCCCTTGGTTTTGACATTCTAAGGAACTTTCTCCAAAGGACCATGTTGAAATTCTGAGTATTTTGGCCCATATGGGTGCGGAAAGGTGCTAACTTGTGTGATCAAAACTACGTCATTTTGATCCTGGGTTTCACTTAATCAAAACTACGTCGTTTTGATAGTGGGAGGCCTATATAAGGATGAGGAGACTCCTTGTTCTAGGGTTAGGGGTTTTTCAGCCACTGCAGCCGTCGTGGAGAGAGAGAGAGCTAGAGAGAGGGAAAGGGGGAGAACTGCTGGTTGCTGCCGGAGCATCTTGCGTGGGGAGGACGGCATTTAACGCGAGAACAAGGAGGATCTTCTTTAAGGTAGGGGTTCTGTTTTCTTATACCTGATTCGGGGTTAGGCCCTATGGTGAATTTCCCGTTGGATATTGTCCTTGTTATCATACTAATTATATGTAAATTCATATAGGTGTGATCTCCTATATGAATGTTGGCCTTCAATGGCGTGTTGTTTGGATATATATATATATGCCTGCCAAGTGTTTGACATAATGCCTGTGAGGCTGTGCATGTTATGTGTTTGAGGTAATGCCTGTGAGGCTGTGCATGTTATGTGTTTGAGGTAATGCCTGTGAGGCCACGCACGTCCAGTGTGTTAGATTATGTCTGTGTGGCTGGGTTCATGAGCTTGTGGATATATGCATGCTAAGTGTTCGATGTTATTCCTGTGTGACTAAGCATACTAAGTGTTTGATGTTATGCCTGTATGACCATGTGTGCTGCGTGTTTGCTTGTACACCCGGTGGCTGTGGAAGCCCGGGACTGTTTTGTGGAACCCGGTGGCTGTGGAAGCCCGGGACTGTTTTGTGGAACCCGGTGGCTGTGGAAGCCCGGGACTGTTTTGTGGAACCCGGTGGCTGTGGAAGCCCGGGACTGTTTTTGTAGGACCCGGTGGCTCTGGAAGCCCGGGACTGTTCTTGAAACCCGGTGGCTGTGGAAGCCCGGGAGTGTTTATGTACCAGCCCATGTATGATTGTGTTTGCTGTTATAGCCTGTAACTATATCTGGTGGAATAATTGTATCACGACACAGCACTTGTACACAAGACATGTAGATATTAGGTGCATGGGATGGGTTGGGGAGACATGATCCCTACTGAGCGTGGTTGCTCACCCCTCCTACCATGTTGTTTTCTTTACAGGAACCTACAGGCGTTAGGTGGGACCCCAAGGTGGAAGACCTTATTTATTTTATTGTTTATGTTATTTTATTATGGGAACTGATGTAACCCCAATGGGGATGGATTGAAAAGAAGACTTTGTATTAAAGACTGATTTGGTTTGTGGACTGCTTGATGGACTTTATTTTTCTTGAATGTGTTGTGAATGTTTAAAATGTTCAGTTCTTGGTTTGTATCCTAACCCCTTTGCCCTCCGTGTGGGTAAAACGGGGAGTCACGTACCGGTTTCCTCGGGTTGGAAATCCGGGGCGTGACAGATTCCCTTTTATCTTTGTACGCTGTTTATATACAAACAATGCACAAAAAGGGGCAGCTGTGGAACCCCATTTTTCCCGGGTTGGACATACTAACCCCATTTGATATGTATATATACCTTTTTGCCCATGCCATATACCTTGTTGCACAAGTCCTTAAGGATTACCCCAATTTGCACAAGATAGATACATTGACACGAACCGGAAAGCCCGAAATTGATAACCTCTGTTGTAAGCCCCGAAAGTTCCCCAAGACCAACATGAAGTGATAGAGGAGGAAATTTGGAGATCAACGCACTTGACCGAGCTCAATTCCGATATAAAACGAAGAAGTTATGGCCAAAATAATTTTCGTCAAAAAAGTCAAACTTGCCAAAAGACTGTCAATGCCCCTGGTCAAAGGGCCCGAAAATGTGACTATGTGAGACTCTGCAAAATGATTATTTAGGCGAATATGGAGCTTCCCGAACAATTTCCCGAAGTTCGTCCATTTTAGCATTTTGGGTGGGGGTAAAAAGGTCATTAAAAGTTTAAAAAAAGAAAAAACAAGAAGACAAATCCAGATCATCATGTTCAAATCTGGAACATCAAAGTCAAATTCGGATAATCAAAGTCAAATCTGAGACATCAAGGTCAAATCCGGGACATCAAAGTCAATCCAGAACATTAAAGTCATATCTGGGACATCACTGATACGGTGTACGATCCGAGCCATTGATCCGGACAAAGCTTCCACTGATACGGAGTAAGGATCCGAGCCAACACTGATCCGGACTAAGGACTCCACTAACACGGAATAAGGATCCGAGCCCACACTGATCTGGACAAAGGACTCCACTGACACGGAATAAGGATCTGAGCCAACACTGATTCGGACTAAAGACTCCACTAACACGGAATAAGGATCTGGGCCAAAACTGATCCGGACTAAGGATCTGAGCCGTCACTAATCCGGATTAGAGCCTCATTGATACAGAGTAAGGATCCGAGCCTTCCACTGATCCAGAATAAGTTTCAATCATTCGGAATAAGCTCCCATCATACGGATCCGAGTCTTTAATCGGCCGGAAAAGTTTTAATGACACGGATTAAACTTCAATGATCCGGAATAGGCTTCTAAAGATCTGGATACAAGCCTCCACCGACCTTGACTTTCGCTGATTAGCCTGTTCACGAGCATGGTCACTATAGCTTCACAGGATTAGTTGGACAGATACTCTTCAACGGTTGTCTGTCACATGCGCGCATTTAAAGGCAAAAGGACAAGCAAGGTTGAATGTCCACCGACATAAATGGCATCTAATTAATAAAAAAGGGGTTGTCATCTATAAATGCTGCAATTATGTGGCTTTGTTTTTATTTGTGGATGTTTTAATCACACACTCCACGTTTATTTTAATGTATGTGTTCATTACTTTGATATACATTTGTAACATGTGTGAATTTGGGTTTTCGAAACAAAACAAAAAAGTGGAGTTTTCAAAAAAAAAAAAAAAAAAACATTTTTAACAAAAAAAACAAAACAAACACAAAAAATGTTTGCAAACAAAAAAATGTTTTTAAGCCAAAAAAAAGTGAAAAAAAAAAAACAAATTTCAATTTTTAGGACTTCAATTTTCAAAATAAAAAAAAACAAAACCAAAACCTTAGGATTTCATTTTTCACTTGAAATAAAAAGCAAAACAAAACTTTTAGGATCCCCTTTAGCAATTTATGGTAAATCAATTTTAACCATAACTTAGCTAAATAAAAATCATAGATTTTCTAGAAACTCACCCAATCACGATAGTAACCATAAATAGAAAACTTCCTCCGAAAATAAATACCGAAAGGGC
The DNA here is from genome assembly GCA_023512835.1 of Taxillus chinensis. Taxonomy (NCBI): domain Eukaryota; kingdom Viridiplantae; phylum Streptophyta; class Magnoliopsida; order Santalales; family Loranthaceae; genus Taxillus; species Taxillus chinensis. The sequence continues at coordinate 48,880,619 of CM042092.1, read as the reverse complement.
GCCGCAGGGGTGCTAATCCTTCCCTACACGTAACCAACTCCCAAACACTTCTCTGATGACGCAGACCACATTTTTACTACTCATGTTAGAGGGTATCCAGCTGTATCCCAAAAACAGTTGGTGGCGACTATAAATTTCTCACCATTGGTTTAGTTTAATCCCATCCCAAATAGGCCCGGACGAAAACCAGTGATGACACTAAGTATCTTTGAGAACTCGGACGGAAAATATCTCCACTTTGACAGGTAAGACTGCCTCCATACTATAGACCAAAGAAAATGGAGTTGCCCCAGTTGATGTTCGTACCGAGGTGCAATAAGCATGCAAGGCAAATGGTAGCTTCTCATGCTAATCTTTATATGTTTCTGTCATCTTTCGGATAATGTTCTTGATGTTCTTATTGGCTGCTTCAACTGCTCCATTCATCTTGGGATGATAGGGAGTCGAGTTGCGGTGTTAGATTTTGTATGCTTCACACAACTTACCCATCATCCGACTATTCAAATTGGTGGCATTTTCTATTATAACCTGCTAAGGAAGGCCGTATCGACATATGATGTTGTTCTGCAGAAATTTACGCACCATGGCTTGTGTGACATTAGCATAGGATGCTGCTTCTACCCACTTGGTGAAATAATCAATGGCCACTAAGATGAATCAGTGTCCATTGGATGCTTTTGGAGATATTGGTCTGATAATGTCGATACCCCAAAGCGAGAAAGGCCACGGGAAAACCATCACATGCAGCTTGGATGGAGGTACTTGTATCTTATCGCCATAAATTTGACACTTGAGGCATTTGCGCACATATTCAATGCAATCTTTTTCCATGGTGACCCAATAATAGGTCATTCGCATGATTTGTCTTGTTAATGCATGTCCATTTGCATGTGAACCGCATTCCCCTACATGTACTTCTTTCATTATCTGTGTCGACTCTTCTTTTGCCACACACCGCAATAAGACCATGTCATGATTTCGCTTATATAGAATGGGACCATCAAGGTAATAATTGGACGCCGACCTTCGGATATTTCTTTTATCAGACTTAGAGGCCTCTGCTGGGTATTCTTGCTTGAACAAATACTGTCTGATGTCATTATACTAGGGCTTTTCCTTAGTATTATTCTCAATGGCCATACAACGTGCAGGAGTATCTTGTATGTGAATATCGAAAGACTAGACTTCCAACTTCGTGTCTAGTCGAAGGAGGGAGGCTAGAGTTGCTAGTGTATCAGGAATCTGATTGTATTCTCTGGGCATATGCTCAAATGTGATGTCTTCAAACTGCTCAGCTAACTTTGCAACATGCTTTTGATATGGGATTGATTTGTGGTTCCGAGTTTCCCATTCTCCTCTTACTTGGAATATGACAAGTGCGAAATCACCAAACAATCATAATTTCTTGATTCCTTTGCTAATTGCTTCTTGAAGTCCCATCACACAGGCCTCATATTCCGCTACATTGTTGGTACAAGGGAAGGTTAACTTTGCCGCCATTGGGAAATATTCACTTTTTGGAGATATCAGGATGGCTGCAACACCGTGTCCCAAAAGACTTGAAGCTCCATCAAACCACATAGTCCACATGTCTGATACTTCGGCCATAATGATGTTGATGTGCTCATCTGGAAATCTAATAGTCATGGGCTCATAGTCTTCTAGTGCTCTGTCTGCCAAGTAATCAGCTATTGCACTTCCTTTTATGGCTTTTTAAGGCACGTAGATGATATCATATTCTGACAGGATCAGCTACCATTTGGAAATTCTTCTAGAGATGGATGGCTTTTCCAAGAGATATTTGAGTAGATTATGCCTCGAAATCAGCCATGTAGTATGATAAAAAGTGCACTGCCTCAATCTTCTTGTTATCCAAATAAGGGCACAACATGTCTTTTCCAATGGTGTATAGTTTGTTTCATTGATAGTGAACTTCTTACTGAGATAATAAATGGCCTGCTCCTTCTTGGCTATAGAATCATGTTGCCCCAAGACATAACCCATTGATGACTCCTTGGACAAATCAAGTATAAGATCAGGGGTCCAGTGCATTGGTGGGACCAAAACAGGTGGATTGAACAAATATTGCTTAATCCTGTCAAAGGCTTCTTGACACTTGTCATTCCAAATTTCAGGGTTATTCTTCTGTAACGTCTTGAAAATGGATCCGCATGTGGCCGTCAATTGTGAAATGAATCGGGCAATGTAATTCAACCGCCCGAGAAATCCTCTGACCTCCTTGATGGTTCGTGGTGGGGGTATCTCCTGGATAGCACGAACGTTATCTGGATTAATTTCCACTCCCTTTTGGCTCACGATGAAGACTAATAGTTTTCCTAACACGGCTCCAAAAGTGCATTTTTTGGGGTTCAATTTGAGTTGATATTTTTGTAGCCTATTGAAAAGCTTACGAAGTACTTCAATATGATCTTCAGTACTCTGCGATTTGGCTATCATGTCATCCACATAGACCTCGACTTCTTTAGGCATCATGTCATGAAATAGGGTCACCATGGCTCACTGATAGGTTGCTCCTGCATTCTTCAGGCCAAACGGCATCACATTATAACAGAATGTGCCCCAAAGTGTCGTGAATGTGGTCCTCTCCTTGTGTTCGGGGGCCACGCGAATCTAATTATTGCCTTAGAATCCATCCATGAATGAGAACAAAGCGTGTTTTGCTGTATTATCCACCAAGGTATCAATATGAGGAAGCTGGAAGTTATCTTTCAGACTGGCCCATTTCATATCTCTATAATCGACACACGTGCGGACTTTGCCTCTTTTCTTCGGTATTGGTACAACATTGGCCACCCATTCTGGATAGTGGGAGACACTTAGGAAACCTGCGTCCCATTGCTTTTTGACTTCTTCTTTAATCTTCAATAACATCTCTGGTCTTATTATTCACAATTTCTACTGAACTGGCTTGCATTCGGGCTTCACTAGTATGTGATGTTGCACTATGTCTGTGTCTAATCCCGGAAAATCTGGGTATGACAATGCAAAAACATCTATGTAGCTTCTTAATAGCTAAATTAATTGCTTTTTGATGTCAGCAGCTTTCAAGGAACCTACCCTCAATTCTTTTGGTTCGGCTGCCATCCCCAAATTCACTAGTTCTACTGGGTCTTCACTTTGAATGGATAAGCGCACGTCCCTTTCCAATAGGCGTATGATCTCTCTCGGTAGGTTGAGTGCCTCCTCTAACTCATTCTCATCAGCTTCAAACACTGGCTGCTCCTAGTTTGGACTTTGGTCAAACCTTAGGCATGTTGTTTCGCTTCCGTATACTATGTTTTCATTGACATCGTGATACCTGCTTATAAGAGAATGACAAGTTGGTAACCAAATATGATATGCATATGTCATGAATGGAATGCACCATGAAAGATTTGAAAAAAGGTACATTTTATTGAAAAGTTTTTAATAAAAACAAATGTTCACAGCTTCAAAAGACATTAAAATAGAATATATTAAATCTGAGTGACCTCCTAAGCATTACATTATGGGGAGGTCCAGGCTGGTCCAATTGTTCAATGGTTGGTTGGGATCCTCTCGCACCAACAAAACTATATCGCTCAGTGCATGCTCGTCTGTGTCTAATGCAGCTATAGTCCCAGTCTCGCTAACTTGGCTTTTGTGGATAAACCCTCCACTCCGGAAGGTAACATGTAAGGGAGGAAAGCTCCTCTTTTCTTCTTGTATTAGCCTTTTCTGCAACCTTGCCATTCTGATTTCCCTTCTTTTAGCAGCTTCCCTCTGTTTGTCAGCTCTTGTGGGCATGTAGCCCAGCCCAAACTTCTCGGTATTTTCTCGAATGGTCAGCGGTTCTTGAATCCCTCGAGCTTACAGGCCTAATCCTTGCCTTGGTTTATACCCTTGCTTGATCAAGGTGGCTGCAACCATTCTTGCAGCCTTCGAGAGATGATAGTCTGGGGCAGAAGTGACATTTACCATCTCAAAAGCCCAATAAGAACATTCTGGCACATCCTCATTGTTTTCAATATAAGGGACTGATGCCGGCTTGGTAACGAGGAAACTAGTTTCCCCAGAGATGCAAATGAGTTGGTCTCCCATCTCAAATTTCATCTTTTGGTGGAGGCTTGACGACACTGCTCCTGCCATGTGGATTCATGGTCTTCCCATCAAACAGCTATAATAAGGCATAATGTCTATCACCTAAAATTCCACTGTAAAGGTAGCTGGTCCAATCGTAGTAGAATGTCCAAAGTTCCCACCACATCAAGTTTTCCTCCATTGAATGCACGTACCTTCATCGTATAGGGACGCATATAGGATGCGTCAATTGGCAGTTATTGCAGTATATGTAAGGGCATAATATTCAAGGCGGAGCCATTATCAATGAGCACTTGGGCTATGGCGTGCTCCTAACACTTAACTGTAATGTGCAGAGCTTTTATATGTCTCTTCCCTTCCTAAGGGAGCTTTTCATCTCCAACGCTAATGACGTTGTTCATGATGAGGTTACTGGTGATTCCATCCACATTCGCCACGGGGACGATCGGAGAAACATAGGCTTGGCTCAGAACTTTCAGTAGTGCTTCTCGATGAGGTTGGGAATCCATCATTAAAGAGAGCAAGGAGATGCGAGCTCGTTGTCGACTTAACTGATCCACAATATTATACTCGCTCTGCTTCATGAGTTTCAGAAACTCTGCAGCCTCTTCTTCAGTGACCAGTGTTCCTTTCCTCGTTGCCTCTAGTGTTGGTTCAATGTCTGGTTCTGCAACTTTTTCTTTCCTTACTTTGTCAACCATATCAGGGGCATAAGCACGACCACTCTTGGTTTTCTTTTCTATTGCGGTGGCTCCCTAGATTACTTCACAGCTGTAGTTCCATGGGACTGCTTTATCCGTCTTGTAAGGGAAAGGGGTAGGGACCCGTATGGTGAGAGGTGTAATTCCATGAGGCAGTTGCGGGATTTCTGTTTTTACCTTCTTGTTTGGCACAAGATTTGCATCATGTATAGTGAGAGGCCTAATTCCGTTTGGCAGTGGCGGGATTTCTGGAGTCTTAACATTCAAGACAAGGGGTGTTGGCACCCATGATGGTTTGTATGACATGTCTCCTTGGATCATGTGCTTTGATTGTCTGCCTCTTCTCTTGAGAATTTGATCATCCTCTTGTCTATGAGCTTTTCTACCAAGCTAGCGAACTCGCTACATTGTTCGATGTCGTGTCCCCGTGACATCTTGTGATAAGGGCATTGTTTCTCCCCATCTGTTCCCTTTCCTGCCTCTGGCGTGTCTTTAGCAAGTATATATCCATGTTCTAGTAGCAGGGTAAACAAATATGTCTTCTCCATTTGTACTTGGGAGACCTTCTCCAGCCATCCTTTAATCTCGATACTAGCAACATTATTGGAGTGTTCTCGGAGAGGGTTGTTGTTCACATTTGGCGTCCCCGTCATTGTGGAAAAATCTAACCAATTCGCATCTTTCAAAGCCTGGACATTCTTCTTGAACGTTATGCAGTTTTCAATATTATGCCCTGCTCCACCAGCGTGATACTTGCATATGGCATTTGGTTTATACCAAGCCGGGGGAGGAGACCTTATTTCTCCCAAGGGTGTAGGGAGTACCAACCTTGCTTCTAAAAGCTTTGGGTACAGTTCAGCGTAAGTCATTCGAATATCATCAAACTCTTGTCGTGGCTGACGAGAGGCCTAATTCGATCTTGCATGTTGGGTCTGGGCCCTTGGTTGCCCCTGTCCCTGAAATGCGGGTCTAGGTCCTTCAGGAGCTAACGCCCTTGGTTGCTCTTGATATAGTGCTCTCGGTTGAAATGGGTTTGGTGCCATTGGATATGGAAATGAAACCCCTCCTTGTGGTAAATAGGGAGTGAATTGGGGAACAAGAGCAAGTGCTGCATAGGCAGCTAATGGTGATCCTCTATAGTACCCTGGTGCTTGGTAGAATGTCGGTTGTATTATCGGGTGCGATTGGTATACCATGTTGGTCTCATTTTCCTTCTTCTTCGCCTGTAGTTGAAACATCTTTGATGCCTCGGCCGCATCACCCTTTAGCTATCCTCCTTTAATGCCACTTTCAACACATTCACCAGATGCGACCAAGTCTGCAAAGCTACTTGAAACGTTGTCGATCAATTTCTCATAGTAGACTCCTTTTAGCGTGTTGATGAAAAGAGTAATGAGTTCCCTTTCTGTAAGGGGAAGTTGGACCTCCATAGCGGTCTCTCTCTATATTCGTGCATAATCCTTGAAGCTTTCGTCGGATCCCTTTTGTAATGACCCGTGTCTTGGGTAGAACAAGCTGGAACGAAGATGAATAATACCCTAGGTGAACGCTTGGGTCGAAAGGTGGAAGACCCAAAGATTTGGGTCATAGGGTCGAAGACCGAGGGTCGAAGTTCGAAGGTTTGAGGGTCGAAGGTTTGATCTTCGAGACAGATCTTCGAGGCCGCGTTTCCAGCGAGTCTTCAAGGGAGAGAGTGTAATGAGCTCAAGTGGGAGCATGTAGAGGCTGTGTGTGACAATGACCACGTTCGGATTGTGGGTATTTTGTCCTGTGTGGAAGCGGAGTGGTTAGTTCATGTTTTATTTATCAAAACTACGTCGTTTTGATGGTGTGTTTCATTTATCAAAACTACATCGTTTTGATGGTGGGATTTTATTTATCAAAACTATGTCGTTTTGATGGTGTGATTTCATTTATCAAAACTACGTCGTTTTGATAAGTGAGGTCTATATAAGGAGGAGCTCTCTTTGTTTTAGGTTTAGGGTTTTTGTTGTCAGCCACCACAGCCGTCGCAGAGAGAGAGAGAGAGAGAGAGAGAGAGAGAGATTGAGAGAGAGAGCTCCAGTTCGTGGCTGCCGTTGCCATTCTCGAGGTTGGACGGCATTAGGCGTGGAGGCAAGAGCATGGAGGATCTTTGAGGTAGGGGTTCTGTCTTTCCTGGTCTGTCCCGGGGTTAGACCCTGTGTAGAAGATTTATAGAGTTTCTATTGTTATTGCTATACTATTTATATGTAAATTCATATAGGTGTGACCTCCTATATGAATGTTGGCCTTCAATGGCATCTTGGTGTGATTCTGGCCAATGCATGTTAGATGTTCGATAAAATGCCTGTGTGAATATGCCTATGTGAAAATGCTACCTAGGACGTGTTTGATAATATGCCTGTGTGGCTGGATTTGTGAGTTTGTGAATGTATGCTTGCTAAGTGTTTGAAGTTATGCCTGTGTGACTATGCATATTAAGTGTTTGATATTATGCCTGTACAACCATGTGTGCTGCGTGTTTGCTTGTACACCCGGTGGCTGTGGAAGCCCGGTCTTGTTTTACTGAACCCGGTGGCTGTGGAAGCCTGGGACTGTTTATGTTAGCCTGTGAGGCTGAGGAAACTATTTGCCTAAGAGGCGGTTAAACTATTTGCTTGAGAGGCGGTTAAACACTTGCTTGAAGAGGCGGTTATGTCATCACTCGGTGTCGTCCGGGCTCGTGACTGGCTTGAGATTACTCCTTTGGATGGAGATTTGGTCATTGAGCCATCATTGCCATAGCTCACACAAAACCAAAAAGAGAGATAGAAGAAACAGAGTCACCACCAAATAAAGATGAAGGTGTGTTTGGCCACCAAGGAGGGTCTACGGTTCCAGAGAAAAGGTTCGGGAGTCGGTTACGTGTGGGAAAGGAAGAATATTTTGTGTTTTTGGATAAAAGAAGGTGAGATTGGTGTAGTTTATGATGAAGAATGTAAGAGAAGAGGGAATAAAACTTGGAAATCGAGGTTGATGTTCCTGCTAGCTTTACTCCTCTATGAATGCTTGAGGAATGTGGAGTCAAAAATCCAGCAAGGGTGGTAGAAGATGTCTTCTTCAGCTCCAGCCAGTAAAGTTTATCGAATTCTTGAATTTCTCTCAAATTCTTTACGTTTCACAGCCTTTTTCTTCCCCAAAAACCGGCTGTCTCAGGAATGGGTAATGTCTCCCTTTTATAGAGTTTCGAGAGGGAACAGCCGCCCACTTGGGTACTTGGTGAATTAAATGTCGTGACCTTTGGAGTTCCCATGCGTTGACAGCAAGTTTCAAGAATGACATAGGCATTTACGAAGTGAAAGCGAGTTCCCAGGCATTAAAAACGTATTTTGACCCTTTTAAATCAATTCCGAGAGACACAGCGTCCGCTTTATTATGCACTTAAAAGGGAAGCAAAAACGGTGTCGTTCTGGAGTTTGCAGATCGCAAGGTTGAAGGCTGGAGGCTGCCTCGCAGGTCGCAGGGTCAAAGCTGGAGGCTGCCGGGTGTAGGTTGAAAGCTGCCTCGAAGGGTCGAGGGTCATAGCCGCATCAAAGGGTCGTAGCCGCGTCGAAGGGTCGAAGGTTGTAGCCGCATCGAAGGGTCGTAGCCGCGTCGAAGGGTTGGAGGTTGCGCTACGAGGTTTCGAGGCAAGGCTGTGCTACGAGGCTACGAGGCTGACTGTGACTGCGAGTCTCTGACTGTGACTGCGAGTCTGACTACGATGCTTTGAGGCAAGGCTGCCCTATGAGGCTACGAGTCTGCTGAGCTTCGAGGCTGCGGGCTTCGAGGCAAGGCTGCGCTATGAGACTAACTGTGACTGCTGTGAGGCTGACTGCGAGGCTTCGAGGCAAGGCTGTGCTACGAGGCTACAAGTCTACTGGGCTTCGAGGCTGCATATGCTGGGCTTCGAGGCTGCGGGCTTCGAGGCAAGGCTGCGCTACGAGGCTGACTGTGGCTGCGAGTCTCTGACTGTGACTGCGAGGCTGGCTGCGAGGCATCGAGGCAAGGCTACGCTACGAGGCTACGAGTCTGCTGAGCTTCGAGGTTGTGTCTGCTGGGCTTCGAGGCTGCATCTGCGAGACTGACTGCGAGGTTTCAAGGCAAGGCTGTGCTACGAAGCTACGAGTCTGCTGAGCTTCGAGGCTGCATATGCTGGGCTTCGAGGCTGCGGGCTTCGAGGCAAGGCTGTGCTATTAGGCTGACTGTGACTGCGAGTCCCTCACTGTGACTGGGAGTCTCTGACTGTGACTGCGAGGCTTCGAGGCACGGCTGCACTACGAGGCTACGAGTCTGTTGTGCTTCAAGGCTGCGTATGCTGGGCTTCGAGGCTACGGGCTTCGAGGCAAGGCTGCGCTATGAGGCTACGAGTCTGCTGGGCTTCGAGGCTACGTATGGTGGTCTTCGAGGCTGCAGGCTTCGAGGCAAGGCTGCGCTACGAGGCTGACTGTGACTGTGAGTCTCTGACTATGACTGCGAGTCTTCGACTGTGACTGCGAGTCTAACTGTGAGGCTTCGAGGCAAGGCTGTGCTACGAGGCTACGAGTCTGCTGGGCTTTGAGGCTGCGTCTACTGGGCTTCGAGGCTGACTGGGAGGCTTCGAAGCAAGGCTGCGCTACGAGTCTGCTGGGCTTCGAGGCTGCGTCTACTGGGCTTCGAGGCTAACTGCGAGGCTTCGAGGCAAGGCTGCGCTATGAGGCTACGAGTCTGCTGAGCTTCGAGGCTGCGTATGCTGGGCTTCGAGGCTGTGGGCTTCGAGGCAAGGCTGCGCTACGAGGCTGACTGTGACTGCGAGTCTCTGACTATGACTGCGAGGCTGGCTGCGAGGCTTCGAGGCAAGGCTGCGCTACGAGGCTACGAGTCTGCTGAGCTTCGAGGCTGCGTATGCTGGGCATCGAGGCTTTGGGCTTCGAGGCAAGGCTATGCTACGAGGCAGACTGTGACTGCGAGTCTCTGGCTGTGACAGCGAGGCTGACTGCGAGGCTTCGAGGCAAGGCTGCGCTACGAGGCTACGAGTTTGCTGAGCTTCGAAGCTGCGTATGCTGGGCTTTGAGGCTGTAGGCTTCGAGGCATGGCTGCGCTACAAGGCTGACTATGACTGCGAGTCTGTGACTGTGATTGCGAGTCTTTGACTGTGACTGCGAGTATTCGACTATGACTGCGAGTGTTCGACTGTGACTACGAGTCTTCGAGGCTGACTGCTGTGAGTATTCGACTGTGACTGCGAGTCTTCGAGGCAGCGGTTGTAAATTCGCCTGAACTGTTTCTGGGGAATTTTCGCAATGACATTTTTGATGGTCCCTTGGAGCCTAAAGGGGGGGGGGGGTGAATAGGCTCTTATTCAAACTCTTTCTTTTCTCTCAAGACACAAAGACTTATCTAGTTTAAGTGATAGAATCACTCAGGGAAGATAACCAGATAGTGGAAGTATTTTGTTTTATTATCACAAGGTGATTACAACAAAATAGACGCAAACACTCTCTTACACTCTGTTTACAACAATGAACTCACACGCTAGCCAAGTTTCCTTTTGTGTTTTTGTTTTCACTTAAGCTCTTTTTTACATGAAGTATAAGTATGAATATTTATACAAAACATTCCTAAAAGACAACCTTGGAACTTGAAGTTCCGGAATGCGTTCCGCACTAACTATCCCTCGGTAATCTGTCTGCCTTGACTGCTGCGGATTGTGGAGCTCAAGATCTTGGATTTGAAGAGTATAAGTGTCTTTGTGAGTTCCGAGATACAATTAAGGTTGTGTCCACATATCCGGATGATCCACGTGTAAGATTCTTCTTGATCTAAATGCATTCGTCTTACATCGGGACAGACGAGCCGATAACTTTAAATGCGGTTTTGTTGAGCAAGGTCTTCTTGGTCCGGTGTAATATTCCTTACTCCGTAGTTAATGAAGCTCGGAACCTTACTCCGTGTCAGTGGTTGCTTACTCCGTATCTATTCAATACTGGAATCCTTAGTCCGTGTCAGCGCTTCCTTACTCCGCATGTAGGTTCCTTACTCCGCATGTAAGTTCCTTACTCCGTGTGTAAGTTCCTTACTCCGTATGTAAGTTCCTTACCCCGCAAGTAAGTTCCTTACTCCGTATGTAAGTTCCTTACTCCGCATGTAAGTTCCTTACTCCGTATGTAAGTTCCTTACTCCGCATGTAAGTTCCTTACTCCGTATGTAAGTTCCTTACTCCGTGTGTAAGTTCCTTACTCCGTATGTAAGTTCCTTACTCCGTGTGTAAGTTCCTTATTCCGTATGTATTTGTTACTTGGTTATTTACCAAGTGTTTGACGACACTAACTCTTGTCCGGATCAGGATTATGTATCCTGTCCTTAGCTTTGCTCTCACGAGTGCATCTTTGGATTAGTGACATACCTTCTGCAATGATCAAATAAACACAAAAGATCTCAGATCAAATTACATAAGGCTTTATCAGCATTATCCAAATTCTGGGTTTGATCCAACAATCTCCCCCAATTATGGATATGCCCAAACCCTTTGTAATCTGATCTGGTAAGCGATGCAAAAGAATATCATACAGAATACACAACACAACCAATTTCATTAATCAGCAACTAAATACAAATCAGCCTTAATACAGATTTTTCACTAAGGTACATAAGGCTTACTATACTTGAAGATCATAGTTGCTGCCTTCTCTCTTAGCTCCATTGTCTGCTGCATCGTAAAGGTGGAGTGTTGGCTCCAATGTTTGTCCACGATTAAGAACGATTTGATGAAATGACAAACAAAGGCTCCGCAGCCTATCTCCATCCGGGTTGTGGCACTTGCTTCTTGCCCCGGAATGTCGCCTTGAGTTTCTCGGTCGAACGCGGGGTGTGATACCCAACTCTTCATATAATCCGGCTTTCTTCACGGCTTCGGTTAGTCCGAGACACGGAGGTTCCCATTGATTCTTCCTAACGAAGTGCTCCACAACCTGATGGGAATCGATGAGAATCATCTCGCTTGGACCGAATCATGAAGACAGCCATCATGAAGTGTGGCGACATGATCCGGTACGGAATGAGGATGGTTGAGAGAGTTTTCCATGGCTTGCTATCCTCGGCTGGCCGTCAATGTAAGTCTGAATTAACTCCACACCGGGAAGATAGCCCTCATTCCAACATGGCAGAACTTCAAACAAGTGCCCATCTTCGTAAAGAGATGGAAACAGCCTCAATCTCCATCTTAGCAGCCCTCGAGAAGTTGTCAATGTCTTCCGTAGTAAAGAGTCCTTTCTCCGAACAAAGAGTCCGAATGTCGGCCGGAGAGAAAGGATACATTTCAGAAAGACATCTTCTCTCGGCGAAGACGCAAAGATAGGCTTTCATTGCCTTGCGCAAGCTTCCATCCGCATCGGACGGGTCAAACTCCGCATAGGATAGGAGGAAGGTATCAGCAGGGGATGAGGAGGATGGAGGAGGAGCTCGAGGTGCGTAGAGGAGCTTGGTTGAGAGAAGCGGCTTCGTTTGGGAATTTGAACTCCCCGAAGCACCAAGTGGCGGGCCGCTTCTCGGTCCGGGAAGATGGTTGTGGGGCGAAGGAGTAGACAGATCGGATGACACTTTCTCCCCCGGTTTGGCAGATCGCCGGGAAGCAACGGGAGGACGAGCCATCGTATGCGCCGATCCGCGAAGGAAGTAGACGGTGAATGAACGGAGGTGGCGACAAGATCCATTTTCTCGCTCAATGGAAGTAGAGGAGTCGGTGAGGGCGGAGAGGAGTTGGGCGCCGAGGGCATCAACTTTGGCAACGATGGCAAAATTTGGGCGCTTTGAGCATGGGCATGGCGGTCCAGTGAGCGGAAAGCACAAGATCGGAGTGGACCGTGCCAAAAGAGGCACGCCCAAGTGCTAACTCGGAGCTTTGGAGGACTCCCCCGCATGAACAGGAGCAGGAGTGCGGTGGGCGGGGAGTCCGCAGGAGTAGCGCAGCAGGCAGCAGGAGCATCCGGAGCATCGAGGCGGCCGGAGCTTCGGAGGCATCCGGAGCATTGGAGGCATCCGGAGCAAGAGACCCGCTTTGACCAGACAAGTCAACCACGGGAATCGCGGCGGCAGGGAGAAGAGGGTCCAGCCTTAGCGGTAGAAGGACTTCGGGTAGCAGGGGACTGGGCCGGAGGGTGTAGGGAACGACACATCGGGAATGGCGGCCGGCGTAAGAAAGCCGTGGTCCAGATTCCGGATGATCATAGTCTCCGGGGATTGGGTATTACGGGTGTAAAACACCCGGAGATCGGTGTCAGGAATGGAAGAGGTGTGGGCTAGGCCGAAACGGAGCCCAGGGTCCGTTAAGGTGACGGCGGAGAGATGGTCAAGGTAATCTCGGGGTTGAGGTAGAGGAGGCAAGGGGGCTTCCGGAGAAGCGGCCGGGACATCAGCGGTGGCGACGGCAACAAGGGTATCAACCGCAGCAGCTATAGCGGAAGGAGAGGGAGTGGGGACATCAGCGAGAGGGGGCGGAGGAAACGGCTTTAGACGCACCGCGCCGAGAGGGCCCCGCAACCTCGGACGGTTCAGCACGGACGCTTGGCGGGAGGCCCGTGAGTGGGAGGGCGCAGCAACGGACCGAATCCGAGAGGATCGGTGTGCGGAACCGACCTCGTGGGCTTGGCTGTCGGAGGGGTCACCAACAGAGCTGCCTTGTTGTTCCGGGACAGGGAGAACGCGGAGAGCTACATTGGGTCGGCGAGCGGTCATGTTCCCGTCCGGCGTAAGGTGATGAAGGTAAAGAGCCGAGGGAAACGAGACACCATCAACTTGGGCGAAATGGTCCGGACGAAGATGCCGGAAGACAATGCTGAGGATGCGCCCGAAGGAATGGTTTTTGGGACCATTTTGTAGCAAACGAAATAAGAACATACCCCAATCCATTGGAAGACCTTCAAAGACGCCGTACATGGCCGGTAGAAGATCGTACGGAACCGAGTCCAGGGCGGATGTGCGAGCCAGAGGCATCGACTTAGAATAGTCGCCATACATCGATAGCGACCCTGGAAGGATTTCACCTTGTATTCCTTTCCTTTGATCGTGCACCCCATAGAAGCCGCCATCGGTTCGGCATCCGGACGTTGTGGTTCACCAAGAGGAAGGTGAAGAGCGGCGCGGAGAACAGCCGGAGTGATGACGATGGATTCACCGCGGACATAAGAGGTTATGGAATCTTTGGTGCAACTAATCCGTTGGTAATACTCAAGAATGTCATCGATAAGAAGATCGATGGGATTGGAGACCAGGTTGAGTATGTGCGAGGCTTCAAGAAGAGGGCGAAGCTGGAGAAACCAATCCGGAGGATCGAAAACAACATTCCAATCAACTAGATGGCCAGGAGTAACGCCGGAAAGAAAGATTCTGGGTGCCATTGCAGATTTGATGGGAAGGGAAAGAGGAAAGGTGAGGTCTTGACAAGTAGAAGGAGCAACGAAAGAGTTAGGGATTTGAAATGAGTAATACTCGTGCTCGCAGAATAATCGAACATATAAGACCGAGTCCGCAAATGTCGGCGGGTCTAGGAATGTGGGAGTTAGGTGGGGACCCGCGCGACATGCCGATGTCATTTGTCCGGATATCGAGGCGTCTCCGAATAAAACGATGTCGTGGAGACCGCATGACCAAGTAGAGATTACGCTGGTTGCCATCCAGAGAAGTGTATGTGCAACCCGAGATAGGCATTTAATGAATCATCATTATTCCTCCTCAAAAGCATGCGACATATGAGTATACGTGGATTGTCACAATTGAACAAAGGCAGGAGTCCTGGAGGAAAGAGCCGACACTCATCCGGAGTTAATAATATTCGTGAAAGAGTATCCGGATGAATAATAGACCTTGTCCATCATAAACGAGTTTGGTGAGAATGTAGAGTAGATTCCTTTGCAATCAATAAGTCGAAGAGAAGAGAAGTACCACAACACTTCAAATCCGAGACTATGGACTGGATTTATCAATATGGTTGCAAAGAAAATCTGAACCTGTAGCTAAATAAAGATATACGGAAAATACAAAAGCCGAACGGGGCAAGGATTAGTACGGAGTAGAGAAGATAATCAGTGAAAAGCAACATAATCCGAACTAATAAGAAACAGAACTCATGCATGGCAAGGAATGTAGTAGACGTACGCAATGTGAAAGTGATCAATATTACTTGAGTCGGGCATATGTCGGATAAGCAATACACAGGTTCATATAGGTCAACATAGCGAAACCGTCTTGCCGAACAGCGTAGCTAAGATTAATTAAAGATCATATGATTTGGCTTCATTAGGATTCATGAGTGTGAAATGACAAGGTGAACACATGTCAAAAGAATGCAGATGATTAGTCGATTAAAATGCATGGTTGAAGAAAGAAAATACATCCACACATGCCACTTTTCCGATTTAAAACAAGATGTCCAGTGGATCCAGGAAGTAACGGCGTAGAGGAGGGAGAATCCGAGACATATTAGGGGTTCATTGCTGCTCCCCCGTAGATCATTTAATCCTCTCAATGAAAAGCTCCCCCTCGGATAGACAGTCAAGGCAAAAGGTCATGAGACATATACGGGGGTATTATCAATAAAATATAAAGCATTTTCTCCCCCGTAGATTGTGCAATCCTCTCGGTTGACCGTTCCAATTTGTAGTTCAGCACTGTCTATCTTATTAGAAAACTATACTTCGGTGTCGATCGAATGCGTTTGTGTATTCATCCACCAGGCATTCCAAGCAAGCCCATTTCACTTCTTCAACTATGCACGTTAATAGAGTAATCTAAATGAGCATGCTTTGGTTATGTGGTGATTAATGGATGTGAAGATCATGAATCCGACTGAGGTAAATCATATAATCTGTAATTATGTTAGCTTTAAACGACTTCAGTCGGGAAATGCAAGCATCCTCCCATAATGAGGTTGAGATTAATATCAGAAGCATGAAACCGTTGAACAGTAAGTATGATCAGCAATACAGGCAGAGAGTTTTTACTACTTTCAGTAAACATACAATGCATGGTCTATGAGTAAATATACTGTTGTGTAATTCAATTGAGAAACTATGCAGAGAAGTCGAGCATACCTAGTCGGAAGAGTAGTTCGAAAACCTCGCATCAGGTAGGGGCTTTGTAAATATGTCCGCTAATTGATCTTCGGTGGCAACATGTTCCAGTTGAAATATGGTTTTTGAGAACATGATCGCGTATGAAGTGATATCGGACCTCAATGTGCTTCGTCTTAGGATGCATGACAGGATTGTTGCTGATGGCAAGTGCACTAGTGTTGTCACGAAAGTGGAATAGAGGACATGGTGAATCCGTAGTCGGTAAGTTGACTTTGCATCCAAAGTAGTCGTGCGCAAAGAACTTCCGATAGCTATATATTCCGCCTCGGCATAGAAGTTGATACGGAATTCTCGCTTCTTACTGAACCATGAGATCAATCTATTTCCAAGAAACCGACACGTACCGCTTGTGCTTTTCCTGTCGATGCGACATCCAGTGAAGTCGGCATCGAGTACCCGGATAAGGTGAAGTTGGACTCCTTTGGGTACCAAGAGGCCCAAATTCATCGTCCCTTTGAGATACCTTAATATCCGTTTTACATGAAGCATATGTGACTCCTTGGGATTTGCCTGATATCGAGCACAAATGCAAGTTGCAAACATAATGTCCGGGCGACTTGTCGTAAGATAAAGCAAGGATCCGATCATCCTCTCGTAGTCGGTCACATTTACCGATATGCCGTCCACATTCGGATCTAACTTGGCACCGACAGGCATTGGAGTTTTGACGGGAGATGAACCTTCCATACCAAACTTCTTAATAAGATCGCGAGTGTACTTAGCCTGATTGATAAAGATTCCTTCCTTTAATTGTTTGACTTCAATTCCAAGGAAGTAAGACAGTTCTCCCATCATGCTCATTTCAAACTTGCCTGTCATCAACTTAGCAAACTCTTCACAAAGCTTCGGATTCGTTGATCCGAAAATGATATCGTCCACGTATATTTGTACGATCGAGTGTGTCCTTTCTCTTGTCGTAGAAATAGGGTGGTGTCTATCTTCCCTTTTTGGAAGTTATGAGCAAGTAGGAATTCGACGAGTGTGTCGTACCAGGCTCTTGGAGCTTGCTTCAAACCATATAGAGCTTTCAAGTTTGTAGACAAGATGTCCTGCCTTAGGTTCAATGAAGCCGGGAGGTTGTTCAACATACACCTCCTCTTGAAGGTCTCCATTCAGGAATGCGCTCTTGACGTCCATTTGATAAACTATGAAGTTTTCATATGAAGCATACGCCGGAACATTCGGATTGCCTCAAGTCTTGCGACCGGAGCAAAGGTTTCATCATAATCTATTCCTTCTTCTTGACGATATCCTTTGGCTACCAGTCCTGGCTTTGTTCCGGATTACTATTCCATCCGTATCAAGCTTGTTCCGAACACCCATTTAACGCCAATGACTTGCTGAGACTTAGGCCTTGGTACTAAGGTCCACACATTATTTCTCTTAAATTGATTCAGCTCTTCTTGCATGGCCTCTATCCAGTTTGAATCTTGAAGAGCTTCATCTACCACCTTTGGTTCTATTTGAGATAGAAAGCATGAGTAAAGACTCATGTTAGAGGTGGCTGCTCTTGTTCTTACACCAACAAGTAGGATCACCAATCACTTGATCCGAGGGATGGTTTCGGGTCCATCTATAATTCCGTGCGTGTGTTGGTTGATCTTGAACAATTTGAAGCTCTTCCAGTTGGGTGGTTCAGGTTGTATCGACTGGTTGAGCTTCGTCCGGAGTAGATGTTTCCGTATTTAGAGGTACGGATGAACTAGTTGGTTCTTCAACACTATTTCTTCCAAGTGTTAACTAGTCCGGACGGACTTGAAAGTGCTCCGAATTTTGTGTATCCGTAGGAGTTTGTCCGGAGCTAAATGGTAGTCCGGAGTCGAGTCATCCGTAGCATCATCCATAGAATTTCGTTGTGTTTCGCTGATGCCACGTGGTTGGTCAGGATACCGGTCAGGATGTGTAGCAGGAATATTCATAAACTTCGAGTAATCGACGTTGTTGTCCATGACCTGCATAGTGGAATTTGAAGGACCGACTTTTGACCAAACAAGATTAGTTTCATCAAAGGTTACATGGATAGATTCTTCAACTTTAAAAAGTTTTCTATTGAAGACCCGATAAGCCTTGCTATGAAGTGAGTACCCGACAAAAATCCCATCATCGATTTTGGTTCAAATTTATTCCGGTCTCTTTGCCATTTATCAAGATATATAGCAAGTACACCCAAAGGCTCGAAATGTGAAATTGAAGGTTTTCGTCCTCTCCACATCTCATAGGGTGTTTTCATGGTAGATTTATTTATTAGAGTTCCGTTCGAACATAGCAGGCGGTGGACACAGCTTCACCCCATGGACCGAGAGGAAGCATTGCCCCTGCTAACATGGATCTACCAGCTTCAACTAAAGTTCGATTCTTGCGCTCAACTACCCCATTTTGTTGTGGGGTTCCGGGGAGCAGAGAAGTCATGTCGTATGCCCTGTTCTGAACAATATGATCTCATTTCCGAAAAGTCAAATTCAGTACCATGATCACTCCTGATGCATTTAATGCTCGGTCCTTGTGAGTTGCTTATCCAGTTGAAGAGATCTACAAGATGTTCAAAAGTTTGATCCTTTGATTTCAGGAACATCACCCATGTGTATCCGGTGTAATCATCGATAACCACAAGAGTATATCTCGCACCTACTAGTGATGAAACGATATAGGACCACATAGGTCCATATGAAGAAGTTGCGAGAGAGCGATTATTGAGTTAACCGATTTGCTCTTAAAGCCGTGTTTGGTCTGTTTACCAAGTTGGCATTCTCGACGGAGAGTGTCTCTCGGAGAACTTGAGTTTGGGTAGACCGGTGACAAGATCAAGTGACGCCAATTTAGACAAAGTCTTAAAATTTAAATGTGCGCATCGCTTGTGCCATAACCAACTATCTTCGTCTGTTGCTTTCGTGAGGAAGCATACAGGTCGAAAGAATTATTTCTTAAGACCACCGAATATATGTCCCCATCTCTTGATCCGGATAACTTAACATCTCCGGATAAGTTTTCTCTTCTTGTCAGTGTTGGACAAAAAGGAAACAAGAAATCCTTTGTCACATAGTTTATCGACACTTAGCAAATTATGCTTTAAACCTTCGACTAGTGCAACTTTAGTGATTGATACACGGCCGTTAGTTAAAGTGCCATACCCGATGTCTTACCTTTTGTTGTTGTCGCCATATGAAACGGATGGACCTTGTTTATCATTAACTTCTACAAGCGAGTCTGGTCACCCGTCATATGTCCAGGAGCATCCACTATCAAGGATCCACTTGCTTTGATTGATCTTTAACTTCAAGTGATCCTGGCAATTCATTCCAGGAGATGCTCCTGAAAGACAACAGTTTACACTTTTGGTGCCCAAACTTGTTTCGGGCGGTTAGAGTGAGCAAGAGATTGTCAACATTCTAGATTTTAATTTTGTTAGGACTCTTAGCTTTCCACGTTGACATTAACTTGTTAGTTTCGCGTGCTTCTTTTGTTTGGGTTTTCTTGGGAGAGACACTCCTTTTAGATTTAGATCTTGTTTTGCTCGAAGAACCCCTTTTATTAAACTGATCTTTATTTGATTGAAATTGATTACAAAGCCAGTATCGGATAGACTCCAACATTCATAGTGATAATGACCCATTTCCCTACAGATGGAACAGACACTATAATGTGAAGTACAAACAGGGGATACAGGTCTCTTAGATTTTACGGTTTTTCTACTCTGTTCCTCTGTGGCCTAATCCATTACGTTTGGGTGACGCGCTCTTGGCCCTAAATGCGTCGGCCTTAGCCTTGTCTTTCTTTTTGGGTGCTACGCTTTTGGCTTTAACTGCAGCAGCCTTCCCTTCATCTTTAGTTACGGGTGCTCTTGCTTCGGGAAGTGCGAAGACCTGCCTTCCCACGATCATATACTATGGTGCCACCTGAAATGAAACCATCCAACGGTTTAGATGTACTAACAGGATATAAGTTGGTTAGTTTAGGAGTGAAATCCGGAGGACACTCGGTAGCTTGAGCTATGGAGGTTGATGGTTCGAACCTAGGCTTGGTTTGACTCGAATGTCGTCAGGGTCGATCCTAAAGGTAGAGGCTATTTCCCCGGATTTTAGCCACTTACGATTTATTTCCTTTTCCTGTTCCAGTTCATTTTCGAGTCTTTTCACTATAACTTTTAGGCCTGAAAGATTGGTATTTAACAAATGATTTTCAGCTCTTAGATCATGATACCAAGCTTCCTTTCCTCTCGAAGTCGGCGACGTCCTTTTCGAGTCTATTAATAGTAAATTCGAGACGTTTATTCCGACTTTCCATATCTTTGTACATTTGAGTAATTATTAGTCTCTCATTCTTTTCATGATCACATGCAATAGTAAGAGATTCTAATTTACTCAGGAGCTCGAAGATAGAAGATACCTCGGCATTTGCCATGAGGCAGACGTTCGGCTTGATGGTCGGCTCATCATCCGAGGATTCCTCCTCTTCTTCCGAGCCACTCATGTATTTTGTCACGAGCGCCTTTCTCTTGCTCTTGCTGTTATCCGAGGTGGAGCGGCGAGGATTTACCTTGTCACTTTTCTCGGCCACCTTTGCTTTGGACCTGCATTCCTTGGCCCAGGTGACCGGTTTTCCCACAGTTGAAACATTCCTGGGAACTGGACTCCTGTCGCTCCTTCCGTTGGAACGATGATGATGAGCGTCTTCGATCCCTTTTCGCTTTTCCGTAGGAATCGCTCAAAGGATTTGACAAGAAGGGCTATCTCCTCTTCCTCGTCGAATCGGAATTGTCGGATACGTCCGTATCATCATTCCTCAGGTATGTTTAGACATTCGTAGCTTTGAGAGCTACCCCCTTTTCTTTCCGAGCTATTTTCTCATCTCTCGTCGAGTACTTAAACCCGACTTCGTGAGTCCGCAGCTCTCCATATAGTTCTTCAAGGGGAACATACCGCGCTTTTTGTCGATTGCATCCGGAGTTGTTTGGAGTAGTAGCGATCCGGCAAGGAGCGAAAGAACTTGTCATTGATCCGGGATTGAGAGTAATGCTCATTGACAGTCTTCGGTTCAAGTATGATCTTGCCGAATCTCCGATAGATGCTTTCAAGTGATTCGCCCGGTTTATGATTAAAACTCTCAAAGTTCTGTCTGAGAGTACAATCACATTCGCATCCTGGGACCGACTCCCCTCATAGAGGATTGTCGGTTTGTCCCAAACGACTTTTTGCCGTCGTGCAGCCCTGGACGTCCGTGAAAGCCTCGGAATCCAAAGACGATGTAACATAAGCCAGGAGCCTTTTCACTAGCGCACTGCCAGGCTCTTTCATCGTTGGTAAGTTCGGCATCGGTCTTTGGCCTCCTTACACCATGTTCTCCGATAGTCATCGGAATTGGAATCTCCTGATGAAGACATGGCCACATAAGATGATCATGGCAAACCATAAACATCTTCATGCGAGCTTTCCACCTGGGAGAAAAGCTCGGGTGTGAATTTGGGCGGTTTCGTTAGAGTAAACCCCGAACTCCGTGGTTGAGAAGCGGCGGCAGCGCAGGGTTGTGGTGGGTCGACATTTTCACCGCTTTGCTTCGATTCGGGATGGGCTCCTGTGCACCTCCGGAGTTAAGGCGAGTGTTGAATAGCATACCGCTTTCTTCGGCCATTTCGAGATTGAAAGAGTGAGATCTCTACTTAGAACGAAGTAGAACTTGCTCGATACCACTTGATGGTCCCTTGGAGCCTAAAGGGGGGGGGGGGTGAATAGGCTCTTATTCAAACTCTTTCTTTTCTCTCAAGACACAAAGACTTATCTAGTTTAAGTGATAGAATCACTGCGGAAGATAACCAGATAGTGGAAGTATTTTGTTTTATTATCACAAGGTGATTACAACAAAATAGACGCAAACACTCTCTTACACTCTGTTTACAACAATGAACTCACACGCTAGCCAAGTTTCCTTTTGTGTTTTTGTTTTCACTTAAGCTCTTTTTTACATGAAGTATAAGTATGAATATTTATACAAAATATTCCTAAAAGACAACCTTGGAACTTGAAGTTCCGGAATGCATTCCGCACTAACTATCCCTCGTAACTGTCCGCCTTGACTGCTGCGGATTGTGGAGCTCAAGATCTTGGATTTGAAGAGTATAAGTGTCTTTGTGAGTTCCGAGATACAATTAAGGTTGTGTCCACATATCCGGATGATCCACGTGTAAGATTCTTCTTGATCTAAATGCATTCGTCTTACATCGGGACAGCACGAGCTGATAACTTTAAATGCGGTTTTGTTGGAGCAGTGTCTTCTTGGTCCGGTGTAATATTCCTTACTCCGTAGTTAATGAAGCTCGGAACCTTACTCCGTGTCAGTGGTTGCTTACTCCGTATCTATTCAATACTGGAATCCTTAGTCCGTGTCAGCGCTTCCTTACTCCGCATGTAAGTTCCTTACTCCGCATGTAGGTTCCTTACTCCGCATGTAAGTTCCTTACTCCGTGTGTAAGTTCCTTACTCCGTATGTAAGTTCCTTACTCCGCAAGTAAGTTCCTTACTCCGTATGTAAGTTCCTTACTCCGCATGTAAGTTCCTTACTCCGTATGTAAGTTCCTTACTCCGCATGTAAGTTCCTTACTCCGTATGTAAGTTCCTTACTCCGTGTGTAAGTTCCTTACTCCGTATGTAAGTTCCTTACTCCGTGTGTAAGTTCCTTATTCCGTATGTATTTGTTACTTGGTTATTTACCAAGTGTTTGACGACACTAACTCTTGTCCGGATCAGGATTATGTATCCTGTCCTTAGCTTTGCTCTCACGAGTGCATCTTTGGATTAGTGACATACCTTCTGCAATGATCAAATAAACACAAAAGATCTCAGATCAAATTACATAAGGCTTTATCAGCATTATCCAAATTCTGGGTTTGATCCAACAATTTTCAGTTGGTTTTGACAAAGGGCGTTGACCGTCTTTCCGCAAGCTTGACTTTCATGCCTAAAACTATTTTAGTCATAACTTCTTCGTTTCAAGTCGGATTTGGGCACGACCAAGTGCGTTGGTTTCCAAATTTCATCCTCTATCCTTTAGTGTTGACCTTGGGGCATTTTGAGATTCCTCAGAAATGACTCTTATTTTTGGGATTTCTTTGGCTGTGATCTGGCCCGGTCAAAATGGGGTCCAACAGGTTAAATCATTTGCTTGAAGAGGCGGTTAAATCACTTGCGGTTAAATCATTGGCCTGAAGAGGCAGTTAAATCACTTGCTTGAGGTGGTTAAAGTGTTAGCCTATGGGGCTGTGGAGCCTGTGTGGCTGGGGCTGAGCTTGCGCCCGTTTGTGTGGTGTGTTTCCTTGCTATTTGTTTCTGCCACGTCACTGCACTAGTAAACGCTCTCATATAGATGATAGGTGCATGGGATGGGCTGGGGGAGACTTGATCCCTACTGAGCTGTGGTTGCTCACCCCTCCTATTGTGATGTGTTTTCTTTCAGGAACCTACAGGCGTTAGGTGGAATCCCAAGGTGGAAGACCGTATTTGCTTTATCGTTTCTTTTCGATTATGTTAATTTATGGTAATTGATGTAACCCCTGTGGGGAGATATTGTAATGAGGAGTTTAATGTAATAAAAGCATGTTTGGACACGTTTGTAATGGTTTGAACTTAATAAATATATGATTTTGTCTCTTTGAATATTTGTTGTGAGGTGTATAGTGTCCTGTGTGGGCATGTTGTATCTTGCCCCCTTTATCCAAACTCGGGTAAAGGGAGGGTCACGTTCCTGTCTCCTCTGGTTGGAAATCCGGGGCGTGACAGTATGGTATTAAGGCATGGTCTAGTTGGCCTAGGATAGTGGGCGGATCTGGTTGTCTTGAGTCCTTTAGAGGAGCTTGGAGGGACGTGCCTGATCAACACAGTCATCTTGGAGCCTCTAAGGTGTACTTGGGGTAGACAAGACCTGAGGTAGGATTTGCATGCATTGGCATTAGGGCACTAGTTGCATCTGTGTTTATGTATAATTACATGGATGAATGGTTTGAACGTGATAAAGTTTTAATTATGCAACTCTGAAATTTTGTGATGAATTGAGCTTGAAAGCATGGAAAAGAATTTGTGGTATTGAAACTGTCCTTGTGAACTTGAAGCTTGTGAAATGTGAACGAACTGAAAAATGACAATAATGTCGGTGTTCTTGGAATGATTGAGCATGTGATTTGTGTGGTATTGTGTGAAATAATCGTAGTTATGAACAATGTGATAGGGTGTGAATTTGTATCGTCAATGCAATATGAATCTATGGATTTGTGTAGTATTAATGCATGTTATAGCTTAAGCTGCTTAGTCGGTGGTGGACTCAAGGTTGTTGAGATCGTTGAGGGTTAATCTAGATCGCTACCTTTCCGTGTAGCCAATGTCTCCGAACACTGTAGACCGTGCGACTATTGAGGTAACAGAGGAGCGCGCCACTTAGGCTGGGCAAGTGGGAGAGCTGCAGGCTGAAGGTTATAATCTAATCACGGCAGAGGTGGGTGTTTTAGGCCTGATTATCCAAGAGGTGAGGGATCAGATTTGACAACTGATTAGGAGCGAGGTACGCCAAGAGCTGTCAACCCATATCATTGAGGTGAGTTTGGGTGCGGATCAACGGAAGCCAAATTTTCCCAATCAGCAAGAAGGACTTAAGAGGCAAAGGGTGTAAGTTGAGAATGGTCACGAGTTTCAAGTTGGGGGTCAACCCTCAACACTTCCATTTGAGTCCCGTTTCCCTAAGGGCTGTGCTTGCTGTGGACAACCGGGACATTGGAAAAGAGTGTATGCCAAGAAGCAGTACCGGTGCCCCTTTGTGGAAAAGTCAGACATCTTCGTACAGTCTGTTTTGGTAGGACTAGGAGCGATGCTAGAGGACTGGCTTAGTGAGCTAGGGGTAAAGCTCAACGTCGAGCCCCAATTGGAGGCAGGGGGACTACCTAGTGAGGCCAGTAGAAAAGCAAGACAGGACTTACCTTAATAAAGGGTATGATTTCAATTCTCGTGTGATAAGATTTCATTTTTATTGGTGGTAACGTGTTCTCTTAGTGAGTTGTTGGTTGAGTCTCATACTAGTTTATGTGAGGCTGGGTAAACCTTTTATTGCTAATTCTTGTGATGTGGGGTATGTTCTCTGGGAGGGCTTTTGAGCCACCATTTTATGTTAAGTAAAGCTTAGGAGATCATTTGGGTTACCATTTCAAATGAATGTGGTTGGAGACCTGTTAAAAAAAAAGTAAAATGAATATATA
The DNA here is from genome assembly GCA_023512835.1 of Taxillus chinensis. Taxonomy (NCBI): domain Eukaryota; kingdom Viridiplantae; phylum Streptophyta; class Magnoliopsida; order Santalales; family Loranthaceae; genus Taxillus; species Taxillus chinensis. The sequence goes on along the minus strand of CM042092.1, from coordinate 48,855,501 downwards.
TATATTTATAACACTAGAAGAATAATAAGTAACTTATAAACATTTGGGTGTTGATTTTATATGTGAGTGGCATTCAACTTCGGCAATTGTGAAAATTTAAAGTAATCAAACCTTGTAGGCTACCTTTTGCTAGCAAGTAGAGCTTGAGGCGTGAGGTGATGGCTTGTGGGTAACGTGTGACCCCTCTCCATGGCAACCTTGAATAATAGAGATATGTTCTTATATGGATAGATGTACGTGTTGAAGTACTACTTGAAAGGGATATTCCTATGGTTACCTTTCCATGCGTTGTGGTTGAGGGTGGAAAACACAGCTAGTATAGCTTGCTCTTAGAGTCCTTGAAGTGTTATCTTGTTGGCTAGAGTGGTCGTTGCAAGTTTTGGTTAGTAACTATATAGGTGTTCTGGGTTCTCAGATGGTCAAGCAGTGGCCATGTGTTATGTTTGTGGTGTGTGAAAAACCTTGAGTAATGTTCCTAGAATATGTTGTGAAATAGGTATGCACATGTGTAAAATGTGAAGTGTTCTGGAATTCAACTATCGGCTGAGAGTGGGTTTCAAGGGTCGTGCCCGGTGCATCCAATTGGTAGAAAGAGGTAAGCATGTGAGATTTGGCAGGCCTCGTTTGGGCTTTTTACCCACATTTGGAAAACATTTCTCTAGGGACTAAGGGTGTGCTTTTGCGTGGTAGGGCCATTCCCTTGGTCCGTATCTTGTGGGAAGTAGGCTTAAAGGAGAGGAGAAGGTGTAAAGCTGGTACGTTCTACTCGTCAGGGGTCTTGTGTTTCGTTGCATTGTGTTGTTGTATGTGTTGCATAAGTGGTAAAGGTATATAGCGGAGTTGCTACGTGTGGGTGTTGCGACACATATGCGTAGAGAATGATGAGGCGTGGTGTATTGGTATATTAATTGTGGTGTGAGGATGAGGAAGAGTGTTAGAAGCGATGTTGTTTATTTTATTCCTTGTCTGGTGTTATTAAAGTGTTGGTAAGTTGGGAAAAAGGTTGTTTGATTCCCAGAGTTGCGTCAGTTGACAGTTTTTGCTTCGAAGGGGTATTAATGCTACTCCTTGGGGAGAGATTTATGTCGGGCGGATGTCACAAAGGTGCATGTTTTAGAGCAGTGCTGGTAGGCGGATGACCTACATTTGTGCTCTTGAAAACCTTTCATGTACAGTATGTCACGCCTTGGATTTCCAACCCGAGGAAACCGGTTCGTGACTCCCCTTTACCCACCCGGTGGGCAAGGGATAGATGTACAAAATCCAACACATTCATAATAATCCACAATAAATAGCAAAAAGGCGAACCACTTATCTTTATTAAGTTCCAAAATCCATTACGCTCCAATTGGAGTTACAATAGTCTCAACATAACATTTGACAAAACACTCAAATAACAAAAGGAGTAAAGCCACAAGGCAGAAAGTCTTCCACGTTGGTGTTCCCACCTAACGCCTGTAGGTCCCTGTGAAGAAAACAAACACAGTAGGAGGGGTGAGCAACCACAGCTCAGTAGGGATCATGTCTCCCCAACCCATCCCATGCTCCTAGCATCTACATGCCGTGTGTACAAGTGCAGTGTCGTGATACAATTATTTCAACCAATATAATGGTAAGCCATCAGCAAAAACAAATATTTCAAACAGCCACACAAGCTAACACAAGAGCAGTCCCGGGCTTCCACAGCCACCGGGTTTCCAAGAGCAGTCCTGGGCTTCCACAGCCACCGGGTTTCACAAAATAGTCCCGGGCTTCCATAGCCACCGGGTTTCACAAAACAGTCTCGGGCTTCCACAGCCACTGGGTTTCACAACACACAGTACACATAACCACTTAGGCATAAAACCAAACACTTAGTAGGCACACATTCACAAATGTACAACCCAGCCACTCAGGCATAAAAACAAACACTTGGCATGCACACCTTTACCAACTCACAATTCTAGCCGTACTGGCATATTATCAAACACATACTGGGCATATTCATACAAACATATTCACTCAGGCATTTTATCGAACATTTAACATGCACTGCCCACCCAACATCAGAATCACACCAAAATGCCATTGAAGGCCAACATTCATATAAGAGATCACGCCTATATGAATTTACATATAAGTATTATAGCATTAACGATAGAAGCTTTACAAAATATCCACAGGGCCTAACCCCGGAACAGACCAGGAAAGACAGAACCCCTACCTTGAAAATGTCCTCCTGCTCTTGCTTCCACGCTAGACGTTGTCCAACCACGGGAATGACAACGACAGCCACGAACTGGAGTTCTCTCTCTCAATCTCCCTCTCTCTCTCTCTCTACGACGGCTGACAACAAAAACCCTAAACCTAAAATAAAGAGAGCTCCTCTTTATATAGACCTCACTTATCAAAAGGACTTAGTTTTGATAAATGAAATCCCACCATCAAAACGACGTAGTTTTGATAAATGAAACACACCATCAAAACGATGTAGTTTTGATAAATAAAACATGAACTAACCACTCCGCTTCCACACAGGACAAAATACCCACAATCCGAACATGGTCATTGTCACACGCAGCCTCTACACGCTCCCACTTGAGCTCATTACACTCTCTAACAACCAAGCCACGAAGACTCGTAGAAACACTCCCTCGAAGACTCGCTGGAAACCCGGCCTCGAAGATCTGTCTCGAAGATCTAACTTTCGACCCTCAAACCTTCGAACTACGACCCTCGGTCTTCGACCCTACGACCCAAATCTTTGGGTCTTCCACCTTTCGACCCAAGCGTTCGCCCAGGGTATTGTTCATCTTCGTTCCAGCTTGTTCTACCCAAAACACGGGTCATTACATCCTCTCCCCCTTAAGACTTTTCGTCCTCCAAAAGAAACAACATGCAAGGAAAACAAACACATGCGGCCCATTTGCAAGACAGCGAGCCACAACGCCCAGATGGATCACACAACATAACAGGACATCTCAACATAACAGGACATCTCAAACACATTTTGCAATCTCAAAACACATCTCAATAAAAATACCAGTTTACAAGTAGAAATACAAATACACCAAAGCATGAACCACAAGAAAACACATCACTACAGCCACCTCCCCCCCTTAAGATTGTTCGTCCTCGAACAACTCTGGGTGCTGCTCATGCATCACGGACTCACGTTCCCATGTTTCCTCCTCAATGCCACGGTACTACCATAGCACGCGAACCAAAGGAATAGCACGACCATGCAAAAGCTTCTCCCGCCGATCGAGGATACGGATAGGGGCCTCAATAACGGACATGTTATCCTCAATGTCCAATGTCCCCCAATCGATCACATGAGTGGGGTCAGGATGATACTCCCTCAACTGGGACACGTGGAACACATTGTGCACCCGACTCAATCGCGGTGGCAATGCTAACCGGTAAGCTACAGGCCCCACACGAGCTATAATCTCAAATGGACCAATGAACCGGGGAGAGAGTTTGGAACCTCTCCCAAAGCGCCGATGTCCACGTCGTGGAGAGTGACAGACAGATTTTTAACCTCTCTAAAAGAGCTAGCTAATGTCGTTAAATCTCTCTTCAAGATAATAAATTCCCTAAGTTTGCACTAAAAGAATAGCAGCAAGCAAGGAGTCGAACCCACAGGGATTAGCCTAGTTCTCTAGTTCTCAAATCAAAACACCCAATTACTCTTGTTCAATAAAATGTCTTGGCAAAAACGAATTCTTTTTATAACTAAAGATCTAATTTTTATGTGGTTTTCTGAATAAACAAAGAAAACAAACTGATTTTAGGATTAAGATTCAAGGATTAAAGGCATCTAGGGTCACAATTTCACCTCCCTATGTTATCTCTACTGGTTCATGGTATTAGGGTTGTCTGATTGAAAACATGCTAAACACAAGCCAAGGACAACAAATGGTCATTGAGGTCCTTTTAAGAGTTGTATGCCAGAATGGTCATCTAAACACACAAACATGCAAAGCCAATAAATCATACTTGCAAAAGGATAATGATCACACCAATCACAAATAAGTTATGAATCTTAATCCGCCCCAGACTAGGGCTAAGAATACCAACGTGTAAATCCAAAGATAGAATTTAATAACAGATTCATAAAACATGCAAAACTCAATCATCCAAACCCAAATATTCATAAACACAGCAAAGCAACAAGGGGGCTACATTGCTCCCCTAGATTAAAAGAACTACTCACACATGATTACAAGCAAACACAAAGCGAGAAAAGCTCAACATCTTCTTCTTAACCACGCGCGCAACAAGGCTTCAAATCCAGGCTCCAAAATCCGCGACGGCTGCGACGGCTGCTCTCCTAGGTCAAGGAGCAACCTCCAAGTCGTGGAGCCTCTCTCTCTCTAAAAACGTGTAGGGGTGTCTAGCATACATAGCAGGGGGCGTGGAGGCTTGTATTTATAGAGGTTGGATGGGCTTTAAGGTGTGTACCCTAGCCCATTTATCAAAACAGCGTAGTTTTGATAAGTGACACTTCAAACTTTAAAATCTCTATCTTTCATCCACAATTTGGACATGGGCCTTCAGAAACAAATGATCAGCATGAAAAAACGATAGGATCGGTCCAAAAATATCTTTGCATGTCAATTTGCACGTGATATGGTGAATTCACGTGCAGCTTCAAATCAGCTCAAACTTCTCCCCAAGCTTCCTTGCATCCTGCAGAGGCCTGAGAGGCAAAAATAGGCTTGCACGTGAAATGGGTGAATTCACATGCAGCTCCAAATGCTCTGAAATTTTTGTAGTAGGTAGAGAACATCATTCTAAGAAACTTTTGTTCTTGCACGCCAATTGTTTGAGGCCATCTACTATGTCAAAAGTGAGCTCCAAAATCTTCCAAAACAGCTTAAAAATGCATGTATTTGCAAATAGCATCTTCCTAGGGGTTAGAGCAAATATATATGATATATGAAGCAAGAAGGCTCTAATCATGCTCTTAAACATCCTAAATAAACACCAGAAGAACGGCATAAAATGCACGTTATTAAATACACCACACTTGAACCATTGCTTGTCCTCAAGTAAAAATATACAAGCATGCAAAAATAAAATAAACACGCAGTCAAACGGAAGAAAAATAAAATAACAATCAAGGAGAATCATGGTTTCCTAAGCATGCAACTCTATCATGATGAAATGGGAATTTAAGAATCAAAATGAGTCATAGCTTAGTTCATTCATGTCCATATCCCTAGTCCAACAACCATGCAATATCACTACTTAAATTTCAGATATGAGCAAGCAATCCATGATAAAATAGCACCTAGTTTCCCTTTAAGTTCTTACCAAGGATAAGCAGCCTCACTCAAATATAGTAATTCTCAAGCCCAATACCTATCAATGAACAATGGATGGAAAACTCTATCTCTACACTCGTCATCAGCTATTGATTAAGAACTTGCCAAGCAATCATGAGAGTTCCCTATTCTGCTCATCAAAGAAAACACACCCTCTATTCTACTTTATTTGAACTCACACTTTAGTCTACTAACTGAATAAACAAAACATGAGCCAAAGAATTGAGCTCAACATTCTTAAAACAAAACACAATTCAGCCAATGTGGCTTCACAACTAAATAATCACACATAAGCATCAAGCTAGTGTGGCTTTTATTCTGAATCTTTTTTTTTTTTTTTTTTTAGTAATAACCTTACAAGGTTGCATTTTATGCTCTCCCTTGATGGATTATTCACTCTTTTTTTTTACTCACATAACACATAAATAAGACTGATTTTTCTGATGCATACCCCTTGCTATTTTGCTACATAAGGAGAGACAGAAATTCATTGATGTCTCACATCCCATTTTCCAATTAAGTGATGGCTTTTTCACATTCTATATCACAGCATTTTCCAATAATATCTCAAAATAAAGAAAAGGATGCAAAGACAGTCACAGTGACTTAGAGGTCTTGCATCCTAACTAAAAACCAAACACTGAGCACTAATAAGTAATCACATGCTTACTTAACTCCTACCATTAAATAACCAATGTTGAATGCAAGAAGAGTAGCAATTATTACCCATACCCTAAAATGACACTCAAAGGCTAAAAGAAGCTGTTCTCATTTTTCATTTCTTTTTCACTCAACTTTAAGGGTTATTTAGGTCTATCATAGCATTTCATGCTCAGCTAATATTCAAAACTCAGCTCCAAAAACATGGTGATATCATTCTAAAGATAAAGACATGATTAAACCAATTCAGAGCACATTTTAACTACTTTAACACCCTTATCACAACATGATACTAATGTGGCATAAAAATTAAATTTTAAGCCAAAATTGCATACTTAATATCCATGTCTCCACATGCAAATCACTCAAGCAGACAACTCAAACAATCACCCAAAATAAAAATAAAGGACAACAAAAACACTTAAACAAAAACAAGACATGCAATCACACAATATAAAGGACAAACAAGTGGCTCAAGTCACTCCCCACACCACACTTAAAAGTATGCTATGCCCTCATGGCATGAAGTAGAGAGTAGGAAGATACTTACCTGTCGGTGGATTTCCCATTTCAAGGTGCAAACTGTGTCAAATGCCCTTGCATGATTCCCACTATAAAATCCCTTGTGTTTTTGAGTTGCAGCTTTGAAAAATCCAGCTTTAGCTTGGCAGTTGAGCCAGTACTTGAGCTTTATTGAGTAGTCCTAAAGTCCAAATCCTAATAGAAAGGCCTGCAAAAGGGTTAATGAAGACCAAACTATATCTCCTGCACCATGGTTAGCAAACAACAAGCAAAAATAAAATAAATATAAAATAAAAGCAATTAGGTTGCCTCCCAACAAGCGCTTTATTTAAGGTCTATAGCTAGACCTTGTCATACTAAGCTCAACCAATGTATGAAAGGCTTTCATCCTTGCATTGTAAACCTCAGCAGTCTCGTAGACCATAGCAATTGGATGAATGAACCGCTATGGGAGCCACTTGAACTCCTGATTCAATTGTTGATAGGGAGACACCTCCACAAACTTATGGTTCTCCTTCCTCTCATTCCATTGAGGTGGTAACACAAATTCAACATACTCCACAATTGGAGTAGTCATGATGCACGCATGGTTACCTCCCTTGTCAAGCACTTCCTTCTCTTGTATAAGGGAAGATGATTCCAAAGCAAACATAGTAGTGGTGGGCTCATGTAGCTTGTCTTCATAAAGAGTACCTTGGTTTGATGTGCCTTCAGATATGAGAATTATAGCATCATCATCCAAGATTTGTTGCTGCATCCTTGGATTGTCATTTATTGGTTTCTCATGTTCTTCTAACACCCCAGAACAATTCAAGTCTTCCTCTTCTTCTTGGATAGAAAAATACTTCAAATTGTCCTCATAAGCTCCAACCATGGGAAGAGTTGAAGTGGATACATCGCATGGGCTATTAAATTGTGGTGGAGGGACCACCTCATCATAATGAAACATTGCCCTTTTATCCACTTCTTGTTCTATAGCAGCATTAATGGTTTGACCATCTAGAATGCGAGCTTCATCTTCAGAATCATTATTAGCAGAAAACTCCCATTCTTGTGAGGCAGACGTCAAAGATTGATTCATGGAAGTTGGGGTGATGGCTTTGCAATTCTCTTCAGTTTTTATCTCTATATCATCAGCAAAGGAGTGAGATGAGACTCCAGTATTTGCATTTTGAGCCATACTCATCAATAATTGCTCCATATTTTTTATGGTAGTCTCCATACGTCCTAGCCTTTCATTCAAATCCTCTACCTCTCTTATGGTTTCTTCATCTTCAACTTGGGGCTGCCACTCTTGTTGTTCATATGGACAATAATTGCCATAGAGTGGGGCTTCAGAGTAAGCTTCATCTTAATATTGCCCAACCCATATGTTCTCAGAATATCCATTGATGAAACCATTAAACTCCTTAGGTGGTGGCTCTTGTGGATAGTAATCACCCTCAGGTTGGGTGTAAGTTGGCCATACTTCTCTACCACTTCCATTAATACTCCCACCATAACAAGGAGGCTCCTGGTATGAATAACTGCTTCTGGGAGGATCATAGACAGTGCAATCCCAAGCACTATATGAAAATTGATCTGCTGCATGGCCTGGAACATAAACATGTTGGTCTGCCATCATTGAATTCTCCTCATCTCTCCCTTGGTTTTCCCACAAATATTTGTTGCCTTGGATCATCCTTTCCAAACATTCTTCCATGGTTAGCTCCTCCTCATCTCCAAACTATCTATCCATTGGAGTGCTGTTCAGGTTCTAGACTAAAGGACACAAGTTCCCCTCGTCGCATACACAACTAGCAATGCCTCAAACACTTGAATCCATAACTAGCAAGTTCCCTTGTATGTTCCTATAAAACAACAAGAACACACCTAGCAGCTCCGAACAATGCAAAATAAACAAATAAAGAACACAAAATAACAGAAAGTAAAAGACAAAATAAAACACCAAGATCAGAATTCAAACAATTTCACTCAATGTTGATTTTAAAAACTAGTTAACAGTTGAATCCCCGGCAACGGCGCCAATTTGACAGACAGATTTTTAACCTCTCTAAAAGAGTTAGCTAATGTCGTTAAATCTCTCTTCAAGATAATAAATTCCCTAAGTTTGCACTAAAAGAATAGCAGCAAGCAAGGAGTCGAACCCACAAGGATTAGCCTAGTTCTCTAGTTCTCAAATCAAAACACCCAATTACTCTTGTTCAATAAAATGTCTTGGCAAAAACGAATTCTTTTTATAACTAAAGATCTAATTTTTATGTGGTTTTCTGAATAAACAAAGAAAACAAATTGATTTTAGGATTAAGATTCAAGGATTAAAGGCATCTAGGGTCACAATTTCACCGCCCTATGTTATCTCTACTGGTTCATGGTATTAGGGTTGTCTGATTGAAAACATGCTAAACACAAGCCAAGGACAACAAATGGTCATTGAGGTCCTTTTAAGAGTTGTATGCTAGAATGGTCATCTAAACACACAAACATGCAAAGCCAATAAATCATACTTGCAAAAGGATAATGATCACACCAATTACAAATAAGTTATGAATCTTAATCCGCCCCAGACTAGGGCTAAGAATACCAACGTGTACATCCAAAGATAGAATTTAATAACAGATTCATAAAACATGCAAAACTCAATCATCCAAACCCAAATATTCATAAACACAGCAAAGCAACAAGGGGGCTACATTGCTCCCCTAGATTAAAAGAACTACTCATACATGATTACAAGCAAACACAAAGCAGAAAAGCTCAACATCTTCTTCTTAACCACGCGTGCAACAAGGCTTCAAATCCAGGCTCCAAAATCCGCGACGGCTGCGACGGCTGCTCTCCTAGGTCAAGGAGCAACCTCCAAGTCGTGGAGCCTCTCTCTCTCTCTAAAAACGTGTAGGGGGGTCTAGCATACATAGCAGGGGGCGTGGAGGCTTGTATTTATAGAGGTTGGTGATAACGTGCATTTTATGCCGTTATTCTAGTGTTTATTTAGGATGTTTAAGAGCATTATTAGAGCCTCATTTCTTCATATATCATATATATTTGCTCTAACCCCTAGGAAGATGCTATTTGCAAATACATGCGCTTTTAAGCTGTTTTGGCAGATTTTGGAGCTCACTTTTAACATAGTAGATGGCCTCAAATAATTCGCGTGCAAGAACAAAAGTTGCTTAGAATGATGTCCTCTACCTACCACAAAAATTTTAGAGCATTTGGAGCTGCATGTGAATTCACCCATTTCACGTGCAAGCCTATTTTTGCCTCTCAGGCCTCTACAGGATGCAAGGAAGCTTGGGGAGAAGTTTGAGCTGATTTGGAGGTGCACGTGAATTCACCATATTACGTGCAAATTGACGTGCAGAGTTATTTTTGGACCGATCCTATCGTTTTTCCATGCTGATCATTTGTTTCTGAAGGCCCGTGTCCAAATTGTGGATGGAAGATAGAGATTTTAATGTTTCGAGTGTTACTTATCAAAACTACGCCGTTTTAATTAATGGGCTAGGGTACACACCTCAAAGCCCATCCAAACTCTATAAATACAGCCTCCACGCCCTTTGCTATGTATTCCTAGACCCCCTACACGTTTTTAGAGAGAGAGAGAGGCTTCACGACTTGGAGGTTGCTCCTTGACCTAGGAGAGCAGCCATCGCAGCCGTCGTCGCAGCTGTCGCGGATTCTGGAGCTTGGATTTGAAGCTTTGCTGCGCGCGTGGATTAGAAGAAGATGTTGAGCTTTTCTGCTTTGTGTTTGCTTGTAATCATGCGTGAGTAGTCTTTTAATCTAGGGGAGTAATGTAGCCCCTTTGTTGCTTTGCTGTGTTTATGAATATTGGGTTTGGATGATTGAGTTTTGCATGTTTTATGAATCTGTTCTTAATTCTATCTTTGGATGTACACCTTGTTATTCTTAGCCCTAGTCTGGGGTGGATTGAGATTCATAACTTATTTGTAATTAGTGTGATCATTATCCTTTTGCAAGTATGATTTATTGGCTTTGTATGTTTGTGTGTTTAGATGACCATTCTGGCATACAACTCTTAAAAGGACCTCAATGACCATTTGTTGTCCTTGGCTTGTGTTTAGCATGTTTTCAATCAGACAACCCTAATACCATGAACCAGTAGAGATAACATAGGGAGGTGAAATTGTGACCCTAGATGCTTTTAATCCTTGAATCTTAATCTTAAAATCACTTTGCTTTCTTTGTTTATTCAGAAAACCAAATAAAAATTAGATCTTTAGTTTAAAAAAGAAAACTTTTTGCCAAGACATTTTATAGAACAATAGTGATTGGGTGTTTTGATTTGAGAACTAGAGAACTAGGCTAATCCCTGTGGGTTCGACTCCTTGCTTGCTGCTATTCTTTTAGTGCAAACTTAGGGAATTTATTATCTTGAAGAGAGATTTAACGACATTAGCTAGCTCTTTTAGAGAGGTTAAAAATCTGTCTGTCAAATTGGCGCCGTTGCCGGTGATTCAACGGTTAACTAGTTTTTAAAATCAACATTGAGTGAAATTGTTTGAATTTTGATCTTGGTGTTTTATTTTGTCTTTTATTTTCTGTTATTTTGTGTTCTTTATTTGTTTATTTTGCATTGTTCGGAGCTGCTGGGTGTGTTCTTGTTGTTTTTCAGGAACATACACCAAGTGTTTGAAAAATTGCTAGTTGTGTATGCGACGAGGGGAACTTGTGTCCTTTAATCCAGAACCTGAACAGCACTCCAATGGATAGATAGTTTGGAGATGAGGAGGAGCTAACCATGGAAGAATGTTTGGAAAGGATGATCCAAGGCAACAAATATTTGTGGGAAAACCAAGGGAGAGATGAGGAGAATTCAATGATGGCAGACCAACATGTTTATGTTCCAGGCCATGCGAGAATCAATTTTCATATAGTGCTTGGGATTGCACTGTCTATGATCCTCCCACAAGCAGTTATTCATACCAGGAGCCTCCTTGTTATGGTGGGAGTATTAATGGAGATGGTAGAGAAGTATGGCCAACTTACACGCAACCTGAGGGTGACTACTATCCACAAGAGCCACCACCTGAGGAGTTTAATGGTTTCTTCAATGGATATTCTGAGAACATATGGGTTGGGCAATATCAAGATGAAGCTTACTCTGAAGCCCCAAGTTAAAGATGAAGAAACCAGAAGAGAGGGAGAGGATTTGAATGAAAGGCTAGGAAGTATAGAGACTACCATAAAAAATATAGAGCAATTATTGATGAGTATGGTTCAAAACGCAGATAACGGATTCTTATCTAACTTCTTTGCTGGTGACACAGAGATAGAGACTGAAGAGAATTGCAAAGCCATCACTCCAACTTCCATGTATCAATCTTTGACATCTGCCTCACAAGAATGGGAGTTTTCTGCTAATAATGATTCTGAAGATGAAGCTCGCATTCTAGCTGGTCAAACCATTAATGATGCTATAGACCAAGAAGTGGATACAAGGGCAATGGTTCATTATGATGAGGTTGTCCCTCCACCACAATTTAATAGCCCATGTGATGTATCCACTTCAACTCTTCCCTTGGTTGGAGCTTATGAGGACAATTTTTCTATCCAAGAAGAAGAGGAAGACTTGAATTGTTCTGGGGTGTTAGAAGAACATGAGAAACCAATAAATGACAACGCAAGGATGCAGCAACAAATCTTGGATGATGATGCTATAATTCTCATATCTGAAGGCACATCAAACCAAGGTACTTTTTATGAAGACAAGCTACATGAGCCCACCACTACTATGTTTGCTTTGGAATCATCTTCCCTTATACAAGAGAAGGAAGTGCTTGACAAGGGAGGTAACCATGCGTGCATCATGACTACTCCAATTGTGGAGTATGTTGAATTTGTGTTACCACCTCGATGGAATGAGAGGAAGGAGAACCATAAGTTTGTGGAGGTGTCTCCCTATCAACATTTGAATCAGGAGTGGCTCCCACAGCGGTTCATTCATCCGATTGCTATGGTCTATGAGACTACTGAGGTTTACAATGCTAGGATGAAAGCCTTTCATACATTGGTTGAGCTTAGTATGACAAAGTCTAACTACAGACTTTAAATAAAGCGCTAGTTGGGAGGCAACCCAATGTTTATTGCTATGTTTTATTTTATGTTATTTTCTTTTATTTATTTTATTCAATAAATTGTTTGCAAGCTAACCATTGTGCAGGGGACTTTGCTTCTTTCTTAACTAACCATTTGCAGGATGAGCAAATTATTGGGTCCTGAACTTGTGGAATTGTTTTTAAAGTCAAAGTCAAGGAGCAAGGAGCAAGTGAAGCCCAAACGTGCATGAAGATGGGCTCAACCAATTCACGTACAAGGGCTATTTTGGTCAGAACACTCTGAAAATTTAGGGGCACGTGTATCACGCCAATTGGAGCATCTTTCCTTCTGCACGCTATATAAAGAGAGGCCATCTTCAAAGGCTTCCACACCAAAATCACTCCAGTTGGATCTTTGCTTGCTACTACATGATGGCTATTCTACAAGGGAAGGAAACTTGGGAAGTGCGCGGCGAGACGTCGGTTGACTTTGTGGCTCAGGTGCAACGAATGGTGGCCAATGTCATCTACTATTACAGCTTGCCAACTGAGAGGTAAGTATTTTCCTACTCCCTATTTTATGCCATGAGGACATAGCATATTTTAAGTGTGGTGTATGAGAGTGACTTGAGCCACTTGCTTGTCTTTTATGTTGTGATTGCATGTTTAAAAAAAAAAAAACTGTTTTTAGTTGCATGATTGTTTGAGTTGTTTGCTTGAATGATTTGCTTGTGGAGGCATGGATATTACGTATGCAATTTTGGCTTAAAAGTTAATTTTTATGCCACATTAGTATCATGTTGTGATAAGGGTGTTAAAGTAGTTAAAATGTGCTCTGAATTGGATTGATCATGTCTTTATCTTTTGAATGATATCATCATGTTTTTGGAGCTGAGTTATGAATATTAGCTGAGCATAAAATGCTATGATAGACCTAAGTAACCCTTAAAGTTGAGTGAAAAAGAAATGAAAAATGAGAACAGCTTCTTTTTAGCCCTTGAGTGACATTCATGGTTTTTGGGTAATAGTTTGATTTGATACTCTTCTTGCATTCAACATTGGTTATTTAATGGTAGGAGTCAAGTAAGCATGTGATTACTTGTTAGTGCTCAGTGTTTGGTGTTTAGTTAGGATGCAAGACTTCTGAGTCACTGTGACTGTCTTTGCATTCTTTTCTTTATTGTGTGCTATTATTGGAAAAGGCTGTGATATAGAATGTGAAAAAGCCATCACTTAATTGGAAAATGGGATGTGAGACATCAATGAATTTCTGTCTCTTCTTATGTAGCAAAATGGCAAGGGGGTATACATTAGAAAAATCAGTCTTATTTATGTGTTATGAGAGTAAAAAAAAACAAGAGTGAATAATCCATCAAGGAAGAGCATAAAATGCAACCTTGTAAGGTTATTACTAAAAAAAAATTCAAAATAAAAGCCACATTGGCTTGATGTTTATGTGTGATTATTTATTTGTGAAGCCACATTGGCTGAATTGTGTTTTGTTTTGAGAGTGTTGAGCTCAATTCTTTAGCTCATGTTTTGTTTACTCAGTTATTAGATTAGAGTGTGAGTTCAAATAAAGTAGAATAGAGAGTGTGTTTTCTTTGATGAGCACAATAGGGAACTCTCATGATTGCTTGGCAAGTACTTAATCAATAGCTGATGGCGAGTGTAGAGATAGAGTTTTCCATCCATTGTTCATTGATAGGTATTGGGCTTGAGAATTATTATATTTGAGTGAGGCTGCTTATCCTTGGTAAGAACTTAAAGGGGAACTAGGTGCTATTTTATCATGGATTGCTTGCTCATATTTGAAATTTAAGTGGAGATATTGCATGGTTGTTGGACTACGGATATGGACATGAATGAACTAAGTTACGACTCATTTCGATGCTTAAATTCCCATTTTATCATTATAGAGTTGCATGCTTAGGAAACCATGATTCTCCTTGATTGTTATTTTATTTTTCGTCCGTTTGACTGCGTGTTTATTTTATTTTTGCATGCTTGTATGTTTTTACTTGAGGACAAGCAATGGTTCAAGTGTGGTGTATTTGATAACGTGCATTTTATGCCGTTATTCTAGTGTTTATTTAGGATGTTTAAGAGCATGATTAGAGCCTCATTTCTTCATATATCATATATATTTGCTCTAACCCCTAGGAAGATGCTATTTGCAAATACATGCGCTTTTAAGCTGTTTTGGCAGATTTTGTAGCTCACTTTTGACATAATAGATGGCCTCAGAAAATTAGCGTGCAAGAACAAAAGTTGCTTAGAATGATGTCCTCTACCTACCACAAAAATTTCACAGCATTTGGAGCTGCACGTGAATTCACCCATTTCACGTGCAAGCCTATTTTTGCCTCTCAGGCCTCTACAGGATGCAAGGAAGCTTGGGGAGAAGTTTGAGCTGATTTGGAGGTGCACATGAATTCACCATATCACGTGCAAATTGACGTGCAGAGTTATTTTTGGACCAATCCTATCGTTTTTCCATGCTGATCATTTGTTTCTGAAGGCCCGTGTCCAAATTGTGGATGGAAGATAGAGTGTTACTTATCAAAACTATGCCGTTTTGATAAATGGGCTAGGGTACACACCTCAAAGCCCATCCAAACTCTATAAATACAGCCTCCACGCCCTCTGCTATGTATTCCTAGACCCCCTACACGTTTTTAGAGAGAGAGAGAGGCTTCATGACTTGGAGGTTGCTCCTTGACCTAGGAGAGCAGCCGCCGCAGCCGTTGTCGCAGCTGTCGCGGATTTTGGAGCTTGGATTTGAAGCTTTGCTGCGCGCGTGGATTAGAAGAAGATGTTGAGCTTTTCTGCTTTGTGTTTGCTTGTAATCATGCGTGAGTAGTCTTTTAATCTAGGGGAGCAATGTAGCCCCCTTGTTGCTTTGCTGTGTTTATGAATATTGGGTTTGGATGATTGAGTTTTGCATGTTTTATGAATCTGTTCTTAATTTTATCTTTGGATGTACACCTTGTTATTCTTAGCCCTAGTCTGGGGCGGATTAAGATTCATAACTTATAACTTACACCATCGTCATCACCCCTGCTGTCCTCCGCACCGCTCTCAACCTACCCCCCGCTGAACCTCAGCGTCCAGACCCAAAATCGATGGTAGCTTCCATGGGCTGCATTTAGAAAGGGAAGGAATACAAGGTGTAGTCCTTCCAAGGTCGCTACCGATGTATGGCAACCATTCTGAGCCGATGTTTACTGGCTGGCACTTCTACTCTGGACTCCGTTCCGTATGACCTCCTGGCCATGTACGGAGTCTTCGAAGGTCTCCCAATGGACTGGGGGACATTCCTGTTCCGATTGCTGAAGAACGGCACCAAGAACCAATCTTTCGGGCGGATTCTCAACAATGTTTTCCGGTATCTGCGTCCGTCCCATTTTAATGGAACTGGAACTATCCCTTTCCCCCTGGCTTACTATCTTCGCCACCTTACGCCTGATGGGAACATGACGGCACGCCGGCCTTCTGCTGCTCTCCGCCTCCTTGCCGCCTCGGAACAACAGGGCAGTTCGGTTGGTGACCCAGCAGACAGCCATGCCCCTGAAGTCAGCTCTGCTCACCGGTCCTCTCGGATTCGGTCCGTTGTTGCCCCGTCCATCTCTCGAGCCTCGTAGCACAACATCCGTCCTGAACCATCCAAGGTTACGGGGCCCTCTCAGCCAAGTCCTCTTTCGACTGTTTCCCCAACACCTTCTCCCACTGATGTCCTTGCACCTGACTCACCCACTGTTGCTGCTGCCATTGCTACGGCAATGGCAGATGTCCCTCCTTCTCCTCCAGAAGCCCGTTTACCTCCCTTACCTCAACCACATGACTACCTTGACCATCTCTCCACCGACACCTTAACGGACCTATGGTTCCGTTTTAGCCTCGCCTGCACTGCCTCCATCCCTGACAACGACATCAAGGTGTTTTATGCCAAACACACCCACTCCCCAAAGGATATGATCGTCTGGAATCTGGATCACGACTTCCTTATGTCGGCCCACATTTCGGATGTTCCCTTTGCTGTTACCTCCGGCCCGGCCCATAACGCACAAGTTCCTTCTCCTACAATGGCCCGGCCTGCCTCTCCGGCCGCAGCCATCCCCGTAGTTGACCTCTCTGGTCAAAGTGGATCTGTTGCTCCGGATGGCTCCAATGCTCCAGATGCCCCTTTTGCTGCTGCTGCTACTGACGCACCCTCCACTCCTGCTAACTCCTCTGCCCAGCGCACACCTACCCCTATTCCTGTGGGGGAGTCCTCGAAACCCCCGGAGTTGGCGATTGGATGTGCCTCATTTGGCACGGTCCACTCCGACGATGTGCTCTCAGCTCAGCTGGACCACCACGCCCAAGCCCAGAGTGCCCAAATCTCTGCCATCGCCACCAAGGTCGATTCTCTCGTGCCCAACTCCTCTCTGCCCTGACCGACTCTTCCACTTCCATCGAGCGGAAGATGGATCTTATGGCCTTGTCCGTTCATTCTCTGTCGACTTCTTTCGCGAACTTGGTGCACACGATGGCTCGTCCCCTTATTGCTCCTCAGCGATCTTCCAAAATGGGGGAGAACGCGTCATCTGATCCTCCTGCACCTCCCTCCGCTCGTGCTGAGAAGTGGCTTGCATCTTCACTGCATCCACTTCTGGGAGTTACCATTCCCAAACATAGCCGTTTCTCTCAGCCTAGCTCCTCCAGTGCAGCTCCTCCTTCCACATCTCCGTTAGCGGCTGACACCTTCCTCCCATCATATGCGGATTGTGATCCATTTGATGCGGATGGAAGTGTTTTTCTTGAAATGTCTAAGTATGCCGCATCCAATGCCAAGAGAAGATGTCTTTCTGACCTATACCCCTTCTCTCTTAAAGATATTAAGACTCTCTGTTCCGAGAAGGGCCTATTCACCACAAAAGACATAGAGAACTTCTCTCGAGCAGTTAAGATGGAGATGAGGCTGTTTCCATCTCTCTATAAGGACGGACATGTATTTGATATTGTGCCTTATTGGTCTGAAGGATATCTTCCTGAAGTAGCCTTCATCTGGACCTTTATCAACAGAACTGCTGAGGACAACAAACCTTGGAAGAATCTTTCAACTGTCCTCATTCCGTACTGGATTTTGTCGCCGCACTTCATGCTGGTTGTTTTCATGATTACTCGAAGCAGTTGATCCTGATTGATTCTCGTCAGGTTGTGGATAACAACATAAGAAAGAATCAATGGGAACCTATGCATCATTGACTGACTGAAGCAGTGAAGCAATCCGGACTCTATGAAGAAATGGGCCTGACTCCCCTCGCTCCAAATGAAAAGCTGATGGCATCTGTCCGGAATAAGAAACAAGTGCCATAATAGCCGGATGAAGATAACTGTGGAGCCTTTGTCTGCTTCTTCATCAAATCACTTATAAAGGTGGATAAAAGCTGGAACAACATCTGCAATTATACAATGGAGCAGACAATGAAGCTTAGAGAGAAGGCAACAACAATGATCTTCAAGTATAGTAAACCTTATGTACCTTAATGTAAAACTCATGTATTAAGGCTTATTTATACTTTGTTGCTGATGAAATGAAAATGGAAGTTATTTCTATTCTGTGTACTGTCTTCCTGCTTCACTTACCAGATCAGATCACAAAGGATTTTGGCATATCCATAATTGAGGGAGATTGTTGGATCAAGCCTAGAATTTGGATGATGTAGATAAAATCCTATGTAATTTGATATGATACTTGGGTTGTTTTATCTTAAGTTGTTGCAAAAGATATGATCTTAATCCAGACCTAAACTCGTGAAAGCAAAGCTAAGGACATGATACATAATCCTGATCCGAACAAGAGTGAGTGTTGTCAAAACACTTGGGAAATAACCAAGTCTCTCCTTCATACGGAATAAGGATCATTCGTGCGGACTAAACACTTAATGCTACGGACCAAGGAAACTACGCCTAACACCTTAAATGGACCAAGTCAAATAGATGCGGAGTAAGAATCCTAGTCTACAAGTCGCACGGAGTAAGACATAGTTATCGCTGAGTAAAAGGCTAAGTCACCCACTAAAGCAGACTAAGAAAAAGAAGACACGGAGTAAGAAATCCAAGTCTTCCAATACATGCAGAGTAAGGAATGACTTGTGTGGAATAAGGACCCGAGTCTTTATTCGCATGGAGCAAGAAACTAGATGCGGAGTAAGGAATTTGAACCTGTTACTCATGCGGAGTAAGGATGTGCTGATACGAAGTAAGTCATCCGATCTTTTACCTCACGCGGAGTAAGTAATTCTTACGGAGTACGAAAGCGCTTATGCGGAGTAAGCATTCCGACCTTCTCATTCTTACAAAGTAAGGAAGCGCTGACACAGAATAAGGATTCCTGTACTAAATTGATACAGAGTAAGCAATCACTGACACGGAGTAAGGATCCGAGCTTCATTAACATGGAGTAAGGAACCTTACACCGGATTAAAAAGATGCTGCTTCAACTTATCTCCTCACATTCAAAGTCACCAGCTCGCTACTTCCCGATGTAAGACAAACTCGTTGAGAACCTAAAGCATCTTACATGTGGATTACCAAGATATGTGGACACAACTTTAACTGAACTTGGGAACTCACAAACGCACTTATGCTTTGCAAACCCATGAACTTGAGCTCCACATCCGCAGCATTCAAGGCAGAGAGAATTCTAAGGAACAGTCAATGTTGCACATAGTCCGGAAGAACAAGTTCCAAGATTGTCTCTCAAGGATATTTCTATATATATTGTAACACTTGTATATTTTGTGTGTGTTGAAGGTGTTGATCGTTCGTGAGTTTGAAATAAGTGTGTATGTACTAGAGCTCATTGAGATCATAGAGGCTAGTGTGTGAGTTATTTTGTAAACAGAGTGTAAGAGAGTCTTGGAGTAGATCTAAAGGCTTTACAAGATTTAATCTGCTTCTATTTTGTTGTACTTATCCTTTGATAATAACGCAAAATACTTCCACTATCTGGTTATCTTCTGCATTGATTCTATCTCTTAACTAGATAAGTATAGTGCCAAAGAGTGAGAAAAGAGCTTTCGATAAGAGCCTATTCACCCCCCCCCCCCCCTCTAGGCTCCTAGGGACCAACATAAACAAAATGGAGACTAACAGACTTGAAGATCAAAGGTCAAAGAGTCCATGCAATATAAACTGGCAAACAAAAAGATAACTGTCACTCGTAGACTCGTAGGGTCAAAGAATTTAAGGCAGTTAATCCAAAGAAATTTTGAAACATCAAAGACTCAAAGATCTTAAAGGCTGAAAGTTATAGCTGAAACGTCAGAGCAGTAGAGTTGAAGACTCGAAGAATACAGAAACTTAGTCTATGAGCAAATATGAAAGACTAAGTGAGAAACTTGCTGAGTCGAAGCTTCACAGGGTCGAAGATCCGATATTCACTTTGACCATACATGGTCGAAGAGCGACTTAGTCACTTAATGTAAACAGAGGGACTCAAAGGTTCGCAGTACCAGGGTCGAAGACACGTAGCTAGAAGAACGGGTAGATTCAATGCACTCAAAGAAGCCACTCTAAGGTTCGTTGAGAGAGTCTAAGACTCAAAGAATCGTAGACTCGTAGTTCGAGTGATTCATACATCTAATCTAACCTGGACTCCAGCCACAAAGACTCGAAGATATGTGAGTCGTAGAATCGCAGGAATTATCACAATTGAAGCTTGAAGCAGAAGTACACATCTCTTACTTAATCAATCCAAATCTTCGAGTCACCAAACCTTCGAGGCACCTACCTTTGAGGCAAACTTACAACTCTAAGCATATCCACTTAACGATATCTTCAGCTAGGGTTTGTACAGTAAGCCTGCGCTGTTCTGAGTAGTTGAACACATTTAATGTCGCATTAATTACTGCCAACCACCATCTACAGATGAACTACCAAGATCAACTGCGACAGTATGGGAATGTAAATATGCAGTATGAGCAACAGATCTGCAAAATCAGAGTAGATCACCCATCCTCTACACTTCCACATTTTCAGTGGCGAGAAGTCAGATTGTCGAGATGGACAACAACGCGCACAAGTACTATAACCTTAAAATATCTCTCACACACTTAATGACAAAAATGTGAGTCAAGCTCTCTCTCAAAAACGTGGAACACATAGAACACAATATATAGGATTCTAACATACATTAAAAGAATAATATTTTTGCAGAATTGGAGGCAAAAGTTCCAACAGCAGAGAAAAAGACGAAGAGAGAATTCATCTAAGTGTTGTGTGCCATGTTGAAGGAAGAACAAGAATAATCTATCTGTGCACCAATCAATCTCTTGTTCATCAAAGATCCAGCACAACCTTTGAGTCGAATCTTAGCGTTGTGTTTCCACAATCCATATCTATCATAGAACATTCCAAATGGAGTCAATTAGTACATATTGACATCCGTAGGAATATTCCATCTTTTGACATCTGAGAACCGGTATCATTTAAGCATTTACTCTCTTCTCATATTTCTTTGATAGCTCATTGTCATCACCGGTTTTCGTTCGGGCCGCAACCGAATGATGAAATGTACAGAGTCGCCACCAACTGTTTTTGGTGTGTAGTTGGTCACCTAAAATGTGAGTGCTCTACATTACCAGATAAGGGTTCGGGGCTTGGTTACGTGTAAGGAAGGATTAGCACCCCTACAACGCTCTTTCGGTACCTATAGGAGAAGGAGGTTTCTGTTTGTTTTTTATTGTTTTGACTGGGTTAAGGCATTATTTTTTTCCTAAAAAGTCTATGCTTTTTATTTAGCAAGTTATTTATCAAAGTTATGATTAAAATTAATTTATCCTGAATTTCTAAAGGGAATCCTAAATTGTTTTCTTGCTTTTTATTTAGCTAATTTTTTTTTGCTTTGTTTTTGTTGGATCAAACCCAGAATTTGGATAATGCTGATAAAGCCTTATGTAATTTGATCTGAGATCTTTTGTGTTTATTTGATCATTGCAGAAGGTATGTCACTAATCCAAAGATGCACTCGTGAGAGCAAAGCTAAGGACAGGATACATAATCCTGATCCGGACAAGAGTTAGTGTCGTCAAACACTTGGTAAATAACCAAATAACAAATACATACGGAATAAGGAACAATCCTACGGACTAAGAACTTAAAGGATAAGTGCGGAGTAAGGAAAATAAGTGCGGAGTAAGGAAAATAAGTGCGGAGTAAGGAAAATAGATGCGGAGTAAAGAAACCAGATGCGGAGTAAGGAATCCGGACTTATTACTCGCCCGGAGTAAGGAACTTACATGCGGAGTAAGGAACTTACATGTGGAGTAAGGAACTTACATGCGGAGTAAGGAACTTACATGCGGAGTAAGGAAGCGCTGACACGGACTAAGGATTCCAGGTCGAATAGATACGGAGTAAGCAACCACCGACACGGAGTAAGGTTCCGAGCTTCATTAACTACGGAGTAAGGAAAATTACACCGGACCAAGAAGACACTTGCTCCAACAAAACCGCATTTAAAGTTATCGGCTCGTGCTTTGCCCGATGTAAGACGAATGCATTTAGAACAAGAAGAATCTTACACGTGGATCATCCGGATATGTGGACACAACCTTAATTGTATCTCGGAACTCACAAAGACACTTATACTCTTCAAATCCAAGATCTTGAGCTCCACAATCCGCAGCAGTCAAGGCGGACAGTTACACGAGGGATAGTTAGTGCGGAATGCATTCCGGAACTTCAAGTTCCAAGGTTGTCTCTTAGGAATGTTTTGTATAAATATTCATACTTATACTTCATGTAAAGGTGTGTTTGAGAGGGCAAAAATAGAAAAGGAACTTGGCTTGTGTGTGAGTTCATTGTTGTAAACGAGTGTAAGAGAGTGTTTGCTTCTATTTTGTTGTAATCACCTTGTGATAATAAAACAAAATACTTCCACTATCCTGGTTATCTTCCAGATGATTCTATCACTTAAACTAGATAAGTCTTTGTGTCTTGAGAGAAAAGAAAGAGTTCGAATAAGAGCCTATTCACCCCCCCCCCTTTAGGCTCCAAGGGACCATCAAGTGGTATCGAGCAAGTTCTACTTCGTTCTAAGTAGAGATCCCACTCTTTCAATCTCGAAATGGCCGAAGAAAGCGGTATGCTATTCAACACTCGCCTTAACTCCGGAGGTGCACAGGAGCCCATCCCGAATCGAAGCGGCGGTGAAAATGTCGACCCACCACAACTCTGCTGCCGCCGCCGCTTCTCAACCACGGAGTTCCGGGTTTACTCTAACGAAACCGCCCAAATTCACACCTGAGCTTTTCTCCCAGGTGGAAAGCTCGCATGAAGATGTTTATGGTTTGCCATGATCATCTTATGTGGCCATGTCTTCATCAGGAGATTCCAATTCCGATGACTATCGGAGAACATGGAGTAAGGAGGCCAAAGACCGATCTTGAACTTACCAACGATGAAAGAGCCTGCGGTGCGCTAGTGAAAAGGCTCGGCTTATGTTACATCGTCTTTGGATTCCGAGGCTTTCCACGGACGTCCAGGGCTGCACGACAAAGAAAGCCGTTTGGGACAAACCGACAATCCTCTATGAGGGGAGTCGGTCCCAGATGCGGGAATGTGATCTGTACTCTCAGACGGAACTTTGAGAGTTTTAATCATAAACCGGGCGAATCACTTGAAAGCATCTATCGGAGATTCGGCAAGCTCATACTTGAACCGAAGACTGTCAATGAGCATTACTCTCAATCCCGGATCAATGACAAGTTCTTTCGCTCCTTGCCGGATCGCTACTACTCCAAACAACTCCAGATGCAATCGACAAAAACGCGAGTATGTTCCCCTTGAAGAACTATATGGAGAGCTGCGGACTCACGAAGTCGGGTTTAAGTACTCGACGAGAGATGAGAAAATAGCTCGGAAAGAAAAGGGGGTAGCTCTCAAAGCTACGAGAATGTCTAAACATACGAGGAATGATGATACGGACGTATCCGACAATTCCGATTCGACGAGGAGGAGGAGATAGCCCTTCTTGTCAAATCCTTTGAGCGATTCCTACGGAAAAGCAGAAAAGGGATCAAAAGACGCTCATCATCATCGTTCCAACGGAAGGAGCGACCGGAGTCCAGTTCCCAGGAATGTTTCAACTGTGGGAAAACTGGTCACTGGGCCAAGGAATGCAGGTCCAAAGCAAAGGTGGCCGAGAAAAGTGACAAGGTAAATCCTCGCCGCTCCACCTCGGATAACGGCAAGAGCAAGAGAAAGGCGCTCGTGACAAAATACATGAGTGGCTTGGAAGAAGAGGAGGAATCCTCGGATGATGAGCCGACCATTAAGCCGAACGTCCGCCTCATGGCAAATGCTTGAGGTACCTTCTATCTCTGAGCTCCTGAGTAAATTAGAATCTCTTACTATTGCATGTGATCATGAAAAGAATGAGAGACTAATAATTACTCAAATGTACAAAGATATGGAAAGTCAAAATAAACGTCTCGAATTTACTATTAATAGACTCGAAAAGGACGTCACCGACTTCAGGGAAAGGAAGCTTGGTATCATGATCTAAGAGCTGAAAATCATTTGTTAAATACCAATCTCTCAGGCCTAAAAGTTATAGTGAAAAGACTCGAAAATGAACTGGAACAGGAAAAGGAAATAAATCGTAAGTGGCTAAAATCCGGGGAAATAGCCTCTACCTTTAGGACGACCCTGACGACATTCGAGTCAAACCTGGCCTAGGTTCCGAACCATCAACCTCCATAGCTCAAGCTACCGAGTGTCCTCCGGATTTCACTCCTAAACTAACCAACTTATATCCTGTTAGTACATCTAAACCGTTGGATGGTTTCATTTCAGGTGGCACCATAGTATATGATTGTGGAAAAGAGGTCATTCTTGCACTTCCCGAACGGTAGCACCCGTAACTAAAGATGAAGGGAAGGCTGCTGCGGTTAAAGCCAAAACCGTAGCACCCAAAAAGAAAGACAAGGCTAAGGCCGACGCATTTAGGGCCAAGAGCGCGTCACCCAAACGTAATGGATTAGGCCACAGGGAACAGTAGAAAAAACTGTAAAATCTAAGAGACCGTATCCCCTGTTTGTACTTCACATTATAGTGTCTGTTCCATCCGTAGGGAAATGGGTCATTATCACTATGAATGTTGGAGTCTATCTGATAGCTGGCTTTGTAATCAATTTCAATCAAATAAAGATCAGTTTAATAAAAGGGGTTCTTCGAGCGAAACAAGATCTAAATCTAAAAGGAGTGTCTCTCCCAAGAAAACCCAAACAAAAGAAGCGACCGAAACTAACAAGTTAATGTCAACGTGGAAAGCTAAGAGTCCTAACAAAATCAAATCCGTAAATGTTGACAATCTTGCTGCTCACTCTAACCGCCTGAAACAAGTTTGGGCACCAAAAGTGTAAACTGTTGTCTTTCAGGAGCATCTCTGGAATGAATTGCCGGATCACTTGAAGTTAAAGATCAATCAAAGCAAGTGGATCCTTGATAGTGGATGCTCCGGACATATGACGGGTGACCAGACTCGCTTGTAGAAGTTAATGATAAACAAGGTCCATCCGTTTCATATGGCGACAACAAAGAAAGGTAAGACTGTCGGGTATGGCACTTTAACTAACGGCTGTGTATCAATCACTAAAGTTGCACTAGTCGAAGGTTTAAAGCATAATTTGCTAAGTGTCGATAAACTATGTGACAAAGGATTTCTTGTTTCCTTTTTGTCCAACACCTGTACGAAGAGAAAACTTATCCAGGAGATGTTAAGTTATCCGGATCAAGAGATGGGGACATATATTCAGTGGTCTTAAGAAATAATTCTTCTGACCCTGTATGCTTCCTCACGAAAGCAACAGATGAAGATAGTTGGTTATGGCACAAGCGATGTGCACATTTAAATTTTAAGACTTTGTCTAAATTGGCGTCACTTGATCTTGTCACTGGTCTACCCAAACTCAAGTTCTCCAGAGACACTCTCTGTCGAGAATGCCAACTTGGTAAACAGACCAAACACGGCTTTAAGAGCAAATCGGTTAACTCAATAATCGCTGCTCCTCTGCAACTTCTTCATATGGACCTATGTGGTCCTATATCTGTTTCATCACTAGTGAAGTGCGAGATATACTCTTGTGGTTATCGATGATTACACCAGATACACATGGGTGATGTTCCTGAAATCAAAGGATCAAACTTTTGAACATCTTGTAGATCTCTTCAACTGGATAAGCAACTCACAAGGACTGAGCATTAAATGCATCAGGAGTGATCATGGTACAAAATTTGACTTTTTAGAAATGAGATCATATTGTTCAGAACAGGGCATACAGCATGACTTCTCTGCTCCCAGAACCCCACAACAAAATGGGGTAGCTGAGCGCAAGAATCGAACTTTAGTTGAAGCTGGTAGATCCATGTTAGCAAGGGCAACGCTTCCTCTCGGTCTATGGGCTGAAGCTGTGTCCACTGCCTGCTATGTTCGGAACGGACTCTAATAAATAAATCTACCATGAAAACACCCTATGAGATGTGGAGAGGACGAAAACCTTCAATTTCACATTTCAGAGCCTTTGGGTGTACTTGCTATATACTGATAAATGGCAAAGAGACCCGGAATAAATTTGAACCAAAATCTGATGATGGGATTTTTGTTGGATACTTCATAGCAAGGCTTAACGGGTCTTCAATAGAAAACTTTTTAAAGTTGAAGAATCTATCCATGTAACCTTTGATGAAGCTAATCTTGTTTGGTCAAAAGTCGGTCCTTCAAATTCCAATATGCAGGTCATGGACAGCAACGTCGATTACTCGAAGTTTATGAATATCCCTGTTACACATCCTGACTGGTATCCTGACCAACCACGTGGCATCAGCGAGACACAACGAAATTTTATGGATGATGCTACGGATGATTCTGACTCCGGACTACCACTTAGCTCCAGACAAACTCCTACGGATACACAAAATCCCGGGGCCCCTTCAAGTTCGTCCGGACTAGTTAACACTGGAAGAAACAGTGTTGCAGAACCAACTAGTTCATCCGTACCTCTAATTACGGGCGAAGCTCAATCAGTCGATACAACTGAACCACCCAATCTGGAAAAGCTTCAAATTGTTCAAGATCAACCAACACATGCACAATTATAGATGGACCCGAAACCATCCCTCAGATCAAGTGATTGGTGATCCTACTGTTGGTGTAAGAACAAGAGCAGCCACCTCAAACATGAGTCTTTACTCATGCTTTCTATCTCAAATAGAACCAAAGGTGGTAGATGAAGCTCTTCAAGATTCAAACTGGATAGAGGCCATGCAAGAAGAGCTGAATCAATTTAAGAGAAATAATGTGTGGACCTTAGTACCAAGGCCTAAGTCTCAGCAAGTCATTGGCGTTAAATGGGTGTTCCGGAACAAGCTTGATACGGATGGAATAGTAATCCGGAACAAAGCCAGCTGGTAGCCAAAGGATATCGTCAAGAAGAAGGAATAGATTATGATGAAACCTTTGCTCCGGTCGCAAGACTTGAGGCAATCCGAATGTTTCTGGCGTATGCTTCATATGAAAACTTCATAGTTTATCAAATGGACGTCAAGAGCGCATTCCTGAATGGAGACCTTCAAGAGGAGGTGTATGTTGAACAACCTCCCGGCTTCATTGAACCTAAGGCAGGACATCTTGTCTACAAACTTCGAAAAGCTCTATATGGTTTGAAGCAAGCTCCAAGAGCCTGGTACGACACATTGTCGGAATTCCTACTTGCTCATAACTTCCAAAAAGGGAAGATAGACACCACCCTATTTCTACGACAAGAGAAAGGACACACTCGATCGTACAAAAATACGTGGACGATATCATTTTCGGATCAACGAATCCGAAGCTTTGTGAAGAGTTTGCTAAGTTGATGACAGGCAAGTTTGAAATGAGCATGATGGGAGAACTGTCCTACTTCCTTGGAATTGAAGTCAAACAATTAAAGGAAGGAATCTTTATCAATCAGGCTAAGTACACTCGCGATCTTATTAAGAAGTTTGGTATGGAAGGTTCATCTCCCGTCAAAACTCCAATGCCTGTCGGTGCCAAGTTAGATCCGGATGTGGACGGCATATCGAGAAATGTGACCGACTACGAGAGGGATGATCGGATCCTTGCTTTATCTTACAACAAGTCGCCCAGACATTATGTTTGCAACTTACATTTGTGCACGATATCAGGCAAATCCCAAGGAGTCACATATGCTTCATGTAAAACGGATATTAAGGTATCTCAAAGGGAGGATGAATTTGGGCCTCTGGTACCCAAAGGAGTCCAACTTCACCTTATCCGGGTACTCTGATGCCGACTTCGCTGGATGTCGCATCGACAGGGAAAAGCACAAGCGGTACGTGTCGGTTTCTTGGAAATAGATTGATCTCATGGTTCAGTAAGAAGCAGAATTTCGTATCAACCTCTACCGCCGAGGCGGAATATATAGTCTTTGGAAGTTGCTGCGCACGCTACTTTGGATGCAAAGTCAACTTACTGACTACGGATTCACCATGTCCTCTATTCCACTTTACTGTGACAACACTAGTGCAATTGCCATCAGCAACAATCCTGTCATGCATCCTAAGACGAAGCACATTGAGGTCCGGTATCACTTCATACGTGATCATGTTCTCAAAAACCATATTTCACTGGAACATGTTGCCACTGAAGATCAATTAGCAGACATATTTACAAAGCCTCTACCTGATGCGAGGTTTTCTGAACTACTCTTCCGATTAGGTATGCTCGACTTCTCTGCATAGTTTCTCATTTGAGTTACCCAACAAGATATATTTACTCACAGACCATGCTTTGTATGTTTACCGAAAGTAGTAGAAACTCTCTGCTGTATTGCTGATCATACTTACTGTTCAACGGTTTCATGCTTCGATATTAATCTCAACCTCATTATGGGAGGATGCTTGCGTTTCCGCTGAAGTCGTTTAAAGCTAACATAATTACGGTTTATATGATTTACCTCAATCGGATTCATGATCTTCACATCCATTAATCACCACATGACCAAAGCATGTTCATTTAGATTACTCTATTAACGTGCATAGTTGAAGAAGTGAAATGGGCTAGCTTGGAATGCCTGGTGGATGAATACACAAACGCATTCCGATCAGCTTCAAAGTATAGTTTTCTAATAAGATAGACAGTGCTGAACTACAAATTGGAACGGTCAACCGAGAGGATTGCACAATCTACGGGGGAGAAAATGCTTTATATTTTATTCGGTAATACCCCCGTATATGTCTCATGACCTTTTTCCTTGACTCTATCTGAGGGGGAGCTTTTCTTTGAGAGGATTAAATGATCTACGGGGGAGCAGCAATGAACCCCTAATATGTCTCGGATTCTCCCTCCTCTACGCTTGTTACTTCTGGATCCGACTGGACATGTTGTTTTAAATCGGAAAAGTGGCATGTGTGGATGTATTTTCTTTCTTCAACCATGCATTTTAATCGACTAATCATCTGCATTCTTTTGACATGTGTTCACCTTATCATTTCACACTCATGAATCCTAATGAAGCCAAATCATATGATCTTTAATTAATCTTAGCTACGCTGTTCGGCAAGACGGTTTCGCTATGTTGACCTATATGAACCTGTGTATTGCTTATCCGACATATGCCCCGACTCGGTAATATTGATCACTTTCACATTGCGTACGTCTACTACATTCCTTGCCATGCATGAGTTCTGTTTCTTATTAGTTCGGATTATGTTGTTTTTCACTGATTACGTTATCTTCTCCTATCCGTACTAATCCTTGCCTGTTAAGCTTTTGTATTTTCCGTATATCTTTATTTAGCTACAGGTTCAGATTTTCTTTGCAACCATATTGATAAATCCAGTCCATAGTCTCGGATTTGAAGTGTTGTGGTACTTCTCTTCTCTTCGACTTATTGACGCAAAGGGATCTACTCTACATTCTCATCAAACTCTGTTTATGACGGACGAGGTCTATTATTCATCCGGATACTCTTTCACGAATATTATTAACTCCGGATGAGTGTCGGCTCTTTCCTCCGGACTCCTGACTTTGTTCAATTGTGACAATCCACGTATACTCTTATGTCGCATGCTTTTGAGGAGGAATAATGATGATTCATTAAATGCCTATCTCGGGTTGCACACACACTTCTCTGGATGGCAACCAGTTGTAATCTCTACTTGGTCATGCGGTCTCCACGACATCGTTTTATTCGGAGACGCCTCGATATCCAGACAAATGACATCGGCATGTCGCGCGGGTCCCCACCTCACTCCCACATTCCTAGACCCGCTGACATTTGCGGACTCGGTCTTATATGTTACGATCATTCTGCGAAGCACGAGTATTGCTCATTTCAAATCCCTAACCCTCTCGTTGCTCCTTCTACTGTTAAGACCTCACCTTTCCTCTTTTCCTTCCCATCAAATCTGCAATGGCACCCAGAATCTTTCTTTCCGGCGTCAATCCTGGCCATCTCGTTGATTGGAATGCTGTCTCTGATCCTCCGGATTGGTTTCACCAGCTTCGCCCTCTTCTTGAAGCCTCGCACATACTCAACCTGGTCTCCAATCCCATCGATCTTTTTATCGATGACATTCTTGAGTATTACCAACGGATTCGCTGCACCACGGATTCCATAACCTCTCATGTCCGCGGTGAATCCATCATCATCACTCCGGCTGTTCTCCGCGCCGCTCTTCACCTTCCTCTTGGTGAACCACAACGTCCGGATACCGAACCGATGACGGCTTCTATGGGGTGCACGACCAAAGGGAAGGAATACAAGGTGAAATCCTTCCAGGGTCGCTATCGATGTATGGCGACTATTCTAAGTCGATGCCTACTGGCTCGCACATCCGCCCTGGACTCAGTTCCGTACGATCTTCTACCTGGCCATGTACGGCGTCTTTGAAGGTCTTCCAATGGATTGGGGGATGTTCTTATTTCGTTTGCTACAAAATGGTCTCAAAAACCATTCCTTCGGGCGCATCCTCAGCATGGTCTTCCGGCATCTTCGTCCGGACCATTTCGCCCAAGTTGATGGTGTCTCGTTTCCCTCGGCTCTTTACCTTCGTCATCTTACGCCGGACGGGAGCATGACCGCTCGCCGACCCAATGTAGCACTTCGCGTTCCCCCTGCCCCGGAACAACAAGGCAGCTCTGTTGGTGACCCCTCCGACAGCCAAGCCCACGAGGTCAGTTCTGCACACCGATCCTCCCGGATTCGGTCCGTTCTTGCGCCCTCCCACTCACGGAGCCTCCCGCCCAAGCGTCCGTGCTTGAACCGTCCGAGGTTGCGGGGCCCTCTCAGCGCAGTGCGTCTAAAGCTGTTTCCTCAGCCCCCTCTGCTGCTGATGTCCCCACTCCCTCCACATCCGCTATAGCTGCTGCGGTTGATACCGCTGTTGCCGTCGCCACCGCTGATGTCCCGGCTGCTTCTCCGGAAGCCCCCTTGCCTCCTCTACCTCAACCCCGAGATTACCTTGACCATCTCTCCGCCGTCACCTTAACGGACCTCTGGCTCCGTTTCAGCCTAGCCCACACCTCTTCCATTCCTGACACCGATCTCCGGGTGTTTTACACCCGCAATACCCAATCCCCGGAGACTATGATCATCTGGAATCTGGACCACGGCTTTCTTACGCCGGCTGCCATTCCCGATGTGTCGTTCCCTACACCCTCCGGCCCAGTCCCCTGCTACCCAAAGTCCCTCTCTACGCTAAGGCTGGACCCTCTTCTCCTGCCGCCGCGATTCCCGTGGTTGACTTGTCCGGTCAAGCGGGTCTCTTGCTCCGGATGCCTCCAATGCTCCGGATGCCTCCGACGCTCCGGATGCCTCTGATGCTCCGGATGCTCCTGCTGCTGCTGTTACTCCTGCGGACTCCTCTGCCCACCGCACTCCTGCTCCTGTTCCTGTGGGGGAGTCCTCCAAAGCTCCAGAGTTAGCATTTGGGCGTGCCTCTTTTAGCACGGTCCACTCTGATGCTGTGCTTTCCGCTCAGCTGGACCGCCATGCCCACGCTCAAAGCGCCCAAATCTCCGCCATCGCTGCCAAAGTTGATGCCCTCGGCGCCCAACTACTCTCCACCCTCACTGACTCCTCCACTTCCATTGAGCAGAAAATGGATCTTGTCGCCACCTCCGTTCATTCACTATCTACTTCCTTCGCGGATCCGGCGCATACGATGGCTCGTCCTCCCGTTGCTTCCCGACGATCTGCCAAACCGGGGGAGAAAGTGTCATCCGATCCGTCTACTCCTTCCGCCCCACAACCATCTTCCCCGGACCGAGAAGCGGCCTGCCACTTCGGTGCTTCAGGGAGTTCAAATTCCCAAACGAAGCCGCTTCTCTCAACCAAGCTCCTCTCTGCACCTCGAGCTCCTCCTCCATCCTCCTCATCCGCGGCTGATACCTTCCTCCCATCCTATGCGGAGTTTGACCCGTCCGATGCGGACGGAAGCTTGCGCAAGGCAATGAAAGCCTATCTTGCGTCTTCTGGTCGGGAGAAGATGTCTTTCCGAAATGTATCCTTTCTCTCCGGCCGACATTCGGACTCTTTGTTCGGAGAAAGGACTCTTTACTACGAGAAGACATTGACAACTTCTCGAGGGCTGCTAAGATGGAGATGAGGTCGTTTCCATCTCTTTACGAAGATGGGCACTTGTTTGAAGTTCTGCCATGTTGGAATGAGGGCTATCTTCCCGGTGTGGAGTTAATTCAGACTTACATTGACGGAACTGCTGAGGATAGCAAGCCATGGAAAACTCTCTCAACCATCCTCATTCCGTACCGGATCATGTCGCCACACTTCATGATGGCTGTCTTCATGATTCGGTCCAAGCAGATGATTCTCATTGATTCTCATCGGGTTGTGGAGCACTTCGTTAGGAAGAATCAATGGGAACCTCTGTGTCTCGGACTAACTGAAGCCGTGAAGAAAGCCGGATTATATGAAGAGTTGGGTATCACACCCTCGGTTCGACCGAGAAACTCAAGGCGACATTCCAGGGCAAGAAGCAAGTGCCACAACAAATGGATGGAGATAGGCTGCGGAGCCTTTGTTTGTCATTTCATCAAATCGTTCTTAATCGTGGACAAACATTGGAGCCAACACTCCACCTTTACGATGCAGCGACAATGGAGCTAAGAGAGAAGGCAAGCAACTATGATCTTCAAGTATAGTAAGCCTTATGTACCTTAGTGAAAAATCTGTATTAAGGCTGATTTGTATTTAGTTGCTGATTAATGAAATTGGTTGTGTTGCGTATTCTGTATGATATTCTTTTGCATCGCTTACCAGATCAGATTACAAAGGGTTTGGGCATATCCATAATTGGGGGAGATTGTTGGATCAAACCCAGAATTTGGATAATGTTGATAAAGCCTTATGTAATTTGATCTCGAGATCTTTTGTGTTTATTTGATCATTGCGAAGGTATGTCACTAATCCAAAGATGCACTCGTGAGAGCAAAGCTAAGGACAGGATACATAATCCTGATCCGGACAAGAGTTAGTGTCGTCAAACACTTGGTAAATAACCAAGTAACAAATACATACGGAATAAGGAACAATCCTACGGACTAAGAACTTAAAGGATAAGTGCGGAGTAAGGAAAATAAGTGCGGAGTAAGGAAAATAAGTGCGGAGTAAGGAAAATAGATGCGGAGTAAAGAAACCAGGATGCGGAGTAAGGAATCCGGACTTATTACTCGCCCGGAGTAAGGAACTTACATGCGGAGTAAGGAACTTACATACGGAGTAAGGAACTTACATGCGGAGTAAGGAACTTACATGCGGAGTAAGGAACTTACATGCGGAGTAAGGAACTTACATGCGGAGTAAGGAAGCGCGACACGGACTAAGGATTCCGATCTTGAATAGATACGGAGTAAGCAACCACTGACACGGAGTAAGGTTCCGAGCTTCATTAACTACGGAGTAAGGAAAATTACACCGGACCAAGAAGACACTGCTCCAACAAAACCGCATTTAAAGTTATCAGCTCGTGCTGTCCCGATGTAAGACGAATGCATTTAGAACAAGAAGAATCTTACACGTGGATCATCCGGATATGTGGACACAACCTTAATTGTATCTCGGAACTCACAAAGACACTTATACTCTTCAAATCCAAGATCTTGAGCTCCACAATCCGCAGCAGTCAAGGCAGACAGATTACCGAGGGATAGTTAGTGCGGAACGCATTCTGGAACTTCAAGTTCCAAGGTTGTCTCTTAGGAATGTTTTGTATAAATATTCATACTTATACTTCATGTAAAGGTGTGTTTGAGAGGGCAAAAATAGAAAAGGAACTTGGCTTGTGTGTGAGTTCATTGTTGTAAACAGAGTGTAAGAGAGTGTTTGCTTCTATTTTGTTGTAATCACCTTGTGATAATAAAACAAAATACTTCCACTATCTGGTTATCTTCCGCAGTGATTCTATCACTTAAACTAGATAAGTCTTTGTGTCTTGAGAGAAAAGAAAGAGTTCGAATAAGAGCCTATTCACCCCCCCCCTTTAGGCTCCAAGGGACCATCAGTTTTGTTTTGTTGTGCCTCTTTTTTTTCATTTTGTTTTGTTTGTTTTTGTTTTTGTTTTGGAAATTGAAATCCTAAAAAATTAAAATATCCGTTTTTCAAATTGTTGGTTTTTGGTTTGAAAACGTTTTTTGTTTTGTTTTGTTTTTTTTTTTTTTTTTTTTTTTGGTTTGTTTGGTTTTTTGTCTTTTTTTTTTTGTGTTGTTTTTTTCTAAATAATTAGCACTACAAAACTATGAACCAATACAATAACATATAAGGTGACGTGTGTGATTATGACATCCATAAAAAATAATAAAATAAAAATAAAAATAAACATTCACTCTTTTTTTTTCATGCCTCTCTTTTTGTTTCTTTTTTTTACT
This sequence comes from Taxillus chinensis, assembly GCA_023512835.1. NCBI lineage: Eukaryota > Viridiplantae > Streptophyta > Magnoliopsida > Santalales > Loranthaceae > Taxillus > Taxillus chinensis. The sequence goes on along the minus strand of CM042092.1, from coordinate 48,821,008 downwards.
AGTGGCTATTACATATTACAACTTGAATAATGATGGATAAAATAACAGCAAAATAAAGAAAACAAGAAACGAAAAAACTAAACAAAATTAGCAGTAAGGAAAAAAAAATTAAAATCAGAATGCAAATGCTAAGAATACATTAAGATAACAAAACTAATAATAATGATAATAATAAGGAAACCGACTTTGGCTTTGGATTGGGACTCCATGTAATGACCCGTGTTTTGGGATGAGAGGAGTTAGTCACAGTTTTGCTCTTTGGGTGGCAATTGTCGGGTTTTTGGGAGTTTTATTTCCACACAGATTAGCTAGAACACTATGTATGTTGATGAGCAAGCATGAGGCAAGAGATGAGCCCAACAAGACACTTTTAGAGGGTGTACGTGATAATGCACGTGACAATGGCTTGTCACGTGCAGTGATGTTTTTGCATGGGAGCCTTCCAAACTTAGTTTTAAAGCTTGTAGGAAAATCCTAGGGCATTTGGAGCTTGCACGTGATAATGGTCTTTGTCACGTGCAGCCATGTTTTTGCACCATCTTCTTCGTTTTGTTATGCTGATCATCTTTTCCTAAAGGACCATGTTCGAGTTGTGGATATTTTGTCCTATGTGGAAGCGGAGTGGTTATTATATATTCATTTATCAAAACTATGTCATTTTGATGGTGGGTTTCATTTATCAAAACTATGTCGTTTTGATGGTGTGTTTCATTTATCAAAACTACGTCGTTTTGACGTTGGGTGTCACTTATCAAAACTATGTCATTTTGATAAGTGTAGGGAATATAAAAGGAGATGTCTTCTGTTTTGTTTTAGGGTTCCTCATTGTTGTCAGCCGTCCCAGACAGAGAGAGAGAGAGAGAGAGAGAGGGAGAACTCTCCTGGTCGTGGCTACTGGACCTAAATGGTGTGGGTGAACGACATGGGTTGATAGCGTCTAGTGTGGAAGCAAGGGCAAGGAGGAACCTTTTGAGGTAGGGGTTCTATCTCTTCTAGTACCCATTCCGAGTTTTAGGCCCTGTGATAGACGAAATCGTATATTGTTATATATATATATATATATGTAAATCCATATAGGTGTGACCTCCTATATGGATGTTGGCCTTCAATGGCATACTTTGTTTGGATATGATGTTGAGTCCGGGGTCGTGGAATTTCGGATTCGTTTTCGGGGCAGAGGACCCTAGGGGCCGTTGGGGCGTTTGCGCTATTCATTATGTGGTGAGATCGTCGGTGTTAGTCCCGCGGTAGGGCTGCATGGGGGAAACATAGAGTTTCCGGGGTAGTTACATCGATATCAAGATTATGTTGATATGATACCTATGTGAATTGATAATTATGGATTGTGTGTGGATTGTTGGTTACATGTGTATATCTGATATGTTGTGAGTATGACTATGTATGCTATCTGATTGTGAGCCTGTGTGGCTGATTGTGGAACCTATGAGGCTATGGAGCCTGTTTGGCTATGTATGTGAAGTCTGTGTGGCAGTGAATGTGGAGCCTGTGTGGCTGTGTATGTGGAGCCTGTGTGGCTGTGGCTGTGGTTGTACCTATTGCCGTGACTTGTTTGTGTTGACATACTCTTTGTGGATGTTATTTATACCTATTTAAATACTTGTACCACGACACTGCACCTGTACACGTTGACATGTAGATACTAGGAGCATGGGATGGGTTGGGGAGACATGATCCCTACTGAGTTGTGGTTGCTCACCCCCTCTACTATGTTGTTTCCTTTTCAGAGACCTACAGGTGTTAGGTGGGGACACCAAGGTGGAAGACAGTTCTTCTTGTTACTTTGTTTAAATATTATTTTGTGTTATGATATTTTGTGGGACCTTTGTAATCCCAGTGGGAAAATGATGTAACCCCAGTGGGGAAAGTTCATAAAAGGGTTTGACTGTAATAAAGGCATGTTTGGTTTGTAAACACCTATTGTCTGGTTTATAATTGATTATTATGTTTTAAGTTGAGTAAATTGGTCTTTCTGAATACCTATAGTGGGAGTTTTGAGCCCTGGGTAGAGTTATTTAATCCTAACACCTTGCCCACTGGGTGGTTAAAGGGGAGTCACGTACTGGTTTCCTCGGGTTGGAAATTCGGGGCGTGACAATATGGTATCAGAGCATGGTCTAGTTGGCCTAGGGTAGTGGGCGGATCTGGTTATCTTGAGTCCTTTGGAGGATCTCGGAGGGACATGCCTGATTAACATGATCCTCTTTGAGCCTCTAAGGTGTACTTGGGGTAGTCCATTCTTGTGGTAGGATTTGCATGCATTGGGACTAGGGCAATAGTTGCATTTATTGTCTATGTGTGATTGTGTGGATAACTGAGATAAAGCATGTGATAGCAAAATAAAGAATGTGATTTAATCTGTGCAACTCTGTTTTGATGATAACTTGAGCCGTGTGCTTGTGGAAATGTTGTTTGCGCAATGTGATTTAATGCCAAGAGATAATTGAATTGATCAATGGGGTAGGGGTAGTGACATGCGATAGATTTCGAATGTGTTTTGACGATTGTCTTTCATACTTCCTGTAGTAAGAATGCCACCGTGGAGAGCCACGCGTGCGTCCGGGGCAGTGGTTGATGAGTCATTTGCCCATGAAGGTTTAGGTGCAGGATAGCCTGCTGGAGCCAATGAGCTGTTGCTGGCATAGCTGCGAGAGGGCATCCAACAGGAAGTCCTAGAGCTGAGGGAGGATATCCGGCAAGAGGTTCGGGAGGAGGTGCGCTGTGAGATGGTAGCACAGTAGGTGGCACCACCACCACCGCGACCACCAGTGGGGGAGTTACCTCATGAGTGTGAGAGTTCGCTGGGTGGCGTGCCCATGCACCGTGTAGAGGATGACATTGTGACGAGGTTTCGAAAGGAACAACCACCGAGATTCAAGGGAGAGGTAGATCCAGTGGTAACTGAGCATTGGTTGAGGCAAATTAAGCATGTGTTTTTCTTTCTCCTACCCCAGGAGGAGGATAAGGTGAGGCTGGCCATTCGGCAGTTAGAGGGGAATGCTTTGGAGTGGTGGCAGAGTGTAACGGGAAGTTGTTCAGTACATTTCATGGTTTGGGAAGAGGTCTTGCAGCTCTTCCACGATGAGTTCTTTCCCGAGTCATTGAGGTGGCAAAAGAGGGAGGAATTCGGCAGCTTGAGGTAGGGGTCGGAGACAGTGCCCGAGTATGAGTGCCAGTTCCGGAGCTTGAGTAGATTTGCTCCCGTGACTATGGCAAGGGAGGACCTGAAGGCCCATAAGTTCACTTTTGGTCTCAGGCCAGCCCTTAGGTAGAGGGTAGCGATATTGAGTTTGAAGACTTATGCTGAGGCTGTTGATGGTCCCTTGGAGCCTAAAGGGGGGGGGGGTGAATAGGCTCTTATTAAAACTCTTTCCTTTCTCTCAAGACACAAACACTTATCTAGTTAAGTGATAGAATCACTGCGGAAGATAACCAGATAGTGGAAGTATTTTGTTTTATTATCACGAGATGAATACAACAAAATAGAAGCAAGACTCTCTTACACTCTGTTTACAAATGAACTCACACACTAGCCAATTTCTATCTCCAAAGATGATAAAAGCTCTCTTTTTTTTAATAATGTACAATTATGAATATTTATACAAAACATTCCTAAGAGACAACCTTGGAACTTGTAGTTCCGGAATGCGTTCAGCACTAACTATCCCTCGGTAATCTCTCTGCCTTGACTGCTGTGGATTGTGGAGCTCAAGATCTTGGATTTGAAGAGTATAAGTGTCTTTGTGAGTTCCCAGATACAATTAAGGTTGTGTCCACATATCCGGATGATCCACGTGTAAGATTCTTCAGGTTCTCAATAAATTTGTCTTACATCGGGACACCACGAGCTGATAACTTAAATGCAGTTGAGTTGAAGCAGTGTCTTCTTGGTCCGGTGTAATTTTCCTTACTCCGTAGCTAATGAAGCTCGGAACCTTACTCCGTGTCAGTGGTTGCTTACTCCGTATCTATTTAGTACTGGAATCCTTAGTCCGTGTCAGCGCTTCCTTACTCCGCATGTAAGTTCCTTACTCCGTATGTAAGTTACTTACTCCGTATGTAAGTTCCTTACTCCGCATGTAAGTTCCTTACTCCGTATGTAAGTTCCTTATTCCACATGTAAGTTCCTTACTCCGTATGTAAGTTCCTTACTCCGGGCGAGTCTTGAAAAGTCTGATAACTTATTCCGTGTCAGCGCTTTCTTACTCCGCATGTAAGTTCCTTACTCCGTATGTAAGTTCCTTACTCCGGGCGAGTAATAAATCCGGATTCCTTACTCCGCATCTGGTTTCCTTACTCCGCACTTATCCTTTAAGTTCTTAGTCCGTACGAATGTTCCTTATTCCGTATGTATTTGTTACTTGGTTATTTACCAAGTGTTTGACGACACTCACTCTTGTCCGTGTTTATGTGTGATTATTTATTTGTGAAGCCACATTGGCTGAATTGTGTTTTGTTTTGAGAGTGTTGAGCTCAATTCTTTAGATCATGTTTTGTTTACCCCTCCTACTGTGTCTTGTTTGTTTTCAGGAATCTACAGGCATTAGGTGGGAACACCAAGGTGGAAGACTGAGTTATCTGTTGTATTTTGTTTTATGTTATTTTGAGAGAGTTAATGTAACCCCAATGGGAAAAATGATGTAAAAGGTTTTTAAATTAATAAAGTGATGTGGTTTATCTTATGGACATCTATTGTGGTTCGAATTTAATTTAACAAAGTTATGTGATGTCCTGTGTGGTATTATTTATCACAACCCCTTATCCACCGCGTGGGTAAAGGAGAGTCACAAACTGGTTTCCTCGGGTTGGAAATCCGGGGCGTGATAGCAACACGTTTCCGATATGGGATTAATTTGTGATTCCAAGCTTCCTATTCTCCCCTTACTTAAAAAATGTTGAGCGCAAAATTCCCAACCACTCATAATTTTTTGATTCCTTTGCTAATCGCTTCTTGAAGTTCCATCACACAAGCCTCATATTCTGCAACATTATTGGTACAGGGAAAGGTTAACTTTGCTGGCATTGGGAAATGTTCGCCTTTTGGAGATATCAAGATAGCCCCGATGTCGTGCCCTAAGAGGCTGGAGGCTCCATCAAACCAGATAGTCCATATGTTTGATATTTTGGCTGTAAGGATGTTGATATGCTCGTCTAGAAAGCCGATAATAATAGGCTCATAGTCTTCTAGTGCTTTGTCTATTAAGTAATCAACTATTGCACTTCCTTTTATGGCCTTTTGAGGCACGTAGATAATATCATACTCCGACAGGATCAACTGCCATTTGGTGATTCTTCCAGAAATGAATGGTTTTTCTAGGAGATATTTGAGATGATCATGCTTGGAAATTAACTAGGTAATATGATAAAGAGTGTACTACCTCAATCTTCTTGTTTTCCAGACAAGGGCACAACATGTTTTGTCCAATGTGCTATAGTTCTCCTCACTGGTGGTGAATTTCTTGCTAAGGTAATAAATGGCCTGCTCCTTCTTGCCCATAGCAGCATGTTGCCCTAAGACATATCCCATCGATGACTCCTGAACAATCAAGGATAAAATCAGAGGCTTATTTAGTACTGGTGGGACCAAAATAGGTGGATTAGACAGATACTGCTTAATCCTATCAAAAACTTCTTGGCACTTGTCATTCCAAAGTTTCGAGTTATGCTTCCGTAAACTCTTGAAAATGCGTTCACATGTGGTTGTCAATTATGAAATGAATCGATGTAATGACCCGTGTTTAGGGATTTGAGGAGTTAGCTGTTTATGCGTTTGGAAAAGGACTCTTGTCCATACGGTTAGCAGGAGTCTGAGAGCGCAGCGCCTCAATGGGGTTCTCGCTGCCTGGTCAGCGAGTAGGGGTCAAGGGGGTAGCGCCCCTTGCGGAGATTTTGAGGCAGTGACCCAGAAGCCAAATTATTTTAGAGGAGCTAAGATGGATTTTCCTATGAAGACCTAGTTGATGCAACCTCGGTCGACGTGGGATTGGTCGACGTGGTTGACCTGGTGTGGTGAGTGGTCGATGTCAATTAGAGCAGTTTCTAGAGAGTTTGGTCAATGCGAGAGGAATTTTGACGTGTGGTCAATGTGGTCGAGGTCAACCATAGTAGTTTCCCAAGAGCTTTCTCATGTGTATTGGTCGACGCGGAAGATGGTCGACAGACATGAGGTCGATGTGATCAACTCTGCTGTAGGTCGACCTTGTTCGATGTGGAAATTAGTCGATGTGGGTGTCTGGTTGACACGAGAATAGTTAGTCGATGTGGTCGATCCTGCGTGTTTTTGCTCAATGTCAACTCTATGATAGCATATTTTCGATATATCTTGTTGTTTCGCGATTTTAGTGCTCGGGATTGTTTTGCAGCCATTAGACAGAGAGGGAGAGAGAGAGAGAGAGAGAGAGATTATCACTGGTTCGATCGTTGCCGTTGTGTTCTTGGAAGAGGGAGATGCCTATTGGAGTGGAGCTAGGAGCTAGGACGATCCTTCAAGTTGAAATCCTAACGTAACAGAATTCGAGGTAATGATTTTGTACTTCTCGAACCAATTCAAGGGTTATTTTTTGAGGTAATTGGTATGTATATATATAAATATGTAAATTCATATAGGTGTGATCTCCTATATGAATGTTGGCCTTCATTGGCATGTTATGCTTGTGGATGTTTATGAGTCCGAGGTTAGTGGGGATTAAGGGTTCATTTCGTGGTATGGTTGCGTTCGTTCATGGTAGTTTCACAGTAGAGTCTCATGGGGAGCCTTTCGAACTATAGGAGGGTTGTGGTTAGGAATACATTATGGGAACTTGACTCAATTATGGCTTGTGCGTTGGATGTTGAATATATGTGTTTTATTGATGCGTTGTGAATATGTATCAATGTGTTGTGCTTGAAAATGTGTTATGTGGCTGTGGTAGCTTGTGTGGCTGTGGAACCGGGATAGCCTGTGTGGCTGGGGAACTATGGTAGCCTATGTAATTGGGGAACTATGGTAGCCTGTGTGGCAGTGGCAATGGTTGTTTTCACTGGTGTGGTTTGCTTATGTGTTACTCTATTCATAAATGCTAATTATAATTTGTTTATGTATTATTACCATGAAACTACACATGTGCACGTCATCATTTAGATGCTAGGAGCATGGGATGGGTTGGGGAGTCATCATCCCGATTGAGCTATGGTTGCTCATGCCTCCTATTGTGATTTGCTTTTCTTTTCAGGAATCTACAGGCGTTAGGTGGAACACCAAGGTGGAAGACCGAGTTATTTGTTTTGTTGCTTTTCATACTGTGTTGTTTTGAGGAACTAATGTAACCCCACCGGGGAAATGACGAAAAAGGAATTTGAATGTAATAAAGCCATGTGGTTTGGCACATTGATAATTGATGTGGTTGTTTGTAATGTTTCTATGTAGTATTATTTAACCCAAACCCTTTATCCACCGGGTGGGAAAGGGGGGGTCATGAACCAGTTTCCACAAGTTGGAAATCCAGGGCGTGAGAATATAGTATCAGAGCATTGTCTAGTTGGCCTAGGGTAGCGGGCGGATTCGGTATCTTAAGTCCTTTGGAGGAGCCGGGAGAGACATGCCTGATCAACATGGTTCTCTTTGAACCTCTAAGGTGTACATAGGGTAGTCCAGTCCTGTGATAGGATTTGCATGCATTAGTATTAGGGCACTAATTGCATTTGTTGTTTATGTGTGATTGTGTAGATAACTATGATAAAGCTTTAAATGTGATAAGGAAATGTGAACAATGTAATAAGGCTTTAAATGCGCATCTCTGATATTTTGTGAAAACTTGCGTATGAATGCAAGAGAAAGAACTTGTGGTATTGAGCTATGTGCTTGTGGACTTGATGCTTGTGCAATGTGGTTTAATGCATTGTGTGATAATTCAATTGAGAGGTAGGGTAGAGGTAGTGAGACTTGATACATTTCGAATGTGTTTTGACGATTGTGCTCCTTACTTCGTGTAATAAGAATGCCACCGAGGAGAGTGACTCGTGCGTCCGGGGCAATGGCTAATGAGTTATTTGCCCATGAGGGGCCAGGTGTAGGGTAGCGCACTGGAAGAAATGGGCTATTGTTGGCACAGCTGCGAGAGGGCATCTAACAGGAAGTCCAAGAGCTGAGGAAGGGCATCCAGCAAGAGATCCAAGAGGAAGTGCGCCGTGAGATGGCGGCACAACAAGTGGTGCCACCACCACCCCTAGTGAGGGAGTCACCTCGTGAGCGTTAGAGTCCGCTAGATGGCATACTGATTCATCGTGTAAAGGATGATGTGGTAACGAGGTTCCAAAAGGAACAACCCCCAAGATTCAAGGGAGAGGTGGATCCAGTGGTGGCTGAGCACTGGTTGAGCTAGATTTCCATGTATTTTCCTTTCTCCTACCCCGGGAGGAGGATAAGGTGAGGTTGTCTATCCGGCAGCTAAAGGGTAATGCCTTGGAGTGGTGGCATAGTATCGCAGGGAGTCGCGCAATGCAGTTCATGATGTGGGAGGAGTTCCTGCAACTCTTCCATGATGAGTTCCTTCCTGAGTCATTGAGATGGCAAAAGAGGGAGGAATTTGGTAGCTTGAGGCATGGATTGAGGACAGTGCCCGAGTATAAGCGGGAGTTCCGAAGCTTGAGTAAATTTGCTCCCGATACTGCGGCAAGGGAGGACCTGAAGACCCACAAGTTCACCTTTGTGAGGACCTTCGCTGAGGTATGAGTTATGTTTTCTGTAGTTGTTTTACAGTTGTTTGTGGTGATGCTTGAGATATTGTGTAGCTTATTCATTGTTGCATCTTGTGCGCAATGCGTGTTCTGTTTGGCTTGTTGTGCATTGCCTTGCACAAGTGTGGTTGATGATCATATTTTGTGTCTTGTTGTTGTGTGGTGCTTGAGCTTGGATTTTGCTATGTCTTTTGGGCATGTGTTTTATTTTCCAGGACGAAAAGTCCTAAGGTGGGGAGGATGTAAAGACTCATATTTGGGCAGTCTTAAGAGATAGTCATTCTATGGGAATGTAACTATTTGGACGGTAGTATAGCCGTCGATGTGAGCATTTTGACTGTACTTGGGCCCGATTTCGTGTCGGGGCCCTATTTGACTCGATTGTTGACTTTCTCGGGGTTTATTGGTTGACTTTGTGTTTGAGCGGTCATTTGTGTGTGATAATATCAGTCTAGTGTTGTGCTCGTCATTTCGAGCGTTTTGACTGTAGTTTGACTCAATTTGGAGTTTGGGGCCTTGGAGGTCAATTTTTGTGTTGGGAGGTCAATTATTGACTGGGTCAATGGTTGACTTGGTCAGTTGACTGGCAGAAATATAAATAGCGGGAAAAGAAAGAGATTTTATTTTACGTTATCACGTTTGTGCGTTTGAGAGAGAGAGCTTGAGAGAGCTTGGAGGCCTTGGCGATTTGGGGCGATTTGGGTTCGTGGAGCTCAAAGATTCACTTCAAGTAGGTGTCCTTGAACTTCTTATCTCTCTTTTGTTTTGGATCTGCACGAATTTATCATGATTTATGAAATTGAGCATGAACCCTAGAATTTGGGGAAATCCAATTTTAGGTTAGATCTAATGGTTTAGAATTGTATACGTGTTTCTGTTGTTTCTGCGCGATTTAGAGGTGTTTTGGACACGTTTTGAGGTAGATATCGTAGTTTGTTGCGAAACAGGGGTGTTAGTGAGCATCTGGGAGTTTCTGGGCGCGTTTCAGACGAAGAACAGGTGAAAACGATGATGAACAGTACCTTGGGCGCGTTCCAGACAAAGAACAGGCGAAAATGATGATGAACAGTACCATTTAAGTATATATACTTAAGTTACAATGTAAATAACGAAATACGCCCCATTTGGATTCAAAGAAAAATACTAGAAAAATTAATTCCCACTCTTTCAAAATGTGAAAATTGGGTTTTAGTGTAAAATCTCGGAAAAACCCAAAAGTTCGTAGTGGTGACTTTTTGGAAAGTGGGGTTAGATATCTCAGAAAAATCCCCAAAAATCAGATTATCTTATTTATGATATGGGAACCCATTGCCGGGACTTTTGATTTCAAGAAAATAGCTGCTATGGGTACTTCCTTCATAAATCAAGGATTGAGGATTTACTTGTGAAGACTGATTACAGTTCTAAACGAAATGTTGAGAATGGCATGCCATACTAATGTTAGTACGTTGGTGTGAGGTATTGGGGCATGGACTCCGTGACTTGTTTGGGTTTTCACCGTGAGGCTAAGGCCTGTGTGGCCACTATGGCCGGGGCAGGCATATGCGCCGATGGCAGGCCTGTGTGGCGACTATGGCCGGGCATATTGCGCTGTGGCTGGGACAGGCTAAGGCCTGAGTTGAGCCGTTGAGCTCGTGGAGCTAGGGCTGAGTGCCCTAAGCTGGGTTCCCGTGGAGGATCGTGGACAAGCTGTCCTGTGTGGGCAGGCTGGGTCCTGATGTTGGTTCGCAGGCTGAGTCCTGATGATTGTGCACACTACACAGTGCACGAGTACATAGAGCATGTAGTATAGACTTGTATGTTTGCATGATGTGGAGTGTTGGGGTCACCTACTGAGCTTGTCGCTCACCCCTACTTGCTATTTACCTTTTTTAGGTGTGACCCGAGACTAGTGGAGGACTTTCTTCCAGGAGGACGCCCACTACTCTGATGTATGATACAGTATTATATTCTAGTATTGTTTTATGTGTTGTATCCCGAACATGGGTCTGTGGACAGTTGTATTTGCATACTGTTTGTGATGTGATGTCTGTATGACTATTTGACTCATTGTATGCATGATGATATATGAGAAATGTCACGCCCCGGATTTCCGACTCGGGGAAACCAGTACGTGACTCCCCATTCACCCACACCAGGAGGGCAACGGGGTTGGATTATTGGATGCCACACAAACAAGACTAACAATTACAATAAATCAAACAAGCCACATCTTTATTTAATTTCAACATTTAAGATTCACAAACCAACCATGTTCCTTACTACAATTCAATTCCCTTAGTACATTTCCCCCCTTGGGGTTACATAAATTATGAAATTACATCACAGAAGTGAACAATAAAATGAAGATGATCTTCCACCTTGGTGTATCCACCTAACGCCTGTAAGTCCCCTGGAAAACAAGCAAACACGGTAGGAGGGGTGAGCAACCACGGCTCGAGTGGGATCAAGTCTCCCCAACCCTTCCCATGCTCCTAGCGGCTACATGCATGTGCACAGGTGTAGTGACGTGGCGTATTATGAAAAATAAAGCATTCCACACAAGCGAGCGTAACCTCGGCCCCACCCACACTGGCTAACAAACCACATCTCAAGCAAGTAATTTAACCGCCTCTTCAGGCCCTCGATTTAACCGCCTCTCAGGCAAAGTAATTTAACCGCCTATTCAGGCCACTCGTTTAACCGCCTCTCAGGCAAAGTAATTTAACCGCCTCTTCAGGCCAGATACCACAGTCATGCACACAACATACACCACGGTCACTCAAGCATAAAACCAAACACTTGGTGTGCACCCGTTCACAAGTGCACAAACCCAGCCGTTCAGGCAATAGAACAAACACCCAGCACGCATGCATACACCAAAATCACAAGTCCAGCCACAGGCATATAATCAAACATGTAATAGGCATATACACACAGCTATATTCACACAGGCATTTCATCGAACATATAACATGCACTGACCACCCAACAACAGAATCACACCAAAAGGCCATTGAAGGCCAACATCCATATAGGAGATCACACCTATATGGATTTATATATACATAATAGCAGGTATAAACCGAATTCTACCTAAGAACCCTAGGACAGAGAGGGATTAGCAAAAACAGAACCCCTAACTCAAGTAAAATGCAACAACACAGCAATATTCTGTTCCCACGCCGAACGCCGTCCGCCCACGAGACACCGATCACCCACGCAAGATGCCCGGCAGCAACCAGGAGCTCTCCTTCCCTCTCTCTCTCTTTGCGACGGCTGGTGGAGCAACAAACCCTAAACCTAAAACAGAGGGGCTTCTCCTCCTTATATAGACAACACAACATCAAAACGACGTAGTTTTGATTAAGTGAATACCAGCATCAAAACGACGTAGTTTTGATGGAACAAGCTATGACATTCCCACATCCATACACACCAAAATATCCACAATTCCAACAAGGTCCTTTGGCAAAAGATGATTAGAATAACAAAACTAAGTTAACCATGCAAAAATAAGTCTGCACGCCAATTTGAACGCCAATTCCCCAATTGGTGTGCAGCTCCAATTGCACTCAAACTTTACCCCAAGCCTCCTTGCATCATGTAAAAGGCATCCATGCAATAAAAACCTTGCACGTCAAATGGGTCCAATTCGCATGCACGTCCGTTTGGCCTGAAACTTCTGTGTAGATAGAAGACATCATTCTAAGAATGTTTTGGTCTGCACGCCAATTCATCTGAGCCCATCTACTAGGTCAAAATAAATCTCCAAAACCTGACAAAACAGCCTAAAAGCGCCTGTATATGCATAGCATCTTCCTAGGGCATAAATGCACGTTATCACTTGTCACATGCACCGCCCAAAAGTCCCCTCTTGGGCTCATCTCTTACCTCAAACTTGTGCACCAACATCCAAGGTGTTTGTGGTTAACTCCTTACACACGGGTCATTACATCCTCTCCCCCTTAAGACATTTCGTCCTCGAAAAGAAACGACATGCAGGGAAAACAAACACATGCGGCCCATTTGGAAGACAGCGAGCCACAACGCCCAGATGGATCACACAACACAACAGGATATCTCAAACACATTGCAATCTCAAAACACATCTCAATTAAAATACCAGTTTACAAGTAGAAATACAAATACACCAAACCATGAGCCACAAGAAAACATATCACTAAGCCACCTCCCACCCTTAAGATTGTTCGTCCTCGAACAACTCTTGGTGCTGCTCACGCATCACGGACTCATGTTCCCATGTCTCCTCCTCAATGCCATGGTGCTGCCACAGCACGCGAACCAAAGGAATAGCACGACCACGCAAAAGCTTTTCCCGCCTATCTAGGATACGGATAGGGGCCTCAACAACGGACATGTCATCCTCAATGTCCAATGTCCCCCAATCGATCACATGAGTGGGGTCAGGATGATACTTCCTCAATTGGGACACGTGAAACACGTTGTGCACTCGACTCAGCCGCGGTGGTAACGCTAATCGGTAGGCCACAGACCCCACACGATCTAGAATCTCAAAAGGACCAATAAACCGCGGAGATAGCTTCGAACCTCACCCAAATCGTCGATGTCCACGACGTGGAGAAACACGAAGAAACACATGATCACCAACAGAAAACTCCAAAGGTCGCCGCCGCTGATCCGCATAAGATTTTTGCCGACTCTGAGCTGATAACAAACGCTGACGAATCAACTTAACCTTCTCGGTAGCCTCTTGAACCAACTGTGGTGCCAAGAGAGCTGTCTCCCCCACGTCGGTCCAACATAAAGGTGATCGACACGGCCGCCCATACAACGCCTCAAAAGGAGCCATCCCAATGGATGCCTGATAACTGTTGTTGTAGGCAAACTCCACCAAAGCAAGGTGAGTCACCCACAAACCCCTAAAATCTAACACAAAGCCCCGTAACATGTCCTCCAAAGTCTGATTCGTCCTCTCTGTCTGGCTGTCAGTCTCAGGGTGAAAGGCTATACTCAAGTGAAGTTTGGTCCCCATAGCCTCCTACAAACCTGCCCAGAAACGGGAAGTGAACCTCGAATCCCGGTCAGAGACAACCGATGATGGTACTCCATGTAGTCTCACAATCTCGTTCATGTATAGATGACTCAAGGTCCCAATAGAGTCCCGCTCGCGAACAGCCAAGAAATGGGCCGACTTTGTGAGTCGATCCACAATCACCCAAATCATATCTTTCCTCCCTGTGGTGGGTAGAAGACCAGTCACAAAATCCATCGCTATATGGTCCCACTTCCACTCCGCTATGGGCAAGGGCTGTAACATGCCCGCCGGCCGCTGATGCTTAGCCTTCACCTGCTGACACGTGAGGCACCGCGAAACAAAGGCAGCCACATCGCGTTTCATCCCAGGCCACCAAAAATGTCCTCGAAGCGCATGGTACATCTTCGTACCCCCTGGATGCACAGCAACTCTAGACTGGTGAAACTCCCTCATCACCTCAGCCCTGAGGGAAGAAGCCGCTACCAACCGCCCCTGAAAAGACAACTCATGCTCAGGACCCTCTGTCCAATCCTCCGATAGCTCACCAGCCTCAATACGGGCACGAAGAACCTCACACTCAATGTCACCCAACTGTCCCTCCTGGACGCGCTGGTACAACTCAGGCACAACCACCAAAGGACTCAGGACTGTCCCACCATCACGAACAACAGGCCGCACCGCAACATCGCCAACTGCTCCATCAGCTTCCACTCTCTCACGGCCACCTCAGCCTTCCCTTTTCTGCTCAACGCGTCAGCCACAACATTACCCTTGCCCGGGGTATAGGCAAGAGTAAAGTCAAAGGTCTGCAAATACTCCACCCATCTCCTCTGCCTCAAATTCAAGTCCTTCTGAGTAAAGATGTACTGAAGGCTCTTGTGATCTGAGAACACCACGAACTTCTCCCCCAAAAGGTAATGTTGCCAACTCTTCACGGCTAAAATGACAGCCGCCAACTCAAGATCATGGGTAGGGTAATTCTGCTCATGAGGCTTCAACTGCCTTGACCCATAAGCTACCACACTGTGCTCTTGCATAAGCACACACCCCAAACCAACCCTGGACGCATCGCAAAATACCTCATACGGAATATCCTCCTTAGGCAACCTCAACACAGGTGCAGTGGTCAAACGAGTTTTGAGAGTCTCAAACGCCTGCTGGCACTTGTCCGTCCACTCAAACTTCACTCCTTTCCTAGTCAACGCCGTCATAGGTGCCGCCAAATGGGAGAACCCCTCGACAAAACGACGATAGTACCCCGCCAAGCCAAGAAAGCTACGGATCTCAAAAACGTTGGTTGGCCTCACCCACGATGCCACAGCCTCAATCTTGGCTGGGTCCACCCTAACTCCCTCAGTTGACACCACATGGCCAAGAAAGTGAACCTCATGCAGCCAAAAGTCACACTTGCTAAACTTAGCAAACAGCTGCTGGTCCCTCAAGGTTTGCAACACTATTGCCAAGTGCTCCACATGCTCCTTCTCGGTCTTGGAATACACCAAGATATCATCAATAAACACCACCACAAACGAATCCAAGTATGGAGCAAAGACCTGGTTCATCAAATGCATGAACACCGTTGGCGCATTAGTGAGCCCGAAAGGCATCACTACCCACTCATAATGCCCATACCTGCACTGAAAAGCCGTCTTAGGGATGTCCTCCTCCCTAACCCTGAGCTAGTGATACCTCGACCGTAAATCTATTTTGGAAAACCACTGGGCCCCACTCAATTGGTCGAACAGGTCATCTATCCGAGGCAACGGATACTTGTTCTTCACAGTCACTGAATTCAGCTTCCTATAGTCGATGCAGAGACGAAGCGTGCCATCTGCCTTTTTAGCAAAGAGCACCGGAGCACCCCAAGGTGAGGTACTCGGTCTGATATACCCCTGGCCCATCAACTCCTTGATTTGCCTCTGAAGCTCCCTCAACTCGGCTAGCCCCATACGATACGCTACTTGGGAAATCGGACCCGTCTCCGGCACCAACTCAATGGTGAACTCCACACTCCTCTTAGGTGGCAAACTCCTCAACTCTTCAGGAAAAACATCCTAAAATTGGTCCACAATAGCGGGCCACACCCTCTTTTCCACCTTCCCCTCCGCAGCAAATGTTAGGGCTGCCAACCTGTGGGTAATGGCACCCCACTGGTCCAACACTGGCCCGGCTCGACTCGCCTCACGATCCCACTCCCCTTGCAGGGTACAAGAGATTCCTGCGGGTGACACGAAGGATACACGCCGCCGGTAATAGTCTATCTTGGCTTGGAAAGCCATAAGCCAATCCATACCCAAGATCAGGTCAAAAGTACGCAAAGGCATCACATGCAAGTTGAAGCTCAGTTCCACATCACCCATGGTTAACACACAATCGCGGCAAACGTGTCGCACCTCAATCATACCTCCCACCGGAGACTCTACAACTAAGGGCCTCTCCGCCTCGACACACGTTAACCCCAAGCCCTCAACTATAAGCTTAGCAATAAAAGAATGCAATGCACCCGTATCGAAGAGAACAGAAGCAAGCATGCGGGAGATCAAAAGAGTACCTCTAACCACCGATGGTCCTGCTCCCTCCTCTGCCGGCGAAGGTCGTAGCTCAGCCTCCTCCTGGGGTGTCGCATTCAGTGCAAACACCCTCCCTTGGCCCGTGCCACTGGTCGGCTCACTCACTGGGCGGCTCTCGCCCTGACTGCCTCTAGCATCAGCTTGCTGTCGCTCTGGCCTCCCCTGAGGTCGGGTCTGACTGGATCCTGCCTGGCTGGCCTGCCACTAACGAGCTGGTCTCTCAGCTGGTGCACGGAAGCTAGCATCACTCCTCACACTGGATGCCACGCCCCCGCTCCCCTGTTGCCACTCCTGCAAACCCGGCGCAAATGGCCCTCTCATCCACAGTTGTTGCATCGCTAGTCCTTCTTGGGGCACTCCCCCTTAAAGTGACCCTGCTCTCCACAGAGCAGTGACAACTGCTAGGTAGACCCCCAGATGGACCACCCTGTCTTCCGCCGCCAAAGGTGAACCTCTCAGGGTTCACAGATGTCTGACCCCGACTGTGAAAAGAACTGCTATCCCTCTCCTCCGTCTTGAGCCTCTTGGGCCCTGCATCTCGATCAGGCCCACTCTGCAACTGGCGACCCTGGTGCGCCTGCCTCACATCATCCAGCTCTCTCTCGGCTATACAGGCCGTATCCACAACCTCAGCATAGGTCCTCAAGCGTAGAATTGCCACCCTCTGCCTAAGGCTGGCCTAAGGCCCAAAGTGAACTTGTGGGCCTTTAGGTCCTCCCTTGCCACAGTATCAGGAGCAAACCTACTCAAGCTCCGGAACTCCCGCTCATACTCAGGTACCGTCCTGGATCCCTGCTTCAGGCTGCCGAATTCTTCCCTTTTCTGCCATCTCACTGATTCCGGGAAGAACTCATCATGGAAGAGTTGCAAGAACTCCTCCCAAAGCATGAGTTGCACCGCACGGCTCCCCGCAACACTCATCCACCACTCCAAAGCTTCCCCCTCCAGCTGCCAAATGGCCAGTCGCATCTTATCCTCCTCCCGGGGCAGGAGAAAGGAGAACACATGCTCGATCTGCCTCAACCACTGCTCAGCTACCACGGGATCACCTTCCCCCTTGAATCACGGAGGTTGTTCCTTTCGGAACTATGTCACCACGTCATCCTCTGCACGAGTCAGTACACCACCCAGCGAACTCTCACGCTCATGAGGTAGCTCTCCTACTGCTGGTGGTGGTGGCACCACCTGCTGTGCTGCCATCTCACGGCGCACCTCCTCCCGAACCTCCTGCCGGAGTCCCTCCCGTAGCTCTCGTACTTCCAGCCGGATGCCTTCTCGTAGCTGTGCCAACAACAATGCATGCCCCCCAATGGACTGTCCCGCACCCGGACCCTCATGGGCAGATGACTCATCAGCCACTGCCCCGGACGCACGTGTCACTCTCCTCGGTGGCATTCTTACTACACGAAGTAAAAAGCACAAACGTCAAAACGAATTTATAATCTATCGTGTCACTACCTCTACCCCACTGATCAATTCCACTATCACATGACATTACACACATACATTGTATCAATCACATTTCACAGTTTGGTACGCATTGCCAAACAAATCAGAGTTGCACATTTCACACTTAATCATATTATCTTATCCACAATTTCCATAGTTTAGCACACATTCACAGCAAATGCAACTAGTGCTCTAATGCCAATGCATGCAAATCCTACCACAAGACTGGACTACCCTAAGTACACCTTGGAGGCTCAAAGAGGACCATGTTGATCAGGCATGTCCCTCCAGGCTCCTCCAAAGGACTTAGGATAACCAGGTCCGCCCACTACCCTAGGCCAACTAGACCATGCTCTGATACCATACTATCACGCCCCGGATTTCCGACTCGGGGAAACCGGTATGTGACTCCCCATTCACCCACACGGAGGGCAACGGGGTTGGATTACTGGATGCCACACAAACAAGACTAACAATTACAATAAATCAAACAAGCCACATCTTTATTTAATTTCAACATTTAAGGTTCACAAACCAACCATGTTCCTTACTACAATTCAATTCCCTTAGTACATTTCCCCCCTTGGAGTTACATAAATTATGAAATCACATCACTGAAGTGAACAATAAAATGAAGATGGTCTTCCACCTTGGTGTATCCACCGAACGCCTGTAAGTCCCTGGAAAACAAGCAAACACAGTAGGAGGGGTGAGCAACCACAGCTCAGTAGGGATCAAGTCTCCCCAACCCTTCCCATGCTCCTAGCGGCTACATGCATGTGCACAGGTGTAGTGACGTGGCAGTATTAAGAAAAATAAAGCATTCCACACAAGCGGGCGTAACCTCATGCCCCCACACCGGCTAACAAACCACATCTCAAGCAAGTAATTTAACCGCCTCTTCAGGCCACTGATTTAACCACCTCTCAGGCAAAGTAATTTAACCGCCTCTTCAGGCCACTGGTTTAACCGCCTCTCAGGCAAAGTAATTTAACCGCCTCTTCAGGCCAGATACCACAGTCATGCACATAACATACACCACAGTCACTCAAGCATAAAACCAAACACTTGGTGTGCACCCATTCACAAGTGCACAAACCCAGCCGTTTAGGCAATAGAACCAACACCCAGCATGCATGCATACACCAAAATCACAAGTCCAGCCACACAGGCATATTATCAAACATGTAATAGGCATATACACACAGCAATATTCACACAGGCATTTCATCGAACATATAACATGCACTGACCACCCAACAACAGAATCACACCAAAAGGCCATTGAAGGCCAACATCCATATAGGAGATCACACTTATATGGATTTATATATACATAATAGCAGGTATAGACCAAATTCTACCTAAGAACCCTAGGACAGAGAGGGATTAGCAAAAATAGAACCCCTACCTCAAGTAAAATGCAACAACACAGCAATATTTTGTTCCCACGCCAAACGCCGTCCGCCCACGAGACACCGATCACCCACGCAAGACGCCCGGCAACAACCAGGAGCTCTCCTTCCCTCTCTCTCTCTCTCTCTCTCTCTCTGCGACGGCTGTGGAGCAACAAACCCTAAACCTAAAATAGAGGGGCTTCTCCTCCTTGTATAGACAACACAACATCAAAACGACGTAGTTTTGATTAAGTGAATCCCAGCATCAAAATGACGTAGTTTTGATGGAACAAGCTATGACCTTCCCACATCCATACACACCAAAATATCCACAATTCCAACAAGGTCCTTTGCGAAAAGATGATTAGAATAACAAAACTAAGGTAACATGCAAAAATAAGTCTGCACGCCAATTTGAACGCCAATTCCCCAATTGGCATGCAGCTCCAATTGCACTCAAACTTTACCCCAAGCCTCCTTGCAATAAAAACCTTGCACGCCAAATGGGTCCAATTCGCATGCACGTCCGTTTGGCCTAAAACTTCTATGGTAGATAGAAGACATCATTCTAAGAATCTTTTGGTCTGCACGCCAATTCATCTGAGCCCATCTACTAGGTCAAAATAAATCTCCAAAACCTGACAAAATAGCCTAAAAGTGCCTGTATATGCATAGCATCTTCCTAGGGCATAAATGCACGTTATCACTTGTCACATGCACCGCCCAAAAGTCCCCTCTTGGGCTCATCTCTTACCTCAAACTTGTGCACCAACATCCAAGGTGTTTGTGGTTAACTCCTTACACACGGGTCATTACAGGAAAGTACAGGATTACCCTTGATGTATGACTGTACAGGGTTGCATATTTGAGACAGCACCCGCGGTGTAGTCTCCATTGGTGCTAGTCACCAACCCCTTGACCTTTCGGGTGCAGGCAAGGGGAAGTCATGTTCCTAGTTCCAGGTTCTCTAGAATTTGGGGGTGTGACAACCTTGGGTCTTAGGCCAGCCCTTAGGAAAAGGGTGGCAATTCTACGCTTGAGGACTTATGTTAAGGTTGTTAAGACAACCTGTATAGCTAGGAGAGAGATGGATAATGGGAGGCAGGCCCATCAGGGGCATCAGTTGTAGGGTGGATCTGATCATGATTCAGTGTCCAAGAGGCCCAAGACTGAGGAGGGAGGTAGCAGTTCCTTTCGCAGCAGGGGTCAACCATTAGTGAACCCAGGGATGTCCACCTTTGGCAGCAGGCAGGGAGGTTCGGCAAGAGGTCTTCCCAATTGTTGTCATTGTTGTGGGGAGCAAGGACATTTCAAGAGTGACAGAGAGACCAACTTAACAGTGGCAGGCTAGTCAGGCAGGATCCAGCCAGTCCCGACCTCAGGTGAGGCCAGAGGGACAACAAACAGATGCCGAAGGGAGTTAGGGCGGGAACCATCCAGCGAGTGGGCCAAACAGTGGCGTGGGCCAAGGGAGGGTGTTTGCGCTAAATGCAACACCTTAGGAGGAGGCTAACTTACCATCTCCACCTACGGAGGGAGGAGCAGGACCATCGGTGGTTAGAGGTCCCCTTTTGATCTCTCGTACACTTGTTTCCGTTCTCTTTAATACATATGCATCTTCTTCATTTGTTATTGAGCCTTTGATTGATGGATTGGGATTAGCATGTGTTGAGGTAGAGAGACCCCTAGTTGTTGAGTCTCCAGTGGGAGGTATAATTGAGGTGCATCGTATTTGTCGTGATTGTGTGCTAATCTTAGGGGATGTGTAGTTTAGCTTTGATTTGCACGTGATACCATTGTGGACATTTGACCTGATCTTGGGTATGGATTAGCTTTTGGCTTTTCAGGACAAGATAGATTGTTATCGGTGGCATGTATCATTCGTGTCACATGTGGGGATTCCTTGCACACTACAGAGGGAGTGGTTTTATGAGGTGAGTCGAGCTGGGCCAGGGTTGGACCATTGGGGTGCCATTACCCATAGGTTGGCAGCTCTAACCTTTGATGAGGAGGGGAAAGTGGGAAAAAGAGTGTGGCCAGCAGTTGTTGACCAATTTCAGGATGTCTTTCCTAAGGAGTTGAGGAGGTTACCACCTAAGAGGAATGTGGAGTTTACCATTGAATTATTATTGGGGACTGGTCCAATCTTCCAATTGGCATATCGTATGGGGCCAGATGAGTTGAAGGAGCTTTAAAGGCAGATAGAGGAGTTGGTGAACTAGGGGTATATCAGGCTGAGTACCTCACCCTAAGGTGCTCCGGTGCTCTTTGCAAAGAAAGCGGATGGTACGCTTCGTATTTGCATTGACTATAGGAAACTGAATTTGGTAACTATGAAGAACAAGTATCCATTGCCTTGGATAGATGACTTGTTTGATCAGTTAAGTAGGGCCCAATGGTTTTTAAAGATAGATCTACAATTAGGGTATCACCAATTGAGGGTTAGAGCGGAGGATATCATTATGACTGCTTTTTGGTGCAGGTATGGGCATTATGAGTGGGTAGTGATGCCTTTTGGGCTCACTAATGCACTAACAGTGTTCATGCATCTGTTAAACCCAATTTTTGCTCCTTACTTGGATTCTTTTGTAGTGGTGTTCATTGATGACATTTTGGTGTATTCTAAGACCGAAAAGAAGCATGTGGAGCATTTGTCAATAGTGTTGCAAACCTTAACGGACCAGTAGTTGTTTACTAAGTTTAACAAATGTGAGTTTTGGATGTAGGAGGTTCATTTTCTTGGCCATGTTATGTTCACTGGAAGAGTTAGGGTGGACCCAGCTAAGATTGAGGCTGTGTCATTACGGAAGAGGCTGACCAATGTTTTTGAGATTTGTAGTTTTCTTAGCTTGGCGGGGTATTGACGTCATTCCGTAGAGGGATTATTCCGCTTAGCAACTC
The DNA here is from genome assembly GCA_023512835.1 of Taxillus chinensis. NCBI lineage: Eukaryota > Viridiplantae > Streptophyta > Magnoliopsida > Santalales > Loranthaceae > Taxillus > Taxillus chinensis. The sequence goes on along the minus strand of CM042092.1, from coordinate 48,798,959 downwards.
CTATGACAGTGTTAACCCAAAAGGAGTCAGATTTGAGTGGACTGACAAGTGTGAACAGGCATTTGAGGCTCTGAAAACTCGTTTGACCACCACAGCTATGTCGAGGTTACCTAAGGAGGACATTCCATATGAGGTGTGTTGGATCAAACCCAGAATTTAGATGTTGCGGATAATACCCTATGTAATTTGATCTGAGACCTTGTATGTTTATTCTTAGTTATTGTAGAAGATATAACTCTAATTTGGATCTACACTCATGAGAGCAAAGCTAAGGACAGGATACATAATCCTGATCTGGACTAACGTGAGTGTCGTCACACACTTGGTAAATAACCAAGTCTTTATACGGAATAAAGATCACTCGTGCTGACTTAGTACTTAATGTTACGGGCTAAGGAATCCGCATCTTACACTTAAATGGACTAAGTTAAATAGATGCGGAATAAGAATCCTAGTCTACTTCTCGCACGGAGTAAGAGAAAACGATCGCGGAATAAAAAGCCGATGGTCCCTTGGAGCCTAGAGGGGGGTGAATAGGCTCTTATCCAAACTCTTTATATTCTCTTATGACACAAACACTTATCTAGTTAAGTGATAGAATCACTAGGAAGATAACCAGATAGTGGAAGTATTTTGTTTTATGATCAAAAGAAAAATACAACAAAATAGAAGCAAGACTCTTTTACACTCTGTTTACAAAAGGATTCACACTCTAGCCTATCTTATCTCTTTGAACTCTTGTGCATTCACAGGATTGATTCAGGCTTACCGGCTCACTCCTTTAAATATACAAGTATAAATATTTATACAAAAACATTCCTAAAAGACAACCTTGGAACTTGTAGTTCTGGAATGCGTTCAGCACTAACTATTCCTCAGTAGTCTCTCCGCCGTGACTGCTGCGGTTTGTGGAGCTCAAGATCTTGGGTTTGAAGAGTATAAGTGCCTTTGTGAGTTCCCAAATATAATTAAAGTTGTGTCCACATAACCGGGTGATCCACGTGTAAGATTCTTTAGGTTCTCAACAAGTTTGTCTTACATCGGGACACCACGAGCTGATAACCTTAAATGCGGTTAAGTTGAAGCAGCATCTTCTTGGTCCGGTGTAATTTTCCTTGCTCCGTAGCTAATGAAGCTCGGAACCTTACTCCGTGTCAGTGGTTGCTTACTCCGTATCTATTTGATACTGGAATCCTTAGTCCGTGTCAGCGCTTCCTTACTCCGTATGAATGAGAAGGTCGGAGTGCTTATTCCGTATCCGCGCTTCCTTACTCCGCATGTAAGTTCCTTACTCCGTATGTAAGTTCCTTACTCCGTGTGAGTCTAAAGGATCGGATGGCTTACTCCGTACTAGCACATCCTTACTCCGTATGAGTGAGTGGTCCGGATTCCTTACTCCGCATCTACGTTCCTTACTCTGTGCGAATAAGGACTCGGGTCCTTATTCCGCATCAGTACTTTCTTACTCCGTGTGTATGAAAGACTTGGATGCCTTACTCCGTGTCTTCTTTACTTTAGTTCATTTCAGTGAAAGACTTAACTTTTTAGCTCCGTGTTGACTCTTTTACTCCGTGCGACCTTGTAGACCAAGATTCTTACTCCGCATCAGTTTGACTTAGTCCGTTTGAGGCATTAAGAGCAGATTCCGTAATCCATAGCTTTTAAGTTCTTAGTCCGCACGAATGTTCCTTATTCCGTATGTATTGGTGACTTGGTTATTTACCAAGTGTTTGACGACACTCACTCTTATCCGGATCAGGATTATGTATCCTGTCCTTAGCTTTGCCCTCACGAGTGTATCTCCGGATTAATAACATATCTTCTGCAATGATCAAAGAAACACAAAAGATCTGAAATCAAATTACATAGGGCTTTATCAGCATTATCCAAATTCTGGGCTTGATCCAACAAAAGCTAAGTCTTCCACTCAAGCGGACTAAGGACAAGAAGACACGGAGTAAGGAATCCGAGTCTTTCATTCATGCGGAGTAAGGAATAACTTGTGTGGAATACGGACCCGAGTCCTTTGTTTGCACGGAGTAAGGAAAAGAAATGCAAAGTAAGAAATCTGAACCATTTATTCGAACGGAGTAAGGATGCGCTAATACGGAGTAAGCCATACCGACCTTTTACTCTTACGGAGTAAGGAACTCATGTGGAGTAAGGAAGCACTGATACGGAGTAACCTCTCCGAACCTCTCGTTCATACGGAGTAAGGAAGCGCTGACACGGAATAAGGATTCCAGTATCAAACTGATACGGAGTAAACAACCACTGACACGGAGTAAGGATCCGAGCTTCACTAACACGGAGTAAGGAACTTTACAACGGACTAAGAAGACGCTTGTTTCGCTTTATCAGCTTTGCATTTAAAGTCATTAGCTCGTTGTGTCCCAATGTAAGACAGACTTGTTGAAGATCTAAATCATCTTACACATGGAGCACATAGAGATGTGGACACAACCTTAAATGGAATTGGGATCACGCGAAGATACTTATTATTCACGGACCCAAGATTTCGAGCTCCACATCCACAGCAATTAAAGGAGAAACTTTTCCGAGAAGAGTTCAATGCTGGATGGTGCTCGAAAGATCATGTTCCAAGAATGCTTTTCCAACGGATGGCTCTATATATATTAAGTCTTGTATATTTTCATAGAAGCGCGCGTACATGTACAAGAGCTCTTAGAGATTAAATTGACTAATGAGTGAGTCATTGTAAACGAGTGTAAAAGAGTTTTTCGGTAGATCAAAAAGCTTCATCGACTTTAATCTACTTTATTTTGTTGTAATTTTCTTTTGATAATGAAACAAAATACTCCACTATTTGGTTATCTTCCGCAATGATTCTATCTTTTAACCAGACAAGTGTTGTGCTAGAGACGAAAAAGAGTTTTTGATTAGAGCATATTCGCCTCCCTCTAGGCTCATAGGGACCAACAAGTGGTATCAAAGCAAGTCTACCTGCTCAAAGTAGAGATCCCACTCTTTCTCTCCCTCAACAATGGCCGAAGAAAGCAATATATTGTTCAACGCTCGCCTTAACTCCGGAGGTGCACAAGAGCCCCTCCCCAACCGCAGTAACAGCAAAAATGTCGATTCGAGCAGAAGTACTCAACCCACTACTCCTGCTGCTCCTCTACAACAGAGTTCTGGTTTCACTCTGACTAAACCGCCAAAGTTCACACCTGAGCTTTTCTCCCAGTGGAAAGCTCGCATGAGAATGTTCATGATATGTCATGATCATCTCATGTGGTTGTGTCTTCATCAGGAGCTACCTATTTCGATGATTATCAGGGAAAATGGAATCAGAAGGTCAAAAACTGATGCTGAACTCACCAACGAGGAAAGAGCCTGGTGGTATGCTAGCGAAAAGGCTCTAGCGTACGTAATATCATCTATGTATTTCGAAACTTTCACGAACGTCTAGGGCGACATGACAACGAAAGCTGTCTGGGATAAACTGACAATCCTCTATGTGGGAAGTCAGTCTCAAATGCAGAACATCATCTATGCTCTCAGACAGAACTTTGAGAGCTTTACTCATAAAACTGGCAAATTGCTCGAGAGCATCTATCGGAGATGCGGCAAGCTCATTCTTGAGATGAAAACTATCAATGTGCACTACATGCAATTTCAAATCAATGACAAGTTTTTCCATTTCTTGTCGGATTGCTACTACTCCAAGTAGCTCCAGATCTGGTGACAAGAACGCGATGTGCTTCCCTTGAAGAACTATACGGAGAGCTACGGACTCATGAGGTCAGATTCAAATACACTGACCGAGATGAGAAAATAGCTCGGAAAGAAAAGGGGTAGCTTTTAAAGCTATGGAATGTTTGAGCATATAGCGCGATGATGATACGGAAGAGTCAGAGAACTTTGACTCGGACGTTGAAGAAGAAATAGCTCTTCTGGTCAAATCCTTCGAGCAGTTCCCAAGGAAAAGCGAAAAGGATTCGGAAGAGGCTCCTCATCATCATCAAGAAGAAAGGAGCAATCGAGTCTACTTCCCAAGACTGCTACAACCGTGGGAAACCGGGTCACTAGGCCAAGGATTGTAAATCTAAATCAAAGACAGCTGACAAAAGTGACAAGGCTAAACCCCGACGCTCCACCTCAGAAAATATTAAGAACAGGAGGAAGGCATTTGTCTCGAAGTACGTAAGTGGCTCGAAAGAAGAGGAGAAATCCTCAGATGATGAGCCAACCGAAAAGTAGAATGTCTGCCTCATGGCAAACACTAAGGTACCTTCTATCTCTGAGCTTATGAGTAGGTTAGAATCTCTTACTGCTGAATGTGATCATGAAAAGAATGAGAGATTAATAATTACTCAAATGTACAAAGACATGAAAAGTAAGGCTAAACATCTTGAATTCACTGTTTCTAAACTTAAAAAAGACATAGCTGACTTTAGGAGTAAAGAGGCTTGGTATCATGATCTTAGAGTTGAAAATCATTTGTTAAATACCAACCTTAATGGCCTAACTATCAATCTTAAAAGACTCGAGAACAAACTTGAAAAGGAGAAAGAAATAAATCATAAGTGGCTAAAATCAGGGGAAATAGCCTCTACATTTAAGACTGATCCGGACGATATCTGAGTTAAACCTGGCCTTGGCTCCGAACCATCAACTTCCACACAAGCTACTAAGTGTCCCTCGGACTTCATTTCAGGTGGCACCATAGTTTATGATTGTGGAAGAGAGGCTGTTACTGTTAATCCCGAAGCAGTAGCACCCGTACCTAAAGATGAAGGGAAGGTTACTGCAGTTAAAGCCGAGATTGTAGCACCTAGAAAGAAAGGAAAGGCTAAGGCTGACGCATCTAGGTCCAAGAGCGCGTCACCTAATCGCAAAGGACTAGGCCATAGGGAATAGAGTAGAAAAGCTATTAAACCTATGAAAGCTATATCCCCTATTTTTGCTCCGCATCATAGTGTCTGTTCTATCTGTAGAGAAATAGGCCATTATCACTATGAGTGTTAGAGTTTATCTGATGACTGGCTTTGTAATCAAGTTCATATTAATAAAGATCAGTTCATCAAAAAAGGTTCTTCTAGCAAATCTAAATCTAAATCTCAAAGGAGTAACTCTCCCAAGAAAACCCAAATAAAAGAAACAACTGAGACTAACAAAGTAAAGTCAACATGAAAAGCTAAAGTTCTTAACAAAGCAAAATCTGAACTGGCTGACACTATTGTTGTTTCTCCTAACCGCCCGAGACAAATTTGGGAACCAAAAGTGTAATCTATTGTCCTACAAGGAGCATCTTTGAAATTCATTGCCAAACCACTTGAAGTCAAAGATCAATCAAAGCAAGTGGATACTCGGTAACGGATGCTCCGGACATATGATGGGTGATAAGTCTCTGCGCGTAGATGTTCTTGACAAACGAGGACCATCCGTATCATATGGTGATAACGATAAAGGTAAGGCTGTGAGGTATGCCACTTTAACCAATGGTTGTGTATCAATAACTAAAGTTGCACTAGTCGAAGGTTTGAAGCATAATCTACCGAGTGTCGATAATTTATGTGACAAAGGATTTCTTGTTTCCTTTATGTCCAACACCTGCACAGTTAGAGAAAACTTATCCAGGAGATATTAAGTTATCCGGATCAAGAGATGGGGACATATATTCGGTGGTCTTAAGAAATAATTCTTCTGACCCTATATGCTTCCTCACTACAACATCAAATAAAGAGAGTTGGCTATGGCACAAGCGTTGCGCTCATTTAAATTTTGAAACTTTGCTTAAACTAGCGTCGCTTGATTTGGTCACTGGTCTGCCCAAACATAAATACTCCAAAGATTCACTCTATCAAGAATGCCAACTTGGCAAGCAGACCAAGCACAGCTTTAAGAGAAAATCAGTTAATTCAATAACTACTCCTTTGCAACTTCTTCATATGGACCGCTGTGGTCCCATTTCTATTGCTTCTATTACTGGTGCGACATACACCCTCATGGTTACCGATGACTTCACTAGGTATACATGGGTGATGTTCCTAAAATCGAAGGATCAAACCTTTGAACATCTTGTAGATCTCTTCAACTGGATAAGCAATTCACAAGGACTGAGCATTAAATGCATCAGGAGTGATTATGGTACTGAATTTTACTTTTCAGATATGAGATCATATTGTTCTGAACAGGGCATTCAACACGACTTTTTTGTGCCCAGGACTCCACAACAAAATAGAGTTGCTGAGCGTAAGAATCACACTTTAGTCGAAGCTGGAAGATCAATGTTAGCAGGGACAAAGCTTCCTCTCAGTCTATGGGCTGAAGCTATGTCAACTGCATGGTATGATCAGAACAGAACTCTTATCGATAAGTTTACCATGAAAACACTTTATGAAATATGGAGAGGTAGGAAGCCATCAATCTCCATTTCAAAGCTTTTGGGTGTGCTTGCTATGTGTTAAACAACGGCAAAGAGGCTCGGAGTAAATTTGAGCCAAAATCCGATGATGGGATCTTTGTTGGATACTTGTTACACAACCAGGCTTATCACGTTTTTAACAGAAGACTTTTAGAAGTTGAAGAATCTATCCATGTTGCTTTTGATGAATCTCACCTTGATTAGTCAAGTATATGATCTTCAAATTCAAATGTGTTGGATCATACGAATACAATTGACTATTCACAGTTTAAACACGTTTCTGCCACTACTATTGATTAATCACCGAGCACCAGTGGAGCAAAAAGAAATGTTATGGATAATGCTTCTGAAGAATCGAACTCAGGGCTTCCACTCAACTTCAGACCAATTGATACGGACATCCAAAACACCGGAGAACCTACTAGTCCATCTGGACCAGTTAATACTGAAAGTCACAATGCCGAAGAACCTCAAAGTACTTCTGGAACTATTCATCATACGTATATATCTGGCCCAGAAGAAGCTCAACCAGCCGATGTACATGATCCACCCGATCTGGCAAAGCTTGAAATCATTGAATATTCACCACCACTTGCGCAAAATTATAGGTGGACTCGAAACCACCCATTAGATCAAGTGATCGGTGATCCTACTATTGGTGTAAGAACAAGGGCAGCCACCTCCAACTTGTACTTATATTCTTGCTTTCTATCACAAATAAAGCCCAAGGTAGTGGATGAAGCCCTTCAAGATTCAAATTGGATAGATGCTATGCAAGAAGAGCTTAATCAGTTCAAGAGGAACGAAGTGTGGACACTCATACCAAGACCGAGGTCGCAACAAGTCATTGGAGTCAAATGGGTGTTACGGAACAAACTTGATATGGATGGTATAGTAATCCGGAACAAAGCTTGACTGGTAACCAAAGGATATCATCAAGAAGAAGGCATTGATTATGACGAGACCTTTGCTCCAGTAGCTAGACTTGAGGCAATCAGAATGTTCCTGGCGTATGCATCATATGAAAACTTTACAGTTTATCAAATGGACGTCAAGAACGCCTTTCTGAATGAAGATCTTGAAGAGGAGGTTTATGCTGAACAACCTCCCGGTTTCATTGAACACAAGGCTGAACACATGGTGTACAAACTATGGAAAGCCTTGTATGGATTGAAAGCAAGCTCCAAGGGCCTGGTACAACACACTTGTCGGATTCTTACTTGCTCACAACTTCAGAAAAGGGAAGATAGACACCACTTTATTTCTGCGGAAAGAAAAAGGACATTCTCTAATCGTATAAATCTATGTGGATGATATCATTTTCAGATCTTCAAATCCGAAGCTATGTGAAGAGTTTGGGAAGTTGATGACTGACAAATTTGAAATGAGCATGATGGGAGAACTATCGTACTTCCTTGGAAACAGACTGATCTCATGGTTCAGTAAGAAGCAGAATTCCGTATCAACCTCTACTGCTGAGACAGAATACATAGCTGCTGGGAGTTACTGCGCTCAGCTTCTCTAGATGCAAAGTCAACTTACTGACTACGGTTTCAATATGACATCTGTTTCACTATATTGCGACAACACCAGTGTGATTGCCATAAGCAACAATCCTGTCATGCACCCAAAGACAAAGCACATTGAAGTCAGGTATCACTTCATTCGAGATCTTGTTCTCAAAAAGCACATGTCTCTCGAACATGTTGTCACGGATGACCAACTCGCGGACATACTCACAAAGCCCATACCTAATGCAAGATTTTCTGAACTACTCCTCAAATTAGGTATGCTTGACCTTTCTGCATAGTTTCTAACTTATCCATCTAGCAGTACCTTTTTCAGAACATGCATCGTGTTTCATGATAAGCGTTAGACACTTACAGTACTTCCTACTGATTGTTTTTACTTGTGTCATGCTTTATGTTTCTGATAATATTCTCATACTTTCATTTGGGAGGATGCTTACATCTCCAGACTAAAGTCGCTTAAGCTAACATAATTAAAGATATATGAATAAAACCTCCTTAGGATTTCATGACTCGTATTTCCATCTCTCACCACATGTCCAATGATTTTTCATATTGATTGAATTATTAACATGCCTGGTTGAAGAAATGAAATGGGTTAGCTCGGAATGCCAAGTGGATTAAATCACAATTACAGTCTGATTAGCTTTTAAAGTGGAGTTTCCTCAATGATAGACAACAATTTCTCAAGATCTAAATATTAAGCAGGAAATGTCCATTAAAAGGATCGCATGGTCTAAGGGGGAGAAAATGCTTTATCTATTACCCAAGTAATACCCCCCCTTATATGTCTCGTGACTTCTTTCCTGGCTATCCTGTCGAAGGGGAGTCCTTCTTGAGAGGATCGCATGATCTAAAAGGGAGCAAAAGCTTCATCTATTACTTTAGTAATAACCCCCTAATTTGTCTCGGATGCTTTACCCTATAAACTCTCACTTTTGGATCTAGCTTGGACATGCATTATTGAATCCAAATTATGGCCAGATTGAATGTTTTTGTTTTTTCAATTAGGCATCTTAATATGATAATCAATTGATGATTCCTAGCATGTGTTCTTTAATCCATTATCATTCATGAATCTTCAGTTGGACAAATCATATAAATTTCATTAATCTTAGCTATATCTTTCAGCATGAAGGTTTCACTATGTTGACCTATATGAACTTATGTGTTTTTATCTGTCATATGCATTGATTTCAGTAAAATGATCCTTAACTCATATGTATATGTCTCGCTTTCATTTTTAATGCATAAGTTCTAATTATTTTTCATTAGTTCGGATTATGCTAAATTCTTTTTATCCTATATCCGTACTAACCCCAACATGTTGGGCTTTGTTCTTTTAGTTTATCTTTGTGAAGCTACAGGTTCAGATTCTCTTTGCATTTTACCGTTATATATCTTGTCTGATGTCTCAGATTTGAAGTGTTGTGGACTTTTCTATTCGACTTCAAGACTGCAAAGGAATCTACTTCTCTCGTTTTAACACCTGTTTCTACGGATGTAGTTTGTTATTCATCCGGATATTCTTCTACGGATTATCTTTACCCCGGATGATAGTCGGTTCATTTCCTCCTAACTCTTGAAACTCTCATAATTGCAATAAACCAAGTATTATCTTACATCGCGTATTTTTGAGGAGGAATAATGATGGTTTGTAATGACCCGTATTTTAGGATGTGAGGACTTAGTCAGTTTTACTGTTTTAGGTGGAAATTATTGGGTTTTAGGGAGTTTTATTTCCACAAGCAAGCAAGAGGCAAAGTGTGAGCCTAATAGGGAGTGCACGTGAGAATGCTTTTCACGTGCAGGGAGATTTTTGCATGGGAACCTTCCTGATGTTGTTCCAAGTCTTGTGGTGAAATTATAGAGCATTTGGAGGTGCCCGTGAGAATGCATGTGAGAATGCTTTCTCACGTGCAGCCTCCATTATCATTGTTTTGTTGTTCTATTCCTCTTTTGCTAAAGGACCATGGTGAAATTAGGAGTGCTTTGCCCTGTGTGGTTGCAAAAAGGTTGTAGTCTGTCATCAAAACTACATCGTTTTGATGCTGAGATTCATTTAATCAAAACTACGTCGTTTTGGGGTTTGGTGTAATGACCCGTGTTTTGGGTAGAACAAGCTGGAACGAAGATGAACAATACCCTGGACAAACGCTTGGGTCGAAAGGTGGAAGACCCGAAGATTTGGGTCGTAGGGTCAAAGACCGAGGGTCGAAGGTTTAATCTTCGAGACAGATCTTCGAGGCCGCATTTCCAGCGAGTCTTCGAGGGAGTGTTTCTACGAGTCTTCGAGGCTTGGTTGTTAGAGAGTGTAATGAGCTCAAGTGGGAGCGTGTAGAGGTTGCGTGTGACAATGACCACGTTCGGATTGTGGGTATTTTGTCCTGTGTGGAAGCGGAGTAGTTAGTTCATGTTTTATTTATCAAAACTACGTCGTTTTGATGGTTTGTTTCATTTATCAAAATTACGTCGTTTTGATGGTGGGATTTCATTTATCAAAACTACGTCGTTTTGATAAGTGAGGTCTATATAAGGAGGAGCTCTCTTTGTTTTAGGTTTAGGGTTTTTGTTGTCAGCCACCGCAGCCGTCGCAGAGAGAGAGAGAGAGAGAGAGAGAGAGAGAGAGAGAGAGAGAGAGAGAGAGGGAGATTTAGAGAGAGAGCTCCAGTTCGTGGCTGCCGTTGTCATTTCCGTGGTTGGACGACGTTAGGCATGGAGGCAAGAGCGTGGAGGATCTTTGAGGTAGGGGTTCTATTCTTCCTTGAACCTATCCTAGGGCTTTGGCCTTGTGATAGGCAATATAACTGTTTGGTTTTATTATATATAAATATGTAAATTCATATAGTTGTGATCTCCTCTATGAATGTTGACCTTCAATGGCGTGTTTTGCTTGGATGTATATATACACGCATGTTAAGTGTTTGATATTATGCCTGTGAGGCCATGCATGTTAAGTGTTTGATATTATGCCTATGAGGCCACACATGTTATGTGTTTGATAATATGTTTGAATAACCACCCATATTATGTGTTTGAGATTATACCTGTGTGGCTGGGTTTGTGAGCCTGTGAATGTATGCATGCTAAGTGTTTGAAGTTATGCCTGTGTGACCATGCATATTAAGTGTTTGATGTTATGCCTATATGGCCATGTGTGCTGCGTGTTTGCATGTACACCCGGTGGCTGTGGAAGCCCTGGCCTATTTTATTGAACCTGGTGGCTGTGGAAGCCCGGGACTATTTATGTTAGCCTGTGAGGCTGTGAGAACTATTTGCCTGAGAGCCGGTTAAACTATTTGCTTGAGAGGCGGTTAAATCATTGGCCTAAAGAGGCGGTTAAATCACTTGCTTGAGGTGGTTAAAGTGTTAGCCTATGGGGCTGTGGAGCTGTGTGGTCGGGGTGAGGTTGCGCCCGTTTGTGTGGTGTGTTTCCTTGCTATTTGTTTCTGCCATGTCACTGCACTAGTACACGCTCTCATATAGATGATAGGTGCATTGGATGGGTTGGGGGAGACTTGATCCCTACTGAGCTGTGGTTGCTCACCCCTCCTATTGTGATGTGTTTTTTTTTCAGGAACTTACAAGCGTTAGGTGGAATCCCAAGGTGGAAGACCATATTTGCTTTACCGTTTCTTTTTTATTACGTTAATTTATGGTAATTGATGTAACCCAGTGGGGAGATATTGTAATGAGGAGTTTTAATGTAATAAAAGCATGTTTGGACACATTTGTAATGGTTTGAACTTAATAAATATATGATTTTGTCTCTCTGAATATTTGTTGTGAAGTGTTTAGTGTCCTGTGTGGGCATGTTGTATCTTGCCCCTTTTACCCAAACTCGGGTAAAGGGAGGGTTACATTCCGGTCTCCTCGGGTTGGAAATCCGGGGCGTGACATTTGGGTTGTCTATATAAAGAGGTGAAAACTCCTTATTTTAGGTTTAGGGGTTCTCTTCAGCCACTGCAGCCATCGTAGAGAGAGAGAGAGAGAGAGCTAGAGAGAGGGAAGGAAGGAGAGCTGCTGGTTGCTGCCGGAGCGTCGTGCGTGGGGAAGACGGCGTCTAGCGCGGGAGCGAGGAGGATCTTCTTTAAGGTAGGGGTTCTGTCTTTCCCGGTCTGTTCCGGGGTTAGCCTGCGTAGAGGTTTCTGAGTTTTTCTATGGCTATTGATATACTATTTATATGTAAATCCATATATGTGTGATCTCCTATATGGATGTTGGCCTTCAATGGCGCCCTGGGTACGTTTCTGACATTGGGTTGTTAGTGCATGTTACATGTTCGATAAAATGCCTGTGTGATTATGTTTGTGTAAATATCCCCAGTACATGTTTATTTTTATGCCTGAGAGGCTGGATTTGTGGGTTTGTAAACACGTGCATGCTAAGTGTTCGTTTTTATGCCCGAGAAGCTGGGTTTGTGCACTTGTGAATGTGTGCATGCTAAATGTTTGGTTTTATGCCTGAGTGACTAAGATGTATGCTATGAGCTTGTCTGTTTGGTACTTGGCCTGAAGATGCGGTTAAATCACTTGGCCTGAAGAGGTGGTTAAATCACTTGGCCTGAAGAGGCAGTTAAATTACTTGGCCTGAAGAGGCGGTTAAATCACTTGTTTGAGAGGTGGTTAAAGTGTTAGCCTGTGTGGCTGAGACTGAGGTTGTGCCGTTTGTGTGGTGTGAATTCCTTGTTATGTCTATGTCACGTCATCGCACCGGGTGCATGCTCACATATAGATGATAGGTGCATGGGATGGGTTGGGGGAGACTTGATCCCTACGAGGCGTGGTTACTCACCCCACCTACTATGATGTGTTTTCTTTCAGGAACCTACAGGCGTTAGGTGGAATCCCGAGGTGGAAGACTGTATTTGTTTTATCGTTTCTTTTCGATTATGTTATTTTATAGAAATTGATGTAATCCCAGTAGGGAGATATTGTAAAAGGATTTGGAATGTAATAAAGACATGTGTGGTTGTGAACATTTATTATGGGTTGAAGATTAATAAAGATATTTAATTTACATCTTTGTGATTATCAGTGGTGAATGTATACGTTGACCTGTATGAATATTTGTTTTGTACATCCACCCCCTGCCCACCGGGTTAGGTATAAGGGAGTCACGAACCGTTTTCCTCGGGTTGGAAATTCGGGGCGTAACATGGTTTATTAAATGCACGTCTCGAGCCCGGTACTTTGTCTTTTCAAATTTTCGAAGTGAGCATACATCTGTCATTAATAAATGGTTACCACTACGCCACGTCATTATCCTATCCGATGGCGCTAAACCATCAAGTCTAATGACATTAGTTGCCTAGCGGTTCACTGTTCATCTCGCTTAAACCCAATACCCACTGGCATCCACAAACCCATCCTATATATTCTGATCTTTCACGCGTAGTGCGAGTTTACCATTTCCAAATCGCTAACCTCTCGTCGCTCCGTAAATCTTCAAAGACCTCGCTCTCTTCACCCTTTTCGATCCTCAACTTCAATGGCAACCCAAGCGCTCTACGGTGTTACACCCGACCACCTCGTTGATTGGGAAGGCATTTCCGACCCTCCAGCATGGCTCCAAGAATGTCACGCCCCGGATTTCCAACCCGAGGAAACCGGTACGTGACTCCCCTTTTTACCCACACGGAGGGCAAAGGGGTAGGATACAACATACACTTCACATTTTATTTTCAGAGACCAAAATCACATAATTATTAAATTCAAACCACATGCCTTTATTATGTTTCAAACTTCATTACGGAATCTCCCCCTTGGGGTTACAAGGCCTCAACAAAATTACATAACACAAATTACATAACATAAACGAGAAAGTAAATAAGGTCTTCCACCTTGGTGTTCCCACCTAACGCCTGTAGGTTCTGTAAAGAAAACAACATGGTAGGAGGGGTGAGCAACCACGGCTCGCAGGGATCATGTCTCCCCAACCCATCCCATGCACTGATATCTACATGCCTTGTGTACAAGTGCTGTGTCGTGATACAATTATCCCACCAGATATAGTTACGGGCTATGACAAGAACACAATCATACATGGGCTGGTACATAAACACTCCCGGGCTTCCACGGCCACCGGGTTCCACAAAAGCAGTCCCGGGCTTCCACGACCACCGGGTTCCACAAAACAGTCCCGGGCTTCCACGACCACCGGGTTCCACAAAACAGTCCCGGGCTTCCACGACACCGGGTTCCACAAAACAGTCCCGGGCTTCCACGACCACCGGGTTCCACAAACAGTCCCGGGCTTCCACAACCCCACCGGGTTCCACAAAACAGTCCCGGGCTTCCACGGCCACCGGGTTCCACAAAGCGTCCCGGGCTTCCACCGGCCACCGGGTGTACAAGCAAACACGCAGCACGCATGGCCATACGGATAACATCAAACACTTAGTATGCTTAGTCACACAGGAATAACATCGAACACTTAGCATGCATATATCCACAAGCTCATAAACTCAGCCACACAAACATAATCTAACACACTGGACGTGCGTGGCCTCGCGAGGCATTACCTCAAACACATAACATGCACGCCTCACAGGCTTTACCTCAAACACATAACATGCACGGCCTCACGGGCATAATGTCAAACACATAACATGCACGGCCTCACAGGCATAATGTCAAACACATAACATGCACAAACCACCCAACCTCGAAATCACACCAATACGCCAGAGGCCAACATCCATATAGGAGATCACACCTATATGGATTACATATGTATATATAAACGGATCTACCAAGATCCGCCCAGGACCCTAGGACGGAGGAGGGATTAGGAAGAACAGAACCCCTACCTTAAAGCAGCTCTTCCCTTGCTCCCGCGCCAAACGCCGTCCTCCCCACGCAAGATGCTCCGGCAAAGAACCGGTAACTCCCCTTCCCTCTCTCTCTCAGCTCTCCCTCTCTCGGGCAGCGGCGCAGCAAAGGAACACAAGAACCCTAAACTCAAACTCAAGCCCTCCTTATATAGACACCATCCACATCAAAACGACGTAGTTTTGATTAAGTAAACCCAGGATCAAAACGACGTAGTTTTGATCACACAAGTTAGCACCTTTCCGCACCCATATAGGCCAAAATACTCGAATTTCAACATGGTCCTTTGGAGAAAGATCATTAGAATGACAAAACCAAGGGAACCATGCAAAAATACACCTCAGCCAATTTGCACGCCAATTCCCCAATTGGCGTGCAGCTCAAATGCACTCAAACTTCACCACAAGTCTCCTTGCATCTTGTAGAGGCTCGAGGAGCAAAAATATGCTTGCACGTGAAATGGGTGAATTCACGTTCAGCTCCAAATGCTCTGAAATTTCTGTGGTAGATAGAGGACCTCATTCTAAGAAACTTTTGTTCTTGCACGCCAATTGTTTGAGGCCATCTACTAGGTCAAAAGTGAGCTCCAAGATCAGCCAAAGCAATTTTAAAAACCGCTTCAGAACGCATAGCATCTTCCTAGGGCATAAATGTACGCTATCGCTTGGCACATGCACCTCTCAAAAGTCCCCTCTTGGGCTCATCTCTTACCTTAAACTTGTGTACCAACATCCAAGGTGTTTGTGGTTAACTCCTTACACACGGGTAACACACGGGTCATTACAAAGAAGTTCGATCTCTCCTCGCCGTCAGCAATCTGCTAGCCCTTGTATTCGAACTAGTGGATCTACTCATTGAAGATATTACCACCTACTACTGGCATCTAACTCCGCACCGATGATTCTATCATATCCGCCATGAGAGGTCGGTCACTTGTAATCACACCCGAAGTTCTTAGGGATGTGTTTCACTTTCTGAAGGTTCCTCCTATCAACCTAACACACAAACAATGGCCGCATCGATGGGTTACCATACTAAGGTGAAGGAGTACAAACTGAAGTCTTTTCAGGGCCATTATCGCTGCATGGCCACCATCCTCAACCGCTGCCTATTGGCTCATACATTGGTTCTTCACTCAGTCCCATATGATTTGCTTCTAGCAATGTACGCGGTCTTTGAGCGTCTGCCGCTTGACTGGGTCTCATTTCTCTTTTAGCTAATGCACAACAACACCAAGAATTCGTCTTATGGTTAGATTCTCTCTGTTGTGTTCCAAGATCTTCACCCGGCTCGTTTTGTAGACAGTTGACTATTTCGTTCCCTCGAGAACCTCTACTTTCGCCATCTTACTTCTGAGGGAACGCCCACCGTCCGCCGCTCTCCAGTCTCCTGTGCTCGAGTTGTGGTTAGCAAGGAAGTTCCGTTGGTGACCCCGCTGCAAGTTCTGGTCACGAGGTCAGCTCTTCCTACCGGTCCTCCCGAATTCGGTGTGTTTCTGCTCCATCTCTCTCCTGCGGCTCCCAGCACAGCATTCACGCTATTTCTTCTGCAGCTACAGGGCCATCTCAGCCAAGTTGTCCTCCGACTGATTCATTAGTTCCAATTGCTGTTGATGCTCCTACTCCTGCCTCTCCGTTATTCTGCTGTTGTTGATCTTTGCGATGGGTCGTTCTTGTTGCGATGTCCCGACCTCTCCTCCGGACGCTATTCCGTACAAAACCCTCCAGCCTAAAGATTATCTAAACCATCTCTCCACTGATGCCCTTATAGACTGTTGGCTTCGCTTCAGCCTTGCTCACAATGCCTCCATCCCTGATGCTGATCTCCGGGTGTATTATACTCATCATACGCAAACCCCAGATGACATGATTTCTTGGAACATTGATCACGACTTCTTAATGTCATCTCTCATTAAGGCTGCTCCACCCGTCGCTCTCTCGTTCCGCCCCGTCCATGACACTTGGACTTATATCCATGCCGAGGCCGGACCGTCCTCTCCTGCGGTCATTCCGAGTTGTTGACCTTTCCGATCCACGATGGGTTGGCTGCCCCTTCCGCCGCTGCTGATGATTCACCTCCTTTCTCTCCTCCTACCGACTCTTCTCGCCATGCGCACAACCGCACCTCTACATGCGGGAGGGTCCTCTAAGGCGCCCGTTTTTTGCCCTTGCGCGTGCCGCTTTTGGTACTATCCACTCGAAATTGCGATATCCGCCCAGTGGACCACCACACTCAGGTCCGAGTGCCCAGTTAGTGCCATCGCCGCTAAAGTTGATGCTCTCGTCGCTAAGCTTCTTTCCGGCCTCTACAACTCCTCGATGTCCATGGAGCAAAAGATGGACTTAGTCGCCACTTCGTTCCGGCCTTATCCACTTCATTTGCAGATTTGGCTCGGACCGTGGTGCGTGCCCCAGACCTCCTCGTTGATCTACCAAACAACGGGAGAGTCTATCATCCGATCCTGCTCCATGTACCAAAGCTGCTGGTCCTTCGCACGGACTCGAGCTCCTGGTAAGCGATCTACACCTATTCTTCCTTCGGGCATCCCGATACCCAAACGCAGCGCTTCTCCAACTCCTCCGGTGCGGCTCCCTCCTTTTCCGGTCGGTCTTGCTTTATAAGCTGTTGAAGATAGGGCTATTGTTGAGGCAATGAGAGCCTTTGCAAGCTCTAGCTCTGCCGAGCGAAGGTGTTTGTCACCCTTGTTTCCCTTCTCTCCTGAAGACTTGAGTCTTCTACTCTTGGAGAAAGGGTTGTTCACCACTGAAGACGTGGACAACTTTACTCTAGCAATTAAGGAGGAGATGAGGCAGTTTCCTTCTCTTGTTCAAGGATGGACATCAGATTGATATCCTTCCAAGTTGGTCTGACTCTTACTTTCCTACAATCGATAACATTCAGACTTCCATCGAAGGAACTGCTGAGAACAGTAAACCATGGAAAAACCTTACATCTGTTCTCATTCCGTAAAGGATAAGTTCTCTTCATCTTATGCTTACGGTTTTCACTATCCAGAGCAGGAAGGTTATTCTTGTTGACTCCCATCTAATCATTGAATATCAAGAGAGGAGACGTCAGTTGGAACCATTGCTGTGAACACTGTCTACTGTAGTAAAACAGAGTAGACTTTTTAAAGCTTTTGGTCAACCTCCTATAACTCCCTAGGCAATTCTGAATTCTGTGATTTTGGATAAGAAATCAGTACCTCAACAACCTGATGGAGAGAGTTGTGGAGCCTACGTTTGCTACTTCGTAAAGCACTATATGAAGATTGATCCTAACTAGAGCTATTTTCTTCAAAGTAGCACTAAGGAGCAAGCAATGGAGCTACGGGAGCAGGCAACAACAATGATCTTCAAATACAGTAAGCCCTATGTTCCATAATGTAACATATTTGTACTGGGGCTGAAATTGTGTATCTGTTGCTAAATTAATGGAAAATGGCATTTATCCTTATCTCTATGTATGTCTTGCTGCTTCACTAACTAGATCAGATTACAAAAGGTTTAACATATCCATATTAAGGGAGATTGTTGGATCAAACCTAGAATTTGGATGATGTGGATAAAACCCTATGTAATTCGCTCTGAGACCTTGTATGTTTATTCTTAGTTATGGTAGAAGATATAACTCTAATTTGGATCTACACTCATGAGAGCAAAGCTAAGGATAGGATACATAATCCTGATCTGGACCAATGTGAGTGTTGTCACACACTTGGTAAATAACCAAGTCTTCATACGAAATAAGGATCACTCATGCGGACTAAGTACTTAATGTTACAGACTAAGGAATCTGCATCTTACACTTAAATGGACTAAGTTAAATAGATGCGAAATAAGAATCCTAGTCTACATCTTGCACGAAGTAAGAGAAAATAATCACGAAATAAAAAGCTAAGTCTTCCACTCAAGCGAACTAAGGACAAGAAGACACGAATAAGGAATCCGAGTCTTTCATTCATGCGGAGTAAGGAGCGACTTGTGCGGGAATAAGGACCCGAGTCCTTTGTTCGCACGAGTAAGGAAAAGAGATGCGGAGTAAGGAATCTAAACCATTTATTCGAGCGGAGTAAGGATGCACCGATACGGAGTAAGCCATCCCGACCTTTTACTCTTACGGAGTAAGCTCTCCGAACCTCTCATTCATACGGAGTAACGAAGCGCTGACATGGAATAAGGATTCCAGTATCAAACCGATACGGAGTAAGCAACTCGACACGGAGTAAGGATCCGAGCTTCACTAACATGGAGTAAGGAACTTTACAACGAACTTAGAAGACGTTGCTTCCCTTTATCGGCTTTGCATTTAAAGTCATCAGCTCGTTGTGTCTGATGTAAGACGGACTTGTTGAAGATCTAAATCATCTTACACGTGAAACACACGGAGATGTGGACACAACCTTAAATGGAATTGGGATCATGCAAAGATACTTATTATTCACGGACCCAAGATTTCGAGCTTCACATCCGCAGCAATTAAAGCGAAAAACTTTTTCGAGAAGAATTCAATGCTACACGGTGCTCGGAAGATCATGTTCCAAGAATGCTTTTCCAATGGATGGCTCTATATATATTAAGTCTTGTATGTTTTCATAGAAGTGCACGTACATGTACGGGGAGCTCTTCCTGATTAAATTGGCTAATGTGTGAGTCATTGTAAATAGAGTGTAAGAGAATTTTTCGAGAAATCGAAAAGCTTTATCGGCTTTAATCGCTTTTTTGTTGTAATTATATTTTGATAATAAACAGAATACTTCTACTATCCTGGTTATCTTCCACACCGATTCTATCTTTTAACCAGGACAAGTGTTATGCCAAAGATGAAAAAGAGTTTTCGATTAGAGCCTATTCACCCCCCTTTAGGCTCACAGGGACCAACAAGGTGTATTGTGATGCATCCCGGATTGGTTTGGGGTGTGTGCTTATGCGGGAGCACAATGTGATAGCTTATGGGTTGAGGCGGTTGAAACCACATGAGCAAAGTTACCTTATGATCTTGAGTTGGCATCTTTCATCTTTGCTTTGAAGAGTTGGCAACATTATCTCTTGGGGGAAAAGTTTGTGGTATTCTTAGACCACAAGAGCCTTTAGTATATTTTTACTTAGCGGGACTTGAACTTGAGGCAGAGGAGATGGGTGTAGTATTTGCAGAATTTTGATTTTACTTTTGCATATACCCTGGGCAAGGGAAATGTTGTGGCTGATGCACTGGCGAGAAAAGGAAAGCTAAGGTAGCGGTGAGAGAGTGGAAGCCGATGGAGGAGTTGGCGGTGTTGCGGTTGCGACCTATTACTTGTGATTTTGGGACAGATCTTGAGTCCTATTATTGTTGTGCTTGAGTTATACCAGGCGTGTCCGGGAGGGACAGGTTGGGTGATATTGAGTGTGAGGTTCTCTGTGCACGTATTGAGGCTGGCGAGCTATCTAAGGATTGGACAGAGGGTCCTGAGCACGAGTTATCTTTTTAGGGGCTGATAGTAGTCGCTTTTTCTCTGTGGGATGAGGTGATGACGGATTTCCATCAGTCTAGAGTTGTAGTATATCCAAGGGGTATGAAGATGTTTCATGCACTTTGGGGGTATTTTTTGTGGCCTGGGATAAAACGTGATATGGCAGCATTTGTTGCGAGGTGCCTCACTTGTCAATAGGTGAAAGCTGAGCATTAATGGCTAGCAAGTATGTTACAGCCGTTGCCTGTAGCAAAGTGGAAGTGGGACCATATAGCGATGGATTTTGTGGTGGCCTTCCACCCACCATTGGGAGAAAAGACCAAATATAGATGATTATGGATCGACTAATGAAATCAGCCCATTCCCTTGCCGTTCGAGAGCAGGATTCCATTAGGGCATTGAGTCATCAGCGTATGGGAATGAGATTATGAGATTGCATGGGGTACCGTCATCAATTGTGTCCGACAGAGATTCGAGGTTCACTTCCCATTTTTAGGCAGGCTTGCAGGAGGCTATGGGGACAAAGCTTAGCATGAGTACAACTTTTCACCCTGAGACTGATGGCCAGACCGAGAGGACAAATCAGACATCAGAGGACATGTTGTGGGCCTATGTGTTAGACTTTTGTGGTTCGTAGACGGCTCACCTTCCTTTGGTGGAGTTTGCCTACAACAATAGTTACCAGGCATCCATTGGGATGGCTTCTTTTGAGGCATTGTATGGAAGCCATGTCGGTCAACTTTGTGCTGGACTTGGGTGGGGGAGGCAGCTATCTTGGGACCCCAGTTGGTTCAACAAGTTACCGAGAAGGTCAAGTTGATTCGTCAAAACTTATTGTCATCTCAGAGTCGACAGAAATCCTATGCAGATCAGCAGCGGAGGCCTTTGGAGTTTTTTTGTGGGGGATGGCATGTTCCTCCGTGTTTTTCCACATTGTGGGCATCGGCGGTTTGGGAGAGGTTCCAAGCTATCTCCACGGTTTATCGGTCCTTTTGGGATTTTGGTTCTTGTGAGGCCAGTGGCCTACCGGTTAGCATTGTCACCAAAGTTGAGTCTGGTGCACAATGTATTCCATGTGTCCTAATTGAGGAAGTATCGTCCTGACCCAACTCATGTGATTGATTGGGGGACATTGGATATCGAGGATGACATTGATAACTGCAGAATTTGTCATTAAATTTGTATTTAATTTATGGGCTTTAATTGAATATTTTGTTGAATTAATGCATTTTTATAATAATTTTTTCTAATTTCAATTATTTAATGTTTTATTCATTTTTATAGATTTAATATTAGTTTTGGTGGTTTTTAAAGTTTAATTAATTATTCTAATTTTAATATTAATTCTTTGGGCTTAATTGATTATTTTAATTGTAGTAGAAATTTTCTCTATATATATTTGGGCTTAATTTGAGTTAACTGATTATTTATTTACATATTTGTAATTTTAATATATTATTATTATTATTTCTACTTGCACGCATTACGTAGGTGGGAAGTCACTCAAATTAGAAGGAGAGGCCATGTAGGGTCCACATTGGTTGAATGAAAAGGAAAGAAGAAAAATGGCAGTACGAGAATAGAAGAAAAATTCGAAAGCTTTAATAAGTGTGGGCCTGTGAAAAAGTTAAAGAAGGAAGGGAGAAGAAGTTTGGGCATTACGTGTGTATAGGAAAAATTGGAAAGCATTGTTTGTGCGTGGGATTTGAATATATATATACACTTGGTCTAGGCAGCGTCTCCAGCATCCCGTCGAATCGCCCAACCTCTCTCATCATCTCTTCAGTGCCAATCCACCGCTCATCCATATCCCATCGCACAGCGCCGCACCATACATGCCACCTGCTCTTCTCTCCATCCCAACGCCATCTCTTCAATCCATCCAGCACGGCTGCGCCAATTCCCACCGCCAGTCTCTCAATCTCCATCGTCCCATCACGCACGCGAGGCTTCAAGCGATGCACCAGGGCCTGTGGCGTGACACGGCGAGACGCCCATGCATCCTATTTTAATTTTTTGTATTTGATTTAGCTTCAAACTTCAATTGTTATTTTGAATCTTTGTTCTTCATCTTAATAATTTATTTAGGTGCTATGGTTTGCAATTCGTTCATATATCTGTTTTAAATTCTTTACAATTAATTTGCGGTTATAGTTAATTGTGGATTATTTAAAGCATGATTTTTAATTGTGATTAATTCGTGGTTGCGGTTAATTAATTTTGAGATATGAAGATTATTATTCATAGTGAACGATTTAGTCTTCCGAATGCAAAACATAATTGTTCCTAGGATTGGTACGAGTTCAAGTATGATTTCTAGTGCGAATTGATAATTTAATTATAATCATGGAGTCTTGGTTTAATTGAATTATGAGGCCTTAGATATGTTATTATATTTTAGAAGATAATGATAAGTAATAATTGAAGTGGGAGGTTAAATCATTTGCGTCTTTAGTTAATTAATTTTCTTTACATATTTAATTTTATTTTAATTTCACACAAAACCCCACAATTCTCTAACTTAGCTTTTCTTTATTTTTATTGAAGAATAAGTTGAATTAAATTTTTATAAATCCTCCGATTAGTGAACGACCTATGTTAGCCCTATGCTATACTTAGTTTAAATTTTATTTGAAGTGCGTGTGCGATAAATGCCCTTTTCAAACATGTCCGTTGTTAAGGTTCCTATCTAGATATTGGATCGACAAGACAAGCTTTTGCGTGGTTGCGCTATTCCATCAGTTCTCGTGTTGTGGCGGCATCGTGGCATTGAGGATGAGACTTGGGAACATGAGTCCTTGATGCATGAGCAGTACTCGGCATTGTTCGAGGATAAACAATCATGAGGGAGGGAGGTGGCTTTTGGCCAAGAGATAGTGATGTGGTTTCATATGCTTGTTGTGCATGATGTATTGTTTGTTGTGCTTTTGAGACACGTATTTGTATTTGAGATGTGTATTTGAGACACGAGGATATGTATTGTGTAACGCCCCCAAATTTGGGACTTCCAAACCGGGTGCGTTAGCGGAAATTAAATATACAAGTTCGATATATATATTTCAAACTTTCAACTATATCATCAAAACAAACCATTAATTATTACAAATTTTAATCCAAAATCTTTAAGATTTAGGGGTTTAGAGACTAAGTGTTCTTAACCCATTATTACATAACAAAGCACACAAGCTATCAAACTTAATAAATCTTTAAATTTCACACAACTTTATTTCTAAGCACGTCTCGACTCCTTATCCTAGTTTTTCCATTCCTTTAATTACCTGAGGTTGGAAAAGAAATCATAAAAATGGTGAGCTTAAATTGCCCAGTAAGGGTAAACATAAGCAAGCAAGGAAAATCATAAAGATATCGAACATAAGAAATACCATAAAAGATTTCATAACGTTTGCACATCATACGTGATCAACATTTCACAAGGGAATCATAACGTGGAAGATTATGTTTGGACATCGTATCATAACATCATGATCCAGGTTAACTACCTAGATACCATAACATAACATAACATAACATATTATCAGCTGGATTGACACTCTCTAATGATGTTCTTTACCCAATGTATTGGAGGTCTTTCTGGAACCACCCATCATAACTTACTTTGTCCAAACATAAGAGGTTATAACAACTTTAACATACATAACATGAGGCATATCATAGAATTCCAATAAAACATTCAAGGTTAACAAAGATAACCATGAATATCAAAATGGTTATCTACCCCAATCAATAGCATAGATTATCAAGAGAGAGATTAAAAAGAGACTAATGTTCTCAACCATAAAATCGAAATAGACGAATAAGAAACATAAAACTCCTACAATAATAATTTCATAGAAATAAAAGGGAATAAAACAAGATAAAGAGGAAGAGAAAAGTGAGAATGAAGAAAAGAAAACCCTTACAATCCGCTTGTCGTTCTCCGCATTCTAAACCTTGAAAAAAAATATCAAAATACTAAATTAGCATTAATGCTTGAAAAGTTCATTTTAGTTTATTCCTTTTATTAACCTTACTCATAAATAAATATCACACATATCTCTTTTTTTATATCATACTTTAACTTATATCTTTTAATTATAACAATAAAAGGCACACTATAATCCCCAAACATTAACTAAATTGTCTCAAGTATGGTTTTGGTAGTGTATAGGCCGGAAGAGAGCTAGGAAAGAGAAACATCTTCTTGTCTTTGTATTTTTATTCGGCCTGCCTCATTCAACCTCAAATCAATGTCATTAATTGGTTACTAAGGACGTGTTGACACGTCAACCAAAACAGATGAACCAAAAGAAGTATGAGGGTAACATTGAAATTAGGATTGCATTGATTAAATGTACGATTTTGGCCGTCATAGTCTTTAGGTCTTTAGGATTTCAATTTCTTGTTAATGATCTGGTAAATGCTTCCCTAATTCTTGGATTTCTATCAAAATATAACAAAAATACCACCATAACTTCAATTTTCCGTAAGTACTACATTGACAGCTAAATCACTTTGTTAAACTTGGTGTCGTGGTATAAGAATTTATCCCATGGATGGCGTCCATGAAGCAAGAAAGAGAACGGTAAATGACATAAGTGAGAAGTGTATCTTCATTGGACACGGTGATGAGGCAAAAGCATACAAGCTCTACAATATACTCACAAACAATTGACAAAAGATAGCTATGTGTTCACTTTTGCAGAAGACACCTGTAGATTTCAAAGGGAGCCATAACTATTACATGAGGTAAGAAGCTTGGAACTCTTTATACAATTATGAATGAAAATTGTTTTATAATAGTTACGAGTGTAAAGACGACCCAAATCGTGGCGGGGACGGTAGTAGTAGATAGGGCCGAGGGTTCGGCCAGGAGAAGAGGGCCTGAGACGGCCCCGCAACTTCAGGAGGATCAGCGCGAACATTGTCTTGTGAGCCACGAGAGACAAATGGAGCAGCATTTACCATAGCTATGCAACAATACATTCATCAATCCACATTCCCTTGAACTTACAACACTCCTACTAACCATTCGACATAATGAGGAGGTTTATCTACCTTCTACCAATTGTTTGTGATCCCCTGTCGCCATATGATACAGATGGTCCTCGTTTTTCTGAAATATCCACGAGCGAGAGACTTATCACCCGTCATATGAGCGAGCCTAGAAAGGTGATCAACCACAGAATTTTCGAGCCCTTCCTATCTCGAATCTCCAAATCAAATTCTTGAAGTAACGAGAACCCAATGGATTAATCGAGGCTTGGCATCCTTTTTCGCCATCAAATAATGAATGGCGGTGTGGTCATTATAGATAATGACCTTGGAGCCAACCAAGTAAGATCAAAATTTGTCCATCACGAATCCCTTTGCCACCAGTTTAACCTTTTTTCTGATCACAACACCATCAACATCCAGTTTGTTTCTGAAAATCCACTTCACACCAATGACTTACTGTGATCTAGGCTTGTTGGCTAACTTCTATACTCTTTGTCTCTTGAACTGATTTAATTCTTCCTGCATAGCATCAATCCAATAGTGATCCTGAACTGCATCTTCCATTGATTTCGGTTCTACTTGTGATAAGAAACACATGTACATATTCTCATGAAGTTTGGACATGGATATATGATTTCAGATTCAAAGGTGGTAAAGAAGATTTTGAGATCATTGCTAGGTGTCTATAATCCTAAGGTGTCAGCTATAGAAGATAATCAATTACGTTGGTTTGATCATTTAGAACGTAAGCCGATACATGCACTTGTTAGAAGGATATGGCAAATTAACATTGAATATAGTAGAAAATTGAGGAGAAGACCCAAAAATGACTTGAGGTGATAACAAAATATTTGAAATTTTTAGATTTGAATGAAAACCATGTAGACTTGTTTTACTTTATACTTGAAGCACTCCCTCTCGAGGCTTAGGCTTCACGATCTTTTGAGATGCCTCGAAGATTTGTAGAATCGCTTGCCTCAAAGATTGTAGGTCCCAAAGTGAGTCTAGAGGGGGGGGGGGGGGGTGAATAGACTTTCTTTGCGGAAGCTTAGACTATTAGCTAGTTCTATGTCTTCTATAAACAAGCTGTGATATGTGTATTTATAGAGAAGATGACAATATGGAGTAGGAGTGATGATTAGCTATCAAACAAATGCGAGATGAGAGTAAGTGCTCAAGAGATAACGGTTCTCGGATGTGAAATGAATGAATATTCCTACGAGATGTCAATATGAGTTAATTGACACTTGTTTGGAATGTTTTGTGATAGAGGTGGATTGTGGAAACAACACAGAGAGTGGACAAGACGATTGTCTTTGGATCTTTGATGAGCAAGATTGTATTATCATTCAGGGAATGTTCTTGTTCTATGATCAACACGGCGCACAGCACTTAAGATGAATTCTCTTAGAGTCTCTCTCTCTTTTGTTGGAACTCTCAAGTTGATTCTCTAAAAGTTGTTTCTTTAATGCATGTCAAAATCTTATATTTGTATTCTGTGCGTTCCATGCTTTTTGAGAGAGAGGTTGACTCACATTTTTTTTCGTTAAGTGTGTGAGAGATATATTTTTAAGGTTATAATGCTCGTGCGCCTTGTTGTCCATCCCGATAGTCGACTTCCCGTCACTAGAAATGCAAAAGTACAAAGGATGGGTGATCCGCTCTGATTTGGTAGATCTGTTGCCTATATTGCGTATTTGCATGCCCATACTGATGAAGTCGATCTTGGCTGTTCATCCATTGATGGTGGTTAGCAATCATTAATGTGACATTAAATGCGCTCAACTGCTCTGAATGGCGTAGGCTTACTGTACAAACCCTAGATGAAGATATCGCTAAGTGAAAGTGCTTAAAGTTGTATGTTTGCCTCGAAGTTAGGTGCCTCAAAGGTTTAGTGACTCGAAGATTTTGGATTAAGTCTATAGGAGATGTGCGGTTGTACTTCAAACTTCGACAACAGTGATTTCGCGAGTCTACGACTCACAATTCTTCGAGTCTTCGAGGCGAGCTCAAGTTCGATTAGTTACGAGGTTCACTCTATAACACTGCGAGGCTATGACTCTTTGAGTCTTAGACTTTTCCAATGACTCCTAGAGTGACGTCCGTGAGATGTACTTAATCTACCTGTTGTTATAGTTGCGAGTCTTCGACTCTCGTTACGTGAACTTGTGAGTCCCTCAGTTAGCTTTATTTGACTAAGTTGCTCCTCGACCCTGCGGGTCTTTGACTCTATGAGTTTCTTACTTAGTCCTTCACAGTTTGTTTATAAACTAAGTCTCCGTATTCTCAAGTCTTTGACTCTACAGCTCCGACTCTTCATCTATAACTCTCAGCCTTTACGATCTTCGAGTCTTGGTTATCTGACAATTTCTTTGAATTAACTATATGTTTCTTCGACCCTTGAGTCTACGACCTTATGAGTCTTCAAGGTATAGTTATATTTCATTTAACAGTTTGTACTGTATTAACTCTTCGACCTCTGACCTTCGAGTCTACGAGTCTCAATGTTAATTCTTAACATTGTTTATATGACTTCAACTCTACGACCCTACGAGTCTTCGAGTCTTCGTGGCAGTTCAAATTTTGTTAATTGTCTCTTCAATTTTGCAGGCTTTGAGTCTTCGAGTCATTTGTGGTTTAGTCACTCTTCTTTATAGTTCTTCGACTCTTTGAGTCTCGTGATTATCGATAATTGTAGTGACTTGCTCTTTTTTTGAACTTCGACTGTACGACCTTGGACCCTGTGGATCTACAAGTGGCATATTTTTCTGTCACCTTCTTGCTTAGAGCTCTTCGACTCTACGAGTCTACCAGCCTTTTGCCAACATGCCTTGTGATAGTTTTCCATCTATGAGCTTCGACTCTTCGACCTCATACCTTCGGATCTTCGAGTCTCCAAACTTAGAGTTTTATTGGCAGCTACATCAAATTCTGTAGTTCCCACCAAAGATCTCTGGAACACTGCCTCGGAGATTCATAGAATCGCTGCCTCTCTTTTTGTTATACTTGGTTATTTGTTGTTATATTTCCTTTCTTTGGATTGATCAATTGCCACACCCTCTTTTCCTACTTGGTTCTATACTTGCCTTTTTATGGAGTTTTCCCATTTTTTTTCTCCATCAAAGTGCCAAATATAAGAAAAGGGGAGTGTTTGCATATTATGGAAGTGATTTAATGATTATTTCTTTATTAATCCCACGGGGTCAAGTGTTCCCTTGGCTGTGGTTTCGTTGGATAGTAGACAGGGACAGTGGGAATCTCGTTAATCCATTCATGCGGGTCACTAATTAGATAACGAGGCATTTGGCTACCTTAAGAGAGTCATAGTTACTCCCGCCGTTTACCGTGCTTGGTTGAATTTCTTCACCTTGACATTCAAAGGACCGGGCAAAATCACTAATACCAACCCGCTTAACACAAGCCCATTATAGTGCCTGCAGAAGAAGGAGAGCCTACAGTGGAGGGTAGACCCCGAAACAAGAAGCCCCATAGGTTAGGGCAAAAGAACCTGTTCCGTTAAGCTTTCTCGGGGTGTCTATAGATGTTCAATTTTGTGAGGAGGTATCCTATTTTTTCTGGAGACTTCTTCATTGTTCCTCTTCAGGGGGAGCTTCATAGTAGGGAAGAGGCAGTCTTACCTGTCGAAGTGGAGATACCTTCTCTCTGAGTCCTCAAAGATACTCAGCTCGAAGAAGCAGAATGAGCCTAAAGCCACTATGAGCAATACTCCATGGAAGAGAGTTAGTTCTTTCTATGCGTCTAATTAATGCTTGTCAATAACAAACGCACGAAGTCAAAGACCCTATTAAAATGGATAAACCCTATTTTTGTTACAATTACAAACCGAGAAAGCTAAAGTGTTTCCCTATCCAGGAGATATTAATTTATCTGGATCAAGAAATGGGGACATATATTCAGTAATCTTAAGAAATAATTCTTCTGGTCATGTATGCTTCCTCACCGAAGAATCAACTAAAGAAAGTTGGCTATGGTACACGCGTTGCACGCACTTAAATTTTAAGACTTATGTAAATATTTGTGCTGTTCTTTTACTAACTTTTGTCTTATACATTGTTTCCACTAACTTTGCTTTGTTTTGTTTTTGTTTTTGTTACCATGCCTCATTCTTTCATATCGATCATACACTCTAGGACATATATCTTTGATCAAAATTTCCTAGTTTTAATGGCCATTTATTTCATTTTGGTGTGAAAGTATACAACCATATTATATGACATTATAAATACAAAAGGTTAAAGCTTCTGTTATGAATCTTCTACTTGTTTCGATTACAAATCAATATGCTACTATCTTGAAGTCAGGGTTGATTATTTACTTGATCTCTAACTCATCTCATTTCTTATACTTTTATTTGTTTTGACGATAACATCAACCTGTTAAATGTGTAGTTGTTACTTTGATATTTTATCGAAAGCATTTGACTTCTCATTATGTTATCAGTGTTAGCTTTCTCCACAACACTTAGCATTTCGAGGTAATCAAAAAGTACTCTCATTTGCACATATCGTTGGAATTTTTTGCCGTCTAAAATAGGAACTAAAATTGGAACAAGACCATTAATCGTGGCTTTGGTATTGATGGCATTGAAGCCCAATTAAAACTCTCGTCCTTCAAAAACTCAATGTAATACATATTCATGCATGTAAAAAACCACTGTCGCATGTGTATTTATAACTTTTGGCCATGAGAGTCACCATCCTGGAACATTCAACTTTCAAATGATATCCATGTCAGCGCTTCCTTACTCCGTGCGAGTATGAGGTTCGGATGATGGCTGACTCCGTGTCAGCACATCCTTACTCCGCTTGAGCAAAGATCTAGATTCCTTACTCCGTGCGAACAAAAGACTCAGTCCTTATTCTACACAAGTCTTTCCTTACTCCGCGTGAGTGAGAAATAACATGTTATAAAGTTAAATCCTTCCTATGGGAGACGATATAGGACTCTAAGTTCTAATTATTACATGACATAGCCATACACTTGGGGCAGTCATGTACTAATCATAAAACCTAAATGGGGATGAGAGTACCCGATGATCTTATAAAAGCAATAAAAGTTTTTAACCCATATATATATATATATATATATATGTGTGTGTGTGTGTGTGTGTGTGTGTGTGTGTGTGTGTGTGTTCCGTGTATCATTAATAGAAAATTTAAACAAAATTTATATGGAAACTACAAATAATTTTATAAATTAATATAAATTAATAATTACAAATTACAAATTTAATTATTTATAAATTTTCAGAAATTTAATATTTGTCAAACCACTTGTATCAGTAACAACATTGCAGTCCAGATATTTTCATAGGCAAATTAGATTTTTTT
Organism: Taxillus chinensis; assembly: GCA_023512835.1. Lineage (NCBI taxonomy): Eukaryota > Viridiplantae > Streptophyta > Magnoliopsida > Santalales > Loranthaceae > Taxillus > Taxillus chinensis. Next base: position 48,768,411 of record CM042092.1, on the reverse strand, counting down.
TAATTCAATTTGTGCACAAATTAACCATTAGACCATCACCGCAAAATTTTACGGGGCCACAGAGCGAATGTTTCCTCATAATCAAACCCATACTCCCAGATTCCCAAGTGCCACTAGGTGTGCTTTATGTCGGTCAATAGAGCCATTAACACAAAGCTTGAAGGTTGTTTCTACCTTTCTTTTTGTTAGGATCGAGCCAAGGTGCAAGTCTACCCACGGGATCCTTGAGCATTGTCCTGGATTTCCCACATTTCGGGAGCGCTGGAGTGCGCAACTCCTTACGCCCACGGCCATGTATGTTTATCTTTTCTTCTTTGATTTTAATTAGATTTTTGGAGTCCCCGTCAACCAAATAAGACGCGATTGGTCACCTAAAGGTCTACATTTCCACCCCTTAAATAAATAAATATTAATAATATTTTTTTGAAAAGAAATAAATGATATATAAATGAACTCCTCATAATTTTTTATTTTTGAAAGATAATTTTAATATGGATACTAACGAAAACCTCCCAATCCTAGCTCTAGGCCTAACCCTCTAAGTATTTCCCCAGTAGAGTGGCCAGCTGTCATTACCAGTTTCTGTCTAGGCCGCAACCGAATAACAAAAACATTTATTTGGCTTTCTCCTCTAAGATTCACTTCAGCTTTTTAGGAAATAATTTAGCTTTAATTTTCAATTTCAATAAAAAACTTAGAAATAAAAGGAAATGACTCAAAATCTTAAGATCCCTTTAGACCCTTATATTTTTATTTATATAAATATTCGACCCATACTATCTCTAACAATCTGTGTTCATGCGATAGAATAATGAAGAATTAAGAATCACCTACCTGGATCTAGTCTCAAAGGAAGAACACAGTGGTTTCAAATCCACTACTCCTCCCTTACCAAGCTCTGCCCAAATCATATAATAATTGGAACGTAGGCTCGGTCCGGACACGGCAGTGGAGGGGGCGACTTACGCGACGAGCGCACGTTCGCTGAGTCCACCATCACCGGCATCCCCGACAAAAGTTTTATAATATAATATATGCATTAAAATTTTAAGCCATTTAGAGATAAAAAAACAAAAACAATAGGAAAGGAGAAGCTACGAAAAGAAGGGACATCCACCTGGCTAAGCTAGAGATAAGGGCCTTTCTAACTCCATTCAAAATGTGCTTAGGTGCAACAATTGATTGATTGCCTACCATGTCACGGTTTGGTGTCTCTAACTAAACCACCAGCCCCACTCAACATTTCCCACTTTCCATGCATAAATTGCCTGACTAGTGCCTACACTAAGAGAGAGACGTGGATGGAAATGGTAAAAACGAAATCGGAAAGGGATCAATCACTTGGTTTGGTGGAGTAATGGTGTGAAAGGGAAAACATTCTCATAAAAAGTAGATGGATCTAATGGCTAAGGTTCCTTATGCTTTAGCTATTAGAAGTTTAATGTATGCAATGGATTGTACTAGGCCAAACATTGGCCATGCAGTGGGAGTTGTAAGTAGGGGTATGTCAAATTCGAGAAAAAGCTCATTGGGAAGCGATTAAGTGGAGTGGATCGGGTTGGGTCATCATTTTTTCCATTAAATTTATTTAAAACCCCCGGGTCGGGGCCGATCGGATATGATTTGGGCCGGACCCGATGGCGTGTCAGGGCAACGTCGATGGGCTGCTCCTATAAAGTGAAGAAATAGAAGCTTAAAGCTTTCTAGGGCCGTTACCGCAGTATGGCCATTATTCTTAGCTGATGCCTTTTGGCTCGTTCCTCGACACTCGACTCCATCCCATACAACCTTCTCCTTGCTATGTGATTTTAGACATCATATTCAACACAATTGATAGTTTCACATCCATAACTTTAAGACCAAAACGAGATGAACCGCTATGTGGGAACTTGTATACTATCATACAGGATGTTTTCTGGTGCCAGTTAAGGCATAAACATATCATCAAGGACTTTGTAATAGATTAGATGTCTCATATGTATTTTGTTTTGCATAGTTGTGCTAAGTATATGAAATAAATAATATTTTCTAACAGGAGTGTATATTTGATCGTTCAATGTTATTCTTGTTCTTTGATCAACATGGCGTACAACACTTGGAAGAAGTTTCTCAGAGTCTCTCTCTCTAGCTTCAGAGGCATATCTGAGTTTGTGGTGATGGTTGTGGACACCGAGCCCCTAGAAATCCTTCTCCACCTTCCCTTACTCGCAGTGGATAAGATACTCTCCTCCTTTGTTTTGTTTGATGAGGATATACTTATGGATGTTTGATTGATGCTTTTGTTTGTGTTATAATTAGCATTTATTTCTAAATATTAACTATGTTTTGCCAGCTCTTTGAGAAGGAGTCATCCACCTACACTTACCTGCTTGCTAATATCCTACACTTTGAAAGGCCTACCCTGGTAAGCTTTTTCTTCTGCATTCATGTACGTTTATGGTTACGACTATTACAGAAGCACCACCTTTGTGTTGCAGTAGCGTCAACTATTTCAGCAACTTTGTCTGCACACCATCGAGTTACAATGGAATCATCTATTTCAAGGACGACCTCATCTTGATAATTTTTAAAGAATTATCTCCTTGGTAACAACATTATCGATTTCTCTGGTCCTTCCCCCCACTTTCTTCTCTCCATCTTCTGTTCTTAGTTCTTTTGAGACTGTAGTTGTAACAAAAACGAATCCAACAAAAATAGAAAGAACATTCAATTGGACTTTACAACCAAAATATGAAACGCATAATACAATGATAATATTAACATCAGATTCTACAACTCTATTAAGAATAGAGATTGCAGGGCACACATCATCCGAAGATTCTAGTGTCTTTGGGTTTATGTTTGATAGACCTATGACCATGCAATAAATTTCTCAGAATAACGAGTATAATAGGAAAATGAGGTTCGTGACCTGATCTGGAGTGTCATTTTAAAGGTCGATTGTCGTTTGACCGCCGTTAGCAGTCCGAATATGGTTTTGACGATAACTTATTCGTTTGACCTCAGAGTTGAGCGCGGTCGAAGGCGTTCATTTTCAAATTTGATTTTCTATCGCCCCCTCGCCCTCGGGTGTGGGTAAGGGGTAATCACATGCCCGGTTTTGCGTCTCCTAGAGTTAAGGCCATGACAGAATCACCTTTCAAGGTTGAATGTTCAATCAATTTCGATTCATTTTCAAAAGCAAAGATTTAATTCAATTTTAATTTCAAAAAACAATTTCCAAATTCAACAAAAAAATTCAATTTTAAAAAAACAATTCCCAAATTCAACAAAAAAATCAATTTCAAAAAACAATTTTCAAATTCAACAAAAAATTTCAATTTCAATTCAAATTCAAAAAAAAAAAACAAATCAATTCAACGCGTTTTGACGGATCGCAGCCCGTTAAAAACAAATCCATATGGGCCGCAGTCAGGCCATCATAACTTCCGTTTACTGGGTATGTGTGAGACTGGGTATGTGTGAGACACATAATAGATCCACTAATTAGACTAAGTATAAAATTAGTTCACAATCAGGGGAGCGCCTTCGACACGTGCCTTTGGGGACCTGAAGGCCCCTATTGAGGGTCGGCAAACGGGCGGCGGGCGCATGCATTGCGGCTAGCCCACATCAACTGATTGAATTCTTCTATTTGATTCTACATTTTAAAGCTCATGTAAGAAGTTAGTTGGAGGACTAACATTGCTCTGCCTACATTTTTTTCCTCAAAATGTGTCCTGAAAGCCTCTAAATTGCATGATAACAACAGAAATAAATATAGATATAATTCCAGATATATCCATCTAGATTGAACTCTAGATTTCCATGGTTGACTTCTCAGCCCTCATGCCATAAGCGGTTATAAAACCTCCAGACCACAGAAATATATACCCACAATAATTTATAGCAGGGCAATTATTGAGTAAAAACAAAAAAATAGAATAAAAGAAAAAGGAAATATTATGAATACCATAATCCCACATTGGGACAATTTTGTGAAATCCCCTGATATTGGGGCAGTGGTAGGGAAAATTATGTGATCAACAATAACGCCCTACACCGAGCAAAGGCTCGAGCATGCCTCGAGCAGATATGCTTGAGTGCGTATGCTCGAGGTGTGCTCGAGCCTCTGCTCGAGGCCCTTGGTGCTCAACTCCTTTCCGCCCTCACCGACTCCACCTCCATGGAGCAAAAGATGGACCTGGTGGCCTCCTCAGTTCATAACCTGTCCTCTTCCTTTATGGATTTGGCACATACAATGGCTCGAGTTCCTAGCGCCCCTCGCCGATCTGCCAAAACTAGGGAGAATTTGCCATCTGCTCCTTCCAGTTCCAGAGTCGATCTCATCGACATTACCTCGAACCTACCTTTGAAACCTTCCCATTTTCAGTCCATCTCATCAAAGGTAATTGTAGATCGAGAGGTGTGATGCTTTTAATTAGAAAAGAGACTAGAATTACTTTTCATATCATCTGTGGTATCAAAATCGATGATCTATTTGGAAGATGAGGAAAGAAGATACTTATTTAAGATACCTAAATCAGCACTACAGTAGACCCGGTTAAATGTGGGGAGTACGCCGCTAGTTTCGGACTTGATAATGGAGAGGGGAGTTGGCCATCCCTACACAAACTGGTCTGGAACTAGAGCTGTTCTCCTGATGAGCCCAAGGCAGGGCGAAACTAGTCTAGGTGTGCCCCGGTCGGTATGGCTTAATCGGAGCATTCACTAAATTTGACTATTTGGCATAAGCACATTTTCGAGCCGTTTGACTAGGGGCATTGACCGTCTTTTGGCAAGTTTGACTTTTTCTAACGAAAATTGTTTTGGCCATAACTCTTATGTTTTAAATCGGATTTGAGCACGGTCAAGTACGTTATTCTCCAAATTTCATCCTCTATCTCTCGGTGTTGGTAGGTGACCAATATTTGGTCTCCTTTCCTTCCATAGCTCATAGGGTGTTTTCATGGGTCGTTTGTTTTTTAGAGTTCTGTTTTGCACATAACATGCAGTGGCAATAGCTTCAACCTATAAGGATTTTGGGAACTAAGCTCCTGTTAAAAATCCCAAAACAAATTAATTTGTATTCTTCCTTTCTCTTTCTCGCCCATCTCTCATCCACGTATCGCCTCCTGATTTGCATAAAATAAAACTAAACAACGCAAAATATAAAACACACAAAAAATAAATAAAAAATAAAAAATAAAAAATTTAAAGCCGCACAAAACGCCCGATGTTATTATAAAGACTCGTATTTTGGAAGTGTTGAGAGATAGCCATTCTATGGAAATGCAACTATTTGGACGGTAGTGTAGTCGTTGATGCGAGCATTTTGATAGTACTTGGGCCCGATTCCGAGTCGGGGCCCCGAGTTGCCCGATTGTTGACTTTCTCAGGGTTTATTGGTTGACCTAGTGTTTGAGTGGTCAATTGGGTTGGAAAATATCTGAATAGTGTTGTGCTCGTCATTTTGAGTGTTTTGGCTGTACTTAGGCTCAATTTGGTGTTCGTGACCTCAGGAGGTCAATTAATATTTTTGAGATTTATTAATGAAAGAAAATACAGAAATATAAATAGGATGAGAGTAAGAGCTTCCACGTTACATTTCATTGTTCGTCCATCAGAGAGCTAAGAGAGAGAGAGAGAGAGAGAGAGAGAGAAGCTTGGAGCCTTTGCTTTGTGGCATTTTGAGCTTGTTCGATCATCAAGAATCATTCCAGGTAGGTGTTCCATTGATTCTTCACCCTTTCTTTGCTGTTTCATTGGATTAACAGGTAAGAATTAGATGAAATCATGAAAATTCATGATGAACCCTAGGAATTGGGGAAAAATGGAAATTTAGCACGAAACCTAGATAATTTAGGTTGTTTGGTAGCCTAATGTGGCTAGATGATGTTAGAAACCCTTAATAGGGATGAATTGATGCTTGGAAATGAGGTTTTAATGGGTATAACTGGGTTTTGTGGCAAAATTAGGAAGAACGCAGTCAACAGATCGCGACTAGAGTTTTACTCGACTCTGTAGCGTCGAACAGAGTCTCGAGCAGAGGCTTCGAGAAGGGAGCGTTGAGCAGAATGTAGCATCGAGCAGTGTTTTAGCGTTTTGAGCGAGCGATTTTGAGCAATTAGGCGGTGCGATTCTAGTTTCGATGCAGCTGGGCCATTTACATTGTAAACCATTATGCCTTTTCACATTCAAAAACTTAAGTTACAATGTAAATAACGAAATACCCCCCATTTGGATTCAAAGAAAAATACTAGAAAATTAAATTCCCACTCCTTTAAAATGTGAAAATTGGGATTTAGTGCAAAATCTCGAAAAAATCCAGTTTTTCGTAGTGGTGAATTTTTGGAAAGTGAGGTTAGACATCTCAGAAAAATCCCCAAAAATCAGATTATCTTAGTTATGATATGGGGACCCAATGCCGGGACTTTTGATTTGAAGAAAATAACTGCTATGAGTATCTTCTTCCTTGGTCAAGGCATGAGGATCAATTTGTGAAGACTGTCCGCAATTATAAAGGGAGTGTTGTGAACCTTAATGCCATACTGGTGTTAGTATGTTGGTTTGAGGATTTGGGGCTTGGACTGTAGGACTCGTTTGTGTTATCACCGTGAGGTATAGGTGATACTATGTGGTTGACGTGACAAGCTAAGGCCTGGATTGAGCCGTTGAGCTCGTGGAGCTCGTGGAGCTAGGGCTGAGTGTCCTGAGCAAAGATCCTATTGAGGATTGTATTGAGCCATTGAGCTCGTGAGCCGTTGAGCTCGTGAGCCATTGAGCTCGTGGAGCTAGGGCTGAGTGTCCTGAGATGAGATCCTATTGAGGATCGTGTTGAGCCATTGAGCTCGTGAGCCATTGAGCTCGTGGAACTTGGGCTTAATGTCCTCAGCTGGGATCCTATTGAGGATCGTGGACGAGCTGTCCTAAGTAGGCAGGCTGGGTCCTGATGTTTGTTTGTAGGTTGAGTCCTAATGATTGTGCACACTATACAGTGTACGAGTATACTAAGCATATAGTATAGACTTGTATGTTTGCATGATGTAGAGTATTAGGGTCACCTACTGAGCTTGTAGCTCACCCCTACTTGTTATTTACCCTTTTCAGGTGTGACCCGAGACTAGTAAAGGACTTTCCTCCAAGAGGACGTGCCCACTACTCTACTGTATTGAGACACTATTGTCTACTGTATTGCTTATGTATTGTATCCCAGACATGGGTCCGTGGACAGCTATATTTGCATACTATTTGGGATGTGATGTCTGTATGACTATTTGACTTATTGTATGCATGATGATGGATGGGAAAGTACAGGATTACCCTTGATGTATGACTATACTATATAATGTTGCATGATTGAGATAGCACCCACAGTGTAGTCTCTATTGGTGCAAGTCACCACCCCCTTTAACCTTTCGGATGCGGGCAAGGGGAAGTCATGTTCCTGGTTTCGGGTTCCCCGAAATTTGGGGGCGTGACAGTTATCTCCTTCACTGTGTCTCCTTCCTCTTCTCTCCCCACTCAGTCGCGTCTAGTCCACCACTGGAAGATGAGTCTCCCAACAACCACTAAAATCTAACACACAGACACCTAACATGTCCTCCAAAATCTGGAAATATAAAAGACCCGTAACAGTACTATAAATAGATTTATTTTAAGAGATTTAATTAAAAATATTTTCTATAGCATACCCTGTCTGATAAGGCAAACTCTTAAGCGTGATATGATTATGAGTAAGCGTCCGCGTAAAGGTTATATCCACCGAACCCCAGTGGCCATGGAAACGTCGAGGAGGAGTAGAGGTTGGCGGTGGAGATTAGGTGGAAGGGTCCAAATCTTGCACCGAGCGCCGAGGAGGACGGTGAGGACACACCAAGTGATAAACGATGAAATTTGGAGATTAGTGCACTTGATTGAGCGCAATTCTGACTTCAAATGAAGAAATTATGGCTAAAACAATGTGTCGAAAAAAGTCAAACTTGCCAAAAGACAATTGTCATCACCGGTTTTTATCCGGGCCACAACCGAATGATGAAATGTACAGAGTCGGCACCAACTGTTTTTGGGGGTGCAGTTGGTCACCTAAAATGTGGGTGGTCTACATTACCAGATTAGGGTTCGGGGGTTGGTTACGTGTAGGGAAGGATTAGCATCCTTACAACGCCCTTTCGGTACCTATAGGAGGAGGAGGTTTCTATTTGTTTTTCACTGTTTTGACTGGTTGAAGACATTATTGTTTTCCTCAAGTCTAAATTTCTAAAGGGAATCCTAAAAGTTTTGCTTTGTTTTTTTTTGTTTGAATTGGAAAAATAAATCCTAAGGTTTTGGTTTGTTTTTTCCTTCGGACGTTAGAAAAAAATTGAAATGTGCTTTGAAGACTTTTTTTTTTTGTTTGCAAAATACATCCTAAGCAAAATCCCCATTTTTCATTTTTTTAGAGAAAAACATTGGTTTTGTTTTTTTTTTCTTTAGAGAAAACACACATCAAAACAAATGTGAAGTGTGTGATTGTGAGATAACTAAACGCTCACTTTTTTTTTCTTGTTTTTCATGTCTCTCCTTTTGTTTTCTCTCTTTTTTTCCTTTTGTTTTTACTATTGACTATCACATATTACAACTTGAATAGAAAATAAGAACGAAACAATGAAAACAATAAACGAAATAACTACACCAAATCGACACAAGTGATAAGAATAATAACCATATATAGACATAATAATAATAATGAAACCGACTTTGTCTTGAGTTTAGACGATGCTATAATTCTTCTTAACTTCGGTGGCAGCAACATTGGCTGGAACTGCAGATAAGAACGTTGGATTTGGATAGAACTACAAGTACGTCGGTGAGGGTGAGACTTCCAAGGCTAGTCGGTTGGAATTAGGCCGAAGTTTGAATGCCGTAGACCAGAGCTAAAGGAACCTATTTCTCTTTTTTTTTCCTTGCACAACTCACTATGTTCTCTTTTTAAATGGGCGTAATCTGGGCGTTCTTCCTTTTTTTTCCTTCTTGAATGTGAGCTCTTTTTGGACAAATAACTAAAGCCCTTTTTTGTTTGCTCTGTCCTCCTCGTTCCTTTTTCTTTCTCGTGTCCTTTTTTTTCACTCTGTACTCTCTTCTGTTCTTTTTTCTTCCTCGTGTCCCCATTTTTTTTGCTCTCCTCCCTCTCTTTCACGTGGATGACAGAAGATTGAATTTAAAGGGGTCGATCGCCTCTTACCGATTGTAGCATTTAAGGTTGTATTATTGATGCCGTATTTTATTTCCGCATTCTATACGTTGTCGGGTGGTCTAGTGACCTGTGCGGCTCGTGATTGTCCTTCTTTTAATTTTTCGTTAACACCTGTGATCGATAGGTGCTGAAAAACAACCGTTAGATGGCCAACGCATAAAAAACGTGTCTCGTGGATCGCACAAAGAAAGATTCTGTGAAATACGACCAAACAGCGAAGGTCAACGGCAAAGAGTCGAGTGTCGGTAGGTCGAAGCGTCGGCAAGGTCGAAGGTCGATGGGAAGACGGTTCAGTGGGTCGAAGGTCAACGGCCAACAAGTCGAAGGTCAAGGGTCATAGGGCAAGAGTCGAAGGGCAAGGGCCGAAGGGTTGAAAGTCAAGGGTCATAGGTCAATGGTTAACTGGTCGGAGTCTCAGACTCAAAGGTCATGCTTCGAAGGTCGCAGACCGGAGAGTCGTAGACTCGGAGGTCTTCCTTCAAAGGTCGCAGAGTGGAGGGTCGTAGACTTAGAGGTCTTCCTTCGAAGGTCACGAATAAGAGGGTTGTAGACTCAGAGCCTATTCACCCCCTTATAGGCTCCAAGGGACCAACAAGTGGTATCAAAGCAAGTTCTATTTGTTCTAAGTAAAGATCCCACTCTTTCACTCTTACCAATGGCCGAAGAAAGCAGCATGCTATTCAACGATCGCCTTAACTCCGGAGGTGCACAAGAGCCCCTTCCAAATCGAGGCGGTAGATCCACCTCAACCTGCTGCTGTCGCCGCTTCACACCCACGGAGTTCGGCTTCACTCTGACAAAGCCACCCAAATTCACACCTGAGCTTTTCTCCCAGTGGAAAGCTCGCATGAGAATGTTCATGGTCTGCCATGATCATCTCATGTGGCCTTGTCTTCATCAGGAGATACCCTCACTACAAGAAATCAGGCCTTTAGTAAGACATAAAATGTGTTACCGTAGGATACCATAACACTTTTTGGGGTGTTAGGTCTACTTGGCTTATGAAAAGTCCCCTACCTTTTGGTAATACTTTTTGGTGTCTTATGATTTTATATTACAGTAGATCATATAGTAACACATGTAATTGTCTTATGAAATATTTTCGTAAGTTTTGTTTAAGCTTACCATAACACTCTCTATATAACACTTTTTATTGTGTTACAATTATATGTTCTCGAAAATCATACAATATGACTTTTTTGTATTACGAAAAGTTACCGACATACCATAAGCCAAGCAGACCTAACACACCAAAAAGGCTTACGATATTTGACACAAATATAACAAGCCTTCTCAAACGCTTACAATTATGGGTTACAATTTCATAAATATCATTACAGTTCAAAAACTAACAATATTCAAAGAAACAAACCATCAAAAATATTATTAATATATTTTCACATTGAGAAATAGTATTCTAAAGTGTTACAATCCAAAATAACCAACTGTGTTCAAAATATTTTACAAACTATAATATAAAATTGAAAATATCTTAAAGCAAAACCCCTAATGCCATCTTCATTCCATGCCAAAATAAATTGCAAGCACTCCACCATTCTGCAAGAAAAAACCAATAGTTATTGGTTACCAAAAATACGTTAAAACAACAAATAAATAACATGAGCAAATCATATAACTTGTCAAGTAGGAACAAAAAAAATTACAACTCTATATTTGTCAACAAGATAACTATAAAAATACAATATCCAAAGTCCAAAGTTGTTTCCTATCAGTCCGTATATTTTATGATGATCTGAATTGAATATGTTATTAATTGTAAACTGTGGAATAAAACTACAGTACTCTTCTAAATTAAAGAATTGTAAACAAGAGAAAAAAATAGTAACAAAAACGATTAACTCACACATATAAAGACATCAAGAAGAATTTCAAGTTGCAAACTTGAAACTTTGATTTCTTTAGTATTTCATTAGTAGTAGATTACTTCATTCTAACACATAAAGACACTATGTATACTTATTATAACAAAATAAATCTAAAAAACATAATTTACATGAAAGGAATAATATGGGACAAGGATAGATGTAAGGAATTTTTAATTTCAGGTCCTCATTTCACCGAAAGGCACACAACCGCATGAGTAGAGGTATAACAAAAGCTCACTCCTTTCCCACGAAAGGGTCTATCTAATACTCGCATGTACTGCAAAAATGGTTTAGGCTACGTGCAAGCAATATAAGTTTATTCAATGCGCTATCTAGTACGTTTTCTCTATTTACACGTTCATGCCTTGAAACACTGAAGAAGCACAAGTTGTGGCTAAATAAACAAAAAGGGCACTAAAATATATTATTTCATAAATAATATATATTAACCAAGTTGTGCTTTATTTGTATATATGCTTTTTTGGGTTATCCTTGAGGTCAGGGCTTAGTCCTTGGGTTAATATTGAGACAATGGTTAATATATTATTCTTAATAGTAACATGATGTGAGTACTATAAACACAAAATATCGTTTGGCAGTGCGTGAACTAAGCACACACGTTGCATAATACTAATAGAATTCAATAATTCTGCAACTTTTACTCATTACAAATTTGTAAACGCCAAATTTCTAACACTCCATTTGAATCAGAAAAAAATCATGATGGCTACCTTTTTTTTTATTTTGTTGGGCAAAGATCCAAGGAGATGTGCAGGTAATACCTCTAAAAAGCTTGCACATTCCATTCTTGCCATCTTAGAAAAAAAAAAAGCAGCAATGAGATTTTGTCATTGAAGTACCATACTGGTTGTTGACCATTTTTAACAGCAACCTACAGAACTGAGTTTGGAGGGCCAGCAACTACATTCAGGAACAAAACCATTGGAATAAGAGTTCTTGCAGATGTCCCAGGTTGAATTTGTGGGATCTGGTAACCATGCACAGGAAATTAAATTATTTTACATCAGGCCCCATTTGCCAAACCACCAGAGAATAACTACTTGAAGCGGTCCACCAGTGCAAGACCAAGTGTATTCTTATTAAACTGAATCATGAAACCATAAATTATTGCCAAACAAAAATACATAACAGGTCATTAGACAGTTTATAAAATATATAATACTAACCCAGGAAGGTCTTTGGAAGTTGATCAAGAGGCACAATAGCATTATCTATCCCAGTCAAGTCACTAAGTAGATCCTGGAACGAAGTTGCAGGTGCAGGTACTCATGGAGCAGAGGTTGGCTGCCTTTTAGCTGTATATGGAGTTCCACTTGTGGTAGCTTGAGGCAAGGCAACACTATCAACCGCATTAGAAGAAGATTCAGAATAACTTGTCTCACTACCTGAAGGATAATCATCTTCGGTTCTTTAGGCCGTAGTTTTCACTCGGGTAACAAATGCTTCGGGGGCTTGTGATACACTCGAAGACAAAGTAATGACAAGCTTCTCGGCTAACACAACATCTTTGGCAGCCTGAAATAAATTTTAAAACCTCATAAGTGAAGTCAAACTGATTTTTTAATTTGTATTAGGTGAGTTAACGCCGCAACTACAAAGGTTTGGAGAGGTCGTTGTCATTTAGGCTCAACCAAGCCGAGGTCCCAAAAGCCTTTACCATGTTACCAACTCATGGTTAAAGATCCAAAAACTACAACCTGACATCAACATTTTCGAGCTAAGGACCAAGGTAAAGTCAGGACTCGGGTTACCCTTCAATGTGAGTTACAACCTATGAAACAACTCACCCTCGCAATCGGAGATTTGGTTCGGATGTTGAAGAGGTAAAGTTCATAAATACTTCTTTCAGAGGCCACTAGGGTTTTCTATATATGTTCTTCATCTTTTTTGCTATAACCCACGAGCCAGGACATACTAATTATATGCTTATTATTGTGATTATCACTTTAAATGCTTTCTAAATTATGCATTTTTTGTAGTAACCCAAAATTTCAAACAATGATTACACTTTCGCCCAATCTCATGTATTCTTTTCCAATGAATGAGAGTAAGCATCTAAATTATTCAATCAAACACACACATATATATTAAGCGAGAAGATTCATAGCTGAATTGAATTCGCAATCGGAATAAGGTGATGCAATTAATATTATTACAATATGAATACACAATACTAAAAAGCTAAGACACCTAGTATTTTAAAGTTTACATTACATACCAGCCCTTATAGTCCTTCACTTCACTGTTAGCCTTTAACATTGCTTTGACCTCTTCTAAAGTTAAGGCATCCTTCCTGGTAAGCACAAACTTGTTGAATATCTTTTCAGACTTGGAAGCAACAACCTATATATATATATATATATATATATATATATATATATATATATGAAAGAAAGAATTAATTAAGTAATTATAGAAGACCCAATTGAGATGAACAAAAAATACTGCAATCTATCCGGTGACTTTAATTCCTCCATAAATGAGTGAGAAAAACCATGCTTGGTTGACATTTGTTGGTGCAGACAAAGAATTAAGTAAAAGAAGACAATGTACCACGTAATGTAATACGAAACAAGAACTAGCTACGAGTAACAAACAAAACAACCTATAAAGGTGGTTCAAAATCCAATAACCATAGGCATTAGGCAAAACAAAAGACGGTAAAATCATACCTTCCTTCCGTTTTGTACACGCCGCTGTCACTACCATGTTTGGCCCTATGAATGTTCTTCACTTCTATTGGGAATAGAAAGTTAGGGAATTTCCTCTTCATCCACCCACATACACGCACGCACACACAAATTTCCATTAATCATCTCATTCAAATAACAGAACTCTAAACAAAATGACAAAAAAATAGAGGATGAGGCCAACACATATCCGCTGGAGGATGGTATGAACGGGACGAAGAAGTGGTCGTAAAGGACGATGAAGACGAGCATGGACGGAAGATCCCGCCGAGAGCTGCCTGCGAAGCACCTTGACTCGCGACCGCTGCTGAAAGCAAGAAGAGACTGCAGGGGGAGATCGGCCTCAGGGCATCAGCTTGCGTGGAGGGGGGACGAAGCTCGGATGCTAGAGCCGTCGCGCGCCGCAGCACACTCCACGGGGAGGCACACAGGCCGATCGTCTTCACGCAGCGAGGGCCACCGTCGGAGACCAGCAACTCGACCCGCAGACACCAGTGCCCCCGAAGCGTCCCTATCTCGTAGCAGCCCACAGAGGGAACACCCCGCCGAACCCTAAAATGCCTACTCGACTAGATGAAGACACGCCACGCGGGATAGATCTGCAAAAAATGGAGAAGGTAGTAAGGTATAAAAGCGTTGACCAATACGAATAACCAATTGAGGGAACTCAATCGATCGCGAGAGGCAAGCTTCTATCAATCGGGTTAGCCGCGGCTGTGGAAGAACAAGATCTCCTTGCAATTGCCAATATTTCGCTAGAGCTAATAACCGTAGTAGTGTATATGGAGTATGAGTGAAAGTTTTTATTTTTTATTTTAGAATTATTGGAGATGGTGGCAATGAGCGGTAGCATTAAGTTACATCAAAATATGTGCAGGATAGTGGGCGGTAATACAAGTTTCATCAAAATATGACGCACAAGGTTGGCGCCGTGTTTTTTCTTCTAAATACATAGTTATCATAACACTTTTTTAATACCGTTATTATTTAATGTTACAATAGGCTTGATTTCTTGTAGTGCCACTCCGATGACTATCGGAGAACATGGAGTTAGAAGACCAAAGACCGAAGCCAACAAAAAGGCTCGGCATATGTTATATCGTCTTTGGATTCCGAAGCTTTCACGGATGTCCAGGGCTGCACGACACAAAGAAAGTGCGGGATAAACCGACAATCCTCTATGAGGGAAGTCAGTCCCAAATGCGAACGTTATCTGTACTCTCAGGCGAACTTTGAGAGTTTCAATCACAAACCGGGCGAATCACTCGAGAGCATCTATCGGAGATTCGGCAAGCTCATCCTTGAGCTAAAAACGTCAATGAGCATTATTCTCAATCTCGGATCAATGACAAGTTCTTTCGCTCCTTGACGGATCGTGACTACTCCAAACAACTCCAGATGCAATCCGACAAGAACTGGCGATATGTTCCCCTTGAAGAACTATATGGAGAGCTACGGACTCATAAGGTCAGGTTTAAATACTCGAGTGAGACGAGAAAATAGCTCGAAAGAAAAGGGGGTAGCTCTCAAAGCTACGGAATGTCTAAGCATACCGAGGAATGATGATTCAGGACGAGTCCGAGAATTCGACTCGACGAGGAAGAGGAAATAACCCTGATCACCCGTCACTATAAGAGGAAGGCATTTGTCACAAAATACGTCAGTGGCTTGGAAGAAGAGGAGGAATCCTCAGATGATGAGCCAACTCCCAAGGCGAACGTCTGCCTCATGGCAAATGCTGACGTACCTTCGATCTTTGAGCTTATGAGTAAATTAGAATCTCTTATTATTGAACGTGATCATGAAAAGAATGAGAGACTAATAATTACACAAATGTACAAAGATATGGAAAGTCGAATAAACTTCTTGAGATTATTGTTGCTAGATTAGAAAAGGACATAACTAACTTCAGGAGTAAAGAGGCTTGGTATCATGATCTAAGAGCTGAAAATCACCTGCTAAATACCAACCTAACTGGCCTAAAAGTTATTGTGAGGCAACTCGAAAATGAACTGGAACAGGAAAAGAAAATAAATCGTAAGTGGCTAAAATCTGGAGAAATAGCCTCTACCTTTAGGACTGATCCTAACAACATCCGAGTCAAACCTAGCCTAGGCTCCGAACCATCGACCTCGACACAGATTACTGAGTGTCCTCCGGATTTCATTCCGAAACTAACCAACCTTTATCCTGTTAGTACGTCTAAACCGTTGGATGGTTTCATTTCAGGTGGCACCATAGTCTATGACTGTGGAACTGAGGCTGTTACTGCAGTTCCCGAAGCAGTAGCACCCGTAACTAATGATGAAGGGAACGCTGCTACAGTTCATGCCAAAACTGTAAAACCCAAAAAGAAAGGAAAGGCTAAGGCTGACGCATCTAGGACCAAGAGCGCGTCACCCAAACGCAATGGACTAGGCCATAGGGAACAGAGTAGAAAGTCTATAAAATCTAAGAGACTTGTATCCCTTGTTTGTACTCCGCATTATAGTGTCTGTTCCATCTGTAGAGAAATAGGTCATTATCACTATGAATGTTGGAGTTTGTCTGATAACTAGCTATGTAACCAAGTTCTTATTAATAAAAATCAGTTCATCAAAAAGGGTTCTTCAAGTAAATCTAAATCTAAATCTCAAAGGAGTGTCTCTCCCAAGAAAACCCAAGTAAAAGAAGGAGCTAAAACTAACAAATTAAAGTCAACCTGGAAAGCTAAAATTCCTAGCAAAGTTAAATCCGGAATTGTTGACACTATCGTGTTCTCTCTAACTACCCGAAACAAGTTTGGGCACCAAAAATGTAAACCGTTGTCTTTCGAAGCATCTCCTGGAATGCATTGCCGGATCACTTGAAGTTAAAGATCAATCAAAGCAAGTGGATCCTCGATAGTAGATGCTCCTGGACATATGACGGGTGATCGGACTTTACTTGTTGAAGTTAATGACAAACGAGGTCCATCCATTTCATATAGTGACAACAACAAAGGTAAGACTGTTGGGTATGGCACTTTAACCAATGGTTGTGTATCAATCACTAGAGTTGTACTAATCGAAGGTTTGAAGCATAATTTGCTAAGTGTTAGTAATTTGTGTGACAAAGGATTTTTTCTGTTTCCTTCATGTCCAACACCTGCGCGACAAGGAAAACCTATCCGGAGATGTTAAGTTATCCGGATCAAGAGATGGGGACATATACTCTGTGGCCTTAAGAAATAATTCCTCCGACCCTGTATGCTTCCTCACTATAGCATCGGATGAAGATAGTTGGCTATGGCACAAGCGATGCGCACATTTAAACTTTAAGACATTGTCTAAGTTAGTGTCACTTAATCTGGTCACTGGTCTACCTAAGCAGAAATACTCCAGAGACACTCTCTGTCAAGAATGCCAACTTGGCAAATAGACCAAACATAGTTTTAAGAGCAAATCAGTTAATTCAATAACTGCTCCTCTACAACTTCTTCATATGGACCTCTCGTGGTCCCATTTTTGTTCCTTCACTAGTAGGTGCGAGATATACCCTTGTGGTTATCAATGACTTCACCAGGTACACATGGGTGATGTTCCTGAAGTTTAAGGATCAAACTTTTGAGCATCTTGTAGATCTTTTCAAGTGGATAAGCAACTCACAAGGACTGAGCATTAAGTGCATCAGGAGTGATCATGGTATAGAATTTGATTTTTCAGATATGAGATCATATTATTCTGAACAGGGCATTCAGTACGACTTCTCTGTGCCCAGAACTCCACAGCAAAATGGGGTAGCTGAGTGCAAGAATCGCACTTTAGTCAAGGCTGGCAGATCCATGTTAGCAGGGGCAAAGCTTCCTCTCAGTCTATGGGTGAAGCCGTGTCCACGCCCGCTATGTTCGTAACGAACTCTAATAAATAAACTTACCAAGAAAACACCCTATGAGATGTGGAGAGGACGAAAGCCCTCAATTTCACATTTCGAGCTTTTGGGTGTACTTGCTATATATTGAATAACGGCAAAGAACCCCGGAATAAATTTGAACCAAAAAATCGATGATGGAATTTTTGTCGGGTACTAATTACATTGCAAGGCTCATCGAGTCTTCAATAGAAAACTTTTTAAAGTTGAAGAATCTATCCATGTGACCTTTGATGAAGCTAACCTAGATTGGTCAAAAGTTGCTTCTTCAAGTTCTAATGAACAGGTTCAGAATAACAACATCGACTACTCAAAGTTTATGAATGTTCTTGTTACACATACCGATTTACCACCCGGCACACTGAAACACGAAGAAACGACATTGATGATGCTACGGATGATTCAGGACTCAGGACTACCATTAAACTCGGACATATTCTTACGGATATCCAACATCTGGAGTACCTTCAAGTCCGTCGAACCCGTTAAACACCGAAAGCAACAGTGTCGAAGAACCACTTAGTTCTTCCGAACCTGCTAATACGGAAACATCTGGTCCAGAAGAAGCTCAACCAGCGAATATACCTAAACCACCTAATGCGCAGAGCTTCCAATAATACAAGATCAACCATCACATGCACAGTCACAGTGGACATGAAATCACCCCTCCGAACAAGTGATTGGTGATCCTACTCGTTGGTGTAAGAACAAGAGCAGCCACCTCCAACATCTGTGTTTACTCATGTTTTCTATCACAAATAGAACCAAAGGTGGTAGATGATGCTCTTCAAGACTCAAACTTGGATAGAAGCGATGCAAGAAGAGCTTAATCAATTTAAGAGAAATGATGTGTGGACACTAGTACCAAGGCCTAAGTCTCAACATGTCATTGGTGTTAAATGGATGTTCCGGAACAAACTTGATACGGATGGAACAGTAATCTGGAACAAAGCCAAACAGGTAGCCAAAGGATATCATCAAGAATAAGGAATAGACTATGACGAGACCTTTGCTCCGGTAGCAAGATTTGAGGCAATCAGAATGTTCTTGGTGTATGCTTCTTATGAAAACTTCATAGTTTATCAAATGGACGTCAAAAACGCATTTCTAAATGGAGATCTTCAAGAGGAGGTGTACGTTGAACAACCTCCCGGTTTCATAGAACCCAAGGCTGGATATCTAGTCTGCAAGCTACGGAAGGCCTTATATGGGTTGAAGCAAGCTCCAAGAGCCTAGTACGACACCTCGTCGAATTCCTACTTGATCACAACTTCCAAAAAGGAAAGATAGACACCACTTTATTTCTACGAAAAGAGAAAGGACATACTTTGATCGTACGGATATATGTGGATGATATCATTTTCGGATCATCAAATCCGAAGCTTTGTGAAGAGTTTGCAAAGTTGATGACTAGCAAGTTTGAGATGAGTCGATGGAAGAAACCGTCCTACTTCCTTGGAATAGAAGTCAAACAATTGAAGGAAGGGATCTTCATTAACCAAGCTAAGTATACATGTGACCTTATTAAGAAGTTTGGTATGGAAGGTTCATCTCCCGTCAAGACTCCAATGCCGATCGGTGCCAAGTTAGATCCTGATGAGGACGGCAAATCAGTAAATGTGATTGAATACGAGAGGGATGATAGGATCCTTGTCGTATCTTACAAACAAGTCGCCCGGACATTATGTTTGCAACCCGCATCGTGCACGATATTAGGCGAATCCCAAGGAGTCACATTTGCTTCATGTCAAACGGATATTAAGGTATCTCAAAGGGATCGTGAATTTGGGACTCGGTACCCAAAGGAGTCCAACTTCACCCTATCCGGATATTCCGATGCTGATTTTTGGGTATCGCATCGACAGGAAAAGCACAAGTGGTACGTGTCAGTTTCTTGGAAATAGATTAATTTCATGGTTCAGTAAGAAGCATAATTCCGTATCAACCTCTACTGCTGAGGCGGAATATATAGCTGCTGGAAGTTGCTATGCACAGCTACTTTGGATGCAAAGTCAACTTACTGACTACGGTTTCAACATGACATCTATTCCACTCTACTGCGACAACACCAGTGCAATTGCTATAAGCAATAATCCTGTCGTGCACTCAAAGACCAAGCACATTGAGGTAAGGTATCACTTCATTCGTGACCTTGTTCTCAAAAAAGCACATATCACCGGAACATGTTGCTATCGAAGATCAACCGCGGACATACTTACAAAGCCCCTACCTGATGCAAGATTCTCCGAACTACTCTTCCGATTAGGTATGATTGACTTCTCTGCATAGCTTCACATTTAAACTACCCATCATTATTTTTTCTTTCAGAACTTGCATTGTGCTCTTATTGAAAGTAGAAAACACATCCTGAACTTAGTGTTGATCATACTTACTACCTAATGTGCTTTATGCTCGATATAAATGTCTAATTTCATACCGGGAGGATGCTTGCATTTCCCGATTGATGTCGTTTATGCTAAGCATAATTAAAACGGATATGAATAACCACTTTAGGATTTCATGATTTTAATCTCCACTCATCACCACATGACGAATGATGTTTTATATTGATTACTTTATTAACATGTACGGTTAAAGAAATGAAATGGGTTAGAGGGGGGTGAATAGGCTCTTATCGAAACTCTTTTGATCTCTTAAGGCACCACACTAATCTAGTCAAGTGATAGAATCACTATGGAAGATAACCAGGATAGTGGAAGTATTTTGTTTTATTATCAAGAGATAAATACAACAAAATAGAAGCAAGACTCTCTTACACTCGTTTACAAAGGGATTCACACACTAGCCTAGATTATCTCTTTGAGCTCTTGTGCATACACAGGTTATTCAGGCTCATTCGCACACATACGCACTCTTCACAAATGTACAAGTATGAATATTTATACAAACATTCCTAAGAGACAACCTTGGAACTTGTAGTTCCGGAATGCATTCAGCACTAACTATTCCTCGGTAATCTCTCTCGCCTTGATGCTCTGCGGTTTGTGGAGCTCAAGATCTTGGGTTTGAAGAGTATAAGTGCCTTGTGAGTTCCCAAATATAATTAAGGTTGTGTCCACATATCCGGGTGATCCACGTGTAAGATTCTTCAGGTTCTCAACGAGTTTGTTTTACATCGGGACACCACGAGCCGATAACTTTAAATGCGGTAGTTTGAAGTAGCATCTTCTTGGTCCGGTGTAATTTTCCTTACTCTATTGCTAATGAAGCTCGGAACCTTACTCCGTGTGAGTGGTTGCTTACTCCGTATCTATTAGGTACTGGAATCCTTAGTCCGTGTCAGTGCTTCCTTATTCCGCATGTAAGTTCCTTACTCGTATGTAAGTTCCTTACTCCGTATGTAAGTTCCTTACTCGTATGAGTGAGTGGCCCGGATTCCTTACTCCGCATCTAATTTCCTTACTCCGTGTCTAATTTCCTCACTCCGTGCGAATAAAGACTCGGGTCCTTATTCCGCATCAATATTTCCTTACTCCGTATGTATGAAAGACTCGGATGCCTTACTCCGTGTCTTCTTCACTTTAGTTCGCTTGAGGGAAGACTTAATTTTTTAACTCCACGTTAAAACTTTTTACTTCATGCGACCTTGTTGACCAAGATTCTTACTCCGCATCAGTTTGACTTAGTCCGTTTGAGGCACTAGGAACATATTCCGCAATCCGTAGCTTTTAAGTTCTTAGTCCGCACGAATGTTCCTTATTCCGTATGTATTGGTGACTTGGTTATTTACCAAGTGTTTGACGACACTCACTCTTGTCCGAATCAGGATTATGTATCATGTCCTTAGCTTTGCTCTCACGAGTGTGTCTCCGGATTAATAACATATCTTCTGCAACGATCAAAGAAACACAAAAGATCTCGAGATCAAATTACATAAGGCTTTATCGGCATTATCCAAATTCTGGGCTTGATCCAACAATCTCCCCCAATTATGGATATGCCCAAACCCTTTGTAATCTAATCTGGTAAGCAGTGCAAAAAGATAACATATAGAATACGCATCACAACCAATTTTCATTTATCAGCAACAAAATACAATACAGCCTTAATACAAGATTTTCACTAAGGTACATAAGGCTTACTATACTTGAAGATCATAGTTGTTGCTTTCTCTCTAAGCTCCATTGTCCGCTTCATCGTATAAGTAGTGTGTTGGCTCCAAGATTTGTCCACAGTCAAGAATGACTTGATGGAGTAACGAGACAAATGCCCCGCAGCCTATCTCCATCCATTTGTTGTGGCACTTGCTTCTTGCCCCGGAATGTCGCCTTCAACTTTTCAGTTGGACTCAAGGGAGTGATGCCCAACTCTTCATATAATCCAGCTTTCTTCACAGCTTCAGTCAGCCTGAGACACAGTGGTTCCCATTGATTCTTTCTTACAAAATGCTCCACAATCTGATGAGAATCAATCAGAATCATTTGCTTGGACTGAATCATGAAAGACGACCATCATGAAATGTGGCGACATGATCCGATACGGAATGAGGATAGTTGAGAGAGTTTTCCATGGCTTGCTATCCTCGGCAGTTCCGTCGATGAAGGACCGAATGAGATCCACACAGGGAAGATAGCCTTCATTCCAAGACGGCGAACTTCAAACAAGTGCCCATCCTTGTATAGAGATGGAAATAGCCTCATCTCCATTTTAGCAGCCCTGGAGAAGTTGTCAATGTCTTCTGTTGTAAAGAGTCCTTTTTCCGAACAAAGGGTCCGAATGTCGTCTGGGGAAAAAGGGTACATGTCAGAGAGACATCTTCTCTCGGCAGAAGACATAGCATAGGACTTCATTGCCTTACGCACGCTTCCATCCGCATCAGAAGGGTCACACGCCGCGTATGATGGGAGGAAGGTGTCAGCTGCGGAAGGAGAGGATGGAGGAAGAGCTGCACTCGAGGAGCTTGGCTGAGAGAAACGGCTACATTTGGGAATTTGAACTCCCGGAAGCAATGAAGAGGTAGACCGCTTCTCAGCACGAGTGGATGGTTGTGGTGTAGAAGGAGCAGGATCAGATGACACTCTCTCCCCCGGTTTGGCAGATCGCCGGGAAGCAACAGGAGGGCGAGCCATCGTGTGTGCCAGGTCCGCGAAGGAAGTAGACAAGGAATGGACGGACGAGGCGACGAGATCCATTTTCTGCTCCATAGAAGTGGAGGAGTCAGTGAGAGCGGAGAGGAGTTAGGCGCCGAGTGCATCAACCTTGGCGGCGATGGCGGATATTTAGGCGCTGTGAGCCTGAGCGTGGCGGTCCAGCTGGGCGGAGAGCACAGCGTCGGAGTGGACTGTGCCAAAAGAGGCACGCCCAAGAACCAACTCCGGAGCTTTGGAGGACTCCCCCGCATGAACAGGAGAGGAGTGCGGCCGGGCGAGGAGTCCAGCAGAGTATCGCAGCAGCGACGAAGGGGCATCCGGAGCATCAGAGGCATCCGGAGCAGCTGACCCGCTTTGACCAGATAGGTTAACCACGGGAATGGCGTCAGCAGGAGAAGAAGGGCTAGCTTTAGCAGGGGAAGGACCCCGGGCGGAAGGGACTGGGCTGGAGGGGGTAGGGAACGACACATCTGGAATGGAGGCCGGCGTAAGAAAGCCGTGATCCAAGTTCCAGATGATCATGGTCTCCGGGGATTGGGTATGGCGTGTGAAAAACACCCGGAGATCGTTGTCAGGAATGGAGGCAGTGTGGGCAAGGCTCAAACGGAGCCATAGGTCCGTTAAGGTGTCGGTGGAGAGATGGTCAAGGTAATCTCGGGGTTGAGGTAGGGGAGGCAAAGGAGCTTCGGGAGTAGATTTCGGGACATCGGCAATGAATGGCGACAACGGCGGTATCAAGCTGCGGCGAGCGGCGGAGGTGGAGGGAGTGGGGACATCCGCAGCAAAGGGGGCCGAGGGAAACGACTTTAGGGGCACCGCGCCGAGATGGCCCCCGCAACCTCGGACGGTTCGGCACGGATGCTTGTGCTAGGAGGCCCGAGAAAGGGAGGGTCTTTGCAACGGACCAAATCCGGGAAGATCGGGGAGCAGAAGCGACGTCGGGGGGCTTGGCCGTCGGAGGGGTCACCAACGGAACTACCTTGTTGCTCCGAGGCACGGAGAATGCGGAGAGGCTGCAGAGGGACAGCGGGCTGTCATGTTCCCATCCGGCGTAAGATAATGGAGGTAATAAGCCGAGGGAAATGGAACAGCATCATAGCAGGCGAAATGGTTCGGATTAAGATGCCGGAAGACGATGCTTAGTATGCGCCTGAAAGAATGGTTCTTGGGACCATTCTGCAGCAGTCAGAACAAAAACGTCCCCCAGTCCATCGGAAGACCCTCAAAAATGCCGTACATAGCCAGGAGAAGATCGTAAGGAACCGAGTCCAGAGCTGAAGTGCGAGCCAGTAAACAGCGACTCAGTATGGTTGCCATACAGCAATAGTGACCTTGGAAGGATTTCACCTTGTATTCCTTGCCTTTTTGGGTGCAACCCATAGAAGCCGCCATTGGATCGGCATCAGGGCCCTGTGGTTCACCGAGGGGAAGATGAAGAGCGGTGCAGAGTACGGCGGGAGTGATGAGGATGGATTCACCATGAACATAGGAGATGATTGAGTCGGTGGTACAGCGGATCCGTTGGTAATACTCACGAATGTCGTCTATAAGAAGATCGACAGGATTGGAGATCAAGTTGAGTATATGCAAGGCTTCTAATAGAGGGCAAAGATGGAAAAACCAGTCCGGCGGGTTGGAGACAGCACTCCAATCAACCAGATGGGCAGGATTAACGCCGGATAGAAAGATTCTGGGTGCCATTGTAGATGAAGGATTGAAGGACGAGAGGAAAGGTGAGGTCTTGGGTATCAAAGGAGCAACGAGAGGTTTAGGGATTTGGAATGAGCAATACTCGTGCTTCACAGGAATTACCATAATATATAAGACCGAGTCCGTAAATGTCAGCGGGTTTAGGGATTTGGCGAGTGAAACAGGGAACCGCTTGACAGGCTGATGTCATTAGTCTGGATATCGATGCGCCTCCAAATGAAACGATGTCATGGAGACCGCATGACCAAGTAAAGGTAACAACTGTTTGCCATCCGGAGAAATGTGTGCATCCCGAGATTTGCATTAAATGAATCATCGGGATTCCTCCTCAAAAGCACGCGATATAAGAGAGGACATGGATTATCGCAATGTGACGATGTACCGGAGTCCGGAGGAATGAACCGATAATCATCTGGAATTAACGATAGTCGTGTGACGAGTATCCGGATGATAAGTAGACCGTTTCCGTAGTAACAAAGTGCGGTGAGAGAGAAATAGATTCCTTTGCTTGTCAAAAAAGTCGAAGAGAAGAGAAGTACCACAACACTTCAAATCCAAGACGATGGACTAGATTTACCGATAAGGTTGCAAAAAGAATCTGAACTTGTAGCTTACAACAAGATAAACTAAAAAATACAAAAGCTTAACAGGTAAGGATTAGTACGGATAAGAGAAAGTAGGTCGTGAAGAACGACATAACCCGAACTAATGAGAAACAGAACTTATGCATGACAAAGAATGTAATAGACATATACATACAAGAGAATGATCATATTATCGAATCAGGGCATATGTCGGATAAAAATACACAAGTTCATATAGGTCAACATAGTGAAACCGTCCTGTTGAATGACATAGCTAAGATTAATTAAAAATCATATGATTTGGCCAAATTAGGATTCATGAGTGAAAGATGAGTAAGCGGACACATGTCAAAAGTAAGCAGGTGATTATCCGATTAAAATGCATGGTTGAAGAAGGAAAATACATCCAAGCATGCCACTATTCCGATTCAAAACAACATGTCCAGTCGGATCCTGAAGTAAAGGTTTAGAGGAGGGAGTATCCGAGACATATTAGGGGGTCATTACTGAGGTAATAGATGAAATGTAAGCTCCCCGTAGATCATTTGATCCTCTCAATGAAAGACTCCCCCTCAAATAGACAACCAGGAAAGAGGTCATGAGACATATACGGGGGGTATTACTCGAATAATATATAAAGCATTTTCTCCCCGTAGATTGTGCAATCCTCTCGGTTGACCTTTCCAGTTGTAGAAATACAACCTTGCCTATCTTCTTAAAAAAAAACTATACTTAAGGTGATCAATTGCGATTGAGTATTCATCCACCATGCATTCCGAGCTAACCCATTTCATTTCTTCAACTATACATGTTAATAGAGTAATCTAAATGAACATGCTTTTGTCATGTGGTGATCAGTGGAAATTAAGATCATGAAACCAGAAAAGAGGTGAATCATATAAACTTTAATCATGTTTGCTTAAACGACTTGATCGGGAAACGCAAGCATCCTCCCACTATGAAGTTGAGATTAATATCGAAGCATGAGACCGTTAATCAAGTAAGTATGATCAGCATTAAAGTCGGTATGTATCTTCTACTTTCAATAAAAGCACAATGCATGTTCCGATAGTAAGTATACTATTGGGTAATTTAAATGTGAAGTTATGCGAGAAGTCAAGCATACCTAATCGGATGAGTAGTTCAGAGAATCTTGCATCAGGTAGGGGCTTTGTAAGAATGTCTGCGCAGTTGATCTTCGAGTAGCAACATGTTCCAAGGAAATGTGATTTTTGAGAACATGGTCGCGTATGAAGTGATACCTGACCTCAATATGCTTCGTCTTAGGATGCATGACAGGATTGTTATCGATAGCAATTGCACTAGTGTTGTCGCAATGAGAGTGGAATAGATGACATGTTGAAACCGTAGTCGTAAGTTGACTTTGCATCCGGAGTAGCTGTGTGTAGCAACTCCCGAAGCTATATATTCCGCCTCAGCGAGTAGAGGTTGATACGGAATTCTGCTTCTTACTAAACCATGAGATTAATCTATTTCCAAGAAACCGACACGTACCACTTGTGCTCTTCCTGTCGATGCGACATCCAGGGAAGTCGGCATCGAGTATCCAGGATAAGGTGAAGTTAGACTCCTTTGGGTACCGAGTCCCAAATTCATCGTTCCCTTGAGATACCTTAATATCCGTTTAACATGAAGCTTATGTGACTCCTTGGGATTCGCCCGATATCGTGCATGGATGCAAGTTGCAAACATAATGTCCGGGCGACTTGTTGTAAGATACAAGAAGGATCCTATCATCCCTCTCGTAGTCGATCACATTTACCGATATGCCGTCCACATCAGGATCTAACTTGGCATTGACAGGCATGGGAGTTTTGACGGGAGATGAAGCTTCCATACCAAACTTCTTAATAAGATCGCGAGTGTACTTAGCTTGACTAATGAAGATTCCTTCCTTCAATTGTTTAACTTCTATTCCGAGGAAGTAGGGACAGTTCTCCCATCATGCTCATCTCAAACTTGCCGTCATCAACTTAGCAAACTCTTCACAAAGCTTTGGATTCGTTGATCCGAAAATGATATCATCCACGTATATCCGTACGATTGGAGCGTGTCCTTTCTCTTTTCGTAGAAATAAGGTGGTGTCAATCTTCCCTTTTTGGAAGTTGTGAGCAAGTAGGAATTCGACGGTGTGTCGTACCAAGCTCTTGGAGCTTGCTTCAAACTATATAAAGCTTTCCGAAGCTTGTAGACTAGATGTCCTGCTTTATGTTCAATGAAACCGGGAGGTTGTTCTACGTAAACCTCCTCTTGAAGATCTCCATTCAGGAATGCGTTCTTGACGTCCATTTGATAAACTATGAAGTTTTCATATGAAGTATACGCGGAAACATCCGGATTGCCTCAAGTCTTGCTACGGAGCAAAGGTCTCATCATAGTCTATTCCTTCTTCTTGACGATATCCTTTGGCTACCAGTCGGCTTTGTTCAGGATTACTATTCCATCCGTATCAAGTTTGTTCCGGAACACCCATTTAACGCCAATGACTTGCTAAGACTTAGGCCTTGGTACTAAGGTCCACATATTATTTCTCTTAAATTGATTCAACTCTTCTTGCATGGCTTCTATCCAATTCGAATCCTGAAGAGCTTCATCTACCACCTTTGGTTCTATATGTGATAGAAAACACGAGTAAAGACTCATGTTGGAGGTGGTTGCTCTTGTTCTTCAACACTATTTCGTCAGTGTTAACTAGTCCGGACGAACTTGAAGGTGCTCAGGAATTTTGGGTATCCGTAGGAGTATGTCCGGAGCTAAACGGTAATCCAAGTCCGAGTCATCCGTAGCATCGTCCATATCATTTCTTTGTGCTCACCTGGTGCCGCTTGGTTGGTCGGTATGTATAACAGAACAGTCATAAACTTTGAATAGTCGATGTTGTTGTCTAGAACCCGTACGTTAGAACTTAAAGAAGCAACTTTTGACCAATCAAGATTAGTTTCATCAAACGTCACATAGATAGATTCTTTAACTTTAAAAAGTTTTCTATTGAAAACCCGATAAGCTTTGTTATGTAATGAGTACCCGACAAAGATCCCATCATCGATTTTGGTTCAAATTTATTCCGGGGTTCTTTGCCGTTGTTCAATATATAGCATGTACACCCAAAGGCTCGAAATGTGAAATTAAAGGTTTTCGTCCTCTCCACATCTCATAGGGTGTTTTCATGGTAGTTTATTTATTAGAGTTACGTTTCGAACATAGCGGCGGTGGACACAGCTTCAGCCCATAGAGCGAGAGGAAGTGTTGCCCCTGCTAACATAGATCTGCCAGCCTCGACTAAAGTACAATTCTTGCGCTCGGCTACCCCATTTTGTTGTGGAGTTCGGGCGCAGAGAAGTCATCTTTGAATGCCCCGTTCGAACAATATGATCTCATTTCCGAAAAATCAAATTTCGTACCATGATCACTCCGATGCACTTTATGCTCGAGTCCTTGTGAGTTGCTTATCTAGTTGAAAAGATCTACAAGATGCTCAAAAGTTTGATCCTTTGATTTCAGGAACATCACCCATGTGTACTTGGTGAAATCATCGATAACCACAAGGGTATATCTCGCACTAGCCAATGATGAAACAGAAATAGGACCACGGAGGTCCATATGAAGAAGTTGTCGAGGAGCAGTTATTGAATTAACCGATTTGCTCTTAAAGCTATGTTTGGTCCGCTTGCCCGGTTGGCATTCTCGACAGAGAGTGTCTCTGGAGAATTTGAGTTTAGGTAGACCAGTGACAAGATCAAGTGACGCTAATTTAGACAAAGTCTTAAAGTTTAAATGTGCGCATCGCTTGTGCCATAGCCAACTATCTTCATCTCGATGCTTTAGTGAGGAAGCATACCAAGGTCGAAGAATTATTTCTTAAGACCACCGAGTATATGTCCCCATCTCTTGATCCGGATAACTTAACATCTCCGGATAAGTTTTCTCATCGTACAAGGTGTTGGACATAAAGGAAACAAGAAATCCTTTGTTACATAAATTACCGACACTTAGAAAATTATGCTTCAAACCTTCGACTAGTGCAACTCTAGTGATTGATACACGGCCGTTAGTTAAAGTGCCATACCCGAGCAGTCTTACCTTTGTTGTTGTCACCATATGAAACGGATGGACCTCGTTTTTCATTAACTTCTACAAGCGAGTCCGATCACCCGTCATATGTCCTGGAGCATCCACTATCGAGGATCCACTTACTTTGATTGATCTTTAACTTCAAGTGATCCGGCAATGCATTCCAGAGATGCTCCTGAAAGACAACGTTTATACTTTTGGTGCCCAAACTTGTTTCGGGCGGTTAGTAAGAGCAACATTAATGTCAACAGTTTCGGATTTGATTTTGCTAGGACTTTTAGCTCTCCAAGTTGACTTTAGCTTGTTAGTTTCAACCGCCTCTTTTATTTGGGTTTTTTTGGGAGAGACACTCCTTTGTGGTTTAGATTTTGTTTTGCTCGAAGAAACCTTTTTATTAAACCGATCTTTATTGGTTCGAATTTGATTACAAAGCCGGTTATCGGATAAACTCCAACATTCATAGTGATAATGACCCATTTCCTACGAGATGGAACATACACTATAATGTGAAGCACAAACAGGGGATACAGGTCTCTTAGATTTTATAGACTTTCTACTCTGTTCCCCGTGGCCTAATCCATTGTGTTTGGGTGACGCGCTCTTGGCCCTAGATGCGTCGCCCTTAGCCTTTTCTTTCTTTTTGGGTGCTACGCTTTTGGCCTTTTAGCAACGAGCCTTCCCTTCATCATTAGTTACGGGTGCTACCGTCGGGAAGTGCAAGAATGACCTCAACTCCACAATCATAAACTATGGTGCCACCTAAAATGAAACCATCCAACGGTTTAGATGTACTAACAGGATATAAGTTAGTTAGTTTATGAGTGAAATCCGGAGGGCACTCGGTAGCTTGAGCTATGGAAGTCGATGGTTCGGAACCTAGGCCAGGTTTGACTCGGATGTTGTCGGGATCGAGTCTAAAGGTAGAGGCTATTTCCCCGGATTTTAGCCCCTTACGATTTATTTCCCTTTCCTGTTCAGTTCATTTTCGAGTCGTTTCACAATAACTTTTAGGCCCGTTAGGTTGGTATTTAACGAGATGATTTTCAGCTCTTAGATCATGATACCAAGCCTCTTTTCCTCGAAGTCGCCTATGTCCTTTTCAAGTCTAGTGATAGTAAATTCAAGGCGTTTATTCGACTTTCCACATGTTTGTACATTTGAGTAATTATTTGTCTCTCATTCTTTTCATGATCACGTTCACTAATAAGAGATTCTAATTGACTCATGAGCTCGAGAGATAGAAGGTACCTCGGTGTTTGCCATGAGGCGGACGTTCGGCTTAGGAGTTGGCTCATCATCCGAGGATTCCTCCTTTTCTTCCGAGCCACCGATGTACTTTGTCACGAATGCCTTCCTCTTGTTCTTGGTGTTGTTCTCGAGGTGGAGCGGCGAGGAGTTACCTTGTCACTTTTCTCGGCCACTTTTGATTTGGATCTGCATTCCTTGGCCCAATGACCGGTTTTCCCACGGTTGTAGCATTCCTGGGAACCGGACTCCGGTCTCTCCTTCATTTGGAAAGATGATGATGAGTGTCTCCTGAATCCTTTTCGCTTTTCCGTAGGAATCGCTCAAAGGATTTGACGAGAAGAGCTATCTCCTCCTCCTCGTCGAGTCGGAATTCTCGGACACGTCCGTATCATCATTCCTCGAGTATGTTTAAACATTCCGTAGCTTTGAGAGCTACCCCCTTTTCTTTCCGAGCTATTTTCTCATCCCGGTCGAGTACTTAAACCTGACTTCGTGAGTCCAAGCTCTCCATATAGTTCTTCAAGGGGAACATCTGCGCTTTTTTGTCCGATTACATCTGGAGTTGTTTGGAATAGTATCGATTCGGCAAGGAGCGAAAGAACTTGTCATTGATCCGAGATTGAGAATAATGCTCATTGACGGTCTTCACTCAAGAATGAGCTTGCCGAATCTTCGATAGATGCTTTCGAGTGATTCGCCTGGTTTATGATTGAAACTCTCAAAGTTCCGCCTTAGAGTACATATCACATTTTGCATTTGGGACCGACTCCCCTCATAGAGGATTGTCGGTTTATCCCAAACGACTTTTCTTGTCGTGCAGCCCTGGATGTTGATAGACGGATTTTTAGCCTCTCTTAAAGAGCTAGCTAATGTCGTTAAATCTCTCTTCAAGATAATAAATTCCCTAAGTTTGCACTAAAAGAATAGCGACAAGCAAGGAGTCGAACCCACAGGATTAGCCTAGTTCTCTAGTTCTCAAATCAAAACACCCAATTACTCTTATTCAATAAAATGTCTTGGCAAAAACAAATTCTTTTTATAACTAAAGATCTAATTTTTATGTGGTTTTCGAATAAACAAAGAAAGCAAACTGATTTTAGGATTAAGATTCAAGGATTAAAAGCATCTAGGGTCACAATTTCACCTCCCTATGTTATCTCTCTTGGTTCATGGTATTAGGGTTGTCCGATTGAAAACATGCTAAACATAAGCCAAAGACAACAAATGGTCATTGAGGTCCTTTTAAGAGTTGTATGCCGGAATGGTCATCTAAACACACAAACATGCAAAGCCAATAAATCATACTTGCAAAAGGATAATGATCACACCAATTACAACTAAGTTATGAATCTCAATCCGCCCTGGACTAGGGCTAAGAATACCAAGGTATACATCCAAAGATAGAATTAAGAACAGATTCATAAAATATACAAAACTCAATCATCCAAACCCAATATTCATAAACACAGCAAAGCAACAAGGGGGCTACATTGCTCCCCTAGATTAAAAGACTACTCACGCATGATTACAAGAAAAACCATAGCAGAAAAAGCTAAACATCTTCTTCTAATCCACGCGCGCAACAAAGCTTCAAATCCAGGCTCCAAAATCCATGACGGCCGCGACGGCTACTCTCCTAGGTCAAGGAGCAACCTCCAAGTCTTGGAGCGTCTCTTCTTCTAAAAACGTGTAGGGGGGGGTCAAGCATACATAGCAGGGGCGTGGAGCTCTTATTTATAGAGTTTGGATGGGCTTTGTGGTGTGTACCCTAGCCCATCTATCAAAACGACGTAGTTTTGATAAGTGACACTTCAAACTTTAAAATCTCTATCTTCCATCCACAATTTGGACATGGGCCTTCAGAAACAAATGATCAACATGGAAAAACGATAGGATCGGTCCAAAAAATATCTCGCACGTCAATTTGCACGTGATATGGTGAATTCACGTGCAGCTCCAAATCAGCTCAAACTTCTCCCCAAGCTTCCTTGCATCCTTGTAGAGGCCTGAGAGGCAAAAATAGGCTTGCACGTGAAATGGGTGAATTCATGTGCAGCTCCAAATCAGCTCCAAATGCTCTGAAATTTCTGTGGTAGGTAGAGGACATCATTCTAAGCAACTTTTGTTCTTGCACGCCAATTGTTTGAGGCCATCTACCTAGTCAAAAGTGAGCTCCAAAATCTGCCAAAACGTTTAAAAGCGCATGTATTTGCAAATAGCATCTTCCTAGGGGTTAGAGAAAATATATATGATATATGAAGCAATAAGGCTCTAATCATGCTCTTAAACATCCTAAATAAACACTAGAATAACGGCATAAAATGCATGTTATCGGATGTCCGTGAAAGCCTCGGAATCCAAAGATGATGTAACATAAGCCTGAGCCTTTTCACTAGCGCCTTGCCAGGCTCTTTCATCGTTGGTAAGTTCAGGATCCGTCTTTGGCCTCCTAACTCCATGTTCTCCGATAGTCATCGGAATTGGAATCTCCTGATGAAGACATGAGATGATCATGGCATACCATAAACATCTTCATGCGAGCTTTCCACTGGGAGAAAAACTCAGGTGTGAATTTGGGCGGTTTCATCAGAGTAAAACCAGAACTCCGTGGTTGAGGAGCGGCAGCAGCAGCCGGTTGAGGTGGGTCGACGTTTTCACTGCTGCTTCGATTTGGGATGGGCTCTTGTGCACCTTCGAGTTAAGGCGAATGTTGAATAGCATATCGCTTTCTTCGGCCATTGCTTAGAGTAAAAGAGTGGGATCTCTACTTTTGAACAAATAGACTGCTCTGATACCACTTGATGGTCCCTTGGAGCCTAGAGGGGGGTGAATAGGCTCTTATCGAAACTCTTTTGATCTCTTAAGGCACCACACTAATCTAGTCAAGTGATAGAATCACTGCGGAAGATAACCAGATAGTGGAAGTATTTTGTTTTATTATCAAGAGATAAATACAACAAAATAGAAGCAAGACTCTCTTAAACTCTGTTTACACAGGGATTCACACACTAGCCTAGATTATCTCTTTGAGCTCTTGTGCATACACAGGTTATTCAGGCTCGTTCGCACACATACGCACTCTTCACAAATGTACAAGTATGAATATTTATACAAACATTCCTAAGAGGCAACCTTGGAACTTGTAGTTCCGGAATGCGTTCAAGACTAACGATTCCTCGGTAATCTCTCCGCCTTGACCGCTGCGGTTTGTGGAGCTCAAGATCTTGGGTTTGAAGAGTATAAGTGTCTTGTGAGTTCCCAAATATAATTGAGGTTGTGTCCACATATCCGGGTGATCCACGTGTAAGATTCTTCAGGTTCTCAACGAGTTTGTTTTACATCGGGACACCACGAGCTGATAACTTTAAATGCGGTAGTTTGAAGTAGCATCTTCTTGGTCCGGTGTAATTTTTCTTGGTCCGGTGTAATTTTCCTTACTCTGTTGCTAATGAAGCTCGGAACCTTACTCCGTATCAGTGGTTGCTTACTCCGTATCTATTAAGTACTAGAATCCTTAGTCCGTGTCGGTCTTCCTTATTCGCATGTAAGTTCCTTACTCCGTATGTAAGTTCCTTACTCCGTATGTAAGTTCCTTACTCCGTATGAGTGAGTGGCCCGGATTCCTTACTCCGCATCTAATTTCCTTACTTTGTGTCTAATTTCCTTACTCCGTGTCTAATTTCCTTACTCCGTGCAAATAAAGACTCGGGTCCTTATTCCGCATCAATATTTCCTTACTCGTATGTATGAAAGACTCGGATGCTTTACTCCGTGTCTTCTTCGCTTTAGTTCTCTTGAGGGAAGACTTAATTTTTTAACTCCACGTTAAAACTTTTTACTTCGTGCGACCTTGTTGACCAAGATTCTTACTCCGCATCAATTTGACTTAGTCCGTTTGAGGCACTAGGAACATATTCCGCAATCCGTAGCTTTTAAGTTCTTAGTCCGCACGAATGTTCCTTATTCAGTATGTATTGGTGACTTGGTTATTTACCAAGTGTTTGACGACACTCACTCTTGTCCGGATCAGGATTATGTATCATGTCCTTAGCTTTGCTCTCACGAGTGTGTCTCCTGGATTAATAACATATCTTCCGTAACGATCAAAGAAACACAAAAGATCTCATATCAAATTACATAAGGCTTTATCAACATTATCCAAATTCTGGGCTTGATCCAACAGTTTCAAGTTCTAAATTCTTTAAAGGTAATGCCATCGAGAGGATCGCATGATCTACGAGGAAGAAAATGCTTTATTCATTATCCAAGTAATACACCCCGTATGTGTCTCGTGACTTCTTTCCCGGGTCGTCTATCCGAGGGGAGTCTATCGCCGAGAGGATCACACGATCTTAGGGGGAGCAACCTCAGTAATAATCCACTAATATGTCTTGGATGCTCCTTCCTCTAAACTATCACTTCCGGATCTACCTGGACATGCATTGTTGAATCAGAATTGTGGCTTGCAGGGATGATTTTCTTCCCTCAACCGTGCATTTTAATCGGATAATCATTTGCTTGCTTTCGACATGTGTTCATTTATTCCGTTTCACTCATGAATCCTAAGTTGGCCAAATCATATGATTTTTACTTATCTTAGCTACATTGTTCAAGAGACGGTTTCGTTATGTTGACCAATATGAACTTGTGTGTTTATTATCCGACATATGCCTTGTTTCCGTAACAATGATCATTCTCTTGCTTGTATATGTCTTTTACATTCCCTTTCAATGCATTAAGTTCTGTTTCTCATTAGTTCGGATTCGGTTGCTCTACAATAGTCAATATCTTCATATCCGTACTAATTCCTCCCTGTTAAGCTTGTGTTCTTTTAGTTTATTTTCGTGAAGCTCACAGTACAGATTCTCTTTGCACCTTTAACGATATATCTTGTCTATAGTCTCGGATTTGAAGTGTTGTGGTACTTTTCTTCTTTTCGACTTCAAGACAAAGAAAGGAATCTACTTCTCTCTTCCCGCACTCTGTTTCTCCAGGACACAATCTACTTTTCATCCGAACGCTCTTATCTCGGATATCGTTTCCTCCCGGATGATTGTCGGTTCATTCCTCTAGACTCTTGGAACTCTCAAATCGTGTTACATCATGTCTTATTATATATCACGTGCTTTTGAGGAGGAATAATGATGGTCCATTAAATGCATGTCTCGGGATGCACACATTTCCCAAAGAAGGCAAATAAGCTGTTATAATTCCTTGGTTATGCCGTCTCCACGAGATTTCTATATTCGGAGGCGCGCCACTCTCAAGACTCATGACATCAGCATGTCAAGCGGTTTACTTTTCCACTCGCTTAATCCCTAGACCCGGCGACATTCACAAACTCGGTCTTATATATCTTGGACATTCCTGCGCAGTGCGAGTTTTACATCTTCCAAATCCCTAAAACCCTCGTCGCTCCCTCTATCCCCAAGACCTCACCTCCTTCTCCTCTCCATCTTTCCCTCAATGGCACCCAAAACTTCTCTTTTCGGCATTAACCCCGGCCATCTAGTGGATTGGCGAGCTATCTCCGATCCTCCAGCTTGGTTTCTGGAACTTTGCCCACTTCTGGACGCCTCTCACATCCTAAACCTGGTCTCCAACCCTGTTGACCTTCTTATTAAAGACATCCGTGAGTTCTATCAACGGATACGCTGCACCACAAACTCCATTATCTCCTACATTCGCGGTGAATCCATCTTGATCACCCCCTGCCGTTCTCCACACCGCTCTCAACCTCCCTCCTGGTGATCTTCAGTGCCCGGATACTGAGACAATGGTTGTTTCCATGGGTTGCTCCTATAAGGGGAAGGAGTACAAAATGAAGTCTTTTCAAGGTCGCTACCAGTGTATGGCGACGATATTGAGGCGCTGCCTCCTGGCTCGTACCACTGCTCTGGACTCCGTCCTGTATGACCTTCTTTTGGCTATGTATGGAGTCTTTGAGCGTCTCCCGATGGACTGGGGGACCTTCTTGTTCCGGCTGCTGAAGAACGGTCCAAAGAATTACTCTTTTGGGCGGATACTCAACGCTATCTTCAGGCATCTTCATCCGGACCATTTTGCCCGATATAATGTCGTTCCTTTCGCTCAAGCTTATTATCTTTGCCACCTTACGCCTGATGGGAACATGACAGCTTGCCGTGCCTCGGCTCCTCTCCGCCTTCTTCCCGCCTTGGAACAACAAGGCAGCTCGGTTGGTGACCCCTCCGATAGTCGTGCCCCCGAAGTTAGCTCTGCTCACCGGTCCTCCCGGATTCGGTCCATTGCTCCTTCCATCTCTCGCACCTCGCAGCACAGCATCCGTGCTGCACCTTCTGAGGTTGCGGGACCTTCTCAGCCCAGTTTACCTAAGGCTGATTCCCCAGCACCATCTGTTGCGGATGTCCCCACTCCCTCCACTTCTGCTGTTGCTGCCGCAGTTGATATTGCCGTTGCCACCGCCGTCGCTGATGTCCCGGACTCCTCTCTTCTGGAAGCTCCCTTGCCTCCTCTCCTTCAACCTCAAGACTACCTAGACCATCTCTCCGCCGACACCCTCATGGACCTATGGTTCCGTTTTAGCCTGGCCTACACAGCCTCCATCCCTGACGATGACCTCAAGGTGTTTTATGCCAAACACACCCGCTCCCCGGAGGATATGATCGTCTGGAATCTAGATCATGGCTTTCTTATGCCTGCTCACATTTCAGATGTTCCCTTCGCTGTCTCCTCCGGAAAGGCCCCTGACGCATGCGTTCCTTCCCCTGCTAAGGCTCGGTCTGCCTCTCTTGCAGACACCATCCCTGTCGTTGACCTTTCCGGCTATAGTGGCTCTGCTGCTCTGGATGCACCCTCTGCTGCTGCTGCTGACATCCCCTCTACTCCTGCCGACTCCTCTGCCCAGCGCACCCCTGCCCCTATTCCTCTCGGGGAGTCCTCCAAAGCTCCGGAGTTGGCGCTTGGATGTGCCTCAATTGGGACGGTTCACTCCGATCTTTGTCTTGTCGTCTCGCCTGGACCGTCATGCCCAAGCTCAGACTGCCCAAATTTCTGCCATCGCCGCTAAGGTTGATGCTCTTGGTGCCCAACTCCTCTCCACCTTAACCGACTCCTCCACCTCCATCGAGCAAAAGATGGACCTTGTAGCCTCATCTATCCATTCCTTGTCTACCTCTTTTGCGGACTTGGGTCACACGATGGCTCGTCCTCCTCCCGTCCGTCGCCGATCAGCCCAAACGGGGGAGAAAGTGCCATCCGATCCCCCCGCACCTTCCCCTTCTCGCATTGAAAAGAAGCGATCCGCATCCTCACCGCTTCTGGGAGTTACCATCCCCAAACGTAGCCGCTTCTCTTAGCCCAGCTCCTCTAGTGCGGCTCCTCCTTCGACCACACCATCTGCGCCGGCGACACCTTCCCTCCCATCATATGTGGATCTTGATCCTCTTGATGAGGACAAGTATTTTTAATGCTATGACCGGGTATGCCGCGTCAAATGCCGAGAGAAGATGTCTATCCTGAGTTGTACCCCTTCTCTCCTCAAGGCATAAGCAATATTCGTTTTGAGATGGGTTTGCCCACCACAGAAGACATAGACAACTTTTCTCGGGCATTTAAGATGGAGATGAGGCTGTTTTCGTCCCTATACAAGGACAGGCACATGTTTGACATCTTGCCTTGTTGGAATGAAGGGTATCTTCAAGGACTTAGCCAATATTCAGACCTTCATAAATGAACCGCGAGGATAGCACTCCCTGGAAGACTCTGCAACTGTCCTCATTCCATACCGGGTCATGACACCGCACTTCATCCTGGTTGTCTTTATGATTCCGTCCAAGCGGTGATCCTAATTGACTCCCATCATGTTGTGGAACAAAACATTAGAAGGGATCAATTTGAGCCACCTGCGCGTTCATCCGACGGAAGTTGTAAAGTAATCGGGACTTTATGAAGAAAGAGGCCTGACTCCGTTGGGTTCATCCGAAAAGTCGAAGGCAACGGTCCGGGGCAAGAAGTTAGTGCCACAATAGCCTGATGGAGATAGGCCGCGGAGCCTTTGTCCGTTTCTTCATCAAATCCATTGTCAAGGTTGATAAACACTGGAACAATATCCAAGCCTACACAATGGAGCAGACAATGGAGCTTAGAGAGAAGGTCGCAACGATGATCTTCAAGTATAGTAAGCCTTATGTACCTTAATGAGAATTTTGTATAAAGGCTGAATTGTACTTTATTGCTGATCAATGAAAATGAGTGAAATTTCTTATCTATTGGTTATCTCTTTGCATTGCTTATGGATCGGATTACAAAGGGTTTGGGCATATCCATAATTGGGGGAGATTGTTGGATCAAACCCAGAATTTGGATAATGCTGAAAAAAAGACCTATGTAATTTGATCTGAGACCTTTGTTGTTTCATCTTA
This sequence comes from Taxillus chinensis, assembly GCA_023512835.1. NCBI lineage: Eukaryota > Viridiplantae > Streptophyta > Magnoliopsida > Santalales > Loranthaceae > Taxillus > Taxillus chinensis. Next base: position 48,729,565 of record CM042092.1, on the reverse strand, counting down.
AGTCATTGCAGAGGATATGACTTTCATCCGGATCTACACTCGTGTGAGCAAAAGCTAAGGACGGGATATATAATCCTGATCCAGGAGAGAATAAGTGTCGTCAAACACTTGGTATATAACCAAGTCCTTGCCTCATACGGAATAAGGATCATTCGTGCGGACTAAGAATCTAAAAGGCTGGACTAAGAAATCCACACTTAATACTTCAACGTACTAAGTCTAAAAGATGCGGAGTAAGAATCTCAGTCTACAAAGTCGCACGGTATAAGAGAGTCAATGCGGAGTTAAAAAGATAAGTCTTCCACTCAATCGGACTAAAGTACAGAAGACACGGAATAAGGAATCCGAGCCTTTCATACAAGCGGAGTAAGGAAGTGCTTCTACGGAATAAGGACTTAAGTCTTTATTAGTTGCGGTGTAAGGAAACTAGATGCGGAGTAAGGAATCCGAACCACTCACTCATGCGGAGTAAGGATGTCTGATACGGAGTAAGCCATCCGTTCCTTTAACTCATGCGGAGTAAGGAAACTATATGCAGAGTAAGGAAGCGCAGATGCGAAGTAAGCACTCCGACCTTCTCTTTCATACGGAGTAAGGAAGTGCTTACACGGAATAAAGATTTCAGTACCAAATTGATACGGAGTAAGCAATCAGTATTACGGAGTAAGGATCCGAGCTTGATTTAAGCACGGAGTAAGTAACCTTACACCGGATTCAAGAAGACGCTACTTCAACTATATCTTCGTAATCAAAGTTATCACTCATTTGTTTCCCGATGTAAGAGATACTTGTTGAGAACCTAAAGCATCTTACACGTGGATTGTCCGGATATGTGAACACGACCCTAATCGCACTTGAGAACTTACAAAGAATCTTAAACATTACAAACTCAAGATCTTGAAGACCACATCCATGACAATTAAGGCAGAGAGATTTTCGAGAGAGAGAGTAAATGTGCACAATGTCCGGAACAACAAGTTCCAAGGTTGTCTCTCGTGGATGTCACCTATAAATAGTAACACTTGTACATCTTATAAAAACAAGGGTGTAAACGTATAAGAGCAAGTGCTTGTACTAAAGCTCGAAGAGAAAAAAGAGGCTAAGTGTGTGTGTGCTTGTAAATAGAGTGTTAAAGAGTTGTTAGGTAGGTCTAAAAGCTTTCAAGCTTTAAATCGCTTTTATTTTGTTGTACTTATCATACCGATAATAAACAAAATACTTCCACTATCCTGGTTATCTTTGCATTGTTTCTATCTCTCAACCAGGATAAGTAATGTGCCAAAGAGTTCGAAAAGAGCTTCGATAAGAGCCTATTCACCCCCCTCTAGGCTCCAAGGAACCAACAAGGCGAATACGGGACTTCCCCAATAATCCCCCAAAGTTCATTGCACGCTCATCCGGTTACTCGGTGTCGGCGACGGCTTTGCCCTCCCCACGATCCAACAATCTCCTCTCGGTGCCGGGTCACGTCTGCTAAGGTATCTCCACTTCGACAGTAAAAGCGCCTCCATACCATAGATCAAAGAAACAGAGTTGCCCGGTTGATGTGAGCACGAGAGGTGCGATAAGCATGTAAAGCAAATGGTAACTTCTCATGCCAATCTTTGTATATTTCGGTTATCTTTTCGATAATATTTTTGATGTTCATATTGGATGATTCAACCGCTCTATATATCTTGGGGCGATAGGGGGTCGAGTTGGGGTGTTGATTTTGTTTGTTTCACACAACTTACCTATCCTCCGACTGTTCAGATTGGTGGCATTGTCCGTTATAATCTGCTTAGGAAGCCCATATCGACATATGATGTTGTTCCGCCAAAATTTAAGCACCACAACTTGTGGGAGATTGGCATATGATGCTTCTTTTACCCATTTGGTGAAATAATCGATGATCACCAAGATGAAGAAATGACCATTGGATGCTTTCGGAAATATTGATCTCGATAACGTTGAAACCCCAAAGCGAGAACGACCATAGGGAAACCATCACATGCAACTTGGATGGATGTACTTGGATCTTATTGCCATAAATTTGACAATTGAGGCATTTGCGCACATATTCGATGCAATCCGTCTCCATGGTGACTCAATAATAGCCCATTCGCATGATTTGCCTTGTTAATGCATGTTCGTTGCATGTGAACCACATTTCCCTTCGTGTATTTCTTTTATTATTTCTGTCGACTTTCTTTTGCCACATACTGCAATAATACCATCACTACAAGAAAACTAGAAATTGATGACACTTTTTTTAAGGTTTTTAACAACACTTTTGAAAAGTGTCATGACTTATTAAGACGACAATTTTATAAAAGTGTCGTTAGTTAAAGTAACGTGGATGACACTTTCGTTAATGTGTCGTTTGCTAGTATTAGCGACGACACTTACCTGTACCTGTCGTGAAATTATTTAGGCGTGTAGACTATATTTCCCACTTTTGTCCCGCTCATTGTCCCGCTCAATACCTTAAACAAGGTAAAATCCTTAGCTACCCCCCAGCGTCCCCACTCCATATTCGCCATATGACCATCTTCGTTGTAACCCGCCCAGACAATAATGGTGGTCTTGACTTGTGCCTCACCGGAGACGTTACGTTGCAAGCCGTCGCACATCCAACCATCCTCCCCACGTCGCGTCGCAAGCCAGCGCTGCACATCCGAACATCCTCCCCACGTTGCACGGAGTCTTCAAATCCAGATCTGTCGACGGAAGCTTGCTACCACAGCCCTCGTCGAGGGTTCTCTGTCCCAATTGTTTGCTCTCAGGTTCAACAGTCTCCACGTCGAGGGTTCTCCGATCCAGATTTGCTGACAAAAGCACAACCCTCGCATCCCTGTTGCAGTCATCTACCGGATCTGAAAGAGTTGTGTAGCTTTGTTGCCCTGTTGCGCCTGTCGAGAGGAGGGAGTACCGTAGACGGTGACTTCGCCCCACTGCGTGTAAGTTGGAATCATGCTTTCTAGTGTTAATTTAGACTGTTTTATATTGATATTCAATTTGTTTTTTAGTGTTGACCATGTTTGTTTTTTCAATTAAGTTTCTGTACGTAAAGATGAGATTTCGTCAATTTTCTCAATTAAGTTTGAAGAATTGCTTAACAAGATCCAAGTAATTTTTACATGTTTTATATGTGCACTCATAATGTTGTTTGATAGAAATCACAATTAATTTCTGTTGTGGAATAACAAATTGACTTTTCCACGAAAAGGAGGAGAGAATGGACCAATGGAAATCCTTTAAAATCTGTGAAAAGTGAACAGCTTCACAAAAATCACCAAATGAGAATAATTAAGAGCACAATGTGCGGTATACCTGCAGGTCTGCAAGTGGTTCTATTGCCCTCATTAACACATTAAATAAAAATTAACTTCTTTCCTATCTTTATTTTTGATAAAATCATTTTATTATCTTTCTTGCACTATAGTCTTTCATTGTTAGTGCATATTTACATGTTTTCATTTTGTTTATTGAATTTGAATCATTATTAATTAAAACTTACATTTGTTTTCATTATTAATTTTCAGAATGTTTGCAAAATAAGTATTCACAAATTTTGAAAATGTATTTTTTGCATAATCGTAACTTTACAGATTTCTATTCTATAAAAACTAATTGTTGGATTTGTGCCATTGATTTGGGTGTGTTTTGAATCAGCTTGATGTCTACTTTTCTGTATATTTTGCAAAGTTTGATTTCCAAGGCGAGTAGCTGAGAAATTAAGTAGAGTTTGGAATTTTGAAATATCTTGGAAACTAGTAGCAGTTGCATGGCTGTGAGTTGTTATGTACTATTGTATATGTATGGCATGTGGGTAGTGTTTTAGTAGCAAATATAACAGTTTATTGTTCTTCCATTAACTTGTTTTATTCTGTGTACAGAGCTTGATGTACTAGGTTTGCAAGGGTGTCACTTTCTTTCACGGCCATGGAGTACTACACAGGTTACATATTCTTACTTTTTATTCCTTTGTTTTTATGATTTCTAGTGTGTTATTTTTGATTATTGTTGACATTTTGCTCATTATGTATCCTTTTTGTTTGAATAAGGTCACCAGTCCAAATTATAAATCTTATCTAGAGTCTCCACAATTGATGGCATGTTGCTCCTCCTAACTTTATTAGAGAAAATCTCTCCATTTGAGTTAATGTTAATATGACTATTTGGTAGAGTCTCACACCACCCACTTCCAGACCTCTTTGTTGACAAAATGGCAAATAATCAAACTAGATTGCAAACACATTCATTCCTATACATCCATCAAGAAACATATCAGTTAACGTAGAAAAAAGGCATGCTTGATATCAATAAATAAATGTCTTACCTGCTATAAGTCTTTGGTTTTGGGTAATGCACAAAAGGAATTTCCCACTGTTCAATATTAGGGAGTGGGCATGGTTTTTTTAACAACTTGTACATTCAGAAATATAGATGTGGCACGATTACCAATTTGCTTTAAACAAATTGAGCATATATAAATACCACAAATCGTAGCAAACAACAAGACAACCAACCTTGGCAACAGTGGAGACTTCTTGGGTGCTTTGAAGCTAAAAGAATCCTTCAACACAACGCACGCAAACATGTTAAAATGTGCAGACAAACAAGAAACCCAAAATCCAGATTAATTAAACTACCTAAACCAGTATCCGAGTTGATGAGGTAAGGGATTTACTAGTGGAAGTCTTACTTTAGGATTTTGTAAAAAAACTGTGCATTCTTAAAATAGATGTCTATTTCTAAATCTCCTTTCTTCTAATATGGAACATAATTTGTTTATTTTTTCTGTATGCGAAGCAGCCTCATTCAACTAATGAGTTGGAATTAAAAAAAAGTGATGAAAGAAGATGCACTTTTTAAAAATGAGATTGTGAGTTCTTTATATTTCCCTTTTATTTATGGAGGATTTGTTATGTGCTGGTGTTATATTATAACTGGAGTTGGATTTGAATTTTGTTGGTGCCTCCCTTGCCTCCAAAGTCCATTTAAAAAAAATAATTAATTGGCCAACTCTCATAAACCCAATCGTAGGAATTTGTGCTTTAATCATTTCCTTCAAGTTGTTTTTATCTTTTTATTAGATTATGTTGTTGAATAATTTGCTTTTGTGGGCTCTCTCTATTCTATTTTATTTCCCCCCTCATTGCGGTCCTGTGGCTATATGTTTGGGGGTTTTTTTGGGCCCAGCTTAGCAGGCTCCCCTCCTCTTTATAGCTGATGCTTGGATGGCTCATTTTTATTTATTTCGATGTTGGCCGAGGTTGTTTTTCTATTATTTTGGATCAGATAGGCTCTCATGTGGTTTAGTAGGGGAGATGGTTAATGTAGTTCTTTATTTTACTGCCTGGGTTCTGCTATTATTTTCTTTCGTTCTTTTCTTGTGTATTTGGTTTAATTTTTCTTTGCAGGCAATGCAAGGGCGGCTTCTTCCAGCCCTTCCCCCCTCAGCAATCTCTTATAAAAAATATAAACTTATAATTTTGGCTACTTTTCCTCTTATTTTGTTTTGATTGCTGCTTGGTCGTTTATGTTGGGAGCTTTGGCTTTGGTGGATGGCTCCCTACCGTTTGCTCTCTTAATGGTGGCTTCGGGTTAATTATTGGTTAGTTATCTTGCTGGATATTCGTCTGTAAGCCAGCCTCACGGACTGTCTTGTTTTTAATTTTGGTTTAATTCCTTTTCCTCTACATTTCTTTTTCAGTGGGTTTCGTGGTTTTTGAGCTTGCTGGACGGGCTTGGTCAAATGTAGTTGGCTGTGGGAATGGAATTGCTCTTCCTTTTCTGTCTATTGTATTGCATCTATTATTAATTTTGGGCAAGTTAACGGCTCTGATCGTGGAGTGCTGCGGGTTCCCTTCTCTCAAGGCAATGAATCTGGAAGGTTGATTTATTTTTGGTTTTGTATTTGAATTTATAAGATGTGTTACGGTTAGTAGAGATAAAGTGTGAACTGATATCATTGTACACAGGATTTGTAATTTGAGGAATTATTTATATTTCGTTGGTATTTTATATGTGATTATATATATATATATATATATAAATTGAAAAAAATTATGTTTTTTCTTATTTTTTCAAACTAAAAAGATGACACTTTTAAAAGTGTCGTCTTTGATATACGATGACACTTTTAAAAGTGTCATATGCGATGACACTTTTAAAAGTGTCATATGCGATGACACTTTTAAAAGTGTCATATGCGATGACACTTTTAAAAGTGTCATATGCGATGACACTTTTAAAAGTGTCATCTTTGATATACGACGACACTTTAAAAGTGTCGTCAAAAACATCTTATGATGACACTTTTGAAAGTGTCGTTTTCGAAAGTGCTTTAATGACGGGTTGACAGATGACACTTTTAAAAGTGTTGTCTTTTACTTAAGACGACACGTTTAAAGTGTCGTCTTATCTTATTTTTATTGTAGTGCATGTCATGATTTCTCTTATACGAATGGGACCATCAAAGTAATAATTGGATGTCGAGCTTCGGATATTTTTTTTATCCGACTTAGAGGCCTCTCTTTGGGTATTCTTGCTTAACAAATAATGTCCGATGTCATTATACCAAGGTTTTTCCTCAAGTATTTCCCTCAATGGCCATTCAATGTGTAGGAGTATCTTGTATATGAATATCGAAAGACCGAACTTTCAATTTTGTGTATAGTTGAAAAAGGGAGGCTAAAATTGCCAATGCATCGGGAATCGATTGTATTCCCTGGGCATTTGCTCGAATTTGATGTCTTCGAAATGTTCGGCTAGCTCCGTAACACGATTTCGATATGAGATTAATTTGTGATTCCAAGTTTCTCATTCTCTCCTTACTTGAAAAATGATGAGTGCAAGCATCCCCAAAGACTCGTAATTTTTTGATTCCTTTGCTAACCGCTTCTTGAAGTCCCATCACGTAGGCCTCATATTATGCTACATTGTTGGTATAGGGGAAGGTTAACTTTCCGCCATTGGGAAATGTCCGCCTTTTGGAGATATCGAATAGCCCCAACACCGTGTCCCAAGAAACTAGAGGCTCCATCAAACCACATAGTCCATGTGTTTGATACTTCATCCGTGAAGATGTTGATATGCTCATCAGAAACCCTATAGTTATCGGCTTATAGTATTCTAGTGCTCTATCTTCTTTCGGTACTTATGTTAGGAGGAGGAGGTTTCTATTTGTTTTTCTTGTTTTGATTGGGTTAAGGCACTACTTGTTTTTCTTATTGGGTTAAGTCCATGCTTTTTATTAGGTTACGTTATTTGTCGGCGTTATGGTTAAAATTGATTTACCTTAAATTTCTAAAGGGAATCCTAAAAGTTTTATTTTATACTTCACATTTTTTATCTTCTTGTTTTTTTTTTATTATCTATGGAAATGTTTTTTTCCTTTTCTTTTGCTTTTTTCTGGTTTTTATTTTGTTTATTGTTTTCCTTTTGTTTGAACACGTTTTATTGGTTTTTTGTTTGAAGACCTTTTTTTGTTTTGTTATGTTTTGTTTTTTGTTTTTGTTGTTTTTGTTTTTTTTTTTTTTTTCCTTTGCAAATGTTTTTTTAGAAAGCATTGAACCTAAATCCGCACATGGTAAAACTTAAAATAAATATGAACACGAGATATCAAAATAGATGTGGAGTGTGTGATTGTGATATCCACAAATAACATGAAAACACTGACCACCCTCTTTTCTTCTTCTTTTCACCGCAATCTTTTTTATGCCTCTCTTTGTTCTTTTTTTTGTTTGTTTTCTCATTTTTTTGCTTTGTTTTTTACATATTGTAACTACATACAATAAAATAAACAAAACAAAATAAAAAATGATTACATTGCTAAAATGATGAAATACAAATAATAGAAATGAAATTTAGCAATATAGCACAAAACAAATAATAATAAAGGTAGCGGGACCGACTGCAGTACCACGTCCGAACTATCCTATTGGCGACAGTAGTGATGAAAGAAACTCCAAATCCAGTGGAAAGTTGTGCACTCGCGTTGTGTAATGCGCCGGAGTTTGGTTAGAATGTGAAATCAATCTTTGGAGATGGATTGTCTTATCATGCCACAACAAGTTCGAGAAAACCAGGGTGACACCGCCAGTGGATAGGAAGGAGATCAATCCAGATTTCTATGACAATCCTACACAGACCGCTGTAGTGACCCCAACTAGCAAGAAAGTGGAGAGAGTGAATGACGTGAAGATAGATCAACACCCGAAGGAGTCCAAGACTACAGGAGTGGTCAAATGCATTCGTAAATCGAGCATTCCAAGAATGTAAAGGAATCTAATGCATATGTCATTTCCACAAATGTGCGGGTGCCCCTCAGGAAAGAACGAAAGCCTGTGAAGCCAACCATCAAGGTCAAGCCTGTTCTAAAGAAGATCGCCGATGTATAAAGTTTGTGCCAAGCAACACCAGCTTTCAGGGTCATCTGCTACTCTGGTGTAGTGTGGGGACACATGGCTTGATTTTGTTGATGGAGGTATCCAGGGCAAGCTCATAGAATTGTGATGAAGACATCAAGAAGGAACTTGTACCAAACTAAGATAAACAAGCCAGTGAGAAGTTTCTATGCTTCTTGTCGAAACAAGGACATGAAGAGACTTCATCTTGGGTGGAAACCAAAGCCCATTTCCACGAACAACAAGTTTGCTATACTTGTCGACTTGGAAGTTTGTGACAAGTGTGGCATGTGAACGTCACGGTTTGGAAAAGTACTTATTCCTAAGCAGAATAAGAGAAGAAAACTATGAAAGTTTAAGAGAAAAGGGAAGTAAAAGTATCTCAGAAGACTATGAAGCCTACACCTCAGGGAAGCGCTTCAAGTCTAAAGTAAAACAGGAAGAGAGCTTTGTCATGCCCCGGATTTCCAACCCAAGGAAACCGGTTCGTGACTCCCCTATACCCACACGGTGGATAAAGGGGTATGATACAAGGCTCCACACAGGATGTCACAACCTCCACATCAGATAATCACCAAGGCAATTTAATTAGCTTTATTAGATTTGAAACACAATTAACGTTCACAAACCAAACATGCCTTTATTACAATTAACTTTCCCCTTACAATATCTCCCCACTGGGGTTACAAAGGTCCCATAAAAATAACAACACAAAACAATATTAAACAAAGCAATAAAGCAGAACTATCTTCCACCTTGGTGTTCCTGCCTAACGCCTGTAGGTTCCTATAGCATGCATCTGGATCAACAATCATTATATCAAGTATATTCCCCCCCGGAAACCCCAAGGTTTCTCACGTAATCCTACAGCGGAACGAAGCCTAATGTACCACGGACATCCCAACGGCCTCTAAGGTCCACCGCCCCTGCAACGAACCCCGAGAGTTCCCATACCCCAGGACTCAACATCAGAATCAAACGAAACATGCCATTGAAGGCCAACATCCATATAGGAGATCACACCTATATGGATTTAAATATATATACATATATCCAAAAAGCCACAAATCGCCTACCACAAGGCCAAAACCCTGGTATAGATTCAAGGAAGAACAGAACCCCTACCTCCTGGAAAATCCTCCATGCTCCCACGCTAGACGCCATCCACCCACGCGAGTCATCCCCTGCAGGATTGACTAGGAGCTCTCCTTGCCTCTCTCTCTCTCTCTCTCTCTCTCTCTCTCTCTCTCTCTCTCTCTCTCTCTCTCTCTCTGCGACGGCGCGGTGGCTAACAACGAAACCTTAAACCTAAAACAAAGAGGGCTCCTCCTACTTATATAGACACCTCACATCAAAACGACGTAGTTTTGATTAAGTGAACCCTAGCATCAAAATGATGTAGTTTTGATTAAACAAGCTACAACCTTCCCGCATTCACACATGACATAATACCCATAATTCAAACATGTCCCTTTGGGAAAAGATTATTAGAATAACAAAACCAAGGTGATGGTGCAAAAAGATGATTGCACGTGACAAAGGCCATTGTCACGTGCAAGCTCCAAATGCCCTAAGATTTTGCCACAAGACTTAGAATAACTTCGTAAGGTTCCCATGCAAAGACACCACTTCGCCCGTGACAAGCCATTGTCACATGCATTGTCGCGTGTACCCCTAAAGGTTCCCTCTTGGGCTCATCTCTTACCTCAAGCTTGCCCATCATCATACAAAGTGTTCAAGCCAATGTGTGTGGGAATAAAACTCCATAAAACCGAACAATTACCACCCCAAAAGGCAAAAATATGACTTTCTCCACATCGCAAAACACGGGTCATTACATCCTCTCCCCCCTTAAGACTTTTCATCCTCGGAAAGAAATAACATGCAAGGAATAACCAACACATGCTACCCATTTGCGGAATGGCAAGCCACAACACCCCAAATGGGTCATACACCGCATACAAGATATAACGAACATACGTCCGTAAACTCAACAAAGCACCACCACAATTCATAACCACATGCATCACAATGCATATAACACATACCCACATGGCACAAATACACATCTCAAAACACATCTCAAATATAAATACATGTCTAAATGATAATACAAATACACCAAATGATGAACAACTAATACAGGAAAGCACATCACTATCCCTTGGCCAATAGCCACCTCCCACCCTTAAGATTGTTCGTCCTCGAACAACTCTGGGTGTTGCTCACGCATCATGGACTCACGTTCCCATGTCTCCTCCTCAATGCCACGGTGCTGCCACAGCACACGAACCAAAGGAATAGCACGACCACGCAAAAGCTTCTCCCGCCGATCTAGTATACGGATAGGGGCCTTAACAATGGACATGTCATCCTCAATATCCAATGTCCCACAATCGATCACATGAGTGGGGTCAGGGTGATACTTCCTCAACTAGGACACATAGAACACATTGTGCACTCGACTCAATCGCGGTGGCAATGCTAACCAGTAGGCCACTGGCCCCACACGATCCATAACCTCAAAAGGACCAATAAACTGCAGAGATAGCTTGGAACCTCTCCCAAATCACTGATGTCCACGACATGGAGAAACAAGGAGAAACACATGATCTCCCATAGAAAACTCCAAAGGTCACCGCCGCTGATCTGCATAAGATTTCTGTCGACACTGAGCGGACAACAAGCACTGACGAATCAACTTGACCTTCTCAGTAGCCTCTTGAACCAATTATGGTTCCAATAGAATCGCCTCCCCCACCTCGGTCCAGGACAAAGGAGATCGGCACGGTCCGCCATACAACGCCTCTAAATGAGCTATCCCAATGGATGCCTGATAAGCGTTGTTGTAGGCAAACTCCACCAAAGGAAGGTGAGTTGCCCACGAACCCCCAAAATCTAACACACCTGGCCCTCAACATGTCCTCCAATGTATGATTCGTCCTCTCGGTCGGAACGTCAATGTCACGCCCCGGATTTCCAACCCGAGGAAACCGGTACGTGACTCCCCATTCACCCACACGGAGGGCAATGGGGTTGGATTACTTGGATGCCACAAACAAGTCTAACAATTACAATAAATCAAACAAGCCACATCTTTATTTAATTCCACATATCAAAGGTTCACAAAATAACCATGTTCCTTATTACAATTCAATCCCTTAGTACATTTCCCACCCTGGGGTTACATAAATCATAAAATTACATTCTTGAAATAAACAATAAAATGGAGATGGTCTTCCACCTTGGTGTTCCCCCCCTAACGCCCGTAGGTTCCTCGTAAAGAAAACAACATGGTAGGAGGGGTGAGCAACCACAGCTAAGTAGGGATCATGTCTCCCCAACCCATCCCATGCACCTAATATCTACATGCCTTGTGTACAAGTCGTGTGTCGTGTTACAATTATTCCACCAGATGTAATTACAAGGCTATAACGACAAATGCAATCATACACGGGCTGGTACATAAACACTCCCGGGCTTCCACGGCCACCGGGTTTCCAATAACAGACCCCGGGCTTCCACGGCCACCGGATTACAAGAAAAGTCCCGGGCTTCCACGGCCACCGGGTTCCCAAAACGATCCCAGGCTTCCCACGGCCACCGGGTTCCACAAAACAGTCCCAGGCTTCCACGGCCCACCGGGTGTACAAGCAAACACGCAAGCATACATGGCCATACAGGCATAACATCAAACACTTAGTATGCTCGGTCACATAGGAATAACATCGAACACTTAGCATGCATATATCCACAAGCTTATAAACCCGACCCACCAGACATAATCTAACACACCTGGACGTGCGTGGCCTCACAGGCATTACCTCAAACACATAACATGCACGACCTCACAGGCATTACCTCAAACACATAACATGCACAGCCTCACAGGCATTACCTCAAACACATAACATGCACAGCCTCATAGGCATTATGTCAAACACTTGGCAGGCATATATACATATATCCAAACAACACGCCATTAAAGGCCAACATTCATATAGGAGATCACACCTATATGAATTTACATATAAATATATAAACAGATCTAACCCAGTGACCGCCTAGGACCCTAGGACAGAGGAGGGTTTAGGAAGAACAGAACCCCTACCTTAAAAGCAGATCTTCCTTGCTCCTGCGCTAAACGCCGTCCTCCCCACGCAAGATACTCCGGCAAAGCAACCAAGCAACTCCCCTTCCTTCTCTCTCTCTAGCTCTCTCTCTCTCTCTCTACGACGGCCGCAGCAGTGAAGAGAACCCTAAACCTAAACAGGGGCTTCTCCTCCTTATATAGACAACACAACATCAAAACGACGTAGTTTTGATTAAGTGAATCCCAAAGATTAAAACGACGTAGTTTTGATCACACAAGTTAGCACCTTTCCGCACCCATATAGGCCAAAATACTTAGAATTTCAACATGGTTCTTTGGAGAAAGTTCATTAGAATGACAAAACCAAGGGAACCATGCAAAAATATGCCCGCACGCCAATTTGCACGCCAATTCCCCAATTGGCGTGCAGCTCCAAATGCACTCAAACTTCACCACAAGTCTCCTTGCATCTTGTAGAGGCCTGAGGAGCAAAAATATGCTTGCACGTGAAATGGGTGAATTCACGTTCAGCTCCAAATGCTCTGAAATTTCTGTGGTAGATAGAGGACCTCATTCTAAGAAACTTTTGTTCTTGCACGCCAATTGTTTGAGGCCATCTACCCTATCAAAAGTGAGCTCCAAGATCAGCCAAAACAGCTTAAAACCGCCTGTATACGCATAACATCTTCCTAGGGCATAAAGGTACGTTACCACTTGTCACATGCACCTCCCAAAAGTCCCCTCTTGGGCTCATCTCTTACCTCACACTTGTGCACCAACATCCAAGGTGTTTGTGGTTAACTTCTTACACATGGGTTACACACGGGTCATTACATCCTCTCCCCCCTTAAAACTTTTCGTCCTCGAAAAGAAATGACGTACGAGGAAAACAAACACAAGCTACCCATTTGCCACCCGGCAAGCCACAACACCCAAATGGGTCATACACCGCGCACAAACACATAACAAAGACATAACAAGGTACCACCATAATCCATAACCACATGCCTCACAATAATGCATATAACACATATCCGCATGTCGCAAATACACATCTCAAAACACATCACAATGAAGAACATATGTCTAAAAGACAAAACCAATACACCAAATCATACACAACTAATACAAGAAAACACATCACAATCCTTGGCCAACAGCCACCAACGACCACCTCCCACTCTTAAGGTTGTTAGTCCTCGAACAACGCTGGGTGTTGCTCACGCATCATGGACTCACATTCCATGTCTCCTCTGGCAGGACGTGTCGGCCCCTAAAAGATAACACACCTTCCAAAATGCACATGTCGAGGCACATCGCCCACAACCATTCACATACCCGCGACCGAAGATATCACACCATAACACACATGAAGGTACGTACCCACGGACCCAATACAACACAAAGCATGATAGGGAAACACATATTCGAATCTCACAAACAACCATTGTTCTCCTCACCTAACACATGTCACAAGTATTCACATGTCACGATAGTATAAGACATATATGCCCATCACTAACACGTTTAACGGATCACATAGGTCACAGAGCAACTCACATCATAAACACCACCACAAGGAACAACTCACAAACAAAACACTACTACACGTTTAACGTTCCACCGCCCATTCACCATCATTATAAACTCATCCGCAGGGGAGTGTCCTCACAACCTTCCCACCTTTGGACTTTTCGTCCCCGAAAAGAGGAAGCGAGGTAGTAAACATCACGAGAAGACAACGCATGGGAGCAAGTCGACAATAGTGAGGTCGAGAAACCTCCCACAAATTCGCTAAGACCCCAACAACCGAACAAGGCCAACACCATTAGCCTACGCGCGTCATAATAGAACCAACACTCCCCAATTAACGGTACCCCAACGGTAACCCGCGACACCCCGGATGTAGACCTCACCCTTACAGCCTAGCACCAGGGAGGCCACAATGAAAAACAAATAAACGGGATAAGAGCATGATGTAAACCACAATCACGGTGCCACATTTGATATCACCACAAAGACACAAGCATCACAGTTGAATCCCCTCACGCGAACGTAGAACGGGCTTAGGGATCCGAAGAATACATCTGCTAGCAAGCCACATTAAAACCCAACCAGCACCAATGATGGCTTGCCACAGTGACAATCCAGGACACAACTATACTAGGATGAAGTTTCCATTCGGTTACGATCAACATGATGCCCAATGGAGCCCAGGGATGACAAATTCAATACCGGACACAACCACGGCAAGACTAAAAACTACGATCGGGCTAACACCGGTCACCAACGGTGAGAATCTACCAAAGAATCCCATGAACCAAAACGCCACACAAATAACACCTCTCGACTACGGTCGGATAGGGATCCACCAAGGTCCCACACAGCCTTCACGAATTGAGGCTTCGTTACAACCCAAGTGATAACGCCTTACTCGATCAACAGACATTCCATGCGATAGGAATCCTTTGACGATGGGTAGGTACCAACAACATAGTTCTCTCCACCATGGAAAACTCTCCTACCTGCAACATGACAACAACGGAATCCTCTGTGTCACCACTCACAGGTCACAAGGGAATCTCCCACCATCTCCGCCATACCAACCATCACGTTCTATTCCTACACACCAATGAAACACTCAAATGGGCCAAGAAATACTCAGGCTTTAACCTCGGTTTAATGTGGTCACTACAATTCCTCCGGGTAGGCATAAGAAACAAGAAATGCAAACTCCTGATTCGGGACTTCCACGTTACTCCCAAACACCCCAACACCTTGATGGCATGAACCATCTCACTTACCCCGTTATACCGCACATGAAAGGTTTCCAAGGAGTACAGATGGAGGTCATCCGTCTACCACCACTCGCTCTAAAACATACACCTTTGTGACATCTGTCCGACATAAATCTCTCCTCAAGGAGTAGCACTAACACCCCGTCCAAGCAAAAATGTCACAACCGACTCAACTCGGGCATCAAACAACCTTTTTCCAGCACAACAACACTTTAATATTTAGCTTAGCCGGCCATCGCACTAGACAAGGTATAACATACACAACATCACCTAGAACACTCTCCTTCATCCTCACACCACATTTAATATTCTAATACACTACACCTCATCCTTCTCTACGCACATGTCACAACACCCACATGTAGTAACTCGTTGTATACCTTTACCACGAATGCAATACATACAACAACACAATACCAAATTTCCAGCACATTTGCAACACAAGCAACGGAACACAAGACACCTGATGAGCCAGAATGTACCAGCCTTACACCTTCTCTCCTCCTCTAAGCCTACTCCCACAAGATACGAACCGAAGGAATGGCCCTACCACGCAAAAGCACACCCTTAGTCCTTAGAGAAAGATAGCCCGAACAAGGCCTGCCAAATCTCACTTGCTTACCTCTTTTTACCAAGTTGATGCACCGGGCATAACCCTCAAAACCCACTCATAGCCGATAGTTGAGCTCCAGGAACACTTCACATTTTACACGTGTGCATCCCCATTTCACAACATGTTCTAAGAACATTACTCATGGTCTTTCACACTCGACAAACATGACACATGGCCACTGCTTGACCATCGAGAACCCGAACACCCATATAGTTATTAACCAAGAACTTGCAACGACCACTCTAGCCAACAAGATAACGCTTCAAAGACTCTAAGAGCAGGCTATACTAGCTGCGTTTTCCCCTCAACCACAACGCTTGGAAAAGAAAGGTAACCATAGGAATATCCCTTTTAAGTAGTACTCCAACACACACCTCTATCCGCTGAAGAACATATTTCTATTAATCAAGGTTGCCAAGGGGGTGTCACACAATAACTCACAAGCCATCACCTCACACCTCAAGCTCTACTAGCTAGCCAGTCTAAATTTCCTCCCACTTTAGAAAAAAAGGTTGCCTACAAGATTTGGTTACTTTGATTATCCACAGTGCCAAAATTGAATCTCACTCACTTATAAAATCAACACCCATATATATATATATATATATATATATATTTATTAGTTACGCATTATTCTTCCAAGCGTTATAAATATATATCTCCTAATAGGTCACCACCCACATCCATTCGAAATGCTAACTCAAACGGGACACGATAGGGTCCACCCAGCCCTCACATAAACTAGTACGAGATTCAACCGACAACCTACCAAAAAGGGGCACGATACCACCGGTGAATTTCTGTCTTGCTCTTCCACCTGGCCTCACTAGGTAGTCCTCCCTGCCTCCAAATCGGGACTCGGCGTTGAGCTTTACCCCTAGCTCGCCGAGCCGGTCCCCTAGCATCACTCCCGGCCTTACTAAAACAGACCGTACGAAGACGTCCTGCTTTTCCGCAGAGGCGACACCAGTCTGCTCCTTGGCACACTCTCTGTTCCGGTGCCCGGTTGTCCACAACAAGCGCAATCTTTTGAGAAACAGGACTCAAACGGGGGTGTGAGGGCTGGCCGGCTCTCGGCGTACCTCGCTCCCGATCAGTTGTCGAATCGCATCCCTCACCTCTTGGAATAAGCGAGCTCAAGACGCCAACCTCTGCCGTGATTAGTCTATCACCTTGACTGCTGCTCTCTCTCACTTGCCCAACCTGGGTCGCGGCCTCCTCTGTTACCTCAATAGTCGCACGGCTTATAGTTTCCCGAAACATTGGTTAAGCGAAAAGATAGTGCTCCGGATTAACACTAAATGATCCCAACAATCGCAAGACCACTACCGACTAAGCGGCTTAAGCTATAACACGCATTATTAGCACACAAATTTACAAATTTACCAAACAAATCTCACAGACTATACAAATTTACACTCCACCACATTGCTCATAACCTTGTTTATTGCACACCATGCCAAACAAATTTACACTCCATCGGCTTAGCACATGCTCAATCCTTCACCAGAACACCAACATTATTACATATTTAATTTAATGTATTTATTTATTTATTTCTTTCTTGATTATTATTATTTTATTTTATTAACAGTTCACATTTCACAATCTTCACGTTCGCAAGTACTCGGTTTCAATACCACAAATTCTTTTCCATGTTTTCATGCTCGAACCATCACAAAATTTCAGAGTTGCACAATTGAAATTTTATCATGTTCAAACCTTTTATCCATGCAATTACACACACCGCACACATTTCGGTTTTCATTAAACCACATTGCACAAGCATCCATTCCATAAGCACACAGTTTAGTTAAACAAGGACCTTTCCTTGTAGTCATGCTCAAGGTACTTCAAATAAAATCAGAGTTGCACCGTTCTCACCTTATCACATTATTTATATTTTTCTTTTATCACAATTAAAATTTTCACAGGTATCCACACCTTCACATACAACAACCAAATGCAACTAGTGCCCTAATGCCAATGCATGCAAATCCTACCACAAGACTGGACTACCCCAAGTACACCTTGGAGGCTCAAAGAGGACCATGTTGATCAGGCATGTCCCTCCAGGCTCCTCCAAAGGACTCAAGATAACCAAGTCCGCCCACTACCCTAGGCCAACTAGACCATGCTACGATACCATATTGTCACGCCCCGGATTTCCAACCCGAGGAAACCGGTACGTGACTCCCCATTCACCCACACGGAGGGCAATGGGGTTGGATTACTGGATGCCACAAACAAGTCCAACAATTACAATAAATCAAACAAGCCACATCTTTATTTAATTCCACATATCAAAGGTTCACAAAATAACCATGTTCCTTATTACAATTCAATCCCTTAGTACATTTCCCACCCTGGGGTTACATAAATCATAAAATTACATTACCGAAATAAACAATAAAATGGAGATGGTCTTCTACCTTGGTGTTCCCCCCTAACGCCCGTAGGTTCCTGTAAAGAAAACAACATGGTAGGAGGGGTGAGCAACCACGGCTCGGTAGGGATCATGTCTCCCCAACCCATCCCATGCACCTAATATCTACATGCCTTGTGTACAAGTCTTTGTGTCGTGTTACAATTATTCCACCAGATGTAATTAAAGCTATAACAACAAATGCAATCATACACGGGCTGGTACATAAACACTCCCGGGCTTCCACGCCACCGGGTTTCCAATAACGATCCCGGGCTTCCACGACCACCGGGTTACAAGAACAATCCCGGGCTTCCACGCCCACCGGGTTCCCCAAAACGGTCCCAGGCTTCCACGACCACCGGGTTCCACAAAACGTCCCGGGCTTCCACGGCCACCGGGTGTACAAGCAAACACGCAAGCATACATGGCCATACAGGCATAACATCAAACACTTAGTATGCTCGATCACATAGGAATAACATCGAAACTTAGCATGCATATATCCACAAGCTCATAAACCCAGCCACACAGACATAATCTAACACACTGGACGTGCGTGGCCTCACAGGCATTACCTCAAACACATAACATGCACAGCCTCACAGGCATTACCTCAAACACATAACATGCACAGCCTCACAGGCATTACCTCAAACACATAACATGCACAGCCTCATAGGCATTATGTCAAACACTTGGCAGGCATATATACATATATCCAAACAACACGCCATTGAAGGCCAACATTCATATAGGAGATCACACCTATATGAATTTACATATAAATATATAAACAGATCTGACCCAGGAATCCGCCCTAGGACCCTAGGACAGAGGAGGGTTTAGGAAGAACAGAACCCTACCTTAAAACAGATCTTCCTTGCTCCCGCGCTAAACGCCGTCCTCCCCACGCAAGATGCTCCCAAAGACAACCAAAGAACTCCCCTTCCTTCTCTCTCTCTAGCTCTCTCTCTCTCTCTACGACGACGGCCGCAGCAGTGAAGAGAACCCTAAACCTAAACAGAGGGCTTCTCCTCCTTATATAGACAACACAACATCAAAACGACGTAGTTTTGATTAAGTGAATCCCAAGCATCAAAACGACGTAGTTTTGATCACACAAGTTAGCACCTTTCCGCACCCATATAGGCCAAAATACTTAGAATTTCAACATGGTTCTTTGGAGAAAGTTCATTAGAATGACAAAACCAAGGGAACCATGCAAAAATATGCCTGCACGCCAATTTGCACGCCAATTCCCCAATTGGCGTGCAGCTCCAAATGCACTCAAACTTCACCACAAGTCTCCTTGCATCTTGTAGAGGCCTGAGGAGCAAAAATATGCTTGCACGTGAAATGGGTGAATTCACGTTCAGCTCCAAATGCTCTGAAATTTCTGTGGTAGATAGAGGACCTCATTCTAAGAAACTTTTTGTTCTTGCACGCCAATTGTTTGAGGCCATCTACCCTATCAAAAGTGAGCTTCAAGATCAGCCAAAACAGCTTAAAACCGCTTGTATACGCATAACATCTTCCTAGGGCATAAAGGTACGTTACCACTTGTCACATGCACCTCCCAAAAGTCCCCTCTTGGGCTCATCTCTTACCTCACACTTGTGCACCAACATCCAAGGTGTTTGTGGTTAACTTCTTACACATGGGTTACACACGGGTCATTACGGTCAATCTCGGGGTGAAAAGCTGTACTCAAGTGAAGCTTGGTCCCCATAGCCTCCTACATGCCCGTCCGAAACGAGGAGTAAACCTTGAATATCTGTCGGACACAATCAACGATGGCACTCCATGCAATTGCACAATCTTGTTTACATACTACTGGCTCAACATCCCGATGGAATCCCGCTCTCGAACGGCAAGGAAGTGGGCTCTCGATCGGGGTATAGGCACAAAATCCGTCGCTATATGGTCCCACTACCACTCCGTTACCAGTAACGGCCGTAACATACCCGCCACATCACGTTTCATCCCAGGCCACTAAAAATGTCCCCCGAGTGCATCGTACATCTTCCCACCCCCTGGATGCACAACAACTCTTGACCGATGAAACTCCCTCATCACCTCATCCCGAAGAGGCGAAGCCATAATAAGTTGCCCCCGAAAAGACAACTCATGCTCAGGACCTCGGTCCAATCCTCGGATAGCTCACCAGCCTCAATACGGGCATGGAGAACCTCACACTCAATATTCCCCAATTGTCCCTCCCGGACTCACTAGTATAGCTCAGGCACAACAACAATAGGACTCGGGATGTCCCACCATCACGAGCAATAGGTGCAATCGCAACATCACCAACTGCTCCATCGGCTTCCACTCTCTCGCTACCACCTCGGCCTTTCCTTTCCTGCTCAACGCGCCACCCACAATATTGCCCTTTCTCGGGGTATAGGCATGTAAGGACCCGTACCTTGAGTTAGTCACGTTTTGCCTTCGAGTAGAGTTTTTCTAGATTTTGACCTAGTGAATGGGCTCAAATGAATTCACATGCAAAAGGAAAGATGCGTAGAATGATGTCCTCTATCTACCACGAAGTTTCAGGCCAAACGGACGTGTATGTGAGGTGCACGTGATATGGGTCCAATTCACGTGCAAGTGTGGTTGTCTTCTAAATGATGCAAGGAAGCTAGGGGTGAAGTTTGAGCGCATTTGGAGTGCATATGGAGTTGCACGTGAATTGGGGAATTCACGTGCAAATTGGCGTGCAGCCATATTTTTGCATGGTCCCCTTGGTTTTGACATTCTAATGAACTTTCTCCAAAGGACCATGTTGAAATTCCGAGTATTTTGGCCTATATGGGTGCGGAAAAGTGCTAACTTGTGTGATCAAAACTACGTCGTTTTGATCCTGGGTTTACTTAATCAAAACTACGTCGTTTTGATGTGGGTAGTGTCTATATAATGAGGGCATGAGTTTGAGTTTAGGGTTATTGTGTTCTTTCTTTGCATTCGCTCCGCTAAGAGAGAGAGAGAGAGAGAGAGAGAGAGAGAGAGAGAGAGAGGGGATCTCCGGGCGATTGCCGTGGTGGTTCGTGTCGTTGGGAGGCGTGTCTAGCGTGGAGGTTAGGACAAGAGCCTGAGGTAGGGATTCATGTTCTTCCTAACTCCCCTCGTTCTAGGATATTCACCTATATATATATGTAAATTCATATAGGTGTGATCTCCTATATGGATGTTGGCCTTCAATGGCATATTGTTGATTCGATGTTGAATTTGGCTTGAGGATTTTCTGGGTTTGTTTATGCCCACCATGTGTTTGATGAAATGTCTGTGAGGCCTGCACACTATGTATTTGATAAAATGTCTGTGAAGGCCTGCATGCCATGTGTTCAATATAATACCTGTGAGACCTTGTATATGGGTGTTTGATGATATACCTGTATACTGGTGTGTATTGTGTTTGATTTGTATTTGATTTTAAGCTTGTGAGGCTGATGTGTGTGGCTTGTATCTCGACCATGTTGGTCCTTCCGAGATAAAGTGTAAATCTTGTCCTGAGTTTACATGTTGAGATGTAATGCTATCTTTGTTCGTTGATCTGTTTGAGACTGAGCTGAGATATGGGCCAGGCACAATAGCTGGACCCCTTTGAGATTTGGCCAGGACGTGGTCCTGAGTCTCGGTGTAGCACTCACGACGGTGGGCTAAGTCTACACCCATTCCTGAGGGTAGGTATGGCGCCCGAGGAGGTGGTTGACCATACCGACTCGGGTGGAAAATGTTGCATTGGTGTCCATGCAACATTCGCCTAGATGTGGTATGTCATGTCGTCGTGGTGGCGGGGTGTCCTCTCGCCCTCCGGTGCGGGTTCAGGTAAAGAGTGTTTCCTGGGTGATGTTTCTTGCTTTAGCCTTAGGCACGACACGAGCACAAGCATACACATATCATGCATGTTGTAGAGCGGGACGGGTCCGGGGAGACCGGATCCCTACCGAGCTATGGTTTGCTCACCCCTCCTATAATCTGTTCTTTTGTAGGGTTTAGCGGCGGTAGGTGAAGGCCGAGGAGCTAGGCCCCTGAGGCTAGGAGTTTTATATTATTTCCTTTGTTTGTACTCCTGGTTTTATGTGTTTGGATTCTGGTTTGGTTTTATTTATGGCTTCATAGGGGTTTTTCCCCGAGCGGGTTGTAATAAACATTTAGCCTTTGCAATGGAATAAAATGAGATGTTGTTATTCAATTTGTGTTTGTGTGCATGGTTTGGGAGCAGGAGCATGCCCCTTGGCATGTTAGCCTGGTTGTGCGGGTTTGGGATAGCACCCGTGCCAGAAGTCCTTTTAAGGTGCTTGCACCAACCCCTTGTCCCTTCGGGTGCGGGCATGGGCAAGCCACTACTCATTTCCAAGTGGAAGGAAATTGGGGCGTGACAATATGGTATCGGAGCGATAGTTCATGGTCTGGTGGACCTAGAATAGTGGGGAGGCCTGGGCCGCTTCGAGACTCTTAGGAGGCGGTTTAGGACACGCCCGATCAACGTGGTCCTATCTGGTTTTCCTGGGGTGTACTCAGGGGTAGTTAGGCCAAGGAGTAGGGCATTTGCATTTGAGTTGAGGGTGCATACATGCATTGGCATTAGGGCACTAGTTTAATTTCGGTATGAGTATATCGTTGTGTTCTTTGAAAACTTGTTGCTAAAAACAAAATTTTGTTCTTTGTGAAATTCGGTGAATTTTCGTGAGACTTGTTGCTATGAATTCTTTGTTGTGTACTTCGTAATTTACCTGTGTGTTTAAATGTAAAATGTTGTTTGAGTACCTCATGGCCCATGGGGATGAGGGTGTGTAGAGCTTGAGAGAAGCTGATCCTAGTTTGGTTTAAATGATGTAGACTATGCCTCCTAGGAGAGTAACCCGAGCTACTCCAGTTGTAGAAGATGAATCTTACGCCCGTCTTGGAGAGGGAAGAGGACAGCGTGTAGAGGGCGATGATCCCCTGGAGCGGATCATGGCCCAAGTCCGGGCCCTAAGTGACAACGTGCAAGGCATGCGTGAGGACCTCGGGGGAGAGATCCTAAGCGAGGTGCGTCAGGAGATGATGGCACGACAGGCAGTGCCACCCCCTCCACCCCGTGAGGCGGAACCTCCGTGTAGGCGGGAAGTGCCGGTGAGGCGGGAAGAGGGAGACGTGTTGACGCAGTCCGAAAGGAACATCCACCAAGGTTCAAGGGAGGAGCTGAACCTCTAGGAGCAGAGCACCGGCTACGGCAGATCGAGCATGTGTTCTCCTTTCTTCGACCCCGGGAGGAAGACAAAGTGAGACTAGCAGTCCGGCGATTGGAGGAGGAAGCCTTGGAATGGTGTCTTAGCATCTCAGGAAGCCGGGACATGGAGACCATGGCCTGGAATGAGTTCCTCCAACTGTTCCATGAGGAGTTCTTTCCAGGAGTCATTGCGGTGGCGAAGCGGGAGGAGTTCGACGGCTGAAGCGGGGATCGCGCTCAGTAGTAGAGTATGAGCGAGATTTCGGGGGCTGAGTCGGTTTGCTCCGAAGCAATATCAAGGGAGGACCTGAAGGCCCATAAGTTTACCATGGGTCTCAAACCTGCCTGAAGCAAAGGGTGGAGATGCTGCGACCGAAGACCTATGTTGAAGTCGTGGACACCGCCAAGATTGTTGAGAGAGGATTAGAGGAGGGAAGGCGAGGCTCACCAGGAGCGGATGGGGCAGAGCGCGCGCGACAAGCACGGTGAAACCAAGAGGCAGAAGGTTGAGCCCGGGAGTGGGACTTTTCCCAAGGGTGAGGGCCAAGCTTCAATGGCTCCGCCCGGATTCCGTTACTTTGGAGGACGGGGAGTCGGGCTGGGAACTTCCCAAGCGGGTGTACTGTTGTGCCTGTCGGGGCACGTCAAACGTGAGTGCCCCAAGCAAGACTTGACGTGTCATAGCCGTGGGAAGGTGGGACACATCAGCAAGGTGTGTTTCGGCAAAGGGGAACACCGGGGGGAGCCTGGAAGCTTAGCACAAGGGAGTAGGGGTGGGACCCAATTTCAGGCCCCAGCCCCTAAGCCGCACATTCGTGGCGGGCCGGTCAGTGGTTCCGGTCACACTAGGCCACGGGGAGAGGCAACCACAAGGAGGATCGGAGGGGCGTCCCGGTGGACTGCACGCAGGAGCAAAAGGGAAGGCAAGTGAGGCCGGTGGTGGGGCAAGCCAAGGCAGAGTGTTCGCGCTTACCTCAAAGACCAGGTGAAATGGAGGATTTACCATCACCCTCCGAGGAAGGTGGAGCTGGACCTTCGGTGGTTCGAGGTACTATTCTAATATCTCGCACCGTTGTTCTTTGCATTGTTTGATACCTGGAGCTTCGTGCTCCCCGATTGCTAAGTCCTTGGTGGAGAGCCTTGGACTTGATTGTGTGGAGGCCGATAGACCTCCGAGGGTCGAGTCCCCAATGGGAGGAGTGGAGTTGATCCACCAAATGTGTCGAGAGTGTGCGCTTACGATAGGAGAGGTTGACCTCTCATTTGATTTGTACGTAATGCCCATGAGGACCTTTAGTTTGATTCTGGGAATGGATGGTTGATGGCCTTCCAGGCTAAGATTGACTGCTATAGGCGACGAGTATCATTTACTACACCTACGGGATCTTCCTGTACCCTAGTGGGTGAATGGGATAGGAATGCTTGGGAGAGCTGGACCGACGAGGGAGCTATGGGGCAATATTACCCATAGGCTTGCCACCCTAACCTTTGAGGAGGAAGGTAACTTAGAGAAAAGGGTGTGGCCGGATGTTGTCGAGAATTTCCAGGGATGTCTTTCCTGGGGAGTTGTTGGAGTTGCCTCCACACGAAGTATCGAGTTCACGATTGAACCGTTGCCAGGGGTGGGACCCATCTCACAAGTAGCATACCGGATGGGACCTGCTGAGTTGCGGGAGCTTGAGGCGGATAAAGGAATTGGGAGATAAAGGTTTTATCCGTCCTAGTACCTCACCTTGGGGTGCACCGGTCTTGTTTGCTAAGAAGGCGGATGGTTCATTGCGACTTTCCATTGATTATCGGAAGTGAATCAAGTAACGGTAAAGAACAAGTACCCTTTGCCGCGGATTGATGACTTATTCGACCAAGTGAGTGGAGCACGGTGGTTCTCAAAAATCGATCTGCGTTCGGGATATCATCAATTGAGGGTCGGGAGCGAAGACATCCCTAAGACGGCGTTCAGGTGCGGATACGGACACTATGAGTGGTTAGTGATGCCTTTTGGGCTCACGAACGCACTCTTGTGTTCATGCATCTAATGAATCGGTATTTGCCCCATACCTGGATTCCTTCGTGGTGGTATTTATTGACGACATCCTTGTGTACTCCAAAACCCAAGATGAGCATGAGGAGCACTTGGCCGTGGTGCTACGGCACTACGAGATCATCACTTGTATGCTAAATTTAGCAAGTGTGACTTCGGATGCAAGAGGTGCATTTTCTTGGGCATGTAGTATCTGCCGAAGGAGTTAGAGTGGACCCAACCAAGATTGAGTCCGTAGCATCTTGGAAGAGGCCCACAAATGTTTTTGAGATCCGGAGTTTCTTGGGTCGGCGAGTATTCCCGGCGTTTTGTGGAAGGGTTTTCTCGGTTGGCGGCACCTATGACAGCTCTTACACGGAAGGGAGCCAAATTCGAGTGGACGGACAAGTGCCAGCGAGCATTCGAGGAGTTGAAGACTCGCCGACTACCGCACCGGTGTTGAGTCCTTGCAGGAGGGAGTGCCATTCGAGGTGTATTGTGATGCGTCTCGCGTTGGACCGGGGTGTGTTCGATGCAAGAGCGCCAAGTCATAGCATATGGCTCGCGACAACCGAAGTCCCATGAGCAAAACTACCCAACACACAACCTGGAGTTAGCACAGTTATTTTTGCCCTGAAGTCTTGGCGACATTACCTGTTGGGAGAGAAATTTGTGGTATATACCGACCACAAAAGCCTACGATATATCTTCACCCGAGAGAGACCTAAATTTGCGACAACGGAGGTGGGTAGAGTACCTGCAAATGTTTGACTTCACGCTCTCCTACACGCCTAGGAAGGGAAATTTAGTAGCCGACGCACTAAGTAGAAAGGGGAAAGCCGAGGTTTTCATGAGAGAATGGAAAATGATGGAGCGGTTAGCGGTGCTTCAGGTGCAACGCTTTCAGCGCGGTGAGGAGCTATCCTGTGTCCTCTCACCGTGATACCAAGAGTTGCATCGGCGTGTCCGTGAGGGACAGTTAGGCGACGTGGATCGTGAGGTGATCCGGGCCCAGATAGAGGCCGGAGAGCCGTCGAGGACTGGACGAAGGAGTTGAGCATGAGCTGAAATTTCGGGGCGTCGATAGTACCACCTCCCTTGCGTGAGGATGTCTTTGAGGGAATTTCATCATTCCCGTTTGGCTGTACATCCAGGAGGAACTAAGATGTATCATGCCGTTCGCGCACGGTTCTGGTGGCCGGGGCTGAAACGGAGTGTAGCGAGTTTGTTTCCCAGGTGCCTTACCTGTTAGCAAGTGAAGGCGAACACCAACGACCCACTGGTCAATTGCGGCCTTTACCCGTAGACGAGTGGAAGTGGGAGCATATTACCATGGACTTCGTGACGGGACTTCCTACCACTTTGGGAGGAAGGACATGATTTGGGTCATAGTGGACCGCTTAACTAAGTCAGCCCATTTCTTGGCAATTCGAGAGCGCGACTCTATCGGCACGTTAAGCCAGTTGTATGTTGATGAGATTGTCCGCTTGCACGGAGTGCCCTTGTCTATTGTTTCGGACGGGGATGCGCGGTTTACATTCCGGTTTTGGGGAGGTCTGCAGGAAGCATTGGGAACCCGACTTAATTTGAGTACCGCATTCCATCCCGAGACCGATGGTCAGTCCGAGAGGACCATTCAAACATTGGAAGACTTGTTGAGGGCTTGTGTACTTGATTTTGGAGGATCATGGGCTTCCCACCTTCCTCTAGTGGAGTTTGCCTATAATAACGATTACCGTCTTCGATTGGGATGGCCCCGTTTGAGGCATTGTATGGCCGACCGTGTCGGTCTCTATTATGTTGGGCGCGAAGGCTGGAGAGGCAGCTATGTTAGGACCTCAATTGGTCCAGGAGGCTACGGCAAAAGTTCAGCTGATTCGGCAACGCCTTCTTACGGCTCGAGCGGACGAAGTCTTATGCAGATCGCCGACGCCGACCATTGGAGTTTTTGGTGGGAGACCACGTATTCCTTCGTGTTTCTCCACGGAGAGGGCATAAGAGATTTGGGACTGGGTCCAAGTTGTCCCCTCGATACATTGGACCATTCGAGATTTTGAGCAGAGTTGGACCTGTTGCTTATAGGTTGGCATTACCACCTAGTTTGAGCAGAGTTTATAATGTTTTCCATGTATCCCGGTTCCGGAAATATCATCCGGATCCCACACACGTGCTAGATTGGGGTACCCTAGATCTTGGAGAGGATGTGTCCGTTGTCGAGGCACCCATCCGTATTGTCGATAGCGCGAGAAGCAGTGAGAGGTAAGACTATTCCGTTGGTTCGGGTGTTGTGGCAACACCGAGGGGCTGGAGGAAGAGACCTTGGGAACGTGAGACCGAGATGCGTGCTCATTATCCTGATCCGTTCGAGGACGAACAACTCGAAGGAGGGGAGGAGGGCAAGCATCAAACTTCAAATCAGGTATTTGCCCAACTAGTCATCGTTACATGACCATGTGGAGTGTATAAATGTGTGAAATAATTTGTGATTTATTGTGTATTAATTTGTGCTAGAGGGTGTTAGAGGCCTATGCATTGGTTGTGATTGTTTTCTTTCATTCCACCTTTTCTTTTCGAGGACGAAAAGTCTTAAGGGGGAGAGGATGTAAGGACCCGTACCTTAAGTTAGTCACGTTTTGCCTTCGAGTAGAGTTTTTCTAGATTTTGACCTAGTGAATGGGCTCAAATGAATTCACGTGCAAAAGGAAATATGCTTAGAATGATGTCCTCTATCTACCACAGAAGTTTCGAGGCCAAACGGACGTGTATGTGAGGTGCACTTGATATGGGTCCAATTCACGTGCAAATGTGGTTGTCTTCTAAATGATGCAAGGAAGCTAGGGGTGAAGTTTGAGCGCATTTGGAGTGCATATGGAGTTGCACGTGAATTGGGGAATTCACGTGCAAATTGGCGTGCAGCCATATTTTTGCATGGTCCCCTTGGTTTTGACATTCTAATGAACTTTCTCCAAAGGACCATGTTGAAATTCGAGTATTTTGGCCTATATGGGTGCGGAAAGGTGCTAACTTGTGTGATCAAAACTACGTTGTTTTGATCCTGGGTTTACTTAATCAAAACTACGTCGTTTTGATGTGGGTAGTGTCTATATAATGAGGGCATGAGTTTGAGTTTAGGGTTCTTGTGTTCTTCTTTCTTTTCTTTCTTTGCCAGAGAGAGGGAGAGAGAGAGAGAGAGAGAGAGAGAGAGAGAGAGAGGGGATCTCGGGCGATTTGCCGTGGTGGTTCGTGTCGTTGGGAGGCTGTCTAGCATGGAGGTTAGGACAAGAGCCTGAGGTAGGGATTCATGTTCTTCCTAACTCCCCTCTGTTCTAGGATATTCACCTATATATATATATGTAAATCCATATAGGTGTGATCTCTATATGGATGTTGGCCTTCGGTGGCATATTCCGTTGATTCGATGTTGAATTTGGCTTGAGGATTTTCTTGGGTTTGTTTATGCCCACCATGTGTTTGATGAAATGTCTGTGAGGCCTGCACACTATGTATTTGATAAAATGTCCGTGAAGGCCTGCATGCCATGTGTTTAATATAATACCTGTGAGACCTTGTATATGGGTGTTTGATGATATACCTGTGTGCCTGGTGTGTCTTGTGTTTGATTTGTATTTGATTTTAAGCCCTGTGAGGCTGATGTGTGTGGCTTGTATCCGACCATGTTGGTCCTTCTGAGATAAAGTGTAAATGTGTCGTCGAGTTTACATGTTGAGATGTAATGCTATCTTTGTTCGTTGATCTGTTTGAGAGCGAAGCGAGATATGGGCCAGGCACAATAGCTGGACCCCTTTGAGATTTGGCCAGGACGTGGTCCTGAGTCTCGGTGTAGCACTCACGACGGTGGGCTAAGTCTACACCCATTCCTGAGGGTAGGTATGGCGCCCGAGGAGGTGGTTGACCATACCTGACTCGGGTGGAAAATGTTGCATTGGTGTCCATGCAACATTCGCCTGGATGTGGTATGTCATGTCGCCGTGGTGGCGGGGTGTCCTCTCGCCCTCCGGTGCGGGTTCGGGTAAAGAGTGTTTCCTGGGTGATGTTTGCTTTGCTTTAGCCTTAGGCACGACACGAGCACAAGCATACACATATCATGCATGTTGTAGAGCGGGACGGGTCTGGGGGAGACCGGATCCCTGCGAGCTGTGGTTTGCTCACCCCTCCTATAAACTGTTCTTTTGCAGGGTTTAGCAGGCGGTAGGTGAAGGCTGAGGAGCTAGGCCCCTGAGGCTGGGAGTTTTATATTATTTCCTTTGTTGTACTCTGGTTTTATGTGTTTGGATTCTGGTTTGGTTTTATTTATGGCTTCATAGGGGTTTTTCCCCGACCGGGTTGTAATAAACATTTAGCCTTTGCAATGGAATAAAATGAGATGTTATTCATTTTGTGTTTGTGTGCATGGTTTGGGAGCAGGAGCATGCCCCTTGGCATGTTAGCCTGGTTGTGCAGGTTTGGGACAGCACCCGTGCCAGGAAGTCCTTTTAAGGTGCTTGCACCAACCCCTTGTCCCTTCGGGTGCGGGCATGGGCGATCCACTACTCATTTCCAAGTGGAAGGAAATTGGGGCGTGACAAGGCAAGAGTAAAGTCAAAGGTCTGCAAATCTTCCACGTATCTCCTTTGCCTCAAATTCAAGTCCTTCGAGTAAAAATGTCTTGAAGGCTCTTATGATCTGGGAACACCACAAACTTCTCCCCAAAAGGTAATCTTGCCAACTCTTCAAAGCAAAGATGACGGCCGCCAACTCAAGATCATGGGTATGGTAAATCTGCTCATGTGGTTTCAATTGCCTCGACCCATAAGCTACTACACCGTGCTCCCTGCATAAGCACACACCCCAAACTAATCCTAGATGCATCACAATACAGCTCTTATGGGACGTCCTCCCTTGGTAACCTTAACACCAGTGCAGTGGTCAAACGGGTTTTGAGAACCTCAAATGCCTGTTGACACTTTTCAGTCCACTTAAACTTCACTCCCTTCTTGGTCAACGCCGTCACAAGAGCTGCCAAACGGGAGAACCCCTCTACAAAATGACGATAATACCCCGCCAAGCCAAGAAAACTATGAATCTCGAAAACATTGGTCGGCCTCTCCCACGATGATACAGCCTCAATCTTAGCTGGGTCCACTCTAACCCCCTCATTTAACACTACATGGCCAAGAAAATGAACCTCCTGCATTCAAAACTCACATTTGCTAAACTTAGCGAACAACCGTTGGTCCCTCAAGGTTTGCAACACTATTGCCAAATGCTCCACATGCTCCCTCTTCGTCTTGGAATACACCAAAATATCGTCAATGAACACAACTACAAAAGAATCCATGTATGGAGCAAAAACTTGGTCGATAAGATGCATGAACACTGTTAGTGCATTAGTGAGCCCAAAAGGCATCATTACCCACTCATAATGCCCATACCTACACCGAAAAGCAGTCTTAGGGATGTCCTCCTCCCTAATCCTTAACTGGTGATACCCCGATCGCAGATCTATATTAGAAAACCACTGGCGCCACTCAACCGGTCAAACAAGTCATCTATCCGAGGCAATGGATACTTGTTCTTCACAATCACCAAATTCAGCTTCCTATAGTCAATGCAATGATGAAGCATACCATCCGCCTTCTTTGCAAAGAGCACCGGAGCACCCCAAGGGTGAGGTACTCGGCCTAATATATTCCTAGCCCGCCAACTCCGTTATCTGCCTCTGGAGCTCCCTCAACTCGCTTAGGTGGTAAAGCGCTCAACTCCTCGGGAAAGACATCCCGAAATTGGTCAACAACCGCTGGCCACACCCTCTTTTCCACTTTTTCTTCCTCCGCAAAGGTCAAAGCTGCCAACCTATGGGTAATGGCACCCCACTGGTCCAACACTAGCCCAGCTCGACTCGCCTCACGATCCCACTCCCCCTACAGGGTGCAAGAGACCCCCGCAGGTGACACAAATGTTACCCGTCGCCGATAACAATCTATCTTCACCTAGAAAGCCATAAGCCAATCCATACCCAAGATCAGGTTAAACGTCCTCAATGGCATCACATATAAATTGAAGCTAAGCTCCACATCTCCTGTGGTTAACACATAGTCACAGCAAACATGTCGCACCTCAATCATACCTCCCACCAGAGACTCCACAACTAGGGGTCTCTTTGTGTCAACACATACTAATCGCAAGCCATCAATTACAAGCTTAGCAACAAATGAACATGATGCACCCCTATTGAAAAGAATAGAAGCAAGCGTACGAGAGATCAAAAGGGTACCTCTAACCACTGAAGGTCCTGCCCCACCCTCCATCGGTGGAGGTGGTAGCTCAGCCTCCTCCTGGGGTGTCACATTCAGCGTAAACACCCTCCCTTGGCCCGTGCCACTGGTCGGCTCACCCATCGGGCGGTTTCCGCTTCGATCGCCTCCCAGATCGGTCTCGCTTGTTGCTCCGGTCTCCCCTGAGGTCGGGTCTGGCTGGATCCTACCTAACTAGCCTGCCACTGACGAGCTAGTCTCTCTACTGGTGCATGAAAACTGGCATCACTCCTCATGTTGGATGCCATGCATCTAGCTCCCTTCTTGTTGCTCTTGCAAACTCAGCTCAAATGACCCTCTAGTCCACAGCTCTTGCATCGCCGGTCCTTCTTGGGGCACTCCCTCCTGAAGTAGCCTTGCTACCCACAGCAATGACAACTGCTAGGAAGACCTCCTGCTGAACCGCCCTGCCTACTGCCGCCAAAGGTGAACCTCCCTGGGTTCACAGATGGTTGACCCCGACTGTGGAAGGAACTGCTATCTCTCTCCTCAGTCTTGGGCCTCTTGGACCCTGAATCACGTTCAGACCCACCCTGGCAACTGGCGGCCCCGATGGGCCAGCCTCCCATCATCCAACTCCCTCTCAACTATACGAGCTGTCTCAACAATCTCAGGCATAGGTCCTCAAACGCAGAATCGCCACCCTCTCGCTAAGGGCGGCCCCGAGACCCAAGGTAAACTTGTGGGCCTTCAAGTCCTCCTTTGCCCACGGTCTCGAAAGCAAATCTACTCAAGCTCCGAAAGTCTCGCTCATACTCGGGCCCTGTCCTCGATCCCTGCTTCAAGCTGCCAAATTCTTCCCTCTTTTGCCACCTCAATGACTCGGGGAAGAACTCATCATAGAAGAGTTGTAAGAACTCCTCCCATAGCATGAACTGTACTGAACGGCTTCCTGCTACACTTTGCCACCACTCGAAAGCATTCCTCTCTAGCTGCCGAATGGCTAGCCTCACCTTATCCTCCTCCCGGGGTAGGAGAAAGGAAAACACATGCTCAATCTGCCTCAACCGATCCACTTCTCCCTTAACCTCGGAGGTTGTTCCTTTCGGAACCTCGTCACCACGTCATCCACACAATCACACATAGATAACAAATGCAAGTAGTGCCCTAATGTCAATGCATGCAAATCCTACCACAGAACTAGACTACCCCAAGTACACCTTAGAGGCTCAAAGAGGACTGTGTTGATCATGCACGTCCCTCCAGGCTCCTCCAAAGGACTCAAGATAACCAAATCCACCCACTACCCTAGGCTTACTAGACCATGCTCTGATACCAAACTGTCACGCCCGAATTTCACCGAGGAAAC
Source organism: Taxillus chinensis (assembly GCA_023512835.1). Lineage (NCBI taxonomy): Eukaryota > Viridiplantae > Streptophyta > Magnoliopsida > Santalales > Loranthaceae > Taxillus > Taxillus chinensis. The sequence goes on along the minus strand of CM042092.1, from coordinate 48,696,385 downwards.
CGGTTCGTGACTCCCCTTTACCCACACGGTGGATAAGGGGGTAGGATACAAGGCTCCACACAGGATGTCACAACCACAACATCGGATAATCACCAAGGCAATTTAATTAGCTTTATTAGATTTGAAACACAATTAACGTTCACAAACCAAACATGCCTTTATTACAATTAACTTTCCCCTTACAATATCTCCCCACTGGGGTTATAAAGGTCCCACAAAAATAACAACACAAAATAATATTAAACAAAGCAATAAAGCAGAACTGTCTTCCACCTTGGTGTTCCCGCCTGTAGGTTCCTGAAAAGTAAACAAAACACAATGGGAGGGGTGAGCAACCACAGCTTAATAGGGATCATGTCTCTCTAACCCATCCTATGCTCCTAATATCTACATGTTGACGTGCACGAGTGCAATATCATGGGAATACTATACAAATAGGTCATAATCAACATTTATACACAAACGAGCCACATCAATAGGTACAACCATTGCCACAGCCACACATGCTCCCTAACCGACCCACGGGCTTCCACAGCCACCGGGCTCCATAACCAGCCACGGGCTTCCACAGCTACCAGGCTCCATAATCATCCTTGAAGGCTCCAACCACACAGGCATATAATCAAACCCATAGCATACATCTCAGCCATACAGGCATAAAATCAAACACATAGCATGCATCTAGATCAACAATCATTATATCAAGTATATTTCCCCTCGGAAACCCCAAGGTTTCTCACGTGATCCTATAGCGGAACGAAGCCTAACGTACCCACGGACATCCCAACGGCCTCTAAGGCCCACCGCCCCGCAACGAACCCCGAGAGTTCCCATACCCCGGACTCAACATCGGAATCAAATGAAACATGTCATTGATGGCCAACATCCATATAGGAGATCACACCTATATATATATATATATATATATATATATATCCAAAAAGCCACAAATCGCCTATCACAAGGCCAAAACCCAGGGATAGATTCAAGGAAGAACAGAACCCCTACCTCTGGAAAATCCTCCTTGCTCCCATGCTAGACGCCGTCCACCCACGCGAGTCACCCCTGCAGCAACGACCAGGAGCTCTCCTTGCCTCTCTCTCTCTCTTTTTCTCTCTCTCTCTCTCTCTCTCTCTCTCTACGACAGCTGCAGTGGCTAACAACAGAAACCCTAAACCTAAAACAAAAAGGGCTCCTCCCCCTTATATAGACACCTCAACATCAAAACGACATAGTTTTGATTAAGTGAACCCCATCATCAAAACAACGTAGTTTTGGTTAAACAGGCTACAACCTTCCCACATCCACACATGACATAATACCATAATTCAAACATGTCCCTTTGGGAAAAGATTATTAGAATAACAAAACCAAGTTGCTGGTGCAATAACATGGTTGCACGTGACAAAGACCATTGTCACGTGCAAGCTCCAAATGCCCTAAGATTTTGCCACAAGACTTAGAATAACCTCGGAAGGTTCCCATGCAAAAACACCATCGCTGTGGCAAACCATTGTCACGTGCATTGTCACGTGCACCCCCTAAAGGTTCCCTCTTGGGCTCATCTCTTACCTCAAGCTTGCCCATCATCATACAAAGTGTTCAAGCCAATGTGTGTGGGAATAAAACTCGTAAAACCCAACAATTACCACCCTAAAAGGCAAAACGTGACTAACTCCACATCCCAAAACATGGGTCATTACACACTTCAAGTCTAAAGTAAAACAAGTCTATATGGCTAAGGGAAAAGAAGTGGCTCATATTCTTGAGATTGCATTGAAGCGGACATCAAGGACAGATAGTGGATCCTTGATAGTGGTTGCTCAGGACATATGACTGGTGATCTAAAGAAAGCGTCGGATGCGAACAAAGACAAGTCTGGCAAAGTGAAATTTGGCAATGATAGCTCTCGAAAATCAAGGGGCTAGGCTCCTGCCAAATAAGGTAAGAACAAACTGAAGGATTTGCTGCATGTTGAAGGGTTGAAATACAATCAAGCATCCATCAGTTAGCTATGTGATGTAGGTCATGAAGTGACCTTTACTAAAACTGGTTGTCAAGTGAAGAAAGAGAATAGCAACACAGTAGCAGCTGGAAGAAGGATAGATGGGGACTTGTATGTGATTAATGAAAACATGACCCATAGCTGTCAAATAACGAAGATAAAAGAGAATGAACTCTGGCATAGAAGACTGAACATCTAAATCAGAAAAATATGAGAAGACTTGTTAACTGCATGGCTATCAGAGATATCCCAGATATTAAAAGAGATAGAGAGCATGTCTATTCAGCATGCTTACATAGAAAACACACCATGTCACGCCCTAAATTTCTTTTCCCCCTGGAAATGGGTAGTAACTGGCCATGCCCGCACCAGAAGGGTCAAGGGATCGGTGTAAACACCAAAGTGAGGACACCTACCATGGGTGCTGTCCTATCCCTATATCACAAATCAACATGCCAAGGGGCATGTACCTGTTTCCATGCCAAGCACACCACCACAATATATACATACAGTATTCACAACACAATACATCAATTACATTGCTCAGAGGCTTCAAGCCCTTTTTACAACCCACTAGGGAACAAGCTCCCATCAATATAGCTAGGATACACGGTTCAAACAAACAGAATCTCAAATACAACAAAACAACCAAATGTATATATATATAGGGCCATACAGCCCCAGCGGCCTACCAACTCAGCTCTTCCGCCTATCGCCTGCTAGGTTCTGCAAAGAACAGTTCATAGGAGGGAGCAAACCACAGCTCAGTAGGGATCAAGTTTCCCCAGGCCCGTTCCACTCTAAAACTATGCATGTCAAGTGGATGCATGTGCTCGTGTAATGACTTAAGCTAAAACAATAACCATCACCCAGGTAAACACGCCTCATACCTCTACCTGCACTGGAGGGCAGAGGACACCCCGCCACCACAGCGACGTGACATACCACACCAGGCAAATGTGAATCTCATCTCAAGGGGTATAGTATAATGACTGTCCCATACTCAGCTCAATCCCCGCGTTTCTGGGGTTCTCATCTCAACTCCCTGCGTTTTTGGGGTCCTCAACATACACATTTCAACATAAACAACTCAACAATCTCAACTCAATAAACATAACTCAACAAACACAGTACAATTCAGTAAGCTTAACTCAATAAGCACAATTCAACAAGTACTATGCAACTCAACCAGTAAGCTCATAAACACAACTCAAATACACAGCTCAGATATGCAACTCATTTAGCATACAAAAACTCAACTCAGAATGTAAAACAATAGATAGTCTCAGAAAAATCAAATCATCACATATAACATCACCTAACTCCTCATGGTCCCTAAAGTCCACACATTTCTCACACTCATAGTTTGGATCATCAATAACCTTTCAAAGGAAGCTTATCCACCTCAAGGGGAGCCCAAAACAAGCTACACGTGACAACCTATTGTCACAGGCAGAGGCAAATCAACTCAGAACATCATTCTAACCATCCCAGAAGGTTCAAGGATGATTTTTAGCTAAAAATAAGGTTGCACATGAAAAGGTCATTCTCACGGGCAGGGTTATTTTAACTCATATGCCTCTAAGGAAGCTCCACCTAAAATTTGGGACAATTTGGAGCAAGAATGAATCTGCAAGTGAAAAAGTCATTCTCACAAGCAGGCTCGAAAACCTCTCTTTTGTCATTCTAATAACTTTTCCCTAAAGGACCAACCTCAAATTCGTTTTAGTTTAGAAGTTATTGAGATTCTAAGTCCGTAAACAGTGGTCTAAACCCAACTCTGACCTCACTCTCATTTTGATTTCCCAATACCAGAGGCCTTAGCCAAACCAAATAGTTTCCCCAAAATTCTTCATCTAAATAATCTCAAGACAATGGGTATACAAATGACCCCTAACCCAAAAGCACAAATAATCTCACGCAGAAATTCAGAAATTCAGAAAACTCAGACAAAAACCCCAGATCATCCATAGGCTCAAGGTGAAATTTAGAAACTCAATATATTTAAAAATCTCTTCTCAATATCCCAGATCATGTCACATAAATTTTGTTTTCTAGAATCTGTAAGAAAGAGACGGCATAGAGACAAACTTGAAATCCCTACCTCAGAAGTGTTGCAGAAAAAGAATTTCTCCAGGAATTAGCTTCCAGCCACCAGAAGAGATCCTTGATCGCCGAAAATCTCCCTTCCAGCCTCCAGATCGTCTTCTCCTTCTCTTCCTCAGGCCTCAGGCCTCTCCCTTGGCCGGAATTTGCAGATCCTCTCTCTCTCTCTCTCTCTCTCTCTCTCTCTCTCTCTCTCTCTTGGTGGTGCTGCCAACAATGAGTAGGGTTTTGTTTTCCTTTTGCTCTTTTTTTTCCTTTTCTTTTCTCCTATTTTCTTTCTTTTTGTTATTTTTTTTTAATAGAAGCCCAAGACCAAATGCGGCCCAATGGTGGTTAAGTAAACCCAAGTGTAGACCCAAGAAGAAAGGCAAAACGACCCACTCTCTCATATTGGGTTTTCCCTTGAAGGGAGACCCAAAGCTCAAAATACAAACCCAAGTAATTTAAAAGGGAATATAAAATTATTTGTGAAATCCCGAAAATACCCCTCAAGGCCTCAAATCCCAAATTTAGTCCAAGTACAGTCAAAATTCTCCATTTGATGAGCACATCATCGCACCGATATCCATTTGTTAAAATAAGGTCTCTAACTTAAGGCTATCTCCAAAGCCCCTCAAATACGGGTCCTTCTGGACCAGATTTCATTATCGGTATACGAGTACGATTCGAAGCGACTCTAGACATTGTGCACACTGACTTATGCGGACCTATAAGGAACAAGGAATACAATGGTGAGAGATATTTCATCTTATTTGTGGATGACTTCACCAGGAGAACATGCATTATGTATTTAAAGCACAAAGCACGAAGCTCGGATTGTTTCAAGAAGTACAAAAGAATGGCTAAAAATTACCGTGATCGAAGGATTAAGATTTTAAGATCCGATCGGCGTACGGAGTTTACAAATGAGGTCTTCGAAAGATATTTAGATAAACATGGGATTCAACATCAACTATCGGCAGCAAGAACTCCACAACAAAATGGAGTTATTGAAAACAAGAACAGGGATGTCATTAAAATGGGCGGAACCTTATCGCTAGAAGCAAATCTACATGCAAGATTTTGGATAAAGGAAACCGCACCTTGTTGGTCCCTGGAAGCCTAGAGGCGGGGGGGGGGTTGAATAGGTTCTAATTAAAACTCTTTTCTAAGTCTTGCACAACACTAATCTTTGGTTAAAGGACAAGATCGGTGTGGAGGATAACCAGGATATTGGAAGTATTTTGTTTTATTATCTAAAGATAATTACAACAAAATGAACAACAAATAAAGCTAATACAATTGCACTCTGTTTCTGAGTTTCACACTAGCCAATTGTTATCTCTTTGAGCTCTTCTACATACAATTTTCTTATACACTTAAGAGCTCATAAAACCGCATCAACACTTTACAAAATATACAAGTGTTCATATATATGGCCATCCATTGGGAACATCCATGGAACTTGTTCTTCCGAGCAACGTGCAACATTGACTATTCCTTGGAAAACTTTTCTGCCTCAACTGCTGCGGATGTGGAGTTCAAGATCTTAGGTTTGCAAAAGAAAAGTGTCTTTGTGAGTTCCCAAGTGCGGTTAAAGTTGTGTCTATATATCTGTGTGATCCATTGTCACGCCCGGATTTCCAATCGAGAGGAGACCGGAACGTGACCCTCCCTTTACCCGAGTTTGGATAAAGAGGATAGAGTACAACATACATTTCACACTTTATATTCGAGAGACAAAATCATATATTTATTAAGTCCAAACATACAAATGTGCCCAAACATGTTTTTTTATTACATAAACTCCTCATTACAATATCTCCTCACTGGAGTTACAAAGCTCACACAAAAACAACGAAACTCAAATAATAATAAACAAAGCCACAAAACAGAACTGCCTTCAACTTGGGTGTTTCCGCCTAACGCCTGTAGGTCCCTGTAGAAAAACCAAACACAGTAGGAGGGGTGAGCAACCACAGCTCAGTAGGGATCATGTCTCCCCAACCCATCCCATGCTCCCAGCATTTACATGCCATGTGTACAAGTGCAGTGTTGTGATACAATAATTTCAGCAGACACAATAAACAACCACATCGGCAATTACAATCTTCCACTGCCACATAGGCTAACACTTTAACCACAAGTGATTTAACCGCCTCTCCAGGCCAATGATTTACCCGCAAGTGATTTAACCGCCTCTTCAGGCCAATGATTTAACCGCCTCTCAGGCAAATAGTTTAACCGCCTCTCAGGCATAGTTTCCAAGACCTCACGGACTAACATGATCAGTCCCAGGCTTCCACTGACCACCGGGTTCAATAGAACAGGCCCGGGCTTCCACAGCCACCGGGTGTACAAGCAAACACGCAGCACACATGGCCATACAGGCATAACATCAAACACTTAATATACATGGTCACACAGGCATAACTTCAAACATTTAGCATGTATAGCCTCACAGGCATAACTTCAAACACTTAGCAAGCATACATTCACAAACTCACAAATCCAGCCACACAGGCATATTATCAAACACGTTCTAAGCATATACACGCAAGCATATTCACACAGGCATTTTATCGAACATTTAACATGCACTAACCACCCAACATAAGAAATCACACCAAAACGCCACTGAAGGCCAACATTCATATAGGAGGTCACACCTATATGAATTTACATATAAATATTATAACGACAGCCATAGAAACTCTCTAAAACATTTACGCAGGGCTAACCTCGGAACAGACCGGGAAAGACAAAACCCCTACCTTACAGAAGATCCTCCTTGCTCCCGCACTAGACGCCGTCCTCCCCATACAAGACGCTCCGGCAGCAACCAGCATCTCTCCTTCCTTCCCTCTCTCTAGCTCTTTCTCTCTCTACGACGGCTGTAGTGGCTGAAGAGAAACCTAACCTTAGAACAAGGAGTCTTCACCCCTTTATATAGACAACTCAAACCCCAAAACGACGTAGTTTTGATTAAATGAATCCCAACATCAAAATGACGTAGTTTTGATGACAGACTACAACCTTTTCGCAACCACACAAAACAAAATACTCATAATTTCACCATGGTGCTTTAGCAAAAAAGTATCAGAACAACAAAACAAGAGTAATGGAGGTTGCACGTGAGAAAGGTCTTTCTCACGGGCACCTCCAAATGCTCTAGAATTTCACTACAAGCCTTGGAACAACATCAGGAAGGCTCCCATGCAAAAATCTCACTGCACGTGAAAAGCCATTCTCACGTGCATTCTCACGTGCACTCCCTATTGGGCTCAAACTTTGCCTCTTGCTTGCTTATCAACATACAAGATGATTTAGCCAAAGTGTGTGGAAAGAAAACTCCCTAAAAACCCAACAATTTCCACCCAAAAAGGTAAAACGAGACTAACTCCTCACATCCCAAAATACGGGTCATTACATCCACATGTAAGATGCTTTAGGTTCTCAACGAGTTTGTCTTACATCGGGACACAACGAGCTGACTACTTTGAGTGCGAAGAGATAAGTTGAAGTAGCGTCTTCTTAATCCGTTGTAAAGTTCCTTACTCCATGTTAATGAAGCTCGGATCTTTACTACATATCATTGGTTACTTATTTCATGTTAGTTTGGTACTGGAATCCTTATTCCGTATCAGCGCTTCCTTACTCCGTATGAACGAGAAGTCCGGAGAACTTACTCCGTATCAGTATTTCCTTACTCCGCATGAATTCCTTACTCCGTATTAGCGCATCTTCACTCCGCACGAGTAAAAGGTCGGATTCCTTACTCCGCATCTCTTTTCCTTACTCCGTGCGAATAAAGGACTTGGGTCCTTATTCCGCACAAGTTGTTCCTTACTCCACATGTATGAAAGACTCAGATTCCTTACTCCATGTCTTCTTGTCCTTAGTCCGCTTGAGTGGAAGACTTAGGTTTTTATTCCATGTTAACTGTCTTTTACTCTTGTTAGTTGTAGACTAGGATTCTTACTCTGCATCTATTTAACTTAGTCCATTTAAACTGTTAGATGCAGATTCCTTAGTCCATAGCTTTAAGCATTTAGTCCACACAAATGATCCTTATTCCGTATGAAGTGAAGACTTGGTTATTTACCAAGTGTTTGTCGACACTCACTGTTGTCTAGATCAGGATTATGTATCCTGTCCTCAGATTTGCTCTCACGAGTGAAGGTCCGGATTAAGATCATATCTTCTGCAACAACTTAAGATAAAACATGCAATGTCTCAAATCAAATTAAATAGGGTTTTATCCGCATAATCCAAATTCTAGGTTTCTTCCAACACACACCTTATGAATTATGGTGTGGAAAGAAGTCACATGACCAAATAGAATATTTAGAAGTCTTTGCTTTGTAAACATAAAGGAGCAAGGCGAGAGGAAAGTTTCATGCCAGATCTGAGGAAGGAACTTTTGTTGGATATTCATATCAGACAAAGGGCTATAAAGTATTTCTTCCAAGGCTCGGAAAAGTCATGACTTCAATCGAAGTTAAGGTTGATGAGAACTAGAAAAAAAATGTAGCTGAGGATGAGAGTCCAGATTTTGAAATAGAAGAACCTCAGGAAGAAGAAAAGTCTGAGCATGAAAAAAAAAGAAGAATGAGGACACAGACTCAGAGAAGTCTCGATGAGGAAGAGAAGGAAGAGTCCAATTCCGGAGAAGATACAAGTAAGAAAACTAGAAGGACATGGTCCCATGTACATGACAGGGATTAGATTCTTGGTGATCCAAAAGCAGGAGTAACAACCAGAAGAAATTTTACAATAGATACTGCATTACTCTCATAAATAGAACCAAAGTCTATTAGAGAAGCAGTAGAGGATGAAGCCTGGATCACTGCAATGAATGAGGAGCTGGATCAGATTGAAAAGAACAAAACATGGGAGTTGGTTCCTAAACCAAAGGACAAGAATGTCATCGACACAAAATGGGTGTTCAGGAATAAACTGAATGAGGATGGCAAAGTTGTTAGGAACAAGGCAAGACTGGTATGCAAAGGATACTCTCAAATTGAGGGAATAGATGTGGATAAAACTTTTGCACCAGTGACAAGGCTGGAAACAATCAGAATGTGTCTCACATTAGTAGCACATAAGAGATTCAAGGTTTATCAAATGGATGTAAAGTCTGCATTTTTGAATGGTTTGCTAAAAGAAGAAGTATATATTGAACAACTAGATGGAGTACAAATTGCTAATGATGAGACACATGTTTATAGATTAAAGAAAGCCTTGTATGGCCTAAAACAAGCTCCCAGAGCATGGTATAGTGATTTGGATGGGTATTTAAAGAGAATGAATTTTAGCGAGAGGGCGTAGATCATAATCTATATATTCTAAATTGGACGAGGTCAACCGGCTACCATAGTCTGTGTGAAGAATTTGCAAAACGAATGAGTGATGAATTTGAAATGTCTCTCATAGGAGAACCGACATACTTCTTAGGGCTGCGAGATAAGGCAAACATCTAGGGGAATTTTCATATCACAAAGCATAAGTATGCCAAAGAACTACGAAGAAGTATGGTATAGAAGATAGCAAGCTTGTTGGAACGCCAATGGCTACAGGCTGCAAACTACACAAGGATCAGGAAAGCTCTAGTGTCAATCGGAAGGAATATCGAGGCATGATTGGTAGCCTCTTATATATTATAGCCTCTAGACCTAACTTGATGCAAGTTGTGTGTCAAGCAAGTAGATATCAGGTAGATCCCAAGGAGTCTCACTTGCTTGCCATCAAACGGATCCTTAGATACCTACATGGTATATTAGAAATGGGGTTATGGTATCCCTCTAAGGACTCCATTGAACTACAGGCATACACCGATGCAGCCCGGGTTGGAAATATTGATGACGAGACGTTCTACTAGTGGCTTCGGTTTTTATCTGGGCTCCACGTGTGTTGAATGGTTGAGCGTAAAAACGAACAGTGTGGCTGCAAACACGCCCAAAGCTGAATATGTAGCTGCACATCACGCATGTACACAAGTGGTATGGATGAACATTCAACTTTCGGACTTAGGAGTGGATGTGGAGATGCCTGTTAATATCTAGTGTGATAACCAAAGTACCATTAACATAAGCCGAAATCCCGTTCAACATTTGAAAACCAAGCATATTGATTATCGCTACCACTACATCAAGGAGGAAGTGGAAAAGAGAAATGTGCAACCTGGTGTATGTTCCCACGTCATACATCGAATTGTTTGCTCGTCACGGACGTGGGTTGTTTGTGCAGTTCCCTTCTCATGCCTGACGGTATTACAGGAGGTTCCCTTTCTTTCTTTGCAATTGGCAATGGAGGAGAAAAAAGTAGTGTGCTATATGCAGGGGGAGTACAGTGTGAGGTATGCAGGGGGAGAGCCTCGAAGGTTTATAGGCTCGAAGTATGTTCCCATATGTTGCCAACAATTCCAAAGGAGGAGATTGTTGTTCCTATGATCTTATTGGTCGTCATTGTTGTCAACATTATGCGGAAGAAGGTAGACTGGGTCATAGATCCAGCCTGGGTTGGATAACTTTGTAGAGTGATCTCTTAGAGTGAGCTCGTAGAGGAGTCTAACCATGTACTTATCAATGTCAAAGATCCGGGTCGAAGACTCATAGGTTACTAGGTCGAAGATCGGATGACTCGAAGGTGACGGGTCGAAGATCATCAAGCCAGAGGCTCGAAGCACCATAGAAGGTACACAAGGTCGCCGACTCGTAGATCCATAGGATCAAAGATTTGAAGACCGCAGGTGTATAGCAGTGTCTCGAAGACTCAAAGACTTGTAGGCTCGAAGACCTGTCGGGTATCGTGTAGAAGTGTTGCAGAGTCGAAGTTCGCTGGGTAGAAGATTAGCCAAGGAAGAATAAGGCTGTAACTAATGTGAAACTAAAGACTCATAGAATTCAAAGGCTCGTAGAGTGAGATGTCATTTGAGCACTGGTTCTAACCTAGCTTCGAAGCCAGAGAGTAGAAGAATTGGAAGATCAATTCTCAAGGTTCGAAGACTCAGACTCGAAGATTCATAGGTAAAGACTCGGAGCAAAGCTACGAGGCACATACATCTACGAGGCTGTGGCTAGTTGGAGCAAAATGCACCGAAGGCCGCGTTTAAGTAAGTTATCACTCGGTCGACACTTCTGAGTACGCTAAGTGTTGGAAAACACGTGGATGTCATCCGAGAATAGTGGAACGTGTTTCAACGGTGAAGATCAAAAGGTGAAACATGCTTAACCCTAGTAGAAGGGTTTCCTTTGCTAGCCGACCTATAAAAGAAAGGAGTATGTCTTACTTCTAAGAGAGCGTCAGAATATTGCAGAACACAAGGAACGTATCTGAAGCAATCCAAAAGAAATGCAGAGTAGTTCGTTCAGGATATATAGAGAAAGAGGAAGATTGAAAGCAAGATAACAGTGAGTTTATCTATTTTTATTTCTCATACATTCGACGAATAGTGTGTAAGTTCGGCAAAGGAGTGGTTGAAGGTTAAGCAGTGCAAATAGTTGAATCCGCAGGAGCAGGTTACACTAGACAGTTCTTCACAGTGAGTGAGTATTGGAGTAATACTGTTTTGTATTTGCATTTATAAAGAAAACAGTGTTAATCCTGTTGTAACAAGGGCTAGACCCTACTGTACCAAAAGTATATAGTGGATTAGACTCGGTGTAGGATCACATTGATTGAACCACGTAATCGGTGTGTCTCTGTCTTTTTCTTCTCATACATACCTACTATTAACTGATATTGCATACGATACTAATATACCATCAAAAATACCAACTACTTCTGTAGAATACCTCTGGATATTATACTACTTTAAAACAAAAAAGAAATAGTTTTAAGTATATAGATTCACCCCCTTCTCTGTGTACAAACCCATATACCTAGAAGATCTAGCTTAGAACCTGGGAATATCATGTAAGGACGGATTAGCACCCCTATAGTGCCCTTTCGGTACCTATCTTAGGAGGAGGAGATTTCTATTTATTTTTTACTATTGTGATTGGGTCGAGGCACTATGGTTTTCCTAGAAAGTTATTGTTTTGTTTTTTTGTTGTTTGAAGTGGAAAATAGAACTCTAAGGTCTCATTTTTTTTTTTTTGTGTTTTGTGTTTTTGTTTTGTTGTTTTTGTTTTGTTTTTTTGTTTTGAAAATTGAAGTCTAAAAATTTAATCTTTCGTTTTTGGTTGGAAAATGTGTTTTTTGTTTGTTTTGAAAACGTGTTTTTTTATTTGAAAGGATAAAACTATGAACTAACACACGTTTAAAAAAACATATAAAGTTATGTGTGTTTGTGACATCCACAAATTAAAAAACAACTCACTCTTTTTTTTTCTTCCTTTTTTCTTTGCTCTCTTTTTTTGTTTTGTCTTTACTATACTATACATATTACAACATACAGCATAAAAAAGGAAAATACAAGAAAAATACAACATATACCAACAACATAAAAAAACAAGAAAAGAATAAGCATTACATCGAGTCTTCAAATAAGTAAACTAAAAATAATAAATAAACAAATACAAATTAACTTAACTGACTTTGGGCTTCAACTCCGGTCGTCCGTTTGAACTGTCCTGTCTGCATCGATGGTCGCCTGCTTGAAAATAGAACCAACAAATGCGGCGGTGAGATTTGTCAAACTCAAACTAAATTTGCACTAGATTTTTTTTTTGGTTACCGGAAATAAGGAGAGTGGGCGTAAGAAATAGGGGAATGAAAAAGAATTTTTTTTTTTTGTTTTTGTTTTTGTGATGGAAACGTAGGAAAGAGTGGGGTGCAGAACTGGAGTTGTTTTTGTGTTTTTTTTTTTGTTGGGAAGGGGATATCCAGGAAAAAGGAGTTGGAAAGGGGGCAATTGATGGAAAGGCTCGTAAGAAAAAAAGAGATTGGGCTTAACTCTTGGGCATAAAAACTCTTGGGTGTTCTTGGGTATAAGCTTGGGCGTCCTCCTCTACGTGAGTCTATGCAAAGGGAAAGAGCTTTGGCGTAATCCTCTTTTTTTTTTTTCGCGTGGATCTGTCTTACTTTTAAAGAGGTTGGCCGCACCTCATTAATTGCTGCATTTAATGCTATATTATTAATGTTACCTTTTTAATTTCCAGTTCCGCCTTTTGTGGGAAGAAATGGCGACTGTGCGACTCATGATTGTCCTATTTTTTTTAATTACCTTTTTACCCTTACCCAAAATGCCAAAATGGACGAACTTTTAGAGATTGTTGGGAAGACCCATATTCGCCTAAATAGACGTTTCGGACTATCTCACATTAGCACATTTTCGGGCAGTTTGACCAGGGACATTGATTGTCTTTCGGCAAGTTTGACTTTTTCCATTGCATATTGTTTTGGCCATAACTTCTTCATTTTACATCGGAACTAAGCTCGGTCAAGTGCTTTAATCTCCAAATTTCATCCTCTACCACTTGGTGTTGGTCTTAGGGCACTTCCAAGGCTTGTAGTAGAGGTTATCAATTTTGGGCTTTCTCGTTCGTGTCGGTGTATCCGTCTTGCGCAAATTGGGGTTAACATTAACTCCAAACCATTCCTTGTTGTGGGGGAATCCTTAAGAACATGATCAACAAGGTATATGACATTCGCAGACAAGTATATATAAAAATGCAATTAATATGTCCAACCCGGACAAAATTAGGTCCAATAGCTAGGTGACCCTCTTTGTGTATTGTTTGTATACAAACAGTGTACAAAGAGAAGAGGGACTCATTTTGGACGGGTTGGAGCACTCACCGACTTACCTGCCAATGAGGTCGGGTTGGAACATTTGGATGGCGGGAAGAGAAATCCTGATCGCCTTAGGGAACAAGAAAGTTTGACGACTTAAGATGGAAAGAAGGTAGCTAATTCCGGTCTATTCAGGAAGAAGTCAAGCACACAAAGCGAAAAGAAATGAGCTAAAACCAGTTTGTTCAGGAAGAAGCTCAAAAGAAAGAAATTCGCTAATTCTAGTTTGTTCGGGAAGAAGCTAGGCACACAAAACTAAAAAGAAACAACCTAAAACGACTTTGTTTAAGAAGAAGCTCAAACAAAAGAAAGTAGCTAATTTCAGTCTATTTAGGAAGAAGCTAGGCACAAAAAACTAAAAAGAAATGAGCTAAAACAAGTTTGTTCAGAAAGAAGCTCAAAAGAAAGAAATTAGCTAATTCCAGTTTGTTCAGGAAGAAGCTAGGCACACAAAACTGAAAAGAAACGAGTTAAAACTAGTTTGTTCAGGAAGAAGCTAGACACACAAAACCAAAAAGAAACGAGCTAAAACCAAGTTTGTTCAGGAAGAAGCTCGAACCAAGGAAACTAGCTAATTCCGACTGCTCAGAAAGAACCTAGACACATAAAACTGAAAAAAAGCAAGCTAAAATCAGTTTGTTCAGGAAGAAGCTCAAACGAAGGAAACTAGCGAATTTCAGTCTATTCAGGAAAAAGCTAGACACACAAAGATGAAAAGAAGCGAGCTAAAACCAGTTTATTCAGGAAGAAGCTCAAATGAATTAAACTAGCCAATTCCAGTTTGTTTGGGAAGAAGCTAGACACACAAAGTTGAAAAGAAGCGAGCTAAAACTAGTTTGTTCAGGAAGAAGCTCAAACGAAGGAAACTAGCTAATTCAAGTCTCTTCAGGAAGAAGCTAGACACATAAAACTAAAAAGAAATGAGCTAAAACCCGTTTGTTTAGGAAAAAGCTCAAAAGAAAGAAATTAGCTAATTCCAGTTTGTTCAGGAAGAAGCTAGGCATACAAAACTGAAAAGAAACAAGCTAAAACTAGTTTGTTCAGGAAGAAGCTCAAACAAAAGAAAGTAGCTAATTCCAGTCTGTTCAGGAAGAAGCTAGGCACACAAAACTGAAAAGAAATGAGATAAAACCAATTTGTTTAGGAAGAAGCTCAAAAGAAAGAAATTAGCTAATTCCAGTTTGTTCAGGAAGAAGCTAGGCACACAAAACTGAAAAGAAACGAGCTAAAACCAGTGTTTCAGGAACAAGCTCGAACCAAGGAAATTAGCTAATTCCATCTGCATTCAGGAAGAAGCTAGACCCACAAAACCGAAAAGAAGCAAGCTAAAACCAGTTTGTTCAGAAAGAAGCTCAAACAAAGGAAATTAGCTCATTCTAGTCTGTTTAGGAAGAAGCTAGATACACAAGGCTAAAAAGAAGCGAGCTAAAACCAGTTTGTTTAGGAAGAAGCTCAAACGAATTAAACTAGGTAATTCCAGATTGTTTAGGAATAAGCTAGACACACAAAGCTAAAAAGAAGCGAGCTAAAACCAGTTTGTTCAGGAAGAAGCTCAAATGAAGGAAACTATCTAATTCGAATCGTTCAGGAAGAAGCTATACACATAAAAGCGAAAAGAAATGAGTTAAAACTAGTTTGTTTTCGAAGAAGCTCAAAAGAAAGAAATTAGCTAATTCCATTTTGTACAGGAAGAAGCGAGGCACACAAAACTAAAAAGAAACGAGATAAAACCAATTTATTCAGGAAGAAGCTCAAAAAAAGAAAGTAACTAATTTCAGTCTATTCAGGAAGAAGCTAGACACACAAAATTGAAAGGAAACGAGCTACAACAAGTTTGTTCAGGAAGAAGCTCAAACAAAAGGAACCTGGACCGCCTGGGAAAACTTAAAAGAAAGAAAGTAGCTAATTCTAGCCTATTCAGGAAGAAGCTAGACACGAGACCTAGACCACCCTGTGAAAGCTCAAAAGAAAGAGCTAAAACCAATTTGTTCAGGAAGAAGCTCAAACGAAGGAAACCCGAACTACCCCCTGGTTTGATGTCGTATGTGATGATGCATGATGATGCATGTTGGGATAATGAGTGCTTGATGTTTGATATTTGTATGACAAGTGCATGTATGCACAATTTAAAAGTATGAAGTATCTGATGTTTGCATGAATGCACGGTTATCGATGATATATGATGTTTGCATGATTTGTTAAGGGAGCGTAACCTCCTGGTGGTGTTGGGATACTTTTTGGAAAGGGAAAATGATCCAGTAGCTCTCTCGAAGTTTGGCCTGCTGGGGAAACTTGCTTGATTTTTGGAGGCAACATTCTCTTGGGCTAGTTATCTAGTTGGATCAAAGTTGTTCAATGACATTCGAAGAACCCTAATGGGGAATAGGCTTTTTATTTAAAGACACACATGCAAATTTTTTAGAATTGAAACAAATCTTTAATGAAAATGGTTTTTTTTTGGAGTATGCAACGTATAGTCATAACTTGTTGTCCTTTTACGCTAGAGGTAATAGTGTTTGGGGTATCTTGGTATAGCTTTCATCTTGGCCTTTCAATTGTATTCAAGGGCAGGAGACCTCAGGTGACTGAGCTGAACAGGAATTTGGATGGTTTGAGTCAGTGCTCGGGGCTCAGTTAAAGATATTGTCTATTTGTTTACTTCTGAGGTTTAGGGACTTATCAAAGTGTTCGCTTGTCAGTGGGATTATCTTTGTGCATTGCGGTGTAGGGAAATGATTTGAAAGGATTTATTGGGCATGGTATTGGGGTGCTGAGTGTGTTAGTCCTAAGGCTCGATGTTGGCTGCTCTCGAGCATTGACTGCTTGCCCTTACTTTTGTGGCTTTGATTTTTGCTCTTAGTGCCCTTTTCAGGTGTTCACTAAGCCTACCTTGTTTTTTGCTTGTTGTTCCTTCCACCTTGTAGGTGGCTTTGTATTTTACCTTTGATGCCCTTGCGGGTTATCATCAAGTCCACCTTGCATCCTTGATCTCTGTAATGCTATTCCGAATTGAGCATATGAGAAATAACTTTGATCATTTAATCTGAGAGGACTTTCTTACGACTGTAACGTAGGCTGGGCTACTAGGTTTATCAAGAAAGGAATATAACAGGCTCAAACCTATTCTAGGCTGGTTGTGATCCATAGTTCAAACAGGACTCTCCTTTTTTGTTTGTCAAAAATTTGCCTGGTGTGGGGCATTATTGTTGCTTAAATGATTTTTTTCTACCACTGCCCCCATTGTCAGGGGATTTCATAAAATTGTCCTAATGTGGGATTGTGGTATTTAGAATATTTGTTGGATCAAACCTAGAATTTGGATGATGCGGATCAAACCCTATGTAATTTGATTTAAGATGTTTCATGTTTATTCTCAGTTTGTGAAGAAAATAAAACTTTAATCCGGACCTACTCCTGTAAGGACAAAGCTAAGGACAGGATACATAATCCTGATCCGGATCATCGTGAGTGTCGTCATTCACTTGGTACACAACCAAGTTATCATCCGGAGTAAGGATCCTTCATGCGAAGTAATCACTTGACAAAACGACCAAGGAATCCGCGTCTAACTTTCAACTAGACCATGTCAAGTGATACGGAGTAAGATTCCTAGTCTACAACTCGCACGGAATAAGAGAGACTTGTTGCGGAGAACGAATCGAAGTTGTCACTCCACCGAACCAAGGAAATAAAGACACGGACTATGGAATCCGAGTCTGTCATCGATGCGGAGTAAGGACAACTGTTGCGGAGTAAGGGAAACTAATGCGGAGTAAGGAATCAAAACCAAGCGCTGATGCGGAGTAAGCATTCTGTATCTACTCTATGCGGAGTAAGGAAGCACTGATGTGGAATTAGTTATCCAAGTCTTTACGTCATGCGGAGTAAGGAAGCGCTTGCACGGAACAAGGATTCCAGGACTGTATTGATACGGAGTAAGCAACTACTGACACGGAGTAAGGATCCGAGCTTCGTTTATACAGAGTAAGGAACCTTACTACAGACTAAGAAGACGTTGCTTCATTTTTCCAAGCCACATTTAATGTTCAGCTCACTGTGTCCCGATGTAAGACAAACTCATTGAAGATCTAAACTGTCTTACACGTGGAATACTCGGAGATGTGGATGCAGTCTCAAATCCAATTGGAATCAAGCAAAGTAATTCAATACACTTATGCTTCCAATATTTCGAGCTCCACATCCGTAGCAGTTAAAGCAGAAGTATAGAACTTAATGTTACACAGTGCTCGGGATATACAGTTCCAAGATAAATTCCTAAGAATGTTTATAAATACTAAACTGTATATATTCATAAGAATATGAGAGCCTATAGAGATTATCAATGCCAGTGTGTGTGACTGTAAAACTGAGTGCTATTATAATCAGTTGTAATTGTTGTTCATTTTGTTGTAATTACCATCAGATAATAAAATAAAATACTTCTACTATCTGGTTATCTTCCGCACTGATTTTACATCCTTTAACGAGATTGTCTTTGCACTGTGTGAAGAGAGAGTTTCGATTAGAGCCTATTCACCCCCCCCCCCCCCCCCCCCCCCCCCCCCCCCCCCCCCCCCTCTAGGCTCCTAGGGACCAACAAGTGGTATTAGAGCAAGTTCTATTTGTTCTAAGTAGAGATCCCACTCTTTCTCTCTTATCAATGGCCGAAGAAAGCAGCATGCTATTCAACATTCGCCTTAACTCCGGAGGTGCACAAGAGCCCCTTACCAATCGTAGCAGCGGTGAAAATGTCGATCCACCTCAACCTGCTGCCGCCACTACTTCACAACCACGGAGTTCTGGTTTCACACTGACAAAGCCACCCAAGTTCACACCTGAGCTTTTCTCCCAGTGGAAAGCTCGCATAAGAATGTTCATGGTTTGCCATGATCATCTCATGTGGCCATGTCTTCATCAAGAGATACCCACTCCGATGACAATCGGAGAACATGGAGTTAAAAGACCAAAGACCGATGCTGAACTCACCAATGATGAAAGAGCCTGGGAGTGTGCTAACGAAAAGGCTCGGCATATGTTATATCGTCTTTGGACTCCGAGGCTTTCACGGACGTCCAGGGCTACACGACAGCCGAAAGCTGTCTAGGATAAACTAACGATCCTCTATGAGGGAAGTCAGTCCCAAATATCTGTACTCTCGGACAGAACTTTGAGAGTTTCAATCACAAACCTGGCGAATCACTCGAGAGCATCTATCGGAGATTTGGCAAGCTCATCCTTGAGCTAAAACCTGTCAATTAGCATTATTCTCAATCTCATATCAATGACAAGTTCTTTCGCTCCTTGCCGGATCGCCTTTGTCACGCCCCAATTTCCTTCCACTTGGAAATGAGTAGTGGATCGCCCATGCCCGCACCCGAAGGGACAAGGGGTTGGTGCAAGCACCTTAAAAGGACTTTTAACACGGGTGCTGTCCCAAACCTGCACAATCAGTGACATGCCAAGGGGCATGCTCCTGCTCCCAAACCATGCATACAAACACAAATTGAATAACAACATCTCATTTTATTTCATTTCAAAGACTAAATGTTTATTACAACCCAAGTCGGGGAGAAACCCCTATGAAGCCAGGTGTACTGTTACAAATAAAACCAAACCAAATTCCAAAACAGAAAACCAAAGTACAACAAAGGAAATAGCATAAACTCCCAGTCCCAGGGGCCTAGCTCCTCAGCCTTCACCTACCGCCTACTAAACCCTGCAAAAGAACAGTTTATAGGAGGGGTGAGCAAACCACAGCTCAGTAGGGATCCAGTCTCCCCAGACCCGTCCCGCTCTACAACATGCATGATATGTGTATGCTTGTGCTCGTGTCGTGCCTAAGGCTAAAGCGGCAAACATCACCCAAGAAACACTCTTTACCTGAACCCACAATGGAGGGCGAGAGGACACCCCGCCACCACGGCGACATGACATACCACATCCAGGCGAATGTTGCATGGACACCAATGCAACATTTTCCACCCGAGTCAGATATGGTCAACCACCTCCTCGGGCGCCATACCTACCCTCAGGAATGGGTGTAGACTTAGCCCACCGTCGTGAGTGCTACACCGAGACTCAGGACCACGTCCTGGTCAAATCTCAAAGGGGTCCAGCTATTGTGCCTGGCCCATATCTCAGCTCAGTCTCAACACGTCAACGAACAAAGATATAGCATTACATCTCAACATGTAAACTCAAAGACAAGCATTTACACTTTCTCAGAAGGACCAACATGGTCAAATACAAGCCACACACATCAGCCTCATAGGCTTAAAATCAAATACAAATCAAACACAAGACACACCAGTCACAGATATATCATCAAACACCCATATACAAGGTCTCACAGGCATTATATTGAATACATGGCATGCGGGCCTCACAGGACATTTCATCAAACACATAGTGTGCGGGCCTCACGAGACATTTCATCAAACACATGGTGGGCATAAACAAACCCGAGAAAATCCTCAGGCCAAATTAACATCGGAATCAACAAAACATGCCCTGAAGGCCAACATCCATATTGGAGATCACACCTATATGGATTTACATATATATATATCTAGACGGATATCCTAAAACAGAGAGTTAGGAAGAACATGAATCCCTACCTCAGGCTTTTGTCCTAACCTCCACGCTAGACGACTCCCAACGACGCGAACCACCACGGCAACGCCCGGAGATCCCCCTCTCTCTCTCTCTCTCTCTCTCTCTCTCTCTGGCAGCAGCTGAAGCAAAGGGACACAAGAACCCTAAACTCAAACTCAAGCCCTCATTATATAGACACTACCCACATCAAAACGACGTAGTTTTGATTAAGTAAACCCAGGATCAAAACGACGTAGTTTTGATCACACAAGTTAGCACCTTTCCGCACCCATATAGGCCAAAATACTCGGAATTTCAACATGGTCCTTTGGAGAAAGATCATTAGAATGTCAAAACCAAGGGAACCATGCAAAAATATGGCTGCACGCCAATTTGCACGTGAATTCCCAATTCACGTGCAACTCCAAATGGACTCCAAATGCTCTCCAACTTCACCCCTAGCCTCCTTGCATCATTTAGAAGACAATCACACTTGCACGTGAATTGGACCCATATCACGTGCACCTCACATACACGTCTGTTTGGCCTGAAACTTCGTGGTAGATAGAGGACATCATTCTAAGCATCTTTCCTTTTGCACGTGAATTCATTTGAGCCCATTCACTAGGTCAAAATCTAGAAAAACTCTACTCGGAAGGCAAAACTGTGACTAACTGTGACTAACTCAAGGTACGGGTCCTTACATCCTCTCCCCCTTAAGACTTTTCGTCCTCGAAAAGAAAAGGTGGAATGAAAGAAAACAATCACAACCAAAGCATAGGCCTCTAACACCCTCTAGCACAACTTAATACACAACAAATCACAATTTATTTCACACATTTATACACTCTACATGGTCATAACTAGTTGGGCAAGTACATGATTATGTTGAAGTTTGATGTTTGCCCTCCTCCCCTCCTTCGAGTTGTTCGTCCTCAAACAGATCAGGATAATGAGCCCGCATCTCGGCCTCACGTTCCCAGGTCTCTTCCTCCAGCCCTCGGTGTTGCCATAACACCCGAACCAACGGAATAGTCTTACCTCGCAGCCGCTTCTCGCCTTTATCTACAATACGGATGGGTGCCTCGACAACAGATACATCCTCTCCAAGATCCAAGGGTACCCCAATCTAGCACGTGTGTGGGATCCGGATGATATTTCCCGAAGCGGGATACATGGAAAACATTATGAACTCGCTCAAACTAGGTGGTAACGCCAACCTATAAGCAACAGGTCCAACTCTGCTCAAAATCTCGAACGGTCCAATGTACCGAGGGGACAACTTGGACCCACCCCCCAAATCTCTTATGCCCTCTCCAGGTGGAGAAACACGAAGGAATACGTGGTCTCCCACCAAAAACTCCAACGGTCGGCGTCGGCGATCCGCATAAGACTTCATGTCCGCTCCGAGTGTAAGAAGGCGTTGCCGAATCAGCTGAACTTTTGCCGTAGCCTCCTGGACCAATTGAGGTCCTAACATAGCTGCCTCTCCCTGCTTCGCCCAACATAATGGAGACCGACACGGTCGGCCATACAATGCCTCAAATGGGGCCATCCCAATCGAAGACCGGTAACTGTTATTATAGGCAAACTCCACCAGGAGGAAGGTGGGAAGCCCATGATCCTCCAAAATCAAGTACACAAGCCCTCAACAAGTCTTCCAATGTTTGAATGGTCCTCTCGGACTGCCCATCAGTCTCGGGATGGAATGCGGTACTCAAATTAAGTCGGGTTCCCAATGCTTCCTGAGACCTCCCCAAAATCGGGATGTGAACCGCGCATCCCTGTCCAAAACAATAGATAAGGGCACTCCGTGCAAGCGGACAATCTCATCAACATACAACCGGCTTAACGTGCCGATAGAGTCGCGCTCTCGAATTGCCAAGAAATGGGCTGACTTAGTTAAGCGGTCCACTATGACCCAAATCATGTCCTTCCTCCTAGAAGTGGTAGGAAGTCCCGTCACGAAGTCCATGGTAATATGCTCCCACTTCCACTCGGCTACAGGTAAAGGCCGCAATTGACCGGCGGGTCGTTGGTGCTCTGCCTTCACTTGCCGACAGGTAAGGCACCGGGAAACAAACTCGCTACACTCCGTTTCAGCCCCGGCCACCGAACGGTGCGCGAACGGCATGATACATCTTAGTTCCTCCTGGGTGTACAGCCAAACGGGAATGATGAAATTCCCTCAGCACATCCTCACGCAAGGGAGGTGGTACTATCGACGCCCCCCGAAATTTCAGCTCATGCTCAACTCCTTCGTCCGGTCCTCGACAGCTCTCTGGCCTCTATCCTGGGCCCGGATCACCTCACGGTCCACGTCTCCCTAACTGTCCCTCATGGACACGCTGATACAACTCTGGTATCACGGTGAGAGGACACAGGATAGCTCCCTCCTGGCTGAAGCAGGTTGCACCTGAAGACCGCCAACCGCTCCATCATTTTCCATTCTCTCATGGAAACCTCGGCTTTCCCTTTTCTACTTAGCGTGTCGCCTACTAAATTTCCCTTCCCAGGCGTGTAGGATAGTGTGAAGTCAAACATTTGCAGGTACTCTACCCACCTCCGTTGTCGCAAATTTAGGTCTCTCTGGGTAAAGATATACTGTAGGCTTTTGTGGTCAGTATATACCACAAATTTCTCTCCCAACAGGTAATGTCGCCAAGACTTCAGGGCAAAAATAACTCTTGCTAACTCCAGGTCGTGTGTTGGGTAGTTTTGCTCATGGGACTTCAATGTCGCGAGCCATATGCTATGACCTGGCGCTCTTGCATCGAACACACCCCAGTCCAACGCGAGACGCATCACAAGACACCTCGAATGGCACTCCCTCCTGCGGTAGACTCAACACCGGTGCGGTAGTCAGGCGAGTCTTCAACTCCTCGAATGCCTGCTGGCACTTGTCCGTCCACTCGAATTTGGCTCCCTTCCGTGTAAGAGCTGTCATAGGTGCCGCCAACCGAGAAAACCCTTCCACAAAACGCCGATAATACCCTGCCAGACCCAAGAAACTCCGGATCTCAAAAACATTTGTGGGCCTTTTCCAAGATGCTACGGACTCAATCTTGGTTGGGTCCACTCTAACTCCTTCGGCAGATACTACATGCCCAAGAAAATGTACCTCTTGCATCCAGAAGTCACACTTGCTAAATTTAGCATACAAGTGATGATCTCGTAGTGCTCTGACACCACGCCCAAGTGCTCCTCATGCTCGGCTTGGGTTTTGGAGTACACAAGGATGTCGTCAATGAATACCACCACGAAGGAATCCAGGTATGGGGCAAATACCGATTCATTAGATGCATGAACACAAAGAGGTGCGTTCGTGAGCCCAAAAGGCATCACTAACCACTCATAGTGTCCGTACCGCACACTGAACGCCGTCTTAGGGATGTCTTCGGTCCTGACCCTCAATTGGTGATACCCCGAACGCAGATCGATTTTTGAGAACCACCGTGCTCCACTCAGCTGGTCGAATAAGTCATCAATCCGCGGCAAAGGGTACTTGTTCTTTACCGTTACTTGATTGACTTCCGATAATCAATGCAAAGTCGCAACGAACCATCACCTTCTTAGCAAACAAGACCGGTGCACCCCATGGTGAGGTACTAGGAGGGATAAAACCTTTATCTCTCGGTTCCTTTATCCGCTTCGAAGCTCCCGCAACTCAGCAGGTCCCATCCAGGTATGCTACTTGTGAGATGGGTCCCACCCCTGGCAACGGTTCAATCGTGAACTCGATACTTCACGTGTGGAGGCAACTCCAACAACTCCCCAGGAAAGACATCCTGGAAATTCTTGACAACATCCGGCCACACCCTTTTCTCTAAGTTACCTTCCTCCTCAAAGGTTAGGGTGGCAAGCCTATGGGTAATATTGCCCCATAGCTCCCTCGTCGGTCCAGCTCTCCCAGGATCCCTATCCCATTCACCCACTAGGGTACAGGAAGATCCTGTGGGTGTAGTAAACGATACTCGTCGCCTATAGCGGTCAATCTTAGCCTGAAAGGCCATCAACCCGATCCATCCCCAGAATCAAACTAAAAGTCCTCATGGGCATTACGTACAAATCAAATGAGAGGTCAACCTCTCCTATCGTAAGTGCACACTCTCGACACATTTGGTGGATCAACTCCACACCTCCCATTGGGGACTCGACCCTCGGAGGTCTATCAGCCTCCACACAATCAAGTCCAAGGCTCTCCACCAAGGACTTAGCAATCGGGGAGCACGAAGCTCCGGTATCAAACAATGCAGCAACAACGGTGCGAGATATTAGAATAGTACCTCAAACCACCGAAGGTCCAGCTCCACCTTCCTCGGAGGGTGATGGTAAATCCTCCATTTCCGTTGGTCTCGAGGTAAGCGCGAACACTCGCCTTGGCTTGCCCCACCACTAGCCTCACTTGCCTTCCCTTTTGCTCCTGCCCGAGTCCACCGGGACGCCCCTCCGATCCTCCTTGTGGTTGCCTCTCCCCCCGTGGCCTAGTGTGACCGGAACCGGCCTGATTGGCCCGCCACGAATGTCTTGGCTAGGGGCCGGGGCCTGAAATTGGGTCCCACCCCTGCTCCCTTGTGCTAAGCTTCCGGCTCCCAGGTTGTTCCCCTTGCTTGAAACACACCTTGCTGATGTGTCCCACCTTCCTACAGCTATGACACGTCAAGTCTGCTTGGGGCACTCACGTTTGACGTGCCCTGACAGCCACAACAGGTACACCCGCTTGGGAAGTTCCCAAGAAGACTCCCCTGTCCTCCAAAGTAACGAGATCCGGGTGGAGCCATTGAAGCTTGGCCCCTATCGTTGGGAAAAGTCCCACTCCCGGGCTCAACCTTCGCCTCTTTGTTTCACCGTGCTTGTCGCGCGCGCTCCGCCCCATCCGCTCCTGGTGAGCCTGTCTTCCCTCCTCTAATCCTCTCTCAACAATCTTGGCGGTGTCCACGACTTCAAACATAGGTCTTCGGCCAAAGATCTCCACCCTTTGCTTCAGGGCAGGTTTGAGACCCATGGTAAACTTATGGGCCTTCAGGTCCTCCCTTGATATTGCTTCTGGAGCAAACCGACTCAGCCCCCGGAAATCTCGCTCATACTCGCCACCGAGCGCGATCCCTACTTCAGGCCGCTCGAACTCCTCCCGCTTTTGCCACCGCAATGACTCTGGAAAGAATTCCTCATGGAACAGCCTGGAGGAACTCATTCCAGGCCATGGTCTCCATGTCCCGGCTTCCTGAGATGCTAAGCCACCATTCCAAGGCTTCCTCCTCCAACCGGCGGGACCGCTAGTCTCACTTTGTCTTCCTCCCGGGGGTCGGAGAAAGGAGAACACATGCTCGATCCGCCGCAGCCGGTGCTCTTCTCCTAGAGGTTCGGCTCCTCCCTTGAACCTTGGTGGATGTTCCTTTCGGAATTGCGTCAACACGTCTCCCTCTTCCCGCCTCACCGGCACTTCCTTGCCTACGCGGAGGTTCCGCCTCACGGGGTGGAGGGGGGTGGCACCGCCTGTCGTGCCATCATCTCCTGATGCACCTCGTTTAGGATCTCTCCCTTGAGGTCCTCACGCATGCCTTGCACGTTCTCACTTAGGGCCCGGACTTGGGCCATGATCCGCTCCAGGGGATCATCGCCCTCTACACGCTGTCCTCTTCCCTCTCCAAGACGGGCAGAAGATTCATCTTCTACACTGGAGTAGCTCGGGTTACTCTCCTAGGAGGCATAGTCTACATAATTTAAACCAAACTAGGATCAGCTTCTCTCAAGCTCTACACACCCTCATCCCCATGGGCCATGAGGTACTCAAGTAACATTTTACATTTAAACACACAGATAAATCACGAAGCACACCGCAGCAATTCATAGCGGCAAGTCTCACGGAAAATCACCGAATTTCACAAAGAACAAAATTTTGTTTAGCAACAAGTTTCAAGAACACAACATGTCCAATCACAATACTCATATTGAAATTAAACTAGTGCCCTAATGCCAATGCATGTATGCACCCTCAACCCAAATACAAATGCCCTACTCCTTGGTCTAACTACCCCCGAGTACACCCAGGGAAAACCAGATAGGACCACGTTGATCAGGCGTGTCCTATACCGCTCCTAAGAGTCTCGAAGCGGCCAGGCCTCCCCACTATCCTAGGTCCACCGGACCATGAACTATCGCTCCGATACCATATTGTCACGCCCCAATTTCCTTCCACTTGGAAATGAGTAGTGACTGCCCATGCCCGCACCCGAAGGGACAAGGGGTTGGTGCAAGCACCTTAAAAGGACTTTTAACACGGGTCTTGTCCCAAACCTGCACAATCAGCCGACATGCCAAGGGGCATGCTCCTGCTCCCAAACCATGCATACAAACACAAATTGAATAACAACATCTCATTTTATTTCATTTCAAAGACTAAATGTTTATTACAACCCAGTCGGGGAGAAACCCCTATGAAGCCGGGTGTCTTGTTACAAATAAAACCAAACCAAATTCCAAAACAGAAAACCAAAGTACAACAAAGGAAATAGCATAAACTCCCGGTCCCAGGGGCCTAGCTCCTCGGCCTTCACCTACCGCCTACTAAACCCTGCAAAAGAACGGTTTATAGGAGGGGTGAGCAAACCACGGCTCAGTAGGGATCCGGTCTCCCCGGCACCCGTCCCGCTCTACAACATGCATGATATGTGTATGCTTGTGCTCGTGTCGTGCCTAAGGCTAAAGCAAGAAACATCACCCAAGTAAACACTCTTTACCCGAACCCGCACCTGGAGGGCAGAGGACACCCCGCCACCACGGCGACATGACATACCACATCCAGGCGAATGTTGCATGGACACCAATGCAACATTTTCCACCCGAGTCGGATATGGTCAACCACCTCCTCGGGCGCCATACCTACCCTCAGGAATGGGTGTAGACTTAGCCCACCGTCGTGAGTGCTACACCGAGACTCAGGACCACGTCCTGGTCAAATCTCAAAGGGGTCAGGCTATTGTGCCTGGCCCATATCTCAGCTCGGTCTCAACACGTCAACGAACAAAGATAACATTACATCTCAACATGTAAACTCAGACACGCATTTACACTTTCTCGGAAGGACCAACATGGTCAGATACAAGCCACACACATCAGCCTCATAGGCTTAAAATCAAATACAAATCAAACACAGTACACACCAGTCACACGGATATATCATCAAACACCCATATACAAGGTCTCACAGGCATTATATTGAATACATGGCATGCAGGCCTCACGGACATTTCATCAAACACATAGTGTGCGGGCCTCACGGACATTTCATCAAACACATGGTGGGCATAAACAAACCCGAGAAAATCCTCAGGCCAAATTAACATCAGAATCAACAAAACATGCCACCGAAGGCCAACATCCATATTGGAGATCACACCTATATGGATTTACATATATATATATCTAGACAGATATCCTAAAACAGAGAGTTAGGAAGAACATGAATCCCTACCTCAGGCTTTTGTCCTAACCTCCACGCTAGACGACTCCCAACGACGCGAACCACCACAGAATCGCCCAGGAGATCCCCTCTCTCTCTCTCTCTCTCTCTCTCTCTGGCAAGAAATGCAGCAAAGGGACACAAGAACCCTAAACTCAAACTCAAGCCCTCATTATATAGACACTACCCACATCAAAACGACGTAGTTTTGATTAAGTAAACCCAGGATCAAAACGACGTAGTTTTGATCACACAAGTTAGCACCTTTCCGCACCCATATAGGCCAAAATACTCAGAATTTCAACATGGTCCTTTGGAGAAAGATCATTAGAATGTCAAAACCAAGGGAACCATGCAAAAATATGGCCGCACGCCAATTTGCACGTGAATTCCCAATTCACGTGCAACTCCAAATGGACTCCAAATGCTCTCCAACTTCACCCCTAGCCTCCTTGCATCATTTAGAAGACAATCACACTTGCACGTGAATTGGACCCATATCACGTGCACCTCACATACACGTCTGTTTGGCCTGAAACTTCGTGGTAGATAGAGGACATCATTCTAAGCATCTTTCCTTTTGCACGTGAATTCATTTGAGCCCATTCACTAGGTCAAAATCTAGAAAAACTCTACTCAGAAGGCAAAACTGTGACTAACTGTGACTAACTCAAGGTATGGGTCCTTACAGCCTACTACTCCAAACAACTCTAGATGCAATCCGACAAGAGCGCGCAGTATGTTCCCCTTGAAGAACTATATGGAGAACTACGGACTCACGAGGTCAGGTTTAAATACTCTGATCGAGACGAGAAAATAGCTCAGAGAGAAAAGGGGGTAGCTCTTAAAGCTACGAAATGTCTCAGCATATTGAGGAATGATGATACTGAAGAGTTAGAGAATTCTGACTCTGACGAGGAAGTGGAAATAGCTCTTCTTGTCAAATCCTTCGAGCGATTCCTACGGAAAAGCAGAAAAGGATTCAGAAGAGGCTCCTCATCATCTTTCCGAAGGAAGGAGCGATCGGAGTCCAGTTCCCAGGAATGTTATAATTGCGGGAAAACCGGTCACTGGGCCAAGGACTCGCAAATCCAAATCTAAAGTGGCCGAGAAAAGTGACAAGGTTACTCCTCGCCGCTCCACCTCGGACAACAAGAAGAACAAGAGGAAAGCGTTCGTCACAAAATACGTCGGTGGCTCGGAAGAAGAGGAGGAATCCTCGGATGATGAGCCAACTCCTAAACTAAACGTCCGCCTCATGGCAAATGCGAAGTACCTTCGATCTCCGAGCTCATGAGTAAATTAGAATCTCTTATTACCGAACGTGGTCATGAAAAGAATGAAAGACTAATAATTACTCAAATGTACAAAGATATGGAAAGTCGAACAAACGTCTTGAATTTACTATTACTAGAATTGAAAAGGACATAGGCGACTTCAGAGGAAAAGAGGCTTGATATCATGATCTAAGAGCTGAAAATCATTTTCTAAATACCAACCTATCAGGCCTAAAAGTTATTGTGAAAAGACTCGAGAATGAACTGGAACAGGAAAAGGAAATAAATCATAAGTGGCTAAAATTCGGGGAAATAGCCTTTACATTTAGGACTGATCCGGATAACATCCGAGTCAAAGCTGGCCTAGGCTCCGAACCATCAACCTCCACACAAGCTATTGAGTGTCCTTCAGATTTCATTCCGAAACTAACCAACCTTTATCCTGTTAGTACATCTAAACCGTTGGATGGTTTCATTTCAGGTGGCACCATAGTTTATGATTGTGGAGCTGAGGCTGTTACTACTGTTCCCGAAGAAGTAGCACCCATATCTAACGATGAAGGGAAGGTCGCCGCATTCAAGCCAAAAGCGTAACACCCAAAAAGAAAGGAAAGGCTAAGGCCGACGCATCTAGGGCCAAGAGCGCGTCACCCAAACGCAATGGACTAGGCCATAGGGAAGCAGTAGAATGTCCGTAAAACCTAAGAGACCTGTATCCCCTGTTTGTACTCCGCACCATAGTGTCTGTTCCATTTGTAGAGAAATAGGTCATTATCACTATGAATGTTAGAGTTTATCTGATAACTGGCTTTGTAATCAAGTTCGTATTAATAAAGATCAGTTCATCAAAAAGGGTTCTTCGAGGAAATCTAAATCTAAATCTCAAAGGAGTGTCTCTCCCAAGAAAACCCAAATAAAAGAAGCAACTCACGCTCATAAAGTAATGTCAACTTGGAAAGCAAAAGTTCCTAACATTATGAAATCCGGAACTGCTGACACTACTATTGTTTCTTTTAACCGCCCGAAACAAGTTTGGGGACCAAAAGTGTAAACCGTTGTCTTGCAGAGCATCTATGGAACTCAACGCCATCCCACTTGAAGTCAAAGATCAATCAAAGCAAGTGGATACTCGATAGCGGATGCTCCAAACATATGATGGGTGATCGGACTCGCTTGTTGAAGTTAATGACAAACGAGGCCCATCCGTATCATATGGTGACAATAGCAAAGGTAAGACCGTCGGGTATGGCACTTTAACAAACGGCCGTGTATCAATCACTAGAGTTGCACTAGTCGAAGGTTTGAAGCATAATCACTGAGTGTCGGTATTTTATGTGACAAAGGATTTCTTGTTTCCTTTATGTCCAATACCTGCACGTTAGGGAAAACTTATCCGGATCAAGAGATGGGGACATATACTCGTGGTCTTAAGAAATAATTCTTTTGACCCTGTATGCTTCCTCACTACAAAGATCGGATGAAGAAAGTTGGCTATGGCACAAGCGGTGCGCTCATTTAAATTTTAAGACTCGTCTAAATTAGCATCGCTCGATTTGGTTCTTCAGGTCCGCCTAAACATAAATACTCCAGAGACACTCTCTGTCGAGAATGTCAACTTGGCAAACAGACCAAACATAGTTTTAAGAGCAAATCAGTTAATTCAATAACTGCTCCCCTACAACTTCTTCATATGGACCTCTACGGTCCCATTTCTGTTCCTTCACTAGCTGGTGCGAGATATACCCTTGTGGTTATCAATGATTTCATTAGGTACACATGGGTGATGTTCCTAGAATCTAAGGAAGAATCGCACGACTTCTCTAAGATATGAGGTCATATTGTTCGAACAGGACATTCAACACGACTTGTCTGCGCCCCGGAACTCCATAACAAAATGGGGTAGCCGAGCGCAAGAATAACATTTTAGTCGTGGCTGGCGGATCTATGTTAGCGGGTCAAAGCTTCCTCTTAGTCTATGGGTCAAGCTGTGTCCACCGCCCGTTGTTGGACCCCATTTTGTCCGGGTTGGACATGCTAACCCCATTTGATATACCTTTCTGCCCATGCCATATGCCTTGTTGAAAGGGTCCACAATGATCCCATACTTCCAAGGAATGGTCTACCCCAATCTGCACGAGATGTATACAATTAACACGGATGGGGGAGTTCAAAATTAATGACTTTTGCTACACGTCCTTGAAGCACCCCAAGACCAACACCAGGTGATGGAGGATGAAAATTGAAGACCAACGCACTTGACCGAGCTCAAATCGGACTTAAAAGGAAGAAGTTATGGCCAAAACAACTTTCGTTGGAAAAAGTCAAAGTTGCCAAAAGACGGTCAATGCCCCCTGGTCAAACCGCCCGCAAAAGTGATCAGGCGAAACTCCTCAAAATGGCTATATAGGCGAACACGGATCTCCCCGAACAATCCTTGGAAGGTCATCCATTTTTGCATTTTTGGTGGGGGTAAAAAGGTAATTAAAAGTTTAAAAAAAAAAAGGGGTTGACCGTTGACCGTTGACCTGCCGACACTTCGACCCGTTGACCTCGAAGCCTCGAAGCCCCGAAGCCCCGAAGCCCGAAGCTCGAAGCCCCGAAGCTCGAAGCCTCGAAGCCCCGAAGCTCGGAGCCCCGAAGCCTCGCAGCCTCGAAGCCTCGAAGCCCCGCTGAAATTCGGCCCACCGGCTTCGACCCTGTCGACACTTCGACCTGCCGACACTCCGACCTTCGACCCGTGACTTACAACGCTGACTTGCGGCGCCGACCCGCAGCACCCTTACGCCTTCCACCTCCGATCCTTCGACCTTTGATGCCTCGTCGCCGACGCTTCGACCTGCCGACAATCCGACTCCGCCGACACTTCGAACCTCCGACCCTTTCGCCTTCGCCGATTCTTTTTTCACTAGCTTCTCGCGTCAACTCTTTTTCACGTGTTTCCTTTTATTCTTCTCGCTGGCTTCACGGGGCTCGTCTTCCGCGCCGACCATCGGACAAGAAATTATTTCTCACCAACCTGTCGGTCACATGTGCTACTAAACTACAAATTCAAAAAAAGCAAATCACGAGCTGCCCTGTTTTCCCGCATACGCCGTCCACCCGACCAGACGCTGACCCTGCAAAATAATGGAGCTGCAAATAATATGCACAGACAGAAACATTTATGGCAACAACGATGACTCCAGGCAAACAAAAAAGGACACTTCGCAAAGACTTTAAAAGGCATTCATCGGTCCCTGCAAAAAAAGAGAAGAACAGAGAGGAGGGGGAAGATTCTAAAAAAAAAAAAAAGAGAGAGAGAGAATTTGTGAGAAAAATTGGTTGCCCGTCCTCGCATCAAAAAGAGAAAAAACGTGGGAAAAAGAGAGAAGTGTGGGTTTTCATTGGAGAGAGAGTCCTGAAGAAAAAAGAAAAGAAAAAACCCGCATCAAAAAGACAGTTGCCCGTCCTTGCATCAAAAAAGAGGGAATTTTTTGAGAGAAGGAGAGAGAAGCTCGTTGAGAAGAAAAAACTGCTTGTCAACCCTCCATCATCCAGTGCGAGAAAAAGAAAGAAAAAAAAAAAAGAGAGAGACCCCCCCCTCTATCGTTAAAAACCTGTTGCCGTTCCTCATCCTAGTGCAGACAGAGCAGAAAACACAGAGAGAGAAAAGAAAAAAAACAGTCTCATCATCATCGAAAACGCCCTGACCTTATCATCACAGAAAAACGCCCCACCGTCGGAGAGCACTCATCCGCTCCTTACAAACTCCAATTTCAGTCCTCCTATCTCCAAACACCAGGGAAGGCTCTTCATAAGTCCCCTTGATCGATCTGTCAATTCCAAGTCGAGCAAGTGGACCATCAGCATCGGCGGGAGCTCAGGCAGGAGATTGACGTTGCAAAGCTTCAAAGTCGGTTCACCCCTTCATCTTTCTAATATTTTTTTTTCTTCACTTATTTGTATTTATTTTGTGTAATTGTTTTTTAGCATTTTTTTTAATTTTCGTTTTCGGTTTATCTATATTTGATGTAATTGTTTTTCAACCTCTTTCTATTGTATTTTCCTTGTATTTCTCCTTATATGTATGTGTAATATGTAAAGTGCGGTGAAAGAAAAAAAAAACAACAAAGTAAAAAAAGGAGAGAAAGCAAAAGGGAAGGATGAAAAAAAAAAAAAGAAAAGAGTGATTTTATTTTGTGGATGTCACACTCACACACTCCACATCTATTTTTGATGTATGCATTTTCAATTTCAAAAAGAAAAAAAAGAAACACAAAAAACATGTTTTTTTTAAAATGTTTTCAATAAATAATTTTCAAAATGTCTTCAAAAAAAAAAAGAAAAAACAAAACAAATAAACAAACAAACAAACAAACAAAAAACAAAAACAAAAAAACAAAAAAACAAAAAAAAAAAAAAAAAAAGAGAGGAAGGTTTCCAAAATAAAATAAAATAAAATAAAAACAAACAAAAACGTTTTCATGTTTTCAAACCAAAAAAAAAAAAACAAAACAAAACAAAAAATGTTTTTTTTAGGATTTAAATTTCCAAAAGAAAAACCCAAAAACAAATTCATAGGATCTCATTCTCCAGTTCAAACAAAAACCCAAAATTTTTAGGATTCCTTTTTTAGAAATTTAGGATAAATCCACTTTAACCATAACTTAAATAAATAACTTAGCTAAATAAAAATCCTAGACTTTTTAGGAAATTTAACCCAATCACAAAGAAGACAAAAAAATAAAACCTCC
This sequence comes from Taxillus chinensis, assembly GCA_023512835.1. NCBI lineage: Eukaryota > Viridiplantae > Streptophyta > Magnoliopsida > Santalales > Loranthaceae > Taxillus > Taxillus chinensis. The sequence continues at coordinate 48,662,491 of CM042092.1, read as the reverse complement.
TCCTCCTAAATTAGATACCGAAAGGGCGCTGTAGGGGTGCTAATCCTTCCCTACACGTAACCAACTCCCGAACCCATCTCTGATAACGCAGACCACACACTTAAGACTACTCAAAGTAGAGGGTATCCAACTGTACCCCAAAAACAGTTGGTGGCGACTCTAAAAATTCTCACCATTGGTCTAGTTTGAGCCCACCCCAAAAGGGCCCGGACGAAAACCAGTGATGACACCTGCTATGTTCGAACGGAACTCTAATAAGTAAATTTACCATGAAAACACCCTATGAGATGTGGAGAGGACGAAAGCCCTCGATTTCACATTTCGGAGCTTTCGTCATAGACTATGACGAGACTTTTGCTCCCGGTAGCAAGACTTGAGGCAATTAGAATGTTTCTAGCGTATGCTTCATATGAGAACTTCATAGTTTATCAAATGGACGTCAAAAGCGCATTTCGAATGGAGATCTTCAAGAGGATGTCACGCCCCCAATTTCCTTACACCTGGAAATGATTAGTGATCGCCCATGCCCGCACCCGAAGGGTCAAGGGGTTGGTGCAAGCACCTAGGCTTGACTTATACAACGGGTGCTGTCCCAATACTACACATCCGGGCTAACATGTCAAAGGACATGCCCCTAATTTCAAACCATACACACAATCATCATCCAATCAAAATAACATATCACGGTTTACTTCACTTCAAAGAGGTCTTAAGTCCATTACAACTTAAATGGGGGAAAAGCTCCCAATTAAACCCACAATACCAAATTTAGTTTACAAAATAGCTCAAACCAAAAACAAAGCCATAGATACATTAAAAATCAAATAAGGAGGGTCCCATAGCCTCTATGGCCAATCACCTCGGCTACTGTCACCTATCGCCGGCTAGACCCTGCAAAGTGAACAATTCAAAGGAGGGGTGAGCAAACCACAGCTCAGTAGGGATCAAGTCTCCCCGGGCCCATCCTACACTACTAGAATGCATGTTTAGTGGATGCTTGTGCTAGTGTAATGAACTAGTTGAAACCACACACAAAAACCATCAAACACATCCCATATTTAGAGAGAGAGGTTCCAGAGATATAACAGTCCCATACTCAAGGCTCCAGTCTAGTGACCGTCCCGTACCCAAGGCTCCAGTCCAATGACTATCCCGTAACTAAAAGGGTTCCAGCTTGGCGGTTGTCCCGTGGATCAAAGGCTCCAGCTCAACAGCCTATCCCGTAGCATACAACATTTAGCACTCAAACAAAACTTAGTGAAATGCAATCACATAACTTAACACAAGGTGCCTAGCAGGCATAATTTATTTCAATACAAGATGCTCAACAGGCATAATACAACTCAACACGTATTAATATGATTTACAATGCACTCAGTTCATGTAGTGTAACCACAATCTCAGTAACATTCACAGTATACAGTTTTTTTTCCTATATCAGTGTTCATTAACCGTTCTGGTAAGTTTTTAGGTAAATTTTACTCCGGGATTTCATGCCAATTACATTATTTTCCACTCAAGAACCTTCTGGCTAAATTAGGAAGCCAGTGGAGGCAAAATAAGGGGGTGCATGTCATATGGGTCATATGACGTGCAGGGGGATGTTTGGCTCCCTGCCCTCTACACAACTACAGGAATGTTGGGGTAAAATTTCAAACCAATTGGGCTTGCACGTGAAATGGGCTTTTCACGTGCACAAGGGTTTTTGGCTCCCTACTTTCTACACCTTTCAGGGAAGCCTGGGGTAAAATTTCAGACCAAATGGGCTTGCACGTGAAATGGGATTTTCTCGTGCAATATGGCGTGCAGCCATATTTTGCACAGAGACCTTTGTTTTGTTGTTTTAACCACTTTTCTCTAAAGGACCTCTCTCAAATTATGTTTAGATTGTGAGTTATTAGACTTGAAAGTTAGGGTACATAGCCTGGTTTCAACTCCAGCTATATCCCTCATATCGACCTACCCATCCAGACCATCCCGGATTATTTTATTCACTTTTAATTATCCGGATATCTGGAAACCTCACAATCAATCATCATATTAGTTTATGTGGGGGCATAAACTCAACATCAACATGAATAGGACCATAACAGATCCGTACCCAGCAAACTCGATGACTCCAACAAAGGGTATAAACCCAAAATTCTCAATACACATCAGAGGGTATAAACCCAAAATTTTCAGAAGGCATGAATATGAACACGAATTCCCTTCCTCAAAATCAGAGAATACAACTGGTCGTTGTATTCTAGCAATCACGTCTCTGGGCTCTCGTCCACTACAGAAATCCTTGGATCGCCGGCCTTGGATCGGCCTCGCCGTCTCAGGCCGTCTCCCTCTTTCCGGCAGTCTCCCTCTCTGGCCGTGTCTCTCTCTCTCTCAAGGGGTGACGGCTGCTAGGGTTTTGGAATGAGATCCCCAAAGTTTGAACCCTTTTTCCTTTATATATTTTCCCTCATAATCAAAACGACGTAGTTTTCATTAATTTTAAAGCCCAACATCTATAAGCCCAAAGGCCAAGGTTTTCTAATCACTTCATTAAGCTCTACAGCCCAACAATTAAGCCCAAATCATATTTTAAATAAAACTCTCAAATATATTAATTTGGGATATTTTAATTTATGTGAAATTCCCAAAATACCCCTCAGGGCCTCGAACTCCGAATCGAGCCCAAGCATAGTCAAAATTCTCCATTTGACGAGCACATCACTGTGCTAATGTTCATTCTCTAAAGCAAGGCCTCTTACTCAAGGCTAACTCCAAGAACCCCTCAAATACGGGTCCTTACATCCTCTCCCCCTTAAAGACTTTTCGTCCCCAAAAAGAAAGCTGGGGTTGAAAGGAAACCACAACCACAATTAATGCACCCAATACATATGACAAAATAATTGATCGGCACCCATGTACCAAGAAAAGAAAATCAGTACCAATAAGTACCTGATGTTTATGTTTTCCTCCCCTCCTTCAGGGTTGTTCGTCCTCGAACGGATCAGGTAGTGAGCACGCATCTCGGTCTCACGTTCCCAAGTCTCTTCCTCCATACCTCGGTGTTGCCACAACACCCGAACCGGTGGGATAGTCTTTCCTCGTAGCCGCTTCTCGCGCCTATCCAAAATACGGATTGGGGCCTCAATAACTGTCATATCTTCCTCAATATCCAGATTACTCCAATCCAGTACATGTGTGGGATCTGGATGATATGCCCGTAACTGGGATACATGGAAAACATTGTGAACTCTGCTCAAACTAGGTGGTAAGGCCAACCTATAAGCAATAGGTCCAACTCTACTCAAAATCTCAAACGGTCCAATGTATCTTGGAGATAACTTGGATCCCTTTCTAAATCTTTTATGTCCCTTCCGTGGAGAAACACGAAGGAACACATGATCTCCAACCAAAAACTCTAATGGTCGGCGTCTGTGGTCCGCATAGGACTTCTGTCGACTCGAAGCGTAAGAAGGCGCCGCCTAATCACCGGACCTTGATCGTAGCCTCCTGGACCAATTGGGGTCCCAACATGGTCGCTTCTCCGGCCTCTCGCCCAACATAATGGAGACCGACATGGTCTACCATACGGTGCCTCAAACGGGGCCATCCCAATAGAAGCTTGATAGCTATTATTATAGGCAAACTCTACCGAGAGGAAGGTCAGAAGCCCACGATCCTCCAAAATCGAGCACACAAGCTCTCAACAGATCTTCTAGTGTTTGAATGGTCCTCTCTGACTGGCCATCAGTCTCGGGGTGATAAGCCATACTCAGATTGAGTCGTGCCCCCAAGGCTTCTTCCAAGCCACTCCAAAATCGTGAGGTGAACGTGCATCTCGTTCGAAACGATAGACACGGGTACCCCATGCAATCCGACAATTTCGTTGATATACAACCGGCTTAAGGTGCCAATGGAGTCTCGCTCCTGAATAGCTAAGAAATGGGCTGATTTTGTCAAACGATCTACAATGACCCATATCATGTCCTTCCGGCCGAGGTGGCGGGAAGTCCTATCACGAAGTCCATGGTAATGTGTTCCCACTTCCACTCGGCCACGGGTAAGGGCTGCAATTGACTGCGAGTTGTTGGTGCTCGCCTTGACTTGCCGACAAGTGAGGCACCTGGAAACAAATTCCGCTACGCTCTTCTTCGATCCCGGCCACCAGAATCGTGCTCTCACGGCATGATACATCTTTGTCCCCCCTGGGTGTACAGCCAAACGGGAATGATGAAATTCCCTCATCAAATCCTCTCGAAGGAAGGGTGGAACTATCAAACGCCCCTGAAACCTCAACTCGTGTTCAGCTCCTTCGTCCACTCTTCGGACGACTCACCGGCCTCTATCCTGGGCCCGGATTACCTCACGATCCACGTCTCCCAACCGTCCATCACGGACATGTTGGTATAATTCTGGCATCACGGTGATAGGACACGGGGCTGCTTTCCCACTGCTAAGATCAGGTGTGCACCAAGTACGCTAGTTGTTCCATCATTTTTCATTCTCTAATGGAAACCTCGCCTTTGCCCTTTCTACTTAGCGCGTCGGCAACAACATTCCCTTTTCCAGGTGTATAGGAGAGTGTGAAATCGAACATCTGCAGGTACTCTACCCATCTCCTCTGCCTAGGTTCAGGTCTCTTTGGGTGAAAATATATTGCAGGCTTTTGTGGTCCGTGTACACCACAAATTTCTCCCCCAACAAATAGTGTTGCCACGACTTTAAGGCAAAAATCACCGCTGCCAACTCCAGGTCATGTGTTGGGTAATTTTGCTCATGAGGCTTCACCATTGTCATGAGCCATAAGCTATGACTTTGCATTCTTGCATCGAACACACCCATCCAACTTGGGATGCATCACAATATACCTCATAAGGCACTCCCTCTTGTGGTAGACACAACACAGTCCAAGTGGTCGACCCGAAGTTTCAATTCCTCAAAAGCTTTCGACACTTGTCCGTCCACTCAAATTTGGCTCCTTTCCTGTGTCGAGCCGTCATCGGTGCCGCTAATCGTGAAAACGCTTCCACGAAGCGCCGGTAATATCCCGCCAGTCCCAAGAAACTATGGATCTCAAAGACATTAGTGGGCCTCTTCCAAGATGATACGGACTCAATCTTGGTTGGGTCCACTCTTACTCCTTCAAGCAGATACCACGTGCCCAAGGAAATGCACCTCTCTCATCCAAAAGTCACACTTACTAAATTTAGCATATAATCGATGATTTCATAGTGTCTGCAACACCACCGTCGAGGTTCCCCATGCTCCTCTCGGGTCTTAGAATATACAAGGATGTCATCAATGAACACCACTACGAAGGAATGCGAGATATGGGGCAAATACCTGGTTCATTAGATGCATAAACACCGCGGTGCATTCGTAAGCCCAAAAGGCATCACTAGCCACTCATAGTGCCTGTATCCGCACCTGAATGCAGTCTTAGTGATATCCTCCATCCCGACCCTCACTGATGGTACCCCGAACGAGATCAATTTTCGAAAACCACCGTGCTCCACTCAATTGGTCGAATAAGTCATCAATCCTCGTGAATCGATATTTATTCTTTACCGTCACTTGGTTCACTCTGGTAGTCAATACGAGTCTCAACGACCCATCCGCCTTCTTAGCAAACAAGATCTTGGTGCACCCCAAGGTGATGTACTTGGGCGAATGAAGCCTTTATCTCCAAGCTCCTTTATTTGCTTTTGTAGCTCTCTCAATTCACCAGGTCCCATCCGGTATGCCACTTGGGAGATAGGTCCCACCCGGGTACCAGTTCAATTGTGAACTCAGTACTCCTGTGTGGAGGTAATTCCACTAACTCTCCAGGGAACACATCCTGGAAGTTCTCAACCACATTAAGCCACGCTCTTTTCTCTAAGTTACCTTCCTCCTCGAAGGTTAGAGTGGCAAGTCTATGGGAAATATTACCCTATAGCTCCCTCATTGGCCCTGCTCTCCCGGCATTCTTATCCCATTCACCCACTATAGTACAGGAAGTTCCTGTGGGTGTAGTAAACGACACTCGTCGTCTATAGCAGTCAATCTTAGCCTGAAAGGCCAACAACCAGTCCATTCCCAGAATCAAATCGAATGTCCCCATGGGCATCACATAAAGATCAAATTGGAGTTCAACTTCTCCAATTGTAAGTACGCATTCACGACATACACGGTTTATTGTCACCGTTCCTCCCATAGGTGACTCAACACACAGAGGCCTATCAGCCCTCACACAAACAAGTCCAAGGCCCTCAACCAAGGACTCCGCAATCGGGGAGCACGATGCTCCGGTATCAAACAAGACAAAGAACTACAAGACGGGATAGTAAAATAGTACCTCGTACTACTAAAGACCCGGCTCCGTCTTCCTCGGAGGGTGATGGAAGATCCTCCCTCTCTGCGGGTGCCGAGGTAAGCGCGTATGCTCTACCTTGACTCGCCCCAACACTTGCCTCTACAGCCTTCCCTTTAGCTCCATCCTGGAGTCCACTTGGACGCCCCTCCGATCCTCCTTGTGTTTTGGCATAGTTAGAACCGGCCCGACCGGGTTGCCACGAACGTGCTAGCCTCGGAGCCGGGGCTTGAGATTGGCTCCCTCCTTTGCCTCCTTGTGTCACACTTCCAGCGCCCCGATTGTTCCCCTTCATCGAAACACACCGTTCTAAGGTGCCCTGTCTTCCCACGACCATGACACGACAAGTGCTGTTTGGGGCACTCACGTTTCAGGTGTCCTAACTGGCCACAACAAGCACACTCTCTGGGAAAACTCACAGCTGAGCCCCCCTGTCCTCCAAAACTACGGAACCTCGGTGGAGCCATTGAAGCTTGGCCCCGGTCCTTGGGAAAAGTTCCACTCCCAGACTCAACCTTTTGTCTCTTCGAATCCCCTTGCTTGTCACGTCCACTCTGTCCCAGCCGCTCTTGATGAGCTTGTCTTCCCTCCTCCAATCCTCTCTCAACAATTTTGGCTGTGTCAACGACTTCTGCATAAGTTTTCACCCTCAGCATTTCTACTCTTTGCTTCAGGGCAGGTCTGAGTCCCATGGTAAATTTATGGGCCTTCAGATCCTCTTTAGATATTGCCTCTGGGGCAAACCGACTCAGACCTCTAAAGTCCCGCTCGTACTCAGCCATTGAGCGTGAGCCCTGCTTCAAGCTGCTGAACTCTTCCCTTTTCTACCACCGCAGTGACTCGGGGAAGAATTCCTCATGAAATAGCTGGAGGAACTCGTCCCAGGACATGGCCTCCATGTCCCGGCTCCCTGATATGCTCAGCCACCACTCCAGGGCTTCTTCTTCCAACTGGCGGACTGCCAGCCTCACTTTATCTTCCTCCTGGGGTCGGAGAAAAGAGAATATGTGCTCTATCTGGCACAGCCAATGCTCTGCTGCCAGAGGTTCAGCTCCTCCCTTGAACCTTGGTGGGTGTTCCTTTCGGAAACGCGTCACCACGTCTTCTTCCTCCAGTCTCACTGGCACTTCCTGCCTGCGTGGAGGTTCTGCCTCACGGGGTGGGGAAGGTGGCGCTGCCTGCCGTGCCAGGATCTCCTGACCGTACCTCATTTAGGATCTCCCCCCTGAGGTCCTCACGCATTCCTTGTACATTCTCGCTCAAAGCTCTGACTTGGGCCATGATCCGCTCACATGGGATCATCACCCTCTACTCGTGGTTCTCCCTCTTGTCCAACCCGTGCGAAGACTCATCTTCTACGGCTAGGGTAGCTCAGGTTATTCTCCTAGGAGGCATTCTCTACACATTAGATAAGACTAGAGTCAGTATCTCAGGTTACACACCCTCATTCCTATGGACCATGAGGTACACGTATAGGGTAATTGCCCAGAATTGCATAATAACAATTCACACACAGTATCAACTTCCAGCATAAACTTTCAGTATCATTTATTTAACGAGAACATTCAGTACCAATTATCCAGTACTAACATTCAGCATCAATTATTCAGCTCTTAGACTTAGCATTAACACTCAGTATCAACTTTCAGCCTCAATTAGTCAGCATTCATTATTCAGTATCAAGTTCAACAATTATGTTCAGCAACGTATCACACCAGATCATAACATTTATACAGAAATTCAAACTAGTGCCCTAATGCCACGCATGTATGCACCTCAACCCAAATGCAAATGTCCTACTCCGGGTCTAACTACTCCTGAGTACACCCTAGAAAACCAGATAGGTCCACGGTGATCAGGCGTGCCCTATACTGTCTTCTAAGGGTCTCAGAAGTAATCATCCCCCCCCCACTATCCTAGGTCCACTAGACCATGAGGGCTTTGATACCATATTGTCACGCCCCAATTTCCTTACACCTGGAAACGGTTAGTGACTGCCCATGCCCGCACCCGAAGGGTCAAGGGGTTGGTGCAAGCACCTAGGCTGGACTTATACAACGGGTGCTGTCCCAATACTACACATCCGGGCTAACATGTCAAAGGACATGCCCCTAATTTCAAATCATACACACAACCATCATCCAATCAAAATAACATATCACGGTTTACTTCACTTCAAAGAGGTCTCAAGTCCATTACAACTCAAATGGGGGAAAAGCTCCCAATTAAACCCACAATACCAAATTCAGTTTACAAAATAGCTCAAACCAAAATAGAAAGCCATAGATACATTAACAATCAAATAAGGAGGGTCCCATAGCCTCTATGGCCAATCACCTCATCTCTGTCACCTATCGCCGGCTAGACCCTGCAAAGTGAACAATTCAAAGGAGGGGTGAGCAAACCACGGCTTCGTAGGGATCAAGTCTCCCGGGCCCATCCTACACTACTAGAATGCATGTTTAGTGGATGCTTGTGCTAGTGTAGTGAACTAGTTGAAACCGTACACAAAAACCATCAAACACATCCCATATTTGAGAGAGAGGTTCCAAGAGATATAACAGTCCCATACTCAAGGCTCCGGTCTAGTGACTATCCCGTATCCAAGGCTCCAGTCCAATGACTGTCCCGTAACTAAAAGGGTTCCAGCTTGGCGGCTGTCCCGTGGATCAAAGGCTCCACCAACAAGGCTGTCCCGTAGCATACAACATTTACCACTCAAACAAAACTCAGTGAAATGCAATCAAATAACTCAACACAAGGTGCCCAAGACGCATAATTTATTTCAATACAAGATGCTCAACAGGCATAATACAACTCAACACGTATTAATATGATTTACAATGCACTCGGTCCATGTAGTCCAACCACAATCTCAAGAACATTCACAGGATACGCTTTCTTTTCCTATATCAGTGTTCATTAACCGTTCTGGTAAGTTTTTAGGTAAATTAACTCCGAGATTTCATGCCAATTACATTATTTTCCACTCAAGAACCTCGGCTAAATTAGGAAGCCGGTGGAGGCAAAATAAGGGGGTGCACGTCATATGGGTCATATGACGTGCGGGGGATGTTTGACTCCCTGCCTCTACACAACTCCAGGAATGTTAGGGTAAAATTTCAAACCAATTGGACTTGCACGTGAAATGGGCTTTTCACGTGCACAAGGGTTTTTGGCTCCTGCTTTCTACACCTTTCAGGGAAGCTGGGGTAAAATTTCGGACCAAATGGGCTTGCACGTGAAATGGGCTTTTCACGTGCAATATGGCGTGCGCCCATATTTTTTGCAGAGACCTTTGTTTTGTTATTTCAACCACTTTTCTCTAAAGGACCTCTCTCAAATTATGTTTAGATTATGAGTTATTAGACTTGAAAGTTAGGGTACATAGCCTGGTTTCAACTCCAATTATGTCCCTCATATCGACCTACCCATCCAGGACCATCCTAGATTATTTTATTCACTTTTAATTATCCAGGATATCCTGGAAACGTCACAATCAATCATCATATTAGTTTATGTGGGGGCATAAACTCAACATCAACATGAATAGGACCATAACAGATCCGTACCCACAAACTCGATGGCATGACAAAGGGTATAAACCCAAAATTCTCAATACACATCGGAGGGTATAAACCCAAAATTTTCGAAGGCATGAATATGAACATGAATTCCCTACCTCAAAATCGGAGAATACAACCGGTCGTTGTATTCTAGCAATCACGTCTCTGGGCTCTCGTCCACCGCAGAAATCCTTGGATCGCCGGCCTTGGATCGTCCTCGCCGTCTCAAGCCATCTCCCTCTTTCCTGGAAGTCTCCCCTCTCGGCCATGTCTCTCTCTCTCTCTCTCAAGGGGTGACGGCTGCTAGGGTTTTGGAATGAGATCCCCAAAGTTTGAACCCTTTTTCCTTTATATATTTTCCCTCATAATCAAAACGACGTAGTTTTGATTAATTTTAAAGCCCAGCATCTATAAGCCCAAAGGCCAAGGTTTTCTAATCCACTTCATTAAGCTCTACAGCCCAACAATTAAGCCCAAATCATATTTTAAATAAAACTCTCAAATATATTAATTTGGGATATTTTAATTTATGTGAAATTCCCAAAATACCCCTCAGGGCCTCGAACTCCGAATCGAGCCCAAGCATAGTCAAAATTCTCCATTTGACGAGCACATCACTGTGCTAATGTTCATTCTCTAAAGCAAGGCCTCTTACTCAAGGCTAACTCCAAGAACCCCTCAAATATGGGTCCTTACAGAGGAAGTGTATGTTGATCAACCTCCCGGTTTCATTGAACCCAAGGCTGGACATCTAGTCTACAAGCTACGAAAAGCCTTGTACAGATTGAAGCAAGCTCCAAGAGCCTAGTACGACACACTGTCAGGATTCTTACTTGCTCACAACTTCCAAAAAGGGAAGATAGAAACCATTTTATTCCTACGAAAAGAGAAAGGACATACTCGATTGTACAGATATATGTGGATGATATCATTTTCGGATCATCAAATCCGAAGCTTTGTGAAGAGTTTGCAAAGTTGATGACTGGCAAGTTCAAGATGAGTATGATGGGAGAACTGTCCTACTTCCTTGGAATAGAAGTCAAACAATTGAAGGAAGGGATCTTCATCAACCAAGCTAAGTACACACGTGACTTAATCAAGAAGTTTGGTATGGAAGGTTCATCTCCTATCAAGACTCCAATGCCAGTCAGTGCCAAGTTAGACCCTGATGTGGACGGCAAATCAGTAAATGTGACTGAATACAGAGGGATGATAGGATCCTTGCTTTATCTTACAGCAAGTCGCCCGGACATTATGTTTGCAACTTGTATCTGTGCAAGATATTAGGCGAATCCCAAAGAGTCACATATGCTTCATGTCAAACGGATATTGAGGTATCTCAAAGGGACTGTGAATTTGAGACTCTGGTATCCAAAGGAGTACAACTTCACCTTATCCGGATATTCTGATGCTAACTTTCCTGGGTATCGCATCGATAGGAAAAACACAGGTGGTACGTGTCAGTTCCTTGGAAACAGATTAATTTCATGGTTCAGTAAGAAGCAAAATTCCGTATCAACCTCTTCTGCTGAGGCGGAATATATAGCTGCTGGGAGTTGCTGCGCACAGCTACTCTGGATGCAAAGTCAACTTACTGACTACGGTTTCAACATGACATCTATTCCACTTTACTGCGACAACACCAGTGCAATTGCTATCAGCAATAATCCTGTCATGCACCCAAAGACCAAGCACATTGAGGTAAGGTATCACTTCATTCGCGACCACGTTCTCAAAAAGTATATAACTCTTGAACATATTGCTACTGAAGATCAACTGGTAGACATACTTACAAAGCCCCTACCTGATGCAAGATTCTCTGAACTACTCTTCCGATTAGGTATGCTTGACTTTTCTGCATAGCTTCACATTTAAATTATCCAACAGTATATTTTCTTTCAGAACATGCATTGTGCTTTTATTGAAAGTAGAAGACACATAATGAACTTAATGTTGATCATACTTATCGCTTAACGTGCTTCATGCTTCGATATTAATATCGAATTTCATTGTGGGAGGATGCTTGCGTTTCCGATTGAAGTCGTTTAAGCCAACATGATTAAAACTTATATGAATAACCTTCTTAGGATTTTGTGATCTTAATTTTCACTCTCTACCACATGACAAATGCCGGCCAATATAGATTGCTCTATTAACGTGTACAGTTGAAGAAATGAAATGGGTTAGCTCGGAATGCCTGGTGGATGTACATACGATGCATGATCGATCACTCGAAGTGTAATTTCCTAAAAGGGTAGGCAGTGCTAACTTTCTATAAGCGGAAATGTCAACCGAGAGGATCGCACGATCTACGGGGGAGAAAATGCTTTATTAATTATCCAAGTAATATCCCCATATATGTCTCATGACCTCTTTCCTGGCCGTCTATCCTGAGGGGGTCTTTCACCGAGAGGATCGCATGATCTAAGGGGGGGCAAAAGCTTCATTTAATACTTCGTAATGACCCCCTATTATGTCTCGAATGCTCTTTCCTCTAAACTTTCACTTCCTGGATTTGACTAGACATGCATTGTTGAATCGAATTGTGGCATGTTTGGATGTTTTTCTTTCCTCAACCGTGCATTTTAATCGGATAATCATCTCGCTTTCTATTGACATGTGTTCGATTATCCATATTCACTCATGAATCCTAATTTGGCCAATTCATATAGAATTAATTAATCTTAGCTACCACTATCAACATGAAGGATTTGCTATGTTGACCAAAATGAACTTATGTATTTACCATCTATCATATGCATTTTCTTCAGTAAACTGATCATAATTCCTGTATTGTCTTGTTGCTTTTCTATGCATAAGTTCTATTTCTTCTTAGTTCGGATTATGATATTTTTTTTATATCCGTACTAACCCAACCTGTTAGTCTACTGTTCTTTTAGTTTATTTTTTCAAGCTACAGGTTCAGATTCTCTTTGCACTTCATTGCTCTATCTTGTTTGATGTCTCGGATTTGAAGTGTTGTGGTACTTTTTATTTCCTCGACACCAAGACAGCAAAGGAATCATCTTTTATCAGCACTCAGCTTCTACGGACAGTTAGTCAGTCATCCGGATGTTCTTTTTATGAATTATTCTCCTCCGGATGAAAGTCGGTTTAATTCCTCCTGACTCTTGGAATTCTCAACTCGCGATAACCCAAGTAATCATATTACATCGCGTATTTTTGAGGAGGGATAATGATGGTTCATTAAATGCACGTCTCAAGCCCGGCAATTTTCTTTTCAAAAATTCGGAAGTATGCATACAACTGTCATTTTTGAATGGTTAGCACGGCTGCCATGTCATCAGTCTATTTGACGGCGCTAATACATCAAGTCTAATGACATTGGATAATCAGGCGAATCACTACCCGAGACCCGCTTGCTTCCACGGAAAGAGTCTTATTTATACCGCACTATTCAGCGACGCACGAGGCTATCATCCCCAATTCTCAAAAACCTAAATCCTCGTTGCTTCTTCCTTCTCCAAAGGCCTCATCTCCTTTTCCTCCAATCCTTCATATTTCAATGGCAGCCCAAGTTCTCTATGAAGTTGTTCCTTGCCACTTGGTAGACTGGTCCGGAATCTCGATCCTCCACTGGCTCGAAGAGGTTCGCCGGCTCCTTGATTCCAACAACCTCCTCGCCCTAGTCTCTACCCCGGCTGATCTTCTCGTCTCCGATATCCTTGCCTTCTATCAGCATTTCAACTCCGGTGATGAGTCTATCATCTTCGTGGTTCGAGGAAAACTATCGGGATCACCCCCCAGGTGATCCGTGACGCCTTCCGTCTTCCTGCCGGCAACGACTTCAGGCCGAGCGCTCCAGCCATGGCTGCTTCCATGGGCTGTACCAACAAGGTGAAGGAATACAAGATGAAGTATTTTAAGGGCCCCCATCACTATATGGCCACTATACTGAGCCGGTGCCTACTGGCTCTCTCCACAGCTCTAGACTCCGTCTCATACGATCTATTGCTGGTGATGTACGCGGTTTTTGAGTCCCTGCAACTTGACTGGGGCGTTTTCCTATTCCAGGTCCTGTGGAATGGGAACCGGAATTCGTCTTTTGGACGGATTCTGTCTCAGATTTTTCGACACCTTCAACCCACGCACTTCCAGGATAAACTAGTGATTCCCTTCCCGGTGAACTTTTACTTCCGCCATCTTATCGCCGACGGAACACTCACCGTTCGACGCCCTCCGGTTTCCGTGCTCTTATTGCTGTGTCGGAGCAAGCAAGCTAGTTCTGTTGGTGACCCGATTGCAAGCTCGGGTCATGAAGTTAGCTCTGCTCCCCGGTCTGTCCTCTCCCACATCCGGTCTGTTGCTGCTCCGGCACGGTCCCGCAGTTCTTTCGCACAACGTTCGCGCTGACCCGTCTACTGCTGTAGGGCCCTCTCAGCCGCATTTCCATGAGGCTATCTTCTCAGCCTCTCCTGCTGCTAGTCCTGCTTCTCCTCCCGCTATCGCTGCTGCTCGCTACTTCGAGCCGATCTTTCGCTGCGACGCTCCCGCACCCATCTCTTCGATCAAAGCAGCTATTGTTGTTATTCTACCCAAAATCCCTATCTCTCCTAAGTACGCTTCTCCAGCTCACTCTCCCGCCCCCCATGGACTACATCAACCATCTTTCCAACGACCTCCTTACCGATCGCTGGCCGTGTTTCAACCTCGCCCATCTTGCAGACATTCCCAAATCTACCCTCCGGATGTATTACACTCAACACACCCAAACCCCGGAGGATATGATCACTTGGAACTGTGATCATGGCTTTTTGACGCCGTCCCTGCTTCAGGCTACACTTCCTTCTGCTGCCTCATCCAAAACTGCCCACAACGCACGGACACCTATCCCTGCTTAGGCTGGTCTCTCCTATCCTGCGGATATTCCTACTATTGTCCTCTCCGGTCTAAGTGGCTCTGCCGCCCCTCCTGCTGCTGCTCCTGATGCACCACCACCGTTCTCTCCGGCTGTCACCGACTCCGCCCTACGCACACCTGCCCCTCTTCATGTGGGGGAGTCCTCTAAGGCTCCTGCCTTTGGCCTTGGGCGTGCCCCCTTTGCAACGATTCTGTTCGAAGCCGCCTTCTCTGCCCAACTCGATCGACTTGCAGAGGACAATCGTCTTCAGACCCAAGCCATCGCTGGTCGTGTAAAGGCCATTGGCGCTGAGATTCTTTCAGCTCTCTCCTCCTCCTCTCTCTCCATGGATCAGAAGCTCGAGATGATCGCCACCTCTCTTCAGGGCCTGTCTACTTCCGTCACGGACTTAACCCAAGTCGTGACTCGTCCTTACCGCTCTCGCCGATCTGCCAAACCAAGGGAGAAGTTATTTGATCCTTCCACTTCTTATGGCAATGCTTCTCGCAAACGGTCTGCACTTGCTCTTCTTCCGGGCCTCCCGGTGCCTAAACGCAGCCGTTTCTCTATTGGCCCGACAGCTCTCCCGATCTTCGCTGCTCCTACTACTATTCCCTCTGGCACTATCACCTTCCTCCCATTATATACGGAATTACATCCGGATGATGTTGATGGGAGCATTCTTGCTACTGCAAAGGCCTGTGCCTCCTCAACTGCCGAGCGGAGATGTGTGTCTGTCTTGTCCCCCTTCGAACCTAACGACATCCGCACCTTGCTATCTGAGGAGGGACAATTCACCACTGATGACATTGACAACTACGCCCTAGTAATAAACATGGAAATGAGGTTGTTCCCCTCTTTACTTGAGGAAGGCCATGATTTTGACATTCTACCTTGTTGGGTTGAGGACCAGTTTCCTCCTGTGGACACCATTCTTACCTACATCAATGGTACAGCTGAAAACAGTAGTCCCTGGAGAACTCTTTCTACCATCTTCCTTCCTTATCGGGTCAACTCCCCACATTTCATGCTAAATGTACTTCTGATCAAAGAGAAGAAAATCATGCTTATTGATTCTCATCAGGTTGTTGACTGTCAGATTAGAAAGAATCAAATGAGGAGCCTCGTTCGAACTTTGTCTGATGCAATTAGCAAAGTACTCTTTACAAAGATTTGGATTTACCTCCTCTTGGTCAAGATGAAGTACTTACGGGGATGATCCGGAACAAGAAGAATGTGCCTCAGCAGCCCGATGGAAACAGCTGTGGAGCCTTCGTCTGCTTCTTCCTGAAATCAATTATTACATTTGATGACAACTAGAACAATATCATCAAATTCACCAATAAGCAAATGATGAAGCTACGAGAGCATGCAGCAAGAATGATCTTTAAATATAGTAAGCCATGTGTACCATAAGTTTCATCTGTACTAAGGCTTAATGTATTCTTGCTGACATATTAGTGGAAATGTTTTTGTTTATCCTTAACTCTATGTATTTCTTGCTGCCCAACCGGATCAGATTACAAAGGGTTTGGCATATCCATATTGGGGGAGATTGTTGGATCAAACCTAGAATTTAGATGATGTGGATCAAACCCTATGTAATTTGATTTAAAATGTTTCATGTTTATTCTCAGTTTGTGCAGAAGATAAAACTTTAATCCGGACCTACTCCTGTAAGGACAAAGCTAAGGACAGGATACATAATCCTAATCTGGATCATCGTGAGTGTCGTCATTCACTTGGTACACAACCAAGTTATCATCCGGAGTAAGGATCCTTCGTGCGGAGTAATCATTTGACAAAACGACCAGGGTACCCTCGTCTAACTTTCAACTAGACCATGTCAAGTGATACGGAGTAAGATTTCAAGTCTACAACTCACACGGAGTAAGAGAGACTTGTTGCGGAGAACAAATTGAAGTTGTCACTCCACTGGACCAAGGAAATAAAGACACGGACTATGGAATCCGAGTCTGTCACTGATGCGGAGTAAGGACAACTGTTGCGGAGTAAGGGAAACTAATGCGGAGTAAGGAATCTGAACCAAGCGCTGATGCGGAGTAAGCATTCCGTACCTACTCTATGCGAAGTAAGGAAGCGCTGATGTGGAATTAGTTATCTGAGTCTTTATTTCATGCGGAGTAAGGAAGCGCTTGCACAAAACAAGGATTCTAGGACTGTACCGATACGGAGTAAGTAACTACTGACACGGAGTAAGGATCTGAGCTTCGTTGACACAGAGTAAGGAACCTTACTACGGACTAAGAAGACGCTACTTCATCTTTTCCAAGCCGCATTTAATGTTCAGCTCGCTGTATCCCGATGTAAGAGAAACTCATTGAAGATCTAAACTGTCTTACACGTGGAACACTCGGAGATGTGGACGTAGTCTCAAATGCCATTGGAATCAAGTAAAGTAATTCAATACACTTATGCTTCCAATATTTCGAGCTCCACATCCGTAGTGGTTAAAGCAGAAGTATAGAACTTAATGTAACACAGTGCTCGGGATATACAGTTCGAAGATAGATTCCTAGGAATATCTATGAATACTAAACTGTGTATATTCATAAGAATATGAGAGCTCATAGAGATTATCAATGCCAGTGTGTGTGATCAAAACTGAGTGCTATTATAATCAGTTGTAATTGTTGTTCATTTTGTTGTAATTATCATCAGATAATAAAACAAAATACTTCCACTATCTGGTTATCTTCCGCACTGATTTTACATCCTTTAACCAGATTGTGTTGTACCTGTGTGAAGAGAGAGTTTCGATTAAAGCCTATTCACCCCCCTCTAGGCTCTAAGGGACCAACAATATTTTTCCTTTTTTTTTTTGCTTTCTATTTTTTTTGTTTTTACTCAATAATTGCCCACGTGTGGACTCATGGCATTTATAATCGAGCCCGGTGTGGGGTGAACTATGGATTAGGTTTTATATATAGAAGAAAAATTTTAGTCAGGTTCAAAAGAGCTAGCAAGGGTAGTATCACGAGGTAATGAAAGATGGCCTCTCTTCATTTTAAATAATCAAAGTCTTTTTCAGAGTGCACGAGAAGGAACTTTGAATGAAAGAAGGAAGTTTGTCATGCCCCAGTTTGACATAGGGACAGTTTCGTTGTCTTTTTGACATGCTCTTCTAATCTACTTGGACTTTGAGGTAGAACTGAAATGGTTTAGGTTTCGTTGGCTTGATATGCCCTGGTTTTGGACCAACTACTAGTGCCAAAAGAGTGAACAAGTAGAAACAGACGTTGCACACAAAAATTGTTGGTAAAATAAACTTAATAAAACAAAACGTGTTGATTGAACACACAAAACAAAAGAAAATTGGCACATCGCCAAAGAGCTTTCTCACAACATCATAAACCTAGCTATTTTATTTCGCGGCTCCATTGTTTACCGGCTTGGACGGAAACGTAGCTATTTTATTTCATAAACCTAGCTATTTTATTCCAAGTTGAATGGAATCGTAAATGATCATAATACAGTAGTTATACATGTAAACCAGGAAATACAGTTGAAAGAACCCACATTCTGTGCACTTAACTATATTCATTGACAACACTGTTCATCATGCATGAGTTTATGTTCCATATCATATGCCTCACATTTGTGTTGTTAAGTGTTGAAAAAGTCTAGAGAAATCCACCTCGTTCATTGAATCCAGAATCGACCACGCAAACAAGATCGAAGAACTGCTCCCTCGAAGACTGCTGCTTCGAAGCCTCGAAGCTCAGAGAGTCAGAGACTTATCTTAAATGCATCTTCGAAGAGTCACAGTCACACGAGTTGAAGTGAGACAGATTCAGTATCGTAGGGACTCAAGCATCGAAGTCACGTCAGCACATCACTGTGCACTTAAAATTCAAATCACACCAACAATGGGTGATGTGCGCTTATCACTTGAGTAGTCCAACGGGTGGATCCGGAAGATGAAAATTCGGGTCAGAAAGAAAGACGCGAATCTAGAAGATGAACCGACATCGCATGAGGCTTACACAGTATGTTTCCCAACCATATATAAGCCAAAGATAGAGACACCACCTGGAGGTATGTTCTTTGTTTTCACATTCGAACCCTAACCCTAGCGCTCTCTCTCTCTTTTTGAACTTCGTTTCTCTTTCTCTCTCATCTGACCACCTTCGAACCTTACTCTTTCTCTATGAGTTTCTCTTTCTCTCTCTATAAGCTCCATGGCAGGACCAAGCTCATCGATGGCGGAAGGACTAGGAGACATCGTCCCGGGCTTCGTAGTTGATTGGGAAGCCATAGGCGACGCGAAAGTTAGCTAGCTGGGCGAATTCAGAAATTGCCTTGATGAGTCGGGCATTGCTTCCATTTGCTTTGGCATGCACGATATATTGGTGGAAGACGTCTCGGAGTTTCACAAGACATTAGCCGTCTCTGGAGACAATCTGGTGGGAAATGTACAAGGCATGGAGATTCGAATCTCAAGTTAAACGCTCCGCGATGCTCTCCACCTCCCTACAAGTAACTTTGTACCCCTACCTAGTCTTTCCAGAGATATATTAAAAGAGGCTCTTGGGTATTCAGACCCAGGGAAAGAAGGGACGGGGAGCCCTGAAGATAGGGTTCTCTAGTCAGGCACTTGTAGCTGTCATTCCGATAGACACGACTTCATGTGCAAAAAGACTGCTCATGATTCGGCAAATCATAAGCAAATGAAAATGGTCTACTGTGTAGTGAACAGATGTCGTATAGACTGGGGATCACTGCTACATGGTATGATCAAGGCCAGAAAGGATGGATTTGGACTAATCCTCACCAAAGTCTTTCAACACCTCTATCCTTTTGTCTTTAACACTCACTCGTTAGTGCCATTGCCGACAAAATACATCTTCAAAAGCTTGTACGAGGATGGCCGGTGGAGATCAAGCCGATGAAGCGGCCCGGGTCAATTGTGAGAAGTCTTGCCTGAGGACACGACCCGGTTCTGTCGGGGCCCAGTCCGCATTCCACGACCACCTGCACCGGTCCACTAAACTTCTAGAGTCTCCTCTGCATCTAATGTAGCAAGTGCACGCATCGCTGGAGTGGTGGAGAAAATTGCTGAAATGTATCTCCCCACTGAACCAACACCAGAGGAGGTTCAACCAGTAGAGGTGCCTAGTGATACTACAGAAGACAAAGAGCTTGCAGTTGGAGGGTAGACACCAGTACAGGAAGTTCTTGAGACTAGAGTAAAAGAACCTGTACTTTTGAGCTCTCTCGGGGAGTCTTGTAATGACCCGTGTTTTGCGGCATGTAAGAAGTTAACCACAGATGCCTTGTGAGTGGAAATTGTTGGGTTTTAGGGAGTTTCCTTCCCACACACTTTAGCTACACCTTGAATGTTGATGCACAAGTTTGAGGTAAGAGATGAGCCTAAGAGGGGACTCTTGGGAGGTGCACGTGACAAGTGATAACGTGCATCTATGCCCTAGAAAGATGTTATTTGCATATATAGGCGTTTTTAGGTTGTTTTGTTAGGTTTTGGAGTTTTATTTTAACCAAGTAGATGGCCTCAAATTAATTGGCGTGCAGAACTAAAGTTTCTCGAATGATGTCCTCTACCTTCCACGAAGTTTCAGAGCCAAAGGCCTTGAACGCCAATTGGACAAATTGGCGTGCAAGCATATTCTCGCATACCAGCCTTCTACATGATGCAAGGAAGCTTGGGGTAGAATTTCAGGGTATTTGGACCCGCACGCCAATTGGGGATATGGCGTGCCATATTTTTGTACCATCACCTTGGTTTTGTTAGTCTAATAATCTTTTCCCAAAGGACCATGTTGGAATTATGGATATTTTGTCGTGTGTGGATGTAGAAAGCTTGCAACTTGTGTGATCAAAACTACGTCGTTTTGATGCTGGGATTCATTTAATCAAAACTGCGTCGTTTTGATGTTGGTGTGCCTATATAAGAGGTGAAGGACTCTTAGGTTTAGGGTTATTCTTTTTGGCTAGCCTTTGCAGCCCATCGAGAGAGAGAGAGAGAGAGCTAGAGAGAGGGAAAGAAGGAAAGGCTGCTTGGTTCTTGCCGGAGCGTCTTGCGTGGGGAGGACAACATCTAGCGTGGAAGCAAGAGGGAGGACATTTTCAAGGTAGGGGTTCTATCTTCTCATACATGATCCGGGGTTAGGCCCTGTGGTGAATGAACCGTTGGATATCATCCTTGTTATCATACTATTTATATGTAAATTCATATAGGTGTGATCTCCTATATGAATGTTAGCCTTTAATGGCGTTTTCGTGTGATTTTGACATTGAGTAGGCAGTGCATGTTAAATGTTCGATAAAATGCATGTGTGAATCTGTTTGTGTGACAATGCCCAGTATGTGTTTGATAATATGCCAGTAAGGCTAGAATTGTGAGTTGTTAAAGGTGTGCATGCCAAGTGTTTGTTTTTTTTATGCCTGAATGGTTGGGTTTGTACACTTGTGAATGTGTGCCCGCTACGTGTTTGGTTTTATGCCTGAGTGGTCTGTATGTCTTGTTTTGTGAAACCCGATGGCCGTGGAAGCCCGGGATTGTTTTGTGAAACCCGGTGGTCGTGGAAGCCTGGGGACCGCTCTTGGAAACCCGGTGGTGTGGAAGCCCGAGACTGCTCATGTGTTAGCTTGTGTGGCTGTTTGGAATATTTGTTTTTGTTGATGGCTTACCGTTATATTGGTTGAAATAATTGTATGACGACACTACACTTGTACACGCGGCATGTAGATGCTAGGAGCATGGGATGGGTTGGGGAGACATGATCCCTCTTGAGTTGTGGTTGTTTTCTTTATAGGGACCTACAGGCATTAGGTGGGAACACCAAGGTGGAAGACTTTTCGCCTTGTGGCTTTACTCCTTTTGTTATTTGAGTGTTTTGTCAAATGTTATGTTGAGACTATTGTAACTCCAATTGGAGATGATGTAATGGATTTTGGAACTTAATAAAGATAAATAGTTTGCTTTTTTGCTATTTATTGTGGATTATTAAGAATGTGTTGGATTTTGTACATCTATCCCTTGCCCATCGAGTGGGTAAAGGGGAGTCACGAACCGGTTTCCTCAGGTTCGAAATCCGGGGCGTGACAATATAGTATCGGAGCGTGGTCTAGTTGGCTTAGGGTAGTGGGCGGGTCTGGTTATCTTGAGTCCTTTGGAGGAACCTGGAGGGACGTGCCTGATCAACACGGTCCTCTTGGAGCCTATAAGGTGTACTTGGGGTAGTCCAGGACCTGAGGTAGGATTTGCATGCATTGGCATTAGGGCACTAGTTGCATTAGTTGTTGTATGTGAAGGTGTGGATAACTGTTAAAATTGTAATTGTGATAAAAGAAAAATGTGAATAATGTGATAAGGTGTGAACTGTGCAACTCTGATTTTTCTTGAAGTACTTTGAGCTTGACTACAAGGAAAGGTTTTTGTTTATTTGAGCTGTGTGCACTATGAATTGAACAGTGTGCGATGTTGATTGGTGCAATGTGTAAAATGTGTGTGATGCCATGTACTACTTGACTTGATAATGGGGTAAAGGTAGTGAAACTTGATAGTAGTCGAACGCGTTCTGACGTTGGTGCTTCTTACTTCATGTAGTAAGAATGCCACCGAGGAGAGTGACACGTGTGTCCGGGGCAGTGGCTGATGAGTTATCTGCCCATGAGGGCCCGGGTGTGGGGCAGTCCGTTGGAGGACATGCACCTTTTCTTGGCGCGATTGCGAGAAGGCATCCCGGCTGGAAGTCCAAGAGCTAAGGGAGGGTATCCGGCAAGAAGTCCGGGAGGAGGTGCGCCGTGAGATGGTGGCACAGCAGGTGGTGCCGCCACCACCAGCAGGGGAGTTACCAAGGGAGCGTGAGGGTTCGCTGAGTGGCATACCGACTCGTGTAGAGGATGACGTGGTGACACGGTTCCGAAAGGAACAACCTCCGAGATTCAAAGGGGAGGAGGACCCAGTGTTAGCTGAGCACTGGCTGAGGCAGATTGAGCATGTGTTTTCCTTTCTCCTACCCCGGGAGGAGAATAAGGTGAGACTGGCCATTCGGCAGCTGGAGGGGAATGCTCTGGAGTAGTGGTTGAGTGTCGCGGGGAGCCGTGCGGTGCAGTTCATGCTTTGGGAGGAGTTTCTACAGCTCTTCCATGATGAGTTCTTCCCGGAATCTTTGAGGTGGTGGAAGAGGGAGGAGTTTGGCAGCCTGAAACAAGGATCAAGGACGGTACTTAAGTATGAGCGAGAGTTCCGGAGCTTGAGTAGGTTTGCTCCCGAGACTGTGGCAAAGGAGGACCTGAAGGCCCACAAGTTCACTTTGGGCC
Organism: Taxillus chinensis; assembly: GCA_023512835.1. Taxonomy (NCBI): domain Eukaryota; kingdom Viridiplantae; phylum Streptophyta; class Magnoliopsida; order Santalales; family Loranthaceae; genus Taxillus; species Taxillus chinensis. Next base: position 48,639,420 of record CM042092.1, on the reverse strand, counting down.
TTAGGCCAGCCCTTAGGCAGAGGGTGGCGATCTTGCGCTTGAGGACTTATGCTGAGGTTGTGGAGACGGCTCGTATCGCTGAGAGAGAGCTGGATGATGGGAGGCAGGCCCATCAGGGTCGCTAGTTGCAGGGTGGATCTGAACGTGATTCGGGACCCAAGAGGCCCAAGACCGAAGAGAGGGACAACAGTTCCTTCCGCAACAGGGGACAGACATCGGTACACCCAGGGAGGTCTAGCTCTGGCGGTAGCAGACTAGGAGGTCCAGCAGGAGGTCTCCCCAACGGTTGTCATTGCTGTGGGGAGCAAGGCCACTTCAGGAGGGAGTGTCCAAAGAAAGACGGGAAATGCAACAGCTGTGGGCGAGAGGGCCACTTGAGTTGGGTGTGCAGGAGTGGGAACAGGGGAGCAGGAGGCGTGGCATCCAACATGAGGAGTGATGCTAGCTTCCGTACACCAGCTGAGAGGCCAGCTCGTCAGTGGCAGGCCAGCCAGGCAGGATCTAGCCAGACCCGACCTCAGGGGAGGCCAGAGCAACAGCAGACTGAAGCTGGAGGCAGTCTTGGTGGGAAGCACCCGGTGAGTGAGCCGACCAATGGCACAAGCCAAGGGAGGGTGTTTGGGGTGGAGGCGACGTACCAGGAGGAGGCCGAGCTACCACCCCCACCGACTGAGGGTGGAGCAGGACCATCGGTGGTTAGAGGTACCCTTTTTATCTCCCGTACATTAGCTTCTGTTCTTTTCGATACGGGTGCATCGTGATCTTTTGTTGCTGAGCTTGTGATAGATAGCTTGGGGTTAGCTTGTGTGGAGGCAGCGAAGCCCCCTAGTTGTTGAGTCTCCAGTGGGGGGGTATGATTGAGGTGCGGCATGTTTGCCGTGGATCGTGTGTTAACCATAGGAAGTGTGGAGCCGAGCTTCGACCAGCATGTATTGCCCTTGCGTGCTTTTGACCCGATCTTGGGTATGGATTGGCTTATGGCTTTCCAGGCCAAGATAGGCTGTTATCGGTGGCGTGTATCCTTCGTTACACCCTGCAGGGATCTCTTGCACCCTGCAGGGGGAGTGGGACTGTGAGGCGAGTCGGGCGGGGCCAGTGGTTGACCAGTGGGGTGCCATTACCCATAGGTTGGCAGCCCTGACCTTTGCTGAGGAAGGGAAGGTGGAAAAGAGAGTGTGGCCAGCAGTTGTTGACCAATTTCAGGATATCTTCCCTGACCAGTTGAAGAGTTTACCTCCCTAAGAGGAGTGTAGAGTTCACCGTTGAGTTGGTACCGGGGACTGGTCCGATCTCCCAAGTAGCATATCGTATGGGGCCAGCCGAGCTGAGGGAGCTTCAGCGACAGATAGAGGAGTTGGTGGACCAGGGGTATATCAGACCGAGTACCTCACCTTGGGGTGCTCCGGTGCTCTTTGCAAAGAAGGCAGATGGCACGCTATGCCTTTGCATCGACTATAGGAAGCTGAATTCGGTGACTGTGAAGAACAAGTATCCGTTGCCTCAGATCGATGACCTGTTTGACCAGTTGAGTGGAGCCCGGTGGTTTTCCAAGATAGATCTACGGTCGGGTTATCATCGGTTGAGGGTTAAGGAGGATGACATCCCTAAGATTGCTTTTCGGTGCAGGTATGGGCACTATGAGTGGGTAGTGATGCCTTTCGGGCTCACTAATGCACCAGCAGTGTTCATGCATTTGATGAACCAGGTCCTTGCTCCGTATTTGGATTCCTTTGTTGTGGTGTTTATAAACGATATATTGGTATATTCCAAGACAGAGAGGGAGTATGTGGAGCATTTGGCAACAGTGTTGCAAACCTTGAGGGATCAGCGGTAGTTTGCTAAGTTTAGCAAATGCGAGTTTTGGATGCAGGAGGTCCATTTTCTTGGCCACATAGTGTCAGCTGAAGGGGTTAGAGTGGACCCAGCCAAGATTGAGGCGGTGTCATCATGGGAGAGGCCAACCAATGTTTTCGAGATTCGTAGTTTTCTTGGCTTGGCAGGCTATTACCGTCATTTTGTAGAGGGATTCTCCCGCTTAGCAGTGCCTATGATGACGTTAACTCGGAAGGGAGTGAAGTTTGAGTGGACTGACAAGTGTCAACAGGCGTTTGAGGCTCTCAAAACCCGTTTGACCACTGCACCGGTGTTGAGGTTACCTCGGGAGGATATCCCATATGAGGTATCTGTGATACGTCCGGGGTTGGTTTGGGGTGTGTGCTTATGCGAAGTACGGTGTGGTAGCTTTTGGGTCGAGGCAGCTGAAGCCTCATGAGCAGAATTACCCTACCAATGATCTTGAGCTGGCGACTGTCATCTTTGCCCTGAAGAGTTGGCAACATTACCTTTTGGGGGAGAAGTTCGTAGTGTTTTCTGATCACAAGAGCCTTCCGTACATCTTTACTCAGAAGGACTTGAATTTGAGGCAGAGGAGATGGGTGGAGTATTTGCAGACCTTTGACTTTACTCTTGCCTATATCCCGGGCAAGGGTAATGTTGTGGCCGACGCGTTGATCGAAAAAGGAAAGCTGAGGTAGCCGTGAGAGAGTGGAAGGCGATGGAGCGGTTGGCGATGTTGCAGCTGCGGCACTGTTGTTCGTGATGGTGGGACAGTCCTGAGTCCTTTGATGGTTGTGCCTGAGTTGTACCAGCGCGTCCGGGAGGGACATTTGGGTGACATTGAGTGGGAGGTTCTCCGTGCCCGTATTGAGGCTGTTGAGCTATCTGAGGACTGGACAGAGGGTCTTGAGCATGAGTTGTCTTTTCGGGGCGGTTAGTAGTGGCTTCTTCTCTCGGGGGATGAGGTGATGAGGGAGTTTCACTGGTCTAGAGTTGCTTGTGCATCTAGGGGGTACGAAGATGTAACATGCGCTTCGGGGACATTTTTGGTGGCCTGGGATGAAATGCGATGTGGCTGCCTTTGTTTCGCGGTGCCTCACATGTCGGCGGTTGAAGGCCGAGCATCGGCGGCGGCGGGCATGTTACGGCCATTGCCCATAGCGGAGTGGAAGTGCGACCACATAGCGATGGATTTTGTGATGGGTCTTCCACCCACCACGGGGAGGAAAGATATGATTTGGGTGATTGTGGATCGACTCACAAAGTCGGCCCATTTCCTGGTTGTTCGTGAGCGGGACTCTATTGGGACCTTGAGTCACCTATACATGAACGAGATTGTGAAACTACATAGAGTACCATCATCGGTTGTCTCTGACCGGGATTCGAGGTTCACTTCCCATTTTTGGGCAAGTTTGTAGGAGGGTATGGGGACCAAACTTCACTTGAGTACATCCTTTCACCCTGAGACTGACGGCCAGACAGAGAGGACGAATCAGACTTTGGAGGACATGTTACGGGCCTGTGTGTTAGATTTTGGGGGTTCATGGGCAACTCAACTTCCTTTGGTGGAGTTTGCCTACAACAACAGTTATTAGGCATCCATTGGGATGGCTCCTTTTGAGGCATTGTATGGGCGGCCGTGTCGATCACCTTTGTGTTGGACCGAAGTGGGGGAGACAGCTCTCTTGGGACCACAGTTGGTTCAAGAGGCTACCGAGAAGGTTAAGTTGATTCGTCAGCGGTTGTTATCAGCTTAGAGTCGGCAGAAATCTTATGCGGATCAGCGGTGGCGACCTTTGGAGTTTTCTGTGGGCGATCATGTGTTTCTCCGTGTCTCTCAATGACGTGGACATCAGCGCTTTGGGAGAGGTTCCAAACTCTCTCCCCGGTTCATTGGTCCATTTGAGCTTATAGCTCATGTGGGGCCTGTAGCTTACCGGTTAGCATTGCCACCGCGATTGAGTCATGTGCACAATGTGTTCCACGTGTCCCAGTTGAGGAAGTATCATCCTGACCCCACTCATGTGATCGATTGGGGGACATTGGACATTGAGGATGACATGTTCGTTGTTGAGGCCCCTATCCGTATCCTCGATCGGCGGGAGAAGCTTTTGCGTGATCGTGCTATTCCTTTGGTTCATGTGCTATGGCAGCACCGTGGCATTGAGGAGGAGACATGGGAACGTGAGTCCGTGATGCGTGAGCAGCACCCAGAGTTGTTCGAGGACGAACAATCTTAAGGGGGGGAGGTGGCTGTAGTGATGTGTTTTCTTGTAGTTCATGCTTTGGTGTATTACTGCACACCAGCCTTCTACATGATGCAAGGAAGCTTGGGGTAGAATTTCAGAGTATTTGGACCGCACGCCAATTGGGGATATGGTGTGCATTATGGCGTGCAGCCATATTTTTTGTACCGTCACCTTGGTTTTGTTATTCTAATCATCTTTTCCCAAAGGACCATGTTGGAATTGTGGATATTTTGTCGTGTGTGGATGCGAAAAGGTTGCAACTTGTGTGATCAAAACTACGTCGTTTTGATGCTGGGATTCATTTAATCAAAACTGCGTCGTTTTGATGTTGGTGTGCCTATATAAGAGATGAAGGACTCTTAGGTTTAGGGTTCTTCTTTTTGGCTAGCCTTTGCAGCCGTCGCGAGAGAGAGAGAGAGCTAGAGTGAGGGAAAGAAGGAGAGCTGCTGGTTGCTGCCGGAGCATCATGCGTGGGGAGGACAACATCTAGCGTGGAAGCAAGAGCAGGAGGACGTTTTCAAGGTAGGGGTTCTGTCTTCTCGTACCTGATCCGGGGTTAGGCCCTGTGGTGAATGAACCGTTGGATATCGTCCTTGTTATCATACTATTTATATGTAAATTCATATAGGTGTGATCTCCTATATGAATGTTGGCTTTCAATGGCGTTTTGGTGTGATTCTGACATTGAGTAGGCAGTGCATGTTAAATGTTCGATAAAATGCATGTGTGAATCTGTTTGTGTGACAATGCCAGTATGTGTTTGATAATATGCCAGTAAGGCTGGAATTGTGAGTTGGTAAAGGTGTGAATGCCAAGTGTTTGTTTTTTTATGCCTGAATGGCCGAGTTTGTACATTTGTGAATGTGTGCCCGCTAAGTATTTGGTTTTATGCCCGAGTGGCTGTGTGTCTTGTTTTGTGAAACCTGGTGGTTGTGGAAGCCCGGGGACTGTTTTGTGAAACCCGGTGGCTGTGGAAGCCTGGGACAGCTCTTGGAAACCCTGTGGCTGTGGAAGCCCGGGACTGCTCATGTGTTAGCTTGTGTGGCTGTTTGGAATATTTGTTTTTGCTGATGGCTTACCGTTATATTGGTTGAAATAATTGTATCACGACAACGCATTTGTACTCGCGGCATGTAGATGCTAGGAGCATGGGATGGGTTGGGGAGACATGATCCCTACCTTGCTGTGGTTGCTCACCCCTCCTCTTGTGTTTGTTTTCTTTACAGGGACCTATAGGCGTTAGGTGAGAACACCAAGGTGGAAGACTTTTTGCCTTGTGGCTCTACTCCTTTTGTTATTTGAGTGTTTTGTCAAATGTTATGTTGAGACTATTGTAACTCTAATTGGAAATGATGTAATGGATTTTGGAACTTAATAAAGTTAAGTGGTTTGGTTTTTTGCTATTTATTGTGGATTATTAAAAATGTGTTGGATTTTGTACATCTATCCCTTGCCCACCTGGGTGGGTAAAGGGGAGTCACGAACCGGTTTCCTCGGGTTGGAAATCCGGGGCGTGACAAGTCCGAGCTAGAAGAATTCTATATTGAGTATGCTAAGACTCCATGACCCCCTATGAACTGAGGAAGGCATGGATAACCTTCGGGAGACAGATGGTGGATAGAGACCATCAGATTAGTTGGCTAATTGAACAGGGTTTAGTGAGGAAGGACCCTATTGAGGTTGTTTCTATGGTGGTTCCATCTCCCATCGTGGCTGAAGCACCTGCACCATTGTCTCCCTACAATGCTGAAATGGCTCCACCTTTTGAGGAAGAGGAAGCACTTCCAGCTTAAGAGGCAAGTAAATCAGACAAAGAAGAAAGGCCACAGGTCCCTGAGGGCTGTGGATGTACCTAAGATGACCACCCCACTTGGACCTCAAACTCATCAAGTGGCCACTCGGGTGAATGAGGACTCAACAGCACGCATTCCAATGGCTATTCCATTAGCTGCTGCTTCTCACTCCCGTTTCCTTACAACTGAAGAAGTAGACCTTCTTGCGTGTCACGCCCCGGATTTCCAACCCGAGGAAACCGATACGTGACTCCCCTTGTACCCACACGGAGGGCAAAGGGGTTAGGGTGTAAACCCCGAATATAACATTTTAAACATCCACAACACATTCAAGAAAGTAAAGTTCATAAAAGCAATCCACAATCCAAACTAGTCTTTATTACAACAAAATCCTCTTTTCAATCCATCCCCACTGGGGTTACATCAATTCCCATAAAAATAACATAAATGGTAGACAGTAAAGTAAATAAGGTCTTCCACCTTGGGGTCCCTCCTAACGCCTGTATGTTCCTGAAAGAAAACACAACATAGAGGGAGGGGTGAGCAACCACGGCTCGGTAGGGATCGTGTCTCCCCAACCCATCCCAAGCTCCTAGCGTCTACATGAGTGTGTACAGGTGCGGTGTAGTGACAATAAAATGTAAACAAGTTGTATTCCACATTCACATGGCACACACCTATCCACGACCATACGAGGCTTAGCCATATAGGCTAACATATCCTGACCACTCAGGCTTAGCCACACGGGCTAACATATCCCTGACCTCTCAGGCTTAGCCACACGGGCTAACATATCCACGACCATATAGGCTTAGCCACACAGGCTAACAGTTCCAGTCCCGGGCTTCCACAGCCACCGGGTTCCACAAGCACAGCATACAAGGTCACACAGGCATTAAACCAAACACGTAGCATACACACTTTCACAGGCATAATACCAAACACTTAGTTCGCACAGCCCATCAGGCATAAAATCAAACACTTGACATGCAGAGTCTCACAGGTATTTTACCAAACGCTTAACATGCATACATTCACAAACCCACATACCCAGCCACATAGGCATATTATCAAACACATACTAGGCATATTCACACAGACATATCCGCACAGGCATTTTATCGAACACTTAATATGCACACCATCCAACACCAGAATACATCAAAAACTGCCATTGAAGGCCAACATCCATATAGGAGATCACACCTATATGGATTACATATATATATAAACAGGTATAACTCTATAATCTGCCTAGAACCCTAGGACGAGAGGAGGATTTAGGAAAAACAGAACCCCTACCTTGTATGCTCTCCTGCTCTCGCTTCCACGCAAGACTCCGACCACCCACGCAAGACGCTCCGGCAGCCACCGGAAGCTCTCCTTCCCTCTCTCTCTCTCTCTCTCTCTCTCTCTCTCTCTCTCTCTCTCGACAGTGGTGGAGCAACAAACCCTAACCCTAAAACAGAGGGGCTTCTCCTCCTTATATAGACAACACAACATCAAAACGACGTAGTTTTGATTAAGTGAATCCCAGGCATCAAAACGACGTAGTTTTGATGGAACAAGCTATGACCTTCCCACATCCATACACACCAAAATAGTCACAATTCCAACATGGTCCTTTGGGAAAAGATGATTAGAATGACAAAACCAAGGCAATCATGCAAAAACTTGCTTGCACGCCAATTTGAACGCCAATTCCCTAATTGTCATACAGCTCCAAATGCACTCAAACTTCACCCCAAGCCTCCTTGCATCTTGTAGAGGTCCGAGAAGCAAAAATATGCTTGCACGTGAAATGGGTGAATTCACGTGCAGCTCCAAATGCCCTGAAATTTCTGTGGTAGATAGAGGACCTCATTCTAAGAAACTTTTTGTTCTTGCACGCCAATTGTTTGAGGCCATCTACCCTATCAAAAGTGAGCTCCAAGATCAGCCAAAATAGCTTAAAACCGCCTGTATACGCATAGCATCTTCCTAGGGCATAAATGTACGTTATCACTTGTCACATGCACCTCCCAAAAGTCTCCTCTTGAGCTCATCTCTTACCTCAAACTTGTGTACCAACATCCAAGGTATTTGTGGTTAACTTCTTACACACGGGTTACACATGGGTCATTACATTGCGGATAAGGTAAATGAGAAATTGACCCCTTGGGATATTAAATGTTACACCTACCATGCGAACATTTGAGGAATGGCTCACTACACTAGAAAGTGGCATGGAGAGACTGTGAAATGAAGTGGAGCTATCAGACCTTACCATGGACAAGGTCAAGAATGAAATGGCGTCTCTCACTAGTGTAAACTTTGCCAGATTTAGACATTTGGAGGAATACTGTGAAGACCTAAAGGGGGCTTACAAAAGGAAGTTTGAAGGTCTCAGCACGACCATGGGCACTATTCTCTCCGAATGTCATCGTCTGGCTTGTGTAGAGATTTCCCTGACCATTAAGCCTCCACACAAACTCTTAGAGGATAGGCCTACACCCATACTAGCCGAAGATCCTACCACAGCTTTAGAGCCTGTTCCTCCTGACACTCAACCGTCAGCTCCTCCGCCTCAAACTGTCGCCACTTATGCCAGTGGGAGGAACCGAGCTTACAAGGCACCAATACCTTCAGACTCCGATGATGACAATGTGCCTATCAGCTTGCGCATGAAGAAGAGACCAACTCCTCCCTCCGAACCCTCCACTCAGCTTAGTTCCTCCACTCAACCAACACCTCAACCACCTATGCCATCTTGCCCAACCAAACCTTCCTTGGCTCCGACAGCCCAACAGCTGCCGAAGGTAACCGTCAGTGCCAATCTAGCCATCCTGCAAGAGTTCAATGATTATGTAGCTGCCAATGGCACTGACTGCATGTTGAACCACATTTTGACCAAGTTAAATTATAATCATACTCAGCAAAAGACCACCAGACAAAGCACCACTTTGGGAAACCTTTACATGTCCCAAGGCAAGCACAAGTGATAGAGGATGAAATTTGGAGAACAACACACTTGACCACACTTGATTCCGAGAAGAAATGAAGAAATTATGACAAAAGTATCAAGTTTTGTATGAAGTTGAATTGGATAGTCGGTGTACAGCCTGCTATTTTTGCCGATAACTTCTCCGATACTTGTCGTAATCCAACAAAGTCAATTGCATTGAGTAGATAACACCTTTATCTATCATCTCCAACCAATTTGAGGATAATCCAAGTTCTATGCAATTACCTATGAATTTTTGAATCGACAAGAAGAATGCTTCCACGTCACGCTCCTCGTGATGTTTTTCCCACTTTTCTCCTAAATGGTTGGTCCTTTTTTAAGTGATTCCAATTTTTGGAGATAGATAACAGAATTTCAAGAAAAACAAGACTAATTTGGCCCTAATCCGAGCTCTAAGGAGAAAGTTATGAAATTTTTAAAGTTGCTCCAATAATCTGCCTTATTTTTCATGAATTTTGGTTCTTCATATACATGTTTGTCCCACATTGGTAGTTTTGCTTCTCCTTTGCTAAGTATATATACAAAGACACTCTCTTTACACAGCAAGTGAGAACAAGAGAGGCCTAAGGAAGCCCAAATAGAGGCGCCATGTGGCGGCCAAGCCCACACACGGAAATTTTTGTGGAAACCCAAATCTGGTGGCCAAACTTGGTCAAATCCGGGCCAAGCCCAAATCCGGTGGTCAAACTTGGTCATATCTTGGCTAAGCCCGTTCATGCGGACTAAGCCCAAATCTGGCGGTCAAACTTGGTCAAATCCGAGCTAAGCCCAAATTCGATAGTCAAACTTGGTCAAATCCGGACTAAGCCCGATGATGTGGACTAAGCCCAAATCCAGCGATCAAACTTGGTCAAATTCGAGCTAAGCCCGTTGATGCGGACTAAGCCCAAATCTGGTGGTCAAACTTGGTCAAATCCGAGCTAAGCCCATTGATGCAGAATAAGCTCATTAGTGCGGAATAAAGTCCTGTTAATGCATAATAAGGCCACTGATCCAAAATAAGCCCAGATCCAAAGGTCAAACCTAATCAATAATTCAGAAAAACTTCAAAATAGCTCCTCTACAGGTCTGGAGTGACTCCAAAGCACTGAGACTTTGAAAAATCCAGGAAAACTCTTTTAAATGCCACCGGTGTCTCGGAACCCCCTTTTCAAGCGTGGGAATTGAGGAGTCTCCGAATATTAAATTCAAATATCTCGGAACTCCATTTTTTAGCATAGGGACGGGAGACCTCTATAATTAAATGTCATTTTCCTCGGGACATCACAGTTGATCCTGGAGACTGCATAACTATTAATTCCCAACGGCTCCAATACACCTGGAAATGCATTCAGCCCTTACCCACCAAGGCGTCCAGGTACAACAGAGGATTAAATGATCTCAAACGATTTATTTATTTTCAGGCATTGCGACTCCTTTTTCAAAGCACAGGAACTTTGAATTATTGTAAATCGCTACGAACCGAGAATCCTATTTCCGAAGTTATTAATTCATTGGAGCACCACAATTGACTTATGGGGACTGTAAGGCATCCAATTAATGCCGAGGCTTGGACTGTCTCCCCTGGGATTCCTATAAATAGACTACCCCATGAGGCAGAATGGGGGCATCAATTATCAAGCATCATAAGAGGTTATTCTGGGAGAGAGCTTTCTGACCAGATTTCTTAGAGATAAAAATCAGAGAGGGAGAGAGAGAGTATCCTGGGAATTATCAAAGGGAGAGATACTCATTCTCTAAGGGGAAAAGTGCCCAGAACCACTGTTCGCCTTTACGGGGACGAGCTAAGATCGGAAAGACTTCTTTTTCTAACCTTTGTGCTTGTAGGAAATTCTTTGGGGGCATTTCTTGAAGAGAAAAAGGGCTCAAATATGCATCATTTTTACTCTTCCAGGTTCTCTACTTCTGTTTTTTTTTTTTTTGTGCTATTTTCAAACGTAAAGCCCAAAAACATCTCTATTTTCTCTTTTCATTATTTCTCAAAGTTTAAAAAATGAAAACACAAAAAAACAGTTTGCATTTCTCTTTTCATTTATTATTTTCCAAAATAATAAAATGTAAGAGCACAAAACCCATATCTCTTCTAGAAAATTTAAAACAAGGGCCTGGGCGGTCATGAGGATTGAGCCCTAGATGCTCATATCCTAGTCTATCTAGGCCAATATTAATTGTGACAGTATTTCCATTTGAATTTAAATTATTTTCATTTTCTTTTCTGAAAAAGAAAGTTCACTTTTGTTTTCCTGAAAAACGCAATACTGTCACATGGGCCTAGATCCCACATTCTTTTTCTAAAATTAGAATGACCCCTTTGATTTATTTTATTAAATTTCTTTTTTTATGGTTTTAAGGCCTAGATCCTAAAATCTTTCTTTTTTTTAAAATTAAAAATACAACTCTTTTTTTGAATAAATGATAAAGCAAGCAAACACTCATAGATCAAGACTAGGTACCAATTGTGGGCGTTGTGGGGTTGCAAGAGTTTTTCTTCCTTCCCCACACGTAACCGACTCCCGAACCTAATTTTTTGGAACTGTAGACCCTTTCTTTTTCTAGGTGCCCAATCACACCTTTAATTTGTTTGGTGGCGACTCTGTGTTTTTCTTTTCTTTAATGGTTTGTGCGAGCCTTGTGTAAGGATGACTCTAGGATCAACTGAATGAACTAGCATGGAGTCCTTTCACAAAAGCCAGAAACGAGCTCGGTCAAAAACGGGTGATGACACCGCATATGTGGGTATAAAGTCCCCTTTAATAGCTCGGATCTTGGGGAACTTCTCTTAGACGACCGCGAAATGGACTATGTTGAGATGCATCAGTTCGACTTCGCCCAAAAGTCCTATCTGGCCAAACTACCCTCAAATGTGCGCTACAATACCCGGATGGAGATCTATGTACCCATTGTAGAGGCCCAGCTCTATGACGATGCCACCTTGGTGGAATTTATTGAAGGCCACCGATACGGACGCTCCTTCGTGCATGGAATGAGGTCGATCTTGTCCTTATCCCTTTCTTAACCAAATCTCCTCATTGGTTCTTACTGCAGATTGACCTTGTCAACCAGTTGATCCTCATCTTTGACTCCCTACCTACCACATCTATCAAGCACAGAAGGGAACAGCTCAGTCAGTTCAATTGTGCTCTCACGCGCATCATGCAACTGGGTGTGGCTATAGGGATATGCCTCTTCCCAAGCCAATAACGATCTCCAAAGTGACTCAAGGTGTCCCTACTCAGGTTGATCCTCACAATTGCAGCTTCTTTGTATGCTTCTACATTCGAGTCCTGACCACCACCAGTCTTCCTACCTTTGAGCCTAGATTCTAGCATCTGTGCAACCGTGCCACCTCTGCCGATCTGACCCTTGCACAACTTTTACGCCAACAAACTGCTTTATTTCTATATACTCAGAGTGTACCTTATGCTGAGTATACTAAGTAACTCTCTTGTTTGTAATTGTTCCTTGTATACTGCACTTTTTCTCCTTATTTTTGTGTATTTGTTTCTTCCCTGTTACTTGGTGCTCTATATTTGCCACTCTGCCTTCTTTGCTATGTTTTCTTGCTCCCATATGGTTCTGGTGCTTCTTCCTCACCACAGAAAGGGGGAGTAATCCTCGTTGTAGGGGAGCAACCTTGTAGGTGGAGTACGTTTTCGGAAGACGGCAGATGACAGATAAACTTTGTAGGGGGAGTATGTTTTCGGAAGATGGCAAAGGCAGATAAGGCAGATAACATTGTATTGGGGGTAGGGGGAGCAACCTCGTAGGGGGAGTATGTTTTCGGAAGACGGCAGACAACAGATAAACTTCGTAGGGGGAGTATGTTTTCGGAAGAAGGCAGAGGCAGATAAGGCAGATAACATTGTACGGGGGGTAGGGGGAGCAACCTCGTAGGGGGAGTATGTTTTCGGAAGACGACAGACGGCAAATAAGGCAGATAACATTGTACTAGGGGTGGGTTTTAGTTCTCTGCATTTTTAAACACCCAAAACTTCTTTTTCTGCCATGCAACGATTTGTAATATTTAAATTGAATTGCCTAAACAATACTGAACAGATTAGAGTCATAGACATCAGGATTTAAAAGCGTTGACAACTTACATAAAATAGGGGGAGATTGGTTGGAACTATAGGATTTGATGAAGCTGTCAATAATTTCCAAGTCTGGAGACTTGAAGATCCGAAGGTAAGATAGCCGAAGAGTCAAAGCTCGTAGAAATGAAACTGTCACTAAACATACTGACAAGAGACTTATAGACTCGAAGCAAGTAAATGACAGAAAAACATGCGACTCGTAGATCGGCAGGGTTGAAGATGGTAAAGTCGAAGTTCAGAAAAGCATATGTCACACTGCCTTCAAGATTAAACTCGCTGACTCGTAGAGTCAAAGAATTCTCAAGAGAAGTGACTAGACATTGATCGACTCGAAGACTCGAAGCCCGTAAGTGAGTCTCCATAGATAGCTCAGATAATTAATAGAACCTAATCTGCCACTGAAATTCGAAGACTTGTAGGGTCATAGAGCTGAAGTCGTGAACACTATTAATAAACAAAGTGGAGACTCGAAGATCAAGGTCGAAGAGTCCATGCAATATAAACTGACAAACGAAAAGATAACTGTTATTCGTAGGGTCGTCGACTCAAGGGTCAGAGAATTTGAGACAGTTAACTCAAAGAAATGGTCAGACGCTAAAGACTCGAAGATCTTAAAGGCTGAGAGCTACAACGAAAGAGTCAGAGCCATAGAGTCGTAGGGTCAAAGAACCATACATAGTCGAAGAGTGACGTAGTCGCTTAATGTAACCTAAGAGACTCAAAGGTTCGCAGAACTAGGGTCGAAGACTCATGACTAGAACAACGGATAGATTCAACACGCTCCAGAAGTCACTCTAAGGGACATTGAGAGAGTTTAAGACTCAAAGAGTGTAAGACCCGCAAAATTTTTAGCTATTTAAGTTCTTCCTTAAAGAGTAATAATAATAAAATAATATTATTATTATTGTTAACAATAGTTAGAAAGGATATTTTGGATATTATCACGATAAAAATAAGCACCCAATATAGTTATTCAAATAGCATGTGACTAATAAGTAGTCGTTAGAATAGTAACTAGCCGTTATGAATAGTATCCGCTTGGACTTCCATAAATAGGTATGAGCATGAGATTTTATTTATAAGAGAGTATAGAAGTAAGAAGAAGAATAATAAGAGTTATGGCATCAAGTTCTCAAGTACCGCCATCCGAGAATAGTGTACGAGATGAAGATCGGCGAGCAATACGACTTGAAGTTACAAAGCTATGCTTTGCTATAGATAAGCTAAATGCTCGTGTCCAATGGCTGCAATATAATGCGACGAGACACAGGGAGAAGTTTGAGGTTATTCGTGCGACAACCACGACAATGTTAGCCGAAGGGTTATGCAGCTCTACTGCCGAAGCACAACACGTCCTACGCACATACGCTAATATAATTCAAGAAATTTTATGAAGGCCATAGAATATGATATTAATGTTTACGTTTAATATTTTATGCTATAATGTTATCTTGCTTTATTGTTTATTGATTATGCAATTATATTATTTTATTCGCGTAAATATTAAATACGTTATAAAAAAAATAAAATAATTTCTTATATGTCATAAAAAGTTTAGATGCTATATATTATGTCATTTAGTTTCTTAAGCCAAATTACTATGGGTAAGTAAGTATTACAAGCCTTAACTTTACCAAAAGTATAAAACATAGGTAAGGCCCAAAAATTTGAATGAGGCAGATTCTGGAGGTCCCATTCAAAAATCCATAACTTGAATTATACAGATCCAATTGAAATGAAACCAAAGCCCATTTGTTCATTTATGACTTAGCTAAAACGTGTAGAAATTTCAGAATTTAATATGAAGCCAATCAATTCCAGAAGTTAAAATACTACACATAGGTTCAGTATGAACGGGTATACATTTTAGTATGACTTTAAAATTCAATAACTTTTGTTATACATATTTAAAAATTATAAAATTGATACCCATTTGTAGATATTTGAGTTAGTAATGCAATACAATTGGCCATTTGTCAAAAACTACAAAATTAAAAACGTTATAATTGAATTAGTTGGGAGTACACCAATGTGGACTTTTTGATGCCAAAGGAACCTTCTAGGTTTAAAAGTCTTGAAACATTTTTTAATGGTAGGAGGAGATAACCACGTTTTTAATAAGAGATAATATGAAGAAAATAAAGTATTATATATATTTTAAATAATTTAATTTAATGCCAAAGTCAAATTCGTACACTATTTTTTTTCACACTATTACACCTACCATCCTTGCCTATATAAGGAGTGTCTTGCCTCTCCTCTTAAGCACAAATCCCTCAAAGCCACACCACGAAATTCCCTCTCAAAAACACTCCCTTAAGCCCTCTTAACACCCCAAATACTCTACTTAAATCCTCTTTTGCTTTTGGTACTTACCAAGCGTCGAAGTTCTATGAAAGGTAATACTTAAGATTTTGAAATTTTGAAGTCGCTTCTTATTTATTATGTAGATCTATATGGTTGTTTTTACCACCTCATATATACTATATTCATGGTTGGTTTTACCACCTTACATATGTTATTTATATGATTGGTTGTACCACCTCGTATATACATACATGGTTGGCCTTGCCACCTCATATACATACTGTGTAATTATTTTAAATTATAGTATTTTATCATAGTGTTGTCATTCTATAATTCAAGTGAAAAGATGAGAATATTAACTTATGTTTTTATTTTTATTTTTAAGGTTCTAGATAGCGGAAGATCGTAAGGAACGACTTCCAAAATGAATTCCCCCGGCAATCGCCCTTCTTCTTCTGCAACCCCAATTGTTAATGCTTCAACCTCACAGCTATCCCCATCCTTATCTCCTCCTGATCTTCCCTTTAGACCCGTGCCTAATATCCACTCATGGTTAAGGTAGAAGACGCGTAGGAAAAATAAGCTTATCGAACGTCTTTTCCGTTCACCCAATACAAAGAGTAAATCTTATTCAAAAACTCTCAAAGCATATGACCTAGTTAGTGCACAACTCAAGGCTTATGATGCATGGGATCGAAATAGGAGATGGAACAACAATAGAAGTGGGAACCCAAATTAATATTCAACCCCACAAGCACGGTATGCCTATTAAAAGAAATAAGTTAAAGTATGATATATATATATATAAAGGAGATATGTGTGATATTGAACTTTTCAAGCATTAATGCTAATTTAGTGTTTTAATATTTTTTTAAGGTTTAGAACGCGGAGAACGACAAGCGGATTGTAATGGTTTTTCTTTTCTTTATTCTAACTTTTCTCTTCCTCTTTATCTTGTTTTATTTGGAATTATTATTGTAAGAGTTTTATGTTTTTTATTCCATTTTATTTGTTGAGAAGATTAGATTAGTCTCTTTTTAATCTCTCTTGGTAATCTATGCTATTGATTGGGGTAGATAACCATTTTGATATTCGTGGTTATCCTTGTTAACCTTGAATGTTTTATTGGAATTCTATAATATGCCTCATGTTATGTATGTTAAAGTTATTATAACCTCTTATGTTTGGACAAAGTAAGTTTATAATGGGTGGTTCCAGAAAGACCTCCAATGCATTGGGTAAAGAACATCACTGGAGAGTGTCAATCCAAGTGATAATATGTTATGTTATGATACGGTATCCGGGTGGTTAACCTAGGTCATGATGTTACGATACGATGTCTAAACATAATCTTCCATGTTATGATTTCCTTGTGAAATGTTGATCATGTATGATGTGCAAATATTATATGGTATTTCCTGTGTTCGATATCTTCATGATTTTCCTTACCCACTTATGTTTACCCTTACTGGGCTATTTGAGCTTACCCTTTTTATGATTTCTTTCCAACCCCAGGAAATTAAGGGATGGAGAAACTAGGATAAGGAGTCGAGAAGTGCTTGGAAATAAAGTTGTGTGAAATTTTAAAGATTTATTAAGTTGTTTGCTCATGTGCTTTGTTATGTAATAATGGGTTATGGACACTTAGTCTCTAAACCCCTAAACCTTAAAGATCTTGGATTGAAATTTGTAATAATGAATGGTTTGTTTGATTAAATAAGTAATAGTTTGAAATTTATATAAAATTTGTATATTTATTTTTCGCTAACGCACCCGGTTTGGAGGTTTCAAATTTGGGGGCGTTACAAAGAGTCGTAGACACGTAGTTCGTAGAGTGATTCATACATCTAATCTAACCCGGACTCCAGCCATGAAGACTCGAAGATATGTGAGTTGCAGACTCGCAAGAATTCCCAGTTGAACCCGGAAATAACAATTCACATCTATTGATGGATCAATCTAAATCTTCGAGGCACCTACCTTCGAGGCAAACTTACAACCCTAAGCATATCCACTTAGCAATATCTTCAGCTAGGGTTTATACAGTAAGCCTGCGCCGTTCCGAGCAGTTAAGCGCATTTAATGGCGCATTAATTACTGCCAACCACCATCGATAGACGAATGACCAAGATCAACTGAAGCAGTATGGGCATGCAAATACGCAGTATGGGCAACAGATCTACCAAATCAGAGCAGATCACCCATCTTTTGCACTTCCGTGTTTTCAGTGGTAGGAAGTTAGACTGTTGGGATGGACGACAAGGCACACGAGCACTTAAAACTTAAAATAAATCTCTCACACACTCAATGAAAAATAATGAGTGTACCTCTCTCTCAAAAAGCATGGAACTTACAAAACACAATATATAAGATTCTGACATGCATTAAATAAATAACTTTTCGAGAATCAACTTGAGAGTTCCAACGCTAGAGAGAGAGACTCTGAGAGACATTAACCAAGTGTTGTGCGGCGTGTTGAAGGAAGAACAAGAACAATCTACACATACACAAATCAATTTCTTGTTTTTGTCTACGATTCAGCCAAACCTTTGTGTCTGATCTCAGTGTTGTTCATCCACAATCCAAATCTATCACAGAACATTCCAAACGGATTTAATCAGTTCATATTGACAATCATAGGAATATTCATCATTCCCATATGAGAACAGTTACCTCTTTAACATGTACTTCACTCTCGATTTGTTTGATAGCTAATAATCACTCCTACTCCATATTGTCATCTTCTCCATAAATACTCATCACAGTTGTCTATATAAGATACTGAACCGGCTATCAGTCTAAACTTTTGCGAAGAAAGTCTATTCAACTCCCGAACCCTTCTCTGGTAATGCAAACCACATCTTAACTACTTAAGGTAGAAGGCATCCAACTGTACCCCAAAAACAGTTGGTAGTGACTCTATTTCTCACCATTGGTTTTGGTTGAGCTCACCCCAAACGGGCCCGAACGAAAACCAGTGATGACATGGCTCTCTGTCAGTCTACATTTTACTCTTAGCTGGTAGCCATAGGTACATTATTAAACAATAAACCTTGAATATTGAACAATGTTTGAATATTGAATCACTAATTTAATTTAAAAATTGAACATTAAACATTGATTTGAAGATTTTGTATCAATGGATTTCAAAAATCAGGTTTGATTTTTTTATTTTGTCCTTAGTGGCTATTGTGAAACAAATAATTTGGTGAAGCTGCCACGAATTTATCTCTATCTGGTGACTTGAAGATCCGAAGGTATAAGGGTCGAAGAGTCAAAGTCCGAAGAAGAGAAAACTATCATGTGTGAATTGTACGACTCGAAGACTTGTAGAATCGAAGAAGCCGTAATTATAGAGTGAAAGGAAACTAAGCAACTCGAAGACTCGAAGATCATAAAATTAAAGAGCCAATAAAAATGCCCTAACGAAAACTGATAGACCATAATTTGACCTGAAACTCGGAGACTCGAAGAGTCGAAGAGTTGAAGTCACAATCACGATTCGTCAACTAACAAACACTCTAAGAATCAAGGGTTGAAGAGTCAAGGGAATAGAACTACAAAAAGCGACAAATGAATTGTAAATGAGACTCAAAGACTCGAAGAGTTGTAAACTCGAAGAGTCGAAGAGTCAAAGATAGTTAATTCGTAGAAACTATCAGCTAATAAATAAAACTAAGACTTGTAGACTTGAAAGGCAAGAATTAAAGCTAAAGAATCAGAGCCGTAGAGTCGAAGACTCGGAGAGACGGAGACTTAGCTTGTAATCTGCTGTGACCGGCTAAGTATTGTACACGGAGAATCGTAGATTAGCAGAGTTGAAGACTCACAGAGTCAAAGATCCAACATACGTTTGTATACCCAAAGAACAAAAGGGTTAAAGAACATCTTAGCCACATTAAGAAAACTGAGCGACTCGAAGGCCTAGAGTCGAAGACTCGTAGCCAGAACAACAAGTAGAAGTTAAGCAAATTCTTCATGATAACCATTTTAAGCGTCGAAGCAAAGAGTCGAAGACTTGTAGAGTCGCAAGCTCAAAGAGTCGAAGACTTAAACATCATAGAGTGACTTTCATGACTTAACCGGACCCAAAACAAGCCACCCATGGAGACTCGAAGAAACCAAGAGTTAAAGACTCGCAGAATCTAACGCCGTTGAAGCCAGAAGCATCATGGCATACAACCATAGGCTCGACCCAAATCTTCAAGTCCCCAAATCTTTGAGTCACTAGACGTTCAAGTTACCTACCTTTGAGGTAAACTCACAACACTTAGTGATACTATCAGCTAGGGTTTGTGTAGCTTGATCGTATTGTTCGAACAATCAAGAACATTTATTGTCGCATTAATGACTATCAACCACCATCCGCAGATGAACGTCTGAGATCAAAAAAAACGAGTATGGACATGCAAACATGCGGCATGAGCAGCAGATCTACAAGATACAAATAAATTAACCCATCCTACGTTCGCATTTTAATGGCGGGAAGTCGATCATCGGAATGGACAAGATTGCGTACATGCACTTATAACTTTAAACTAATATCTTACATGGTTAAAAGTATTAATCGATCAACTCTCATAAAAATCGAGGACTTGGAACTCCTAAATTAATATATAGAATTCTAACATGCATTAAAGAAATAACTTTTGTATAATCAACTTAAGACTTCTAATGCTAGAGAGAGAGAGTGAGAAAACACTTCCAAGTGTTGTGTGCGTGAAGAATGAAGAACAAGAACAATCTGTGAAGAATCATTCTACACTTCTTATTTAAAGATCTAGCATAATCATCATGTTAATCTATGTGTTGTTGATGGTCCCTTGGAGCCTAGAGGGGGGTGAATAGGCTCTTATCGAAACTCTTTTCTTTCTCTTAAGACACAAACACTTATCTAGTTAAGTAATAAAATCACTGCGGAAGATAACCAGATAGTGGAAGTATTTTGTTTTATTATCACAAGATAAATAAAATAAAATAGAAGCAAGACTCTCTTACACTCTGTTTACAAATGAACTCACACACTAGCCAAATTCTATCTCCCAAATTTAAAGTCGCTAGTGCATACACAGGGTTAATCTTTGCTTGCAAATGCACATGCGCGCTTATTACAAATATACAATTATGAATATTTATACAAACATTCCTAAGAGACAACCTTGGAACTTGTAGTTTCGGAATGCGTTCAGCACTAACTATTCCTCGGTAATCTCTCTGCCTTGACTGCTGCGGTTTGTGGAGCTCAAGATCTTGGGTTTGAAGAGTATAAGTGCATTTATGAGTTCCCAAGTACAATTGAGGTTGTGTCCACATATCTGGATGATCCATGTGTAAGATTCTTCAGGATTTCAATAAGTTTGTCTTACATCGGGACGCCACGAGCTGATAACATTGAATGCGGTGAGTTGAAGTAGTATCTTCTTGGTCCGGTGTAATTCTCCTTACTCCGTTGCTAATGAAGTTCGGAACCTTACTCCGTGTCAGTGGTTGCTTACTCCGTATCTGTTTAGTACTGGAATCCTTATTCCGTGCCAGCGCTTCCTTACTCCGCATATAAGTTCCTTACTCCGTATGTAAATTCCTTACTCCGTATGTAAGTTCCTTACTCCGGGCGAGTCTTAAAAGGTCGGATGACTTATTCCGTATCAGTGCTTCCTTACTCCGCATGTAAGTTCCTTACTCCGTATGTAAATTCCTTACTCCGTATGTAAGTTCCTTACTCCGGGCGAGTCTAAGGGATCGAAGTCCTTACTCCATACTAGCGCTTCCTTACTCCGTATGAGTAAGTTGTCCGGATTCCTTACTCCGCATCTAGTTTGTTTACTCCGTGCGAATAAAGGCTCGAATCCTTATTCGGCATAAATACTTCCTTATTCCGTATGTATTGATGACTTGGTTATTTACCAAGTGTTTGACAACACTCACTCTTGTCCGGATCGGGATTATGTATCCTGTCCTTAGCTTTGCTCTCACGAGTGTATCTCCGGATTAATAACATATCTTCCGCAACGATCAAATAAACACAAGAGATCTCGAGATCAAATTACATAAGGTTTTATCAGCATTATCCAAATTAGGGTTTGATCCAACAAGTTGTTCATCTACAATCAACAACGTATCCTAAAAACACTTCAAACGATGTTTATCTCTTCATATAAACATCCGTTAGAACATTCTCATTGCACCTAAAATTTTTCACTTCAAGAATATTTATTCATTTTAGATCTGTTTAATAGCTCATAAATACTCATAAACAATCTTGTTCTCTTCTCCATGAATATTGTATCATAGTCATCACTTGTATACCTCTACCAGGTATCATTCATTAGCTTCCACACGAAAAACGTCCCACCCCCTCTAGACTCACTTTGAGGCCTACATCGGCGATGTTTGGATACCTTTGATTATATTTAAAAATATGATTATTTTACAAAAAACTATGAACTCAAATGAATTTATATCATTTATAAATAGTTTTAAATTATATGAGCCTACTTGTTTTTAAAAATAATATCCTACTAATATTCCTGTTTTTTTTGTACTGATCAGCAATATTTCACTAAATAAAATAAACTTAACCTAGGAAAACATGACAATAAAATTTGCAGGGGTGAGAATTAACCATTGTTTTCAAGGCCAATCTATAGCTTGTTAATTTTGTTCAATATAGTGTATTTTAGTGCTCCTAAAAAACTCCTTCCAACTTATGTTTAGGTTTAGATGCACTTGGGTGATGGTGATTTAGTTTTCTATGCTTTGTTTTAGGCAGTTTTTCTTTCATGTTCAAGCCATTAGCCATAGATTGGCCGTATAACTAGTTAAAAATGCTGGGCAAATACTTCTATGATTTCTAATGAAAATCTCATTTATTCATTGATAATGGTGATAAGAGGTTTGGACCTACTGTTAATTTTTTTTTAAAATTTTTTCGTATTTATTTGATAGGAAAAAAAATCTTTGATATAGACGTACTATCACAGAAGAGCCTTAAATTCCGTTTACTCATCCAAACTTAAGGCATTTATGATTTGTAGAGGATTGATGACCCTTCAACCTAGAAGAGCAGTGTTTCGTAAATGATGCATATATGATCTAATTTCTAGCTTGGGTCCGCTTTTAGGCGTGAAGACGCGAGCAACGTTGTGGTGTTTTTTTTTTAGGTCATTGCCTAGTGTACGTTCTCCTAGCTTGGTCACATATTGTCCTCCGGACGGCCTTTGTATGCGTTTTTTTTCTTACTAGTTATCAGTGTAACATCTAACCTTATCCTCAACATAAAAAAAAACATATTGCAGAGTGTAAAATAAATTATGGGAGAATGGAAAATTACCCTTCCCATCCATTTTTCCAGATGCTGAGCAAACCTTCCAGCCATGATTGGACAGCCACAGTTCATGCAGTCAAATTTGTCTTTGGCTACGAAAGGGAGGGTTTGTCCAAATATGTCAACAACGTACTTTATAATTGCTTCACTGTTATTTCTAGTTGGATTTGCAGCCCAAGCTAGGAGATTCTCATTTCTTCTTCCAGATTGTGATCAATATTCGGTGATACTCAGAGGCGACATCAAATATAATTGAATGAAGGAAATCCCCAAAAAATTGAGACATCTGGGAAACATTTCCATTTGGAAGCAAGAAACGGTGATGGTTCTCCATATGTCTGTACAAAGCCAGGAGTTTGATATAACGTGACAAGCAAAACAAAGAAGCCACTCATGCTTTGGCTTTCAGTATCACAAACCAATCACCAACAAAAGCACATGCGATGCACATGAACCGGTTTAAAACTAATACATTTTTCGTGACGATTACGTAATATTAGAAACAGTGGCATCCCAAAATAATGAAGTCCGCATTTTCTATGGAATCCGTAAAAGTCGTACTCACCGTCAGGACTCAGGGCACAACACTTCTCTGTGTCGAGCTGGGTCTGGATTTATTTTCATTTTCGGAGGAGGTTGCCCCCAAGTCGTGAAAATAAGAGTAGGGCTTACGTAGAATACCACTCCTAGCCCCTAATGAAAATACGGAGGATTTTCTAGTGTTCCATAATAAGTTTTTCCCTACAATTTTAAAATCAATTTTAAAATTTTAATAAAAAATAATTATATTAATTTTTAAAAAATAGAATTTAAAAATAAAAATGAGAGAGTTATTATTTATTTTTTAAATAATTAATTAATTTATTTCTTGATTTACTTTTATTGATTGTAATAAATAAAAAGAATGAAAAAATAAATATATAATTTAAAAAATAGAAATAGACATGAAAAATAAAATAAGTAAAATTTTTAAAATAATAAATGATATAAATGTAATGTGAATTTTCGAAACTAAACATTTTAATGTAGGGAGGATTAAAGAATAACATATCAATTTTGTAAAATAATAAATATTCGGATTGAGATCCAGGATCTATGTGATTGATGACATGTTGAGACATCGTGGCAGTCGAGTGCGGCGTGAAAAATATAATATTAACCAAATTAATATTATTTTTTTTTCATAAAAGTTCAAAACACTAGTCATATAATATTAACCAAATTAACTAAAAAGATGTTAAATATTTCATCAAAAAAATAATAATTATCATTAATTTATTACAATGTATTTTTCAAAGAAAATAAAAGCCAGCATGTTTTTACATTACTAAAATCATCTATATTTGAATCCATACTAAATGACTGAACATTCTCTCTTTCAATATACAAAAGCAGTCTTTTAGAAAATCGTCTTTCATTTTGTTGCGAAGCCTTGTTTTGACGATATTCGTAGCTAAAAAGTCCGTTCTATAGTTGGAGTAGAAACAAGAAGAGTAATTACAAGGATAATCACTTTAAAAACAATTTGGTAGGCAATTGACTTTTGCGTCCTTGCTAGCCATTGACACAATTCAGAAATGCTTGACAAACCATCAAACTCTGGATGTCGAACTACATTATGCTCAAAATGACAAAGAGCCAGTTTGGCATTACTATTGGGAGGCTGCTTCTGTTTATTTTATCAGCAGAGGTAGTAAAAGGTATTTATGAAATAAGTTTTTGTTTTTTTCTCAATAATAGAAGCAGTTCAAGGGTTGCTTTTAGAAGTTGTTTTTTTAATAAGTAGTTTTTAAAAAATGAAAATACCAATACTAACCCTTTGTTCTTCATGCCGGGATGGGGAGGCACGGCTAGGCAGGCTGGGAGGGTGGCTTGGGCGAAGGGGATGGGATGGCAAGGATGGGAGAGCGGGGTTGGTTGGCGGGGAGGGGGCCTTGGGTGACGGGGATAGGGTGTTAGGCGATAGAGATGGTGCATGAGGGCATGGGGGTGGGTGGGTGGTTGGGTAAGAGGATATTTTGGACTTTTTAAATCTCCATAGTAATTTCATTTTAATTTACCAAACACCTATTATCTGCTTTTAACTTCCACAACACTTTTAAAATTATATTTTCCCAAACACTCACCTACTTATTTTCACAGCAGCTTTTTTCTCCAGCACAACTAAGAGAAGCTTCTTTTAAAAGATTGACGTGCTTGACAAGGATCTAAAGCTTAATGGAGCATAAGTTACCCTACTGCTTGCTCATTAAATCGATGATTTAGTTATTGTAATTGAGAATCTATTGCAGCATATGAAATATCCACTTGATAATGATGTTCAATTGTAAAGTTATCTTGTTGATGATGAGCTAAACCTCATCTACCAACATAACCAGAAGTCAAATTTGGCACATCTATCGATCTTAACTCACAAAATGATATCACATTGATGAGTAAGTCATCCCATTTATCATCCTTGAATGCTTGAATAAGTTTTTTAGTAGAAGAAACAAGACTCATTGTAGTTAAAATATCTTGAGTCTAACACTGCAAAACTTGACAAAGTTTATCACTAAGCTCCATAGTTCTTTTCATAAGATGTAAGATAAAGACAAATTCAAAAAAAGTTAGCGTTTCATAAGCTATGTCTGCTTTCACTTGTCGTGAAGAAGTAGATCCTTCATTGATAATTTTGAGTAAAACTTCACATGTTGGACTAAAGATCTTTATCAAGCTAGAAATTGATTTAAAGTAAGAACTCTAGCGAGTATTGTAAAGACCTGTATTTGGATAGGGCCGAGAGATAGTCTTTCTCTGTTACTAAAAACATTGGGATAATATTGTGTACGTCAATGTGAGCATTTTGACTATAATTGGGCCCAATTTCGGGTCGGAGTCTCGAGTGGCCCGATTGTTAACTTTTCAGGATTTATTGCTTGACCTTGCGTTTGAGCGGTCAATTGGGTTGGAAAATATCTGGATAGTGATGTGCTCATCATTTTAAGCGTTTAGACTGTACTTGGGCTCAATTTAGAGTTCGTGACCTTGGGAGGTCAATTAATATTTTTGGGTTTTATTAATAAAAGAAAATGCAGAAATATAAATAGGATGAGAGTAAGCTTCCATGTTACATTTTAGTGTTTGTGCGTTAGAGAGAGAGAGAGAGAGAGAGAGAAGCTTGGAATCTAATTTGGAGTTCGCTTTGGGGCATTTTAAGCTTGTTCGATCATCAAGAATCATTCTAGGTAGGTATTCCATTGATTCTTAACCCTTTTCTTCTTGTTTTATTGGATTAACATGTAAAAATTAGATGAAATCATGAAAATTCGTGATGAATCCTAGGAATTGGGAAAAAATGGAAATTGAGCATGAAACCTAGATGATTTAGGTTGTTTGGTAGCCTAATGTGGCTAGATGATGGTAGAAACCCTTAATAGGGATGAATTGTTGCTTAAAAATGGAGATTTGACGAGTATAATTGGGTTTTGGCATGAAATCGGGAAGAACGCAGTTGGTAGTTCGTGGATCGGAGTTTTGCTCGACACTGCTCGACACTATAGCATCGAACAGTCTCGAGCGAGGCCTCGAGATGGGAACGTCGAGCAAAATGTAGCCTCGAACAAGTGTCTCGAGCAGTCTCGAGCAGAGGCTTCGAGCAAGGAGCATCGAGTAGAATGTAGCATCGAACAGGTGTTTTGAGCAATCTCGAGCAGGCAGTTTCGACCAGTGTCTCGAGCAGTTGGACAATGCAGTTCCAGTTTGACTGGACTGGACTATTCTACTTAAGTTACAATGTAAATAACGAAATACCCCCCATTTGGATTCAAAGAAAAATACTAGAAAAATAAATTCCCACTCCTTCAAAATGTGAAAATTGGGATTTAGTGCAAAATCTCGGAAAAATCCAGTTTTTTGTGGAGGTGAATTTTTGGAAAGTGGGGTTAGATATCTCATAAAAATTCCCAAAAATCATATTATCTTAGTTATGATATGGAGACCCAATGCCGAGACTTTTTATTTCAAGAAAATAACTCCTATAAGTATCTTTTTCCTTGGTCAAGGAATGATGATCGATTTGTGAAGACTGACTTCAGTTATAAAGGGAGTATGGTGAACCTCAATGCCACATTGGTGTTGGTATGTTGGTTTGAGGAATTGGGACTTGGGCTCTATGACTTGTTGGGTTTTCACTGTGAAGCACAAATGATGCTATGTGGTCGACGGGACAGGCATATGCACTGATGGTGGGCTTGTGTGGCACTGTGGCCGGGCATATTGTGCTATGGTCGTGGCAGGCATATGCGTCGATGACAGGCCTGTGTGGCACTGTGTCCGGGCATATAGCGCTGTGGTAGGGCTGAGTGCCCTGAGCTGGGATCCTGTTGAGGATCGTGTTGAGCCATTGAGCTTGTGGAGCTAGGGCTGAGTGCCCTAAGATGGGATCTTGTTGAGGATCGTAGACAAGCTATCATGTGTGGGCAGGCTGAGTCCTGATGTTGTGCAGATTACACGGTGCACGAGTACACTAAGCATATAGTATAGACTTGTATGTTTGCATGATGTGGAGTTTTGGGGTCACCTATTGAGCTTGTCGCTCACCCCTACTTGTTGTTTACCTTTTTCAGGTGTGACCCGAGACTAGTGGAGGACTTTCTTCAAGGAGGACATGCCCACTACTTTGATGTATGATACAGTATTATATTCTGTATTGTTTTGTGTGATATCCCAGACATGGGTCTGTGGATAGTTGTATTTGCATCTTGTTTGTAATTTGATGTCTGTATGACTATTTGACTTATTGTATGCATGATGATATATGGGAAAGTACAGGATTGCCCTTGATATATGACTGTACAGGGTTGCATGATTAAAACAGCACCCGCGGTGTAGTCTCTATTGGTGCTAGTCACCAACCCCTTGACCTTTCGGGTGCGGGCAAGGGGAAGTTATGTTCCTGGTTCCGGATTCCCTGGAATATGGGGGCGTGACAAGTTGGTATCGAGCATGGTCTAGCGAACCTAGGTTAGTGAGGGGTGGTTAATTGATTCCATGTGCCTTGGAAAAGCTAGGTAGGGGGCCCGATCAACGCAGTCCTTACATGTATTTTAGGTTATGTTGGTGTCAGTTAGATCATCCTAGGAGCATATGTAGGAATGGATGCATCTCTAGTGGTATGATTGTGTGCATATAGGGCATTAGATTGTCTTTGTGTGTGATGTGTTTGTATGTGGTGCCTGGAGGACTTGTGTGTGGTGTACTCTGAGGCGTGACACGATGCTATATGCATGATTGTGGACCTACGGGTCGTGTGGTGAGAACCTACGAGTTGATTTGTGCCTTTGATGGCTGTTTGTGCTAGCAGTGCTAGTGTTGATCATTTATTGTTTGTTGTTGTGGCCAGTGTGATGGCACCACTGAGGAGAGTTATCCAAGGCCAGGGCCTGGTAGAGGAGCCCACGATAGAGTCAGGGCACTAGGGGCAGCAAAGCCCGCAGCAGAGGTCATCAGCTCCTATTGTGGGACTTGATTTGGCTCAGGTGTTGATTCAGTTGCAGGAGGCCATGCAGGGTATGCAGGGCTCAATGAGAGAGATGACTAGGGAGGTGGATGAGCTGAAGAGGCAACAATAGCCTCAGCAGCCACCGCAACCTCAGCAGCAGGAGGCGAGGGTAGTGCAGGATGTGCACCAATAGGAGGTTGTGATAGAGCCAGCACGACGAAGAGTGGACTATGCTGCACAGTTTTTGAAACATGTACTCAGGACTTTTGAGGATAATTCACGGCCGGGAGGCAACCGAGGACTGGATTAGGTGGACAGAGGACATCTTTGAGATGATTGGGGTACCAGATGAGGAGCGGGTGCAAGTGGCGGCACACTATTTGTTTGGTATCCCACATAGGTGGTGGGAGTCCACTAGAACTGTCCATGGCAGTAAGATGGGATGGAGGGAGTTTGTGGAGCACTTCTTTGGGGAGTATTTTCCCAGCTCGGTACAGTATGCCCAATGGAGAGAGTATTATGAGCTTCAGCAGGGTAGCCAGACGGTGGGTGAGTATGTTCAAGCCTTCATAGATTTAGGGCGGTTTGCTCTTAAGGCTTGGGAGAAGGAGACCTGTAAGACATAGGATTTTATTCAGGGCTTGAGGCCATCTCTGAAAAACAAGCTGGAACCGATGTAGTTGATCAGCTATAGGGAGGCGGTCGACAAGGCACTCATTATTGAGCGAGGTCAGGATCAGGCGAGAGCCCAGAGACCGGGAGTTCGGCAGGTCCAAGCAGGAAGAGGCAGAGTGGGGAGAGCAATGCAGTTCAGCCTAAGAGGAGGCAGGTGCAGAGGGTTTCCAGCCAGGCGGTGGGACCCCGAGAGAGTTCAGCTAGCAGGAGGCCAGGTACTTGTTGGAGTTGTGGTTTGACCGGGCATGTATTGAGAGACTACCCGAGGAAAAAGATGACATGCTTTCGATGCGGGAAGGTGGGACATGAAGCTAGGGAATGTGTTACCCTTAGCTTGACCAGCAGTGTAGGCCCTCGTCGGAGAGAACAGGGACAAAGGAGTGGGGCTTCGTCTCAGAGGTCGGTACCGCCAACACAGAGCATGTAGACGTGACCTACGGTGCAGCATCCTCAGCGGGAGGCGCAGGGTCAGGTTGATCAGTGGGGCAAGGCCCCAATGGGCCAAGCTAGTGGCAGTGGGCCACGAGGGAGAACTTTTGCCCTTATCAGCAGAGAGGCAGAGGTTCCACCAGTGGACGATGCAGGACTACGACCTTCAGTGGTGAGAGGTACCATCAACATTTCTCAAACTATCTGTTCAGTTTTGATTGATACTGACGCTGCCCATTCTTTTATTTCATATGCTAGGGTGGTTGGATTGGAGTTAGACTAGGAGACAGTTAGTCAGTCTCTGATAGTTGCTTCACCTTTGGGTGGAATTGTGATACTTGAGAGTATCTGTCGTGCTTGTTAGGTAACACTTGGGGTGTTAACCTGTTATATGATTTGTACATCATGGAGTTAGATGATTTTGATGTTATCCTTGGTATGGATTGGTTGGTTTCCGTAGAGGCCAAGATTGATTGTTTTCGACGGCATATAACGTTCCTGATGCTAGAGGGCATGTGGGGTGTCTTTGTGGGTGAGTGGACTGAGGAAGCATGCAGGTTGGGACCTTTGAGGCATGAGTGGGGTGATGTGACCAACCAGTTAGCCAGCTTGACGTTGGTTGACAGGAGGAGAGAGGGGAAGGCTGTTTTGCCACCCATTGTAGATCAGTTCTCGGATGTGTTTCCCGAGGACTTAGTCAGTTTACCACCTATGAGGGAGGTAGAGTTTTCGATTGAGTTGTTGCCGAGGACAACACTTATTAGGTTGGCGGCCTATCGGATGGCACCAACAGAGCTTAGAGAGCTCAAGAGGCAGATAGATGATCTTTTGGCACGAGGCTTTATCAGGTGGAGTAGCTCACCATGGGTCGCTCCAGTGTTGTTCGCCAAGAAGTCGGATGGTTCGTCCAGTTTGTGTATAGACTCTTGGAAGGCGAACCAAGTGACCTGTGAAGAATAGGTATCCATTCTTGAGGATTGATGATATGTTCGATTAGTTTCGAGGTGCGAGATGGTTTTCCAAGATAGACTTGAGATTTGGATACCATCAGCTGAGGGTTAGGGAGGCAGATATCCCTAAGACCGCATTCAGTTGTCGTTATGGGCATTATGAATGGCTCGTGATGCCGTTTGGGCTCACAAATGCTCCAACAGTATTTATGGGATCGATGAACCAGGTGTTTGCTCCATATTTAGATATGTTCGTTGTGGTGTTCATCGATGATATTTTGGTCTATTCAGTGACCAAGAGGGAGCATGAGGAGCATTTGCAAGTTGTGTTGCAAACCTTGCGAGAGCACCAGCTGTACGCGAAATACACAAAATGTGACTTCTGGTTACAACAGGTGAACTTCTTGGGACATGTCGTATCTTCGGACGGTATCATAGTGGATCCTGCGAAGATCGAGGCAGTTATGTCGTGGAAGAGGCCCACGAATGTGTTTGAGGTTCATAGCTTCCTTGGTTTAGCGAGGTTATTATCGGAGGTTTGTGGAGGATTTTTCCAGGTTGGTAGCTCCGATGACGAACTTGACGAGGAAGGGAGTTCCTTTGGTTTGGTCTGATGCTTGTGAGAGTGCTTTCAAGGAGCTGAAGGCACGATTGACCTCAGCACCTATCCTGATTCTTCCACAGGAGGGTGTGCCTTTTGAGGTGTATTGTGATGCCTATAAGGTGGGGCTTGGTTGTGTGTTGATGCAGACTCGGCAGGTGATTGCTTATGGGTCTAGGCAGTTGAGACCACATGAGCAGAACTATCCCATGCATGATTTGGAGTTGGTTACAATGATCTTTGCTTTAAAGAGCTGGCAGCATTATCTCCTTGGGGAGAAATTTGTGGTATATATAGACCACAAGAGCTTGCAGTATATCTTTTCTCAGTGAGACCTGAACCTTAGGCAGAGGCGGTGGGTGGAGTACTTGCAGTAGTTTCAGTTTCATATGTTGTATACCCCTGGCAAGGGTAATGTGGTGGCGGATGCTCTGAGTAGGAAGAGCAAGGCCGTGGTAGCCCATTGTGCCATTAAAGAATGGGAAATGATGGGACAGTTGGTGTCAATGAGGTTGCAGATGGTGACCAGTGGGGGACGGGGGGCCCTCAGTGTTGTTGTCGCAGTTCCTGAGTTGCAGAACAGGATCATAGAGGATCAGTTGGGGGACATTGATTGTGAAGTCATTAGGGACAGAATTCAGACTGGGCAGGCATCTTCTGATTGGACTGAGGATGCAGAGCATGTACTGCGGTATAGGGGTAGACTGATAGTTCCCACTTCTCTTCAGGAGGAGGTTCTTTGGGAATTTCACTAGTCACGGTTAGCTGTACATCTTGGTGGGACCAAAATGTACCATGCCGTGAGGAGGCAGTATTGGTGGCCAGGCCTGACGAAGGTCGTTGCTGATTATGTGAGGAGGTGTTTGACCTATCAGCAGGTCAAGGCAAAACACCTAAGATCAACTGGTGAGTTGCAGTCATTGCTAGTGCCAGAGTGGAAATGGGACCACATAACTATGGATTTTGTTAGTGGACTTCCTCGTTCCAGGGGACACGACACTATATAGGTTATTGTGGACCGATTGACCAAATCGGCGCATTTTATTCCAATTTGAGAGACAGACCTAGTGAGGACTTTGGGACAGAGGTATCTTGATGTGATTGTGCGGTTGCATGGAGTCCCATTGTCTATTGTATCTGATTGGGATGCTAGGTTCACCTCTCAGTTTTGGAGACGATTCTGGTGTGCTTTGGGTACCAGGGTGAACCTCAGTACAACCTTTCATCCGCAAACGGATAGTCAGTCGGAGTGGACGATTCAGAAGCTCGAGGATATGTTGCATGCCTGTGTCCCAGATTTTGGAGGTTGTTGGGAGACTCACCTTCCTTTGGTGGAGTTCTCTTACAACAACAGTTATCAGGCCACGATTGGGATGGCTCTGTATGGGCGGCCTTGTAGGTCACTTTTGTGTTGGGCACAGACGGGAGAGACAGCGATTCTCGGTCCCGATATGGTCCGAGAGACCACGGAAATTGTACAGCTGATTCGACAGCGTATGTTGACAGCACAGAGTAGGCAGAAGTCCTATGCGGACAAGAGGCGTCGACCTTTGTAGTTTGAGGTGTGGGATCGTGAATTTTGGCGGGTTTTGCCGCGTTGAGGCCATCAAAGGTTTGGACGTGGATCCAAACTCTCCCCTCATTTTGTGGGGCCATTTGAGATTATTGCCACCGTAGGCGCAGTGGCTTACCGATTAGCTTTGCCACCGGAGTTGGCGCGAGTATATGACTATAATGTGTCTTGGACTCACCCATTTGCTGTTAGAGATGGGGTAAATAATTCTAGCATCTAATAATTTCATTACCTTAGCTCTGATGACTTCTTTCATATTCGGGTTGGGTCGTCTCTGATGCTCCACAGTCTTTTTTCTCTTTGTTCTCCATAAAACTTTTGTGCGTGCATATGGTAGGACTGATTCCTTTGATGTCTGCCATAGTCCAGCCAAATACTGCTTTGTATTTGCGTAGTACTTCAAGGAGACTCTTCAATCTTTCTTCTATTAATTCAGCAGCTACTATTATTGGCAGATCGCCCCCTTCCCCTAAAAAGGCATACTTGAGCTGTGGGGGAAGGTCCTTCAGCTCCAATTTTGGAGCATGTTGAATTGAAGGAGGAGGTAATGGATTTCCTGGACCAAGTTCTTCAAATTTCTGCCTCTTCGTAAATGGAACGTAGGGCATAGCTTCCAGGGCTTTTTCCTCTTCTACAATCTCCTTATTGTGTGCATGAAGTGTACCTGTCTTGGCAACAGCTAATGGTTCCTGAAAATTAAGTGTAATATCACTCACCAAGCAGTCCACAAGGTCCACTCTGCACCCTTGTTCTGAGTTTTCCATATGTTTCATACTTTTGAAAACATTAAACTCAATTTTTTTCGTCACCAATGTTTAGGGTCATTCGCCCTCCCTTTACATCGATGATAGCTCCAGTTGTTGCAAGAAAAGGCCGTCCCAAAATGACGGGCATAGCTCTTGCCTCATCCATATCTAGCGCAATTAGGTCCACCGGGATTATTAAATTTCTAACTTGTAGAGGAGCGTTCTCTAAAATCCCAATCGGGTGCTTGATGGACTTATCAGCCAGCTGGAGGGTTATTGATGTTGGCTGCAATTCCCCAAATCCTAACCCCTTGCTTTCTGATCGTGCGGCAGATTTGATTCAATCTTGAGAGATGTGTATAAGGATCTTCTATGGGTAGCCTGGCAAAGCTGTGCTGAGTTACTAGGTTGATTAATTGAGGAGAGAAATCAAAATTTGCCCTAGTGATCTCGTGTGGGTCTATAGGATTGTGTATGTGCCTGGCATTAGGAGTAACATACTCCCGGATAGGTCCATTGTCCATGTAAGCTTCATCTATGGTTGGCCTTAGTTGAGGGCGAGATTCGCCTCTTCTTCGTGGTATAGGAGGTCTAATCCGGCCAACCGTTCTCCTTCAGGTGTTCGGGTGGTTCTTGGTTTGAATTTCTTGTTGTTGGATCAAACCCGGAATTTGGATAATGCTAATAAAGCCTTATGTAATTTGATCTGAGATCTTTTGTGTTTATTTGATCATTGCAGAAGATATGTTACTAATCCAGAGATGCACTCGTGAGAGCAAAGCTAAGGACAGGATACATAATCCTGATCCGGACAAGAGTGAGTGTCGTCAAACACTTGGTAAATAACCAAGTCACAAATACATACGGAATAAGGAACATTCATGCGGACTAAGAACTTAAAGGCTACGGATTACTTGAATATGTTCCTAAGTACCTCAAACGGACTAAGTCAAACTAATGCGGAGTAAGAGTCTTGGTCAACGAGGTCGCACGAAGTAAAAGGATTGAAATGGAGTTAAATAGTTAAGTCTTCCCCTCAAGCGAACTAAAGTGAAGAAGACACGGAGTAAGGCATCCAAGTCTTTCATACATGCTAAGTAAGGAAGTATTGATGTGGAATAAGGATCCGAGTCTTTATTCGCACGGAGTAAGGAAACTAGATGCGGAGTAAGGAATCCGGATATCTTACTCGCCCGGAGTAAGGAACTTACATACGGAGTAAGGAACTTACATGCGGAGTAAGAAAGCGCTGACACGGAATAAGTCATCCGACTTTTCAAGACTCGCCCGGTGTAAGGAACTTACATACGGAGTAAGGAACTTACATACGGAGTAAGGAACTTACATGCGGAGTAAGAAAGCGCTGTCACGGACTAAGGATTCCAGTACTAAATAGATACGGAGTAAGCAACCACTGACACGGAGTAAGGTTCCAAGCTTCATTAGCAACGGAGTAAGGAAAATTACACCGGACCAATAAGACACTACTTAACTCACCGCATTTAAAGTTATCGGCTCGTGGCGTCCCGATGTAAGACAAACTTATTGAATACCTGAAAAATCTTACACGTGGATCACCCGGATATGTGGACACAACCTCAATTGTATTTGGGAACTCACAAATGCACTTATATTCTTCAAACCCAAGATCTTGAGCTCCACAAGCCGCGCAGCGGTCAAGACAGAGAGATTACCGAGGAACGATTAGTTTGAACGCATTCCGGAACTTCAAGTTCCGAGGTTGTCTCTTAGAAACGTTTGTATAAATATCCATACTTGTATATGTGTGAAACAGAGGTGCAAAAAGGAGAGTGAATTAGCCTGAATTAATTCGTGCATGTACAAGAGCTCAAAGATACAAACTAGGCTAGTGTGTGAATCCCTTTTGTAAAAACGAGTGTAAGAGAGTTGCTTCTATTTTGTTGTAATTATCTCTTGATAATAAAACAAAATACTTCCACTATCTGGTTATCTTCCATGATGATTCTTTCACTTAACTAGATTAGTGCGGTGCCTTAAAAAGAATAAAAGAGTTTCGATAAGAGCCTATTCACCCCCCCCCCCCCCCCCCCCCTTTAGGCTCTAAGGGACCATCAAGTGGTATCAGAGCAGTCTATTTGTTCAAAAGTAGAGATCCCACTCTTTTACTCTAAGCAATGGCCGAAGAAAGCGGTATGCTATTCAACACTCGCCTTAACTCCAGAGGTGCACAAGAGCCCATCCCAAATCGAAGCAGCAGTGAAAACGTCGACCCACCTCAACCTGCTGCTGCCGCCGCTCCTCAACCACGGAGTTCTGGTTTTACTCTGACGAAACCGCCCAAATTCAAACATGAACTTTTCTCCCAGTGGAAAGCTCGCATGAAGATGTTTATGGTATTCCATGATCATCTCATGTGGCTATGTCTTCATCAGGAGATCCCAATTCCGATGACTATTGGAGAACATGGAGTGAGGAGGCCAAAGACGGATGCCGAACTTACCAACGATGAAAGAGCCTGGCAGTGCGCTAGTGAAAAGGCTCTAGCTTATGTTACATCGTCTTTGGATTCCGAGGCTTTCACGGACGTCCAGGGATGCACGTCAGCAAAAGCTATTTGGGATAAACTGACAATCCTCTATGAGGGGAGTCAGTCCCAAATGCAAAATGTGATATGTGCTCTCAGACAGAATTTTGAGAGTTTCAATCATAAACCTGGCGAATCCCTGGAAAGCATCTATCGGAGATTCGGCAAGCTCATTCTAGAGCTAAAAACTGTCAATGAGCACTACACTCAGTCTCAAATCAATGACAAGTTCTTTCGATCCTTGCCGGATCGCTACTACTCCAAGCAGCTCCAGATGCAAGCTGACAAAAACTGGCCATTCACTGCCCTTGAGGAAATCTACGGAGAGCTTCAGACTCATGAGGTCAGATTCAAATACTCTGCCCATGATGAGAAGATAGCTCGGAAAGAAAAGGGAGCAGCTCTCAAAGCTACAGAATGCACCAGTAATCATCTGGAGGATGATACGGATGAGTCAGAAAATTCTGACTCAGACGTCGAAGAGGAAATAGCTCTTCTTGTCAAATCCTTCGAACGATTCCTTCGGAAAAGTAGAAAAGGATTCAGAAGAGGCTCCTCATCATCCAGAAGGAAGGAACGATCGGAGTCAAGCTCCCAAGAATGCTTTAACTGTGGGAAAATCGGTCACTGGGCCAAGGAATGCAGATCTAAATCTAAGACGGCAGAGAAAAGTGACAAGGTTACACCCCGACGTTCCACCTCAGACAACAGCAAGAACAAGAGGAAGGCGTTCGTGACAAAGTACGTCAGTGGCTCGGAAGAAGAGGAGGAATCCTCGGATGATGAGCCAACTCCTAAGCCGAACGTCTGCCTCATGGCAAATACTGAGGTATCTTCTATCTCTGAGCTCATGAGTAAATTAGAATCTCTTACTACTACATGCGATCATGAAAAGAATGAGAGACTAATAATTACTCAAATGTACAAAGATATGGAAAGTCAGAACAAACGTCTTGAATTTACTATTACTAGACTAGAAAAGGACATCGCTGACTTCAGGGGAAAAGAAGCTTGGTATCACGATCTAAGAGCTGAAAATCATCTGTTAAATACCAATCTTTCTGGCCTAAAAGTTATAGTAAAAAGACTCGAAAACGAACTCGAACAGGAAAGGGAAATAAATCGTAAGTGGCTTAAATCCGGGGAAATAGCCTCTACATTTAGGATTGATCCAGATAACATTCAAGTCAAACCTGGCCTAGGCTCCGAATCACCAAACTCCAATACTCAAGCTAATGAGTGTCCTCCAGATTTCACTCCAAAACTAACCAACTTATATCCTGTTAGTACATCTAAACCGTTGGATGGTTTCATTTCAGGTCGCACCATAGTTTATGACTGTGGAGTTGAGGTCACATTCTAGCGGTTCAAGAAGTAGCACCCGTAACTAATGATGAAGGGAAGGCCGCTGCAGTTAAAGCCAAAATCGTAGCACCCAAAAAGAAAGGAAAGGCTAAAGGCCGACGCATTTAGGGCCAAGAGCGCGTCACCCAAACGCAATGGATTAAGCCACAGGAACAGTAGAAAGTCCTGTAAAATCTAAGAGACATGTATCCCCTGTTTGTACTTCACATTATAGTGTCTGTTCCATCTGTAGGGAAATGGGTCATTATCACTATGAATGTTGGAGTCTATCTGATAGCTGGCTTTGTAATCAATTTCAATCCAATAAAGATCAGTTTTATAAAAGGGGTTCTTTGAGCAAAACAAAATCTAAATCTAAAAGGAGTGTCTCTCCCAAGAAAACCCAAATAAAAGAAGTAGTTGAAACTAACAAGTTAATGTCAACTTGGAAAGCTAAAAGTCCTAGCAAACTCAAATCCGGAACTGTTGACAATACTGCTGCATTCTCTAACCGCCCGAAACAAGTTTGGGCACCAAAAGTGTAAACTGTTGTCTTTCAGGAGCATCTCTAGAATGGATTGCCGGATCACTTGAAGTTAAAGATCAATCAAAGCAAGTGGATCCTCGATAGTGGATGCTCCGGACATATGACGGGTGATCAGACTCTGCTCGTAGAAGTTAATGAAAAACGAGGTCCATCCGTTTCATATGGTGACAACAGCAAAGGTCATAGACAGCAACGTCGATTATTCGAAGTTTATGAATGTTCCTGTTACACATCCTGACCAATCACGTGGCATCAGCGAGACACAAAGAAATTGTATGGATGATGCTACAGATGACTCGGACTCCGGACTACCATTTAGCTCCAGACATACTCCTACGGATACCCAAAATTCCGGAGCACCTTCAAGTCCGTCCGGACCAGTCAACACTGAAAGAAACAGTGTTGAAGAACCATCTAGTTCAACCGTACCTTCTAATACGGAAACAACTAGTCCGGGCGAAGCTCAACCAGCGGATATTTCTGAACCACCTAATCTGGAAGAGCTTCAAATTGCTCAAGATCATCCATCACATGCACAGAATTATAGATGGACTCGAAACCATCCTTCAGATCAAGTGATTGGTGATCCTACTGTTGGTGTAAGAACAAGAGCAGCCACCTCTAACATGAGTCTTTACTCGTGTTTTCTATCTCAAATAGAACCAAAGGTGGTAGATGAAGCTCTTCAGGATTCAAATTGGATAGAAGCCGTGCAAGAAGAGCTGAATCAATTTAAGAGAAACAATGTGTGGACATTAGTACCCAGGCCTAAGTCTCAGCAAGTCATTGGAGTTAAATGGGTGTTCCAGGAACAAGCTTGATACGAGATGGAATAGTAATCCGGAACAAAGCCAGACTGGTAGCGAAAGGATATCGTCAAGAAGAAGGCATAGACTATGATGAGACCTTTGCTCCAGTAGCAAGACTTGAGGCAATTCGAATGTTTCTAGCGTATGCTTCATATGAAAACTTCATAGTTTATCAAATGGACGTCAAGAGCGCATTCCTGAATGGAGATCTTCAAGAGGAGGTTTACGTAGAATAACCTCCCGGTTTCATTGAACCTAAAGCTGGACATCTAGTCTATAAACTTCGGAAAGCTTTATATGGTTTGAAGCAAGCTCCAAGAGCTTGGTACGACACACTCGTCGAATTCCTACTTGCACACAACTTCCAAAAAGGGAAGATTGACACCACCTTATTTCTACGAAAAGAGAAAGGACACACTCTAATCGTACGGATATACGTGGATGATATCATTTTCGGATCAACGAATCCGAAGCTTTATGAAGAGTTTGCTAAGTTGATGACAGCAAGTTTGAGATGAGCATGATGGGAGAACCGTCCTACTTCCTTGGAATAGAAGTTAAACAACTAAAGGAAGGAATTTTCATTAATCAAGCCAAATACACTCGCGATCTTATTAAGAAGTTTGGTATGGAAGGTTCATCTCCCGTCAAAACTCCCATGTCTGTCGGTGCCAAGTTAGATCCTGATGTGGACGGTATTTCAGTAAATGTGACCGATTACCAAGGGATGATAGGATCCTTGTCGTATCTTCTGACAAGTCACCCAGACATTATGTTTGCAACTTGCATCTCGTGCACGATATCGGGCGAATCCCAAGGAGTCACATATGCTTCATGTAAAACGGATATTAAGGTATCTCAAGGGAACGATGAGTTTGGGACTCTGGTACCCAAAGGAGTCCAACTTCACCTTATCCGGATACTCTGATGCCGACTTCTCTGGATGTAGCATCGACAGGAAAAGCACAAGTGATACGTGTCGGTTTCTAGGAAATAGATTGATCTCATGGTTCAGAAAAAGCAAAATTCCGTATCAACCTCTCTTTGAGGCGGAATATATAGCTCTTTGGAAGTTCTTGCAGACAACTACTTTGGATACAAAGTCAACTTACTGACTACGGTTTCAACATGTCATCTATTCCACTCTCTCGTGACAACACTAGTGCAATTGCCATCAGCAACAATCCTGTCATGCATCCTAAGACGAAGCACATTGAGGTCAGGTATCACTTCATACGCAATCATGTTCTCAAAAAGCAGATTTCACTGGAACATGTTGCTACTGAAGATCAATTAGCAGACGTACTTACAAAGCCCCCCGCTCGATGCGAGGTTCTCTGAATTACTCTTTCGATAAGGTATGCTTGACTTCTCTGCATAGTTTCACAATTAAATTACCCAACAATATATTTACTCTCAGAACATGCATTATACGTTTACTGAAAGTAGTAGCGATTCTTGATCAGATTCTTGATCATACTTACTATTTAACGGTTTCATGCTTCGATATTAATCTCAACTTCATATATGGGAGGATGCTTGCGTTTCCCGATGAAGTCGTTTAAGCTAACATGACTAAAGCTTATATGATTTACCTCTTCTCGGTTTCATGATCTTAATTTCCATTAATCACCACATGACAAAAGCATGTTCATTTAGATTACTCTATTAACATGTATAGTTGAAGAAGTGAAATGGGTTAGCTTGGAATGCCTGGTGGATGAATACTCAATCGCAGTCTGATCAGCTTCTGAAGTATAGTTTTCTAATAAGATAGACAGTGCTGAACTTCTACAAATCGGAAAGGTCAACCGAGAGGATTGCACAATCTACGGGGGAGACAATGCTTTATATATTATTCAGTAATACCCCCCGTATATGTCTCATGACCTCTTTCCGGATCGTCTATTTGAGGGGGGAGCTTTTCATTGAGAGGATTAAATGATCTACGGGGAGCAACAATGAACCCCTAATATGTCTCGGATTCTCCTTCCTCTAAACTTTTACTTCCGGATCTGACTGGACATGCTGTTTTGAATCAGCAAAGTGGCAAGTTTGGATGTATTTTCCTTCTTCAACCATGCATTTTAATCGGCTAATCATCTGCCTACTTTTGACATGTATTCGCTCTATCATTTTTTTTACTCATGAATCCTAAATTGGCCAAATCATATGCTCTTTAATTAATCTTAGCTACGTTGTTCAGCAAGACGGTTTCGTTATGTTGACCTATATGAACTTGTGTATTGCTATCCGACATATGCCCTGATTCGATAATATTGATCATTTTCACGTGTGCATACGTCTACTAAATTCTTAGTAATGCATAAGTTCTGTTTCTCATTAGTTCGGATTATGTTGTTTTTCACTGATTATCTTCTCTAATCCGTACTAATCCTTTCCTGTTAAGCTTTTGTATTTTCAGTTTATTCTTGTTTAGCTACAGGTTCAGATTTTCTTTGCAACCGTATCGATAAATCTCGTCCATAGTCTTGGATTTGAAGTGTTGTGGTACTTCTCTTCTCTTCGACTTTTTGACTGCAAAGGAATCTACTCTACTCTCTCACCGAACTCGTTTACTACGGACAAGATCTATTATTCATCCGGATACTCTTCCTCGACTATTATTTACTCCGGATGATTGTCGGCTCATTCCTCCAGGACTCCGACCTTGTTCAATTGTGACAATCCATGTATACTCATATGTCGCATGCTTTTGAGGAGGAATAATGATGATTCATTAAATGCAAATCTCAGGTTGCACACACGCTTCTCTGGATGGCAACCAGTTGTTATCTTTACTTGGTCATGCGGTCTCCACGACATCGTTTCATTCGGAGACGCATCGATATCCAGACTAATGACATCAGCCTGTCGAGCGGGTCCCTGTTTCACTCGCAAATTCCTAGATCCGCTGACACTTCCGGACACGGCCTTATATATATTCTGGTTATTCCTGCGAAGCACGAGTATTGCTCATTTCCAATCCCTAAACCTCTCGTTGCTACTTTCCTCATCAAGACCTCACCTTTCCTCTTGTTCTTCATATTTCATCCGTAATGGCACCTGAATCTCCCTTTCCGGCGTTAATCCTGGTCATCTGGTTGATTGGCACGCTGTCTCCAATCCTCCGGATTGGTTTTTCCAGCTTCGCCCTCTCCTTGAAGCCTCACATATACTCAATCTGGTCTCCAATCCCGTCGATCTTCTTATCGACGACATCATTGAGTATTACCAACGGATTCGCCGCACCACCGACTCCATCATCTCCTATGTCCGCGGAGAATCCATTCTCATCACTCCCTCCGTTCTCCGGGCTGCTCTCCACCTACCCCCCGGTGAACCACACGCCCCGGATGCCGATCCAATGGCGGCTTCTATGGGTTGCACAAACAAGGGGAAGGAATAAAAGATGAAATCCTTCCAGGGTCGCTATCGATGTATGGCGACCATTTTAAGTCGATGCCTCGGCTCGCACATCCGCCCTGGACTCGATTCCGTACGACCTTCTCCTGGCCATGTACGGCGTTTTTGAAGGTCTTCCGATGGATTGGGGGATGTTCTTATTTCATTTGCTTGCTGAGAATGGTCCCAAAAACCATTCCTTCGGGCGCATTCTCAAGCATTGTCTTCCGGCATCTACATTCGGACCATTTCGCCCGATTTGATGCTATCTCGTTTCCCTCGGCTTATTACCTCCGATACCTTACACCGGATGGGAACATGACCGCCCGCCGACCCACCTGCGGCTCTCCGCATTCTCCCCGCCTCGGAACAACAAGGCGGCTCTATTGGTGACCCCTCCGACAGCCCGGCCCATGAGGTCGGTTTCGCACCCCGATCCTCCCGGATTCGGTCTATTCCGCACGTTCCCACTCTGGGCCTCCCAAGACAGCGTTCGTGTCGATCCGTCCAAGGTTGCGGGGCCATCTTAAGACAAAGTGCCCCAAAGGCCGTTTCCTCGTCTCTTTCTGCTGCGGATGTCCCCACTCCCTCCACCTCCGTTGTTCTTGCCGCGGTTCTTACCGCACACTTGTCGTCGCAACCGTCGATGTCCCGGCCTCTTCTCCGGAAGCTCCGTTGCCTCGCCTACCTCAACCCCGAGACTACCTAGCCCATCTCTCCGCCGACACCTTAACGGACCTCTGGCTCCGTTTTAGCCTTGCTCACACCGCCTCCCTTCCAGACAACGATCTCCGGGTGTTTTACACCCGCCATACCCAATCCCCGGAGACAATGATCATCTGGAACTTGGATCACGGCTTTCTTACGCCGGCCTCCATTCCAGATGTAGCATTCACCACTCCCTCCAGCCCAGTCCATTCTGCCCGGGGTCCTTCCCCGGCTAAAGCTGGCTCATCTTCTCCTGCCCCCGCCATTCCAGGTGGTTGACCCATCCTGGTCAAGCGGGTCACCTGCCCCGGATGCCTCCGATGCTCCGGAAGCTCCTTCTGCTGCCGCCTGGCGATATCTCTGGGACTCCTCTGCCCTAGCGCACTCCTGCTCCTGTTCATGCGGGGGAGTCCTCCAAGGCTCCGGAGTTAGTCCTTGGGCGTGCCTCTTTTGGTACAGTCCACTCCGACGCTGTGCTTTCCGCCCAGCTGGACCGCCACGCCCAGGCTCACAGCGCCCAAATTTCCGCCATCGCCGCCAAGGTTGATGCACTTGGCGCTCAACTCCTCTCCGCTCTCACTGACTCCTCCACCTCCATGGAGCAGAAAATGGATCTAGTCGCCTCGTCCGTCCATTCATTGTCTACCTCTTTTGCGGACCTGGCGCATACGATGGCTCGCCCTCCCGTTGCTTCCCGTCGATCTGCCAAACCGGGGGAGAACATGTCATCTGATCCTGCTCCTTCTGCACCACAACCATCTACTCGGACTGAGAAGCGGCGTGCCTCTTCAGTGCTTCAGGGAGTTCAAATTCCCAAACGAAGCCGCTTTTCTCCGCCAAGCTCCTCTACCGCAGCTCTAGCTCCTCCTCCATCCTCCTCATCCGCAGCTAACACCTTCCTCCCATCATATGCGGAGTTTGACCCCTCTGATGCGGATGGAAGCGTTCGCAAAGCAATGAAATCCTTTCTTGCGTCCTCTCGCCGAGAGAAGATGTCTTTCTGAAATGTACC
Source organism: Taxillus chinensis (assembly GCA_023512835.1). Taxonomy (NCBI): domain Eukaryota; kingdom Viridiplantae; phylum Streptophyta; class Magnoliopsida; order Santalales; family Loranthaceae; genus Taxillus; species Taxillus chinensis. The sequence goes on along the minus strand of CM042092.1, from coordinate 48,595,966 downwards.
CTTTCTCCCCGGACGACATTCAGACTCTTTGTTCGGAGAAAGGACTCTTTACAACAGAAGATATTGACAACTTCTCAAGGGCTGCCAAGTTGGAGATGAGGCTGTTTCCATCTCTTTACAAGGATGCGCATTTGTTTGATGTCTTGCCGTGTTGGAATGAAGGCTATCTTCCCAGCGTGGATCTAATTCAGTCCTTCATCGACGGAACTGCTGAGGATAGCAAGTCATGGAAAACTCTCTCAACTATCCTCATTCCCTATCGGATCATGTCGCCACACTTCATGATGGCTGTCTTTATGATTCACTCCAAGCAAATGATCCTCGTTGATTCTCATCGAGATAGTGGAGCACTTTGTAAGAAAGAATCAATGGGAACCACTGTGTATCAGTCGATCAAGTCGTAAAGAAAGCCCGTTTATATGAAGAATTGGGCATCACACCCTCGGGCCCAACCGAGAAGCTAAAGGCGACATTCCAGGGCAAGAAGCAAGTGCCACAACAACCGGATGGAGATAGCTGCGGGCTTTTTGTCGTTACTTCATCAAGTCATTTTTGATCGTGGACAAATCGTGGAGCCAACACACTACTTATACGATGAAGCGGACAATGGAGCTTAGAGAGAAGGCAACAACTATGATCTTCAAGTATAGTAAGCCTTATGTACCTTAGTGAAAATCTTGTATTAAGGCTGAATTGTACTTAGTTGCTTGACTAATGAAATTGGTTGTGTTGCGTATTTTGTATGTTATTCTTTTGCATTGCTTACCAAGATCGGATTACAAAGGGTTTGGGCATATCCATAATTGGGGGAGATTGTTGGATCAAACCCGAATTTGGATAATGCTGATAAAGCCTTATGTAATTTGATCTGAGATCTTTTGTGTTTATTTGATCATTGCAGAAGATATGTTACTAATCCAGAGATGCACTCGTGAGAGCAAAGCTAAGGACAGGATACATAATCCTGATCCGGACAAGAGTGAGTGTCGTCAAACACTTGGTAAATAACCAAGTCACAAATACATACGGAATAAGGAACATTCGTGTGGACTAAGAACTTAAAGGCTATGGATTCTTGAATATGTTCCTAAGTACCTCAAACGGACTAAGTCAAACTAATGCGGAGTAAGAGTCTTGGTCAACGAGATCGCACGAAGCAAAAGGATTGAAATGGAGTTAAATAGTTAAGTCTTCCCCTCAAGCGAACTAAAGTGAAGAAGACACGGAGTAAGGCATCCGAGTCTTTCATACATGCTGAGTAAGGAAGTATTGATGCGGAATAAGGATCCGAATCTTTATTCGCACGGAGTAAGGAAACTAGATGCGGAGTAAGGAATCCGGATATCTTACTCGCCCGGAGTAAGGAACTTACATACGGAGTAAGGAACTTACATACGGAGTAAGGAACTTACATGCGGAGTAAGAAAGCGCTGACACGGAATAAGTCATCCGACTTTTCAAGACTCGCCCGGTGTAAGGAACTTACATACGGAGTAAGGAACTTACATACGGAGTAAGGAACTTACATGTGGAGTAAGAAAGCGCTGTCACGGACTAAGGATTCTAGTACTAAATAGATACGGAGTAAGCAACCACTGACACGGAGTAAGGTTCCGAGCTTTATTAGCAACGGAGTAAGGAAAATTACACCGGACCAAGAAGACACTACTTCAACTCACCGCATTTAAAGTTATCAGCTCGTGGCGTCCCGATGTAAGACAAACTTATTGAATACCTGAAGAATCTTACACGTGGATCACCCGGATATGTGGACACAACCTCAATTGTATTTGGGAACTCACAAATGCACTTATATTCTTCAAACCCAAGATCTTGAGCTCCACAAGCCGCAGCAGTCAAGACAGAGAGATTACCGAGGAACAGTTAGTGCTGAACGCATTCCGGAACTTCAAGTTCCGAGGTTGTCTCTTAGGAACGTTTGTATAAATATCCATACTTGTATATGTGTGAAACAGAGGTGCAAAAAGGAGAGTGAATTAGCCTGAATTAATTCTGTGCATGTACAAGAGCTCAAAGATACAAACTAGGCTAGTGTGTGAATCCCTTTTGTAAAACAGAGTGTAAGAGAGTTGCTTCTATTTTGTTGTAATTATCTCTTGATAATAAAACAAAATACTTCCACTATCCTGGTTATCTTCATGATGATTCTTTCACTTAACTAGATTAGTGCAGTGCCTTAAAAGAATAAAAGAGTTTCGATAAGAGCCTATTCACCCCCCCCTTTAGGCTCCAAGGGACCATCAGCTGTCTTTTGCTCAAATACTTCTTTAAGTTGTTATACTCGAGCTTGGAATGATTTCTCCGGTTCAGGATCGAAGGGGATGTCAATGCTTTTCGACCTTCCACTCATAAACCTGGCTGTTGTCACATGCAAACACAATTTCGAAGAATATTCCAAAACACAGTTGTATAATAAATTTTGAAGCTAGAAAATAATTTCCTATTCTATCGATGCCTTCCCCGGCAACGGCGCCAAAAACTTGATCGGCAATTTGCAAGTGTACAAATCGTGACAAGTAATAAAGTGGATTTTTAAGTCCGGATTATCGTTGTAAGGACCCGTACCTTGAGTTAGTCACAGTTTTGCCTTCTGAGTAGAGTTGTTTCTAGATTTTGACCTAGTGAATGGGCTCAAATGAATTCACGTGCAAAAGGAAAGATGCTTAGAATGATGTCCTCTATCTACCACAGAAGTTTCAGGCCAAACGGACGTGTATGTGAGGTGCACGTGAAATGGGTCCAATTCACGTGCAAGTGTGGTTGTCTTCTACATGATGCAAGGAGGCTAGGGGTGAAGTTTGAGCGCATTTGGAGTGCATTTGGAGTTGCACGTGAATTGGGGAATTCACGTTCAAATTGGCGTGCGACCATATTTTTGCATGGTTCCCTTGGTTTTGACATTCGATGATCTTTCTCCAAAGGACCATGTCGAAATTCCGAGTATTTTGGCCTATATGGGTGCGGAAAGGTGCTAACTTGTGTGATCAAAACTACGTCGTTTTGATCCTGGGATTTACTTAATCAAAACTACGTCGTTTTGATGTGGGTAGTGTCTATATAATGAGGGCTTGAGTTTGAGTTTAGGGTTCTTGTGTTCTTCTTTGCTTTGCCGCTGCAGAGAGAGAGAGAGAGAGAGAGAGAGAGAGGATCTCCTGGGCGTTGCCGTGGTGGTTCGCGTCGTTGGAAGGTGTCTAGCGTTGAGGTTAGGACAAAAGTCCGAGGTAGGGATTCCTGTTCTTCCTAACTCTCCTCTGTTCTAGGATATTCACCTATATATATATATATATATATATATATGTAAATCCATATAGGTGTGATCTCCTATATGGATGTTGGCCTTTAGTGGCATGTTTGTTGATTCGATGTTGAATTTGGCCTGAGGATTTTCTTGGGTTTGTTTATGCCCACCATGTGTTTGATGAAATGTCCGTGAGGCCCGCACACTATGTATTTGATAAAATGTCTGTGAGGCCTGCATGCCATGTATTCAATATAATGCCCGTGAGACCTTGTATATGGGTGTCTGATGATATACCGACGTGACTGGTGTGTACTGTGTTTGATTTGTATTTGATTTTAAGCCTATAAGGCTGATGTGTGTGGCTTGTATCTCGACCATGTTGGTCCCTCTGAGATAAAGTGTAAATGCTTGTCTTGAATTTACATGTTGAGATGTAATGCTATGCGTTCTGTTGATCTGTTTGAGACCGAGCCGAGATATGGGCCAGGCACAATAGCTGGACCCCTTTGAGATTTGGCCAGGACGTGATCCTGAGTCTCGGTGTAGCACTCACGACGGTGGGCTAAGTCTACACCCATTCCTGAGGGTAGGTATGGCGCCCGAGGAGGTGGTTGACCATATCTGACTCGGGTGGAAAATGTTGCATTGGTGTCTATGCAACATTCGCCTGGATGTGGTATGTCATGTCGCCGTGGTGGCGGGGTGTCCTCTGCCCTTCAGTGCGGGCTCAGGTAAAGAGTGTTTCCTGGGTGATGTTTCTTTGCTTTAGCCTTAGGCACGACATGAGCACAAGTATACACATATCATGCATGTTGTAGAGCGGGACGGGTCCGGGGAGACCGGATCCCTACCGAGCTATGGTTTGCTCACCCCTCCTATAAACCTGTTCTTTTGCAGGGTTTAGCAGGCGGTAGGTGAAGGCCGAGGAGCTAGGCCCCTGAGGCCTGGGGAGTTTTATGTTATTTCCTTTGTTGTACTCGGTTTTATGTGTTTGGAATTTGGTTCGGTTTTATTTGTGGCTTTATAGGGGTTTTTCCCCGACTGGGTTGTAATAAACATTTAGTCGTTGAAATGAAATAAAATGAGATGTTATTCAATTTGTGTTTGTGTGCATGGTTTGGGAGCAGGAGCATGTCCCTTGGCATGTTAGCCTGGTTGTGCAGGTTTGGGACAGCACCCGTGCCAGAAGCCCTTTTAAGGTGCTTGCACCAACCCCTTGTCCCTTCGGGTGCGGGCATGGGCAGTCACTACTCATTTCCAAGTGGAAGGAAATTGGGGCGTGACAATCGTACCTAAGGGAAGGATGTAGAATTGGGAATTTTTAACTAGCTTATAAAGAGATTTTTGAGTGAAATAAATATAAAAATAGAACTGAATTTAAATAATTTGATTTTTGAAAATATGTGAGAGATGGAAATGTTGTTTGAGTAGAGATAAGTTCAATCGATAAAGGTGATTGGCGTTAAGATTTCATTTGATGTATTTATCTCAAGATTATGTCTTAGTTCAATCTAATTATTTCCTTGTGATAACATTTAATACCCAACCTCTAATGCATGAATTAGCCTTTTCCAAGTGCAGTAATTCTGTGTACACCCTAGCATGGGGGACGGGTGACCCTTTAAGAATTGAGTTGTTTAGTTTAGAGCAAGCATCGCACCCACTCTTAACTTGGTATCCTAGGTTTACACTCGCTACTGCATGTCATGTAATCCCTAGTTTGAATATCTTAATTTTTCCAGTACTTATGCTTTATTTTCCAATCCTTCACATAAATACCTAATATGATAAAATGAAATGGCCAGAATCCATTTTATATTTAAACCCAAGATATCCAATAAATACTCACAATGTGAAAAAGATTAAACTAAAACATTACAAATTAATTTATTACATCAAACTCCATCCTAACCCCAATCAAGGGTTTTAAGCTTCCATAGTTAGATTGAAAACAACAAAATTATAAAACATGGAATAGAAAAACTAAAATGATAGCTTGTCTATTTAGACCAAGAATTCCAAGGTTGATATTCTTTTCCTAGCAGATTGTCTTCAACTCCAAGAGATAGCTCAAACCTTCTTCTCTCTCCCTTTCTCTACTCTAGGTGAGGAATGGAATTGTAGGATGGAAGAGAATTAGATGATGAGTTGATTGATGATTCCAAATGAAGGATCTGCCCTCTTTTTATAGCCTCTCAAACTACATTCGAATGTTTGAATTTGAATTTCCCATTATTTTCCATAATTCCTCCAAATAATTATCCCATATTAAATCTCTTGTAACTCCCCCCTTTTTTTCAATTCAAATGTAAAGCACTCATTTGAATTTGAATTTCTTCAATTAATTCTTCTTTGACTTGAGTGTTTGGTGCCTGCCTTTTGCTCAAATGACTTCAGTCCAGAAGGGAAAAAGTGAGCTGCAAAAATAAGGAGTCAATCGCCGGAATTTGAGTTTGGTCGGGTGAAGAAATCTTCACCCGACCACACTGCAGAGTCTTCGAAATTCACCCGACCAGAAGAGAGTTATGTTCCATGATGCTTGGAGAGTCTTCCTATGCAAAATCAGCTTCACCCGACCAGAAGGCAATAATATTCCTTTTGGTTCCAGAAAGCTATCCCTGAAAAATGGGCTTCACCCAACCTTCACCCGACCAACATGAAATTCGGTCGTCGTGATCTTTAGGTCCTTGGGATTCTTTCTTCCTTATGTGAATTTGGTGAATTCTTCCTTGATTTTTGGATTCCTGTCAAAATATAGCAAAAATACTACAAAAACTACAAGAAATCCTCTTTTCCGTGTTAGGCCATGAAAATATGATAATGTAGCACAAATGGGCAATAAATGAATCAAAAGAGTATGAAAATGTACCCAAAATGGCCCTAAAAAGGGGGTATGAATCCCCCCGTTCACATGCCTGGTCAACATGGTCCTCTTTGAACCTCTAAGGTGTACTTGGGGTAGTCCAGTCCTGTGTTAAGATTTGAATGCATTGGCATTAGGGCACTTGTTGCATTTGTTATTTATGTGTAAATGTGTGGCCAAATGATATGAACAAGATGATAAGGTTTTAATTGTGTATCTCTAATATTTTGTGACAACTTGAGCATGACGACGAGGAAAAGAACTTATATTATTGAGCTTTGTGCTTGTGGGATTGATGCTTGTCTAATGTGATATGATGAAATGTGTGATAATTGAATTAAAAAATGGGGTAGAGGTAGTGAGACTCGATAGATTTCGAATGTATTTTGACGATTGTGTTCCTTACTTCATGTAGTAAGAATGCCACCGAGGAGAGTGACTCGTGCATCTAGTGCAGTGGCCGACGAGTCATCTGGCCATGAGGGGCCAAGTGCGGGGTAGCCCTTGGGTGGAAATGAGCTATTACTGGTGCAGCTACGAGAAGGCATCCGATAGGAAGTCCAAGAGCTGAGGGAAGGCATTCGGCAAGAGGTCCGGGAGGAAGTGCGCCATGAGATGGTAGCACAGCAAGTGGTGCCACCACCACCCCAAGTGAGGGAGCCACCTTGTGAGTATGAGAGTCTGCTAGATAGCATACCAACTCATCGTATACAGGATGATGTGGTGACGAGGTTTCGAAAGGAACAACCACCGAAGTTCAGGGGAGATATGGATCTAGTGGTGGCTGAGCACTGGCTGAGGCAGATTGAGCATGTGTTTTCCTTTGTCCTACCCCGGGAGCAGGAAAAGGTGAGGTTGGCCATCCGGCAGCTAAAGGGCAATGCCTTGTAGTGGTGGCAAGGTGTCACGGGGAGCCGTGCGGTGCAGTTCATGTTGTGAGAGGAGTTCCTGCAACTCTTCCATGATGAGTTCTTTCCTGAGTAATTGAGGTGGCAAAAGAGGGAAGAATTTGGTAGCTTGATAGCTTGAGGCAAGGATCGAGGACAGTGCCTGAGTATGAGTGGGAGTTCTGGAGCTTGAGTAGATTTGCTCCCGAGACTGTAGCGAGGGAGGACTTGAAGGCCCATAAGTTCACCTTGGGTCTTAGGCCAGCCCTCAGGTAGAGGGTGGCGATTTTGCACTTGAGGACTTATGCTGAGGTTGTTGAGACAGCCCGTATAGTTGAGAGAGAGTTGGATTATGGGAGGTAGGCCCATCAGGGTCATCAGTTGCAGGGTGGATCTGATAGTGATTTTGGGTCCAAGAGGCACAAGACTGAGGAGGGAGGTAGGAGTTCCTTCTGCGGCAATGGACAACCCTCAGTGAGCCTAGGGAGGTCCACCTTTGGTGGTAGCAAGTAGGGGGAGTTCAACAGGAGGTCTTCTCAGTGGTTATCATTGTTGCAGGGAGCAAGGACATTTCAAGAGGGAGTGCCCTAAGAAGGATTGGCGATGCAAGAGCGGTGGACGAGAGGGCCATTTGAGCCGGGTTTACAGGAGCAACAATAGGGGGAGCAGGAGATATGACACTAGCGAGAGAGACTAGCACGTCATTGGTAGGCTAGCCAGGCAGGATCTAGCTAGTCCCGACTTCCGGGGGAGGCCAGGAGGGACAGCAGATAGATGCCGGAGGGAGTCGGGGTAGGAACCATCCAAGTGAGTGGGCTAACCAAGTGGCGTGAGCCAGGGGAGGGTGTTTGCATTGATTGCGACACCTCAGGAGGAGGCTAAGTTACCATCTCCACCTATAAAGCGAGGAGCAGGACCTTTAGTCGTTAGAGGTACCCTTTTGATCTCTTGTACGCTTGTTTCCGTTTTCTTCGATACGGGTGCATCTTGTTCATTTGTTGCTGAGCTTGTGATTGATGGCTTGGGATTAGCATGTGTTGAGGCAGAGAGGCCCCTAATCATTGAGTCTCCGATGGGAGGTATGAATGAGGTTCGGCGTGTTTGTTGTGACTGTGTGCTAACCATATGAAATGTGGAGCTTAGCTTTGATTTGCATGTGATGCCATTGTAGACGTTTGACTTAATCCTAGGTATGGATTGGCTTATGGATTTTTAGGCCAAGATGGATTGCTATCAGCGGCGTGTGTCATTTGTATCACTTGTGGGGATTCCTTGCACCCTACAAGGGGAGTGGGATCGTGAGGCGAGTCGCGCTGGGCCAATATTGGACCAGTAGGGTGCCATTACCCATAGGTTGGTAGCTCTAACCTTTGCTGAGTAGGGGAAAGTGGGAAAAAGGGTGTGGCCAACATTTGTTGACCAATTTCAGGATGACTTTCCCGAGGAGTTGAGGAGGTTACCACCTAAGAGGAGTGTGGAGTTCACCATTGAGTTGCTACCGGGGGCTGGTCCTGTCTCCCAAGTGGCATATTGTATGGGCTAGCTAAGTTAAGGGAGCTTCATAGGTAGATAGAGGAGTTGGTAAACCAAAGGTATATTAGGTCGAGTACCGCACCCTGGGTGCTCTAGTGCTCTTTGCAAAGAAGGCACGCTTCATCTTTGCATTGACTATAGGAAGCTGAATTTGGTGACAGTAAAGAACAAATATCCATTGCCTCGGATAGATGACTTGTTGACCAGTTGAGTGGGGCCTTGTGGTTTTCGAAGATAGATCTACGATCAGGGTATCACCGGTTGAGGGTTAGAGAAGTGGATATCCCTAAGACTATTTTTTGGTGTAGGTATGGCCATTATGAGTGGGTAGTGATGCCTATTGGGCTCACTAATGCACCAATAGTATTCATGCATCTGATGAACCAGGCTTTTACTCCATACTTGGATTCTTTTGTGGTGATGTTCATTGATGATATTTCGATGTATTCCAAGATCGAAAGGGAGCATGTGGATTATTTAGCAATAGTATTGCAAACCTTGAGGGACCATCAATTGTATGTTAACTTCAGCAAATGTGAGTTCCAGAGATGCAGGAGGTCCATTTTCTTGGCCATGTGGTGTCAGCTAGAGGAGTTAGGGTAGACCCAACTAAGGTTGAGGCTGTGTCATTGATAACGTACATTTATGTCGTTATTCTAGGCCATTTTTAGGGTGTTTTAGAGTGTGAATAAGGCTTATTTGCATATTAATTTGCATACATTTGCTCTAACCCCTAGGAAGATACTACTTGTGCTATATTTGTGTTTTTAAGCTGTTTTGACAGGTTATTGGGAGATGTTTTCTCATACACATCAGCTAGATCACCCTATCTACTCAAGAGAAAGCTTTGGGTAGAAGATAAACTCAAAAGAAGGCAAAATAGAGTTACACGTGACATGGCTCATTGTCACGAGCAAGGAGTTAAGTGCATAGGTGCCTTGTACATGATTCCAGGAAGCTTGGGGGTGATTTTCAGCTCATTCTGAGGTGCACACAACAAAAATAGGATACGACGACACTTTTAAAGTGTCGTCTTAGGTCAAAGACGACACTTTTAAAAGTGTCGTTTATCGACCCGTTATCGAAGGAATTGAGGGAAATAACAACACTTTTGTAAGTGTTGTCAAAAAGTGCATTTAACGACACTTAAAAAGTGTTGTTAAAAATCCTTTAATGACACTTAAAAAGTATCGTCTTTTTTAGTTTGAAAAAATAAAAAAAATATTTTTTTAAAATTTTAATTTATATGAAATTACGTACATATAAATTCAAGTTATATATATAATCACATTAAAAAACCAATAATATACAAGTAATTATTCAAATCACAAATCCTATATTATCAAGAATACAATAAGATTAGCCCACACTTTATCTCTACCAACTATATTACTTTATATAAACTCAAATACAAAACACAGAATGAAACAATCTTCCAAATCACTGCTCTTTCATTCAAGATTGGCCTCTCCATTCTTGATATACAAATGTCACTCAAAAGGTACGTGAAACTCTGCACAAAATGCGTCTTAGCTATCTCATTTCAATTTTTTCAATAGTCACACTAGAAAAGGATGAATGAAAGCTTAAAACACATATTGAAATCAAGAGAAAGTAAAGATAGAGGTTTAGGGTGATTGTCCAGCATATATAGAATTATAGGACATTGAATAATAATGCATTCCAGTTATTCTCACTTTTACACTAAATAAATATGCATCATGTGTGAAACAAGATCTTAACATAGTAGTTAAGACACAAGGGTAGAATTTTGTAAAAAAAAGAAAGCTCTATCGGAGTTAATACCTTCAATTTTGTCAAATGTAGATTCAATGAAAGATAGAAGCTCAGCTGCAGGATATGATTTGTCTAATAATTCTGGCACGGTTGAAAATATGCAAGAAACTAACATATAAAGTCAAGCGTGCCACTGTGCCACTAATGTGTGGTATTTTATAAAACTTAAAATCCAGTAAATCACAGGTGTGATAATTTCTCAACAAGTACTCCTTATTTTCCCATTTGAATGCTTGGGGAAGCCCATTAAACTAACCATTTATAAAGTTACTCGCTCTTTCCGCAAGCAAGAAATTCATAAGGAAAAACACAAGAAAGAATGCAAGCAAAACTAAAAAACTAAAATGATTTTATATGTATGTATGTATCTATATGTATGTATGTATGTATGTACATATATAATTACCTTGTAATGTTGCATCTTTCAAGCATCTATATGTATGAGTAACGTTGCTGAAAAAATTTATGAGCTTCATCCTCTTGTAACCTGCCTTTCTCTACAATATAATCAAACAGTTCTCCCGAATTCACATACTCCATTATAACATATGTATGTTTGTCTTTTTAAAAACCCCAAAAATTTTCACATTCAACTTACCATCTTAACTCAAAGTATCATAGGAAAACAATCCATATATATTGCTCATTGAAATCCTTCCTATTTCTCAAGAAACCATAGAAAATCAATCCAGTTATTTGCATACAATTTCAATGAATTATTCTATACCAAAATAGAAAAGGTGACATTGTTGTTGACTTTTTTTTTTATATTCATGAATTATTCTATACCAGTGAGGAATGGATGAGGATAATCATGCTTCAAGGGGTTACCTTCCAGAGAGTCCCAAATAGGATCACCATAGTAATTGTTATATGTACTTGCTTTTGTTGTTATCCTTTTCTATAATAATACAAAGGGATGAAAACGAAAGTTTCTCCTTAGATGCTTCCATGTATTACCCTACACAAGTTAATTCAACAAGATATCCCACTACGGTATAATATAGATTTTAGTTAGATTTATAAAAGAAATTTAGTGCTTTAGGTGTTTACAACATGCACCATATTCACGATTCTCAAATAAGTATGTAAATTTAGATATATAAGGAAGAACCCAGTAAAGCAAGAGTATCCAGCAGACCAAGATTAGTGAAAAAAATGATAGAACGCAAATATATTAGAGGAATAACATATTATGCCACAGTAATAAATTAGAGGAATAACATATTATGCAAATCATGTAATAAATTAATATTAGAGGAATTAGAGAAAGGGGGAGTGAAGGGAGAGGGGACGCACCTTGCAGCAAGGGAGGAGGGTCCTCCAATAAAGAGTCTACCATGATGGCCAGAGCGGCACAAAGGTGCACCACACTGCTTGGATGGCAGAATCCACCGAACGCCAAGCAGGAAGCGCCTGTGAAGAAGGAAGCATCGGATCTGGAAGAGCTGTTGGAGAACGGCTTGAGGAAGGAGTGTGGATAGGCTACGGTAAATAAGGACGAATGGACGACTACTTCCCAAACGGACACCTACTCGCATAGACAGACGGACACTACCCTGCATGGACCCTGCGCGCACGGACAGCTTCACACAGGATGCCTTTGCGCAGAGACCAAGGGAGAGGCCTAATCCAAAGGAACCAACCACGACCTGAACAGACAGATGATCCCGTCGATGGAAATAGGCCTCCACCAAGTTGTTGCCGAGGAACGGAGCCGCCACAAGCCAGAGCCAATGGTCAACGAGGCAAACCGTCTGGGGAGAGCACAGATCTAGTCTTCATGTCGCGCCAATGAAAGCACCAGTCCACCCTAACACATATAATGTGTTTTTTTTGGTGTGCCACAGGGGGAAATAAAAACCCTAAAGCCCAAATCGTCCCTGCGCGAGAAAAAAAACAATAATAAGGATGATTACGCACTCCCAAGAAAATCCAAGCCGAAAAAATCCAGATTGAGAAGTGATGGAGAGCGCAATAACTAGAGTCGATCTGCAGGAGATTGGGGAAGCCCCAAGAAATTGCCTTCAAAACACGCTCTTATATCTAAAATTATTTGGCCATAGAAAACGCATGTTAATTTTAAGGGTTCTAGCGCCCGTGAAAAAGAAAATGGAGCAGCAGATTTGACGACCTGTTTTTGAAAATGTCATTAATAAAAACTGTTGGACACCATTTTGTCCGGGTTGGACATACTAACCCCATTTTGATATACCTTTCTGCCCATGCCATATACCTTGTTGAATAGGTCCACAATGATCCCATACTTCCAAGGAATGGTTCGGAATTGATTGTAGCCCCAATTTGCACGAGATGGATACAATTGACACGAACGGGGGAGTTCAAAATTAATGACTTCTACTACAAGTCCTTGAAGCACCCCAAGACCAACACCAGGTGATAGAGGATAAGAATTGGAGACTAACGCACTTGACTGAGCTCAAATCGGACTTAAAAAGAAGTTATGGCCAAAACAACTTTCGTTGGAAAAAGTCGAAACTTGCCAAAAGATGGTCAATGCCCCTGGTCCAAATCGCCCGAAAAAGTGGCCATGCGAAATTCTTCAAAGCGTCAATACGGATCTCCCCAAACAATCCCTGGAAAGTTATCCATTTTTTGCATTTTAGGTGAAGGGCAAGAAGGTAATTAAAAGTTAAAAAAAAACTTTGGTGTTGACCGTTGACCGTTGACCTGCCGACACTTCGACCCATTGACCTTCGAAGCCTCGAAGCCCCGAAGCATCGAAGCCCCAAAGCCTCGAAGCCTCGAAGCATCGAAGCCTCGAAGCCCCGCTGCCGACACTCTGACCTTCGACTCGCCCTTTCGACCTTCAACCCCCTAACTCTCGAAGTCTGGAAGCCCCGCTGCCGACACTCTGACCTTCGACCCTTTGACCCTTGACCCTTCGACCCTTGACCCTCGAAGCCTATAACCCTCCGACCTTCGACTCGCCCTTTCGACCTTCAACCCCCTAACTCTCGAAGACTCGAAGCCCCGTTGCCGACACTCCGACCTTTGACCCTTCGACCCTTCGACCCTGATATGCGAACCTTCGAACCTTGACCTACGACCCACGGATCTACGAACCTTCGAACTGACCTACGACCCATGGACCCTCGAAGCCTGTCAACCTACGACCTTCGACCCTTCAACCCGTTGACTGTTGACCTTCGACCTTCCGACACTTTGACCCGTTGACCGTTGACTTTCGCCCCCACCGAAATTTCGATCCATCGTAGCTTTGACCCCTGCCCACACTTCGACCGCCGACACTCCGACTGCCGACACTTCGAGCCTCGACCCCTTGACCTTCGCTGGTTGGCATTTCTCGCCGGCTCTTCTCGCCGGTTTCTCGCTGGTCGTTCACGAGACCCGTCTTCTGCGCTGGCCATCTGACAGAATTATTTTTCAAATGACCTGTCAGTCACATGTGCTAAAATACAAACTCAAAAGGGAATCACGGGCTGCCCTGTTTTCCGCACAAGCTGTCCACCCGACAAATTGCACAAGACCTGGACGAAAATGAGGGAATCAATAATACAGCATTAAATGCTGCAATTAATGACAGTCCATCCAAAATTTCTGCTAGCACTTTAAGATGCAGTCTTCTGTCCCTGCGCAGGAAGAGGTACGTAAAAAAAAAGAAGAAGGATTACGCCTGAGTCAGTCCCTGCGCAAGAGAGTTGGCGAAACGAAAAGGGAGAGAAAAGGAAGAGGCTTGTTCGTGAAAGGAGAAGAGAGAGCCATCATCGTGAAAAAAAACACACAGAGAGACCCCTGATCTGACGAAACCCTTTTGCCATTTTTTTACCCAGCTCCCTGATACAAAAAAAAGAGAGAGATCACGCCTGAGATTCGTCCACGCAAAAGAGAAAAAAAAAACAGAGATCTCGCCCAAAAAAAGGAGGGGAGTTCGACAGAGAAAAAAAAGACAGAAAAGGAAGAGGTTCAGCAGAGGAAAGATTCACGCCCAAGGAAAAAAAGAGAGAACCCTGCTGCCATCTTCACACCCAGTTGCCTAATTCCAGATTTTCGCCCAACACTCCCCCCTGTCCTGAAATCAAAATCATCCAAGTCTTTCCAATCCCTTTTCCCTGACACCTCGTTACAGCTCTTTTACCCAGAAAAAAAAAATAACAATTCCAGTTCTGTTTTTTTTTCTTTTTACGTTTCCATCACAAAAACAAAAACAAAAACAAAAACAATTGTTTTTTTCATTCTTTATTCCTTACACCCATTCTCCTCGATTCCAGTCCCAAAAAAAAAAAATCTGAATCCAAAATATACATCATCCTCCTTTCCCACGTTTTCTACCCAAAACCCAGAAAAAGGTTCTTGCTTTTCATCTTCTCTCCTCTCCACACACCATTGCAATCTCCAAATCAAAATCCCAACTGATTCTTGCCATTTACGCTATTGGAACTTGGTGATTTGGAAATTCGGACAGGCGACCATCGGCGTGGACAGGATTCACACAGCAGTTCGGTGTTCGACGCTTCAAAGTCGGTTCAACCCTTATTTCTTCATTACTTTTCCGCTTATTCAAATTGCTATTGATGTAACTCTTAATATTCCCTTATATTTCTTTTTCTTTTATTGGTTGCGTTGTGTTTTCCTTGTATTTCCTTTTCCTTTGTATATGTGTACGTTGTAATTATGTAAAGTATAGTAAAAAGAGAAGCAAAAGAGAGTCATCAAAAGGGAGAAGATGAAAAAAAAAAAAAGAAAAAAAAGAGAGTGCTTTTATTTTTCTTTTGTGGATGTCATAATCACACATTCCACGTTTTTTTCATTTTAATGCATATGTTCATAACTTTGATTTAAGATTTTGGGTTTTCAAAAAAAGAAAAGAAAAGAAAGGTTTCCAAAAAACAAAACAAAACAAAACAAAAACAAAAACAAAAACGTTTTCATGTTTTCAAACCAAAAACCAAAAACCAAAATTAGTACTTCAATTTCTAAAACAAAAAAAAACACAAAAAAAGGACAAAAAACAACAAAAAAAACAAAAACAAAAAAATGTATGTTTTCTAACCCAAGAAAAACCAAAAGAGGGGGAAAAAAAAAAAATCATTTCCTAGGACCTCAATTTCTAAAATAAAACCAAAAGTCAAAACCAATCCCATAGGATCTCATTCTCCATTTCAAACAAAACCCAAAACTTTTAGAATTTCCTTTAGAAATTTAGGATAAATCCATTTTAACCATGACTTTAATAAATAATTTAGCTAAATAAAAATCATAGACTTTTTAGGAAACTTAACCCAGTCATGGCAGTACAAACAAAAATAAAAACCTCCTCCTCCTAAATTAGATACCGAAAGGGCGCTGTAGGGGTGGTAATCCTTCCCTACACGTAACCAACTCCCGAACCCTTTTCTGATAACGTAGACCACATCTTTTTACTACTCAAAATAGAGGGTATCCAATTGTACCCCAAAAATAGTTGGTGGCGACTCTAAAACTTCTCACCATTGGTTTAGTTTGAGCTCACCCCAAACGGGCCCGGACAAAAACCAGTGATGACAGCTGGCGACTCTGCTGGGGAAAATGAACACTTTAGAGAGTTAGGTCTAGAACTAGGATTAGGAGGTTATATTTAATTGTACTGTTGTATATATTTAACTGTCATGCTAAGTTATTTTTTCGATATAATTGTGATTTACTTATTTTTTTATACAGTTGTCGTTTAAACTATGATTTATTTATACGCTTTAATTACCATGATAGTTGTGATTTACTGCTTTCCATACTTGTTGCATTCATGTATAACCCTATATCCGGGTTTAGCACAATTTAGGTTAGCAAGGTTCAGTACGGTCCCCAGCGCATTGATCATTATCCGCAATGGGGCCTCGGACTCCTCACTCAAGCTTGAGGTTCTTTTAAGGCACGTCCTTTTAAGATCCCCCTCCGGTAAATCCCATAGTGTACGGAGCCCTCTATTGAGGAAGTTTGGGAACCAACGAATAAGATAGGTGTAGCAATAGAAGCCCATCAGGGGCATTGACCCACACTTTGTTTGCTCATTCCATGCTAACCCTTGTTTTGCAGGGTAGTCCTTAAGTCATTCCCTGCACATATTAGCTGTTTTTTTACTATTGGTTGATTCTTTTTCCTGTCTAACTGCCTTGATATATATTAACCTGTCATCCTAACTTGTCACCATGCATAATGTCACGCCCCGGATTTCCGACTCGGGAAACCGTGCACGTGACTCCCCATTCACCCACACGGAAGGCAACGGGGTTGGATTCCTGGATGCCACACAAACAAGACTAACAATTACAATAAATCAAACAAGCCACATCTTTATTTAATTTCAACATTTAAGGTTCACAAACCAACCACGTTCCTTACTACAATTCAATTCCCTTAGTACATTTCACCCCTTGGGGTTACATAAATTATGAAATTACATCACTGAAGTGAACAATAAAATGAAGATGGTCTTCCACCTTGGTGTATCCACCTAACGCCTGTAAGTCCCTGGAAAACAAGCAAACACAGTAGGAGGGGTGAGCAACCACAGCTCGCAGGGATCAACTCTCCCCAACCCTTCCCATGCTCCTCGCGGCTACATGCATGTGTACGGGTGTAGTGACGTGGCAAGTATTACAAAAAATAAAGCATTCCACACAAGCGGGCGTAACCTCACCCTTGCCCACACCTGGCTAACAAACCACATCTCAAGGAAGTAATTTAACCACCTCTTCAGGCCACTGATTTAACCGCCTCTCAGGCAAAGTAATTTAACCGCCTCTTCAGGCCACTGGTTTAACCGCCTCTCAGGCAAAGTAATTTAACCACCTCTTTAGGCCAGATACCACAGTCATGCACACAATATACACCACGGTCACTCAAGCATAAAACCAAACACTTGGTGTGCACCCGTTCACAAGTGCACAAACCTAGCCGTTCAGGCAATAGAACAAACACCCACCATGTATGCATACACCAAAATCACAAGTCCAGCCACACAGGCATATTATGAAACATGTAATAGGCATATACACACAGCTATATTCACACAGGCATTTCATCGAACATATAACATGCACTGACCACCCAACAACAGAATCACACCAAAATGCCATTGAAGGCCAACATCCATATAGGAGATCACACCTATATGGATTTATATATACATAATAGCAGGTATAGACCGAATTCTACCTAAGAACTCTAGGACATAGAGGGATTAGCAAAAACAGAACACCTATCTCAAGTAAAATGCAACAACACAGCAATATTCTGTTCCCACGCCGAACGCCGTCCGCCCACGAGACACCGATCACCCATGCAAGACGCCCGGCAGCAACCAGGAGCTCTCCTTCCCTCTCTCTCTGTCTCTCTCTGCGACGGCTGGTGGAGCAACAAACCCTAAACCTAAAACAGAGGGGCTTCTCCTCCTTATATAGACAACACAACATCAAAACGACGTAGTTTTGATTAAGTGAATCACAGCATCAAAACGACGTAGTTTTGATGGAATAAGCTATGACGTTCCCACATCCATACACACCAAAATATCCACAATTCCAACAAGGTCCTTTGGGAAAAGATGATTAGAATAACAAAACTAAGGTAACCATGCAAAAATAAGTCTGCACGCCAATTTGAACGCCAATTCCCCAATTGGCGTGCAGCTCCAATTGCACTCAAACTTTACCCCAAGCCTCCTTGCATCATGTAAAAGGCATCCATGCAATAAAAACCTTGCACGCCAAATGGGTCCAATTCGCGTGCACGTCTGTTTGGCCTGAAACTTCTGTGGTAGATAGAAGACATCATTCTAAGAATCTTTTGGTCTGCACGCCAATTCATCTGAGCCCATCTACTAGGTCAAAATAAATCTCCAAAACCTGACAAAAAAAACCTTAAAAGCGCCTGTATATGCATAGCATCTTCCTAGGGCATAAATGCACATTATCACTTGTCACATGCACCTCCCAAAAGTCCCCTCTTGGGCTCATCTCTTACCTCAAACTTGTGCACCAACATCCAAGGTGTTTGTGGTTAACTCCTTACACACGGGTCATTACATCCTCTCCCCCTTAAGACTTTTCGTCCTCGAAAAGAAAACGACATGCAAGGAAAACAAACACATGCGGCCCATTTGGAAGACAACGAGCCACAACGCCCGGATGGATCACACAACACAACAGGACATCTCAAACACATTGCAATCTCAAAACACATCTCAATAAAAATACCAGTTTACAAGTAGAAATACAAATACACCAAACCATGAGCCACAAGAAAACATATCACTAAGCCACCTCCCACCCTTAAGATTGTTCATCCTCGAACAACTTTGGGTGCTGCTCACGCATCACGGACTCACATTCCCATGTCTCCTCCTCAATGCCACGGTGCTGCCACAGCACGCGAACCAAAGGAATAACACGACCACGCAAAAGCTTCTCCTGCTGATCTAGGATACGGATAGGGGCCTCAACAACGGACATGTCATCCTCAATGTCCAATGTCCCCCAATCGATCACATGAGTGGGGTCAGGATGATACTTCCTCAACTGGGACACGTGAAACACATTGTGCACTTAACTCACTCGCGGTGGTAACACTAATCGGTAGGCCATAGGCCCCACACGATCCAGGAATCTCAAAAGGACCAATAAACCGCAGAGATAGCTTCGAACCTCGCCCAAACCATCGATGTCCATGACGTGGAGAAACACAAAGAAACACATGATCACCAACAGAAAACTCGAAAGGTCGCCGCCGCTGATCCGCATAAGATTTCTGCCGACTCGAGCCGATAACAAACGCCGACGAATCAACTTAACCTTCTCGGTAGCCTCTTGAACCAACTATGGTCCCGAGAGAGCTGTCTCCCCCACCTCGGTCCAACACAAAGGTGATCGACACGGCCGCCCATACAACGCCTCAAAAGGAGCCATCCCAATGGATGCCTGATAATCGTTGCCGTAGGCAAACTCCACCAAAGCAAGGTGAGTCGCCCACGAACCCCCAAAATCTAAACACAGCCCGTAGCATGTCCTCCAAAGTCCGATTCGTCCTCTCGCTGGCCGTCGGTCTCAGGGTGAAAGGCTGTACTCAAGTGAAGTTTGGTCCCTATAGCCTCCCGCAAACCTGCGCAGAAATGGGAAGTGAACCTCGAATCCTGGTCGGGAGACAACCGATGATGGTACTCCATGTAGTCTCACAATCTCGTTCATGTATAGATGACTCTAGGTCCCAATAGAGTCCCGCTCGCGAACAGCCAGGAAATGGGCCGACTTTGTGAGTCGATCCACAATCACCCAAATCATATCTTTCCTCTCTGTGGTGGGTGGAAGACCGGTCACAAAATCCATCGCTATGTGGTCCCACTTCCACTCCGCTATGGGCAAGGGCCGTAACATGCCCGGCGGCCGCCGATGCTCGGCCTTCACCTGTTGACACGTGAGGCACCGCGAAACAAAGGCAGCCACATCGCGTTTCATCCCAGGCCACCAAAAATGTCCTTAAAGCGCATGGTACATCTTCGTACCCCCTGGATGCACAGCAACTCTAGATCGGTGAAACTCCCTCATCACCTCTCGCCCTGAGGGAAGAAGCCACTACCAACCGCCCCTGAAAAGACAACTCATGCTCAAGACCCTCTGTCCAGTCCTCCGATAGCTCACCAGCCTCAATACGGGCACGGAGAACCTCACACTCAATGTCACCCAACTGTCCCTCCCGGACGTGCTGGTACAACTCAGGCACAACCACCAAAGGACTCAGGACTGTCCCACCATCACGAACAACAGGCTGCAGCTGCAACATCGCCAACTGCTCCATCAGCTTCCACTCTCTCACGGCCACCTCAGCCTTCCCTTTTCGCTCAACGCGTCGCCCACAACATTACCCTTGCCCGGGGTATAGGCAAGAGTAAAGTCAAAGGTCCGCAAATACTCCACCCATCTCCTCTCGCCTCAAATTCAAGTCCTTCTAAGTAAAGATGTAACGAAGGCTCTTGTGATCTGAGAACACCGCTGGCGCATTAGTGAGCCCGAAAGGCATCACTACCCACTCATAATGCCCATACCGCACCGAAAAGCCGTCTTAGGGATGTCCTCCTCCCTAACCCCGAGCCGGTGATACCCTGACCATAAATCTATTTTGGAAAACCACTGGGCCCCACTTAATTGGTCGAACAGTCATCTATCCGAGGCAACGGATACTTGTTCTTCACAATCACCGAATTCGGCTTCCCGTAGTGGATGCAGAGATGAAGCGTGCCATCCGCCTTTTAGCAGAGAGCACCGGAGCACCCCAAGGTGAGGTACTCGGTCTAATATACCCCTGGTCCACCAACTCCTCGATTTGCCTCTCGAAGCTCCCTTAACTCGGCTGGCCCCATACGATACGCTACTTGGGAAATCGGACCCGTCACCGGCACCAACTCAATGGTGAACTCCACACTCCTCTTAGGTGGCAAACTCCTCAACTCTTTAGGAAAAACATCCCGAAATTAGTCCACAATAGCGGGCCACACCCTCTTTTCCACCTTCCCCTCCTCGGCAAAGCTCAAGGCTGCCAACCTGTGAGTAATAGCACCCCACTTGGTCCAACACTGGCTCGGCTCGACTCGCCTCACGATCCCACTCCCCTTGCAGGGTACAAGAGATTCCTGCAAGTGACACGAAGGATACACGCCGCCGGTAACAGGTGTATCTTGGCTTGGAAAGCCATAAGCCGATCCATACCCAAGATCGGATCAAAAGTACGCAAAGGCATCACATGCAAGTCGAAGCTCGGTTCCACATCACCCATGGTTAACACACAATCGCCGCAAACGTGTCGCACCTCAATCATACCTCCCACCGGAGACTCTACAACTAAGGGCCTCTCCGCCTCGACACACGTTAACCCCAAGCCCTCAACTATAAGCTTAGCAATAAAAGAATGCGATGCACTCGTATCGAAGAGAACGAAGCAAGCATGCGGGAGATATAAAGAGTACCTCTAACCACCGATGGTCCTGCTCCCTCCTCTCGCCGGCGAAGGTGGTAGCTCAACCTCCTCCTGGGGTGTCGCATTCAGTGCAAACACCCTCCCTTGGCCCGTGCCACCGGTCGGCTCACTCACCTGGGCGGCTCCTATCATCGCCCGTTGTCACCCTGGCCTCCCCGAGGTCGGGTCCGACCGGATCTTGCCTGGCTGGCCCGCCACCGACGAGCTGGTCTCTCAGCTGGTGCACGGAAGCTAGCATCACTCCTCACGCCGGATGCCACGCCCCCCGCTCCCCCTGTTGCCACTCCTGCAAACCCGGCTCAAATGGCCCTCTCGTCCACAGTTGTTGCATCGCCGGTCCTTCTTGGGGCCCTCCCCTTGAAGTGACCCCTGCTCTCCACAACAGTGACAACCGCTAGGTAGACCCCCGGATGGACCACCCTGTCTTCCGCCGCCAAAGGTGAACCTCCCAGGGTTCACGGATGTCCGACCCCGACCGCAAAAAGAAGCTGCTATCCCTCTCCTCCGTCTTGAGCCTCTTGGGCCCTGCATCTCAATTAGGCCCACTCTGCACTGGCGACCCTGGTGGGCCTACCTCCCATCATCCAGCTCTCTCTCGGCTCAACAACCTCAACATAGGTCCTCAAGCATAGAATTGCCACCCTCTGCCTAAGGGCTGGCCTAAGGCCCAAAGTGAACTTGTGGGCCTTCAGGTCCTCCCTTGCCACGGTCTCAGGAGCAAACCTACTCAAGCTCCGGAACTCCCGCTCATACTCAGGTACCGTCCTAGATCCTTGCTTCAGGCTGCCGAATTCTTCCCCTTTTTCGCCATCTCACCGATTCCGAGAAGAACTCATCATGGAAGAGTTGCAAGAACTCCTCCCAAAGCATGAGTTGCACCACACGGCTCCCCGCGACACTCGTCCACCACTCCAAGCATCCCCTTCCAGCCGCCGAATGGCCGCCGCACCTTATCCTCCTCCCCGGGCAGGAGAAAGGAGAACACATGCTCGATCCGCCTCAACCATCGCTCGCCTACCACGGGATCACCTTCCCCCTTGAATCGCGGAGGTTGTTCCTTTCGGAACCGTGTCACCACGTCATCCTCTCGCACGAGTCGGTACACCACCCGGACGAACTCTCACGCTCATGAGGCAGCCTCTCCTATTGGTGGTGGTGGTGGCACCACCTGCCGTGCCGCCATCTCACGGCGCACCTCCTCCCGAACCTCCTGCCGGAGTCCCTCCCGTAGCTCTCGTACTTCCAGCCGGATGCCTTCTCGTAGCCGTGCAAGCAACAACGCATGCCCTCCAACGGACTGTCCCGCACCCGGACCCTCATGGGCAAATGACTCATCAACCATCGCCCCGGACGCACGTGTCACTCTCCTCGGCAGCATTCTTACTACACGAAGTAAGGAGCGTAAACGTTAAAACGAATTTGTAATTTATCGCGTCACTACCTCTACCCCACCGATCAATTCCACTATCACATGACATTACACACATACATTGTGTCAATCACATTTCACAGTTCGGTACGCATTGCCAAACAAATCGAGTTGCACATTTCACACTTAATCATATTATGTTATCCACAATTTCCACAGTTTAGCACACATTCACAAAGAAATGCAACTAGTGCCCTAATGCCAATGCATGCAAATCCTACCACAAGACCGGACTACCCTAAGTACACCTTGGAGGCTCAAAGAGGACCATGTTGATCAGGCATGTCCCTCCAGGCTCCTCCAAAGGACTTAGGATAACCAGGTCCGCCCACTACCCTAGGCCAACTAGACCAAGCTCGATACCATATTGTCACGCCCGGATTTCCGACTTGGGGAAACCAGGACGTGACTCCCCATTCACCCACACGGAGGGCAACGGGGTTGGATTCCTGGATGCCACACAAATAAGACTAACAATTACAATAAATCAAACAAGCCACATCTTTATTTAATTTCAACATTTAAGGTTCACAAACCAACCACGTTCCTTACTACAATTCAATTCCCTTAGTACATTTCACCCCTTGGGGTTACATAAATTATGAAATTACATCACTGAAGTGAACAATAAAATGAAGATGGTCTTCCACCTTGGTGTATCCACCTAACGCCTGTAAGTCCCTGGAAAACAAGCAAACACAGTAGGAGGGGTGAGCAACCACAGCTCAGTAGGGATCAACTCTCCCCAACCCTTCCCATGCTCCTCGCGGCTACATGCATGTGTACAGGTGTAGTGACGTGGCAGTATTAAGAAAAATAAAGCATTCCACACAAGTGGGCGTAACCTCGCCCCAGCCCACACCGGCTAACAAACCATATCTCAAGCAAGTAATTTAACCGCCTCTTCAGGCCATCGATTTAACCGCCTCTCAGGCAAAGTAATTTAATCGCCTCTTCAGCCACTGGTTTAACCGCCTCTCAGGCAAAGTAATTTAACCGTCTCTTCAGGCCAGATACTATAGTCATGCACACAACATACAAGACGGTCACTCAAGCATAAAACCAAACACTTGGTGTGCACCCGTTCACAAGTGCACAAACCCGGCCGTTCAGGCAATAGAACAAACACCCGGGCATGCATGCATACACCAAAATCACAAGTCCACCACACAGGCATATTATCAAACATGTAATAGGCATATACACACGCTATATTCACACAGGCATTTCATCGAACATATAACATGCACTGACCACCCAACAATGGAATCACACCAAAATAACGGGTATATAGGAGATCACACCTATATGGATTTATATATACATAATAGCAGGTATAGACCCGAATTCTACCTAAGAACCCTAGGACAGAGAGGGATTAGCAAAAAACAGAACCCTTACCTCAAGTAAAATGCAACAACACAAAGAATATTTCCGTTCCCACGCCGAACGCCATCCGCTCACGAGACACCGATCACCCACACAAGACGCCCGGCAAAGCAACCAGGAGCTCTCCTTCCCTCTCTCTCTCTCTCTGCGACGGCTGGTGGAGTAACAAACCCTAAACCTAAAACAGAGGGGCTTCTCCTCCTTATATAGACAACACAACATCAAAACGACGTAGTTTTGATTAAGTGAATCCCAAGCATCAAAACGACGTAGTTTTGATGGAACAAGCTATGACCTTCCCACATCCATACACACCAAAATATCCACAATTCCAACAAGGTCCTTTGGGAAAAGAAGATTAGAATAACAAAACTAAGGTAACCATGCAAAAATAAGTCTACACGCCAATTTGAACGCCAATTCCCCAATTGGCGTGCAGCTCCAATTGCACTCAAACTTTACCCCAAGCCTCCTTGCATCATGTAAAAGGCATCCATGCAATAAAAACCTTGCACGCCAAATGGGTCCAATTCGCGTGCACGTCCATTTGGCCTGAAACTTCGTGGTAGATAGAAGACATCATTCTAAGAATCTTTTGGTCTGCACGCCAATTCATCCGAGCCCATCTACTAGGTCAAAATAAATCTCTAAAACCCGACAAAATGCCTAAAAACGCCTTGTATATGCATAGCATCTTCCTAGGGCATAAATGCACGTTATCATTTGTCACATGCACCTCCCAAAAGTCCCCTCTTGGGCTCATCTCTTACCTCAAACTTGTGCACCAACATCCAAGGTGTTTGTGGTTAACTCCTTACACACAGGTCATTACAGATAACACAACATTCATATAGGCATGACAACTTTCGGTCATCTCCTAAAAGGCCCTTAGGACAAGGAGGCTGTCGAGGTTGTCGTAGTGGTGCCCCAAGCATCCGGAGACATTCAACTTCGCCTTGGAGACTTTCCGCCGGGGGAAACCCACAAGGCGAACATGTTATCATTGAAGATCAGCTGGACTACACTAAGGAGGTGCGGACAATATGGAGGCAAGTGGTCGACGAAAGGAAAAGCATATACATACAACAGTTTGGGGATTTGCTCCATGTGACCGAGCTACGGCCGATACAGATATGCTTGGGGCAGCCATATATTTTGGGGAGCCTCGACGGCGGTGCTTGACTTCAACGGCATAGATCTAGTTCCCACAGTAGAAGAATGCGAAGATTATTGGACATCCCCGTGGAAAACAAAATGAAGATCTATCTACCTGAGCCCGAAGGTCATGCCGAAGGGCCTTTGCCGAGATTATGGGAAAGCCAAGTATGGGACTCACCGGCGGTCACAACCTACGGTGGGCGAGAATATCTTCTATGGGCAACAATCAAAAAATAATACGATCGCAACAAAAGCAGAGGCACACAACCGCTTACATTAGCTATATATGGGCTAGTCATCTTCCCGAGGATACCGGCCCACATCGATGGGGCAGTTGTAGATTTGGTCTAGCAGGTGCTCAAAGGATGTGACCCTACCCCTGCTATCTTGGTCGAAACCATCCGATCTCTTACTTACCTGAGGAGTAAAGGCTCGGGACAGTTCATGGGGTGCCTACCTCTCCTGTGTACCTGGTTGCAAGGTCATTTCCCCTGTAGTGTTCATCGTTTCCCTGCTCGTTTATCAAGTACCAGCCACAACACTACTAGATATTCCTGCTCAAGCAAGTGGAGCCTACCAAAAGACTTTGAAAGCTGGAAAAAGAAATTGGAGAACCTCACTAAACCGACATTACCTGGGATCGCTCCTTGGATCCTGGTGCTCTTCAAAGACTGGCACTGAGGGAAAAGCAGTCGAGACCATAATGAAGAAGAGGGAGGAAGCAGTTGAACGACCACCCCAGAGAAAGAGGCGTTGTGCTCCTTAGGAGATGACTAGAAGAATGCCTTAAGATCATGTAGTGATAGTTTTCATTTTACATGGCATTTCAGCATTGTATGTTTGTATTGAGTGTTTGTATTGTGTGCAATAAAGTTGTTTGTTTCCTTAACCCTCTGCATAGACATTCATGCATACATGCATATCAAATCAAAAATCAAATAAAAATTCCCTTGTACCCAGGTGGGTAGCAGCCTCCCCTCCAGGATTACGCACTCTTACAATCTCGGATCCTGGCGTAATCAAATACTACAACCGCAGACCAATGGCGGAAGAAACAGAGAACAAACTCATAGGGTTGGAACAGTCACAACAAACCCTACAGGGCAAATGTCTGCAATAATGGAAATGCTCACAAAATTGATCAAGAAAGAGGAAGAATCCCGATAAGGGGGAACTACCAATCACCATCAAGAGCAGGGACAGGAGGCCGTTCAGTCACCCAACCTGGCTCCAAGCCAGGCACCCACATACCATCCTGCTATGGCACAACCTCCAACCCCAAATCAAACTCATTTCACTATGCCTGCACCGGGAAATGTAATGGAAGCGGTGGGTTCCCAAGCTCTTCAGGAAAATGTTGAGTCTTTCGCTCTACGCCGACTCGAGGAAAGATTGAAAGCCGTAGAAGGCACTCGACAGCTATGGCATGACCAGCCCACAAGACTTATGCTTAGTCCCTGGAGTGGTGCTGCCACCAAAATTCAAAGATTATGCACGAAGATAGAGAGAGGCCGTTGTGGAGGTCCAACCTCCTCTTACCGAAAGAGAACTCACCACTCTTTTTATCAACATACTAAAAGGCGTATACTACGAGAAGTTGATAGGTAACGTCTCCAACAGACTTTGCAGACTTGGTTGCATCCAGGTGAACGTGTAGAAAGTGGAATTAAAGGAGGAAAACTAAAGGGTGATGCGGTTGAGGCATCAAAACCGTTTCAACCACCAGCAAAGAAGAAGGAAAATGAGAGCAACCTGGTATACCAAGGACACCAGATCAATACAACCAACATTCTACCAAGCGCCAGGATGTTACAAAGGGTCACCGGTAGCCGCTTATGCCGCACCTGCTCCATCTCCCAAATTCATGCCATACCTGCCGCAAGGAGGGGTCCCATTTCCATACTCAATGGTACCTAACTCATTTCAACCGAGAACGCCATACCCAGAGCAACCAAGGCCAGCAACTTAGGAAGGACCAGGAGCCGTATTCTAAGGACAGGGACAACCAAGGGCCCCGACCCGGCAAAGCGAGAGCGAATCGGGCTTCTCGTTGACCACGACAAGAGTTTGATCCTATTCCGATGACTTATGCGGAATTATACCCCAAGCTCTTAGAGGCAAGGATGGTAACCCCTATACCCTTGGGAGAAATAAAGACTCCTCCCCCCGGCCTGGTATAAGCCGGATGCCAAATGTGAGTATCATGCGGGTGGATGGAACTGGACATGATATCGAGAATTATATAACATTCAAAAGGAAAGTTCAGGCATTAAAGGATGCAAAATGGCTGGATTTTTCTGCATGCCTGGGATGCCAAATGTGAACAGTAATCCTCTCCCAGAACACTCCAATAATGTTGCTAGTATTGAAAATGAAGCACGGTTGGAAAGGGTCTCCCAAGTACAAATGGAGAAAACACATTTGTTTACTCTATTACAGGAACATGGCTATATACTTGCTAAAGACACGCCAAAGGCAGGAAAAGGAAAGGATGGGGAAAAACAATGCCCCTATCACAAGATGTCACGGGGACATGACATCGCAGAATGTACCGAGTTTTTCGAGGTGGTGCAAAAACTCATGGACCAAAGGATGATAGAATTCTCAAGAGGAGGAATGGACAAACAAAGCCACATGATATAAAAAGACGTTTCACACAAATCGCCATGGGTGCCAACACCCCTTGTCTTAACTATTAAGGCTCCGGAGATCCCACCCTCGCCACGGGGAATCAAGCCTCTCATTATCCATGCCTCAAGTCTCGTGCCAGACAAGGGGGAGAGGACCGAAATCCCACAACTACCGCATGGAATTGCACCCCTCACCATAGGTGTTCCTGCTCCTTTCCCCTACAAAATTGATAAAGCAGTCCCATGGAATTACAGGTTGTGAAGTAGTCCAGGGAGCCACCGCAGCAGAGAAGATAACTAGGAGTGGTAAGGCTTATGCCCCTGATATGGCCGACAAAGCAAGGAAGGAAAAAGGCTGTAGAACCAGGACATTGAGCCAATGTTGGAGGCAACAAAGAAAGGAGCACCGGTCATCGAAAAAGAGACATTGGAATTCCTAAAATTCATGAAACAGAGCGAGTATAATATTGTGGATCAACTAAGTCGACAACCGGCTCGCATCTCCTTGCTCTCGTTAATGATGGATTCCCAACCTCACCGGGAAGCACCGCTGAAAGTTTTAAGCCAAACTTACGTTCCACCGACCGCCTCGGTGGCAAATGTGGATGGACTCGCCAGGAACCTCATCATGAACAACGTCATTAGCTTTGGAGATGACAAGCTACCCCAAGAAGGAAAGGGGCACATAAAAGCTCGCACATTATAGTCAAATGTAAGGAGCATACCATAGCCCGAGTATCGATTGACAACGGCTCGCCTTGAACATTATGCCCTTGCATATATCGCGGCAACTCCCAATCGATGCATCCTATATGCGTCCTTGCACGATGAAAGTACGAGCATTCGATGGAGGAAAGTGTGACGTGGTGGGAACTCTGGATGTTCCACTCATGATTGGGCCAACTACTTTTATGGTGGAATTTCAGGTGATCGGCATCACGCCATATTACAACTGTTTGTTGGGAAGACCCTGGATCCACATCGGCAGAGCGGTGCCATCAAGTCTCCATCGAAGATGAAGTTGTAATGGGGGACCCGCTCATCTGGATCTCCTGGAGAGACAAGTTTCCTCGTCACCAAACCGGCATCGTTCCTTATATTGAAAGCAACGAAGATGTGCCAGAATGCTCCTATCGGGCTTTTGAGATGGTAAATGTCGCTTCTTGTAACGCCCCCAAATCTGGACTTCCGGACCGGGTGCGTTAGATAAATAAAATATTACAATTATATGAATAGTAATCTATTACTCAACATAAATTCGATGGTTTATTTATTACATCAAGACTCATCACAAGATCTCTAAGGTTTAGCGTTTAGAGACTAGGTGTTGATAACCCATTATAGTTTTACATGACATAAATACTACATGCATAATCTTCTTATGATTTTATTCCAAGCACTCTGGACACCATTATCCTAGCATCCTTGCTTTCTCCTAGTTCCCTGGGGTTTGAAACAAAACATGAAAGGAAATGAGCTCAAATAGCCCAGTAAGGTTAAAAGTAAGGGATAATATATGGAGAATAATCAACTCATGGAAAAATAAGAATATCTACTCATCTAGGTTCACCACCTAGATATCTTGCATAACTTGTTATCAACTGGATTGACACTCTCCAGTGATGTTCTTTACCCAATGCATTGGAGGTCTTTCTGGAACCACCCATAAACATATTGCCAAACATAAAATATATCTTCACAAACTTTCAAACAATCACATTAATGGTAAATTTCAACGTAAAGGAAGATCTTGCAATAATAGCCCCGATAAGTAAAAGGGGTATTCACCATCCAATAAATTAGATTACCAAGTTTCCAAGAAGTGCCAAAGAAAGTTAATTCTTCTTAAAATAATATTATGAGAAAAAAAATCTTGAGATATAAATATAGAGAAGAAATAGAAAATGAATTTCCACGTCGGAGATCGTGGTAAGGAAAGAAGAGGGGATCCTTACTATCTTTTTGTCTTCGCGTTTATAAACCTTGAAACAAAATTTAAAAGTTAATATTTTAGTTTGAATAATAATAGTATATTCATAAATAATATATTGAGAGACATATATAAGTATATTATGGTGGAAAAACTTCTCATGATAATAATAATAATCTATACGTATACATATACATATATAATATACGTATATACTATACAATATACATATATATATTGAGGGGCAAAGCCATCCATAATATATATATGTATAAGGAGACTTAGCCTTCCATGGAATAAT
Organism: Taxillus chinensis; assembly: GCA_023512835.1. Classification (NCBI taxonomy): domain Eukaryota; kingdom Viridiplantae; phylum Streptophyta; class Magnoliopsida; order Santalales; family Loranthaceae; genus Taxillus; species Taxillus chinensis. Next base: position 48,565,801 of record CM042092.1, on the reverse strand, counting down.
AATAATCTATATACTCATATATACATATCATATACATATATATATTGAGGGGCAAAGCCATCCATAATATATATATGTATGAGGAGGCTTAGCCTTCCATGGAATAATAATAATTTATATATATACATATACGTATTGTTTAATAAATATACATATATATATTGAGGGGCAAGGCCATCCATAATATATATATGTATGAGGAGGAAGAACATGATTAATATATGCTTGAAATATTTACCTCTTGGAACTTCCAACAAGTGAGAGAAAGATTGAGAGAAGAGAAGGCTTGGAGGGCTATTGGGGTGTTAATAGAACTTTTTGGGAAGTATTTGGAGGATAGTTTTGTAGCTTATTTGAATGGAAAGAGTGCTTGAGAAGGGAAGTGAGGCATGCTATTTATAGGTAAGGTGGTAGGTGTAAGAGTGTGAAAAATAGTGTACGAATTTGACTTTGGCATTAAATTAAATTATTTAAAATATATATAATACTTTATTTTCCTCATATTATCTCTTATTAAAAACGTGGTTATCTCCTCCTACCATTTAAAAATGTTTTAAGACTTTTAAACCTAGAAGGTTCCTTTGGCATCAAAAGTCCACATTGGTGTACTCCCTACTAATTCAATTATAACGTTTTTAATTTTGTAGGTTTTGACAAATGGCCAATTGTATTGCATTAGTAACTCAAATATCTACAAATGGGTACCAATTTTATAATTTTCACATGTGTATAACAAAAGTTATTGAATTTTAAAGTCATACTAAAATGTTTACCCGTTCACACTGAACCTATGTGTAGTATTTTAACTTCTGGAATTGATTGGCTTCATATTAAATTATGAAATTTTTACACGTTTTAGCTAAGTGATAGAGGAACAAATGGGATTTGGGTTCATGTCAATTGGATCTGTATAACTCAAGTTATGAATTTTTGAATGGGACCTCCAGAATCTGCCTTATTCAAATTTTTGGGTCTTACCTATGTTTCATACTTTTGGTAAAGTTAAGGCTTGTAATACTTACTTACCCATAGTAATTTGGTTTAAGAAACTAAATGACATAATATATAGCATCTAAACTTTTTATGACGTATAAGAAATTATTTTATTTTTATAACGTATTTAATATTAACGCGGATAAAATAATATAATTGCGTAACCAATAAATAATAAAGTAAGATAACATTATATTCCATGACTTCTTACTTTATAAACTTATAAAGTATAATATTATAAAACATTATTACATACACATACCTATTTATAACAATTCAAACGGATACTATTCATAACAGTTAGTTACTTATTCCAACGGTTAGTTACTATTCTAATCGCTAGTTACTATTCTAACGGCTACTTACTAGTCACATGCTACTTAAATGACTATATTGGGTACTTATTTTTATTTTGATAATATCTAAAATATTCTTTCTAACTATTTTTTAGTAATGACATTATTATTATTACTATTTAAGGAAGGGCTTAAATTTTTTGCGGGTCTTACATTATACTCCACTTAAAAGAATTTCGTCCTCGAAATTATCGCATACCTTAATCATGGAAAAGTTTAGGATATTTTTGCCTCATCGTTTCTTCATGCTCCCACGTTGCCTCCTCGGTGATTTGATTCCTCCATAACATTTTCACGAGTGGAATTCTTTTCGTACGTAACACTTGTTCCTTATGGTCAAGGATTTGCACCTGGATGTTCTTCATAGGTCAAGTCAACATCGAGTTGGACAGGCTCTTCGTTAAAACATGTGATGGATCTGGTATGTACTTTCTTAGGAGAGACACATGGAACACATTGTGCACGTGTTCCAAATGTGGTGGTAGGGCTAGGCGATATGTTGTTGCTCCAATCTTTTCTACTATGTCAAATGGTCCAATGTATCGGGGGCTTAACTTCCCTTTCTTTCCAAATCGCATGACTCCTTTCCATGGTGAAACCTTTAGAAATACATGATCGCCTACTTCAAACTCCAAGTCCTTTCGTCGGTGGTCCGCATAACTCTTCTGCTCGCTTTGAGCGCTCGCATATGGTGCTGAATTAGACGCACCTTTTCTCGTTGTTTCTTGCACCAAATCGGGGGCAAGTAATTTGCTTTCTCCTACCTCATCCCAACATGTTGGTGTTCGACACCTTTTCCCATAAAGAGCTTCATATGGTGCCATTTGTATACTTGCGTGATAGCTATTATTATAGGAGAACTCCACCAAGGGAAGGTGTTTCTCCCAATCCCCTTGAAAGTCAATAGCACAAGCTCTAAGCATGTCCTCCAAAGTTTGGATTGTCCTCTCCGATTGCCCATCTGTTTGAGGGTGGAAGGCAAGACTAAACTTGGTTCGGTACTTAAAGCATGTTGAAGGCTCCTCCAAAACTTAGATGTGAATCTTGGATCACGATCGAGACGATTGATAATGGCACTCCATGCAATCGAATGACTTTCTTGATGTATAGCTTGGCTAATTGATCCAAAGAGAAATCATCGCGGATAGGGATGAAGTGAGACGTTTTTGTCGGCGATCCACTACGACCCAAATCGCATTGTGTCCTTTTGATGTTCTAGGTAGACCCGTGACAAAATCCATAGTTACATTTTCCCACTTCCATTCGGGTATTGGAAGTGATTGCAATACTCCACTTGGTAATTGGCGCTCGGCCTTTACTCTTTGACACACCAAGCACCTGGATATAAATTCCGTGATTTCTCTCTTCATGTTGTCCCACCATAGTTCTTTCGTAAGTCTCGATACATCTTGGTGCTTCCTGGATGTATAGAGAATGCGGAGCTATGTGCTTCGGCTAGTAACTCCCTTTTTAGTCCAGAAGATGATGGTACACGAGTCTTGTACCAAATCTTAAGAAACCACCTTTATCGATGTTGAACTCAGGAAGTCCACCCTTTGCTTCCCTCTTTCGTTGTAGCTTGGGATCTTCTTGTTGTGCCACCTTTATCCTCTCCAAAAGTGTTGGTTGTATGGTCATGTGGAATAGGTAGCTTCTTTCTCCAGGTTTTATGATTTCAACATCCAACCTCTTCAGGATCTTCAATTAGAGGCCTTTGCGAAGTGATCAATGTTGCCAAGGTTCCGACATGTTTCCGGCTTATTGCATCCGCCACCACGTTTGCCTTCCCAGGATGGTAGTTGATGGTGCAATCATAGTCTTTTAATAATTCTAGCCACCTTCTTTGTCGCATGTTGAGCTCCTTTTGGGTGAATATGTATTTTAGACTTTTATGATCGGTGTAGATCTCATATTTCTCCCCATAAAGATAATGACGCCAAATCTTTAGTGCAAGGATGATTGCTGCTAGTTCTAAGTCGTGTGTGGGATAGTTCACCTCATGGGTCTTTAGTTGTCGTGATGCATAGGCAATTACTTTACCATTTTGCATTAACACACAACCAAGTCCTTCCTTCGATGCATCGCTATAAATTGTGAAGTTTTCTCCTCCCTGAAGGTAGTGCCAGGACAGGTGTACTAACTAGGCGCCGTTTTAGTTCTCGAAAGCTTTCCTCACACTTCGTGGTCCATTCGATCTTAGCACCCTTACGAGTCAGCTTTATTAATGGGCCCGCCAGTCTCGCAAAGTTTTCTACGAACCTTCGGTAATAGCCAGCGAGTCCGAGAAAACTACGAACCTCCGTTCTTCGTTTTGGGTCTTGGCCGTCTTCTATTGCCTTTGTTTTTGCAGGATCCACGGAGATGCCTTCATGAGTAACAATATGTCCTAAAAATGCGACTTGTTGTAACCAAAATTCGCATTTGCTGAATTTGGCATATAGTTTCTTCTCCCTTAAGGTTTGCGAGACGCTCCTTAAATGCTCTTCATGTTCTTCGCGACTCTTGGAGTAAATAAGTATGTCATCAATGAAGACAACGACACACTTGTCCAAGAAGTCATGGAATATTCTGTTCATCAGGTCCATGAATATTGCGGGGGCATTGGTCAATCCGAAAGGCATTACGACGAATTCATAGTGGCCATACCTCGTTCGGAAGGCCGTCTTGGGAATGTCCATCTCCTTCACCCTTAATTGATGGTAACCTGATCGAAGGTCAATTTTTGAGAAGTATTGAGCGCCTTTAAGTTGATCGAAGAGATCATTTATCCTTGGTAAAGGATATTTATTCTTGATGGTGACGTTGTTTAGTCCTCTATAGTCAATGCAGAGCCTCATTGAGCCATCCTTCTTCTTCACGAACAAGACCGGTGCTCCCCCAAGGTGATGCACTAGGCCTAATGAATCCTTTGTCCATCAAATCTTGCAATTGCTTCTTCAATTCGTTTAACTCTGTTGGTGCCATCCGATAAGGACTTTTGGAGATTGGATTTGTCCCAGGAAATAGATCGATGGAGAATTCAACTTCTCGTGGCGGAGGAGGTCCTGGCAATTCTTCCGAAACACATCTTCATATTTGCAAACGATAGGGACTTCTTTTAATGTAATCTCACCTACACTTGTGTTGACCGAGGAAAAATATCCCTCTTTTGGTTGGTTAGATACATCCTCTCCATCCTTTTGACACGTAAACACTAACTTAGGTTGATTTGGGAGATTAAAAATTACTCTTTTTCGAGTACACTCTATGGTGGCGTGATTGGATGTTAACCAATCCATCCCTAATATAACATCAAAGTCCACTATTTGTAAGGAGATTAGGTTTCCGGGAAGTACCCTATCACATATAGTAATGGGGCATGCTTTATATATCTTAGTGGCATTTATGGTGATACCACTTGGTGTCATTATTGTTAATTCCACTTTTAATCTCTCGATGTGGAATATCCATATGTTCAAGCATACTTTGGTGAGATGAAAGAATGCGTTGAACCAGGAATCAAATAAGGTATAAGCGTTTCTTGAGCTTATGAGCAAGGTACCTTTCACCACATCGTTGTTTGATTCTTCTTCCATTATTGGCTCCACTTCTGCAGTTGTAATGGCGTACGAGCGAGCCGGTGCCCTAGGTGGTTGTTGCGTGCTTGTGGTTGTGGCTGTCGTTGTGGCCGTACATGTCGAAGTGGTTGCCGCAACGGTTGTCGATAATCCCCCGTAGTTTTTGCATGTGGGCATTTATTTGCATAATGTCCAAATTCATTGCGATTGAAACATTGGACGGTCGGGCGTGTACTTGGTTATGGTCTTGGTGCATATAAAGGGTTATGCATACGAATGGGATTAGGACCCATTTGGGGCCCTTGTTTAGGCCTTTCCCGGCATTCACGTGCTTGATGTCCAGCTTTACCACACTTGAAACATTTTCCCGATCCTTGGAGACATTCACCGAGTGTCTTTTGCCACATTTAGGGCAGGTGGAATGTACTACCTCCTTCATACTAGGCTTTGTGATCTCCGATCCATTAGCTTGGTGTTTCCTTTTCTTATCATTTTGACTACGATTTTGGTGGTAGTCAAGATGTTCCATTTCTACTTTGATCGCGCATCGAACAACAGCTTCATAGTCGGGGAAGTCAAAAGCTGCCAATGCTCTCCGTATGCTTGGTTTCAACCCATGGTAGAACATTTGAACTTTACTTTGCGTTTCAGCTACATACTAAGGTGCGTACCTTGCTAACTTGGTGAACTTTGCCTCATACGTGGCCACAGTATCATCATCCTTTTGTTTAAGATCGAGGAAGTCCCTCTCCATCTTACTCCTCATTGGTCGAGGAAAATACTTTTCTAGTAAGATTCCTTTGAAAGCTTCCCAGCTTAGAGCTTCTATCTCTCCCTCGGTTTTGGTATTCTTAACAAGGGTCCACCATTGGTTTGCCTCGCCCTCCATTCTCGTAAATGGCAAACTTTATCTTTTTCTGGTCGGGACATTCCAATACCGAGAATATCTTTTCTAACTTATTAATCCATTCCTCCATGTGAGTGGGATCGGTTGAACCAAGAGAAGGTTGGGGGATGCTTGCTTCATAAATTGGTCAACTGTCACCTCTTTTGGTTGAGGGTTTATACCTTGCTCCGGTTGGCCAACGGGTGTGTTGGGTTGAGTTATATTTGTTGCCATCATTTGTGCCATTTGCATAAGAAATGCCATCAGGTTCTCTCGCGCTTACACCTTGTGGTGCTGCCATGTTTGAAGGTTGCCCATTTGGTGGTAGTGTTCTCGCAACTTGTCCACTAGAGGAAGAGTTCATTGGTGTTGAACTCTCTTGAAGTTCATTTGCCATACCGTTATTCCTTGTGGAGTTGTTCCTGTTTCCTTAGTTCCTTGTTTCAACCATTTTGGCCCTTTAAGCACACACGTTACTCGAGGTTAGGTTAGTTCAACATTAACCATATGACCACAATAATACTTATGTAAAATAATTCACTATAATTGTTATAAGTATAGGACTCTATACTATGTTATTTATAACTAGTCTCTATACCTAACTAAACCTTTGCTCGATACCACCGTAACGCCCCCAAATATGGACTTCCAGACCGGGTGCGTTAGATAAATAAAATATTACAATTATATGAATAGTAATCTATTACTCAACATAAATTCGATGGTTTATTTATTACATCAAGACTCATCACAAGATCTCTAAGGTTTAGCGTTTAGAGACTAGGTGTTGATAACCCATTATAGTTTTACATGACATAAATACTACATGCATAATCTTCTTATGATTTTATTCCAAGCACTCTGGACACCATTATCCTAGCATCCTTGCTTTCTCCTAGTTCCCTGGGGTTTGAAACAAAACATGAAAGGAAATGAGCTCAAATAGCCCAAGAAGGTTAAAAGTAAGGGATAATATATGGAGAATAATCAACTCATGGAAAAATAAGAATATCTACTCATCTAGGTTCACCACTTAGATATCTTGCATAACTTGTTATCAACTAGATTGACACTCTCCAGTGATGTTCTTTACCCAATGCATTGGAGGTCTTTCTGGAACCACCCATAAACATATTGCCAAATATAAAACATATCTTCACAAACTTTCAAACAATCACATTAATGGTAAATTTCAACGTAAAGGAAGATCTTGCAATAATAGCCCCGATAAGTAAAAGGGGTATTCACCATCCAATAAATTAGATTACCAAGTTTCCAAGAAGTGCCAAAGAAAGTTAATTCTTCTTAAAATAATATTATGAAAAAAAAAATCTTGAGATATAAATATAGAGAAGAAATAGAAAATGAATTTCCACGTCGGAGATCGTGGTAAGGAAAGAAGAGGGGATCCTTACTATCTTTTTGTCTTCCGTGTTTATAAACCTTGAAACAAAATTTAAAAGTTAATATTTTAGTTTGAATAATAATAGTATATTCATAAATAATATATTGAGAGACATATATAAGTATATTATGGTGGAAAAACTTCTCATGATAATAATAATAATCTATACGTATACATATACATATATAATATACGTATATACTATACAATATACATATATATATTGAGGGGCAAAGCCATCCATAATATATATATGTATAAGGAGACTTAGCCTTCCATGGAATAATAATAATCTATATACTCATATATACATATCATATACATATATATATTGAGGGGCAAAGCCATCCATAATATATATATGTATGAGGAGGCTTAGCCTTCCATGGAATAATAATAATTTATATATATACATATACGTATTGTTTAATAAATATACATATATATATTGAGGGGCAAGGCCATCCATAATATATATATGTATGAGGAGGAAGAACATGATTAATATATGCTTGAAATATTTACCTCTTGGAACTTCCAACAAGTGAGAGAAAGATTGAGAGAAGAGAAGGCTTGGAGGGCTATTGGGGTGTTAATAGAACTTTTTGGGAAGTATTTGGAGGAGAGTTTTGTAGCTTATTTGAATGGAAAGAGTGCTTGAGAAGGGAAGTGAGGCATGCTATTTATAGGTAAGGTGGTACGTGTAATAGTGTGAAAAATAGTGTACGAATTTGACTTTGGCATTAAATTAAATTATTTAAAATATATATAATACTTTATTTTCCTCATATTATCTCTTATTAAAAACGTGGTTATCTCCTCCTACCATTTAAAAATGTTTTAAGACTTTTAAACCTAGAAGGTTCCTTTGGCATCAAAAGTCCACATTGGTGTACTCCCTACTAATTCAATTATAACGTTTTTAATTTTGTAGTTTTTGACAAATGGCCAATTGTATTGCATTAGTAACTCAAATATCTACAAATGGGTACCAATTTTATAATTTTCACATGTGTATAACAAAAGTTATTGAATTTTAAAGTCATACTAAAATGTTTACCCGTTCACACTGAACCTATGTGTAGTATTTTAACTTCTGGAATTGATTGGCTTCATATTAAATTCTGAAATTTTTACACATTTTAGCTAAGTGATAAAGGAACAAATGGGCTTTGGGTTCATGTCAATTGGATCTGTATAACTCAAGTTATGAATTTTTGAATGGGACCTCCAGAATCTGCCTTATTTAAATTTTTGGGTCTTACCTATGTTTCATACTTTTGGTAAAGTTAAGGATTATAATACTTACTTACCCATAGTAATTTGGTTTAAGAAACTAAATGACATAATATATAGCATCTAAACTTTTTATGACGTATAAGAAATTATTTTATTTTTATAACGTATTTAATATTAACGCGGATAAAATAATATAATTGCGTAATCAATAAATAATAAAGTAAGATAACATTATATTCCATGACTTCTTACTTTATAAACTTATAAAGTATAATATTATAAAACATTATTACATACACATACCTATTTATAACAATTCAAACGGATACTATTCATAACAGTTAGTTACTTATTCCAACGGTTAGTTACTATTCTAACCGCTAGTTACTATTCTAACGGCTACTTACTAGTCACATGCTACTTAAATGACTATATTGGGTACTTATTTTTATTTTGATAATATCTAAAATATTCTTTCTAACTATTTTTTAGTAATGACATTATTATTATTACTATTTAAGGGAGGGCTTAAATTTTTGCGGGTCTTACACATCGCATACCCATGAAGCCCGAATGCAAGCCAAGCAGTGAGAAATTGCAAAGAATGAGACTAGAGATGATACTAAAGATTAAAGAAGAAGTCAAAAAGTAATGGGATGCAGGTTTCCTAAGTGTCTCCCGTTATCCGAATGGGTGGCCAATGTTGTACCAAGATCGAAAAAAGGAGGCAAAGTACACATGTGTGTCGATTATAGAGATCCGAACCGGGCCAATCCGAAGGATAACTTCCCACTTCCTCACATTGATACGCTAGTGGATAATACAGCAAAACACGCCCTGTTCTCATTCATGGATGGCTTCTCGGGCTATAATCAAATTCGTATGGCCCCCGAACACAAAGAGAGGACCACATTCACGACACTTTGGGGCACTTTCTGCTATAATGTGATGCCTTTTGGTCTGAGGAACGCAGGGGCAACATATTAGCGAGCCATGGTGACCCTATTCCACGACATGATGCATAAGGAAGTTGAAGTATATGTGGACGACATGATAGCCAAATTACGAAGCACTGAAGATCATATCGAAGTACTCCGCAAGCTTTTCAATAGGCTACGGAAATATCACTGAAATTGAACCCGAAAAGTGCACTTTCGAAGCCATGTCGGGAAAACTATTGGGTTTCATTGTGAACCAAAAAGGAGTTGAAATCGATCCAGATAAAGTTCGAGTCATCCAAGAGATGCCGCCACCACGGACCATCAAGGAGGTTAGAGGATTCCTAGGGCAACCGAATTATATTGCCCGATTTATTTCCCAATTAATGCCACATGCGAACCCATTTTCAAGACTTTATGGAAGAACAACCCCGAAATTTGGAATGACAAGTGTCAAGAAGCTTTTGACAAGGTCAAACAATACTGTCTAATCCACCTATTTTGGTCCCACCAGGCACGGATAGACCTCGATCTTATACTTGACCATTCAGGAGTCAACGATGGGTTGTGTCTTGGGGCAACACGATTCTACAGGCAAGAAGGAGCAGGCCATTTATTACCTCAGCAAGAAGTTCATCGTCAATGAAGAAAACTACACACCCTTGGAGAAGACGTGTTGTGCTCTTGTCTGGATAACAAGAAGATTGAGGCAATACACTCTTTATCATACTACTTGGCTGATTTCAAGGCATGATCCGCTCAAATATCTCTTGGAAAAGCCATCCATTTCTGGAAGAATCGCCAAGTGCGATTGATCCTATCGGAGTACGATATCATCTACGTACCTCAAAAAGCCATAAAAGGAAGTGCAATAGCCGACTATCCAGGCAGACAGAGCACTAGAAGATTATGAGCCCATGACTATTGGCTTCCCAGGATGAGCACATCAACATCATTTCGGCCGAAGTATCGGACATATGGACGATGTGGATCGATGGAGCCTCCGTCTCTTAGGTCACGGTGTTGGGGCCATCCTGATATCCCCAAAAGGCGAACATTTCCCCATGGTGGCAAAGCTAACCTTCCCTTGTACAAACAATGTAGCAGAATATGAGGCTTGTGTAATGGGACTTCAAGAAGCCATTAACAAAGGAATAAAAAAATTACGAGTGTTCGGCGATTCGGCACTCATCATTTTTCAAGTAAGGGGTGAATGGGAGACTCGAAACCACAAATTAATCCCATATCGGAAACACGTTGCAGAGTTAGCCGAGCAATTCGAAGACATCACATTTGAGCATATGCCCAGGGGAATACAATCGGCTCCTTGACGCGCCGGCAACTCTAGCCTCCCTCTTTCGGCTAGACACAAAGTTGGAAGTTCGGTCTTTCGATATTCGTATACAAGATGCTCCCGCACATTGCATGGCCATTGAAGGCACATCGAAGAAAAACCTTGGTTTGAGGACGTCAAACAATATTTGCTTAAGCAAGAATACCCCTGGAGGCCTCTCGAATCTAATAAAAGACATATTCGAAGGTCAACATCCAACTATTATCTTGATGGTCCCATTCTATATAAAAGAAACCATGACATGGTTTTATTGCGGTGTGTGGCAAAAGAAGAATCAACATAGATAATGAAAGAAGTGCACGAAGGAGAATGTTGTTCACACGCAAATGGACATGCATTAACAAGACAAATCATGCGAATGGGCTATTATTGGGTCACCATGGAAAAAGATTGCATTGAATATATGCGCAAATGCCTCAAGTGTCAAATTTATGGCGATAAGATCCAAGTACCGCCGTCCAAACTACACGTGATGGTTTCCCCGTGGCCGTTCTCACTTTGGGGCATTGACGTTATCGGACCAATATCTCCAAAAGCTTCTAATGGTCATCGTTTCATTTTGGTAGCCATTGATTACTTCACCAAGTGGGTAGAAGCGACATCATATGCTAATGTCACACAAGTCGTGGTACTTCTATTTATGCGGAACAACATCATATGCCGATATGGGCTTCCTGAGGAGATCATAATGGACAATGCCGCCAATTTAAATAGTCGAATGATAGGGAGGTTGTGTGAAACATACAAAATTCAACACCGCAACTCGACCCCCTATCGCCCAAAGATGAATGGAGCAATCGAGGCGGTCAACAAGAACATCAAGAACATTATCGAAAAATGACCGAAACATACAAAGATTGGCACGAGAAGCTACCATACACTTTGTATGCTTATCGTACCTCGGTGCGTACATCGACCGGGGCTACTCTATTTTCTTGGGTCTACGGCATGGAAGCAGTTCTACCGGTCGAAGTGGAGATACCTTCCCTCCGAGTACTTAAGGATACTCAGCTCAAAGAAGCGAATGGGCCCAAAGTCGTTATGAGCGAGTTGAATTTAATTGAGGGCAAGCGCCGGCGCGGTTACAGAGGACAGCTGTATCAACGAGAGAATGATGAACAATTATAATAAAAAGGTGAAGCCCGAAGCTTTCAAGAGAGTGATCTTGTCCTTAAGAAGATCTTACCAATTCAACATGACCATAGAGGCAAGTGGACTCCCAATTATGAAGGCCCATATGTTGTGAAAAAAGCATTCTCGGGAGGCGCATTGATCCTTGCTAAAATGGACGGAGATGAGCTTCCTAATCCAGTGAATAGTGACGCCGTCAAAAAGTTTTATGCTTAACTCTCATACCTCCCCACAAGATTCTCATTCCGTAATGAGCGGACTTGGTGAAAACCCGAAAGGGCACCAAGGGTAAAATACAAAGCTCCAACAAAAGACAAAAAGAGAAAACAAAGGCGGACTTGGTGAAAACTTGAAAGGGCACCAAGGGTAAAATACAAAGCCAACAATAAATCTTGAAGGGTGAAATCGGTTCGGTCGAAGCTGAAAGGATCAGGACCATAACAAATAGGGTCCGTTGCAAGTAGTAGAGACAACATCATCCAAAAACAAGCCGCAAACAAGTGGAAGACTTGATCAAACTCGCGGCACACTCGAATCAAATTTGTACATTATACTTTTAAAGACTTATGATTGTTTTATCAGATTATAACAATAGGACACTTTTATGATATAAATATGTTTTGTGGAATTAAGCCAGCAAAAATCTTTTTTATCTCTTTAATCATGTTACATCGTCTTCATTTCACATTTAAGTAGAACATCTTAAATCCCCAGGTAAGCTCTTCTAGCATTGCCTTATGAGTAGGGCCAAGCTCAAAATCCCCAAACAAATTAAGTTCCCCAAACTCGAGTACTCCTATGTCCACAGAATGTCACTGTCCCCGGAGAAGCCATCAAGTCAAGCTCCCTAATATGGCGGAGCTCAATTTAACAGATCATGCACAAAAGCGAGTTTCCCAAAGAAAGACAGAACGGACTCTCCATCTAAAGAGAACATTGTTCCCCAACAAGTTGAATGTTAGCCAACCTCTCCAATAACGGCCAAACCCTCGGTGATACATCACATGGCATTCGATGCATACATCGCATTGCATCACATTGCATCATATTTCACCACAAGTTGAGGTTTATGCATCCCCGCATACATCACATTGCATTCCATGCATCATTTGCATACATTCAAGATACTCGTAATTTCAGGAATGTTGCCGCTCTCGAAGATCCGAGCTCATACTCGGCAAGCTTCTCACCAAGCTATCCTAGCTTTTCTTTGTTCAATTCCGCAACTCTTTATTTGCAATTTCCCCCAAGCTCTAAACGCATCCTTTTGGCACGTGACAAACTTTTTCCCCTTTTGGGTCACCTCGTAGAGCGATCTACTTGAGTGAACTCGTAGAGGGAGCCCAAATTGGGTTACTCAATTCCTTAAAGCATTTCTCCAAATACCATTTGATGTCTCCAACAAGTCTTCCCAATTTAAGCCTATCGTTATTCGTGGGCTTTCCGTTTTCAATTCAAGCCTATCGTTGCTATGGGCCATCCATTTTCAATTCAAGCTTATCGTTGATGTGGGCTATCCATTTTCAATTCAAGCCTATCGTTCTTGTGGGTTATCCATTTTCAATCTAAGCCTATCGTTCTTGTGGGCTTTTCCATTTTTCACTTCAAGCCTATCGTTCTTGTGGGCTATCCCTTTTCAATTCAAGCCTATCGTTGTTGTGGGCTATCCATTTTCAATTCGAGCCTATCGTTCTTGTGGGCCTTTCAATTTTTAGTTCACACCCATCATTGTTGTGGGCCTTTTCCATTTTTCAATTCTAGCCTATCGTTCTTGTAGGCCTTTCAACTTTTAGTTCACACCCATCATTGTTGTGGGCCTTTTCTCTTTTTCGGTTCAAGCTTGTCATTGTTGTAGGCTTTCAATCTCCAAGTATCAAGCGGCCTTAGATGCCTCATCAAAGTGTTATCCAAGCCCACTGGCCTGTGAAGCCCCTTTTCCCTCTTGAGGACAGACCCAACCGTCGCACTTCTTCCTCTAGGTAAGTCAAGTAAGTGCTCCAACCCATCCAAAATGACTCCCTTTTATCTTTGTACGCTGTTTGTATACAAACGTGCACAAAGAGGGGCACTGTTGGACCACATTTTGTCCGGGATGGACATACTAACCCCATTTTGATATACCTTCTGTCCATGCCATATACCTTGTTGAATAGGTCCACAATGATCCCATACTTCCAAGGAATGGTTCGGAATTGATGGTAGCCCCAATTTGCACGAGATGGATACAATTGACATGGACGGGGAGTTCAAAATTAACGACTTCTGCTACAAGTCCTTGAAGTGCCCCAAGACTAACACCAGGTGATAGAGGATAAGAATTGGAGACTAACGCACTTGACCGAGCTCAAATCGGACTTAAAACCGAAGAAGTTATAGCCAAAACAACTTTCGTTGGAAAAAGTCGAAACTTGCCAAAAAGATGGTCAATGCCCCTGTATCACGCCCCGGATTTCCGACCCGGGGAAACCGGTACGTGACTCCCCGTTCACCCACACGGAGGGTAAAGGGGTTGGATTACTTGGATACCACACGAGCAAAACTAACAATTACAATAAACAAACAAGCCACATCTTTATTTAATTTCAAACATCGAAGGGGTCACAAACCAACCATGTTCCATACTACAGTTCAATCCCTTATTACATTTCCCCCCCTTGGGGTTACATAAATTATAAAATTACATTACTGAACTGAACAATAAAATGAAGATGGTCTTCCACCTTGGTGTATCCACCTAACGCCTGTAAGTCCCTGGAAAACAAGCAAACACAGTAGGAGGGGTGAGCAACCACACCTCGAAGGGGATCAAGTCCCCCCAACCCTTCCCATGTTCCTAGCGGCTACATGCATGTGCACGGTGTAGTGACGTGGCGTATTAGGAAAAAGAAAATAAAACATTCCACACAAGCGGGCGTAACCCCAGCCCCAGCCCACACCGGTTAACAAACCCCATCTCAAGCAAGTAATTTAACCGCCTCTTCAGGCCACTGATTTAACTGCCTCTCAGGCAAAGTAGTTTAACCGCCTCTTCAGGCCACTGGTTTAACCGCCTCCCAGGCAAAGTAATTTAACCGCCTCTTCAGGCCAGATACCACAGTCATGCACACAACACACACTACGGTCACTTAAGCATAAAACCAAACACTTGGTGTGCACCCATTCACAAGTGCACAAACCCAGCCATTCAGGCAATAGAACAAACACCCAACATGCATACATACACCAAATCACAAGTCCAGCCACACAGGCATATTACCAAACATGTAATAGGCATATACACATAGCTATATTCACACAGGCATTTCATCGAACATATAGCATGCAACAACGGAATCACACCAAAATGCCATTGAAGGCCAACATCCATATAGGAGATCACACCTATATGGATTACATATATATATATATATATATAAACAGATATAATCCATAATCTACCTTGGAACCCTAGAACAGAGGAGGATTTATGAAGAACGGAACCCCTACCTTGTATGTTCTCCCTGCTCCCGCTTCCACGCAAGACTCCGACCACCCACACAAGACGCTTGGCAGCCACCGAAGCTCTCCTTCCCTCTCTCTCTCTCTCTCTCTCTCTCTCTCTCTCTCTCTCTCTCTCTCTGCGACGGCCGGTGGAGCAACAAACCCTAAACCTAAAACAGAGGGGCTTCTCCTCCTTATATAGACAACACAACATCAAAACGACATAGTTTTGATTAAGTGAATCCCGGCATCAAAACGACGTAGTTTTGATGGAACAAGCTATGACCTTCCCACATCCATACACACCAAAATATTCACAATTCCAACATGGTCCTTTGGGAAAAGATGATTAGAATGACAAAACCAAGGTAACCACGCAAAAACATGCCTGTACGCCAATTTGAACGCCAATTCCCCAATTGGCATGCAGCTCCAAATGCACTCAAACTTCACCCTAAGCCTCCTAGCATCTTGTAGAGGTCCGAGAAGCAAAAATATGCTTGCACGTGAAATTGGTGAATTCACGTGCAGCTCCAAATGCTCTGAAATTTCCGTGCTAGATAGAGGACCTCATTCTAAGCAACTTTTGTTCTTGCACGCCAATTGTTTGAGGCCATCTACTATACCAAAAGTGAGCTCCAAAATCTGCCAAAACACCTAAAACCGCATGTATATGCATAGCATCTTCCTAGGGCATAAATGTACGTTATCACTTGTCACATGCACCTCCCAAAAGTCCCCTCTTGGGCTCATCTCTTACCTCAAACTTGTGCACCAACATCCAAGGTGTTTGTGGTTAACTTCTTACACACGGGTCATTACACCCTGGTCCAAATCGCCGAAAAAAAGTGGCCATGCGAAATTCTTCAAAGCGTCAATACGGATCTCCCCAAACAATCCCTGGAAAGTTGTCCGTTTTTTTGCATTTTAGGTGAAGGGTAAGAAGGTAATTAAAAGTAAAAAAAAAACTTTAGTGTTGACCGTTGACCATTGACCGTTGACCGTTGACCTGCCGACACTTCGACCCATTGACCTTCGAAGCCTCGAAGCCCCGAAGCCTCGAAGCCTCGAAGCCTCAAAGCATCGAATCCTCGAAGCCTCGAAGCCAAGCCGCCGACACTCCGACCTTCAACTCGCCCTTTCGACCTTCAACCCCCTAACTCTCAAAGCCTCGAAGCCCCTGCCGCCGACACTCCGACCTTCGACCCTTCGACCCTTGACCCTCGAAGCCTATAACCCTCCGACCTTCGACTCGCCCTTTCGGCCTTCAACCCCCTAACTCTCGAAGCCTCGAAGCCCGCCGCCGACACTCCGACCTTCGACCCTTCGACCCTTCGACCCCGATCCGCGAACCTTCGAACCTTGACCTACGACCCACGGATCCGTGAACCTTCGAACCGACCTACGACCCACGGACCCTCGAAGCCTGTCAACCTCCGACCTTCGACCCTTCAACCTGTTGACCGTTGACCTTCGACCCGCCAACACTTCAACCCGTTGACCATTGACTTTCGCCCCACCGAAATTTCGACCCATCGCAGCCTTCGACCCCGCCGACACTTCGAGCCGCCGACACTCCGACCTTGCCGACACTTCGAGCCTCGACCCCTTGACCTTCGCTGGTTGGCGTTTCTCGCTGGTTTCTCGGTGGTCGTTCATGAGATCCGTCTTCTACGCCGGCCATCCGATGAATTATTTTTCAAATGACCTGCAGTCACATGTGCTAAAATACAAACTCAAAAGGGAATCACGGGCTGCCCTGTTTTCCGCACAAGTTGTCCACCCGACAAATTGCACAAGACCTGGACGAAAATGAGGGAATCAATAATACGGCATTAAATGCTGCAATTAATGACCGTCCATCCAAAATTTCTGCCAGCACTTTAAGATGCAGTCTTCTGTCCCTGCGCAGGAAGAGGTACGTGAAAAAAGAAAAGAAAAGAAGGATTACGCCTGAGTCTGTCCCTGTGCAAGAGAGTTGGGTAGGAACAAAAAAGGGAGAGAAAAGGAAGAGGCCTGTTCGTGAAAGGAGAAGAGAGAGCCATCATCGTGAAAAAAAACACACAGAGAGACCCCCGATCCGACGAAACCCTTTTGCCATTTTTTTTTACCCAGCTCCCGATAAAAAAAAAAAAAAGAAGAGAGAGATCACACCTGAGATTCGTCCACGGAAAAGAGAAAAAAAACAGAGATCTCGCCCAAAAAAAGGAGGGGAGTTTGTGAGAGGAAAAAAAAAGACGAGAAAAGGAAGAGGTTCAAGAGAGGAAAGATTCACGCCCAAGGAAAAAAAGAGAGAACCCCGCTGCCATCTTCACACCTAGTTGCCTAATTCCGGATTTTCTCCCAACACTCCCCCTGTCCTGAAATCAAAATCATCCAAGTCTTTCCAATCCCTTTTCCCTAACACCTCGTTATGACTCTTTTACCCAGAAAAAAAACAACAATTCCAGTTTTGCTTTTTTTTTTTCTCTTCTTACGTTTCCATCACAAAAACAAAAACAAAAATAATTGTTTTTTTCATTCCTTATTCCTTACACCCATTCTCCTCGATTCCAGTCCCAAAAAAAAAAAAACTGAATCCAAAATATACATCATCCTCCTTTCCCACGTTTTCTACCCAAAACCCAGAAAAAGGTTCTTGCTTTTCATCTTCTCTCTCCTCTCCACACACCATTGCAATCTCCAAATCAAAATCCCAACTGATTCTTGCCATTTACGCTATTGGAACTTGGTGATTTGGAAATTCGGACAGGCGACCATCGGCGTGGACAAGATTCGCACAGCAGTTCGGTGTTCGATGCTTCGAAGTCGGTTCAGCCCTTATTTCTTCATTACTTTTCAGCTTATTCAAATTGCTATTGATGTAACTCTTAATATTCCCTTGTATTTCTTTTTATTTTATTGGTTACGTTGTGTTTTCCTTGTATTTCCTTTTCCTTTGTATATGTGTACGTTGTAAATATGTAAAGTATAGTAAAAAGAGAAGCAAAAGAGAGTCATCAAAAGGGAGAAGATGAAAAAAAGGAAAAAGAAAAAAAAAGAGTGCTTTTATTTTTCTTTTGTGGATGTCATAATCACACACTCCACGTTTTTTTTCATTTTAATGCATATGTTCATAACTTTGATTTAAGATTTTGGGTTTTCAAAAAAAAAAGAAAAAGAAAGGTTTCCAAAAAAAAAAAAAAAAAAAAAAAAAAAAAAAAAAAAAAAAAACGTTTTCATGTTTTCAAACCAAAAACCAAAAACCAAAATTAGTACTTCAATTTCTAAAACCAAAAAAAAAAGAACACAAAAAAAGGACAAAAAACAACAAAAAAAAACAAAAAAAAATGTATGTTTTCTAACCAAAAAAAAAAACCAAAAGAGGGGAGAAAAGAAAAAAAATCATTTCCTAGAACCTCAATTTCTAAAATAAAACCAAAAGCTAAAACCAATCCCATAGGATCTCATTCTCCATTTCAAACAAAACCCAAAACTTTTAGGATTCCCTTTAGAAATTTTGGATAAATCCATTTTAACCATGACTTTAATAAATAATTTTGCTAAATAAAAATCATAGACTTTTTAGGAAACTTAACCCAGTCATGGCAGTACAAACAAAAATAAAAACCTCCTCCTCCTAAATTAGATATCGAAAGGGCGCTGTAGGGGTGCTAATCCTTCCCTACACGTAACCAACTCCCGAACCCTTTTCTGATAACGCAGACCACATCTTTTTACTACTCAAAATAGAGGGTATCCAACTATACCCCAAAAACAGTTGGTGGCGACTCTAAAACTTCTCACCATTGGTTTAGTTTGAGCTCACCCCAAACGGGCCCGGACGAAAACCAGTGATGACAAAAACAACAGATGACACATTTTTGAATGTGTTGTTACTATTATTATATTTGGCGACACTTTTTTTAAAGTGTGTTAAAATATGTTTTCGTGACACTTTTGAAAAGTGTCGTTAAAAGCCTAAAAGAAACTGTCATTGCAGACTGTTTTTCTTGTAGTGACATGACATGGCCATTGTAACGTTCATTGTCACGTGCACCCATGTTTTTGCTTAGGGAGCTTTGTTTTGTTATGCTGATGATTTTTCTATAAAGAACCTGGTCCAAATTCTGTTTGGTTTGAGTTTTATTAAGGTCGGGAGGAAGGATGGATGTTACTTACCAAAACTACGCCATTTTGGTAAGCGACAAATAGCTGGCACTTAGGTCACATCTTATGCACGACCTGTAGCCCTATAAAAGGAGCCAACCCTATCTCAGAAAGGATATCTTGGGGGAATGCATTCTGGAACATGTTTTTTGGAGACAACAACATCTGGAGCTTGACGGCTAGGGTTTTCGGGGAGAAGAAGGAGGGTTGGGGCTATTAATCATCTCTCTTTTCCTCTCTATTGGTACTATCTTTATGTTTTATTTTGGGTTTTATAAGATTGTAAGAATGATTATGGGGTAAAACTCTTTTCTACGGGAGCAATGTAACCTTCAATGACCTGTAATACTTGGGTTTATGGATTATGCTTGTTGATTAAGAGAAATTTCTATTTCATATTTAGTTCATCATATTTGAATGTAAAATCTGATTTATGCATGATTATATTATCTTAGCCCTTGTCTAGGGTGGATTATGGTGAACTAGGTTTGATGATTGCATGATGGACCAAATCGTGATTATTAGATTGATTGTTTTCCTTTGATATCTTTTATTCTCATGGACCAAATGGAATAAAAGGCTTATAACTCTCTTAACATGAACCAAATGTAAGATTGGTGGGTAATGATCAATATGAATATGGAATTAATTAAATTGTTTAAGAATAAGTACCATAACCGGAACATTACAGGGCATTGGGTGGTGAAGTTGTGAACCTAGAACCTTTTAACTTGCTATTTATTTCCAAAAGTGTGCGAAAGTTGCAATAGATTTATATTTTTCTCAATTCGACTTTGCATGTTCAAGTACTTAGAACTTAATTCAAAACAAAAACTCATTTATTCAGACATAAATTAAATTTGTTAGCTTAGTGCTTGCCGTTTGACAAGCATTAGCTACCTCCCTGTGGGTTTGACAACCGGAGTTTAAATACTTCCATTTATTACTTGGCTAGTGCACTTGCTGCAAAACCTTTCAACCTAATATTCATAGGTCAAGTTTTTGGCGCCGTTGCCGGGGAGGCAAGCCAAATGGTGTTAGGATTAGGTGACATTAGGTGATCAAGTTCATTTGTGATATGGAATTTTAATTTTATGTTTTTCTAGTGCGGTGTCACCTAGTATTTCTCTATTTTTGTTGTTCTTCAGTGGTGCGTCATAGGTGTTTGATATAATTCCTCGGTGTATGCGTCATACTCGAGGAGACTTGTTGCCTTACGATCCTGAAATAGAATGGACTTTGCGTGAGCACGAAGAGCTAATAGAGTATTAGCTGAAGCCGAATAGCGATTGGACGGTCTCTACACCTTGTGTCAAGAAATTTGCGGACAACGGGGCAAGAGAAGACCATGTACACAATGCAGCCAGGAAATGATGCTGACCTAGTAAATGATAATGGCCAAGGTGGTCACCGACCACGTACATTCATGGATTATGCTAGACCTGTACTTTCATAGGTTCGGCGTTAGATGATCCTCATAATCATCTAGTGAGGTTCCTACAAATTTGTGAAACAATTAAAATAAATGGCGTTTCGGACGACGCTATCAAGCTAAGACTCTTCCCCTTTTCATTGAAGGATAAAACTCTTGGTTGGTTTCAATCTTTACCAGGTAGGGAGCATCACAACATGGGATCAAATGGTGGAGAAGTTCCTCTCAAAGTATTTGCCACCTACAAGAGTGATGCACCTACGGAGCCAAATCAGCCAGTTCAGCCATCATAGTAATGAATCTCTCTATGAAGCTTGGGATAGGTTCAAGGACTTGGTTAGGCGCTACCCTAACCATGGAAGACAAAATGGTTGCAGGTGGAGTCCTTCTTTATAGGCCCGCAACCATCTATGAGAAACATGGTTGATGTTGAAATTGGAGGAGCCTTTATGATGATGGAACTTGCTACCGTTGTTGAGTTGTTAGAGAGAATGGCAATATCTAATTGCCAATGGTCTACCGACCGGCGTGCTAAGTTCGAACCGGTTCAGGTAGTTTCCAATTCAAATCAATTGGAAGAACTAACAAAAAAATGGACACGTTAGTTGAGCAAATGTCAGTCATGGCTGTGAGAATGAAGGGACGGACTGATCAGAAAGTTGTTGTTGAGGATAATGCAACTGCTCAACGCCTTGAAGAAGCTCAATATGTTAGTAGAGGAGAAGGTTTCCAAAGGCAATTTCAGAACCAATATCAAAATCCTTCTACAACCAACAATTATCAAAATCAAGGAGAAGCTCAAAATTTTCAGCAACCATACATATGTCAGAGGCAGAACAAAGCTCCAGCCAATGGAGCTTAACAAAATGGTAAGAGTTCTTAGCCACAACTACCTCCAGGGATTTGAAGCTTCCACAATAGAATGAAGAAGATTAGGAAAAAGCTAAAGAAGAAGAGATGGGGAATTTTTTTTATCAATTTGCAAAGCAAGCAACTAATCAGATGAGCAAGAGGAGAAACAAGGGTTGAATCTCTCACTACTTCAGTTCAAGACCTCGGTGTAGCTATAAAGAACATAGAGTAGCAAATAGGTCGGTTGGCTAATGCAATGAAGCCCTCTTCATCAAATAGTTTCCCTAGCAACACCTGGTTAACCCAAAAGAGCATTGCAAGGCTATCACGCTAAGAAGTGGGAAAGAACTTGACCAAAAGAGAATGAAGCGGTCTCCAAGGAAGGTGTGATCGAGGGGATTTATACCCACTTTTTAGGGGCATTTTGGGTACATTTTCATACTTTTTTGATTCATTTATTGCCCATTTGTGCTACATTATCATATTTTTATAGCCTAACTCGGAAAAGAGGATTTGTTGTAGTTTTTGTGGTATTTTTGCTATATTTTGATAGGAATCCAAAAATCAAGGAAGCATTCACCACATTCACAGAAGGAAGAAAGAATCCCAAGGACCTAAAGATCACGACAACCGAATTTCACCTTGGTCGGGTGAAGGTCGGGTGAAGGACTTTCACCCAACCAAGTCGGGTGAAGCTCATATTTTAGGGATAGATTCCTAGAGCCTCAATGAAGATATTCTTCTTCCGGTCGGGTGAAATCCGAGGTCGTTTGGAGTCCTTCACCCGACCAGGTCGAGTGAAGCTTATTTTACATATTCAGACTCTCCCAGCATCATGGAACAGAACTTCCTTCTGGTCGGGTGAGATTTGAGGACAGTACATGGTGGTCGGGTGAAGGTCGGGTGAAGCCTTCTTCACCCGACCAAAGCCCAAAATTCGGCGATGGACTTCTTATTTTTACAGCTTTCTTATTCCCTTCTGGATGAAGTCATTTGATCAAGGACATGCACCAAATACTCAAGTCAAAGGGAAATTAATTGAAGAAATTTAAATTCAAAATTGGTGCTATGCATTTAGATTGAGGTTTTATGGGGATTAAGAGAGCTATGAAGGTTAATATTTAATCCCTTTTTCAAATTCAAATAGTGGGAGTTACATGGGATTAAATATGGGTTAATTATTTAGAGAAATTATGAGAAATAATAGGGAATTCAAAATTCAAAAATTCAAATTCCTCCTGGGAGGCTATAAAAGGGGAGCCGATCTTTCATTGTAAATCATCAATCAACTCATCATCTAATTTTCTTCCCCCTATAATTCCATTCCTCACCTAGAGTAGAGAAAGGGAGAGAGAAGAAGGTTTGGGGTATCTCCTGGAGTTGAAGACAATCTGCTGGAAAAAGAAGATCAACCTTGGAATTCTTGGTCTAAATAGGCAAGCTATCCTTTTGGTTTTTCTATTCCATGTTTTGTAATTTTGTTATTTTCAATCTAACTATGGAAGCTTAAAACCCTTGATTGGGGTTAGGATGAAGTTTAATGTAATAAATTACTTTGCAATGTTTTAGTTTAATCTTTTTCACCTTGTGAGTATTTATTGGATATCTTGGGTTTAAATATAAAATGGATTCTGGCCATTTCATTTTATCATATTAGGTATTTATGTGAAGGATTGGAAAATAAGGCGTTGGTCAGTATTGTATTGATGGCAGCATTTAATGTCAGTATTATTGATGCCATATTTTTTATTTTCGATTTCTGCCTTTTGTCGGAGGGAATTGTGACTTCAGTAGCTCATGATTGTCCTTTTTTAAGTTCTTATTAGCACATGTGACTGATAGGCGTTGAAAAATAACTTTGTCAGATGGCCAGCTCATAACAAACGTGTCCCGTGATCAATTAGTGGGTGGGCTAGCGAGTGAGGCCAAGCAGCGAAGGTCAAATGTCAAAGAGTCAAAGTGTCGGCAGGTCGAAGTGTCGGCAGGGTCAAAGTTTCGGTGGGTCGAAGTTTCGACAGGTCGAAGGTCAACGGTCAATGGGTCGAAGCCTCGGAGGTCAAGGGTCGTAGCCTTAAAGGTCAAGGGTCGTAGCCTCGAAGGTCAAGGGTCGTAGATTTGGAGGTAGACTACGGCCTCCGAGGCCCGAAGACTTGAAGACTCCGAATCTTCGAGTCTACGAGTCTACGAATCTACGAGTCTAGTTTTTTTTAATTACCCTTTTACCCCCCACAAAAATGCCAAAATGGGTGTACTTTTGGGGATTGTTTGGGAAAACCCATATTTGCCTAAATTGACATTTTAGACTATTTGACATATGCACATTTTCGAGCAGTTTGACCAGGGGCATTGACCATCTTTTGGCAAGTTTGACTTTTCCAACAAAAGTTGTTTTGGCCATAACTTCTTCGTTTTAAATCAGAATTGAGTTCAGTCAAGTGCGTTATTCTCCAAATTTCCTCCTCTATCCTTTGGTATTGGTCTTGGGGTACTTCAGGGACTTGTAGCAAATGTTATTCATTTTGAGCTTTCTTGTGCGTGCAAGTATATCCATCTTGTGCAAATTGGGGTAATCCTTAAGGACATGTGTAACAAGGTATATGACATGGATAAAAAGGTATATATATCAAATGAGATTAGTATGTCTAACCTGGACAAAATGGGGTCTAATCTGCTCCTCTTTGTGCACTGTTTGTATACAAATAGTGTACAAAGACAAAAAGGAGTCATTTTGGACGGGTCGGAGCACTTACCTGACTTACCTTGCTCGGAGGAAGAGTAAAATGCGACGGTTGAGTCTGTCCCCAAGAGTGAAAGGGGCTTCTTAGGCCAGTGGGCTTTGGGCAATTTGAATGAGGCCTCTAAGGCCTAACAGAACGGAAGAGTATTTGAAGCTTAACAAGAAAGCGAAAAGGCATCAAGGCCTAACAGAATTGAAGAGGCATCCAAGGCCCGACAAGAAAAGGCATCCAAAGCCCGACAAAAAAGGAAAAGGTATCCAAGGCCTGACAGAAATTGAAAAGGCAAGCAAAGCCTAACGAGAAAATGAAAAGGCATCCAAGGCCTGACAGAAAATGAAAAGGCATCCAAGGCCCGACAAAAAGTGAAAAGGCATCTAAGGCCCAACGAAATTGGAAAAGGCATCCAAGGCCCGACAAGAATTGAAAAGGCATCCAAGGCCTAATAGAAAAGGAAAAGGCATCTAGGGCCTGACAGAAAGGGAAAAGGCATCCAAGGCCCCGACAAAAATTGAAAAGGCATCCAAGGCCTGGGACAGAATTGAAAAGGCAAGCAAGGCCTCACATAAATGCAAAAGGCAAGCAAGGCCTAATAGGAAGGGAAAAGGCATCCAAGGCCTAGACAAGGGTGCATGATTATTGAAGAAGGTATATAAGCTCCCATGAGTTCACTCTAGGAGATCGCTCTACAAGGTTACCCAAAAAGGGAGGAAGTTTGTTCGAATGTCAAAAGGGTGCTTTTAGAGCTTGGGGAAATTGCAAAGAAAGGAAGCTAGTAGAGCTTGATGAGAAGTTTGCTGTGGAAGAGTTCCTGGGATCTTCAGAGGTGCTGACGTTCCTGAAATTGCAGAAGGTTGAACGTATGCCAATGATGCATGGAATGCAATGTGGTGTATGCAGGAATGCAAGGTGAAATGTACTTTGAATGACCCAATATGGGCTGGGGGTTCATCTCCTTGCTGCTGGAGATTTTGGCTGACATCTGACTTGTTGGGGAGCTCTTTTCTCTTTGGACGGGGAGTTTTTTTTTTTGTTGGGGAACTCCCCCTTTTTTTATGGATGAAGGGCTTGTTTGACTTAGCTGTGCCGCATCGAGGAGCTTGACTTGGCAGCTTCACTAGGGATATTGATATTCCGGGGGAGACATTGGTACTCGGGTTAAGGAACTTGACTTGTTTGGGGATTTTGAGCTTCACCCTACCCATAAGGCAATGCCAAAAGAGCCTACTGGGGATTTAAAATATCCTAATTAACTGTGAAATGAAGACGATAAAACATAAAATTGTTAGTTTAATTCCACAAAACATATTTATATCGTAAAAAGGTACCCATTGTTATCATCTGATAAACAGAATTACAAGTCTTTAGAAGCATAACGTACAAATTGATTCGAGTGTGTCTTAGGTTTGACCAAGTCTTCGACCATTTGCAACCATCGTCGTTGTCTCGTCATCTTTTCGATAATGTTCTTGATGTTCTTATTGGTTGCTTAACTGCTCCATTCATCTTTGGGCGATAGGGAGTCGAGTTGCGGTGTTGAATTTTGTACGTTTCGCACAATTTACCCATCATCCTACTGCTGGATTGACCAGATTGTCCGTTATGATCCGCTCAGGAAGTCCATACGGCATATGATGTTATTCTGTATAAATCTAAGTACCATAGCTTGTGTGATGTTTGCATATGACATTGCTTCTACCCACTTGGTAAAGTAATCGATGGCCATTAAGATGAAGTGGTGACCATTGGAAGCTTTTGGAGATATCGGTCCTATCATATCGATGCCCCAAAGTGAAAACGGCCACGGGGAAACCATCACATGTAATCTGGATGGCAGTACTTGGATTTTATCGCCATAAATTTGACACTTGAGGCATTTGCACACATATCCAATGCAATCCTTTTCCATGGTGGCCCAATAATAGCCCATTTGCATGATTTGTCTTGTTAATCATGTCCATTTGTGTGTGAACAAGGGCTTTTCTTCAATATTTCCTTCAATGGCCATGCAATGTGCAGGAGCATCTTGTATATGGATATCGAAAGATTGGACTTCCAACGTTGTGTCTAGCCGAAGGAGGGTGGCTAGAGTAGCCGGCGGATCAGGAATATGATTGTATTCCCCGGGCATATGCTCAAATGTGATGTCTTCGAATTACTCGGCTAACTCTGTAACATGCTTCCGATATGGGATTAGTTTGTGGTTTCGAGTCTCCCATTCACCCCTTACTTGAAAAATGATGAGTGCCGAATCGCCCAACACATGTAATTTTTTGATTCCTTTGTTAATTGCTTCTTGAAGTCCCATCACACAGGTCTCATATTCTCGCTACGTTGTTGGTGCATGGGAAGGTTAACTTTGCTACCATTGGGAAATGTTTGCCTTTTGGGGATATCAGGATGGCCCCAACGCCCTGTCCTAAGAGACTGGAGGCTCCATCGAACCACATAGTCCACATATCTGATACCCCGTCTATAAGGATGTTGATGTGCTCATCTGGAAATCCAATAGTTATAGGCTCATAATCTTCTAGTGCTCGTCCGCCAAGTAATCGCTATTGCACTCCCTTTGATGGCTTTTTGAGGCACATAGATGATATCATATTCGATAGGACCAATTCCCATTTGGCAATTCTTCCAGAGATGGATGGCATTTCCAAGAGATAATTGAGTGGATCATGCCTTGAAATCAACCATGTGGTATGATAGAGAGTGTACTGCCTTAATCGTCTTGTTATCCACACAAGGGCACAACATCTCTTTTCCAATGGTGTGTAATTCTCTACATTGATAGTGAACTTCTTACTCAGATAATAAATGGCTTGCTCTTTTTTGCCCGTAGAATCATGTTGCCCCAAGACACAACCCATTGATGACTCTTGGACAGTCATGTATAAGATGAAGGGTCTGTCAGTGCATTGGTGGCACCAAAATAGGTGGATTAGACAGATATTGCTTGATCTTGTCCAAAGCTTCTTGACATTTGTCATTCCAAACTTCGGGGTTATCCTTCCATAATGTCTTGAAAATGGGTTCACATATAGCCGTTAATTGTGAAATGAATCGGGCAATGTAATTCAATCGCCCGAGGAATCCTCTGACCTCCTTGATGGGTTGGGGGCATCTCTTGGATAGCTCAAACTTTATCTGGATCAATTTCCATTCCTTTTTAGCTCACGATGAAGCCTAACAGTTTTCCCAACATGGCTCCAAAAGTGCATTTTTTGGGGTTCAATTTAAGCTGATATTTTCGTAGCCTATTAAAAAGCTTGCGGAGTACTTCAATGTGATTTTCAGTGCTTCGCGATTTGGCTATCATTTCATCCACATAGACTTTGACCTCTTTATGCATCATGTCATGGAATAGGGTCACCATGGCTCGCTGATAGGTTGCCCCCGTATTCTTCAGTCCAAACGGCATCACATTATAACAGAATGTACCCCAAAGTGTCGTGAAAGTGGTCCTCTCCTTGTGTTCGGGGGCCATACGAATCTGGTTGTAACCCGAGAAGCCATCCATGAATGAGAATAGAGCATGCTTTGCTGTGTTATCCACTAGGGTATCAATATGAGGAAGCGGGAAGTTGTCTTTCGGGCTGGCCCAGTTCAGATCTCTATAATCGAGACACATGCATACTTTGCCTTTTTTCTTCGGTACCGGTACCACATTGGCCACCCATTCTGGATAGTGGGAGACAATTAGGAAACTTGTGTCCCATTGCTTTTTGAGTTCTTCTTTAATCTTCAGCAAGATCTCCTGGTCTCATTCTTCGCAATTTCGCTTGTATTGGCTTGCACTCTGGCTTCACTAGTATGTGATGTTGCACTATGTCTGTGTCTAATCCTCGCATATCTTGATAGGACCATGCAAAAACGCCTATGTAGCTCCTTAACAGCTCAATTAATTGCTTTTTGATGTCGACAGCGATCAAGGACCCTACTCTCAATTCTCTTGGTTCGGCTGCCGTCCCCAAATTCACTGTTTCCATTGGGTCTTCACTTGGAATGGATAAGCGATCGTTGCTTTCCAATAGGCGTATGATCTCTCCTGGTAGCTTAGGTGTCTCCTCTACCTCATTCTCATCAGCTTCAAACACTGGCTGCTCCCAGTTTGGACTTTGGTCAAACCTTAAGCATCTCGTTTTGCTTTCGCATACTATGTTTTCATTGACATTGTGATACCTGCTTATAAGAGAATGACAAGTTGGTAACCAAATATGATATGCATATGTCATGAATGGAATGCACCATAAAACATTCGAAAAAATGTACATTTTATTGGAAAGCTTTTAGTAAAAGCAAATGTTCACCGCTTCAACGACGTTTAAATAGAATACATTAAATCCCAGTGACCCCATAAGCATTACATTATGGGGAGGTCCTGGCTGGTCCAATTGTTCAATGGCTGGTTGGGATCCTCTCGCACCAACTGAACCATCTTGCTTGGTGAATGCTTGTCTGTGTCCAGTGCAGCCACAGTCCCAGTTTTAGTTTCGGCTTGGCTTTTGTGGATAAACCCCCCGCTCTGAAAAGTATCATGTAAGGGGGGAAAGCTCCTCTTTTCTTCTTGTACTGGTCTTTTCTGCAACCTTGTCATTCTGATTTCCCTCCTTTTGGCAGCTTTCCTCTGTCTGTCAGCTCTTGTAGGCACGTAGCCTAGCCCAAACTTCTCGGTATTTTCTCGGATGGTCAATGGTTTCTGGATTCCTTGAGCCTTTGGGCCTAATCCTTGCCCTGGTTTGTACCCCTGTTTAATCATGGTGGTTGCAACCATTCTTGCAACCTTTGAGAGATAATGGCTTGGGGCAGAAGTGACATTCACCATCTTAAATGCCCGATAGGATCATTCTGGTATATCTTCGTGGTTCTCAACATAAGGAACTGATGTTGGTTTGGTGACGAGGAAACTTGTTTCCCCAGAGATGCTAATGAATTGATCTCCCATCACAAATTTCATCTTTTGATGGAGGCTTGACGGCACCGCTCCTGCCATGTGGATCCAAGGTCTTCCCAACAAACAGCTATAGTAGGGTGTAATGTCAATCACCTGAAATTCCACAGTAAAAGTCGCTGGCCCAATTAGGAGTGGAATGTCCAGAGTTCCCACCACATCACATTTACCTCCATCGAATGCTCGTACCTTCTTTCATCACTGGTTTCCGTTCGGGCCCGTTTGGGGTGAGCCCAAACTAGACCCATGGTGAGAAATTTAGAGTCGCCACCAACTGTTTTTGGGGTACAGTTGGATACCCTCTACTTTGAGTAATTTAAAGTGTGTGGTCTGCGTTATCAGAGAAGGGTTCGGGAGTTGGTTACGTGTAGGGAAGGATTAGCACCCCTACAGTGCCCTTTCGGCATCTAATTTAGGAGGAGAAGGTTTTTCTTTTATTTGTACTGCCATGAATAGGTTAAACTTCCTAAAAGTCTATGATTTTTATTTGGCTAAGTTATTTGTTAAAATTATGGTTAAAATGGATTTATCCTAAATTCATAAAGGGAATCCTAAAAATTTTGGGTTTTTGTTTGAAGTGAAGGATGAGATCCTAGGGCTTGGTTTTGGTTTTGGTTTTGCTCTTGGAAATTGAAGTCCTAAAAAATGTTTTTTATTTTTTTCCTTTTTTTTTTGGTTTGGGTCAAAACATTTTTTTTTTGTGCTTGTTTTATTATTATTTTTTGTTTTTTTTTGTTTTTTGTTTTTTGTTTTTGTTTTGTTTTTGTTTTTTGTTTTTTTTTTTGTTGTTTTTTTGGGGGGCTTTAAAACATGGAAACATTTTTTGTTAGTTTTTGTTTTGTTTTTTTTATTTTTGTTTGGAAAACATTTTGGAAAACATTTTATTAAAACATTTTTAAAACATATTGTTGAAGAGATTTTGAAAACATTTTATTGCAAAACGTTTTGGTTTTTTTTGCTTGTTTGTTTGTTTTTTTTTAGGAGACGTTTCTTGAAATCATTTTGAAAATTATTTATTGAAAATGTTTTAAAAAACATTTTTGTGGAAAACATTTTGTTATTCTTTTTTTGCGTTTTTTTAGCTTCGAGCCTAAATCTATGCGTTTCAACAATTGAAAATACATATATATCAAAATAGATGTGGAGTGTGTGAGTGTGACATCCACAAAAGAAAAAATAAAATCACTCTTTCTTTCTTTTCTGTTTTTTTCATCTTCTCCCTTTGCTCTCTCCTTTTTCTTTTTTTGTTTTTCTTTTCTTTTTTACTATACTTTACATATTACAACATACACATAGGAAGAAATACAGGAAAATACAATGAAAAAGGCTTAAAAGCAATTACATCAAATATAGATGAGCTAAAAAACGAAAACTAGAAAAAATGCTCAAAAAAAACAATTACATCAAATATAGATACAAATAAGCTGAAAAATAAATAAATAAATAAATGAACAAAGAAACGTATGCAAAGTGAACTAACTTTGGCCTGGATTGGGACTCGGCAATGATATCGTTAGCGGGAGGATAAATCTCCAAAGGCTGGCCGATTGGACTTGGGGTGAAGGTTGAATACCACCGGTTGGAGCCGCAAAATCTGTGTCTCTTTTTTTTTGGATTTGATTTTCCGATTTTGGTATTGTTCTCGAAAAGAAAAGAAAACGAATCGGGGGACTAAAAATGGTGTTTCGAATTTCTGGGTTTGAAATAGGGGAGAGTGTATGTATGAATGCCTGGCAAAGTGAAGAGAGAAGTGAGGGGAAAAGGAAAGAAAACGAATTCGGATTGTATGTTTTTTTTGGAAGGCAGGGAGTTGGGCGATTTTAGGATGGAAAGGCAAGAAATCTCTTTTTTTTGTTCTGGCGGAATATCTTTTCTCTTTCTCTCGTTTTCTTCTTTTTTTTCCGGCGTGATCCTCTTTCTTTTTTGGGACCGAACTCCTTTTTTTTTTTTTTTTTTCTCAAGGAACCAACGCCCCAATCTCCCCTCTTTTTTCAACGAACCCCGGCCTCTCTCGCAGAACGAAGATCGCATCTTAAAAGGGTCGTAGAAAGTTTTTTGGCTGGACTGTCATTAATTGCAGCATTTAATGCTGCATTATTGATTTCCCTATTTTCATCCAGGTCTTCTGCAATTTGTCGGGTGGTCTGGCGATTTGCAGCTCGTGATTGCCCTTTTTTAATGTTTTTGTTTAGCACATGTGACCGACAAGTATTCAGAAATAATGCTTTGTCAGGTGGCCAGCGCATAAAACAAGCCTCGTGAATGACCAGCGAAAAAAATAAGCCAGCGAGGAAGTGCCAGCGAAAAAACAAAAAAAACGCCAACCAGCGAAGGTCAAGGGGTCAGAGGTATTTGATTGCGCCGGGATCTACGATTGTAAGAGTGTGCAATCCTGGAGGGAGGATGCTACCCATCTGGCTACAAGGGAATTTTTATTTGATTTTTCATTTGACATGCATGTATGCAT
Organism: Taxillus chinensis; assembly: GCA_023512835.1. NCBI lineage: Eukaryota > Viridiplantae > Streptophyta > Magnoliopsida > Santalales > Loranthaceae > Taxillus > Taxillus chinensis. Next base: position 48,533,876 of record CM042092.1, on the reverse strand, counting down.
GAATGTCTATACAAAGGGTTAAAGAAACAAACAACTTTATTGCAAACAAAACACACAATAAAAACACTTAATACAAACATATAATGCTGAAATGCTATGTAAAATGAAAGCTATCACTACATGATCTTAAGGCATTCTTCCAGTCATCTCCTAAGGAGCACGGCGCCTCTTTCTCTGGGGTGGTCGTTCACCTACTTCCTCCCTCTGCTTTATTATCGTCTCGATCTGTTTTTCCCTCAGTTGCAGCCTTTGAAGAGCTCCCTCTAGAGATGCTTCTAGCCTCTGGATCTGCTGCCTTAAAGTCTGATTCTCCTGGAGGATAGCCTTCATGTCTGAAGTTAGCTGTGGCTTGTGTTGTGCCCTCCAAGATATGTATGCGGGGTAAACACCAGGTTTTGAACTGTTGGGTTGGATCTTGTGTGGTGTGGACCATGCTTGATATATCTTCTTGCCTTCTTCTCGTGAGCAGGGTTCTGCTGTAAGTGAAGTCACACTCTTCCATGCCAAAGAGCATGGGAATAATCCCGATGACGCCCACTTGTCTTCCCACCTTGCAGTGGTGCATATGCGGCTCCTCCCCAGGGACCTAAAAGTGGAACCCAATTGTAGTCCCCGCAGCCTATATGTCATGGAGACCACCTGGCATCCAAGGAGCGGTCCAAGTAATGTCGGCTTCGTGAGGTTTTCCAACTTATTTTTCCAGCTTTCAAAATCTTTTGGTAGGCTCCACTTGCCGAGCAGAATATCTAGCGTGTTGTGGCTGGTACTTGATAAACAGCAGGGAAATGATGAACACTACAGGGGAAATGGCCTTGCAACCAGGTACATAGGAGAGGTAAGCACCCCATGAACTGTCCCGAGCCTTTACTCCTCAGGTAAGTAAGAGATCGGATGGTTTCAGCCAAGATAGCGAGTAGGGTCACATCCTTTGAGCACCTGCTAGACCAAATCTACAATTGCCCCATCGATGTGGGCCGGTATCCTCGGGAAAATGACTAGCCCATATATAGCTAGTGTAAGCGGTTGTGTGCCTCATACGTTGCGTCTGCATTATTTCTTTGATGGTTGCCCATGGAAGATATTCTCGCCCACCGTAGGTTGTGACCGCCGGTGAGTCCCATACTGGCTTTCCCATAATCTCAGCAAAGGCCCTCCTTCTGGGCTCCGGTAGATAAATCTTCATTTTGTTTTCCACGGGGATATCCAATAATCTTCTGTATCCTTCTATTGTGGGAACCAGATCTGTGCTGTTGAAGTCAAAGCACCGCCGTTGAGGCTCCCAGAAATATATGGCTGCCCCAAGCATATCTGTATCGGCAGCTCGGTCACATGGAGCAAATCCCCAAACTGTTGTATGTATATGCTTTTCCTTTCGTTTGACCACTGCCTCCATATTGTCTGTATCTCCTCAGTGTAGTCCAGCTGATCTTCTATGATAACATGTTCTGCCTTGTGGGCTTCTCCTGGCGGAAAATCTCCAAGGCGAAGTTGAATGTCTCCAGATGTTTGGGCCACCACTGTGACAGCCTCCTTGTCCTGAGGGCTTTTTAGGAGATGACTGAAAGTTTCCATGCCTATATGAATGCCGTGTTATGCATGATGACAGGTTAGGATGACAGTCAATAGATATCAAGGCGGTTAGACAGATAAAGAATAAACTAACAATAACAAAACAACTAATATGTGCAGGGAATGACTTAAGGACTACCCTACAAAACAAAGGTTAGCATGGCATGGAATGAGCAAACAAAATGTGGGTCAATGCCCCTGATGGGCTTCTATTGCTACACCTATCTTATTCGTTGGTTCCCAAACTTCCTCAATAGAGGGCTCCATACACCATGGGATTTACCTGGAGGGGGATCTTAAAAGGACGTGCCTTAAAAGAACCTCAAGCTTGAGTGAGGAGTCCGAGGCCCCATTGCGGATAATGATCAACGCGCTGGGGACCGTACTGAACCTCGCTAACCTAAATTGTGCTAAACCCGGGTATAGGGTTATGCATGAATGCAATAAGTATGGAAAGCAGTAAATCATAACTATCATGGTAATTAAAGCGTATAAATAAATCACAATTTAAACGACCACCGTATAAAAATAAGTAAATCACAATTATATCTAAAAAAACAACTTAGCATGACAAGTTAAATATAACAATACAATTAAATATAACCTCCTAATCCTAGTTCTAGACCTAACTCTCTAAAGTGTTCATTATCCCCAGCAGAGTTGCCAGTTGTCATCATTGGTTTTCGTCCGGGCCTGTTTGGGGTGAGCCCAAACTAGACCCATGGTGAGAAATTTAGAGTCGCCACCAACTGTTTTTGGGGTATAGTTGGATACTCTCTACTTTGAGTAGTTTAAAGTGTGTGGTCTGCGTTATCAGAGAAGGGTTCGGGAGTTGGTTACGTGTAGGGAAGGATTAGCACCCCTACAGTGCCCTTTCAAGATCTAATTTAGGAGGAGGAGGTTTTTCTTTTATTTGTACTGCCATTAATGGGTTAAACTTCCTAAAAATCTATGATTTTTATTTGGCTAAGTTATTTGTCAAAATTATGGTTAAAATGGATTTATCCTAAATTCATAAAGGGAATCCTAAAAATTTTGGGTTTTTGTTTGAAGTGAAGGATGAGATCCTAGGGATTGGTTTTGGTTTTTGGTTTTGCTCTTGGAAATTGAAGTCCTAAAAAATGTTTTTTATTTTTTCCTTTTTTTTTGGTTTGGCTTAAAACATTTTTTTTGTGTTTGTTTTATTATTATTTTTTGTTTTTTTGTTTTTTTTGTTTTGTATTTGTTTTTTTTTTTTTGGGGCTTTAAAACATGGAAACGTTTTTTGTTAGTTTTTGTTTTGTTTTTGGTTTTGTTTTTTTTCTTTTTGTTTGGAAGACATTTTGGAAAACATTTTATTAAAACATTTTCAAAATATGTTGTTGAAGAGATTTTGAAAACATTTTGGTTTTTTTTTGTTGGTCTTTTTGCTTGTTTGTTTGTTTGTTTGTTTTTTTTAGGAGACGTTTCTTGAAAGCATTTTGAAAATTATTTATTGAAAACGTTTTAGAAAACATTTTTGTGGAAAACATTTGTTATTCTTTTTTGTGTTTTTTTTAGCTTCGAGCCTAAATCTATGCGTTTCAACAATTGAAAATACATATATATCAAAATAGATGTGGAGTGTGTGAGTGTGACATCCACAAAAGAAAAAATAAAATCACTCTTTCTTTCTTTTCTTTTTTTTCATCTTCTCCCTTTGCTCTCTCCTTTTTCTTTTTTTTTTTTCTTTTCTTTTTACTATACTTTACATATTACAACATACACATAGGAAGAAATACAGGAAAATACAATAAAAAAAGGTCGAAAAGCAATTACATCAAATATAGATGAGCTAAAAAAACAAAAACTAGAAAAATGATAAAAAAAATAATTACATCAAATATAGATACAAATAAGCTGAAAAATAAATAAATAAATAAATAAATGAACAAAGAAACCGATGCAAAGTGAACCGACTTTGGCTTTGGATTGGGACTCCGGCAGTGATATCGTTAGCGGGAGGATGAATCTCCAAAGGCCGGCCGATTGGACTTGGGTCAAGGTTGAATGCCATCGGTTGGAGTTGCAAAATCTATGTCTCTTTTTTTTTGGATTTGATTTTTCGATTTTGGTATTGTTGCTTAAAAGAAAAGAAAACAGAATCGGGGGACTAAAAATGGTGTTTCAGAATTTCTGGGTTTGAAATGGGGGAGAGTGTATGTATGAATGTTGGCAAAGTGAAGAGAGAAGTGAGGGGAAAAGGAAAGAAAACGAATTCGGATTGTATGTTTTTTTGGGAAGGCAGGAGTTGGGCGATTTTAGGATGGAAAGGCAAGCAAATCTCTTTTTTTTGTTCGCGTAATATCCTTTCTCTTTCTCTCCGTTTTCTTTTTTTTCTGGCGTGATCCTCTTTCTTTTTTGGGACTGAACTCTTTTTTTTTTCTTTTTTTTTTCTCAACGAACCAACGCCCCAATCTCCCCTCTTTTTTCAACGAACCCCGGCCTCTGTCTGCGCAGGAACGGAAGACTGCATCTTAAAGAGTTGTAGAAAGCTTTTTGGCTGGACTGTCATTAATTGCAGCATTTAATGCTGCATTATTGATTTCCCTATTTTCATCCAGGTCTTCTGCAATTTGTCGGGTGGTCTGGCGATTTGCAGCTCGTGATTGCCCTTTTTTAATGTTTTTGTTTAGCACATGTGACCGACAAGTATTCAGAAATAATGCTTTGTCAGGTGGCTAGCGCATAAAACAAGCCTCGTGAATGACCAGCGAAAAAAAAAAAGCCAGCGAGGAAGTGCCAGCGAAAAAACAAAAAAAAACGCCAACCAGCAAAGGTCAAGGGGTCAGAGGGTCGAAGTGTCGGCAGGTTGGAGTGTCGGCAGGTCGAAGTGTCGGCAGGGTCGAAGCTTCGGTGGGTCGAAATTTCGGTGAGGCGAAAGTCAACGGTCAACGGGTCGAAGGTTCGTAGGCAAGGCGTCGTAAGTCGCATCGTAAGTCGCGGGTCGAAATGTCGGTAGCAAGGCTTCGAGGAACAACGGTCAAAGGGTTAAATGGTCGGAGTGTCGGCAGCGGGGCTTCAAGGCTTCGAGTCTTCGAGGCTTCGAGGCTTCGAGGCTTCGGGGCTTCGAGGCTTCGAGGCTTCGGCTTCGGGGCTTCAAGGCTCCGAAGGTCAACGGGTCGAAGTGTCAGTAGGTCAACGGTCAACGGTAAATGGTCAACCCCGAAGTTTTTTTTTGTCCATAACTTCTTCGTTTTAAGTCCGATTTGAGCTCGGTCAAGTGCGTTAATCTCCACTTTTCATCCTCTATCACTTGGTGTTGGTCTTGGGGCGCTTCAAGGACTTGTAGCAGAAACCATTCCTAGGAAGTATGGGATCATTGTGGACCTACTCAACAAGGTATATGGCATAGGCAGAAAGGTATATCAAATGGGGTTAGTATGTCCAACCCGGACAAAATGGGGTCCAACACCTTCATTGTACAAGGGCGCATATAGGATGCATCGATCGACAATTGTTGCAGTATATGTAAGGGCATAATGTTCAAGGCAGAGCCATTATCGATAAGTACTCGAGCTATGGTGTGCTCCTTACATTTGACTATGATGTGCAGAGCCTTTATATGCCCCTTTCCTTCTTGGGGAAGCTCATCATCTCCAAAGCTGATGACGTTGTTTATAATGAGGTTACTAGTGAGTCTATCCACATTCGCCACCGGGATGGTTGGAGGAACATAGGCTAGGCTTAGAAATTTCATGAGTGCTTCACGGTGAGGTTAGAAATCCATCATTAATGAGAGCAACAAGATACGAGCCGGTTGTCGACTCAGCTGGTCCACAATGTTATAATCGCTCTGCTTCATGAGTTTCAGAAATTCTGTTATCTCTTCTTCAGTGACTGGTGTTCCTTTCTTTGTTACCTCCAGTGTTGGCTCAATGTCTGGTTCGATAGCTTTTTCTTTCCTTGCTTGATAACCATATCAAGGGCATAAGCACGACCACTCTGGGTTTTCTTTTCTGTTATGGTGGCTCCCTGAACTACCTCACAGTTGTAGTTCCATGGGACTACATTATCTGTCTTGTAGGGGAAAGGGGCAGAGACATATATGGTGAGAGGTGTAATTCCATGAAGCAGTAGTGGGATGTCTGGAGTCTTAACATTCAAGACAAGGGAGGTTGGCACCCATGATGGTTTGTATGACATGTCTCCTTGGATCATGTGGCTTTGACTGTCTGTCTCTTCCCTGGAGAATTCGATCATCCTTTAGTCCATGAGTTTTCGCACCACCTCGGAAAACTCACTACATTCTCGCAATGTCATGTCCCCGCGACATCTTGGGATAAGGGCATTGTTTTTCCCCATATATTCCCTTTCCTACCTCCGGTGTGTCTTTAGCAAGTATATAGCCATGCTCCTTGTAGAGGGTAAACAAATATGTTTTCTCCATTTGTACTTGGGAGACCTTCTCCACCCGTCCTTCATTCTCGATACCTGGCAACATTGTTGCAGTTGTTCTAGGAGAGGATTGCTATTCACATTTGGCGTCCCGGTCGGTGCAGAAAAAGTCTAGCCACTTCGTATCCTTCAATGCCTGAAACTTCCTCTTGAATGTTATACAATTTTCGATATCATGTCCAACTCCACCCGTATGATATTCACATCCGGCATCCGGCTTGTACCAGGCCGAGGGAGGAGTCTTTATTTCTCCCAAGGGTATAAGGGTTACCATCCTTGCCTCTAAAAGCTTGGGGTATAATTCGCATAAGTCATTAGAATTGGGTCAAACTCTTGTCGTGGTTAACGAGGAGCCTTACTCGCTCCTCGCCTGTTGAGTCTGGGCCTTTGGTTGCCCCTGTCCTTGGAACATAGGTCTCGGTCCGTACTCTTGGTACGGTGCTCCCGGTTGAAATGGGTTTAGTGCCATTGGATATGGAAATAGATACCCTCCTTGTGGTAAGTAGGTAGTGAATTGGGGAGCAGGAGCAGGTGCGGCATAGGCGACTACCGATGACCCTCTCGTAGCACCCTGGTGCTTGGTAGAATGTTGGTTGTATCGGCGGGTGCGATGGGTATACCAGGTTGGTCTCATTTTCTTTCTTCTTTGCTGGTGGTTGAAACCTTTTTGATGCCTCGCCCGCATCACCCTTTAGCTTTCCTCCTTTAATTCCACTTTCTACACGTTCACCGGATGCAACCAAATCGAAAAGCTACTAGAGACGTTACCTATCAACTTCTCGTAGTATACGCCTTTTAGTGTGTTGATAAAAAGAGTAGTGAGTTCTCTTTCAGTAAGGGGAGGTTGGACCTCCACAACGGCCTCTCTCCATCTTCGTGCATAATCTTTGAAATTTTCCTTGGATCCCTTTTCCATAGACTGCAGGGTTAGTCGATCCGGTGCCACCTGGTGACATGTTTGTATTGTGCCAAGAAGGAAGTAGCTAATTCTTTCCATGTCTTGATGCGGTTTCCATTTAGCCGAAAGTACCAACGAAGGGATGCCCTAGTTAGGCTTTCTTGGAAACAATGCATGAGGAGCTTGTCTTCACCAGGATAAGCGGCCATCTTTTGACAATACATGGCTAGATGTGTCTTCGGACATTGGGTCCCGTTGAACTTCTCAAACTCGGCATTTTGAACTTTGGTGGCAGCACCACTCTAGGGACTAGACATAAGTCTTGTGGGCTAGTCATGCCATAACTATTGATGCCTTCTATGGCTTTCAATCTTTCCTCCAGTCATCTTAAAGCAGGGGACTCGATGTCCTCCTTCGGGGCCGGAGACCCCGTTACCTCCATTACATGTCCCGATGTGGGCCTAGTGAAGTGAGTTTGATTTGGAGTTGGGGTTGTGCCATAGCAGGATGATAGGTGGGTGCTTGGCTTGGAGCCGATTGGGCGGTTGAACCTTCCTCGCCCCTACTCTTGATGGTGATTGGTAGTTCCCCCCGTCAGGGTTCCTCTTGCCGGGATTCTTTCTCTTTCTTGATCGGCTTGGTGAGCATATCCATCATCAAAGCCATTTGCCCTGCGCAGGTTTGTTGTGATTGTTCCAACCCCATGAGTCTGTTCTCTGTTTCTTCCGCCATTGTTTGTGGTCGTGATTCCTGATTGCAGTGAGATCCGAGATTGTAAGAGTGTGCAATCCTGGAGAAAGGCTGCTACCCACCTAGGTATAAGGGAATTTTTATTTGATTTTTTTTAGTTGATATGTATGTATGCATGGATGTATATGCGAAGGGTTAGAGAAACAAACAACTTTATTACAAACAAAACACACAATACAAACATTCAATGCTTCGAAATGCCATGTAAAATGAAAGCTATCGCTACATGATCTTAAGGCATTCTTCCAGTCATCTCCTAAGTAGCACGGCGCCTCTTCCTCCTGGGGTGGTCTCTCACCTGCTTCCTCCTTCGCTTTAATATGGTCTTTACTTGTTTTTCCCTTAGCCGCAACCTCTGCAGAGTTCCTTCTAAAGATGCTTCTAGCCTTTGGATCTCGCTACCTTAGAGTCCGATTCTCTTGGAGGATAGCTCTCATGTTCGAAGCTAACTATGGCTTGTGTTGTGCCCTCCAAGATATGTATGTAGGATAAACACCAGGCTTTAGGATCGTTGGGCTGGATCTTGTGTGGGGTGGACCATGCCTGATACATCTTTTTGCCTTTTTTTGTAAGCATGGTTCGTCATAGGCGAAGTCACAATCTTCCATGCCGAATAGCACAGGGATAATCCGATGATGCCCAACTTGTCTCCCACCTCGTAGTGGTGCATATGCGGTTCCTCCCTAAGGTCCTAAGAGTGGAACCCAATTGTAGTCCCCACAGCTATATGTCATGGAGACCACCGGCATCCAAGGAGCAATCCAGGTAATGTCAGCTTCGTGGAGGTTCTCTAACTTCTTTTTCCAGCTTTCAAAGTCTTTACGTAGGTTCCACTTGCCAAGCGGAATATCCTGTAGTGTTGTGGCTGGTACCTGGTAAACAACAAGAAAACGAGAAACACTACAAGGGAAATGACCTTGCAACCAAGTGCACAAGAGAGGCAAACACCCCATGAATCGTCCCGAGCCCTTACTCCTTAGGTAAGTAAGAGATCTAATGGTTTCGACCAAGATAGCAGGAGTAGGGTCACATCCTTTGAGCACTTGTTGGACCAAATCTACAATTGCTCCATCGATGTGGGCTAGCATCCTCGGAAAAATGACTAGCCCATATATAGCTAGTGTAAGCAATTTGTGCGCCCCTGCTTCGTCGTTGTCCGTATCATTTCTTTGATTGTGTCCCATGGAAGATATTCCCGCCCACCATAGGTTGTGGCCACTGGTGAGTCCCATACCGGCTTTCCCATTATCTTAGCAAAGGCCTTCGACATGATCTTTTGGGCTCCGGTAGATAGATCTTCATTTTGTTTTCCATAGGGATATCCAATAATCTTCCGTATTCTTATATTGTGGGAACAAGATCTATGCCGTTGAAGTCAAAGCACCGCCGTCAAGGCTCCCAGAAATATATGGCTGCCCCAAGCATATCCTTATCGGCCAATAGCTCGGTCACATGGAGCAAATCCTCAAATTGTTGTATATATATATGCTTTTCCTTTCGTCCGAACACCGCTCCATATTGTCTGTACCTCCTTAGTGTAGTCCAGCTGACCTTCTATGATAACATGTTCTTCCTTGTGGGCTTCTCCTGGTGGAAAATCTCAAAGGCGAAGTTGAATGTCTCCAGGATGCTTGGGCCACCATCGCGACAACCTCCTTATCCCGAGGGCCTTTTAGGAGATGACTAAAAGTTGCCATGCCTATATTAATATCGTGTTATGCATGATGACAAGTTAGGATGACAGGTTAATATATATCAAAGCAATCACAGGATCAAGAGTAAACCAATAGTAAGAAATCTAATATGTGCAAGGGATGGCTTAAAAACTACCTTACAAAACAAAGGTTAGTATGGCATGGAATGAGCAAACAACATGTGGGTCAATGCCCCCGATGAGCTTCTATTGCAACTCCTATCTTATTCGTTGGTTCCCAAACTTCTTCAATAGAGGGCTCCGTACAACATGGGATTTACTAGAGGGGGGATCTTAAAGGACGTGCCTTAAAAGAACCTCAAGCTTGAGTGAGGAGTCCGAGGCCCCATTGCGGATAATGATCAACGCTACTGGGGACCGTATCGAACCTCGCTAACCTAAATTGTATTAAACCCGAGTATAGGGTTATGCATGGATGCAACAAGTAGGGAAAGCAAGAATCATAACAATCATGGCGGTTAAAAACGTATAAATAAATCACAGTTTAAAGATAAACTACAACTATAATGGTAATTAAATAACAAATAAGTAAATCACAATTATATCTAGAAAATAAAAAAAACAACTTATCATGACAGTTAAATATATACAATAGTACAATTAAAATAACCTCCTAATCCTAGTTCTCGACCTAACTCTCTAAAGTGTGTAAGTCCCCACAGAGTCGCCATTGTCATCATCGGTTTTCGTCCGGGCTCATTTGGGGTGAGCTCAAACTAAACCAATGGTGAGAAAATTTAGAGTCGCCACCAACTGTTTTTGGGGTACGGTTGGATACCCTCTACTTTGAGTAGTTTAAAGGTGTGGTCTACGTTATCGGAGAAGGATTCAGGAGTTGGTTACTTGTAGGGAAGGATTAGCACCCCTACGGCGCCCTTTCTGGTATCTATTTTCGGAGGAAGAAGTTTTCAATTTTATTTGCACTCGCCACGATTGGGTTAGGTTTCCTAAAAAGTCTATAATTTTTATTTAGCTAAGTTATTTATTAAAGTCATGGTTAAAATAGATCTACCCTAAATTTCTAAAGGGAATCCTAAAAGTTTTGGGTTTTTTGTTTTAAGTGGAGAATAAGATCTTAGGTCCTAAAAAAATGAAAATATGTTTTTTTTTTACTTTCCTTTTTTTGTTTTTTTTTGGGTTAGAAAACTTTTTTTTTTGGTTTTTTGTGTTTTGTGAAAAAACGTTTTGTTTTTGTTTTGTTTTTGTTTTTTGTTTTTCTTGGGAAAACATGTTAGTTTTTTTTTTTGGAAGACATTTTGGAAAATATTTTATTAAAACCTTTTCAAAACATTTTATTGAAAACATTTTATTGCACAACATTTTTTTTTTGTTTTTTTTGTTTGTTGGTTTTTCAAGGAGACATTTTCGAACACATTTTAAAAACTTTTTATTGAAAATGTTTTGGAAAACATTTTGTTGTTTTTTTATGTTTGTTTTTTTTTTAAAATTGCCATATTAAAATACATGCATATTAAAATAAAACGTGAATTGTGTGATTGTGACATACAAAAATAACATAAAGCACAAAACCACCCTCTCTCTTTTTTTTTCACTTCTTTTTTCTTTTTCTTTTTTTACTATTCTTCACATATTACAATTACAACATATACAACATATACCCACAACTATAGAAAAAATAAATAAATAAAAAAAAATAAATAATAAATAATACAAGAAACATAAAACATATACCCAACAAACAAAACAAAATACATGCAAACATATTACATCAAATATGAATATACATAAAAAAAGAAGGTAATAAATATAGAACCGACTTTGGGGCTTCCACTTGGATCCTTGTCTTCGCCGACGGTCGCCCGCTCGAATTACCAAATCACCAAGTTCCAATAGCGCAAATGGCAAAAATCACTGGGATTTTGATTTGGAGATTGCAGTGATGTATGGGGATGAGAGAAGATGAAAAGCAAAAACAAAATTTTCTAGGTTTTGGGTAGAAAACGTGGGAAAGAAGGATGATGTATATTTATGGGATTAAGATTTTTTGTGGCTGGAATTGAGGGGAGTGGGTGTAAGGAATAGGGGAATGATAAGGAATTGTTTTTTGTGTTTTTGTTTTTGTGAGGGAAACATAAGAAAAAACAAGGGTCGAATCTGGAGTTGTTTTTTTTGTGTTTTTCGTTTTTCTGGGAAAAAGAGAGCTGGAACGAGAAAGAGGGAAAGAGGAGTTGGAAAAAATGGGCGATTTTGATTTTGGGATAGGGAGAGTGTCGGGAGAAAATCTGGGTATTTCCCCTTTTTTTAGGGAGCTGGGCATGAAGATGGCAGCAGAGTTCTCTCTTTTTTTTCTGGCGGAATCTCCTTTTCTATGTTTAAATCCCTCTCTTTTTTTGTTTTTTTTTCTCTGGACGTGATCTTTCTCTTCTTTCTTTCTTTTTTTTCTCTCCGGTAGAAAATCTCCTCTCTTTCTGGGCGTAATCTCTCTTTTTTCTTTTTCTTCTATGCTCAACTCTGGCCTTCTCCTCCCCTCTTTCTCACGTGGACAGAGGACTTGATTTAAAGGCGTTGGCTATATTGCATTGATGGCAGCATTTAATGTTGTATTATTGATGCCATATTTTTTATTTTTAGATTCTTCCTTTTGTTGGAGGGAATTGCGACTTCTGCAGCTCATGATTGTCCTTTTTTAAGTTTTTATTAGCACATGTGACCGACAGGCGTTGAAAAATAGCTTTATCAGATGGCCAGCTCATAACAAACGTGTCCCGTGATCAATCAGTGGGAGGGCCAGCGAGTGATGCCAAGCAACGAAGGTCAAAGGTCAAAGAGTCAAAGTGTCGGCGAGGTTGAAGTGTCGGCAAGGGTCGAAGTTTTGGTGGGTCGAAGGTCAACGGGTCAACGGGTCGAAGCCTCAGAGGTCAAGGGTCGTAGCCTCGAAGGTCAAGGGTCGTAGATTTGGATGTAGACTACGGCCTTCGAGGCCCGAAGACTTGAAGACTCTGAATCTTCGAGTCTACGAGTTTACGAATCTACGAGTCTATGAGTCTAGTTTTTTTTTAATTACCCTTTTACCCCCCACAAAAATGCCAAAATGGGTGTACTTTTGGGGATTGTTTGGGAAAACCCGTATTTGCCTAAATTGACATTTTGGACTATTTCACATATGCACATTTTCGGGCGTTTGATCGGGGGCATTGACCGCCTTTTGGCAAGTTTGACTTTTCCAACTAAGTTGTTTTGGCCATAACTTCTTCGTTTTAAATCGAGAATTGAGCTCGGCCAAGTGGGTTATTTTCCAAATTTCCTCCTCTATTCCCTAGTATTGGTCTTGGGTACTTCAGGGACTTGTAGCAAAGGTTATCCATTTTGGGCTTCCCCTGTTCATGTAAGTGTATCCATCTTGTGCAAATTGGGGTAATCCTTAAGGACCTGTGTAATAAGGTATATGGCATGGGCGAAAAGGTATATATATCAAATGGGGTTAGTATGTCTAACCCGGACAAAATGGGGTCCAACACCATTCCCTTACAAAAAATGATAACGCAGGTGCCCTGGAAATACCACCGCAAATCGGTCATTAGAGGAGACCCCACAATCGAGAAGAAGACGAGAAGTGGTCGTGTCTATGGATCGGAAGGAGGTACCGAGGTCAACCAAAACAAAGGAGGAGAGTATGATCTACTCCCCATACCTGCACCAGGTAGCAAGAACACTCTTATTGTTGACGGGGATTCCATCGAATTCCTTAAGCTAATCAAGCAGAGCGAGTACAACATTGTGGACCAACTCGGTTAGCGACCGACTTGTATCTCCTTATTGTCTTTGCTCATGGATTCAACTCCACATAGAGAAGCCCTCATGAAGGTTTTGAGCAAGGCCTACGTCCCTTTGACCATATCCTTGGAAAATCTAAATAGTATCGTCAACAATATCGTAGTGGATAATTTCCTTAGTTTTGGCGAAGATAAGTTACCTTCGGAAGCTATTGGACACGTTAAAGCCATACATATATTTGTCAAATGTAAGGATCACATTATCTCTCGTGTGCCGATTGACAATGGGTCATCCCTAAACATCATGCCGACTCAAATCCTGAAGTAATTGCCAATAGACTCCTCTCACGTGCATCCCACTAATATGGTAGTAAGAGCCTTTGATGGTGAAAAGCAAGAAGTAGTGGGTATGCTAGATATCCCTTTTCAAATTGGCCCAAGTGAGTTTCTGGTTGAGTTCCAGGTGATGGACATCGCTCCATACTACAGTTGCTTGCTTGGAAGACCATAGATCCACTCGGCAGGGGCAATGCCATCAACACTACATCAGAAGGTCAAGTTTGTGGTAAACGGCCAACTCATTTGTGTATACGGAGAAGCAGAGATTTTGGTTACCAAGCCTATGTCTGTTCCTTACATTGAAAGTAGCGAGGACATACCAGGAATTCTCCTACCATTCGTTCGAAGTGGTTAATGCAACCTATGTCCTAAACACTTGAAAGTCACTGGATATGGGAGGCTCGTTCCCAAAGGCTACAAAGATTGTTGCCGCATTAATGCTTAAACTGGGGCATAAGGAAGGTCAAGGTCAGGGTGCATGAACTCAAGGGATTAAGGAGCCCTTAGTCATACAAAGCACTAGAGAAAGGTATGGATTAGGCTACAAACCTACCAAAGCTGAAAAATCAAGGGGAGCCACGAGAAAAAGGGAGTCCCGCTTAGCCAGACAAGAAAAGAGGCCTCTCCAAGAGCAAAGGATGACATTCCCACCTCTCGGGGCTATATTCTAGAGTGCCGGTTTTATCGATCATAGGAAGGGAATGCACCATAGCCATGCTGAAGGCCAGCTGTGGAGAGCAAGAAGAGATGGGTTGGGTATGCAAAGGATATCTGAGGCACCAACCGAACAATTGGCGCATTGTGGACCTCCCGACCAAGTAATGATCAAAGAAGCTTTGTTGGGGAATGTTTATATTTTATTATGTTTTCAAATTCCAAACGATGGTTGTAACCTTTTCAGAATATTTTATAAATAAGACTTTTGCCAAAAATGCATCTTCTTGCATTGCATGATGTGTACATCATCATCTTTAGTTGAACTGTCAAACTTTTACCAACGAAGTGCGATCAAGCTAAAAAGGATCTCGCTAATTAAAGAAGAAACGAGTTGCTTAAGGTTTGACCACAATCCAGGATTGGGAACAACAGGTATTTGGGGCAAGAGGAAGCCGACGTCGAAGAAAACTTTGAGCCTCCGGAGGACATCATACACCTGTTAAAAGAGAAGGATCGACTAATTGTTCCTAGCGAAGTCCCGATCGAGACCGGTCAACTTTGGGACACCCATCGAGCCAAAAGAATCGCGATCGCGATCTCTAATCACCGAGGATATCAAGAGCCGATCGATCGACCTCCTAAAAGCCTATATCGATGTTTTTGCGTGGTCTTACAAAGATACTTTGGGACTAAATATCGACATAGTGCAGCACCGTTTCTACTAAATCTAGAATGTACGCCAAGGGCAACGAAGTTACGATGAATGAGACCAACAATGATACTGAAGATCGGGGAAGAGGTTCGAAAACAATGGGATGCTAGATTCATTAGTGTAGCTCGATACCCAGAATGGGTCGCTAACATTATGCCCGTCCCAAAGAAAGGCAGGAAGGTTTGTATGTGCGTGGACTACCCTGACCTCAACAAGGCTAGCCCTAAAGACAACTTCCCACTCCCTCATATCGACAACTTGGTAGATAACACCGCGAAGCATGCCATGTTTTCTTTCATGGATGGTTTCTCCGGTTACAACCAAATTTGGATGGACCCCGATTACAAAGAAAGGACAACCTTCACAACTATCTGGGGCACCTTCTGCTACAATGTCATGCCTTTCAGACTCAAAAATGCTGGGGCAACGAATCAGAGGGCCATGGTGACACTCTTCCATGACATGATACACAAAGAAGTAGAGGTTTACGTCATTGATATGATTGCCAAGTCAGGAAAGGAGGAAGACCAAGTGGAAGTATTGCATAAACTATTCAACAAATTACGCAAATACCAACTAAAGTTAATTCCGGCCAAGTGTACCTTCGGAGCTACATCTGGCAAACTACTGGATTTTTCGTTTGTCAAAATGGAATAGAAATCGACCTCGACAAGGTCCAGGACATCCAAGACATGCTCACACCAAGACTATCAAAGAAGTCAGAGGCTTCCTCGGGTGCCTCAACTATGTTGCCCGCTTTATCTCACAGCTTACTGTAACTTGTGAACTTATCTTCAAAGTGCTTCGCACAAATAACCCCGAAGTTTGGAATGACGAATGTCAGGAGGTCTTTAACAAAATCAAGGAATACCTTATGAACCCACCAATTTTGGCTCCTCCGACACCTAACGTGTAATGACCCGTGTGTAACCCGTGTGTAAGAAGTTAACCACAAACACCTTGGATGTTGGTGCACAAGTTTGAGGTAAGAGATGAGCCCAAGAGGGGACTTTTGGGAGGTGCATGTGACAAGTGATAACGTACATTTATGCCCTAGGAAGATGTTATGCATATACCGCGGTTTTAAGGCTGTTTTGGCAGATTTTGGAGCTCACTTTTGATAGGGTAGATGGCCTCAAACAATTAGTGTGCAAGAACAAAAGTTTCTTAGAATGAGGTCCTCTACCTACCACAGAAATTTCAGAGCATTTGGAGCTGCACGTGAATTCACCCATTTCACGTGCAAGCATATTTTTGCTTCCTAGACCTCTACAAGATGCAAGGAGGCTTGGGGTGAAGTTTGAGTGCATTTGGAGTTGCACACCAATTGGGGAATTGGCGTTCAAATTGGCGTGCAAACATATTTTTGCATGGTTACCTTGGTTTTGTCATTCTAAGGATTTTTCCCCCAAAGGACCATGTTGGAATTGTGGATATTTTGGCGTGTATGGAAGCGAGAAGGTGGTAGCTTGTGTAATCAAAACTATGTCGTTTTGATCCTGGGTTTCACTTAATCAAAACTACGTCGTTTTGATAGTGGGAGGTCTATATAAGGATGAGGAGACTCCTTGTTCTAGGGTTAGGGGTTTTTCGACCCACTGCGGCCCGTCGTGGAGAGAGAGAGAGAGCTAGAGAGAGGGAAAGGAGGAGAATTGCTGGTTCTTGCCGGAGCATCTTGCGTGGGGGAGGACGGCATCTAACACGGGAGCAAGGAGGATCTTCTTTAAGGTAGGGGTTCTGTCTCACCCGGTGCGTTCGGGGTTAGGCCCTGTGTACGGGGTTTCTTGAGTTTCTATTGTTATTGTTATATTATTTATATGTAAATTCATATAGGTGTGACCTCCTATATGAATGTTGGCCTTCAGTGGCGTTTTGGTGTGATTTCCGAGGTTGGGTGGTTGGTGCATGTTAAGTGTTCGATAAAATGCCTTGTGTGAATATGCTTGTGTGTATGCTCGTAACGTGTTTGAAATAATGCCTGTGAGGCTATGCATATTATGTGTTTGAAATAATATCTCGTGTGGCCGGGTCTGTGAGCATGTGAATATATGCATGCTAAGTGTTCGACGTTATTCCCGTGTGACTAAGCATATTAAGTGTTTGATGTTATGCCTGTATGACCTTATGTGCTGCGTGTTTGCTTGTACACCCGGTGGCTGTGGAAGCCCGGGACTGGTTTTTGTGTTAGCCTTGTGAGGTCAGAGAAACTTTGCCTGAGAGGCGGTTAAACTATTTGCTTGAGAGGCGGTTAAATCATTGGCCTGAAGAGGCGGTTAAATCACTTGAATCATTGGCCTGAAGAGGCGGTTAAATCACTTGTGGTTAAAGTGTTAGCTTGTGTGAATGTAGAAATGATTGTATTTGTTGGTGGTTTGTTATTATATCTGTTGGAATATATCACGACACCGCACTCGTACACATGTCATGTAGATGCTAGGAGCATGGGATGGGTTGGGGAGACATGATCCCTACTGAGCTGTGGTTGCTCACCCCTCCTACTGTGGTGTGTTTTCTTGCAGGAACCTACAGGTGTTAGGTGGGACCCCAAGGTGGAAGACCTTAGTTACTTTACTGTCTTTTATTTATGTTATTTTGTGGGAATTGTTGTAACCCCAGTGGGGATGGATGAAAAGAGGATTTTGTTGTAATAAAGACTGATTTGGATTGTGGATAAATGAACATTTCTTTCTTGAATGTGTTGTGGATGTTTTAAAATGTTATATTCGGGGTTTGTATCCTAACCCCTTTGCCCTCCGTGTGGGTACAAGGGGAGTCACGATCGGTTTCCTCAGGTTAGAAATCCGGGGCGTGACAATATGGTATCAGAGCCAAACCCGGAGCGGTGTGCCATGGTCCCACGGGGACGTGGGCCTCCTAAGGGGGGTGGATTGTAACGACCCATGAGTGGGTGTTAGTCCCACATTGCTTGGTGAGGAGAACAAAGTCCGCCTTATAGGAGGGGACGGATACCTCACCTCACAGGGACGCGTTTTGGGCGAGGCTCAAAGACAAAACCGTGCGGAGCGGCCATGAGGGCGAGGCCCAAGACCGGTTGGCCAAAGCGGACAAAATTCTTGTTACATAACGAACCTTTAATATTGTATTTGACGGTTCGGGATACATCCATGGGTTGCGTATCGGGGCAGCTTGATGAAGCAAAGAAAAAGGAGCAAGTCATTTATTAATTGAGCAAGAAATTTACATCGTGTGAAGAGAAGTACACTCCCTTAGAGAAAGCTTGTTACGCCCTCGTCCGGACAACGCGAAGATTGAGACAAGATACCCTCTACCATACTACATGGCTCATCTCAAGACATGACCCACTTAAATATCTATTAGAAAACCTGGCAATGATGGGGAGAATTGCAAAATGGCAATTGCTTCTATCCGAATATGACATCATCTATGTCCCACAGAAGGCCATCAAGGGAAGCGCCATAGCAGATTACTTGGCGACAAGGCCCTTGGAGGATTATGAGCCCATGAGCTCGATTTTCCAGACGGATACATCAATGTTGTTCAGGAGAATCACGAATCAAATACGTGGGTCCTGTGGTTTGATGGAACCTCAAACTTGTCCGGTCACGGCATTGAGGCAGTACTAATCTCCCCAACTAGTCGACATTTATCCCATGGCCTCCAAATTGGCCTTCCTTTGCACAAATAACATAGCAGAATATGAAGCTTACCTCATGGGTCTCCAATCAAGGGAATCACAAAGCTTCAAGTCTTCGAAGATTTAGCCTTAGTAATCTATCAAGCCCGTAAGCAGTGGGATACCCAGAATCCCAAACTCATTTCCTACCAAGAGATGATATGTGATATGGCTAGACTATTTGATGAAATCTCATTTGAACATGCATCCCGGGAACATAATCGGATTCCCGATGGCTTGGAAACTCAGGCAGCCCTCCTTCGGTTGGATACAAGCTTAGAAGTTCCCTCTTTTGACATCTGCGTACTGAAGGTGCCATTATACTACATGATGGCTAGTGCGGATGTTAACCCAAAGTCATGGTGTGATGATATCAAACAATATTGACTCGAAGAGGGTATCCTACAGAAGCCTCGGAATCGAAAAAGAGAAATATTCGACGAACAAGTGCTAACTACTACTTAGATGGGTCAGTCCTTTATAAACGTAGTTACGACATGATGCTACTACGGTGCATTGAGAAAGACGAAGCATTTCAGATCCTCAATGAGGTCCACAATGGTAGTTGTGGAGGACATGTGAATGGACATGCACTATCCCGACGGATTATGAGGATGGGCTACTATTGGGTAACCATGGAAAAGGATAACATCAATCATGTGCGCACGTGCCTTAAATGCCAAGTTTACGGGGATCGAATCCAAGCACCTCCATCCTACTTACACACAATAACATCTCCTTGGCCTTTCGCCATGTGGGGAATGGACGTTATCGGAGCCATTTTACCTAAGGCTTCCAACGGTCACAGATTCATCCTAGTGGCGATCGATTACTTCACCAAATGGGTGGAAGTAGCTTCCTATGCCCAAGTCACTCAATTAGTGGTGGTTAGGTTTCTTCGAAGAAACATTATTTTTCGTTATGGGCTCCCTGGGCAAATTATAACTGACAATGCTGTCAACCTAAACAATTGAATGATGGACAATTTATGCGAGGGATTCAAAATCTGACACTGCAATTCTATACCATATCGTCCCAAGATGAATGGAGCGGTTGAGGCAGCAAATAAAAACATCAAGAACATCATTCGAAAAATGACTGAGACATACAAAGATTGGAACGAGAAACTTCCGTATGCACTATATGCTTACCGGACCTTTGTGCGAATATCAAATGGGGAAACTCCTTTTTCCCTAGTCTATGGTATGGAAGCAGTCTTACCCATCGAAGTGGAAATCCCGTCTCTCAGAGTTCTTAGAGATACCCAGCTGGACGAAGCAGAGTGGGTCCGAGACCATTTTGAGCAGTTGAATCTAATCGAAGGAAAACGTCTCACCGTAATCGGTCGAGGCTAGTTTTACCAACAAAGGATGATGGCCAACTTCAGCAAAAAAGTAAAACTCCGAACCTTCAAAGAACGGGACTTAGTCTTGAAGAAGATACTACTGATACAGCATGATCACGGGGGCAAGTGGACTCCAAACTATGAAGGTCCTTACGTTGTAAAAAAAGCATTCTTAGGAGGTGCCGTAATCCTCATCGAAATGGACAGGGTTGAGCTACGAAATCCGCAAACAACAAGGCGCCAGAGAAGTTTTATGCTTAACTTCCCTTCTAAATGGAAATTGTATCGCCATTTACTATGAATGAATATATTACCATTTCAAAACCCTTTATCCCCAGCTGAATCAAATTCTCATGCTTTGGTCCTTCACATAAATGGGCCAAACCTTGTCCTCACTATAAGCATATGGCAATCAAGTTTGAGTATGACCCGACAAACGAAGTTCGTGGCCCAAGAGCGGACTTGGTGAAAACCTGAAAGGGCGCCATGGGTAAAACACAAAGCTCGATAAAAAGAAAAAGAAAGGCGGACTTGGTGAAAACCCAAAAGGGCGCCAAGGGTAAAAGACAAAGCCAAAAAAACAAGTGCAACGACATCAGGATCCATGATCATCTAATAGAGCCAAGGTAGGGTACACCTCTTGAAACTCCCCAAACAGGCGGTTGCAGTGGGATCGTCACGCTACTTCAAACCAAGGATTAGGCTGTGAACCAAAGGACTGGTCAAATCTTAAGCATACTTTGATTGACTTTACAAGATATGTCTTTTGAAGCTATTGTCCTTTTTCTACAAAAGGGAGTTTAGTTTAACTTTGTATGATGATAAATAATTTGTTCCATATGCAATGATGTAATTGTAAGTGTAAAATGTCTTATCAAATAAAAATGGTCTTTGCCTTTTTAAAAAAATCATTTTAAAATCGGTCATTCCCCTGCTGGAGTTTCTTAAACTTTGCTTATTCGTGAGGTTTGCACGAGGCAACAACGAAGCCCTAGACCTTTGCCTTAAGAGAAACCATGGCTCAAGCTACTTAACAGTTTGCTCCCCAATAGGAGAAGTGAATGCCAAGTCATATGACAGAGTACTTTTCAGAGGAAGCAAAACCAAGAACTCCTTAAAATTATCTCTGCCCCGCATTTTATACACCTCATGAATATTTCCAAAAATTTTATGCATCCCCCGCACCTCATACATCAACTACATTTCATGTATCATTCCTACATGTGGCATGTTTGCTCTCTTCCAATTGCAGGACTGTTGTCGTAGCACCGCATCTCAGACTCCCCATTTTGACCGAGCTAGATTACAATCAAACTCAGTAGAGAAACCAAAGAATGAGAGCCACTTCCGAGAGACCTCAAAATGCCCTAAGATCAGCACCAAAAGATAGAGGACGGAATTTGGAGGCTAACACACTCGACCGTGCCCAATTCCGACTTAAAATGAGGAAATTATGGCCAAAATGGTTTTGGGCATGAAAAGTCAAGCTTGCGAAAAGACGGTCAATGCCCTCGCAGTCGCAGCCTCGAAACCTCGCAGTCGCACCCTCGAAGGCTCGCAATCGCACCCTCAAAGCCTCGCAGCCGCACCCTCGAAGCCTCGCGGTCGCAGTTTCGAAGTCCCTACGAGGCAACCTACGACTTTTGACCCTGCGAGGCAACCTACGAACTTCGACCCTGCGAGGCAACCTACAACCTTCGACCCTGTGAGGCAACCATGTGACCATCGACCCTGCAGGCTTCGACTGGAAGGTCCAAAACGATGCCGTTTTGCTCCTCTATTAAGTGCACAGTAAAGTAAGCGTTGTTTTTCTCGAAATTGAATTTGATGGCTTAGAACACGTGTTTTAAAGGCTGGACGCTCGGAAATGCATTATCCAACGCATGGGGATTCGTTTTCACCTCCTAAATGCATGTCATTTTTGGGACTTGCTATTGACGCCTTAGAACTCCAAAAATCCTGTCATTTAATTCTCCAAGTTCCCAAGTAGCCGTTTGTCGCCTCCAAAAACCTCTATAAAATGTAGGAATGGCAAGGGGGCGGGTTTTTGGTCGCCCCGTCCCCATCCCCATTAAGAAAAACATTCCCCATCCCCTCCCCGCCAAGGCACGAGGGGGGGGGGGGGGTGATTCCCCGCCCCGCAGCTTAAATTGTAGCCAATCCAGCCCACTCCTACCCTAACGGCCCAGCCCAAATCGAATGCCAGCCCAGCCCGCCCCAAACTAGCCGGCCCAGTCCATTGACCACCTCGCCGCCCCCGCCCAAAAGACTCATTCGCGCTCAAAAAATCGTGGCAAAATATTGCAAGGATGACGATTCGAACCCAAGACCTCCCTTACATGTAGCATGTGACTCAACCATCAGGCTAAAACGTTTTTTCTTATATACACTTATATGTTTAATATATATACTTATAATATAACATATAAATAATTTTAAAAAAAGCAAAAATGATTTTTTATATAATTAATATTATAAACTAATAATATAACATATATATACTTATATATAACTATTATTATTATTATTATCGTTAACGATAATATTACTATTATTATTAGTAATGATAATAATAATAAAAAAAGTGTATGCTTTATTTTAATAATAATAATAATTACAAAGTATATATTTTTATATTATAATAAAAATTAAATATACTATTAATATTTTTATATAAAATACATATTAATTAGGTTCAAAATTAATTTTGAAGGTATATATTAGTTCTTACTAGTATACTATATAATTATAAATTAGATCATTTTCTTATATTTTATATGCTTGTATTTTATATTAAAACATTACTACTACTTTTAATAAATGATTATTTTTATTTAAATATAAGTATATATACTTTATGAGTGATATTATTTTTAAAATAAAATATTTACTCATTATTATTATTAACAGTTGTACTATTTTTATTACTAATATTATTTATATGTTAGATTTAAAATATATATACTAATTATGTAAACATAGTAAAAAATATTCATTTATGATATATATAATAGTTATCAACAAACTTTTGACATGAATTATTAAACTTCATATACTCAATAATTATTATATTACTTATGTTATATATATATATATATATATATATATAGTTGTCACTATATATATGCATGTATAAATTCTAATAAATAAGTAATAATTTAAGTAACGAGTAGTGATAATATGAGTAGTGATAACATAACTAATATAATTATATATCTTAGTTATCATATTACTTATGTTATAAACCATACAATAGTTCGAGAAAACATGTTTCTCCAAATATAAAATATAAAATACATACTATCAAAAATAAAAACCCACTCTCATCATATATTTTATATTATATCAAAATAGTCAGTATTGTATAGTTAACTAATAATATTGATTATAATTATAATAGTATATATATATTTATCACATCAATATATATATATATATATATATATATATATATATATATATATATAAACTCATACTTAATAATTAAGCCTAGTTAGGTCAAACACGACTTTTCGGACTATTGTATTGTTTATAACACAAGTAATATGATGACAAGATATATAATTATATTAGTTAGGTTATCATTACTCATATTATCACTTATTATCGATAATAATTATATTAATTAGATTATCACTACTCACTACAAAAATTATTCCTTATTGATTAGAATTTATACATGCATATATATATATATATATATATATATATATATATATATATAAGATAAGTAATATGATAATTATTGAGTATATGAAGTTTAATAACTCATGTTAAAAAGTTTGTTGATAACTATTATATATATCATAAATGAATATTGTTTACTATGTTTACATAATTAGTATATATATTTTAAATCTAACATATAAATAATATTAGTAATAAAAATAGTACAACCGTTAATAATAATAATGAGTAAATGTTTTATTTTAAAAATAATATCACTCATAAAGTATATATACTAATATTTAAATAAAAATAATTATTTATTAAAAGTAGTAGTAATATTTTAATATAAAAATGAGCATATAAAATATAAGAAAATGATCTAATTTATAATTATATAGTATATTAGTATAAACTAATATATAACTTCAAAACTAATTTTCAATCTAATTAATATTTATTTTATATGAAAATATTAATAGTATATTCAATTTTTATTATCATATAAAAATATATACCGCATAATTATTATTATTTTTAAAATAAAGCATACACTTTTTTTTATTATTATTATCATTACTAATAATAATAGTAATATTATCATTAACGATAATAATAATAAAAATATTTACATATAAGTATATATATGTTATATGGTATATGTTATATTATAAGTTTATAATATTAATTATATAAAAAAAATCAG
This sequence comes from Taxillus chinensis, assembly GCA_023512835.1. Taxonomy (NCBI): domain Eukaryota; kingdom Viridiplantae; phylum Streptophyta; class Magnoliopsida; order Santalales; family Loranthaceae; genus Taxillus; species Taxillus chinensis. Next base: position 48,509,715 of record CM042092.1, on the reverse strand, counting down.
TTTTACTTTTTTTAAAATTATTTATATGTTATATTATAAGTATATATATTAAATATATAAGTATATATAATAAAAACAGTTTAGCCTGATGGTTGAGTTACATGCTGCATCTAAGGGAGGTCCTAGATTTGAATCCTCATCCTGGCAATATTTTGCTAGGATTTGGGGGGCTGTTGTGCTTGCGACTGGGCAGGGCGGGGCGGGGCGGGAATCCTACCGGGGCGGGGATTTCTCCCGGGGTGGGGCGGGTACATGGGGCGGGGCATGCTTGCCTTGTGCCCCGGCGGGGCAAAATATTTCTGCCCCGTCCCCACCTCGTGCCCCGAAAAATTCAAAAAAACTCACCCCATTCGGGGCGGGGCCGGTCCCCGCGGGGACGAGGCAAATTGCCATCCCTAATAAAATGGTCATCTGCTCAATGAAAAAAGGGGGGAGGAAGAGAAAAACCATAATTGGAGGCTAACTTCTGGCCATATAGAGAGTTCAACAGGGAGTTCAAGAATTCCGCTCGTGAGATCCATAAAGCAGCTTGAAAATTTTGGGTTCCTATTGCTGAAAAAAGGGAAGCGTGGTGCTCCTCTTGGAACAAATTCTTGCTGGCTAGAGCTGAAAAAGACATCTCTCGCCACCCTTCACTGGATTTTTGTCCTTGCATTCTTCAAGCATTCAAAAGAGGGAGTAAGGCACTAGCAGGAACATCAACCTCGATTTCCAGGTTTTTATTCTCTTCCCTCTCACATTCTTCATCGTAAACTACATCAAGAATATCATCTTTTTTATTCAAAAAAAAAAAAATGTTGGATCAAACCCCGAATTTGGATAATGCCGATAAAGCCTTATGTAATTTGATCTCGAGATATTTTGTGTTTATTTGATCATTGCGAAGGTATGTCACTAATCCAAAGATGCACTCGTGAGAGCAAAGCTAAGGACAGGATACATAATCCTGATCCGGACAAGAGTTAGTGTCGTCAAACACTTGGTAAATAACCAAGTAACAAATACATACGGAATAAGGAACAATCCTACGGACTAAGAACTTAAAGGATAAGTGCGGAGTAAGGAAAATAAGTGCGGAGTAAGGAAAATAGATGCGGAGTAAAGAAACCAGATGCGGAGTAAGGAATCCGGACTTATTACATGCGGAGTAAGGAACTTACATACGGAGTAAGGAACTTACATGCGGAGTAAGGAACTTACATGCGGAGTAAGGAACTTACATACGGAGTAAGGAACTTACATGCGGAGTAAGGAACTTACATGCGGAGTAAGGAAGCGCCGACACGGACTAAGGATTCCAAGATCGAATAGATACGGAGTAAGCAACCACCGACACGGAGTAAGGTTCCGAGCTTCATTAACTACGGAGTAAGGAAAATTACACCGGACCAAGAAGACACTGCTCCAACAAAACCGCATTTAAAGTTATCAGCTCGTGCTGTCCCGATGTAAGACAAATGCATTTAGAACAAGAAGAATCTTACACGTGGATCATCCGGATATGTGGACACAACCTTAATTGTATCTCGGAACTCACAAAGACACTTATACTCTTCAAATCCAAGATCTTGAGCTCCACAATCCGCAGCAGTCAAGGCAGACAGTTTTCGAGGGATAGTTAATGCGAACGCATTCGGAACTTCAAGTTCCAAGGTTGTCTCTTAGGAATGTTTTGTATAAATATTCATACTTATACTTCATGTAAAGTGTGCTTAAGTGAAAAAAAATAGAAAAGGAACTTGGCTAGTGTGTGAGTTCATTGTTGTAAACGAGAGTGTAAGAGAGTGTTTGCTTCTATTTTGTTGTAATCACCTTGTGATAATAAAACAAAATACTTCCACTATCCTGGTTATCTTCCGCAGTGATTCTATCACTTAAACTAGATAAGTCTTTGTGTCTTGAGAGAAAAGAAAGAGTTTGAACAAGAGCCTATTCACCCCCCCCCTTTAGGCTCCAAGGGACCATCAAGTGGTATCAAAGCAAGTTCTACTTCGTTCTAAGTAGAGATCCCACTCTTTCAATCTCGTAAATGGACGAAGAAAGCAAGATGCTATTCAACACTCGCCTTAACTCGGAGGTGCACAGGAGCCCATCCCGAATCGAAGCAAGCAGTGAAAATGTCGACCCACCACAACCTGCTGCCGCCGCCGCTTCTCAACCACGGAGTTCGGGTTTACTCTAACGAAACCGCCCAAATTCACACCTGAGCTTTTCTCCCAGGTGGAAAGCTCGCATGAAGATGTTTATGGTTTGCCATGATCATCTTATGTGGCCATGTCTTCATCAGAGATTCCAATTCCGATGACTATCGGAGAACATGGAGTAAGGAGGCCAAAGACGGATGCCGAACTTACCAACGATGAAAGAGCGCCTGGGCGGTGCGCTAGTGAAAAGGCTCGCTTATGTTACATCGTCTTTGGATTCCGAGGCTTTCACAAACGTCCAGGGCTACACGACAGAAAAGTCGTTTGGGACAAACCGACAATCCTCTATGAGGGGAGTCGGTCCCAGATGCGAATGTGATCTCGTACTCTCTACGTAACTTTGAGAGTTTTAATCATAAACCGGGCGAATCACTTGAAAGCATCTATCGGAGATTCGGCAAGCTTATACTTGAACCGAAGATCGTCAATGAGCTTTACTCTCAATCCCGGATCAATGACAAGTTCTTTCGCTCCTTGCCGGATCGCTACTACTCCAAACAACTCCGGATGCAATCGGACAAAACGGTAGTATGTTCCCCTTGAAGAACTATATGGAGAGCCGCGGACTCACGAAGTCAGGTTTAAGTACTCGACGGAGATGAGAAAATAGCTCGGAAAGAAAAGGGGGTAGCTCTCAAAGCTGCGGAATGTCTAAACATACTAAGGAATGATGATACGGACGTATCCGACAATTCTCGATTCGACGAGGAGGAAGAGATAGCCCTTCTTGTCAAATCCTTTGAGCGATTCCTACGGAAAAGCGAAAAGGGATCGAAGACGCTCATCATCATCATTCCAACGGAAGGAGCGACAGGAGTCCAGTTCCCAGGAATGTTTCAACCGTGGGAAAACCGGTCACCGGGCCAAGGAATGCAGGTCCAAAGCAAAGGTGGCCGAGAAAAGTGACAAGGTAAATCCTCGCCGCTCCACCTTAGATAACAGCAAGAGCAAGAGAAAGGCGCTCGTGACAAAATACATGAGTGGCTCGGAAGAAGAGGAGGAATCCTCGGATGATGAGCCGACCATTAAGCCGAACGTCCGCCTCATGGCAAATACCGAGGTACCTTCTATCTCGAGCTCCTGAGTAAATTAGAATCTCTTACTATTGCATGTGATCATGAAAAGAATGAGAGACTAATAATTACTCAAATGTACAAAGATATGGAAAGTCGAATAAACGTCTCGAATTTACTATTAATAGACTCGAAAAAGACGTCGCCGACTTCAGAGGAAAGGAAGCTTGGTATCATGATCTAAGAGCTGAAAATCATTTGTTAAATACCAATCTTTCAGGCCTAAAAGTTATAGTGAAAAGACTCGAAAATGAACTGGAACAGAAAAGGAAATAAATCGTAAGTGGCTAAAATCCGGGGAAATAGCCTCTACCTTTAGGACCGACCCTGACGACATTCGAGTCAAACCTGGCCTAGGTTCGAACCATCAACCTCCATAGCTCAAGCTACTGAGTGTCCTCCGGATTTCACTCCTAAGCTAACCAACTTATATCCTGTTAGTACATCTAAACCGTTGGATGGTTTCATTTCAGGTGGCACCATAGTATATGATTGTGGAGCAGGTGCTATCGCACTTCCAGGCAAGTAGCACCCGTAACTAAAGATTGAAGGGAAGGTCGCTGCAGTTAAAGCCAAAACCGTAGCACCCAAAAGGAAAGACAAGGCTAAGGCCGACGCATTTAGGGCCAAGAGCGCGTCACCCAAACGTAATGGATTAGGCCACAGGGAACAGTAGAAAAAACCGTAAAATCTAAGAGACCTGTATCCCCTGTTTGTACTTCACATTATAGTGTCTGTTCCATCCGTAGGGAAATGGGTCATTATCACTATGAATGTTGGAGTCTATCGATAGCTGGCTTTGTAATCAATTTCAATTAAATAAAGATCAGTTTAATAAAAGGGGTTCTTCGAGCAAAACAAGATCTAAATCTAAAAGGAGTGTCTCTCCCAAGAAAACCCAAACAAAAGAAGCGCCGAAACTAACAAGTTAATGTCAACGTGGAAAGCTAAGAGTCCTAACAAAATCAAATCCGTAAATGTTGACAATATCGTGCTCACTCTAACCGCCCGAAACAAGTTTGGGCACCAAAAGTGTAAACCGTTGTCTTTCAGGAGCATCTCTGGAATGAATTGCCGGATCACTTGAAGTTAAAGATCAATCAAAGCAAGTGGATCCTTGATAGTGGATGCTCCAGACATATGACGGGTGACCCGGACTCGCTTGTAGAAGTTAATGATAAACAAGGTCCATCCGTTTCATATGGCGACAACAAGAAAGGTAAGACTGTCGGGTATGGCACTTTAACTAACGGCCGTGTATCAATCACTAAAGTTGCACTAGTCGAAGGTTTAAAGCATAATTTGCTAAGTGTCGGTAAACTATGTGACAAAGGATTTCATCGTTTCCTTTTTGTCCAACACCAGGACAAGAAGAGAAAACTTATCCGGAGATGTTAAGTTATCCGGATCAAGAGATGGGGACATATATTCAAGTGGTCTTAAGAAATAATTCTTCGACCTGTATGCTTCCTCACGAAAGCAACAGATGAAGATAGTTGGTTATGGCACAAGCGATGCGCACATTTAAATTTTAAGACTTTGTCTAAATTGGCGTCACTTGATCTTGTCACCGGTCTACCCAAACTCAAGTTCTCCAGAGACACTCTCGTCGAGAATGCCAACTTGGTAAAAGACCAAACACGGCTTTAAGAGCAAATCGGTTAACTCAATAACTGCTCCTCTACAACTTCTTCATATGGACCTATGTGGTCCTATATCTCGTTTCATCACTAGCCAGTGCGAGATATACTCTTGTGGTTATCGATGATTACACCAGATACACATGGGTGATGTTCCTGAAATCAAAGGATCAAACTTTTGAACATCTTGTAGATCTCTTCAACTTGGATAAGCAACTCACAAGGACCGAGCATTAAATGCATCAGGAGTGATCATGGTACGAATTTGACTTTTCGGAAATGAGATCATATTGTTGGAACAGGGCATACAACATGACTTCTCTGCTCCCTGAACCCCACAACAAAATGGGGTAGCCGAGCGCAAGAATCGAACTTTAGTTGAAGCTGGTAGATCCATGTTAGCAGGGGCAACGCTTCCTCTCGCCCATGGGTGAAGCCGTGTCCACCGCCTGCTATGTTCGGAACGAACTCTAATAAATAAATCTACCATGAAAACACCCTATGAGATGTGGAGAGGACGAAAACCTTCAATTTCACATTTCAGAGCCTTTGGGTGTACTTGCATATATACGATAAACGGCAAAGAAACCCGGAATAAATTTGAACCAAAATCCGATGATGGGATTTTTGTCGGATACTCACTTCATAGCAAGGCTTATCGGGTCTTCAATAGAAAACTTTTTAAAGTTGAAGAATCTATCCATGTAACCTTTGATGAAGCTAATCTTGTTTGGTCAAAAGTCGGTCCTTCAAATTCCAATATGCAGGTCATGGACAGCAACGTCGATTACTCGAAGTTTATGAATATCCCTGTTACACATCCCGACTGGTATCCTCGACCAACCACGTGGCATCAGCGAGACACAACGAAATTTTATGGATGATGCTACGGATGATTCGACTCCGGACTACCACTTAGCTCCGGACAAACTCCTACGGATACACAAATTCCTGGGGCCCCTTCAAGTTCGTCCGGACTAGTTAACACTGGAAGATATAGTGTTGCAGAACCAACTAGTTCATCCGTACCTCTAATTACGGGCGAAGCTCAATCGGTCGATACAACTGAACCACCCAACTGGAAGAGCTTCAAATTGTTCAAGATCAACCAACACATGCACAGAATTATAGATGGACCCGAAACCATCCCTCAGATCAAGTGATTGGTGATCCTACTGTTGGTGTAAGAACAAGAGCAGCCACCTCAAACATGAGTCTTTACTCATGCTTTCTATCTCAAATAGAACCAAAGGTGGTAGATGAAGCTCTTCAAGATTCAAACTGGATTGAGGCCATGCAAGAAGAGCTGAATCAATTTAAGAGAAATAATGTGTGGACCTTAGTACCAAGGCCTAAGTCTCAAGCAAGTCATTGGTGTTAAATGGGTGTTCGGAACAAGCTTGATACGGATGGAATAGTAATCCGGAACAAAGCTAGACTGGTAGCCAAAGGATATCGTCAAGAAGAAGGAATAGATTATGATGAAACCTTTGCTCTGGTCGCAAGACTTGAGGCAATCCGAATGTTTCTGGCGTATGCTTCATATGAAAACTTCATAGTTTATCAAATGGACGTCAAGAGCGCATTCCTGAATGGAGACCTTCAAGAGGAGGTGTAAGCATCTTGTCTACAAACTTCAGAAAGCTCTATATGGTTTGAAGCAAGCTCCAAGAGCCTGGTACGACACACTGTCGAATTCCTACTTGCTCATAACTTCCAAAAAGGGAAGATAGACACCACCCTATTTCTACGACAAGAGAAAGGACACACTCGATCGTACAAATATACGCGGACGATATCATTTTCGGATCAACGAATCCGAAGCTTTGTGAAGAGTTTGCTAAATTGATGACAGGCAAGTTTGAAATGAGCATGATGGGAGAACTGTCCTACTTCCTTGGAATTGAAGTCAAACAATTAAAGGAAGGAATCTTTATCAATCAGGCTAAGTACACTCGCGATCTTATTAAGAAGTTTGGTATGGAAGGTTCATCTCCCGTCAAAACTCCAATGCCTGTCGGTGCCAAGTTAGATCCGGATGTGGACGGCATATCAGTAAATGTGACTGACTACGAGAGGATGATCGGATCCTTGCTTTATCTTACAACAAGTCGCCCAGACATTATGTTTGCAACTTGCATTTGTGCTCGATATCAGGCAAATCCCAAGGAGTCACATATGCTTCATGTAAAACGGATATTAAGGTATCTCAAAGGGACGATGAATTTGGGCCTCTGGTACCCAAAGGAGTCCAACTTCACCTTATCCGGGTACTCGATGCCGACTTACTGGATGTCGCATCGACAGGAAAAGCACAAGCGGTACGTGTCGGTTTCTTGGAAATAGACTGATCTCATGGTTCAAGAAGAAGCGGAATTCCGTATCAACCTCTACTGCTGAGGCGGAATATATAGCTCTGGAAGTTCTTTGCGCACAGCTACTTTGGATGCAAAGTCAACTTATCGACTACGGATTCACCATGTCCTCTATTCCACTTTACTGTGACAACACTAGTGCAATTGCCATCAGCAACAATCCTGTCATGCATCCTAAGACAAAGCACATTGAGGTTCGGTATCACTTCATACGCGATCATGTTCTCAAAAACCATATTTCACCTGGAACATGTTGTCACCGAAGATCAATTAGCAGACATATTTACAAAGCCTCTACCTGATACAAGGTTTTCTTGAACTACTCTTCCGACTAGGTATGCTCGACTTCTCTGCATAGTTTCTCATTTGAGTTACCCAACAAGAAATTTACTCACAGACCATGCATTGTATGTTTACTGAAAGTAGTAGAAACTCTCTGCTGTATTGCTGATCATACTTATCGTTCAACGGTCTCATGCTTCGATATTAATCTCAACCTCATTATGGGAGGATGCTTGCGTTTCCCGATCAAGTCGTTTAAAGCTAACATAATTACAGCTTTATATGATTTACCTCAGTCGGATTCATGATCTTCACATCCATTAATCACCACATAACCAAAGCATGTTCATTTAGATTTCTCTATTAACGTGCATAGTTGAAGAAGTGAAATGGGCTAGCTTGGAATGCCTGGTGGATGAATACACAAACGCATTCGATCAGCTTCAAGTATAGTTTTCTAATAAGATAGACAGTATTGAACGACAAATTGGAACAGTCAACCGAGAGGATTGCACAATCTACGGGGGAGAAAATGCTTTATATTTTATTCAAGAATACCCCCGTATATGTCTCATGACCTTTTTCCTTGACTTGTCTATCCGAGGGGGAGCTTTTCATTGAGAGGATTAAATGATCTACGGGGGAGCAGCAATGAACCCCTAATATGTCTCGGATTCTCCCTCCTCTACGCTGTTACTTTCGGATCCGACTGGGCATGTTGTTTTAAATCGAAAAGTGGCATGTGTGGATGTATTTTCTTTCTTCAACCATGCATTTTAATCGACTAATCATCTGCATTCTTTTGACATGTGTTCACCTGATCATTTCACACTCATGAATCCTAATGAAGCCAAATCATATGATCTTTAATTAATCTTAGCTACGCTGTTCAGCAAGACGGTTTCGCTATGTTGACCTATATGAACCTGTGTATTGCTATCTGACCTATGCCCTGACTCAGTAATATTGATCACTTTCACATTGCGTACGTCTACTACATTCTTTGCCATGCATGAGTTCTGTTTCTTATTAGTTCGGATTATGTTGCTTTTCACTGATTATCTTCTCTAATCCGTACTAATCCTTGCCTGTTCAGCTTTTGTATTTTCCGTATCTCTTTATTTAGCTACAGGTTCAGATTTTCTTTGCAACCATATTGATAAATCCAGTCCATAGTCTCGGATTTGAAGTGTTGTGGTACTTCTCTTCTCTTCGACTTATTGACTGCAAAGGAATCTACTCTACATTCTCACCAAACTCTGTTTATGACGGACAAGGTCTATTATTCATCCGGATACTCTTTCACGAATATTATTAACTCCGGATGAGTGTCGGCTCTTTCCTCCGGACTCCTGACTTTGTTCAATTGTGACAATCCACGTATACTCATATGTCGCATGCTTTTGAAGAGGAATAATGATGGTTCATTAAATGCCTATCTCGGGTTGCACATACACTTCTCTGGATGGGAACCAGCTGTAATCTCTACTTGGTCATGCGGTCTCCACGACATCGTTTTATTCGGAGACGCCTCGATATCCAGACAAATGACATCAGCATGTCGCGCGGGTCCCCACCTAACTCCCCACATTCCTAGACCCGCTGACATTTGCGGACTCGGTCTTATATGTTCTGATCATTCCTGCGCAGCATGAGTATTGCTCATTTCAAATCCCTAAACCTCTCGTTGCTCCTTTTCTTGTCAAGACCTCACCTTTCCTCTTTTCCTTCCCATCAAATCTGCAATGGCACCCAGAATCTTTCTTTCCGGCGTTACTCCTGGCCATCTAGTTGATTGGAATGCTGTTTCTGATCCTCCGGATTGGTTTCTCCAGCTTCGCCCTCTTCTTGAAGCCTCGCACATACTCAACCTGGTCTCCAATCCCATCGATCTTCTTATCGATGACATTCTTGAGTATTACCAACGGATTCGCTGCACCAAAGATTCCATAACCTCTTATGTCCGCGGCGAATCCATCGTCATCACTCCGGTTGTTCTCCGCGCTGCTCTCCACCTTCCTTTTGGTGAACCACAGCGTCCGGATGCCGATCCGATGGCGGCTTCTATGGGGTGCACGAACAAAGGGAAGGAATACAAGGTGAAATCCTTCCAGGGTCGCTATCGATGTATGGCGACTATTCTAAGTCGATGCCTCATCGGCTCGCACATCCGCCTTGGACTCGGCCCGTACGATCTTCTACCGGCCATGTACGGCGTCTTTGAAGGTCTTCCAATGGATTGGGGGATGTTCTTATTTCGTTTGCTACAAAATGGTCCCAAAAACCATTCCTTCGGGCGCATCCTCGGTATTGTCTTCCGGCATCTTCGTCCGGACCATTTCGCCCAAGTTGATGGTGTCTCGTTTCCCTCGGCTCTTTACCTTCGTCACCTTACGCCGGACGGGAACATGACCGCTCGCCGACCCAATGTAGCTCTCCGCGTTCTCCCTGCCCCGGAACAACAAGGCAGCTCCGTTGGTGACCCCTCCGACAGCCCAAGCCCACGAGGTCGGTTCCGCACACCGATCCTCTTGGATTCGGTCCGTTGTTGCGCCCTCCCACTCACGGGCCTCCCGGCCAAGCGTCCGTGTCGAACCGTCCGAGGTTGCGGGGCCCTCTCGCCGCAATGCGTCTCAAGCCGTTTCCTCGGCCCCCTCCGCCGCCGATGTCCCCACTCCCTCCACATCCGCTATAGATGCCGCAGCTTGATACCGCTGTTGCCGTCGCCACCGCCGATGTCCCGGCCGCTTCTCCCGGAAGCCCCCTTGCCTCCTCTACCTCAACCCCGAGATTACCTTGACCATCTCTCCGCCGTCACCTTAACGGACCTCCTGGCTCCGTTTCAGCCTAGCCCACACCTCTTCCATTCCCGACACCGATCTCCGGGTGTTTTACACCCGCAATACCCAATCCCCGGAGACTATGATCATCCGGAAACGGACCACGGCCTTCTTTCGCCGGTCGCCATTCCTGATGTGTCGTTCCCTACACCCTCCGGCCCGGTCCCTGCTACCCGGAGTCCCTCTACCGCTAAGGCTGGACCCTCTTCTCCTGCCGCCGCGATTCCCGTGGTTGACTTATCTGGTCAAAGCGGGTCTCTTGCTCCGGATGCCTCCAATGCTCCGGATGCCTCCGAAGCTCCGGATGCCTCCGATGCTCCGGATGCTCCCTTCGCTGTCGCTACTCCCTGCGGACTCCTCCGCCCACCGCACTCCTGCTCCTGTTCATGCGGGGGAGTCCTCCAAAGCTCCAGAGTTAGCACTTGGGCGTGCCTCTTTTGGCACGGTCCACTCGATCTTGTGCTTTCCGCTCACTGGACCGCCATGCCCACGCTCAAAGCGCCCAAATTTCCGCCATCGTTGCCAAAGTTGATGCCCTCGGCGCCCAACTACTCTCCGCCCTCACCGACTCCTCCACTTCCATTGAGCGGAAAATGGATCTTGTCGCCACCTCCGTTCATTCACTCTCTACTTCCTTCGCGGATCCGGCGCATACGATGGCTCGCCCTCCCGTTGCTTCCCGGCGATCCGCCAAACCGGGGGAGAAAGTGTTATCCGATCCGTCTACTCCTTCCGCCCACAACCATCTTCCCCGGACCGAGAAGCGGCCCGCCACTTCGGTGCTTCAGGGAGTTCAAATTCCCAAACGAAGCCGCTTCTCTCAACCAAGCTCCTCTACCGCACCTCGAGCTCCTCCTCCATCCTCCTCATCCTGGCCTGATACCTTCCTCCCATCCTATGCGGAGTTTGACCCGTCTCGATGCGGATGGAAGCTTGCGCAAGGCAATGAAAGCCTATCTTGCGTCTTCTCGCCGAGAGAAGATGTCTTTTCGAAATGTATCCTTTCTCTCCGGCCGACATTCAAACTCTTTGTTCGGAGAAAGGACTCGTACTACGAAGACATTGACAACTTCTCGAGGGTCGCTAAGATGGAGATGAGGCTGTTTCCATCTCTTTACGAAGATGGGCACTTGTTTGAAGTTCTGCCATGTTGGAATGAGGGCTATCTTCCCGGTGTGGAGTTAATTCAGACTTACATTGACGGAACCGCCGAGGATAGCAAGCCATGGAAAACTCTCTCAACCATCCTCATTCCGTACCGGATCATGTCGCCACACTTCATGATGGCTCGTCTTCATGATTCGACCAAGCAGATGATTCTCATCGATTCTCATCAGGTTGTGGAGCACTTCGTTAGGAAGAATCAATGGGAACCTCTCGTGTCTCGGACTAACTGAAGCCGTGAAGAAAGCCGGATTATATGAAGAGTTGGGTATCACACCCCTGCGTTCGACCGAGAAACTCAAGGCGACATTCCGGGGCAAGAAGCAAGTGCCACAACAACCGGATGGAGATACATCGGAGCCTTTGTTTGTCATTTCATCAAATCGTTCTTAATCGTGGACAAACATTGGAGCCAACACTCCACCTTTACGATGCAAAGAGACAATGGAGCTAAGAGAGAAGGCAGCAACTATGATCTTCAAGTATAGTAAGCCTTATGTACCTTAGTGAAAAAATCAGTATTAAGGCTGTTTTGTATTTAGTTGCTTGAGTAATGAAATTGGTTGTGTTGCGTATTCGGTATGATATTCTTTTGTATCGCTTACCGGATCAGATTACAAAGGGTTTGGGCATATCCATAATTGGGGGAGATTGTTGGATCAAACCCGAATTTGGATAATGCTGATAAAGCCTTATGTAATTTGATCCGAGATATTTTGTGTTTATTTGATCATTGCAGAAGGAATGTCACTAATCCAAAGATGCACTCGTGAGAGCAAAGCTAAGGACAGGATACATAATCCTGATCCGGACAAGAGTTAGTGTCGTCAAACACTTGGTAAATAACCAAGTAACAAATACATACGGAATAAGGAACAATCCTACGGACTAAGAACTTAAAGGATAAGTGCGGAGTAAGGAAAATAAGTGCGGAGTAAGGAAAATAGATGCGGAGTAAAGAAACCAGATGCGGAGTAAGGAACTTACATGCGGAGTAAGGAACTTACATGCGGAGTAAGGAACTTACATGCGGAGTAAGGAACTTACATACGGAGTAAGGAACTTACATGCGGAGTAAGGAACTTACATGCGGAGTAAGGAACTTACATGCGGAGTAAGGAAGCGTCGACACGGACTAAGGATTCCGAAGATCGAATAGATACGGAGTAAGCAACCACCGACACGGAGTAAGGTTCCGAGCTTCATTAACTACGGAGTAAGGAAAATTACACCGGACCAAGAAGACATCGCTCCAACAAAACCGCATTTAAAGTTATCAGCTCGTGCTGTCCCGATGTAAGACGAATGCATTTAGAACAAGAAGAATCTTACACGTGGATCATCCGGATATGTGGACACAACCTTAATTGTATCTCGGAACTCACAAAGACACTTATACTCTTCAAATCCAAGATCTTGATCTCCACAATCCGCAGCAGTCAAGGCAGACAGTTTACCGAGGGATAGTTAGTGCGGAACGCATTCCGAACTTCAAGTTCCAAGGTTGTCTCTTAGGAATGTTTTGTATAAATATTCATACTTATACTTCATGTAAAGTGTGCTTAAGTGAAAAAAATAGAAAAGGAACTTGGCTAGTGTGTGAGTTCATTGTTGTAAACAGAGTGTAAGAGAGTGTTTGCTTCTATTTTGTTGTAATAACCTTGTGATAATAAAACAAAATACTTCCACTATCTGGTTATCTTCCGCAGTGATTCTATCACTTAAACTAGATAAGTCTTTGTGTCTTGAGAGAAAAGAAAGAGTTTGAACAAGAGCCTATTCACCCCCCCCCTTTAGGCTCCAAGGGACCATCAAAATCGGTTTAGAGGGCCAGTTGCCGTGGGATTTAGCTTTTATGCTCATATCCTCGCCACTTGGCCAACATTTGCGTCTGGCAGTGTATCTGAGCTTCACGGTATGCTCTTCACGTTACTAGACCCTATTTTTCGTTTTTAGATAAAACCCCAAGTTCTTTTTAGACAAATCCAGGCTTCGGTGGCTGTGCGATTAAGCCCTATGCTTATATCTTTGCCGCCTAGCCAACATCAACTGTGGCAATGAATCTGAGCTCCGTGCCGTGCTCTTCATATTACTGGCTTTCTTTTTGTTTTCGTAGATAAAACAAAAGAATAAAATTCTATTTTTCTAGATAAAACCACCCCATTTTTCAATGAAATAAAAATGAAAGAAAAGAAAAATTAAAATAAGCAAGCACCCATAGACAAAGACTAGGTACCAATTCTGGGCATTGTGGGGGTGCAAGAATTCTTCTTTCTTCCTCACACGTAACCGACTCCCGAACCTATTGTCTGGAACCGTAGACCTCTCTACGTGGCCAAGCACACCTTCATTTTTGTTTGGTGACGACTCTGTTTTTCTATCTATTAGGGGGGTTTTTCAACTTATTTTAGTGTCAAATGAAGAAGAATTAATGAGAAAAGATCACAATTTCAACTTCATTTTGATGTATTTGATCAATTAAAGAACTAACCCCCTAACATGGTAGCAGTAGATCCTTTTGTGGTGTTTTTGCTGTCTTTGAATGGAAAACAGGTCAAGCACAAGGTCTAAATGAAGAAGGAAGGAGCAAGGGACAATCTGCACTGCGGTCATTTCAAATTTGAAATGACCAAAATGAAATGACGGGGCCAATTGAGTTGACTAAAAGCTCCCGAGAGCTTGGTCATTTGAAATGGTCATTTGAAATTGAGTTGACCAAATGACTTGACCACAGGCGCTTCGAACAACGTACTCTGCTGATCAACGAACTCTCATAGATGCCATGTGTACAGCCTGTAATCCTTCATTAAAGGATCTAACGATGCTCCATCAACCTTTTTGAGAGGGAAACGAGTTTGAATTAATGGATGGAACAGTTCTAACGGTTAGGAGAGCGGTTATGCACAGAATTGTAAGACAAAAGAGATTTTTCATGTAATTTTTGGGCATCGTTCATTCTGGGAGAGAGAGAGAAGTGTATTGGGTTCTCATAGTTAGAACAATGGTTTTCTTATTTGCTATGGTAGCTTAAACCTCCATGGGAGGAGGATGGATTTGATGTAAGTTTCTAATTCCTTTTCTTTTGGCTAGTTAATTTGAAATTCCCTGTTATGTTTATCAAGTCTTTTGAGTTAGCATGTGAGATTTAAGTTCGGCCACCTTAAGTCTTGTATAAGGTTAATCAATTATGGATCGAAAGAAGACATTGATAACCGGATAGTTAAGAGATTTGACTTGCTAAGATTATAATTTCAGAAAGCCAATAATCTTGTTTGTAACTTAGTTAGGGTTGGTGTGATGCCAATCTACACTCAAACAACTTAAGCACATAATGGGTTGCCCGTTCCCCAAGCTAGGGTATACACACGGCTAGGTCACTCGAAAGAGGCTAGTACATGAAAAGGTGTTGGGTTTTAAATAAAAAGGGAAAGTTTGAATTAATATGCCTTAAGAACAAGAGATTAATTAATTACATTGATTGAAATCCAAATCCCTATTTTCTCCCATAAGATCATTTACATTGCTTTGTTTATTTAAATTACAACAATCAAATTGTTAATGATACAAAACCAACTTCAAATACATCATGGATTTACAAAATGAGCTTTTTATTTGATCAACTTCTCTGTGGGTTCGACATCTGGACTTTGAGTCCACTTTATTACTTGTAATGATCCGTACGCTTGCGGAATTGCTAACAAGTTTTTGGCGCCGTTGCCGGGGAAGATAACAAAGTTGAAAGTACATTTTGTGATTGAGTGTGGAAGCATACTTGTTGTAATTACCAAACTCCGTGTGCGGTATTATGCTAGGTATGTGTTCATTGTTGTTTCTACAGGTGCGAATGAATGAGCAAGTGTTCATCAACGTTTAAAGATTTGTTTGATCCTAAGCCAGAGCGTACATTCTTTGCTAGATTGAGAAAGCAAAGGAGTGTACAGTCCGCAAGCATTGAAGAATCAAATTCTGCTCCTGGATTTTGGAGTAATCCAGAGTTTGATTTGCAGAATTTGTTGTGGGAACAAGAAAGTGTTGAATCTTGTTCAGTTATGGAGGAACAACAACAGCAGCAGCAGGAAGATAATGGGTCAGATCTCAGGCCAGTTAGGGAGCATCATACTCCTGACGTTTCTGATATCAGAAATCCTATCTATCCACCACCTCTCTTGAGAGAAAACTTTGAGTTCTCTCCACAGCTCATTAATTTAGTGGTGTAGAACAGTTTTGGGGGGACACCTTTAGAGGATCCTCACCACCATTTAGCCAGATTTGTGCAGATATGCAGAACAATGAGAAGACAAGGAGTACCGGAGGATTTTATCAGATTGGAATTATTCCCTTGGTCTTTAAAGGAGGATGCTTTGATCTGGTTCAATTCTTTTTCAGAGGGATATTTCACCAGATGGGCAGATTGTGCCCAGGAATTTCTCACTAAATATTTCCCATGAGGAAGAACAGTGAAGTTGAGAAACAACATCAATGCTTTTACCCAAGTCACTGGAGAAACACTTGGTGAGGCATGGAATAGATTCAGGGAATTGCAGAGAAAATGTCCCAATCATGGCTTAGAAGATTGGCTTCTTATTGAAGTGTTTTATGGAGGCCTTAAAGCTGAGGAGCAGTACATGGTAAATGCTGCAGCTGGAGGTGCTCTGACAGCCAAGACTGCAGAAGAAGCTAAAGAGATTATAGAGGAACTAACAAAAGAGCAAGCTCAGTGGCCCTCTAGAAGAGTAGCTGTGAAGAAACCTAGTTTAATTGAGGTGGATAATTCCACAATGCTGAATGCTAAGTTGGAAGCTTTGACAAAACAAGTAGAAAAGTTAAATGTTCAGAGAGTAGCTAAGGTTAACTCTGCTTGTCAAGAGTGTGGGGGTATGCACCAACCGAATGAGTGTCCACTAAAAGTTTATGGAGAAACGGTGGAAGGATATTCAGCCAATATGAATGAGGAGGTTAGCTACATAGCTAACCAAAACAGGCAGCAGAATAATCCATTTTCCAATACTTACAATCCCGGATGGAGGAATCATCCGAATTTTTCATGGGGAGGACAGAATAATCAGCAGAATCAAGGTGGAAATAATGCAAATCAAGTGCAGAATAATCAAAACAATCAACAATTCAATAGGTAGTTCCAACCTAAATAGCAAGGAGCTGGGTATGGTGAGAAAAGGAAGGCTGATTGGGAATGTGCAATTGAGAAGATGGCAGCAGGAACTGAACAGATATTGAATAAGATTGAAACTGATATTGGTAACCGATTTGACAGAATTGAGACTCATAACAAGAAGTTAGAGACTCAAATTGCACAAATAGCAAATGCTCTTACTATTAGGAACCCAGGGGAGCTTCCTAGTAAGACTGAGCCAAACCCAAAGGAATATGTGCAGGCGTTATGTTAAAGAGTGGAAGAGAGTTACCAGAGAGGGAAGTTCCTCAAGTGGAGGAAACAACCCATGTCAAGAAGGATGAAGGTGAACCTAAATCTGAGGAAGAAAGGGAAGAAAAGAAAGAGGAACATCCTGAAGTTTCTAAGGTGGTGAAGAATTATGCTCCACCAATACCCTTTCCTCAGAGATTGAGACAAAGAAAGATAGATGAACAATACAAAAGATTCATTGAACATCTTAAGGAATTAAAGCTTACCATTCCATTTTTGGAAGCTTTGGCTCAAATGCCTTCCTACTCCAAGATGTTGAAAGAGATGTTGAGTAACAAAAAGAAAATTGAAGAGAATGGAACAATTGCACTCACGAGAAGAATGCGGTGCAATTATTCAGAGAAAAATACCTCGAAGATGGGAGACCCAGGAAGTTTTTCCATACCCTGCACTATAGGGAACGTTACTTTTGATTGACTCTCGTGACTTGGGAGCTAGTGTGAGTTTGATTCCATCTTCAGTATGCAACAAGCTAGGTCTTGGAAAATTGCAGCCCACGTCGGTGACCTTGCGACTTCTTTGATAAATCCATTAAGTATGCAGCTGGCATTATTGAGAATGCACCGTTACAAATTCAGAATTTTATTGTCCCAATTGACTTGATAGCTTTGGATATGGAAGAAGGTGGTTCTTTGCCACTTATTCTTGGCAGACCATTTTTAGCAACAGCAGGGGCAATCATAGATGTCAAAGGTGGGAAATTGGAATTACACATTGGTGAAGACAAAGTGGAGTTTAACTTATATAAGAGTGTGAAGAATCCTCAGGAGGTTGAACATGAGCAAGGTTGTCTTGTGGAGATGTTAAATACTGCAATTGAAGATCATGCTAAGGGATTTCATGATCCCTTAGGGTTATGTTTGGGAAATGCTTCTTCAACTATTAATGAAGACATTCAAGAGGTGAGAAATGCTTTAGATGCTACACCAGTCATTCATTTTCAATCAAAGAAAGGATTTGAAGATATTGGAAGAAATTTTAAACCAGTCACATCGGTGGAGAAGGCACCAAAGGTTGAGTTGAAGATTCTACCAGCACATCTAAAGTATGTATTCTTGGGAGAAGATGGCGAGTGGCCTGTCATTGTAGCTGCTGAGCTACAAGGAGAACAATTAGATCAATTGTTGACAGTTTTAAGGAAGAGGAAGAATGCCATTGGGTGGACAATTGCAAATATAAAGGGAATTAGTCCTTCCATGTGCATGCACAGAATCTTTTTAGAGGACAAGAGTAAAAATAGCATTGAGCATCAGAGAAGGTTAAACCCAAACATGAAGTTACTAAGCTTCTTGATGCTGTTATTATATACTCTATCTCAGATAGCCCATGGGTGAGTCCTGTGCAGATTGTCCCTAAGAAAGGAGGGATGACTGTGGTCAAGAATTCTGAGAATGAATTAATCTCTACTAGAACTGTCACCGGATGGAGAGTTTGCATAGATTATCGCAAACTCAATGCAAACACAAGAAAAGATCATTTTCCTTCGCCACATATTGATCAAATGTTGGAAAGATTGGCCGGGCACAATTACTATTGTTTTCTTGATGGATATTCTGGGTATAATCAAATACCCATTGCACCAGAAGATCAAGACAAAACAACTTTCACATGTGTAGGACCCTATTTTGTCTGGGTTGGACATACTAACCCCATTTGATATACCTTTCTGCCCATGCCATATACCTTATTGAACAGAATGATCCCATACTTCCAAGGAATGGTCTACCCCAATCTGCACGAGATGGATACAATTGACACGGATGGGGGAGTTCAAAATTAATGACTTTTGCTACAAGTCCTTGAAGCGCCCCAAGACCAACACCAGGTGACGGAGGATGAAAATTCGAGACCAACGCACTTGACCGAGCTCAAATCGGACTTAAAATGAAGAAGTTATGGCCAAAACAACTTTTGTTGGAAAAAGTCAAACTTGCCAAAAGATGGTCAATGCCCCTGGTCAAACCGCCCGCAAAAGTGATCATGCGAAACTCTTCAAAATGCCTATATAGGCGAATACGGATCTCCCCAAACAATTCATGGAAGGTTATCCATTTTTGCATTTTTGGTGGGGGTAAAAAGGTAATTAAAAGTTGACCGTTGACCGTTGACCTGCCGACACTTCGACCCATTGACCCCGAGCTCGAAGCCTCGAAGCCCCGAAGCTCGAAGCCCCGAAGTCTCGAACCTCGAAGCCTCGAAGCCCCGAAGCCTCGGCCCGGCTCGAAGCCCCGAAGTCCCGGGCTCGAAGCCTCGAAGCTCGAAGCCTCGAAGATCGTGGGAAAAGAAACCCGCAAACTAGAGAGAGCAAAAAAAAAAAAAAAAAAAGAGAGATACGACAGAGGGCGACAATTCGTTAAAAAAAAAAAAGAGGAAGAGGGAACCCTCCATCATTCCAGGGCAGAAAAAGAAAGAAAGAAAAAAAGAGAGAGAGATCATTGAGAAAAAAAGAAGAAAGAGATCATTGAAGAAGAAAGAAAGGAGAGAAATGCCCTGACCTCATCTTCTCGGATTCAACGCCCAGTTTTCTGCAATCAACATCACCCCTTCATCCTCTTTCCCTCCTCTCACGCCAGCTCTTTTTTTAGCAAGGAAAAACACAAAAAAAAAAAAAACAGCCCCAACTTCAGCACTTTTTTCTGCATGTTCTGCAAGCAAAAAACATAACAGACACCAATCCCTTTCCAATCCCCTATTTCTCACGCCTACCCTCCTTATTTCCAGTCATCAAAAAACTCAAACCCAGAAAATACATCACTCCACTTTTCAAATACCAAGAAATCCCCCTCGCAAACCTCCCTGTCAGATTTTGTTGGTTCTAAGCAAGTGATTATCAGCGCCGATAGGAGTTCAAACAGAAGATTGGTGTTGCAAGCTTCAAAGTCGGTTCAGCCCTTATCTTTTCAATACTTTTTCAGTTTATTTGTATCTATATTTGGTGTAATTGTTTCTTTTTTTTTTTAGCATTTTTCTAATTTTCGTTTTTTAGCTTATCTATATTTGATGTAATTGTTTTTCAACCTTTTTCATTGTATTTTCCTGTATTTCTTCCTATGTGTATGTTGTAATATGTAAAGTATAGTAAAAAGAAAGGGAAAACAAAAAAAAGAAAAAGGAGAGAGCAGAGGGAGAACATGAAAAAAAAAAAGAAAAAAGAGTGATTTTCTTTTTCTTTTGTGGATGCCATAATCACACACTCCACGTTTTTATTTTCATGCATATGTTCCTAAATTGGCTTTAAGATTTTGGGTTCACAAAACAAAAAAAAAGGGAAAGAAAGAAAGGTTTCCAAAAAAAAAAAAAAAAAGAGAGGAAGAAAATCAAAGTTGGTACTTCAATTTCTAAAACAAAAAAACAACAAACGACAAAACAAACAAAAAAAAACAAAAAAAAGAAGACCAAAATGTTTTTTTACGAAACATAGAAAACAAAAAATGTATGTTTTCTAACCCAAAAAAAAACAAAAAAAAAAACAAAAACAAAAAAGCAAAACAAAACAAAACAAAACAAAAACAAAAAAAGGGGGGAAATAAAAACCATTTTTTAGGACTTTAATTTCAGAAAGTAAAACCAAAAAAGCCAAAACCAATCCCTAAGATCTCATTCCCCACTTCACACAAAAACCCAAATTTTTAGGATTCCCTTTAGAAATTTAGGGTAAAGCAATTTTAACCATAAACTTTGACAAATAACTTAGCCAAATATAAATCATAGACTTCTTAGGAAATTTAGTCTAGTCACAGCAGTATAAATACAAACCTCCTCCTCCTAAATTAGATACCGAAAGGGCGCTGTAGGGGTGCTAATCCTTCCCTACGCGTAACCAACTCCCGAACCCATCTCTGATAACGCAGACCATACACTTAAAACTACTCAAAGTAGAGGGTATTCAAATGTACCCCAAAAACAGTTGGTGGCGACTCTAAAATTTCTCACCATTGGTTTAGTTTGAGCTCACCCCAAAAGGGCCCGGACGAAAGCCAGTGATGACAGCTGGCGACTCTGCTGGGGATAGTGAACACTTTAGAGAGTTAGGTCTAGAACTAAGGATTAGGAGGTTATTTTAATTATATTGTTGTATATATTTAACTGTTGTGCTAAATTGTTTGATTGTTGCTCATATTTACCGTAATTTATTTATACGCTTTAACTACCATGATAGTGGTGATTTACTGCTTTCCATACTTGTTGCATACATGCATAACCCTATACCCGGGTTTAGCACAATTTAGGTTAGCGAGGTTCAGTACGGTCCCCAACGCGTTGATCATTATCCGCAATAGGGCCTCGGACTCCTCACTCAAGCTTGAGGTTCTTTTAAGGCACGTCCTTTTAAGATCCCCCTCCGATAAATCCCATGGTGTATGGAGCCCTCTATTGAGGAAGTTTGGGAACCAACGAATAAGATAGGGGTAGCAATAAAAGCCCATCAGGGGGTATTGGCCCACATTTTGTTTGCTCATTCCATGCCATGCTAACCTTTGTATTGTAGGGTAGTCCTTAAGTCATCCCCTGCACATTTAACTGTTTTTTTTTTTACAATTGGTTTATTCTTTATCCTGTCTACCTACCTTGATATATATTAACTTGTCATCCTAACCTGTCATCATGCATAACATGACATTCATCATTCATATAGGCATGGCAACTTTCAATCATCTCCTAAAAGGCCTTCAGGACAAGGAGACGTCACTGATGGTGGCCCAAGCATCGGGAGACATTCAACTTCGCCTTGGAGATTTCCCGCCAGGAGAGGCCTACAAGGCAGAACATGTTGTCATAGAAGATCACTGGACTACACTAAGGAGGTACAGACAATATGGAAGCAAGTGGTCGGACGAAAGGAAAACCATATACATACAACAGTTTGGGGATTTGCTCCATGTAATCGAGCTACTGGGCCGATACGGATATCTCGGGGGCAGCCATTTATTTTCGGGAACCTCGACGGCGGTGCTTCAACTTCAACAGCCTAGATCTTGTTCCCACGAGAAGAATACGAAGATTACCTGGATATCCCCGTGGAAAACAAAATGAAAATCTATCTGCGCGAGCCCGAAGGTCATGCCGAAGGGCCTTTGCCGAGATTATGGGAAAGCTAGTATGGGACTCACCGACGGTCACAACTTACGGTGGGCACGAATATCTTCCATGGGCAACAATCAAAGAAATAATACAAACCGCAACGGAAGCGGAGGCACACAAATTGCTTACGCTAGCTATATATGGGCTAGTCATTTTCCCGAGGATACCGGCCCACATTGATGGGGCAATTGTAGATTTGGTCCAAGCAGGTGCTCAAAGGATGTGACCCTACTCCCGCTATCTTGGCCGAAACCATCCGATCTCTTACTTACCTAAGGAGTAAAGGCTCGGGACAGTTCATGGGGTGCTTACCTCTCCTATGTACTTGGTTGCAAAGTCATTTCCCCGTAGTGTTCATCGTTTCCCTGCTTGTTTATCAAGTACCAGCCACAACACTACTAGATATTCTCGCTCAACAAGTGGAGCCTACCAAAAGACTTTGAAAGCTGGAAAAAGAAGTTGGGGAACCTCACAGTGACATTACCCGGATCTCCTTGGATGCCGGTGGTCTCCATGACATATAGCTCTGGGACTACAATTGGGTTCCACTTTTAGGTCCCTCGGGGAGGAATCGCATATGCACCACTGCAGGTGGGAAGACAAGTGGGGCGTCATCAGATTATTCCCGTGCTCTTTGGCATGGAAGAGTGTGACTTCACTTACAATGAGAACCATGCTCATAGAAGAAGGCAAGAAGATGTATCAAGCATGGTCCACACCACACAAGATTCAACCCAACAGTTCAAAACCTGGTGTTTTCCCAGCATACATATCTTGGAGGGCACAACACAAGCCACAGCTAACTTCAGACATGAAGGCTATCCTCCAAGAGAATCAAACTTTAAGGCAGCAGGTCCAGAGGCTAGAAGCATCTCTAGAAGGAGCTCTTCAAAGGCTGCAGCTGAGGGAAAAACAGATCGAGACGATAATGAAGCAGAGGGAGGAAGCGTAAACGACCACCCCGGAGAAAGAGGCGCCGTGCTCCTTAGGAGATGATCGGAAGAATGCCTTAAGATCACGTAGTGATAGCCTCCATTTTACATGGCATTTCAGCATTGTACGTTTGCATTGAGTGTTTATATTGTGTGTTTTGTTTGCAATAAAGTTGTTTGTTTCTTTAACCCTCTGCATAGACATTCATGCATACATGCATATCAAATGAAAAATCAAATAAAAGTTCCCTTGTACCCAGGTGGGTAGCAGCCTCCCTCCAGGATTGCGCACTCTTACAATCTCAGATCCCCGGCGCAATCAAATACTCAACCGCAGACCAATGGCGAAGAAACAGAGAACAGACTCATGGGGTTGGAACAGTCCACAACAAACCCTACAGGGGCAAATGTCTGCAATAATGGAAATGCTCACAAAATTGATCAAGAAAGAGGAAGAATTCCGACCGGGGGAACTACCAATCACCATCAAGAGCGAGGGACGGGGAGGTCGTTCGGTCACCCAACTTGGCTCCAAGCCAGGCACCCACATACCATCCTGCTATGGCACAACCTCCTACCCCAAATCAAACTCATTTCACTATGCCCGCACCAGGAAATGTAATGGAAGCGGTGGGTTCCCCGGCTCCTCAGGAAAATATTGAGTCGCTCGCTCTACGCCGACTCGAGGAAAGATTGAAGGCCGTAGAAGGCATTGACAACTATGGTATGACCAGCCCACAAGACTTATGCTTAGTCCCTGGAGTGGTGCTACCGCCAAAATTCAAAATGCCAGATTTTGAAAAATTCAACGGGACACGATGTCCGAAGACACATCCTGGCCATGTATTGTCAAAAGATGGCCGCTTATGCTCGGTGAAGACAAGCTCCTCATGCATTGTTTCCAGGAAAGCCTAATCTGGGGCATCCCTTCGCTGGTATTTTCAACCGAATGGAAACCGCATTAAGACATGGAAGGAATTAGCTACTTCCTTCTTGGCACAAGACAAACATGTCACCGAGCCGGCGCCTTGGATCGACTAACCCCGCAGTCTATGGAGAAGGGATCCGAAGAGAATTTCAAAGATTATGCACGAAGATGGAGAGAGGCGCCTGTGGAGGTCCAACCTCCCCTTACCGAAAGAGAACTCACTACTCTTTTTATCAACACACTAAAAGGTGTCTACTATGAGAAGTTGATTGGTAACGTCTCCAACAGATTTGAGACTTGGTCGCATCCGGTGAACGTGTAGAAAGTGGAATTAAAGGAGGAAAGCCGAAGGGAGATGCGGTGAGGCATCAAAACGGTTTCAACCACCAGCAAAAAGGAAAGAAAATGAAACCAACCTGGTATACCCATCGCACCCGCCGATACAACCAACATTCTACCAAGCACCAGGGTGCTATGAGGGTCACCTTGTGGCCGCCTACGCCGCACCGCACCACCTCCCCCATTCATGCCATACTTGCCACGGGGAGGGGTTCCATTTCCATATCCCATGACACCTAATCCATTTCAACCAAGAGCACCTTACGTAGAGCAACCAAGGCCAACAAGTCGGAAGGACCAGGACCCTCATTCCAAGGACAGGGGCAACCGAGGGCCCCGACCCGGCAAGCAGGAGCGAATCGGGCTTCTCGTCGACCACGACAAGAGTTTAATCCAATTCCAATGACTTATGCGAATTATACCCCAAGCTCTTAGAGGCAAGGATGGTAACCCCTATACCCTTGGGAGAAATAAAGACTCCTCCCCCGGCTTGGTATAAGCCAGATGCCAAGTGTGAATATCATGCAGGTGGAGCTGGACATGATATCGAAAACTGTATCACCTTTAAAAGGAAGGTTCAGGCATTAAAGGATGCAAAGTGGCTGGATTTTTCCGTACTGGCAGGGACACCAAATGTGAACAGTAATCCGCTTCCAGAACATTCCCATGACGTGGCCAGTATCACAACAGAAGGACGGCTAGAGAAAGTTTCACAAATACAAATGGAGAAAAGCTATTTGTTTACCCTGCTGCAGGAATATGGATATATACTTGCTCCCGACACATTAAAGACAGAGAAGGGGACAAAGTTGGAGAAAAAATGCCTTTATCACAAAATGTCACGGGGACATGACATCGCACAATGTACCGAGTTTTCCAAGGTGGTGCAAAAGCTCATGGACCAAAGGATGATTGAATTCTCTAGAGGGGGAATGGACAACCAAAGCCACATGATCCAAGGAGATGATTCCCTCAAATCGCCATGGGTGCCTACACCCCTTGTCTTAAACGTTAAGGCTGCAGAGATCCCGTTACTGCCACATGGAATCAAGCCTCTCACTATCCATGCCTCAAGTCTCGTGCCTGTCACGCCCTAGATTTCCAACCCGAGGAAACCGGTGCGTGACTCCCTCGTACCCACACGGAGGGCAAAGGTGTCACGCCCAAATTTCCTTCCACTTGGAAATGAGTAGGGACCGCCCATGCCCGCACCCGAAGGGACAAGGGGTTGGTGCAAGCACCTTAAAAGGACTCTGGTATGGGTGCTGTCCCAAACCTGCACAACCAGGCTAACATGCCAAGGGGCATGCTCCTGCTCCCAAACCATGCACACAAACACAAATTGAATAACAACATCTCATTTTATTCCATTGCAAAGGCTAAATGTTTATTACAACCCAGTCGGGGAAAAACCCCTATGAAGCCATAAATAAAACCAAACCAGAATCCAAACACATAAAACCAGAGTACAACAAAGGAAATAATATAAAACTCCCAGCCTCAGGGGCCTAGCTCCTTAGCCTTCACCTACCGCCTGCTAAACCCCCGCAAAAGAACAGTTTATAGGAGGGGTGAGCAAACCACGGCTAGAGGGGATCCGGTCTCCCCGGACCCGTCCCGCTCTACAACATGCATGATATGTGTATGCTTGTGCTCGTGTCGTGCCTAAGGCTAAAGCGGCAAACATCACCCAGTAAACACTCTTTACCCGAACCCGCACCGGAGGGCAGAGGACACCCCGCCACCACGGCGACATGACATACCACATCTAGGCGAATGTTGCATGGACACCAATGCAACATTTTCCACCCGAGTCAGGTATGGTCAACCACCTCCTCGGGCGCCATACCTACCCTCAGGAATGGGTGTAGACTTAGCCCACCGTCGTGAGTGCTACACCGAGACTCAGGACCACGTCCTGGCCAAATCTCAAAGGGGTCCAGCTATTGTGCCTGGCCCATATCTCGACTCGGTCTCAAACAGATCAACGAAAAGATAGCATTACATCTCAACATGTAAACTCAAGCCAAAGATTTACACTTTATCTCGAAGGACCAACATGGTCAGGATACAAGCCACACACATCAGCCTCACAGGCTTAAAATCAAATACAAATCAAACACAGTACACACCAGTCACACAGGTATATCATCAAACACCCATATACAAGGTCTCACAGGTATTATATTGAACACATGGCATGCAGGCCTTCACAGACATTTTATCAAATACATAGTGTGCAGGCCTCACAGACATTTCATCAAACACATGGTGGGCATAAACAAACCCAGAAAATCCTCAAGCCAAATTCAACATCAGAATCAACAGAATATGCCACTGAAGGCCAACATCCATATAGGAGATCACACCTATATGGATTTACATATATATATATATATATATAGGTGAATATCCTAGAACAGAGGGGAGTTAGGAAGAACATGAATCCCTACCTCAGGCTCTTGTCCTAACCTCCACGCTAGACAGCTCCCAACGACACGAACCACCACGGCAACTGCCCGGAGATCCCCCCCCCCCTCTCTCTCTCTCTCTCTCTCTCTAGCAGCAGTTGCAGCAAAGAAGAACACAAGAACCCTAAACTCAAACTCATGCCCTCATTATATAGACACTACCCACATCAAAACGACGTAGTTTTGATTAAGTAAACCCAGGATCAAAACGACGTAGTTTTGATCACACAAGTTAGCACCTTTCCGCACCCATATAGGCCAAAATACTCAGAATTTCAACATGGTCCTTTGGAGAAAGTTCATTAGAATGTCAAAACCAAGGGGACCATGCAAAAATATGGCTGCACGCCAATTTGCACGTGAATTCCCCAATTCACGTGCAACTCCATATGCACTCCAAATGCGCTCAAACTTCACCCCTAGCTTCCTTGCATCATTTAGAAGACAACCACACTTGCACGTGAATTGGACCCATATCACGTGCACCTCACATACACGTCCGTTTGGCCTGAAACTTCTGTGGTAGATAGAGGACATCATTCTAAGCATCTTTCCTTTTGCACGTGAATTCATTTGAGCCCATTCACTAGGTCAAAATCTAGAAAACTCGTACTCGGAAGGCAAACCGTGACTAACTCAAGGTACGGGTCCTTACATCCTCTCCCCTTAAGACTTTTCGTCCTCGAAAAGAAAAGGTGGAATGAAAGAAAACAATCACAACCAATGCATAGGCCTCTAACACCCTCTAGCACAAATTAATATACAACAAATCACAAATTATTTCACACATTTATACACTCCACATGGTCATGTAGCGATGACTAGTTGGGCAAATACCTGATTTGAAGTTTGATGCTTGCCCTCCTCCCCTCCTTCGAGTTGTTCGTCCTCGAACGGATCGGGATAATGAGCACGCATCTCGGTCTCACGTTCCCAGGTCTCTTCCTCCGGCCCTCGGTGTTGCCACAACACCCGAACCAACGGAATAGTCTTACCTCTCATTGCTTCTCACGCCTATCGACAATACGGATGGGTGCCTCGACAATAGACACATCCTCTCCAAGATCTAGGGTACCCCAATCTAGCACGTGTGTGGGATCTGGATGATATTTCCGCAATCGGGATACATGGAAAACATTATGAACTCGCTCAAACTAGGTGGTAATGCCAACCTATAAGCAACAGGTCCAACTCTGCTCAAAATCTCGAACGGTCCAATGTATCGAGGGGACAACTTGGACCCAGTCCCAAATCTCTTATGCCCTCTCCGTGGAGAAACACGAAGGAATACGTGGTCTCCCACCAAAAACTCCAACGGTCGGCGTCGGCGATCTGCATAAGACTTCCTCGCTTCCGAGCTGTAAGAAGGCATTGCCGAATCAGTGAACTTTTGCCGTAGCCTCCTGGACCAGTTGAGGTCCTAACATAGTTGCCTCTCCGCCTTTCGCCCAACATAATGGAGACCGACACGGTCGGCCATACAATGCCTCAAACGGGGCCATCCCAATCGAAGACCGGTAACCGTTATTATAGGCAAACTCCACTAGAGGAAGGTGGGAAGCCCATGATCCTCCAAAATCAAGTACACAAGCCCTCAACAAGTCTTCCAATGTCCGAATGGTCCTCTCGGACTGACCATCGGTCTCGGGATGGAATGCGGTACTCAAATTAAGTCGGGTTCCCAATGCTTCCTGCAAACCTCCCCAAAACCGGGATGTAAACCGCGCATCCCTGTCCGAAACAATAGACAAGGGCACTCCGTGCAAGCGGACAATCTCATCAACATACAACCGGCTTAACGTGCCGATAGAGTCGCGCTCTCGAATTGCCAAGAAATGGGCTGACTTAGTTAAGCGGTCCACTATGACCCAAATCATGTCCTTTCTCCCGAAGTGGTAGGAAGTCCCGTCACGAAGTCCATGGTAATATGCTCCCACTTCCACTCGCCTACAGGTAAAGGCCGCAATTGACCAGCGGGTCGTTGGTGTTCGCCTTCACTTGCCGACAGGTAAGGCACCTGGAAACAAACTCGCTACACTCCGTTTCAGCCCCGGCCACCGAAGCGTGCGTGAACGGCATGATACATCTTAGTTCCTCCTGGATGTACAGCCAAACGGGAATGATGAAATTCCCTCAGGACATCCTCACGCAAGGGAGGTGGTACTATCGACGCCCCCGAAATTTCAGCTCATGCTCAACTCCTTCGTCCGGTCCTCGACAGCTCTCCGGCCTCTATCCGGGCCCGGATCACCTCACGATCCACGTCACCTAACCGTCCCTCACGGACACGCCGATACATCTCTGGTATCACGGTGAGAGGGCACAGGATAGCTCCTCATCGCTGAAAGCAGGTTGTACTGAAGCACCGCCAACTGCTCCATCATTTTCCATTCTCTCATGGAAACCTCGGCTTTTCCCTTTTCTACTTAGCGCGTCGGCTACTAAATTTCCCTTCCCAGGCGTGTAGGAGAGCGTGAAGTCAAACATTTGTAGGTACTCTACCCACCTCCGTTGTCGCAAATTTAGGTCTCTCTGGGTGAAGATATACCGTAGGCTTTTATGGTCGGTATATACCACAAATTTCTCTCCCAACAGGTAATGTCGCCAAGACTTCAGGGCAAAAATAATCGCCGCTAACTCCAGGTCGTGTGTTGGGTAGTTTTGCTCATGGGACTTCATGTCGCGAGCCATATGCTATGACTTGGCGCTCTTGCATCGAACACACCCTAGTCCAACGCGAGACGCATCACAATACACCTCGAATGGCACTCCCTCCTGCGGTAGACTCAACACCGGTGCAGTAGTCAGGTGAGTCTTCAACTCCTCGAATGCCTGGCCGGCACTTGTCCGTCCACTCGAATTTGGCTCCCTTCCGTGTAAGAGCCTGTCATAGGTGCCGCCAACCGAGAAAACCCTTCCACAAAACGCCGGTAATACCCTGCGGACCCAAGAAACTCCGGATCTCAAAAACATTTGTGGGCCTCTTCCAAGATGCTACGGACTCAATCTTGGTTGGGTCCACTCTAACTCCTTGGCGAGATACTACATGCCCAAGAAAATGCACCTCTTGCATCCGAAGTCACACTTGCTAAATTTAGCATACAAGTGATGATCTCGTAGTGCCTGCAGCACCACGGCCAAGTGCTCCTCATGCTCAGCTTGGGTTTTGGAGTACACAAGGATGTCGTCAATAAATACCACCACGAAGGAATCCAAGTATGGGGCAAATACCTGATTCATTAGATGCATGAACACAGCAGGTGCGTTCGTGAGCCCAAAAGGCATCACTAACCACTCATAGTGTCCGTATCTGCACCTGAACGCCGTCTTAGGGATGTCTTTGCTCCTGACCCTCAATTGATGATATCCCGAACGCAGATCGATTTTTGAGAACCACCGTGCTCCACTCAGCTGGTCGAATAAGTCATCAATCCGCGGCAAAGGGTACTTGTTCTTTACCGTTACTTGATTCGACTTTCGATAATCAATGCAAAGTCGCAACGAACCATCCGCCTTCTTAGCAAACAAGACCGGTGCACCCCAAGGTGAGGTACTAGGACGGATAAAACCTTTATCTCCCGGTTCCTTTATCTGCTTCGAAGCTCCCGCAACTCCGTAGGTCCCATCCGGTATGCTACTTGTGAGATGGGTCCCACCCCCGGCAACAGTTCAATCGTGAACTCGATACTTCGTGTGGAGGCAACTCCAACAACTCCCCAGGAAAGACATCCTGGAAATTCTCGACAACATCTGGCCACACCCTTTTCTCTAAGTTACCTTCCTCCTCAAAGGTTAGGGTGGCAAGCCTATGGGTAATATTGCCCCATAGCTCCCTCGTCGGTCCAGCTCTCCCAAAGATCCCTATCCCATTCACCCACTAGGGTACAGGAAGATCCTGTGGGTGTAGTAAACGATACTCGTCGCCTATAGCGATCCAATCTTAGCCTGGAAGGCCATCAACCATCCATTCCCGAATCAAACTAAAGGTCCTCATGGGCATTACGTACAAATCAAATGAGAGGTCAACCTCTCCTATCGTAGCGCACACTCTCGACACATTTGGTGGATCAACTCCACTCCTCCCATTGGGGACTCGACCCTCGAGGTCTATCGGCCTCCACACAATCAAGTCCAAGGCTCTCCACCAAGGACTTAGCAATCGGGGAGCACGAAGCTCCAGTATCAAACAATGCAAGCAACAACGGTGCGAGATATTAGAATAGTACCTCGAACCACCGAAGGTCCAGCTCCACCTTCCTCGGAGGGTGATGGTAAATCCTCCATTTCGCCTGGTGCCGAGGTAAGCCTGAACACTCTGCCTTGGCTTGCCCCACCACCGGCCTCACTTGCCTTCCCTTTTGCTCCTGCTGCGGTCCACCGGGACGCCCCTCCGATCCTCCTTGTGGTTGCCTCTCCCCCCGTGGCCTAGTGTGACCGGAACCAGCCCGACCGGCCTGCCACGAATGTCCTGGCTTAGGGGGTGGGGCCTAAAATTGGGTCCCACCCCTGCTCCCTTGTGCTAAGCTTCCGGCTCCCGATCGTTCCCCCTTGCCGAAACACACCTTGCCGATGTGTCCCACCTTCCCCACGGCTATGACACGTCAAGTGCCGCTTGGGGCACTCACGTTTGACGTGCCCTGACAGGCCACAACAGGTACACCCGCTTGGGAAGTTCCCAGCAGCACTCCCCTGTCCTCCAAAGTAACGGGATCTGGGCGGAGCCATTGAAGCTTGGCCCCTATCCTTGGGAAAAGTCCCACTCCCGGGCTCAACCTTCTGCCTCTTGGTTTCACCGTGCTTGTCGCGTGCGCTCTGCCCCATCCGCTCCTGGTGAGCCTGTCTTCCCTCCTCTAATCCTCTCTCAACAATCTTGGCGGTGTCCACGACTTCAGCATAGGTCTTCAGTCGCAGCATCTCCACCCTTTGTTTCAGGGCGGGTTTGAGACCCATGGTAAACTTATGGGCCTTCAGGTCCTCCCTTGATATTGCTTCTGGAGCAAACCGACTCAGCCCCGGAAATCTCGCTCATACTCGCTACCGAGCGCGATCCCCGCTCAGGCTGCAGAACTCCTCCCGCTTCGCCACCGCAATGACTCGGAAAGAACTCCTCATGGAACAGCTGGAGGAACTCATTCCAGGCCATGGTCTCCATGTCCCGGCTTCCTGAGATGCTAAGCCACCATTCTAAGGCTTCCTCCTCCAACTGCCGGACTGCTAGTCTCACTTTGTCTTCCTCTCGGGGTCGAAGAAAGGAGAACACATGCTCGATCTGCCGCGCCGGTGCTCTGCTCCTAGAGGTTCAGCTCCTCCCTTGAACCTTGGTGGATGTTCCTTTCGGAACTGCGTCAACACGTCTCCCTCTTCCCGCCTCACCGGTACTTCCTGCCTACACGGGGGTTCCGCCTCACGGGGTGGAGGGGGTGGCACTGCCTGTCGTGCCATCATCTCCTGACGCACCTCGCTTAGGATCTCTCCCCTGAGGTCCTCACGCATGCCTTGCACGTTCTCACTTAGGGCCCGGACTTGGGCCATGATCCGCTCCAGGGGATCATCGCCCTACACGCTTGTCCTCTTCCCTCTCAAGACAGGGCGAAGATTCATCTTCTACAGCTGGAGTAGCTCGGGTTACTCTCCTAGGAGGCATAGTCTACATAATTTAAACCAAACTAGGATCAGCTTCTCTCAAGCTCTACACACCCTCATCCCCATGGGCCATGAGGTACTCAAGCAACATTTTACATTTAAACACACAGGTAAATCACAGAAGCACACAGCAGCAATTCATAGCAACAAGTCTCACAAAAAAATCACCGAATTTCACAGCAACAAAATTTTGTTTTTAGCAACAAGTTTTCAGCAACACAGAGCATATACTCATACCGAAATTAAACTAGTGCCCTAATGCCGGTGCATGTATGCACCCTCAACCCAAATGCAAGTGCCCTACTCCTTGGTCTAACTACCCCTGAGTACACCCCGAGAAAACCAGGATAGGACCACGTTGATCAGGCGTGTCCTATCCCGCCTCCTAAGAGTCTCGAAGCGACCAGGCCTCCCCACTATCCTAGGTCCACCAGACCATGAACTATCGCTCTGATACCATATTGTCACGCCCCAATTTCCTTCCACTTGGAAATGAGTAGTGACTGCCCATGCCCGCACCCGAAGGGACAAGGGGTTGGTGCAAGCACCTTAAAAGGACTTCTGGTACGAGTGTTGTCCCAAACCTGCACAACCAGGCTAACATGCCAAGGGGCATGCTCCTGCTCCCAAACCATGCACACAAACACAAATTGAATAACAACATCTCATTTTATTCCATTGCAAAGGCTAAATGTTTATTACAACCCAGTCGGGGAAAAACCCCTATGAAGCCATAAATAAAACCAAACCAGAATCCAAACACATAAAACCAGAGTACAACAAAGGAAATAATATAAAACTCCCGGCCTCGGGGGCCTAGCTCCTCGGCCTTCACCTACCGCCCGCTAAACCCTACAAAAGAACAGTTTATAGGAGGGGTGAGCAAACCACAGCTAAGTAGGGATCCGGTCTCCCCGGACCCGTCCCGCTCTACAACATGCATGATATGTGTATGCTTGTGCTCGTGTCGTGCCTAAGGCTAAAGCAACAAACATCACCCAGTACACACTCTTTACCTGAACCCGCACCGGAGGGCAGAGGACACCCCGCCACCACGGCGACATGACATACCACATCCAGGCGAATGTTGCATGGACACGAATGCAACATTTTCCACCCGAGTCAGGTATGGTCAACCACCTCCTCGGGCGCCATACCTACCCTCAGGAATGGGTGTAGACTTAGCCCACCGTCGTGAGTGCTACACCGAGACTCGGGACCACGTCCTGGCCAAATCTCAAAGGGGTCCAGCTATTGTGCCTGGCCCATATCTCGGCCTCGGTCTCAAACAGATCAACGAACAAGATAGCATTACATCTCAACATGTAAACTCAAGACAGCATTTACACTTTATCTCGAAGGACCAACATGGTCGGATACAAGCCACACACATCAGCCTCACAGGCTTAAAATCAAATACAAATCAAACACAGTACACACCAGTCACACGGGTATATCATCAAACACCCATATATAAGGTCTCACAGGTATTATATTGAACACATGGCATGCAGGCCTTCACAGACATTTTATCAAATACATAGTGTGCGGGCCTCACGGACATTTCATCAAACACATGGTGGGCATAAACAAACCCGGAAAATCCTCAAGCCAAATTCAACATCGGAATCAACAAGAATATGCCATCGAAGGCCAACATCCATATAGGAGATCACACCTATATGGATTTACATATATATATATATATATAGGTGAATATCCTAGAACGAGAGGGGAGTTAGGAAGAACATGAATCCCTACCTCAGGCTCTTGTCCTAACCTCCACGCTAGACAACTCCCAACGACACGAACCACCACGGCAATCGCCTGGAGATCCCCCCCCTCTCTCTCTCTCTCTCTCTCTCTCTCTCTCTCTCTCTCTCTCTCTCTTCAGGTAAAGCGCAAAGAAAGAAGAACACAAGAACCCTAAACTCAAACTCATGCCCTCATTATATAGACACTACCCACATCAAAACGACGTAGTTTTGATTAAGTAAACCCAGGATCAAAACGACGTAGTTTTGATCACACAAGTTAGCACCTTTCCGCACCCATATAGGCCAAAATACTCGGAATTTCAACATGGTCCTTTGGAGAAAGTTCATTAGAATGTCAAAACCAAGGGGACCATGCAAAAATATGGCTGCACGCCAATTTGCACGTGAATTCCCCAATTCACGTGCAACTCCATATGCACTCCAAATGCGCTCAAACTTCACCCCTAGCTTCCTTGCATCATTTAGAAGACAACCACACTTGCACGTGAATTGGACACATATCACGTGCACCTCACATACACGTCCGTTTGGCCTGAAACTTCGTGGTAGATAGAGGACATTATTTTAAGCATCTTTCCTTTTGCACGTGAATTCATTTGAGCCCATTCACTAAGTCAAAATCTAGAAAAACCGTACTCAGAAGGCAAACCGTGACCAACTCAAGGTACGGGTCCTTACAAAAGGGGTTAGGGTGCAAACCCCGAATATAACATTTTAAGCATCCACAATACATTCAGGAAAGTAAAGTTCATAAAAGCAATCCACAATCCAAACCAGTCTTTATTACAACAAAATCTTCTTTTCAATCCATCCCCCCCGGGGTTACATCAATTCCCATAAAACTAACATAAATGGTAGACAGTAAAGTAAATAAGGTCTTCCACCTTGGGGTCCCTCCTAACGCCTTGTATGTTCCGAAAGAAAACACAACATAGAGGGAGGGGTGAGCGACCACGGCTCAAGTAGGGATCATGTCTCCCCAACCCATCCCATGCTCCTAGCGTCTACATGAGTGTGTACAGGTGCAGTGTAGTGACAATAAAATGTAAACAAGTTGTATTCCACATTCACATGGCACACACATATCCACAGCCATACAGGCTTAGCCATATAGGCTAACATATCCACAGCCACTCAGGCTTAGCCTCATAGGCTAACATATCCACGGCCATATAGGCTTAGCCACACGGGCTAACATTTCCATCCCGGGCTTCCACGCCCACCGGGTTCCACAAGCACAAGATACAAGGTCACACAGGCATTAAACCAAACACTTAGTTCGCAATGACCCATCAGGCATAAAATCAAACACTTGACATACGAGTCTCACAGGTATTTTACCACACGCTTAACATGCATACATTCACAAACCCACAAACCCGGCTACACAGGCATATTATCAAACACATACTAGGCATATTCACACAGGCATTTTATCGAACACTTAATATGCACACCATCCAACACCGCAGTACATCAAAAAGCGCCATTGAAGGCCAACATCCATATAGGAGATCACACCTATATGGATTACATATGTATATATAAACAGATATAACTCTACAATCTGCCCTAGAACCCTAGGACGAGAGGAGGATTTAGGAAGAACAGAACCCCTACCTCGGACTCTTGTCCCAACCTCCACGCTAGACACCTTCCAACGACGCGAACCACCACGGCAATCGCCCGGAGATCCCTCTCTCTCTCTCTCTCGCGCAGCGGTACAAGCAAAGAAGAACACAAGAACCCTAAACTCAAACTCAAGCCCTCATTATATAAACACTACCCACATCAAAACGACGTAGTTTTGATTAAGTAAACCCAGGATCAAAATGATGTAGTTTTGATCACACAAGTTAGCACCTTGCCGCACCCATATAGGCCAAAATACTCGAATTTCAGCATGGTCCTTTGGAGAAAGATCATTAGAATGTCAAAACCAAGGGAACCATGCAAAAATATGGCCGCACGCCAATTTGAACGTGAATTCCCCAATTCACGTGCAACTCCGAATGCACTCCAAATGCGCTCAAACTTCACCCCTAGCCTCCTTGCATCATGTAGAAGACAACCACACTTGCACGTGAAATGGACCCATTTCACGTGCACCTCACATACACGTCCGTTTGGCCTGAAACTTCGTGGTAGATAGAGGACATCATTCTAAGCATCTTTCCTTTTTGCACATGAATTCATTTGAGCCCATACACTAGGTCAAAATCTAGAAAAACTACTCGAAGGCAAACCGTGACTAACTCGAGGTACGGGTCCTTACATCCTCTCCCCCTTAAGACTTTTCGTCCTCGAAAAGAAATGACATATGAGGAAAATAAACTCAAGCTACCCATTTGCCACACGACGAGCCACAACACCCAAATGGGTCATACACCTGCGCACAACACATAACAAGACATAACAAGGTACCACCATAATCCATAACCACAATAATGCATATAACACATGTCCGCATGTCACAAATACACATCTCAAAACACATCACAAATAAGAACACATGTCTTTAAAAGACAATACAAATACACCAAATCGTACACAACTAATACAAGAAAACACATCACTATCCCTTGGCCAACACCACCTCCCACGCTTAAGATTGTTCGTCCTCGAACAAGTGCGGGTCTTGCTCACGCATCATGGACTCACATTCCCATGTCTCCTCCTCAATGCCACGGTGCTGCCATAGCACGCGAACCAAAGGAATAAGCACGACCACGCAAAAGCTTCTCTCGCCGATCTAGGATACGGATAGGGGCCTCAACAACGGACATGTCATCCTCAATGTCCAATGTCCCCCAATCAATCACATGAGTGGGGTCAGGGTGATACTTCCTCAACCGGGACACGTGAAACACGTTATGCACTCGACTCGGCCCGCAGTGGTAACGCTAACCGATAGGCTACGGCCCCACACGATCCGAGAATCTCAAAAGGACCAATAAACCGCGGAGATAGCTTGGAACCTCGCCCAAACCGTCGATGTCCACGACGTGGGGAAACACGAAGAAACACATGATCACCAACAGAAAACTCCAAAGGTCACCGCCGCTGATCCGCATAAGATTTCCGCCGACTCGAGCCGATAACAAACGGCGACGAATCAACTTAACCTTCTCGGTAGCCTCTTGAACCAACTGCGGTCCCAAGAGAGCTGTCTCCCCCACCTTGGTCCAACACAAAGGTGATCGACATGGCCGCCCATACAACGCCTCAAAAGGAGCAATCCCAATGGATGCCTGATAACCGTTATTGTAGGCAAACTCCACCAAAGGAAGGTGAGTTGCCCACGAACCCCCAAAATCTAACACACAGGCCCGTAACATGTCCTCCAACGTCCGATTCGTCCTCTCGTCTGGCCGTCGGTCTCAGGGTGAAAGGCTGTACTCAAGTGAAGCTTGGTCCCCATAGCCTCCTGTAAACCTCGCCCAAAAACGGGAAGTGAACCTCGAATCCCGGTCGAGACAACCGATGATGGTACCCCATGCGGTCTCACAATCTCGTTCATGTACAGTGACTCAAGGTCCCAATAGAGTCCCGCTCGCGAACAGCCAGGAAATGGGCCGACTTTGTGAGTCGATCCACAATCACCCAAATCATATCTTTCCTCCCTGTGGTGGGTGGAAGACCATCACAAAATCCATCGCTATGTGGTCCCACTTCCACTCCGCTATGGGCAATGGTTGTAACATGCCCGCCGGCCGCCGATGCTCGGCCTTCACCCGTCGACACGTGAGGCACCGCGAAACAAAGGCAACTACATCGCGTTTCATCCCCAGGCCACCAAAAATGTGCCCAAAGCGCATGGTACATCTTCGTACCCCCTGGATGCACAGCAACTCTAGGACCGGTGAAACTCCCTCATCACCTCATCCCTGAGGGAAGAAGCCACGACCAACCGCCCCCTGAAATGACAACTCATGCTCAGGACCCTCTCGTCCGATCCTCGGATAGCTCACCGGCCTCAATACGGGCACAGAGAACCTCACACTCAATGTCACCCAACCTGTTCCTCCCGGACGCGTTGGTACAACTCCAGGCACAACCACCAAAGGACTCGGGACCGTCCCCACTATCACGAACAACAAGCCGCAGCTAAAACATCGCCAATCGCTCCATCGGCTTCCACTCTCTCACGGCCACCTCGGCTTTCCCTTTTTCTGCTCAACGCGTCGGCCACAACATTACCCTTGCCCGGGGTATAGGCAAGCGTAAAGTCAAAGGTCCGCAAATACTCCACCCATCTCCTTTGCCTCAAATTCAAGTCCTTCGAGTAAAGATGTACTGAAGGCTCTTGTGATCCGAGAACACTACAAACTTTTCCCCCAAGAGGTAGTGCTGCCAACTCTTCAGGGCGAAGATGACAATTGCCAACTCAAGATCATGGGTAGGGTAATTGCTCATGAGGCTTCAAGTGCTTTGACCCATAAGCTATCACAATGTGCTCCTCGCATAAGCACACACCCCAAACCAACCCTGGACGCATCACAGGTATACCTTATATGGGATATCCTCTCGAGGCAACCTCAACACCGGTGCGGTGGTCAAACGGGTTTTGAGAGTCTCAAACGCCCACCGGCACTTGTCCGTCCACTCAAATTTTACTCCTTTCCTAGTCAACGCTGTCATAAGAGCCGCCAAACGGAAGAACCCCTCTACAAAACGGCGATAATACCCCGCCAAGCCAAGAAAGCTACGGATGTCAAAAACGTTGATTGGCCTCGCCCACGATGCCACGACCTCAATCTTGGCCGGGTCCACCCTAACTCCCTCAGTGACACCACATAGCCAAGAAAGTGAACCTCCTGAGCCCAAAACTCACACTTGCTAAACTTAGCAAACAGCGTTGGTCCCTCAAGGTTTGCAACACCTGTTGCTAAGTGCTCCACATGCTCCTTCTCGGTCTTGGAATACACCAAGATATCATCAATAAACACCACCACAAACGAATCCAAGTAGGGAGCAAAGACCTGGTTCATCAAATGCATGAACACCGCTGGCGCATTAGTGAGCCCGAAAGGCATCACTACCCACTCATAATGCCCATACCTACACCGAAAGCCGTCTTAGGGATGTCCTCCTCCCTAACCCTGAGCTGGTGATACCCTGACCGTAAATCTATTTTGGAAAACCACTGGGCCCCACTCAATTGGTCAAACAGGTCATCTATCCGAGGCAAGGGGTACTTATTCTTCATAGTCACTGAATTCGACTTCCCGTAGTCGATGCGAGACGAAGTGTGCCATCAGCCTTCTTAGCAAAGAGCACCGGAGCATCCCAAGGTTAGGTACTCGGTCTAATATACCCTTGGCCCACCAACTCCTCGATTTGCCTCTGTAGCTCCCTCAGCTCGGCTGGCCCCATACGATACGCTACTTGGGAAATCGGACCCGTCCCCGGCACCAACTCAATGGTGAACTCCACACTCCTCTTAGGTGGCAAACTCCTCAACTCTTCAGGAAAAACATCCTGAAATTGATCCACAACAGCGGGCCACACCCTCTTTTCCACCTTACCCACCTCAGCAAAGGTCAGGGCTGCCAACCTGTGGGTAATAGCACCCCACTGGTCCAACACCGGCCCGACCTGACTCGCCTCACAGTCCCACTCCCCCTGCAGGGTGCAAGAGGTCCCTGCAGGTGTCACGAAGGATACACGCCACCGGTAACAGTCTATCTTGGCTTGGAAAGCCATAAGCCAATCCATACCCAAGATCAGGTCAAACGTCCTCAAAGGCATTACATGCAAGTCAAAACTCAGCTCCACCTCTCCTAGGGTTAACACACAGTCACGGCACACACGCCGTACCTCAATCATGCCTCCCACCGGAGACTCCACAACTAGGGGCCTCGCGGCCTCCACACAAGCTAACCCCAAGCCATCAATAGGAAGCTCGGCAGCGAAGGAACACGATGCACCCGTATCAAAAAGAACAGAAGCTAACGTGCGGGAAATCAAGAGGGTACCTCTAACCACCGATGGTCCTGCTCCACCCTCGGTGGTGGGGGTGGTAGCTCGGCCTCCTCCTGGTACGTCGCCTCAGGCGCAAACACCCTTCCTTGGCCCGTGCCACTGGTCGGCGCACTCATTGGACGCTTCCCGCTAAGGTTGCCTCCGGCCGGTCTGCTGCCGCTCCGGCCTCCCCCCTGGGGTCGGGTCTAACTCGATCCTGCCCGACTAGCTCGCCACCGACGAGCTGGTCTCTCTGGCCTGGTGTACGAAAAATGGCGTCACTCCTCATCTCGGATGCCATGCCTCCAACTCCCTTGTTGCTACTCCGGCAAACCCGGCTCAAATGGCCTTCTCGTCCACAGCTATTGCATCGCCGGTTCTTTTTGGGACACTCCCTCTTGAAGTGGCCTTGCTCCCCACAAGAATGACAACCGTTGGGGAGTCCTCCTACCGGACCTTCCCCTGTCTGCTACCGCCAAAGCTAGACCTCCCCTGGGGGGCACCGATGGTTGTCCCCGGGCTGCGGAAAGAAGCTGCTATCCCTTTCCTCAGTCTTGGGCCGCTTGGACCCGGAATCACGCTCCAACCCACCCTGCAACGGGCGTCCCTTATGGGTCTGCCTCCCATCATCCAGCTCCCTCTCAGCTATACGGGCCGTCTCCACAACCTCAGCATAGGTCCTCAAGCATAGAATTGCCACCCTCTCGCTAAGGGCTGGCCTGAGACCCAAGGTGAACTTGTGGGCCTTCAGGTCCTCCCTTGCCACGGTCTCAGGAGCAAACCTACTCAAGCTCCGGAACTCCCGCTCATACTCAGCTCGTCCTGGATCCCTTGCTTCAAGCCGCCGAATTCTTCCCTCTTCGCCATCTCACCGATTCGGGAAGAACTCATCATGGAAGAGTTGCAAGAACTCCTCCCAAAGCATGAGTTGCACCACACGGCTCCCTGCGACACTCGTCCACCACTCCAAAGCATCCCCCTCCAGCTGCCGAATTGCCAGTCGCACCTTATCCTCTTCCCGGGGCAGGAGAAAGGAGAACACATGCTCGATCCGCCTCAACCACCGCTCGCCTACCATAGGATCACCTTCCCCCCTTGAATCGCGGAGGTTGTTCCTTTCGAAACCGTGTCACCACGTCATCCTCTGCACGAGTCGGTACACCACCCGGCCGAACTCTCACGCTCACAAGGCGGCTCTCCCATTGGTGGTGGTGGTGGTGGTACCACCCGCCTGTCTTGCCATCTCACGGCGCACCTTCTCCCGAACCTCCCTGCCGGAGTCCCTCCCGTAGCTCTCGTACCTCCGGTCGGATGCCTTCTCGTAGCCGTGCCAGCAACAACGCTTGCCCTCCAATGGACGGTCCCGCACCCGGACCCTCATGGGCAGATGACTCATCGCCCATCGCCCCGGACGCACGTGTCACTCTCCTCGGTGGCATTCTTACTACACGAAGTAAGAAGCACAACGTCAAAACAATTTTTATAATCTATCGCGTCACTACCTCTACCCCACCGATCAATTCCACTATCACATGACATTACACACATACATCGTATCAATCACATTTCACAGTTCAAGACGCATTGCCAAACAAATCAGAGTTGCACATTTCACTTAATCATATCCACGGTTTAGCACACATTCACAAACAAATGCAACTAGTGCCCTAATGCCAATGCATGCAAATCCTACCACAAGACCGGACTACCCTAAGCACACCTTGGAGGCTCAAAGAGGACCATGTTGATCAGGCATGTCCCTCCAGGCTCCTCCAAAGGACTAAGGATAACCAGGTCCGCCCACTACCCTAGGCCAACTAGACCATGCTCGATACCATATTGTCACGCCCGGATTTCCAACCCGAGGAAACCGGTACGTGACTCCCCTTGTACCCACACGGGGGGTAAAGGGGTTAGGGTGCAAACCCCGAATATAACATTTTAAACATCCACAATACATTCGGAAAGTAAAGTTCATAAAAGCAATCCACAATCCAAACCAGTCTTTATTACAACAAAATCTTCTTTTCAATCCATCCCCCCCGGGGTTACATCAATTCCCATAAAACTAACATAAATGGTAGACAGTAAAGTAAATAAGGTCTTCCACCTTGGGGTCCCTCCTAACGCCTGTATGTTCCTGAAAGAAAACACAACATAGAGGGAGGGGTGAGCGACCACTGCTCAGTAGGGATCATGTCTCCCCAACCCATCCCATGCTCCTAGCG
This sequence comes from Taxillus chinensis, assembly GCA_023512835.1. Classification (NCBI taxonomy): domain Eukaryota; kingdom Viridiplantae; phylum Streptophyta; class Magnoliopsida; order Santalales; family Loranthaceae; genus Taxillus; species Taxillus chinensis. The sequence goes on along the minus strand of CM042092.1, from coordinate 48,467,329 downwards.
TCTACATGAGTGTGTACAGGTGCAGTGTAGTGACAATAAAATGTAAACAAGTTGTATTCCATATTCACATGGCACACACATATCCACAGCCACTCAGGCTTAGCCTCATAGGCTAACATATCCACGGCCATATAGGCTTAGCCACACGGGCTAACATATCCACGGCCATATAGGCTTAGCCACACGGGCTAACATTTCCAGTCCCGGGCTTCCACAGCCACCGGGTTCCACAAGCACGACATACAAGGTCACACAGGCATTAAACCAAACACTTAGTTCGCACAGCCCATCAGGCATAAAATCAAACACTTGACATACAGAGTCTCACAGGTATTTTACCACACGCTTATCATGCATACATTCACAAACCCACAAACCCAGCTATACAGGCATATTATCAAACACATACTAGGCATATTCACACAGACATATCCACACAGGCATTTTATCGAACACTTAATATGCACACCATCCAACACCAGAGTACATCAAAAACTGCCATTGAAGGCCAACATCCATATAGGAGATCACACCTATATGGATTACATATGTATATATAAACAGATATAACTCTACAATCTGCCCTAGAACCCTAGGACAGAGGAGGATTTAGGAAGAACAGAACCCCTACCTCAGACTCTTGTCCCAACCTCCACGCTAGACACCTTCCAACGACGCGAACCACCACGGCAACCGCCCGGAGATCCTCTCTCTCTCTCTGGCAGAGCCGCAAGCAAAGAAGAACACAAGAACCCTAAACTCAAACTCAAGCCCTCATTATATAGACACTACCCACATCAAAACGACGTAGTTTTGATTAAGTAAACCCAGGATCAAAACGATGTAGTTTTGATCACACAAGTTAGCACCTCGCCGCACCCATATAGGCCAAAATACTCGGAATTTCAGCATGGTCCTTTGGAGAAAGATCATTAGAATGTCAAAACCAAGGGAACCATGCAAAAATATGGTCGCACGCCAATTTGAACGTGAATTCCCCAATTCACGTGCAACTCCAAATGCACTCCAAATGCGCTCAAACTTCACTCCTAGCCTCCTTGCATCATGTAGTAGACAACCACACTTGCACGTGAAATGGACCCATTTCACGTGCACCTCACATATACGTCCGTTTGGCCTGAAACTTCGTGGTAGATAGAGGACATCATTCTAAGCATCTTTCCTTTTTGCACGTGAATTCATTTGAGCCCATACACTAGGTCAAAATCTAGAAAAACTACTCGAAGGCAAAATTGTGACTAACTCGAGGTACGGGTCCTTACGAGTGCCAAGCAAGAGGGGGAGAACCGGAAGCCCACAACTACCGCAGGGAATTGCACCTCTCACCATAGGTGTTCCTGCTCCTTTCCCTTATAAGACCGATAAGGCAGTCCCATGGAACTACGGTTATGAAGTAGTACGGGGAGCCACCGCGGCCGAAAAAGAAAACCAGGAGCGGTCGGGCATATGCCCCAGATATGGCCGACAAAGCAAGGAAGGAAAAAGTGTAGAACAAGACACCGAGTCAACACCGGACGCAACAAAGGGAGGAACACCAATCACTAAAGAAGGGACCACGAATTTCGAAATTCATGAAACAGAGCGAGTATAATATTGTGGATCGGCTAAGCCGACAACCGGCCCGCATCTCCTTGCTCTCGTTAATGATGGATTCCCAACCTCACCGGGAAGCATTGCTTGAAAGTTCTGAGCCAAGCCTATGTTCCACCGACCGTCTCAGTGGCAAATGTTGACGGAATCGCCAGTAACCTCATCATGAACAACGTCATTAGCTTTGGAGATGACGAGCTACCCCAAGAAGGGAAAGGACATATAAAAGCTTTGCACATCACGGTCAAATGCAAGGAGCACACCATAGCCCGCATACTCATTGACAACGGCTCGGCCTTGAACATTATGCCCTTGCATATACTGCAGCAACTTCCAATTGACGCGTCCTATATGCGTCCCTGTACGATGAAGGTACGGGCATTCGATGGAGGAAAGTGTGACGTGGTGGGAACTCGGATATTCCACTCATGATTGGGCCAACTACTTTTACGGTGGAATTTCAGGTGATGGACATCACGCCATATTACGGATGTTTGTTGGGAAGACCCTGGATCCACATGGAAGGAGCGGTGCCATCGAGTCTCCACAGGAAGATGAAGTTTGTAATGGGGAACCAGCTCATCTGCATCTCTGGAGAGACAAGTTTCCTCGTCACCAAACCGGCATCAGTTCCTTATATTGAAAGCAACGAAGATGTGCCAGAATGCTCCTATCGGGCTTTTGAGATGGTGAATGTCGTCCGCCTGGACCATCGTCTCTCGAAGGCGGCAAAAATGGTTGCGACCACTATGATCAAACGGGGTACAAACCGGGGCAAGGATTAGGCCTGATAGCTCAAGGGATTCAGAAACCCCTGACCATCCGAGAAAATACCGAAAAGTTTAGGCTAGGCTACGTCCCTACAAAAGCTGACAGACAGAGGGAAGTTATCAAGAAGAGAGAAGTCAGAATCGCAAGATTGCAGAAAAGGCCAGTACAAGAAGAAAGGAGAAGCTTTCCCCCTTTGAATGTGATAACGTGCATTTTATGCCGTTAATCTAGTGTTTATTTAGGATGTTTAAGAGCATGATTAGAGCCTTATTGCCTCATATATCATATATATTTGCTCTAACCCCTAGGAAGATGCTAGTTGCAAATACATGCGCTTTTAAGCTGTTTTGGCAGGTTTTGGACCTCACTTTTGACATAGTAGATGGCCTCAAACAATTGGCGTGCAAAAACAAAAGTTTCTTAGAATGATGTCCTCTACCGACCACAGAAATTTCAGAGCATTTGGAGCTGCACGTGAATTCACCCATTTCACGTGCAAGCCTATTTTTGCCTCTCAGGCCTCTACAGGATGCAAGGAAGCTTGGGGAGAAGTTTGAGCTGATTTGGAGGTGCACGTGAATTCACCATATCACATGCAAATTGGCGTGCAGAGATATTTTTGGACCGATCCTATCGTTTTTCCATGCCGATCATTTGTTCCTGAAAGCCCAAGTCCAAATTGTGGGTGGAAGATAGAGATTTTAAAGTTTCGAGTGTTACTTATCAAAACTACGCCGTTTTGATAAGTGGGCTAGGTTACACACCTCAAAGCCCATCCAAACTCTATAAATACAGCCTCCATGCCCTCTCGCTATGCATGCCTAACCCCCCCTACACGTTTTTAGAGAGAGAGAGAGAGAGAGGCTCCACGACTTGGAGGCTGTCCTTGACCTAGGAGAGCAGCCGCCGCTGCCGTCGCAGCGGCCGTCGCGGATTTTGGAGCCTGGATTTGAAGCTTTGCTGTGCGCGTGATCAAGAAGAAGATGTTGAGCTTTTTCGCTTTGTGTTTGCTTGTAATCATGCGTGAGTAGTTCTTTTAATCTAGGGGAGCAATGTAGCCCCCTTGTTGCTTTCTTTGTGTTTATGAATATTGGGTTTGGATGATTGAAGTTTTGCATGTTTTATGAATCTGTTCTTTTTGGATGTACACCTTGGTATTCTTAGCCCTAGTGCGGGGCGGATTGAGATTCATAACTTATTTGTAATTGGTGTGATCATTATCCTTTTGCAAGTATGATTTATTGGCTTTGCATGTTTGTGTGTTTTGATGACCATTCTGGCATACAACTCTTAAAAGGACCTCAATGACCATTTGTTGTCCTTGGCTTGTGTTTAGCATGTTTTCAATCAGACAACCCTAATACCATGAACCAGTAGAGATAACATAGGGAGGTGAAATTGTGACCCTAGATGCTTTTAATCCTTGAAACTTAATCCTAAAATCAGTTTCTTTTCTTTGTTTATTCAGAAAACCAAATAAAAATTAGATCTTTAGGTTAAAAAAAGAAAACTTTTTGCCAAGACATTTTATAGAACAAGAGTAATTGGGTGTTTTGATTTGAGAACTAGAGAACTAGGTTAATCCCTGTGGGTTCGACCCCTTTCTTGCTCGCTATTCTTTTAGTGCAAATTTAGGGAAATTATTATCTTGAAGAGAGATTTAACGACATTAGTTAGCTCTTTTAGAGAGGCTAAAAATCTTGTCTGTCAAATTGGCGCCGTTGTCGGGATTCAACGGTTAACTAGTTTTTAAAATCAACATTGAGTGAAATTGTTTGAATTCCGATCTTGGTGTTTTATTTTGTCTTTTATTCTCTCGTTATTCTGTGTTCTTTATTTGTTTATTTTGCATTGTTCGGAGCTGCCTGGGTGTGTTCTTGTTGTTTTACAGAACATACATCAAGGATTCCTAGTTGTGCATGCAAAGAGAGGAGGATATACAATTTACTCAGGAACCTGAAAGGTTGTTCGAGCTCGTCGCAGAGCGACTAGGAAGCAAGACGTGAGGCTGAAGAAGCACTACAAGGCTTGGAGCAATCCGTAGGCGATCCGATGGCAGATCTCGGACCTGATGGTGGTGCACCACACGGAGGGGCCAATTACAATGGCCAATATCCAGAAGAAGAGGGTAATAGGTTTATGCCCCAGAACCTTCTTAGACTATGCAAGGCCGATGATGTCGGACCATTATTCTGGGGATTCGGCAGACAAGAGTCCAAGCAAATAGCTTTGAGTCGAAGCCGGCGTTGATCAACATGGTGAGCAACAACGCGTTTGGAGGAACAGCCGTGGATGATCCGCACCAGCATTTGATGATGTTCTACCAGGTGTGCGACACCATCAAGATCAACAATGTGTCGGAGGAGGCAATAAAGCTAAGGCTTTTCCCTTTCTCTTTAAAGGATAGAGCTCTTGGCTGGTTCAACGATCTGCACAGCGGGTTCAATCAACACTTGGGAGGAGATGCAGGACCAAGTTCATGTCAAAGTACTTCCCTCCTTCCAAGGTGATCCAGCTCGGAGGAGAGATTAGCGAGGTTCAGGCAAGATGAGATGGAGACTCTTCATAAAGCTTGGGAGCGTTTCAAAGACTTAGTGAGAAGATGCCCTGATCATGGAAGACCCCGGTGGATTCAAATTGAATCTTTCTACACAGGTCTTCGGTCCCATTCACAAGATAAGGTGAATGCAATGGCTTGGAGGATGCTTGATGAACCTAGAGCCGACGCACACGGAGAGCTCTTGGAGAGGCCGTCATTAGCTGATTGGCGAGTGGTCTAATGTGCGTACTTCAAAGCCGAGGGAGAAGATAGCTTCGGTTGAAAATTCTTCCAATGATGTGCAAGCACAAATTCAAGCTTTAGTGAAAGGCATGGAAGTATTGGCTCTTAAAGTTGAAGGATCACAAGCTTTACCAGTAGTTGAGCAGGGGTGAGTGGAGCTGAAGAAGCAAATTATGTTGGAGGAAAGGGCTTGTACCGGAGAGCCAGTTTTATCCTCAACAACAACAACAAGGGTACAACCAGAATCGCCGGTCTCGACCATTTCGGAGAAATCGGAACCGAGGGGGAGATACCTCATTTCAGGTACAAATATGTGCCCCCGGGGATGAAGCGGGAATCCGTATGCTACGGATAATTATTTACACCCACCTCCGGGATTCGAGCGGCTTGACCTCGGCCTCAACAAGAAAGAGGAAGGGTATATCGGAATATGGATGAGCCCACCAAAAGAGAGGATAATTTGGAGGAAAGGGTAGTCACAATAGAATCTTCAATTAAGAATATGGAGAAGTTACTTGTGAGTATGGCACAGAATGCTAATCAAAGGGTGTCAACCAATACTTTTCCAAGTGACACCGAGGTGAACCCCAAGGAGAGTTGCAAGGCTATCACTCTAAGGAGCGGGAAGACACGAATGAAGGTGAAGAGCCTAAGAAGAAGGCAATTCCAGAAGAACGAGTAGACCCTTGGATCGAAGACCAAGGAAAACGAGATAAAGAAGAAGAAAGAGTGCAAGAAAAGAAGGACCAGCAGTGAGTCAAGACAACAAAAGTGAAGAACAGAGGCAAGAGTTCAGGCCTACTATGCCATTTCCTCGGAGGCCGAGGAACCGAGAGGGTTCAAGAAGAGTATGAGCGCTTCCTGAGTTTGTTCAAGAAGCTTGAAATTAATATTCCATTTGTGGAAATCTTGGAGCAGATGCCTAGGATAGAAAGTACATTAAAGATTTTGTGACAAAGAAGAGGAAATATGGGGATCATGAGACGGTGGCGATCACTAACGAGGTGAGCAAGTGTTGTTCAACGAGTTTGCCCATCAAGCATAAAGATCCGGGCAGCTTTAATCTCCCTTGTGTGATTGGCAATGCACCAATGAGCAGGCCCTATGTGATTTAGGGGCCAGCATCAATTTGATTTCCTTTGCTTTGTACAAGCGGCTTGGGCTTAAGGGCATGAAGCCCACTTCCATATCATTGCGGTTGCTTGACCGGTCTACTAGAAGGCCTGAAGGGATAATTGAAGACGTGTTAGTCAAAGTGGGTTCCTTCATATTTCCAGCGGACTTTGTAGTTTTGGAGATGGAAGAAGATAGAGGAGTTCACCTACTCCTTGGAAGACCGTTTCTCGAACGGGTTGTGCATTGATTGATGTTGCTCAAGGGCAGCTAACTCGAGAATTAATGAGGAGACCTTAGTCTTCCATATGGGGAAGGCTTTGCAAGGTCAAGAGGAGGAGGATTGCCTTTGGGTTGAAGACCTTGAGGAATTGGTGGAAGATTACTTGGCATAAGAAATAACCACCACCAATAATGGAGCCCTTGACTATAGAAGCTCAACAAGATGAAGAGATGTACTTGACAGCTGAGGAAGATGAGCAAACTACAAACTCTTTGGAGCAAGTCGAGGAGGAGAAAGAAGATGACGTGCCTCCAGCTCCGAACCGAAGGAGCTGCCTGGACACCTAAGGTATGAATTTCTAGACTCTACAAATCAATTCCCTGTCATTGTTGCTTCTAATTTGAATGATGTGGAGTGTACTCAATTGTTAGAAGTCCTTAGGAAACACAAAAAGGCCCTAGGATGGAACATTGAAGACATTAGGGGTATTAGTCCAGGGGATTTGCATGCATAAGATTTTGATGAATGATGATTTTAAACCCCATCGTTGAAAGACAAAGAAGATTAAACCCTGCCATGAAAGAAGTTGTTAGAAAAGAAATTTTAAAATGGAAAAATGCGGGTATAATTTATGCTATTTCGAGATAGTGAGTGGGTGAGTCCATTGCATGTTGTGCCCAAGAAAGGGGGGCATGACCGTGATTAAGAATGAGAAAAATGAATTGATCCCATCTCGCTGACTGTGACGGGGTGGAGAGTGTGTGTTGACTATAGAAAGCTGAACAAGGCTACTAGGAAGGATCATTTTCCTCTTCCTTTCATTGACCAAATGTTGGATAGGTTAGCGGCTATAGTCACTACTGCTTTTTAGATGGCTATTCCGGGTATAATCAGATCATGGTTAAGCCCGAGGACCAAGAAAAGACCACCTTCACGTGCCCTTTTGGCACATTTGCATTTAGGAGAATGCCATTTGGGCTTTGTAATGCCCCCGCCACCTTCCAAAGGTGTATGATGGCTATTTTTCAGGGGTTTGGTTGAGGAGATCATGGAGGTTTTCATGGATGATTTCTCGGTGTTTGGTTCCTCCTACCAACAGTGCTTGAAAAATCTAGATGTGGTCTTAGAGAGATGTGAGGAGAAGGAACTAGTCCTAAATTGGGAGAAATGCCATTTCATGGTAGCGAGGGGATAGTTCTAGGGCACAAGGTGTTCCGCACATGGTTTGGAGGTAGACAAGGCAAAAATCTCCACTATTGAGACTCTGCCACCTCCAACCAACGAAAAAGGAGTGAGAAGTTTCCTTGGCCATGCTGGCTTTTATAGGAGATTCATTAAGGACTTCTCAAAAATTGCAAAACCCATGAGTAGGTTGTTAGAAAAAGACACAAGCTTTGAGTTTAATGCAGATTGCTTAGAAGCTTTTAACATCCTCAAGGGTAAGTTAGTACGCACTGTTATAGTCACACCCGACTGGGCTCGACCTTTTGAGCTAATGTGTGATGCAAGTGATTATCTTTGTGGGGTAGTCTTAGGGCAAAGGCGAGAAAAGGTGTTTAGGGTCATTTACTATGCTAGTAAGACCTTAGATGATGCTCAACGAACTATACCACCACCGAGAAAGAGTTGCTAGCCGTGGTTTATGGGCTGCAACAAGTTTAGACCCTACCTTTTGGGGTCTAAAGTCATTGTTTATACCGATCATGCTGCATTGAAATATTTGTTTGCTAAAAAAGAAGCTAAGCCACGCTTGATTAGATGGGTTGTCCTCTTACGAGAATTTGACCTTGAAATTAGAGACACAAAGGGAGCCCTAAATTCGTGGCTGATCACCTCTCCCGTGTGGAGAATGCACCTAAGTCTCTACCCATTGTAGATGACTTTCCTAATGAGAAGTTGTTTGAGGTGCATCATCTTCCTTGGTTTCTTTGAGATAGCAAATTATTTAGCCACCTGGGTTCATACCCAAGCGGTTTGACTACCACCAGGAGAAAGAAATTGGTAGTGGATGCTAAGAAATTCATTTGGGAAGACCCAATTCTTTATAGGAGGTGTCCAGACCAAATCATTAGAAAGTGTGTCCTTGAGGAAGAAGTAGATGACATAATACATCATTGTCATGCATCACATTATGGGGGCCACTTTGGGGTGCAGAAAACGTGGCTAAGATCATGCAGTGTGGCTTTTATTGGCCTCACATGGTGAAAGACACCTATGTCTACATCAAAAAGTGTGATAGATATCAAAGGGTAGGTGGTCTATCTAGGAAAAATGAGATGCCATTAACCTGGAATCCTTCCGGTTGAAATTTTTGACATTTGGGGCATTGACTTCATGGGGCCATTCCCCAATTTCGATGGGTATTCATACATTTTGCTTGCTGTGGATTATGTGTCTAAGTGGGTAGAAGCTATTCCTACTAGAGTGAATGATGCTAGGGTTGTGACTCATTTCCTTACTAGGAACATCTTTAGCCGTTTTGGGACACCAAGGGCTATAATCGGTGATGAGGGTAGTCATTTCGCAACAAATTGTTTGATAAATTATTGAACAAGTATGGTGTCACTCATAGGAAGTCTTTAGCTTACCACCCACAAGCTAATGGACAAGCGAAGTGTCCAACAGGGAGATTAAGGCCATTTTAGAGAAAACTGTTGGAGCCAATAGGAAAGATTGGTCTCAAAGGCTTGATGAAGCCTTATGGGCATATAGGACAGCTTACAAAACTCCCATTGGGATGTCACCTTACCGTATTCTATATGGTAAGGCATGTCACTTGCCTGTGGAACTAGAACACAAGGCTCATTGGGCCTTGAAGAAGTTAAATTTCAACCCACAAGAGATCAAGGAGCTTAGGATGACTCAATTAATTGAGTTAGATGAGCTTAGACTGGATGCCTATGATAGTGCTAAATTTTACAAAGAAAGAACTAAGAAATGGCATGATAGGCAACTCAACAATGAACCTTTAACCTTAGGGCAGAAAGTTCTTCTATTTAACACAAGGTTGAGGTTATTTCCTGGAAAATTAAGGTCCAAGTGGATGGGACCTTTTGTGATAGTTGATAAGAAGCCATATGGGAGCTTTGAGCTCCAAGTTTGTAGATGGCAAGAAATTTTGGGTGAATGGCAATAGGCTGAAACCATACTTTGATTCAACTCGAGAGGGAGATAGTTGACTCCCTTTCTTTCACCATTGCCTAATCATAACCGAAAGTCTAGCTACGAGACTTTAAATAAAGCGCTGGTTGGGAGGCAACCCAATGTTTATTGCTATGTTTTATTTTATGTTATTTTCTTTTATTTATTTTATTCAATAAATTTGTTTGCAAGCTAACCATTGTGCAGGAGACTTTGTTCCTTTCTTAGCTAACCATGTGCAGGATGAGCAAATTATTGGGTCCTGAACTTGTGGAATTATTTTTAAAGTCAAAGTCAAGGAGCAAGGAGCAAGTGAAGCCCAAAAGTGCTTGAAGATAGGCTCAAACAATTCATGTGCAAGACTTAAAGATGGTCCATAATGCATAAGCAACTTAGTGGAGAAATTTGGGCCGGTTTGGGCCTGAACGTGAATTTGCACGTGAATTGCCCAATTCACGTGCACCTCCTTTTGAGCTGTAACTTTCTGGAATGGTAGATGAGGTCCATGTGATTCACGTTTACTCTTGCACGCGAATTGATAGCTGTCATATGGAGTCCCAAAAATGCAAAATACCGATTTTATCCGTCCTAGAAGCTTCAAACAATTCACGTGCGAAGGGACTATTGCTTGCCGGCTCAAGGGGGACCCACCACCAAAGTTTTGGACGATTCGACCGCACGCCAATTCAGCCAATTCACGTGCGAGGCTATTTTGGTCGAACACTCGAAAAGTTAGGGGCACGTGTATCACGCCAATTGGAGCATCTTTCCTTCGCACGCTATATAAAGGGAGGCCATCTTCAAAGGCTTCCACACCAAAATCACTCCAGATCCGAGTATTAGAGAAACTCTGCCCTTTTGCTCTCTTGCTCTTCGTTTTCTGCTCTTTGCTCTTATTTTCTCATTCCAAAGATCTGCGCACAAGGAGGCCGGCCAGGAGGAGGTGCACTCACCTAGTGCTGATACCAACCTGAGGAGGAGATACTCTTGGGGCATGCTCTTGACATGCAGGCTTTGGAGGCTTCGTAGCCGGGTGGGCTAGAGAGGTGGCTCTTAAAATTCAAACTCGGGATTACAAAGGTTAGTATCGCCCGCCCGGCTATTTCCTATTCTGCCCTACAAGAATTCTATGCATCTGTCTCTTGGGAGTGAGGATGAACCGATAGGGGTTGTGCAAGGGGTTTATGTTAGGATTACCCCCGAAATTATTAGACATTGCTTTAACCTCCCTGAACCCGGTGATAGCTTCCCTCGGTTAAGCCTAGGAGAATTTGGTACCGCATGCAACTATGCTAGAAAATTTCAAAGTCGAAGGCGCGTATACCAAGAATGGTTTTGTTGGAAAATTTAGATGCCTAGCTTACCTGGTAGGGAAATGCTTATTGATTCGAGACAGTGGGCTAGATAGTGTGCCTAAGCCACACCTTGGAGTTCATGTATAGCATTGATCATATGCTAAATGTGGACTGGGCCACTACCATTTTTAAATGGTGGAAGAAAAACTCATCCAAGCGAGATAAATGGCAGACTTTTGTGTGTGATATTTCAAAGCATGCCTGCTTTGCATTTTTCCTCCATGGAGGGCATCACTTTGCCTTCTCACCGAGTGTTAAGAGTATTGCATGCTGAAGGAGGTTTGGGGGTCAGTACCGGAGGTCATTGGGCAACCAATGTTCCTCCTCCATCACAGCCGCAAGGCACGGCGTTCATGTGGAGCGATCTACCGACTTTGCAAGGGAAACCTCTCCTCATATGGATCAAAGGAAGCAGACTCTATACGAGACTCACTGCCATGTACATGCGGTTCAATGTACACAAAGAAGACATTTTCAATTTCTTTCAAGGCATTAGTGGGCAGGTGGTGAGCGAAGTGGAGGTCATCAATTGGGCAATCACTAATGGGCACATCACTAGTGCCCAATTTGAGGAATTAATGGCCCTTATCTCTGGGAGACCAACAAGCTACTTCACAACCTAGAACTAGAGCATGGGAGGCTCCAGGATGTAGCGCTCATGCATCACCTAGAGCATGGGAGGCCCCAGAAGCTCCTCCTGCCGCATCTACCGAAGCTTGGAGGCAAGAAACACAGCGCTCGGGGAGGCCAATGCCGGAACCCGGCGCGAGGTGGAAGCCCTGAGGAAGGATAATAAAGAAGTCAAAGGCCTCCTAGGCAAAATCTGGAAGGCCTTGAGCAAGAGGAAAGCATCAAAACGTTCTCCTATAGTGGAGATATCCGATGAAGAACCCTCTCCATCCCCCTGAAGATTCTTATCCAGCTCAGGTAGATCCACCTCAACAAGAACCTTCAGCTCGGCCATCTTACTATCACCCAAGAGGAGGCGCGCCAGCGAAGGGTATTCACCCTTCCAACCTTTTACCGATCCTGCATATTCTCAGGCTATTGTGCTTGTTATACATCCTGTCTCTTGGGGTACATACATGCTGCCCGAACCTGAAGACCTTCTTGGCCCTCCTATCTATTTAATCATTAATCCAACCATATCATCTGTGAGAGTCAGCGGCATTTGAAGACTTCATTAATTCTCAGGTGTTAAGGGCTCGATTTGCAAGGGACATGGACCTCTTCACCTCGTTTGTCCTTCAAAGGATTTTAGGCGATGAATATCTATATTCGGATGAGGTGGACTTGTTTTGCAGAACTATGCGTTTTGTTGTGGAGGCAGAACCTCATAATTACCCACTGTCCCAGTATACATCCATTATGCTGTGCGAGCTTTACGACCAACCTTTGTCTGAAAGTGTGTGGCGCCAGCGTATCAATGGGCAGAATGAAGGGCACCGTCCTTGGCATGGTATGCACGAGGTGCTGATCCCTGTGCATATTGAACGTCATTATGTCTTGGTGCGAGTGGATTTGACAGGGCATGCGGTCTTTGTATGATCCAAGCCAAAATGAAGGGTTCAGCAGAAGAAAGAGACGGCTTGTTCATGGGCTCATCAAACGAATCAAGGATGCAATGAAGAAAGAAGGGTTGTTGCAGGACAAGCTTCCGCTTATTCACCTCAACGAAATGGAAATCCCTCGGCTGACTGACCAATTCAGTTGTGGGATCTTTGTTTCTACTACATGATGGCTATTCTCGGAAGGGAAGGAAACTTGGGAAGTGCGCGGCGAGACGTCGGCCGACTTTGTGGCTCAGGTGCGACGAATGGTGGCCAATGTCATCTACTATTATAGTGTGCCAAACCAGGGGTAACTGTTTTTCCTACTCCTTTTATGCCATACGGACATAGCATATTTTAAGTGTGGTGTATGGGGAGTGACTTGAGCCACTTGCTTGTCTTTTATGTTGTGATTGCATGTTTTATTTAAAAAAAAATGATTTGCTTGTGGAGACATGGATATTAAGTATGCAATTTTGGCTTAAAATTTAATTTTTATGCCACATTAGTATCATGTTGTGATAAGGGTGTTAAAGTAGTTAAAATGTGCTCTGAATTGGTTTAATCATGTCTTTATCTTTTGAATGATATCACCATGTTTTTGGAGCTGAGTTTTGAATATTAGCTGAGCATGAAATGCTATGATAGACCTAAGTAACCCTTAAAGTTGAGTGAAAAAGAAATGAAAAATGAGAACGACTTCTTTTTAGCCCTTGAGTGACATTTATGGTTTATGGGTAATAGTTTGATTTGATACTCTTCTTGCATTCAACATTGGTTATTTAATGGTGGGAGTCAAGTAAGCATGTGATTACTTGTTAGTACTCAGTGTTTGGTGTTTAGTTAGGATGCAAGACCTCTAAGTCATTGTGACTGTCTTTGCATTCTTTTCTTTATTGTGTGATATTATTGGAAAAGGCTGTGATGCACATTGTGGAAAAAGCCCATCACATTTTGAAAAGGAGTTTGCATTAGAAAAATCAGTCTTATTTGTGTTATGTGAGTAAAAAAAGAGTGAATAATCCATCAAGGGAGAGCATTAAATGCAACCTTGTAAGATTATTACTAAAAAAAAAAAAGAAAAAGAAAGAGAAAGATTCAAAATAAAAGCCACACTGGCTTGATGTTTATGTGTGATTGTTTAGATTTGTGAAGCCACATTGGCTGAATTATGTTTTGTTTTGAGAGTGTTGAGCTCAATTCTTTAGCTCATGGTTTTGTTTTATCAGTTATTAGAATAGAGTGTGAGTTTATTGAGTTTAGACTAGAGTGTGAGTTTCAAATAAAGTAGAATAGAGGGTGTGTTTTCTTTGATGAGCACAATAGGGAACTCTCATGATTGCTTGGCAAGTACTTAATCAATAGTTGATGGCGAGTGTAGAGATAGAGTTTTCCATCCATTGTTCATTGATAGGTATTGGGGCTTGAGAATTATTATATTTGAGTGAGGCTGCTTATCCTTGGTAAGAACTTAAAGGGAAACTAGGTGCTATTTTATCATGGATTGCTTGCTCATATCTGAAATTTAAGTGGAGATATTGCATGGTTGTTGGACTAGGGATATGGACATGAATGAACTAAGCTATGACTCATTTTGATGCTTAAATTCCCATTTCATCATGATAGAGTTGCATGCTTAGGAAACCATGATTCTCCTTGATTGTTATTTTATTTTTCTTCCGTTCGACTACGTGTTTATTTTATTTTTGCATGCTTGTATGTTTTTGCTTGAGGACAAGCAATGGTTCAAGTGTGGTGTATTTGATAATATGCATTTTATGCCATTAATCTAGTGTTTATTTAGGATGTTTAAGAGCATGATTAGAGCCTTATTGCCTCATATATCATATATATTTGCTCTAACCCCTAGGAAGATGCTAGTTGCAAATACATGCGCTTTTAAGCTGTTTTGGCAGGTTTTGGACCTCACTTTTGACATAGTAGATGGCCTCAAACAATTGGCGTGCAAGAACAAAAGTTTCTTAGAATGATGTCCTCTACCTACCACAGAAATTTCAGAGCATTTGGAGCTGCATGTGAATTCACCCATTTCACGTGCAAGCCTATTTTTGCCTCTCAGGCCTCTACAGGATGCAAGGAAGCTTGGGGAGAAGTTTGAGCTGATTTGGAGGTGCACGTGAATTCACCATATCACATGCAAATTGGCGTGCAGAGATATTTTTGGACCGATCCTATCGTTTTTCCATGCGATCATTTGTTCCTGAAGGCCCAAGTCCAAATTGTGGGTGGAAGATAGAGATTTTAAAGTTTCGAGTGTTACTTATCAAAACTACGCCGTTTTGATAAGTGGGCTAGGTTACACACCTCAAAGCCCATCCAAACTCTATAAATACAGCCTCCACGCCCTCTGCTATGCATGCCTAACCCCCCTACACGTTTTTAGAGAGAGAGAGAGAGGCTCCACGACTTGGAGGCTGTCCTTGACCTAGGAGAGCAGCCGTTGCAGCCGTCGCTGCCGTCGCAGCAGCCGTCGCGGATTTTGGAGCCTGGATTTGAAGCTTTGCTTGTGCGCGTGATCAAGAAGAAGATGTTGAGCTTTTTTCGCTTTGTGTTTGCTTGTAATCATGCGTGAGTAGTTCTTTTAATCTAGGGGAGCAATGTAGCCCCCTTGTTGCTTTCTTGTGTTTATGAATATTGGGTTTGGATGATTGAAGTTTTGCATGTTTTATGAATCTGTTCTTAATTCTATCTTTGGATGTACACCTTGGTATTCTTAGACCTAGTCGGGGGCGGATTGAGATTCATAACTTATTTGTAATTGGTGTGATCATTATCCTTTTGCAAGTATGATTTATTGGCTTTGCATGTTTGTGTGTTTTGATGACCATTCCTGGCATACAACTCTTAAAAGGACCTCAATGACCATTTGTTGTCCTTGGCTTGTGTTTAGCATGTTTTCAATCGGACAACCCTAATACCATGAACCATTAGAGATAACATAGGGAGGTGAAATTGTGACCCTAGATGCTTTTAATCCTTGAAACTTAATCCTAAGATCGGTTTCTTTTCTTTGTTTATTCGAAAACCAAATAAAAATTAGATCTTTAGGTTAAAAAAGAAAACTTTTTGCCAAGACATTTTATAGAACAAGAGTAATTGGGTGTTTTGATTTGAGAACTAGAGAACTAGGTTAATCCCTGTGGGTTCGATCCCTTTCTTGTTGCTATTCTTTTTAGTGCAAATTTAGGGAAATTATTATCTTGAAGAGAGATTTAACGACATTAGCTAGCTCTTTTAGAGAGGCTAAAAATTTTGTCTGTCAGAATGTTACATTCCAGAGTGGAGGGTTTATCCATAAGAGCCAACCTGAGCCCAAGACGGGGACTGTAGCCGTATTAGACACAAATGAGCATGCACCAAGCGAGATGGTTCATTTAGTGCGAGAGGATCCCAACCAGCCATTGAACAATTGGACCTGCCTGGACCTCCCCATAATGTAATGCTTACGGGTCAGTTGGGGTTTAATGTATTCTATGTACTTTGAAGTTGTGAACATTTGTTTTTCCTTAAACCTTCCAATAAAATGTGTTTTTCAAATCTTTCATGGTGCATTCCATTCATCACATATGCATATCATATTTGGTTACCAACTTGTCATTCTCTTATAAACAGGTATCACAATGTCAATGAAAACATAGTATGCGAAAGCGAAACGAGATGCCAAAGGTTTGACCAAAGTCCAAACTGGGAGCAGCCCGTGTTTGAGGCTGATGAGAATGAGATAGAAGAGACACCTGAGCTACCAGGGGAGATTATACGCCTATTGGAAAGGGAAGACTGTTTATCCATTCCAAGTGAAGACCCAGTAGAAAACAAGTGAATTTGGGGACGACAACCGAACCAAAAGAATTGAGGGTGGGGTCTTTGATAGCTACCGACATCAGGAGGAAGTTAATCGAGTTGTTAAGAAGCTACATCGACATTTTTGCATGGTCATACCAAGATATGCCCGGGTTAGACACAGATATAGTGCAACATCACATACCCGTGAAGCAGTGCAAGCTAGTACAGCAGAAATTGCGAAGAATGAGGCCAGAGATGATACTAAAGATTAAAGAAGAAGTTAAAAAGCAATGGGATGCAGGTTTCCTAAGTGTCTCCCACTATCCAGAATGGGTCGCTAATGTTGTACCAGTACCAAAGAAAGGAGGCAAAGTACGCATGTGTGTCGACTATAGAGATCTGAATTGGGCCAGTCCGAAAGACAACTTCCCGCTTCCTCATATCGATACCTTAGTGGATAATATAGCAAAACATGCCCTATTCTCCTTCATGGATGGTTTCTCGGGCTATAATCAAATTCGTATGGCCCCCGAACACAAAGAGAGGACCACATTCACGACACTTTGGGGCACCTTTTGCTATAACGTGATGCCTTTTGGCCTGAGGAATGCGGGGGCAACCTATCGGCGAGCCATGGTGACCCTATTCCATGACATGATGCATAAAGAAGTCGAGGTATATGTGGACGACATGATAGCCAAATCTCGAAGCACCGAAGATCATATCGAAGTACTCCGCAAGCTCTTCAACAAAGCTACGGAAACATCAATGAAATTGAACCCCGAAAAGTGCACTTTCGGAGCCATGTCGGGAAAACTGTTGGATTTCATTGTGAGCCAAAAAGGAGTGGAAATCGATCCGAGATAAAGTTCGAGCTATCCAAGAGATTCCGCCACCACGGACCATCAAGGAGGTTAGAGGATTCCTAGGGCGACCGAATTATATTGCCGGATTTATTTCCCAGTGTGACCACATGTGAACCCATTTTCAAGACTTTACGAAAGAACAACCCAGAAATTTGGAATGACAAATGTCAAGAAGCTTTTGACAAGATCAAACAATATCTGTCTAATCCACCCATTTTGATCCCACCAGGACCGGATAGACCTCCGATCTTATACTTGACCGTTCGGAGTCGGCGATGGGTTGTGTCTTGGGGCAACATGATTCTACAGGCAAGAAGGAGCAGGCCATTTATTACCTCGGCAAGAAGTTCACCATCAATGAAGAAAACTACACGCCCTTGGAGAAGACGTGCTTGTGCTCTTGTCCTGGATAACAAGAAGATTGAGGCAATACACCCTTTATCATACTACTTGGCTGATTTCAAGGCATGATCCGCTCAAATATCTCTTGGAAAAACCATCCATTTTTGGAAGAATCACCAAATGGCAGTTGATCCTATTAGAGTACGATATCATCTACGTACCTCAAAAAGCCATAAAAGGAAGTGCGATAGCCGATTATCGGCAGATAGAGCGCTGGAAGACTTTGAGCCCATGACTATTGGCTTCCCGGATGAGCACATTAACATCATTTCGGCCGAAGTATCGGACATATGGACGATGTGGTTCGATGGAGCCTCTAGTCTCTTAGGTCACGGTGTTGGGGCAATCCTGATATCCCCAAAAGGTGAACATTTCCCCATGGTGGCAAAGCTAACCTTCCCTTGTACAAACAATGTGGCAGAGTATGAGGCTTGTGTGATGAGACTTCAAGAAGCCATTCACAAAGGAATCAAAAAATTACGAGTGTTCGGCGATTCGGCACTCATCATTTTTCAAGTAAGGGGTGAATGAGAGACTCGAAACCACAAATTAATCCCATATCGGAAGCACGTTGCGAGTTAGCCGAGCATTTCGAAGACATCACATTTGAGCATATGCCCAGGGGAATGCAACTAGCTCCCTGACGCGCCGGCAACTCTAGCCTCCCTCATTCGACTAGACACAAAGTTGGAAGTTCAGTCTTTCGATATCCGTATACAAGATGTTCCCGCACATTGCATGGCCATTGAAGGACATACTTGAAGAAAAACCTTGGTTTGAGGACATCAAACAATATTTGCTTAAGCAAGAATACCCAGCAGAGGCCACCGAATCGATAAGAGAAATATCCGAAGGTCAGCGTCCAACTATTATATTGATGGCTCAATTCTGTATAAGAGAAACCACGACATGGTGCTATTGCGGTGTGTGGCAAAAGAAGAATCAACACAAATCATGAAAGAAGTGCACGAAGGAGAATGTGGTTCACATGCAAATGGACATGCGTTAACAAGACAAATCATGCGAATGGGCTACTATTGGGTCACCATGGAAAAAGATTGCATTGAATACGTGCGCAAATGCCTTAAGTGTCAAATTTATGGCGACAAGATTCAAGTACCGCCGTCCAAACTACACGTGATGGTCTCCCCGTGGCCGTTCTCACTTTGGGGCATTGACGTTATCGGACCAATATCTCTAAAAGCGTCTAATGGTCATCGTTTCATTTTGGTAGCCATTGATTACTTCACCAAGTGGGTAGAAGCAGCATCATACGCTAATGTCACACAAGCCGTGGTACTTCGATTTATAAGGAACAACATCATATGCCGATATGGTCTTCCCGAGCAGATCATAACGGACAATGCTGCCAATTTGAAGCCTGGATGATAGGGAGGTTGTGCGAAACATACAAAATTCAATACCGCAACTCGACCCCCTATCGCCCAAAGATGAATGGAGCGGTTGAGGCAGCCAATAAGAACATCAAGAACATTATCGGAAAGATGACCGAAACGTACAAAGATTGGCACGAGAAGCTACCTTCTTGTCACGGGGTCGGGGTTTTCACCCGTGCGGCACTCGGTCACCCTGGTGGATGCGCCGAGTAAGCCATACCGATCGGGGCACACGTAGACCGGTTTTGCCCTGCCTTGGGCTCATCAGGAGAACGGCTCCAGTTCCCGACCAGTTTGTGTAGGGATGGCCAAGTCCCCTCTTCAACGTCAAGTCCGAGACTAGCGGCGTACTCCCCGCATTTAACCGGGTCGGTACGTCTGAACTCCGAAGGGGCTCCATCGATCTCCCGCACGAACTGCCGTGGAGCCTATCCCGTCCGCACCAGCTACGCTTTCCGCTCTGCCCCTCCGCAAGTAGCGCGCACCTGCGCCACTTGGGAGACGCCCGCCAGCACCTCGCTGTTCGGGCGTGACATCCTCCCCCACTTGATTTCGCAACGTCCTCGTTGCGTCAGCGAGTCTTGGCGGAACCAAGATCATTTGGCGACGCGCTCCACTCGACCGCAGCGCTACTCCGTCCCATCCTCGGGAACTCCACCATGGCTCGGCGGCCGACGTTGGTGGACGCGATACGTGCAAGACCTCCTCATGGTCGACCCCCATCTGTTAGGGGCTCCCTCCCAACATGGGATCGGGGACCACGCATATCTCTCGCGAGAGTACTTCGGCGAGCATGTGGATACGGGCCGCAACCGCTCTGATACCACTTTGTCACGGGGTCAGGGTTTTCACCCGTGCGGCACTCGGTCACCCTGGTGGATGCGCCGAGTAAGCCATACCGATCGGGGCACACGTAGACTGGTTTCGCCCTGCCTTGGGCTCATCAGGAGAACGGCTCCAGTTCCCGACCAGTTTTGTGTAGGGATGGCCAAGTCCCCTCTTCAACGTCAAGTCCGAGACTAGCGGCGTACTCCCCGCATTTAACCGGGTCGGTACGTCTGAACTCCGAAGGGGCTCCATCGATCTCCCGCACGAACTGCCGTGGAGCCTATCCCGTCCGCACCGGCTACGCTTTCCGCTCGCCCCTCCGCAAGTAGCGCGCACTGCGCCACTTGGGAGACGCCCGCCGACACCTCGGCTGTTCGGGGCGTGACATCCTCCCCCCACTTGATTTCGCAACGTCCTCGTTGCGTCGCCGAGTTTGGAGGAACCAAGATCATTTGGCGACGCGCTCCTCTCGACCGCAGCGCTACTCCGTCCCATCCTCGGGAACTCCACCATGGCTCGGCGGGCGACGTTGGTGGACGCGATACGTGCAAGACCTCCTCTTGGTCGACCCCCATCTGGTAGGGGCTCCCTCCCAACTTGGGATCGGGGACCATGCATATCTCTCGCGAGAGTACTTCGGCGAGCATGTGGATACGGGCTGCAACCGCTCCGATACCACTTTGTCACGGGGTCGGGGTTTTCACCCGTGCGGCACTCGGTCACCCCTGGTGGATGCGCCGAGTAAGCCATACCGATCGGGGCACACGTAGACCGGTTTCGCCCTGCCTTGGGCTCATCGGGAGAACGACTCCGGTTCCCGACCGGTTTGTGTAGGGATGGCCAAGTCCCCTCTTCAACGTCAAGTCCGAGACTAGCGGCGTACTCCCCGCATTTAACCGGGTCGGTACGTCCGAACTCCGAAGGGGCTCCATCGATCTCCCGCACGAACGCCGTGGAGCCTATCCCGTCCGCACCAGCTACGCTTTCCGCTCGCCCCTCCGCAAGTAGCGCGCACCGCGCCACTTGGGAGACGCCCGCCAACACCTCGCTGTTCGGGGCGTGACATCCTCCCCCCACTTGATTTCGCAACGTCCTCGTTGCGTCGGCCGAGTTTGGAGGAACCAAGATCATTTGGCGACGCGCTCCTCTTGACCGCAGCGCTACTCCGTCCCATCCTCGGGAACTCCACCATGGCTCGGCGGCCGACGTTGGTGAACGCGATACGTGCAAGACCTCCTCTTGGTCGACCCCCATCTGGTAGGGGCTCCCTCCCAACTTGGGATCGGGGGACCACGCATATCTCTCGCGAGAGTACTTCGGCGAGCATGTGGATACGGGCCGCAACCGCTCGATACCACTTTGTCACGGGGTCGGGTTTTCACCCGTGCGGCACTCGGTCACCCCTGGTGGATGCGCCGAGTAAGCCATACCGATCGGGGCACACGTAGACCGGTTTCGCCCTGCCTTGGGCTCATCAGGAGAACGGCTCCGGTTCCCGACCGGTTTGTGTAGGGATGGCCAAGTCCCCTCTTCAACGTCAAGTCCGAGACTAGCGGCGCTGCGCCCGCATTTAACCGGGTCGGTACGTTTGAACTCCGAAGGGGCTCCATCGATCTCCCGCACGAACTGCCGTGGAGCCTATCCCGTCCGCACCGCCTACGCTTTCCGCTCCGCCCCTCCGCAAGGCCTTTGTCACGGGGTCGGGGTTTTCACCCGTGCGGCACTCGGTCACCCTGGTGGATGCGCCGAGTAAGCCATACCGATCGGGGCACACGTAGACCGGTTTCGCCCTGCCTTGGGCTCATCAGGAGAACGGCTCCGGTTCCCGACCGGTTTTGTGTAGGGATGGCCAAGTCCCCTCTTCAACGTCAAGTCCGAGACTAGCGGCGTACTCCCCGCATTTAACCGGGTTGGTACGTCGAACTCCGAAGGGGCTCCATCGATCTCCCGCACGAACCGCCGTGGAGCCTATCCCGTCCGCACCGGCCACGCTTTCCGCTCTGCCCCTCCGCAAGTAGCGCGCACTGCGCCACTTGGGAGACGCCCGCCAGACACCTCGCTGTTCGGGCGTGACATCCTCCCCCACTTGATTTGCAACGTCCTCGTTGCGTCGGCGAGTTTGGAGGAACCAAGATCATTTGGCGACGCGCTCCTCTCGACCGCAGCGCTACTCCGTCCCATCCTCGGGAACTCCACCATGGCTCGGCGGCCGACGTTGGTGGACGCGATACGTGCAAGACCTCCTCTTGGTCGACCCCCATCTGTTAGGGGCTCCCTCCCAACTTGGGATCGGGGACCACGCATATCTCTCGCGAGAGTACTTCGGCGAGCATGTGGATACGGGCCGCAACCGCTCTCGATACCACTTTGTCATGGGGTCGGGGTTTTCACCCGTGCGGCACTCGGTCACCCTGGTGGATGCGCCGAGTAAGCCATACCGATCGGGGCACACGTAGACCTGGTTTCGCCCTGCCTTGGGCTCATCGGGAGAACGGCTCCAGGTTCCCGACCGGTTTTGTGTAGGGATGGCCAAGTCCCCTCTTCAACGTCAAGTCCGAGACTAGCGGCGTACTCCCCGCATTTAACCGGGTCGGTACGTCCGAACTCCGAAGGGGCTCCATCGATCTCCCGCACGAACCGCCGTGGAGCCTATCCCGTCCGCACCGGCTACGCCTTCCGCTCTGCCCCTCCGCAAGTAGCGCGCACTGCGCCACTTGGGAGACGCCCGCCAACACCTCGCTGTTCGGGGCGTGACATCCTCCCCCCACTTGATTTCGCAACGTCCTCGTTGCGTCGCCGAGTTTGGAGGAACCAAGATCATTTGGCGACGCGCTCCTCTCGACCGCAGCCGCTACTCCGTCCCATCCTCGGGAACTCCACCATGGCTCGGCGGCCGACGTTGGTGGACGCGATACGTGCAAGACCTCCTCTTGGTCGACCCCCATCCGGTTAGGGGCTCCCTCCCAACTTGGGATCCGGGACCACGCATATCTCTCGCGAGAGTACTTCGGCGAGCATGTGGATACGGGCCGCAACCGCTCTGATACCACTTTGTCACGGGGTCAGGGTTTTCACCCGTGCGGCACTCGGTCACCCTGGTGGATGCGCCGAGTAAGCCATACCGATCGGGGCACACGTAGACTGGTTTCGCCCTGCCTTGGGCTCATCAGGAGAACGGCTCCAGTTCCCGACCAGTTTGTGTAGGGATGGCCAAGTCCCCTCTTCAACGTCAAGTCCGAGACTAGCGGCGTACTCCCCGCATTTAACCGGGTCGGTACGTCCGAACTCCGAAGGGGCTCCATCGATCTCCCGCACGAACCGCCGTGGAGCCTATCCCGTCCGCACCGGCCTACGCTTTCCGCTCCGCCTCTCCGCAAGTAGCGCGCACTGCGCCACTTGGGAGACGCCCGCCGACACCTCTTTGTTCGGGGCGTGACATCCTCCCCCACTTGATTTCGCAACGTCCTCGTTGCGTCGGCCGAGTTTGGAGGAACCAAGATCATTTGGCGACGCGCTCCTCTCGACCGCAGTGCTACTCCGTCCCATCCTCGGGAACTCCACCATGGCTCGGCGGCCGACGTTGGTGGACGCGATACGTGCAAGACCTCCTCTTGGTCGACCCCCATCCGTTAGGGGTCCCTCCCAACTTGGGATCAGGGACCACGCATATCTCTCGCGAGAGTACTTCGGCGAGCATGTGGATACGGGCCGCAACCGCTCGATACCACTTTGTCACGGGGTCGGGGTTTTCACCCGTGCGGCACTCGGTCACCCTGGTGGATGCGCCGAGTAAGCCATACCGATCGGGGCACACGTAGACCGGTTTCGCCCTGCCTTGGGCTCATCAGGAGAACGGCTCCGGTTCCCGACCCGTTTTGTGTAGGGATGGCCAAGTCCCCTCTTCAACGTCAAGTCCGAGACTAGCGGCGTACTCCCCGCATTTAACCGGGTCGGTACGTCCGAACTCCGAAGGGGCTCCATCGATCTCCCGCACGAACCGCCGTGGAGCCTATCCCGTCCGCACCGGCCTACGCTTTCCGCTCGCCCCTCCGCAAGTAGCGCGCACTGCGCCACTTGGGAGACGCCCGCCGACACCTCGCTGTTCGGGGCGTGACATCCTCCCCCACTTGATTTCGCAACGTCCTCGTTGCGTCGCCGAGTTTGGAGGAACCAAGATCATTTGGCGACGCGCTCCTCTCGACCGCAGCGCTACTCCGTCCCATCCTCGGGAACTCCATCATGGCTCGGCGGCCGACGTTGGTGGACGCGATACGTGCAAGACCTCCTCTTGGTCGACCCCCATCGTTAGGGGCTCCCTCCCAACTTGGGATCAGGGACCACGCATATCTCTCGCGAGAGTACTTCGGCGAGCATGTGGATACGGGCCGCAACCGCTCCGATACCACTTTGTCACGGGGTCGGGGTTTTCACCCGTGTGGCACTCGGTCACCCCGGTGGATGCGCCGAGTAAGCCATACCGATCGGGTCACACGTAGACCGGTTTCGCCCTGCCTTGGGCTCATCAGGAGAACGGCTCCAGTTCGACCGGTTTGTGTAGGGATGGCCAAGTCCCCTCTTCAACGTCAAGTCCGAGACTAGCGGCGTACTCCCCGCATTTAACCGGGTCGGTACGTCCGAACTCCGAAGGGGCTCCATCGATCTCCCGCACGAATCGCCGTGGAGCCTATCCCGTCCGCACCAGCTACGCTTTCCGCTCGCCCCTCCGCAGTAGCGCGCACTGCGCCACTTGGGAGACGCCCGCCGACACCTCGCTGTTCGGGGCGTGACATCCTCCCCCACTTGATTTCGCAACGTCCTCGTTGCGTCAGCGAGTTTGGAGGAACCAAGATCATTTGGCGACGCGCTCCTCTCGACCGCAGTGCTACTCCGTCCCATCCTCGGGAACTCCACCATGGCTCGGCGGCCGACGTTGGTGGACGCGATACGTGCAAGACCTCCTCTTGGTCGACCCCCATCTGTTGTGGGGTCCCTCCCAACTTGGGATCAGGGACCACGCATATCTCTCGCGAGAGTACTTCGGCGAGCATGTGGATACGGGCCGCAACCGCTCTGATACCACTTTGTCACGGGGTCAGGGTTTTCACCCGTGCGGCACTCGGTCACCCTGGTGGATGCGCCGAGTAAGCCATACCGATCGGGGCACACGTAGACCTGGTTTCGCCCTGCCTTGGGCTCATCAGGAGAACGGCTCCAGTTCCCGACCAGTTTGTGTAGGGATGGCCAAGTCCCCTCTTCAACGTCAAGTCCGAGACTAGCGGCGTACTCCCGCATTTAACCGGGTCGGTACGTCTGAACTCCGAAGGGGCTCCATCGATCTCCCGCACGAACTGCCGTGGAGCCTATCCCGTCCGCACCAGCTACGCTTTCCGCTCTGCCCCTCCGCAAGTAGCGCGCACCTGCGCCACTTGGGAGACGCCCGCCAGCACCTCGCTGTTCGGGGCGTGACATCCTCCCCCACTTGATTTCGCAACGTCCTCGTTGCGTCAGCGAGTTTGGAGGAACCAAGATCGTTTGGCGACGCGCTCCTCTCGACCGCAGCGCTACTCCGTCCCATCCTCGGGAACTCCACCATGGCTCGGCGGCCGACGTTGGTGGACGCGATACGTGCAAGACCTCCTCTTGGTCGACCCCCATCTGTTAGGGGCTCCCTCCCAACTTGGGATCAGGGACCACGCATATCTCTCGCGAGAGTACTTCGGCGAGCATGTGGATACGGGCCGCAACCGCTCTGATACCACTTTGTCACGGGGTCAGGGTTTTCACCCGTGCGGCACTCGGTCACCCTGGTGGATGCGCCGAGTAAGCCATACCGATCGGGGCACACGTAGACTGGTTTCGCCCTGCCTTGGGCTCATCAGGAGAACGGCTCCAGTTCGACCGGTTTTGTGTAGGGATGGCCAAGTCCCCTCTTCAACGTCAAGTCCGAGACTAGCGGCGTACTCCCCGCATTTAACCGGGTCGGTACGTCGAACTCCGAAGGGCTCCATCGATCTCCCGCACGAACCGCCGTGGAGCCTATCCCGTCCGCACCGGCTACGCTTTCCGCTTGCCCCTCCGCAAGTAGCGCGCACCTGCGCCACTTGGGAGACGCCCCTGACACCTCGGCTGTTCGGGGCGTGACATTACGCTTTGCATGCTTATCGTACCTCGGTGCGTACATCGACCGGGGCAACTCCATTTTCTTTGGTCTATGGCATGGAAGCAGTCCTACCGGTCGAAGTGGAGATACCTTCCCTCCGACTACTTAAGGATACTCAGCTCGAAGAAGCAGAATGGGCCCAAAGTCGTTATGAGCAGTTGAATTTAATTGAGGGCAAGCGCCTGGCAGCAGTTTGCAGAGGACAGCTATATCAATAGAGAATGATAAACAATTACAATAAAAAGGTGAAGCCCAGAAGCTTTCAAGAGGGTGATCTTGTCCTCAAGAAGATCTTGCCAATCTAGCATGACCATCGAGGAAAGTGGACTCCCAATTATGAAGGCCCATATGTTGTGAAAAAAGCATTCTCGGGTGGCGCATTGATCCTTGCCAAAATGGACGGAGATGAGCTTCCTAATCCAGTGAATAGTGACACCGTCAACAAGTTTTATGCTTAACTCTCATGTCTCCCAACAAGATTCTCATTCCTGTAATGAGCGGACTTGGTGAAAACCCAAAAGGGCACCAAGGGTAAAATACAAAGCTCCAACAAAAGACAAAAAAGAAAACAAATGCGGACTTGGTGAAAACCCGAAAGGGCACCAAGGGTAAAATACAAAGCCAACAATAAATCTTGAAGGGTGAAATCAGTTCAGTCAGAAACTGAAAGGATCAGGACCACAACAAATAGGGTCTGTTGCAAGCAGTAGAGACAACATCATCCAAAAAACAATGATCGCAAACAGTGGAAGACTTGGTCGACCTGCGGCACACTCGAATCAAATTTGTACATTATGCTTTTAAAGACTTGCGATTCTATTTATCAGATTATGACAATAGGACACTTTTTATGATATAAATATGTTTTGTGGAATTAAACCAGCAAAAATCTTTTTATCTCTTTAATCATGTTACATCATTTTCATTTCACATTTGAGTAGAACATCTTAAATCCCCGAAGAAGCTCTTCTAGCATTGCCTTATGAGTAGGGCCAAGCTCAAAATCCCCAAACAACTTAAAGCCCCCAATTCGGAGTACTCATATCTCCACGGGATATCACTATCCCTAGAGAAGCCGTCAAATCAATCTCCTCAATATGGCGAAGCGAATTTTAATAGACCCTTCGTGCACAACAAGGAGTTCCCCAGCAAAGACAGGACGGACTTTCCATCCAAAGAGAACGTTGTTCCCCAACAAGTTGAATGTTAGCCAACCTCTCCAACAACGGCCAAACCCTCAGTGATACATCACGTGGCATTCAATGCATACATCGCACGTCATCACATTGCATCGTATTTCACCACAAGTTGAGGTTTATGCATCCCCGCATACAAGACATTGCATTCCATGCATCATTGGCATACATTCAACATACTCTGTAATTGCGGGAATGTTGCTGCCTTTGGAGATCCTAGGAGCTCATATTCAGCAAACTTCTCTTCAAGCTATCCTAGCTTTCTTCGTTCAACTGTACAACTCTTTCCTTGCAATTGCCCCAAAGTCTAAATGCATCCTTTTGGCGATCGACAACCTTTTCCCGTTTTGGGTCACCTCGTAGAGCGATCTCCTTGAGTGAACTCATAGAGGGAGCTTAAATTGGGTTACTTCCCAAACTCACCAATTCCTTAAAGCATTTCCCCAAATACCATTTGATGTCTCCAACAAGTCTTCCCAATTCAAGCCTATCGTTCTTGTGGGCAATTCATTTTCAATTCAAGCCTATTGTTCTTGTGGGCTACCATTTTTCAATTCAAGCCTATCGTTCTTTGTGGGCTATCCGTTTTCAATTCAAGCCTGTCGTTCTTGTGGGCTTTCCATTTTCAATTCAAGCCTATCGTTGCGGTGAGCCTTTCATTTTTCCGTTTAAGCCTATTGTTCTTGTGGGCTTTTCCATTTTCACTTTAAGCCTATCGTTCGTTGTGGGCTATCCATTTTCGGTTCAAGCCCATCGTTCTTTGTGGACTATCCGTTTTCAATTCAAGACCATCGTTGTTGTGGGCCTTTTTCCATTTTTAATTCGAGCCTATCGTTCTTGAGGGCCTTTCGGTTTTCAATTCAAGACCATCATTGTTGTGGGCCTTTTTCCATTTTTCAATTCGAGCCTATCGTTCTTGTGGGCCTTTCGGTTTTCAATTCAAGACCATCATTGTTGTGGGCCTTTTCTCTTTTTCGGTTCAAGCTTGTCATTGTTGTAGGCTTTCAATCTCCCAGTATCAAATGGCCTTAGATGCCTCATCAAGGTATTATCCAAGCACACCGGCCTGTGAAGCCCCTTTTGCCTCTCGGGGACAAACCCAACCGTCGCACTTCTTCCTCTAGGTAAGCCAGGTAAGTGCTCCAACCCGTCCAAAATGACTCCCTTTTATCTTTGTCCGTTGTTTGTATACAACAAAGTGCACAAAGAGGGGCAACTGTAGGACCCTATTTTGTACGGGTTGGACATACTAACCCCATTTGATATACCTTTCTGCCCATGCCATATACCTTATTGAACAGGTCCACAATGATCCCATACTTCCAAGGAATGGTCTACCCCAATCCGCACGAACTGGATACAATTGACACGGATGGGCGAGTTCAAAATTAATGACTTTTGCTACAAGTCCTTGAAGCGCCCCAAGACCAACACCAGGTCATGGAGGATGAAAATTCGAGACCAACGCACTTGATCGAGCTCAAATCGGACTTAAAATGAAGAAGTTATGGCCAAAACAACTTTCGTTGGAGAAAGTCAAACTTGCCAAAAGACGGTCAATGCCCCTGGTCAAACCGCCCGCAAAAGTGATCATGCGAAACTCTTCAAAATGCCTATGTAGGCGAATACGGATCTCCCCAAACAATTCCTGGAAGGTTATCCATTTTTGCATTTTTGTTGGGGGTAAAAAAGGTAATTAAAAGTTGACCGTTGACCGTTGACCTGCCGACAGTTCGACCCATTGACCCCGAAGCTCGAAGCCTCGAAGCCCCGAAGCTCGAAGCCCTGAAGTCCCAAACCTCGAAGCCTCGAAGCCCCGAAGCCTTGAAGCCCGAAGCTCGAAGCCCCGAAGTCCCGAAGATCGAAGCCTCGAAGCTCGAAGCCTCGAAGCCCCGGGCTCGAAGCCCCGAAGCCTCGAAGCCTCGAAGCCCCGTTGACCCTGCTGATTTCGACCTTCGACCCTTCGACCCTCGAAGCCTCGCTACGACGCCTTCGACCTGCGGCACCCGTACGCCTTCCACCTCCGACCCTTCGACCCTCGAAGCCTCGCTGCCGACACTCCGACCTGCCGACACTTCGAACCTCCGACCCTTTTTTTTGCCTTCGCTGATTTTTCTCCTGGCTTCCTCGCTGGCTTATTTCTCTCGCTGTTTATTCACGGGGCTTGTTTTATGCGCTGGCCACCTAACAAAGAATCACTCACCAACCTGTCAATCACATGTGCTGCTAAAATACAAATTCAAAAAGGCAATCACGAGCTCCCCTGTTTCCCGTACAAGCTGTCCACCGGACAAAATACAAAATCGCAATTAAAAACGCCGCCTTCATAATAGAGCATTAAATGCAGCAATTAATGATAATCCAGCCAAAAAAAATTTCTGCAGCCCTTAAGATGCGATCATCCATCCCCAAAAAAAAAAGTGGGGTTTTCATTGAAGAGGGCCATCAAAAAAAGAGAGAGCCATCATCATGAAAAAAAACACACAGAGAGAGCCATCATCGTGGGAAAAGAAACCTGCAAAACAGAGAGCAAAAAAAAACAGAGAGATACGAGATAGAGGGCGACAATTCGTTAAAAAAAAAAAAGAGGAAGAGGGAACCCTCCATCATTCCAAGGCAGAAAAAGAAAGAAAGAAAAAAAAGAGAGAGATCATTGAGAAAAAAGAAGAAAGAGATCATTGAAGAAGAAAGAAAGGAGAGAAACGCCCCACCTCATCTTCTCGGATTAAACGCCCATTTTCTGCAATCAACATCACCCCTTCATCCTCTTTCCCTCCTCTCACCGCTCTTTTTTTTAGCAAGGAAAAACACAAAAAAAAACAGCCCCAACTTCAGCACTTTTTTCTGCATGTTCTGCAAGCAAAAAACATAACAAACACCAATCCCTTTCCAATCCCCTATTTCTCACGCCTACCCTCCTTATTTCCAGTCATCACAAAACTCAAACCCAGAAAATACATCACTCCACTTTTCAAATACCAAGAAATCCCCCTCGCAAACCTCCCTGTCAGATTTTGTTGGTTCTAAGCAAGTGATTATCAGCGCCGATAGGAGTTCAAACAGAAGATTGGTGTTGCAAGCTTCAAAGTCGGTTCAGCCCTTATCTTTTCAATACTTTTTCAGTTTATTTGTATCTATATTTGGTGTAATTGTTTCTTTTTTTTTTAGTATTTTTCTAATTTTCGTTTTTTAGCTTATCTATATTTGATGTAATTGCTTTTCAACCTTTTTCATTGTATTTTCCTGTATTTCTTCCTATGTGTATGTTGTAATATGTAAAGTATAGTAAAAAGAAAGGGAAAACAAAACAAAAAAAGGAGAGAGCAGAGGGAGAACATGAAAAAAAAAAGAGAAAAAAGAGTGATTTTCTTTTTCTTTTGTGGATGCCATAATCACACACTCCACGTTTTTATTTTCATGCATATGTTCCTAAATTGGCTTTAAGATTTTGGGTTCACAAAACAAAAAAAAAGGGGAAAGAAAGAAAGGTTTCCAAAAACAAAAAAAAAACAACAACAAAAAACGTCTTCATGTTTAAAAAAAAAAAAAAGAGGAAGAAAATCAAAGTTGGTACTTCAATTTCTAAAACAAAAAAAAAACAACAAACGACAAAACAAACAAAAAAAAACAAACAAAACAAACAAAAAAAAAGGCCAAAATGTTTTTTTTTACAAAACATAGAAAACAAAAAATGTATGTTTTCTAACCCGAAAAAAAAAACAAAAACAAAAACAAAAACAAAAAAAACAAAACAAAATAAAACAAAACAAAAACAAAAAAAAGGGAGAAATAAAAACTATTTTTTAGGACTTCAATTTCAGAAAGTAAAACCAAAAAAGCCGAAACCAATCCCTAAGATCTCATTCCCCACTTCACACAAAAACCCAAATTTTTAGGATTCCCTTTAGAAATTTAGGGTAAAACAATTTTAACCATAAACTTTGACAAATAACATAGCCAAATATAAATCATAGACTTCTTAGGAAATTTAGTCTAGTCACACAGTATAAATACAAACCTCCTCCTCCTAAATTAGATACCGAAAGGGCCTCGTAGGGGTGCTAATCCTTCCCTACACGTAACCAACTCTCGAACCCATCTCTGATAACGAAGACCATACACTTAAAACTACTCAAAGTAGAGGGTATCCAACTGTACCCCAAAAACAGTTGGTGGTGACTCTAAAATTTCTCACCATTGGTTTAATTTGAGCTCACCCCAAAAGGGCCCGGACGAAAGCCAGTGATGACAACATGCCCTTATGGAACTTTTGCCTATAGGAGGATGCCTTTTGGATTATGCAATGCTCCTGCTACATTCCAATGTTGCATGATGGCTATCTTTTCAGAGTTTGTAGAGAAGACAATTGAAATCTTTATGGATGACTTCTCTGTTTTTGGTTCTTCATATGATGATTGTTTAAACAATTTATCTCAGATTTTGCAGAGATGTGAAGAGACCAATCTTGTTCTTAATTGGAAAAAATGTCATTTCATGGTGCAAGAAGGCATTGTCTTGGGACATAAAGTGTCTAGCAAGGGAATAGAGGTAGATCGTGCAAAGATTGCTACTATAAAATCCATGCCACCACCCACAAACGTCAAAGGGGTTCGAAGTTTCTTGGGGCATGCAGGATTTTATAGAAGGTTCATAAAGGATTTTTCAAAAATCTCTAAACCTCTATGTTCATTGCTAGTGAAGGATGTGGCATTTGAATTTTCTCATTGAGTGTCAAACAGACTTTTAAGCAACTCAAGGAGGCCCTTATTTATGCCCCTATCATTATATCTCCTGATTGGAATTTGCCATTTGAATTAATGTGTGACGCAAGTGACACAACTATAGGAGTTGTCTTAGGGCAGAGGAAGGAGAAGAAGGTACATGTAATTGCTTATGCAAGCAAATTGTTGAATGATGCTCAAATCAACTATGCCACAACCGAAAAGGAATTATTTGCAATTGTTTATGCCTTTGATAAATTCGAAGTTACCTTTTGGGATCCCACACGGTTGTTTTCACCGATCGTGCAACTATCAAATACTTGATCACCAAGAAGGAATCAAAACCTCGTCGATTCGTTGGGTGTTATTGTTGCAAGAGTTTGATTTCACAATCAAGGATAAGCAGGGAGCGGAAAATGTTGTGGCAGATCATTTGTCAAGATTAGAAGGAGTTAAAAAGAATTTCGATGAAGTTTTACCTATAGCTGAAGATTTTCCAGATGAAAAATTATTTGTTGTGCAGGAAGTCATTCCTTGGGATGCAGATTTGGTAAACTATATTGTAGGGGGAATCTTCCCCTATAAATTTTCATCATAACAAAAGAAGAAGTTTTTATCTGAAGTGAGGAGTTACATTTGGGAGAAACCTCTGTTATTCAAGATTTGTGCTGATGGTTTGATAAGAAGGTGTGTTCCAGAAGATGAGATGACCAGTATTTTGAATCATTGTCACACTAGGGAGTGTGGAGGTCATATGAGACCATCTAAAACAAGACAAAGGTCCTTCAAGCAGGTTTCTTTTGGCCTACATTGTTTCGTGATACAAGGAGTTTTGTTCAAGCTTGTGAGCAATGCCAAAAAACTGGGAATCTAACAAGAAGAGATGAAATGCCCCTGACAAACATCTTAGAAGTGGAGCTGTTCGATGTTTGGGGAATAGATTTTATGGGTCCTCTCCCGTCATCTTACAAGAATCAGTATATACTAGTGGTAGTTGATTATGTGTCAAAGTGGGTGGAAGCCATAGCCACCCAAACCAATGATTCAAGAGTGGTACTCAAGTTTCTTAAGAAGATTATTTTTACCAGGTTTGGAGTACCCAGAGCATTAGTCGGTGATGGAGGAAGCCACTTTTGTAATAAGTTTATTGAAAAGTGTTGAAAAAGTATGGAGTTCATCATAGAATCACTACTCCATATCATCCTCAAGCCAATGGACAAGTTGAAACTTCAAACAGAGAAATTAAGAGGATCCTTGAGAGAATAGTCAACTTGTCTAGGAAGGAATGGGCCAACAAATTGGATGATGCATTGTGGGCATATAGAACAGCTTTCAAAACCCCATTGGGTACATCACCTTTCAAATTGGTTTTTGGAAAAGCATGCCACTTACCTGTGGAACTAGTGCATAAGGCCTATTGGGCCACACACTTCTTAAATTTTGATGCTCGAAATCGGAGGAGTCCAGGACTTATGCAAGTAAACGAGATTGAAGAATTTAGATTGAATGCATATGAAAATGCAAAAATCTACAAGGAGAAGACTAAGAGATGGCATGATAAACATCTTCATCATAAACAGTTTACAGAAGGTTAGAAGGTTTTGTTGTATAATTCTAGATTGAAACTTTTTCCTGGAAAACTCAAGAGTAAATAGTCTGGACCTTTTGTGGTTAAAAAAGTTTTTGAAAAGGGAGGAGTACTTATTCAACAGGATAATTCTCCAGCATTCACTGTTAATGGACACAGGTTGAAGGTTTTTGTTGAGCCTGCAGGAGTTAAGGAGGTTCTTTACCTTGCTCCATTTCCAAATTAATCAAGGAAGAATGTCAAGCTACTGACACTAAATGCAGCGCTTCCGGGAGGCAACCCGAGTTATTTGTGATTATTTATTTGTTTGTTTGAGTTTATTGATATTCAGATAGAGAACCCAAGCATCAGTGCAGTTGAAGGAAGTTAATTCTGCGTTTTAGACTGAAATTGGCAATTTTTAGTGAAGTGGTCATTTGAAATTTAAAATGACCAAATTGAAATGACATAGCCATTTGAAATGACTAAGGCGTCCCGAGGGCTCAGTCAATTTAAAATTGAGTTGAGAATTTGATTGACTAAGGACACTCATTTAAAAACAGAGGGTTGATATTTCAGCCGAACTTCTTTTGCACGAAATCCACCAGCTCACTCCTCTAGTTCACAAATTTCGCTCAGTTCCCTTACCCCTTAAGGGTTTGTTGATTCAGATCATCTCCAACTAAGTTGAACAATCGCTCGTTTTCTTCGCGACGGTTCACATGGCGAAATCAAAGGCAGTTGTCAGAGAGGTGACGCCAGGACTGGTGTTTCCGTGGGAACTCTTGAATAACCCTAACATTTCATGGGCGGCCAAAATGCAGAGAATACTTGAAGGACAGAACTTGCACAAGGTATGTGGTGATCCTTGCCCTCTGTTGATGGAGTTTGCAGAGAATTTTTATAATAATTTGAAAACAGAGGAGAATCGTATGATATATACAGTAGGGGGAAAGAAGGTAGTAATTTTTGCTGCCAATATTCGAAAAACCTTCAATTTGTAGAGCAAATGCTGCTCTTTGCCTGACCTAACTAAAGAAGAATTTAGTGAAGCACTTAATTACTCCAAACCTGCAGGGGAATGAGAAGAAATATCATAAGAAAACGGGGTTTTCAGGGTATTTGAGATTTTTAGCTATTCTTTTTGGTCGGTGCATATTTTCCTAGATGCTAGGAATTAATGCGATCCCTGTTGCACATTTACAATGCATGTATAGCATCAAGGCAGAATTGTCCATGACGGCGGAAATGATCTTTCAAGAGTGGAAGAAGTCGGTGGATAAGAGGGGATTTGTGCGAATTTTAACAAAATTGGTGCAACAATGTTATCCTAGTATATATAGAACTCGCTACTAAGACCCCTTATCCAAATAATTTGATTATAAAATGCATCACCGAGGAAGGGACTATAGCCGTTAAATTGGTGGGGCTTGTATTTCATAGAGCAAAGCAAATATCTCCTGCAAAAGATGGTTCAGCTTTCCCACTTTAGATTTCTTCAACTGAGGAAGAGAGTACTAAAAAGGAAAACATGCAAAAACTCGAGAAATATGAATCTTCCGAGGAAGATGAAGAAACGATGTAATAAGTTCAAGTGAGGAAATAGCCTTACTTAAACTTCAAGGAGATGTAAAGGCCGCTTATGAGAGCCACATGAAACAAATTGCAGAATTGTTGGAGAGAGCGCAACAGAGGAAGAAGAAATCAACAAAAGCCCAACTCGCATCAGAGAAGGAGCAAAAGAAATCCGAGGAAAAAGTAGCTTCCACTCATGTGGCTACACCAGAACCAACAGTTAAAAGCGAAAATGAAGAAGATGAGGTAGAGAGAGATCCTTCTCCTCTAACAATACAACTTTTCCCACCATTTGAGATAGAGAGCACTTTGCATCCTGCAGGTGCTGTTCAGAAACGCCCATAGAAAACTAGAGCCCCAAAAAGTAGAGCCCCAACAAGAAAAGCTCCAATAAGAGCTCAAAAGAAAAAGAAAACTGAGCCATCATTGGATTTGCTTACAACTCCTCTATGGTCATTGCTGGACATACTTATCACTCCAAGGCTGGAAACAACTGAATCAAGAGAGAAATATTTCTAGTTTAGAGATTCTAATCAAGAACTTTATAGAATAACTGGACATTTGGAGCATTTCCGGCCGAGGACTTGAGGAGAATTGTTGGTGTTCGAAATTGGATTGAGTCACCTGATTTGGGCAATTTCATTTTTGCCTTAAGAGATGCTATAAGGAAGGAACCAGATATTTTTAAACATGGTAAGGACTATGAAGTACTTCCTTTGCTTGCTAATTCTCTTCCCCTTTAGCCAGAGGCGTTGGCTGCATATATGATAGGGAGTGAAGAAGGTTTCCGGCCGTGGGTAGATTTAAAAGCTGTTCTAATCCCCATTCACATCTCAAATCATTATATCTTACTGAAGTATACAATGAGGAATAATGCTATCCATGTCTATGATTCCTTGGGAGCAAATAATGCAGACAGATTGAAAGAGCTAGCAGCTGGGGTTGGAGAATCTTTGTATCAGGCTATGAAGATAGCTCAAATTTATACTCATTTTGGTATGGAGGAACCAGAGGAACAATTGCCCTATTCAGTCCAACCATCACCCCTCCAAGTTGACAATTCAAGCTGTGGGCCTTTTGTTTGTTACTATTTGACTGCTCTCATGCAAGAACATGGAGGAAAATGGGATGCACCAAATTCAAACCTGATTTCTGTACTAGCTCTTCGTGAATTGATGGCTCAAACGATGTATTATTATAGTGAGCCAGCCTCTCCTCGTAAGAAAAAGAAGAAGAAGGTTTGAACATTTCCCTTTCTGGTTGTATGTTTCTGTGAATATGCAAAACTTCAAGTTTGGAGTTGTTTGTGAAGATGCAATGGAATTAATGATGGTATGCATTGTTTATATATGAGATTTTGTTATATTGTAAGAGGAGTTGCAAGATTAAAAGATGAATTCATGAGGAAGATTTTTGAAATGTTTATTTGCAGCATGCATAAAATGAAATGTTTAGAATTAGTGGTCTATTTAGTAATTTTATGCATGGAATCTATGTACTTGGAATGATATATATCATCATGCGTTTGAACAATGGTTTGGATCTCTAATGAATTGATAACATCTGAACAAAACTTAATTCCTTGAATGAGTGAGAACACAATATATTGAGAGCCATACATTTTGTGAGTGTTCATGGAATATAAATTTGGACAAGTTTTTCTATAGTTCTACTTGGTGATTGGATTTGTTGGAATGGTGGAGTTGGAGTTATAGCCACTTGTCTTAATAGAGTACAATGTTCCATTTTGTATAGAATGTTGACAAAGAATGCAAGTTAAAGATGGTACATTTCCTGTATAAAGAGTTTGTAAAGATTTTTTTTTTGTAAAAAAAAAAAAGTTATGGACTGTAGAGATATATAACCCATCAAGAAAAATCTTGTAAGGTTATATAGATTACTACAGCATAAAAAAAAAGAGGAAAGAACAATGTACAGTTGAATGTTTACAGTATGATGTATATAAAACTTTCTTGTATGTAGAAGAGGAAATAGAGAGTGTGTTGGGCATTGTTACTTCTATATCAATGTGGTTTATAGAAAAAACTAATTGGGTTATAGGATGATGGATGTGTCACCAAAAGGAGTTAGGAAAACACTTGCTTAGGTTTAATTCCATGAAGAATTTAGAGAGAGTGAAGTAAGAATACTTTATGAGTGACTTTGCTCATTTTAAGAGTGCAAGGAATTAAGAAATTGTTCAGAATGTCATATATTCAATTGTTTCTTAGCCTTAGTAATGAGAACACATGATTGTTGGACCAAGAATACTAGATTTTATGCATGATACGAAAAGTTAAGCCACTGTTATTATGAATGTTTCATTCTTCACATGCCCTGATATTCAAATCAATGTCTTACTTTTTCTTAAGCTTCAATTCTAATTGCCTCGGGACGAGCAAGTTCTAAGTTTGGAGTTGTTGTTAGGGGGGTTTTTCAACTTATTTTAGTGTCAAATGAAGAAGAATTAATGAGAAAAGATCACAATTTCAACTTCATTTTGATGTATTTGATCAATTAATGAACTAACCCCCTAACATGGTAGCAGTAGATCCTTTTGTGGTGTTTTTGCTGTCTTTGAATGGAAAACAGGTCAAGCACAAGGTCTAAATGAAGAAGGAAGGAGCAAGGGACAATCTGCACTGCGGTCATTTCAAATTTGAAATGACCAAAATGAAATGACGGGGCCAATTGAGTTGACCAAAAGCTCCCGAGAGCTTGGTCATTTGAAACGGTCATTTGAAATTGAGTTGACCAAATGACCTGACCAGCAGCGGTTTACGTACAACGTATTTTGTTGATCAACGAACTCTTATAGATGCCACGTGTACAGCCTGTAATCCTTCATTAAAGGATCTGACGACGCTCCATCAACCTTTTTGAGAGGGAAATGAGTTTGAATTAATGGATGGAACAGTACTAACGGTTAGGAGAGCGGTTATGCACAGAATTGTAAGACAAAAGAGATTTTTCATGTAACTTTTGGGCATCGTTCATTCTGGGAGAGAGAGAGAAGTGTATTGGGTTCTCATAGTTAGAACAATGGTTTTTTTATTTGCTATGGTAGCTTAAACCTC
The DNA here is from genome assembly GCA_023512835.1 of Taxillus chinensis. NCBI lineage: Eukaryota > Viridiplantae > Streptophyta > Magnoliopsida > Santalales > Loranthaceae > Taxillus > Taxillus chinensis. The sequence continues at coordinate 48,429,190 of CM042092.1, read as the reverse complement.
CATGGGAGGAGGATGGATTTGATGTAAGTTTCTAATTCCTTTTCTTTTGGCTAGTTAATTTAAAATTCCCTGTTATGTTTATCAAGTCTTTTGAGTTAGCATGTTAGATTTAAGTTCGGCCACCTTAAGTCTTGTATAAGGTTAATCAATTATGGATTGAAAGAAGACATTGATAACCGGATAGTTAAGAGACTTGACTTGCTAAGATTATAATTTGCGAAAGCCAGTAATCTTACTTGTAACCTAGTTAGGGTTGGTGTGATGCCAATCTACACTCAAACAACTTAAGCACATAATGGGTTGCCCGTTCCCCAAGCTAGGGTATTCAAACGGCTAGGTCACTCGAAAGAGGCTAGTACATGCAAAGGTGTTGGGTATTAAATAAAAAGGAAAAGTTTGAATTAATATGCCTTAAGAACAAGAGATTAATTAATTACATTGATTCAAATCCAAATCCTTATTTTCTCCCATAAGTTCATTTACATTGCTTTGTTTATTTAAATTACAACAATCAAATTGATACAAAACCAACTTCAAATACATCATGGATTTACAAAATGAGCTTTTTACTTGATCACCTTCTCTGTGGGTTCGACATTTGGACTTTGAGTCCACTTTATTACTTGTAACGATCCGTACGCTTGCGGAATTGCTAACACTATCTCTCTTTTTGATTTTGTGCGAGCTATGGCAATGATAGCTCAATGACCAAATCGGCATCCAAAGGAGTAATCTCAAGCCAGTCACGAGCCCAGACGACACCGGGTGATGATACCCATGTCAATCTACAAACGGTTAGGCTTGAAGGGGATGAAGCCCACATCTATATCTCCACAGTTCGCTGATCGATCGATTGGGAAGTTGGAGGGCATCATTGAAGACGTTTTAGTGAAGGTAGATAAATTCATCTTCCCTGCAGACTTTATAGTTTTGGATATGGAGGAAGATAGAGGTGTCCAATTGATACTTGGGAGGCCATTCCTAAGCACAGGAAGGGCATTAATCGATGTTAGTTTAGGAGAGTAGACACTGCGTGTTGATAAAGAAGTAGTTGTTTCTAATATGGAGAAGTTTATCCATAGAACTAATGACTACTCAAGCTGTTTTTGGATTGATGACATTGCTGAATTCGTGGATGATTATTTTGAAGTGAGTATTATCACCGAGAGCCTCGACCTTGAGTTGCAGCAAGTGGAATTTGCTAAAGTCGATAAAGAAGAGGAGCTCGAAGCCTTTGTTAAGCAGGCTAAGCAGCATCCTACAGCACCTATAGGGTTTTCAGCATCTACAACACAACTTCCATAATTAAAATAACTCCCTAAACATCTTAAATATGCATTTTTGAATACAGAAGGAAGGTACCCTGTGATAGTAGTTGCAACATTAACAAAGGAAGATAGTGAACAGCTACTGGAGGTTTTAGGAAAACACAAGTAGGCCTTGGGATGGACAATCGAGGACATCAAGGGAATTAGCCCAGCGGTTTGTATGCATAAAATCTTAATGGAGGATGCAGCTACACCCACGGTTGAGTGCAGGCTGGCTTAACCCCTGCTATGAAAGAAGTGGTTGGCAAAGAGGTGCTCAAGTGGAGAAAAGCTAAGATTATTTTTGTCATCTCCGATAGCTTATGGGTGAGTCCAGTGCAAGTAGTTCCAAAGAAGGGAGGTATAACCGTTATACTATCACATTCCCGATTCCAAGAAAACCTAGAAATGGGAACACGACTTCCTCTTGCCCGCACCCGAAAGGGTCAAGGGGTTGGTGACAGCACCGAAAGAGACAAAACCACGAGTGCTTATCTTCATCACGAGAATAGTACAATCATACATGATGGGTAATCATGTACACTACCATCAAGCCATATCATACAACATAGTATATCATAAGATAGATATACAAGCAAACATACTACATCGTACCTCGGAGTACGAATAGGCAAAGTCCTCCTAAAAGGGAAGCCTCCACTAGCCACAACAACACCTGAAAGGCAAACAACAACCTACCAAGCAAGATATACTCAATGCATAATCAAAACAAACAAACATCAGGACACATCCTGAAGCAAAACATCACGGGGGCCTCTACCACCCGTCATCGGGAGTCTCACAAGATCACACAGGACATCCTTATCGGGACTTGACAAATCCCCTACAATCCAAAAAATATCATTTTGCAAATTATATAAACAAGAACAACCAGCGCCACACGGGCTAACACGACCACATAGGTTGTATCGGTCTCAAGACTCAGCTTATCCACACATCCTCAATGGGATCTCTCGCTAGGGCACTCAGCCCTAGCTCCACGAGCTCAATGGCTCACGAGCTCAACGGCTCAACACGATCCTCAATAGGATCTCAGCTCAGGGCACTCAGCCCTAGCTCCACGAGCTCCACGGCTCAACACGATCCTCAACAGGATCTCAATACCTGGACACAGCCTGCCTTCACTAGGGCATAGCTCGCCCATGATCCACAATAGGATCCGCTCATCAAGAGCTCATCAGGCCGTAGCCTCACCCAACAGGGTACATCACAATCCCAAGGGCCTTAGCCACCTGTCAGACCCATGTAGGGTACATCTGCAGAAAGCTCAACCACCAAATATGACACATGTCGAAATTAACATATCATAACAGACCCAAAGGTCCCACACAGTACACGTATGTAGATAAGCTAAACGTAACAACCAACATATTAACAAATAGACCATGAGGCTCTCACGGTGCTAACCACCCTCACCACCCAAAAGGCACTTTAGCCCTCATGGCCCAACCATACATCAAACAAAAACCATGACAAACCACGAAGGTTTCGTCAGACAGCCTCACCAGGCTCTCACAGTGCCCATGGGCACCCCATGGACTCCTTTAAGCCCAAACTATCTCAAACAATCTACAACGAAGAACACCATATTTCTCCCATACCAGATTTCCCATCGGAACCCCAACAAGAACCTAGTAATAGGTCTTACCTTCCTCCAACTTGGAGTTAAACACACATATGGCGGACAAACCAGCACCGTAACACAACTAAATAACCCATAATATAACTCACAGACCCAAGGTCCCCCAATCATGCAACTAAATGCACAATATAGCAACACAAAACAACCACTAAGGGTTTACAACACTCCCTCTGTAACAGAGGCTAGTTTCCCCATAAGATCGAGGATTTTCACAAACGACATTTTCCGCAAGCTCACTGGAAACTCTATTAGGTCGATGTTGACCCCAGCAAGTCGATCACGTCGACTGCCCAAACTGCAACTGTACACATCAGGCGCATCATCCTTAGACCGAGACTTCAAAAGAAATCTGAGCGATCACAAACACTCATCCGGAACACTCATCCGGGAGAACACTCATCCGGGACACTCATCTGGAACAATCATCCGGGAGAACACTCATTCGGGACAACACTCATCCAGAACACTCATTCGCAAGAACACTCATTTGGGACAACACTCATCCGGAACAACACTCATTCGAAACACTCTTATCGGACTTAAGCTTTCACTCTGGAGAAATTTAGCATGCACTCCTCGATTGTTGACCCTATCATCTGTACTCGTCTAGACGAGTCTACACATACTATTCGTCGAAAAACCAGTCTGGCGACTCCAAAAACCCATTTCGGAGCATCAATTCAACCCAAACATGGGTTTCTCTCTCATCTTAGCCATATTAGGTTACCAAAACATCCTTAATTCAAAGGTAACAAGCAAAATCGGGTTTTCCCCAAATACTAGGTTTCATCCCCAAATCCATGATTTCACCCAAATCATGCATGTTAATCCCACTAGGATTCAGGTAAAGAACTAGAATCACCTACCTGGAGGTACTATCACGGATCGAGATAGGTACAAATCGCCAAACCATGGCTCCAAGCTCTAAACTCCTCAAGCCCAAGCACTATCGTCCACCTGGACAAGCTCAAACGAGCACAATTTCTTTCTCTCTCTTGCCTCCACCTATTTATATTGTTGCCAATAATTGACCTTGGCCTAATAATTGAGCTGAGCAATAATTGTGCTCCTTCCTAAGGTCACGAACTCCAAATTGAGTCCAACTACAGCCAAAATGCTCGACATGACAAGCACATCACTATTCAGATATTTTCCAACCCAATTGACAACTCAAATGCAAGGTCAACCAATAAACCTCTAAAAAGTCAATCATTGGGCCACTCGGGGGCCTTACATTCAAATACGAGTCCTCGGCCATAAGATATCTGCAGCTGGGCTAGAGGTGGACAGATCAAAAATCTCTACTATTGAGAGTCGCCTCCACCCCTTAACGTGAAGGGTGTCCGAAGTTTTTTGGGCCATCCTTGGGTTTTATCGGCGCTTCATTAAGGATTTTTCCAAGTTAACGAAACCCCTCAACATGTTATTGGAAAAGGATACTCTTTTTATACTTTTCGAAGATTGTTTGACAACTTTCACGGAGTTGAAAAGAAAATTGGTATCTCGATCGGTGATTATTGCTCCAAACTGGACTTAACCATTTGAGTTGATGTGTGATGCCGGTGATTATGCAATCGAGAAGCGGTGCTTGGGCAGAAGAAGGACAACGTATTTTGGGTTATGTACTATGCTAATCGCACACTCAATGAAGCTCGGTTAAACTATATTACTACCGAGAAGGAGTTCTTTGGTTGTGGTGTTTGCATGTGACAAGTTTTGATCCTATCTATTAGGAATGAAAGTTATTATCTACACCAATCATGCTGCCCTGAGGTATTTGTTCGGTAAAAAGGATGCTAAACCCAGGTTGATTAGATGGATTTTGCTGCTCTAGGAGTTTGACGTGGAAATTAAAGACTTGAAAGGAACTTCAAACACTGTGGCTGATCATTTATCTAGGCTAAAGTTAGGGGAAGATAGTACAAAAGGTTCTACCATTTCGGACACCTTCCCTGACGAGCACTGTTCTTCGAGAACCAAAGATGCCATGGTTTCTTGATATAGTGAACTATCATGCATGCTCTTATGTACCTACAGAGTTCAACTATCAGCAAAAGAAAAGGCTCTTAGTTGATGTGCGCAATTATATATGGGATAAGCCCTATCTTTACAGGCGATGGGCTGATCAAGTTATCAGAAGATGCGTGCATGAGGAAGAAGTGGAAAACATTTTGAAGCATTGTCACTCATTTGATTATGTTGGCCACTTTGGAGTCCAAAGAATGATAGCAAAGATTTTACAAAGTGGTTTTTATTGGCCCACCATGTTCAGAGACACTTACACCTTTTTCAAATCCTGTGATTAGTGTCAACAAACTGGAGGCATCACAAGGAAGCAAGAGATGCCCCAAACTGGTATTCTTCCAGTTGAACTTTTCGACATTTGGGGTATTGACTTCATGGGGCCTTTTCCACCATCAGTTAGCTTCTCCTATATCCTTCTAGCAGTTGTCTATCTCTCAAAGTGTGTTGAGGCTATCCCCACAAGGAAGAACGATGCTCAAGTGGTCACAAAGTTCCTTCGCCGAAATATATTGATAGATTTGAGACACCTCGAGCAATTATCAGTGTTGAAGGGAGTCACTTCTTTAACAAATTGTTTGAGAAGCTATTAAGCAAGTATAGAGTCCAACATAGGCGAACATTAGCCTATCATCCTCAGGCTAACGGCCAAGCTGAAGTCTCCAATAGAGAGATCAAACAAATTCTTGAGAAGACAGTGGAAGGCAATCTCAAGGATTGGTCTCAGAAGCCAGATGAGGTGCTATGGGCTTACCGCACTACATTCAAAATGCCCATTGGAATGTCTCCCTACCGTCTGTTGTATGGAAAAGCTTGTCATTTGCCAGTCGAGCTTGAGCACAAGGCATTTTGGGTTGTGAAAAAGTTGAATATGGATCCCAACACTGCAAAGGAACTTCGCTTGGATGGGAGGCAACCCATTATGTATCCTTTGTTTGGTGTTATATTTCTTTTTAGTCTAAATTTCTTGTATTTTCTTTTCTTTTGCAGGGGGCATTCCATTGTTTTATTTTATGGTTGATATATCTTTGCTCTCTAACCATTCTTTGCGGGAGGGAGGTGTTGGACTTCACTAACATGTATTGCAAATTGTTAAAGAATAGGCCATTAAATTTGGACCTCAGGCAATCTCTGTAAGGCCCAAGTGTTGGTCCCAGGAGAGCCTAGAGGGGCGTGAATAGGCTCTTTAAAATTTTCTTCAAACTCGTTAGCACTACAACCAATCTGATTAAAAGGATATAATCAAATGCGGAAGATAATCAGATTAGTGGAAGTATTTTGTTTTATTATCTGTTGATAATTACAACAAAATGAATAGCGTTTCCAGCTGATTACAATAGCACTCTTTCTTACAGTCACACACACACTCACTAATTAATATCCTCTAGCTCTTGTATATGTACATGCACATAAACTCTATTTCTCAGTTCACCCACTTGTACGCGTGCGCACTTATAAAAATATACAAGGTTTAGTATTTATAGACAATCTCTAGTGACAATCTTGGAACTACATTTTCCGAGCAGTATGTAGCATTGAAGGTTTTCTTGGAAATTGCTCGCTTTAACGCTGTGGATAGGGAGCTCAAAATGTTGGAATCATAAGTGTATTGAATTTCATCGCTTGATTCCAATTGCAATTAAAGCTTTGTCCACATCTCTGTGTGTTCCACGTGTAAGACAATTTAGATCTTGAACGAGTTTGTCTTTCATTGGGACGCAACGAGCTGATTGTCTTGAATGTGGCTAAATAGAATGAAGCAGCATCTTCTTAGTCCGTGATAAGGTTCCTTACTCCGTGTCAAGAAAGCTCGGATCCTTATTCCGTGGTAGCACTTTCTTACTCCGTCTGAATAGGAGGCTCGGAGTTCTTCTCGCGCATCGGCGCTTCCTTACTCCGCTTGAGTTCCTTACTCCGTATTAGGAATAAGTGATGGACTCCTTACTTCGTATCGGGAAGTCCTTACTCCACTTGAGTGTAGGTCCGGATTCCTTAGTCCACATCTACATGTCCTTACTCCGCATAAGTCTTCCTTACTCCACTTGAATGAGAGACTCGGGATCCTTGGTCCGTATCTACTTTTCCTTAGTCCGTCGAGTGGAAAACTTAGATTTTTTCTCCGTGATAAATCTTTCTTACTCCGTGCTAGATGTAGACTCGGAATCTTCATTAAATAACTTTTGACTTAGTTCGGTTTAAAGATTAACTCAAATTCCTTAGTCGTTTTAGCAGCTTTCTTAGTCCGCACGAAGGGTCCTTACTCCGTATGAAGACTTGGTTATGTACCAAGTGATTTTGACAACACTCACAATGATCCGGATCATGATTATCTATCTTGTCCTTTGCTTTGCTCTTTGAGTGCAAATCACGTTTAAGGTTTTATCTTCTGCAATAACTTAGGGTAAATATAAAACATCTCGGCTCAAATTACACAGGGTTTCATCCGCATCATCTAAATTCTGGGTTTGATCCAACAATCTCCCCCAATATGGATATGCCAAACCCTTTGTAATCTAATATGATTAGGCAACAAGATATACATAGAGATAAAAAAAATTCACTAAAATAGAAATTGTAGACAAGATAAGCCTTAGTACAAATATTATATTAAGATTTATAAGGCTTACTATACTTGAAGATCTTAGTTACTGCCTGCTCCCTTAGTAACTTAGCCTGCTCCTTAGTGCACAATAAAAAATAATTCCAGTTAGGATCATACTTCAAATGGTGCCTTATAAAGAAGCAGACATAGGCTCCACAGCTTTGACCATTAGGCTATTGGGGAACATCTCCTTTGCTCAAAATTGTTGAGTTGAGAAGGGCATTGGGAGGCAGAGGAGGTTGACCAATTGATTCAAAAAGGCCACTCCGTATGAAAGCAGTGGCGAGTCCGGAGCAGTGGTTCAAGTTGGCTTCTCTTCCTTTGACATTCCACAACCTGAAGCGAGTCATGTAGAACAATCCTTCTGTCCTTCATTGAGAAGGCTGCAAGCATATGATGAGGGGAGTTTATCCTATACGGAATGAGAACAGTTGTAAGGTTTTTCCATGGCTTACTATTCTCAGCTGTTCTGTTGATGAGGGTCTGTAGGTAATCCATTTGAGGAGGATAGTTGTCAGACCATCAAGGTAGGATATCAATCAGATGCCCTTCCTGGTATAGGGAAGGGAACAAGCTCATCTCTTCTTTTATCACCAAGGTAAAGTTGTCAATGTCCTCGGTGGTGAACTGTCCATTCTCTGAAAGTAAGGTACTTATATCTTTAGGACAGAAAGGAGACAAAATTGACTAACAACTTTGTTGGGTAGAGGAACCAGAGCTTATATAAGCTCTCATTGCATCAAGTACGCTCCCATCTGCATCAGTTGGGTCTAGTTCTGCGTAAGATGGGAGGAAGGAGACTTGTAGAGCCGGAGCAGAGGATGAGGGGGCTGCAGTAGAGGAGCTAGGGCAAATCAAAGGAGCTGGAGCGGCACTAGATAATCCAGAGAAGCGACTGCGTTTGGGTACCGGGATGCTCGGAGGAAGGGTAAGTGCAGGCCGCTTGCTTGGAGCATCACCAGTAGTAGTGGAAGGATTAGATAAATTCTGCCCCGGTTTGGCAGATCGGCGAGGAGGGCCTGAGGGACAAGTTACGACTTGAGACAGATCCGTAACAGAAGTGGACAAGCCTTGAATAGCCGTGGCTATCATCTCAAACTTTTGGTTCATGGTGAGATTGGAGCAAGAAAGAGCATAAAGAATCTGGGCCCGATTTCATTAACTCGAACAGCGATGGCTTGGGCCTGGGTACGATTGTCCTCCGCAAGACGATCTAACTGGGCAGAGAAAGCAGTTTCAGACATAATGATGCCAAATGAGGCATGGCCAAGACCATATTCAGGAGCCTTGGAGGACTCCCCCACAGGAGGAGGTGCAGGTGTGCGCAGGGCGGAGAAGTCGGCAGCAGGAGAGGGTGGTGGTATGTCAGTAGCAGCAGCGGTGGCAGATCCACTTTGATCAGAAAGGTCAATAATAGGAATATCCGCAGGAGTGGAGGGACCAGCCTCAACAGGGAGAGGAGTCCGTGCGTCGTGGGCAGGTCCGGAGGAGGCAGTAGCAACAGGTGCGGCCTGGAGCAGAGACGGCGTCAAGAAGCCGTGGGCAGTGTTCCAGACAATCATGGCCTCCGGGGTTTGGGTATGTTGAGTGTAGTACACCCAGAGAGTAGATTTAGAGATATCGGTAGTGTTAGCGAGACTGAAGCGTAACCAACAGTCTGTCAGTAGGTCGGCCGGAAGATAGTCAAGGTAGTTCGTGGGATCAGGAGAATGGGCTGGAGAAGCCTCCGCAGGAACGGTAGGAATGTCGGCAAGGACAGCAGCAATAACCACTGTTACCGGAGAAATAGGTGCGGGAGCATCAGCAGTGGCATCAACAGCATCAGCAGCAGCAGTAGAAACAGGAGCAGGGGCATCAGTAGGAGAATGGGCTGAGGAAACAGCCTTAGGATGATGTGGCTGAGAGGGCCCTGCAGCGGCAGAAGGGTCAGCGTGGACGCTGTGCTGGGAGCTGTGGGAGCGTGCCAAAGCGGCAACAGACGATGCGGGATGACCGATGGGCCGAACTAACCTCGGGACCCGAGCTTACACCTGGGTCTCCAACGGAACTGTCTTGATGTTCCGAGATAATAGCACAAGCATGAAAGACTGGAGGGCGGCGAACGGTGAGCGTTCCGTCAGAAGTAAGATGGCGTAAATAAAAGTTCTGCGGGAAGGGGATCACCAGTTGGCCCTAGAAGTGCGCTGGATGAAGATGCCGGAAAATCTGAGAGAGAATTCGTTTTCCTTGGCGCATCACCCAGAAAAGAAAATTGCCCTAGTCGAGAGGCAATTGCTCGAACATTGCGTACATCGGCAGAAGTAAATCGTATGGGATAGAGTCAAGAGCCAAGGAGTGAGCCCGTAAGCACCAGCTGAGTATAGTAGTGACACAGCGATAAGGTCCTTCAAAAGATTTCAACTTGTACTCCTTCACTTTTGTATGGCACCCCATGGCAGCAGCCATGGTGGAAGCGCTCAGCCTATAGTCGATGCCGGTAGGGAAATGGAAGACGTCATAAATAACTTGAGGAGTGATGGTGATAGACTCCCCACGAACACTAGAGGTGATAGATTGATCACTGGAGTCGAAAATCTGATCGAATTTCAGGACGTCGGAGATAAGGAGATCCACCAGGGCAGAAACTATGTTGAGGAGGTTGCTGGTAGCAAGCAAGGTGTGAACCTCTTCAAGCCAGGCAGGAGGGTCGTGAATGTCGGCCCAGTCAACAAGGTGGCCGGGAATAACACCATAGAGAGCGTTGGATGCCATCGGATGAGTAGAGAGAGGAAGGGTGTAATGTCGTTGGAAGGTAGAGAGCGACAAGGGTTTAGGGTTTTGAGAATCAGAAATGTGAACCTCGCACTGCGTGTGAGAGTGCAGTATAAATAGAACGAGTTTCGTGGAAGCCAGTGGGTCTCGGGTTTATGCGAGATGAATAGTGATCTGCCTGACAATTTGATGTCATTAGACTTGATGCGTTAGTGCCATCGGATAAACTGATGATGTGGCGGCAGTGCTAACCATTCACTAATGACAGTTGTAGGCATACTTCGGAATTGGAAAAGACAAATTGCCGGGCTCGAGACATGCATTTAATGAACCATCATTATTCCTCCTCAAAAACACGCGATGTAAAATAATACTTGGTTTATCGCTATTTGAGAGTTCCAAGATGCAAGAGGAAATGAACCGACTTTCATCCAGGAGATATGTCCGTGTGAAGCATATCCGAATAATCGAGAGAGCGAGTCCATGGAGAACTGGTGCTGATAAAAGATGATTCCTTTGCTGTCTTGGTGTCGAGAAAATTGGAAGTACCACAACATTTCAAATCCGAGACATTAGACAACATATATTGATAAATTTTAAAGAGAAACTAAACCTGTGGCCCTTTTAAAAAGGATAATCTTAAAGAAACAAAAGTCTCAACAGGTTGGGATTAGTACGAGATAAAAGAAAAGAGAATGACACAACATCCGAACTAAAGAGAACAGAACTTATGCATAGAATATTAGTGCTAGACACATACAAAAGAGTTAATAATCAACTTCTTAAAATCAATGCATATGAGAGATAACTAACACATAAGTTCAATAAGTCAACATAGCTAACCCTTTGTCTTGACGGTAAAAACAAAGATTAATTAAGCCTATATGAATTTAACCGGCTTAAAATACATGAGTGATAATGAATAGATAAACACATGATTTATGACATATTAATCGATTGTCATTCCTAAGATGCAAGGTTGAAGAAGAACTCGGCCTAAGCTAATCCATAAAGCCGATCCAACAATGCGAGGCCAATCAGATCCAAGAGTGAGAGTTATAGGCGAGAACATCTGAGACATATCGGAGAGGCATTATTTTATAATAAGCATTCTCTCGCCTTATATTCATGCCTTTGGCTGAAATAGGGGGCCTTACTTAATATACAACGAAGTATTCTCTCCCCCTGAGATCGGCGAATCATTTGGATGCGATCCTCTCAAGGATGCCTCCCCCTCGGATAAACGATCAGGAAAGAGCTCAAATACTTTGAACGGGGGGTATAACTTGTATAATTGGATAAAGCATTTTATTCCCCTTAGACCATGAGAGTCGCTAAGACATTTGCTTCTAAACATGGATCGTGAGAAACCGTTGTCTATCCTTGATTAACTTCACTCAAATAGCTGATTGGCGGCGATTGAGTTTCCACTAGACATTCCAAGCTAACTTGTTGGGAATATAGGATTTGGTGAAGCTAAGTCTGGAGACTCGAAGAACCGAAGGTCATAGGGTCAAAGAGTCGAGTTCGTAGAAGTGAAACTGTCATAGGACGTATTGGCAAGAGACTCGTAGACTCGAAGGGTGCAGACTCAAGGCAAAAAAGTGACAGAATATTGCGACTCGTAGATCCAGGGTCAAAGGTCTCGAGTCGAAGCATGGAAGAGAGAGTTACCGCAAGCACCAATATGTTCGAGAGACTCGTAGAGTCGAAGAATTCTAAAGAACGAGTAACTAATGTTAAATGACTCGTAGACTCACAACCCGTAGAATTGTAGAGTCCCTAAAAACACTTAAGTCAATTAACGAACTTAAAGCGCCACTAGTCTCAAAGACTCGTAGAGTTGTAGAGTCAAAGCCTTCGAACACCGTTAAGAAAACAGGACTCATAGGTTGAAGGTCGAAGGGTCGGTGCTATAAAGACCGGCAAACAAATGAAACTGTAACTCAAGGGTCGTAGAGTCATAGAGTCGTAGACTCAAGGGATATAGTTATTCTAAAAGAAATTACCAAACTTACGGACTCGAGATCGAAGGCCGAGAGTTATAATCGAAGGGCCGTAGCCATACGGAGACTCGGTTTATGAGCATCTGCGAAAGACTAAGGAAGAAAAGCGAAGTTTAAGACTCGTAGAGTCGAAGATTTTCGGAGCCACTTAGTCAAATAAAGTAAACCGAGAGACCCAAAGGTCGTAGACCCATGAGAGCTAGGGTCGTAGACTCGTAACTATAACAACAGGTAAATTAGGCAAACTACGAAGGAGTCACTCTAAGCGCCATTCGAAGAGTCGCAGACTCGTAGAGTCGTAGACTTCAGTTAATAAAGTGACACAAAAGACTAATCCAACCTGAACTCTAGCCTCGAAGACTCGAAGATATGAGTCATAGACTCGCAGAAAACGCCGTAAAGCCCGAAGCAAACTTGTGCAACTTCCAACGAGTTCTAACCGAAATCTTCGAGTCACCAAACCTACGAAGCATCTACCTTCGAGGCAAACTTACAACCCTAAGCATATCCATTTAGCGATATATTCAGCTAGGGTTTGTACAAGAAGCTTGTGCCATCCCGAAGCGATTGAGCGCATTTAATGACTCATTAATTGCTTCCAACTACCATGCATGGATAAACGGCCAAGATCTACTACATGCCAAATACGCAGTATGGGCATCAGATCCGCAAATCAAAGTAGATCAACCCATCCCTTGACATTCCCCATTTTCGGTGGCGGGAAGTCGATCGTCGGGATGGACAACACGGTGCACGAGCACTTTAACCAAAAAGATATATCTCTCACACACTTAACGATAAAATCAAGAGTTTAATCTCTCTCTCAAAAGAAGGAAACATAGAGAACACAAAAAGAAATGGTTCGACATACTTGAATGAGATAATCTTTTGAAGAACCAACACAAGTGAGTTCCAACTCGAGAGAGAGAGACTTTGAGAGAATCCTTCCAAGTGTTGTGCGCCACATTGAACCAAGAACAAGAGAAATCCATCTGATTATTCAAGAACCTCTTGTTCATCAAAGATCTAACACTTCCATTAAGTCTAATCTTTGTGTTGTTTTCCACACGTCGATCTATCATAAACCATCGGTTTCATAACCGAGATCTGTTGAGAAAAGAGCATTTACTCTTATCTCAGTTTGGTCCGATAGTTCATCATCACTCATGTTATCACTCACAATAGTATTGTCATCTTCTCCATAAATACTTCCATCATAGTCTTACGTAGAGGAATCCAAAACCAGCTAATAGTCTAGCTTCCACAAACGAAGAAAGTCTATTCAACCCTGACAAACGGGTATTTCATGAGCGAAACCCAAGTGAGGGTTAAGCTACTGTCGTTTAAATCCCTTCTCAAAATATTAATTCCCTTAACTAATGCTAAATAGAATAGCAACAAGAAAGGGGTCGATCCCACAGAGATTACCAAGTTATCTAGCTTTAACTCAAATCACCAAATTAATCTTGCTTAAAACAATGTCTCGACAAACAAAATTGTGTTTTAAAATTACTTTACTGAAAACAGAATTGCAATTGAAATAACTAAAAACGTTGGATTTAGAATCAAGGATTAAGGCATCTAGGGTCACAATTTCACCTCCCTATGTTATCTCTACTGGTTCATGGTATTAGGGTTGTCTGATTGAAAACATGCTAAACATAAGCCAAGGACAACAAATGGTCATTGAGGTCCTTTTAAGAGTTGTATGCTAGAATGGTCATCTAAACACACAAACATGCAAAGCCAATAAATCATACTTGTAAAAGGATAATGATCACACCAATTACGAATAAGTTATGAATCTCAATCCGCCTTGGACTAGGTGATAACGTGCATTTATGCCGTTATCCTATACCTTATATAGGGTGTTTTAGCGTATGTTTTGTACCTATTTGCATGTTATTTTCGACATATTTGCTCTAACCCCTAGGAAGATCCGGTTTGGTGTATAGTGGTACTTTTTGAGTGTTTTTGGCAGGTTTTGGAGCAACCTTTTCCCACACACTTTGGCTAGATCACGCCATCAACTCACAAGGAAGCTATAGGAAGAAGATGAAGGCAAAATCAAGGTGCACGTGAAAAGCCTTCTCACGTGCATTCTCACGTGCAAGGATTTTATTGTATGGATGTCTTCTACAACTCAAGAGGAAGCTTTGGAGCAAATTTGAGTCGAATTGGAGCTGCACGCGAAAAGGGTCTTCTCACGTGCATTCTCACGTGCAAGCTTTGTTGCGCTCCAAATGATGTATTTTGTTGTTTTAATCATTTTCCTCTAAAGAACTGGGGTCAAATTTGGTGTAGTTTGAGTTTTATGTCGCCTAGAACGTCGATTAGTGTCACTAACCAAAACGACGTCGTTTTGGCCGCGACCACATTTATAATTAGGGCACACCTTTTGTAACCCTGATTTGGCCCACTAAAACCTATAAATAGGGGTCTTTGGAGGCATTGTAAAGCATCTTGAGTGGGAGAATCTGATCTGAGTTCCGAAAAGAGCTATAGCCATTGCTAAAAGATCGGATTGTCCTTGGCAAGGAGTGAGTTTGGGCAGTGACGCCGGAGTCTCCGGAAGGCTGGAGTCCTGGTTCATCTTGGGGTCTTCCTTTATTGTCCTGGTACTGTAATCATGTTCTTTCCTATGATTGTTATTGTTTTTATCATGATTATGGAGTAGTCTTGTTAGTTTAGGGGAGCAATGTAGCCCCCAATAAATTGTAGTCAGTTTGGTTATGGTTGTTCAATTCGGTTCTTGTTTAATTCACTTGCTTGAATGGAAATGCCTAGTTTATGCATAATTAGGTAATCTTTGCCCTTGTCTAGGGTGGAACACTAGTGAATTAGATTTAATATTGCATGATGGACCAAGTCCGCAACTATTAGATTGTTTGTCTACCTTGATCACTTTTATTCACATGGACCAAATGGGATAAAAGCCTTAAATCTATCTTAGCGTGGACCAAATGTAAGATAGGTAGGAGATAATCAACATGAACGTGAACTAGAACATCAATCAAGAACAAGAGCCATAACCAGACGATTACAATCGATTGGGTGGTAAACATTGTGACCCTAGATCCTTACTCACCGAAATTTCTATACCAATAGCTTGCCAACTTTCTGATTTAATTACCCTTCAACAAAAATCAATTGTCCAGGACATAAAAACAACTTGTTAGCTTAGTGCTTGTCGCTTAACAGCATTAGCTACCTCCCTGTGGGTTCGACAACCGAGTCTTAATACTCCATTTTATTACTTGACCAGTGCACTTGCTGCAAAACCTATAGACACAATTTTTACGGGTCAAGTTTTTGGCGCCGTTCGGGGAGGCACGCCAAACGTTGTTAGGACTAAGTGACATTAGGTGCTCAAGTTTATTTGTGATCTGGAATTTTATTTTCTTGTACTTTTGCTAGTACGGTGTTACCTGGTATCTTTTTGTTTTTGCTACGTGTCGAGTGCACCTTAGGTGTTTGAGAAAATTCCTCTGTGTATGCGTCACACCAGGGGTGAGCTATTACCATACGATCCCGAAATCGAACGAACATTGCGAGAGCAGCGAAGAGCTCAGAGGGTATTAGCTGCAGCTGAACAGCAGTTGGAAGGCTTACATACCTTGTGTGAAGAGATCATGGCTGAAAACAGAGCAAGAGAAGATCAGGGACACAACGGCCAAGGAGGTTATCAGCCAAGGACCTTCATGGATTATGCTAGACCTGTACTATCGGATGAGTATTCAGGCATTAGAAGGGTGCCGGTCCAAGCAAACAACTTCGAATGAAGCCGCACTCATCGCAAATGGTTGGGCAAGATGCATTCCGAGGCTCGGCGCTAGATGATCCACACAACCATCTAGCGCGATTCTTGCAAATTTGCGACACCATCAAAATTAATGGAGTCTCGGATGACGCCATTAAGGCTGCGACTCTTCCCGTTTTCCCTGAAGGACCGAGCTCTTGGTTGGTTCCAGTCCCTACCGCCGGGCAAGATACACACATGGGACCAAATGGTGGAGAAGTTTCTCTCCAAGTACTTTCCACCAACAAGAGTTATTCATCTAAGGAGCCGGATAAATCAATTCACCCAAGATGGTGATGAGTCGCTATACGAGGCCTTGGGAGCGGTTTAAAGACTTGGTGAGGAGGTGTCCTAATCATGGCAGCCAGAATGGTTACAAGTCGAATCTTTTTATGCAGGTCCGCACGCAAATACAAGGAGCATGATAGATGCAGACCCCGGTGGAGGAGCGTTCATGATGATGGAGCCTTCTGCAAGCGGTGGAGCTTATAGAGCGAATGGCGTTGTCAAAGCGCCAATGGTCCAATGACGGACGCCCTAGAGCCGAGCCGGTGGTCTGCAGTATCAACTTCGTCAAATTCAACTCGGTTCGATGAGTTGACAAGGAAGATGGAGTTACCTGACGAGCAAATGTCGGTAATGGATGTTCGCATGGAGGGCGGCCCGAACCACCTAAGGCGGTTTACGAAGATCTTGCTTGCCCCGACTATACGAAGAAGCCCAATATGTTGGGAATCGAGGTGGAGGATTTCAGCGACAATATCGGAATCCAAACCAGGCACGAATCCTCCTCGCCCAACAACTTTCGGAATCAAGGAGGACCTCACCAATTTCAACAACGGCCTTACTTATGGCAAAGGCAGAATAAGGTTCTCCGCATTGGAGCAACACGGTATGGAGAACATTCTCGATCACAACTTCCTCCTGGGTTCTAGAAGATGCCTCAACGAAGGAGGAAGACAAAGAGAAGGCAAAGGATGAAGAGATGCGGAACTTCTTTTATCAATTTGCTAAGCAAGCAACCGACAGAATGAGTAAGGGAGAGACAAGGATTGAGTCCCTTACCACGTCCGTCTAGGATCTTGGGGTTGCCATGAAGAATATCGAGCGCGATTGGCCAGTTAGCAAATGCGGTTTGGCCATCTTCATCAAACACTTTTCCCAGCAATACGAGGTCAACCCAAGGGAGCAATGCAAAGCTATAATGCTTAGAAGTGGGAAAGAACTACCAGCTGGAGAAAAGAAAATCGAGCCAACCAAGGAGGAGTCCGAACGGCTTGCCCAGGAGGAAGCTAAAGAAGGAGATCTTGAGCAATGTAAGGACCAGACGGAAAAGGTTGGGAGTAGTCAACCGACAAGCCGTCGGCATGAAGTTAGCCCTCCCGTTCCGTATAAACCTCCTATGCCGTATCCTCAAAGGCTGAGGAAAAAGAAATTAGATGCTCGGTTCAGAAATTTTTAGATGTCTTCAAGAAGCTGGAGGTGAACATCCCATTCATAGAAGCCTTGGAACGATGCCTGGATATGTCAAATTTCTAAAGGATCTACTGTCCAAGAGGAGAAGTTACACTGATTGTGAGATAGTAGCTCTCACCAATGACATTAGTGCGGTGGTGCAAGACAAGCTACCACCCAAGCTTAAAGATCCGGGTAGTTTCACGCCGACTGTACCATTGGCACCTCTGATTGGAGCAGGCCCTATGTGATTTAGGGGCAAGTATAAATCTGATGCCAATGTCCATCTATCGGCGGCTGGGCTTGATGGCATAAAGCCCACGTCCATATCTTTACAATTGCTTGATCGATCGATAGGAAAACCGGCGGGCATTATTGAAGATGTTTTAATCAAGGTGGATCGCTTTATCTTCCCGGTGGATTTTGTTGTATTGGAAATGGAAGAAGATAAAGGAGTTCAATTGATTCTTGGAAGGCCATTCCTGAGTACCTGGAGTAAGCCATCCGGTCCTTTCAAATCATGCGGAGTAAGGAACTCATGCGGAGTATGGAAGCACCGATACGGAGTAAGCTCTCCAGACTTCTCGTTAATACGGATTAAAGAAGCCCTGACATAGAATAAGGATTCCAATATCAAACTAACATGGAGTAAGGATCCAAGCTTCATTAACACGGAGTAATGACTTTACGACGGATAAAGAAGACACTACTTTAACTTATCATCTTCGCATTTAAAGTCATCGACTCACCGTGTCCCATTGTAAGACAAACTCATTGAGAACCTAAAACATCTTACACGTGGATCACGGGGATATATGGACACAACTTTAATCGCACTTGGGAACTCACAAAGACACTTATGTTTTGTAAACCGAAGATCTTGAGCTCCACATCCGGCGCAAACAAGGCAGAGAGAATTCCAAGGAATAGTCAATGCCGCACATTGCTCGGAAGAACAAGTTCCAAAGATATTTTTGTTAGATGGCTATATATATTAACACTTGTATATTTTTGTAAAAGCTTTTAACGCATAAGTGTGTAATAGAATATAAAGAAAAGCACGTACATGTACAAGAGCTCATAAAGATCAAATTGGCTAGTGTGTGATTAATTGTAAAGCAGTGTAAGAGTTTTACGATAGATCAAAAAGCTTTACAAGTTTTAATCCGCTCTATTTTGTTGTAATTATCTTTTGATAATAAAACAAAATAGTTCCACTATCTGGTTATCTTCCGCATTGATCTTATCTCTTAACCAAGGTGTTAGTGTTGTGCCGGACGAGCGAAGAGTTTTCGATTAGAGCCTATTCACCCCCTCTAGGCTCCCAGGGACCAGCATAAGGTATCGAGCAAGTTCTACGTGTTCAAAGTAGAGATCCCACTCTTTCTCTCTCAATAATGGCTGACGAAAGCAATATGCTATTCAACGCTCGCCTCAACTCGGAGGAGCTCAAGAGCCCATCTCCAATCGAACTTTGTGAGAACGGCATGCGGAACTTTGAGAGCTTCAATCTTAAGCTCTCGGCAAGAACTTTGAGAGCTTCAATCATAAACTTGGTGAAACCCTCGAGAGCATCTATCGGAGATTCGGCAAGCTCATTCTTGAGCCGAAAACTATCAATGAGTATTACACGCAATTCCAAATCAATGACAAGTTTTTTTGCTCCTTGCCGGATCGCTACTAGTCCAAGCAACTCCGGATATAAGCGAGACAAAAACTTGCAGTATGTTCCCTTGAAGAACTATATGGAGAGCTACGGACTCATGAGCTCGGCTTCAAATACACGACCAAGATAAGAAAATAGCTTGGAAAGAAAAGGGGGTAGCTTTCAAAGCTACAGAATGTCTCAAGATCCTGTGGAATGATGATACGGAAGAGTCGGAAAACTCGACTCGAACGTTGAAGAAGAAATAGCTCTTCGATCAAATCCTTCGAGCGATTCTCTGTGGAAAAGCCGAAAAGGATTTAAAAGAGGCTCCTCATCATCATCTAGAAGGACGGAGCGATCGGAGTCTAGTTCCCAAGACTGCTATAACCGTGGGAAACCCGGTCCTTTGGGCCAAGGATTGTAAATCCAAATAAGAGACAGACCGATAAAAGTGACAAGGTTAAACCCTGACGCTCCACCTCGAGAAAATAACAAGAACAAGAGGAAGGCATTCGTTACGAAGTACGTTAGTGGCTCGAAAGAAGAGGAGGAATCCTTTGATGATGAGCCAACCCCGAGCCGAACATCGCCTCATGGCAAATCTTGAGGGTACCTTCTATCTTTGAGCTCATGAGTAAATTAGAATCTCTTCTTGCTGAATGTGATCATGAAAAGAATGAGAGACTAATAATTACTCAAATGTACAAAGATATGGAAAGTCAGGCTAAATGTCTTGAATTTCTTGTTGCAAGACTTGAAAAAGACATAGGTGACTTTAGGAGTAAAGAGGCTTGGTATCATGATCTTAGAGCTAAAAATCATTTGCTAAATATCAACCTAACCGGCCTAACTGTTAATCTTAAAAGACTCAAGAATAAACTTAAAAAGGAAAAGGAAATAAATTGTAAGTGGCTAAAATCGGAGGAAATAGCTTCTACGTTTAGGACTTATCCGGACGACATCCGAGTTAAACCTAGCCTTGGCTCCGAATCATCTACCTCCACACAAGCTACCGAGTGTCGCTCGGATTTCATTCCGAAACTAACCAACCATTATCCTGTTAGTACATCTAAAACGTTGGATGGTTTTATTTCAGGTGACACCATAGTTTATGACCACGGAAGAGAGGCTATTCTTGTTAATCTCGAAGTAGTAGCACCCGTACCTAAAGATGAAGGGAAAGCTGCATGTAGTTGAAGCCAAAAACTGTAGCACCCGGAAAGAAAGAAAAGGTTAAGGCCGATGCATCTAGGGCCAAGAGCGCGTCAACCAATTGCAAAGGACTAGCCATAGGGAACAGAGCTGGAAACCTATAAATCATAAGAAACCCGTATCCCCTATTTGTGCTCCGCATCATAGTGTCTGTTTAATCCGTAGAGAAATAGGCCATTATCACTATGAATATTGGAGTCTATCTGATGACCGGCTTTGTAATCAAGTTCATATTAATAAAGATCAGTTCATCAAAAAAGCTTTTTCTAGATAATCTAAATTTAAATGTCAAAGGAGTATCTCTCCCAAGAAAACCCAAATAAAAGAAGCAAGCGACGTTATCAAAGTAAAGTCAACTTGGAAAGCTAAAGTTCCTAACAAAGCAAAATCAAAGCTGTTGGCACTTGTGGTTGTTTCTCCTAACCGCCTGAAACAAGTTTGGGCACCAAAAGTGTAAACTTGTTGTTTTGTAGGAGCATTTCTGGAATTCATTGTCGGACCACTTGAAGTTAAAGATCAATCAAAGCAAGTGGATACTCGATAGTGGATGCTCCGGACATATGACGGGTGAGATCATCTCTGCTCGTTGAAGTTGCTGACAAACGAGGCCCATCCGTATCATATGGTGACAATAGTAAAGGTAAGACTGTGGGGTATGGCACTTTAACCAACGGCTGTGTATCAATTACTAAGGTTGTACTAGTCGAGGGTTTGAAGCACAATCTGTTGAGTGTCGGTAATTTATGTGATAAAGGATTTATTGTTTCCTTTATGTCCAACACTTGCATAGTTAGGGAAAACTTATCTGGTGATATTAAGTTATCCGGATTAAGAGATGAGGACATATATTCAGGTGGTCTTAAGAAATAATTCTTCCGACCCGTATGCTTCCTCACTAAAACATCACACGAAGAAAGTTGGCTATGGCGCAAGCGTTGCGCTCATTTAAACTTTAAAATTTTGTCTAAACTAGTGTTGCTTGACTTGGTCAATGGTCTGCCCAAACATAAATACTCCAAAGAATCACTCTGTCGAGAATGCCAAATTGGTAAGGTGACCAAGCATAGCTTTAAGAGCAAATCAATTAATTCAATTCTTGCTCCTTTGCAACTTCTTCATATGGACCTCTGTGGTCCCATTTCCATTGCTTCTCTTCTTTGGTGCGAAATATACCCTTGTGGTTGTCAATAACTTCACCAGGTATACATGGGTGATGTTCCGGAAATCGAAGGATCAAACCTTTGAACATCTTATAGATCTCTTCAACTGGATAAGCAATTCACAAGGACCGAGCATTAAATGCATTAGGAGTGATCATGGTATGGAATTTGACTTTTCCAATATGAGATCATATTTTTTTGAATAGGGCATTCATCATGACTTCTTTGTGCCCAGGACTCCACAACAAAATGGAGTTCTGAGCATAAGAATCACACTTTAGTCGGCTGGTAGATCAATGTTAGCAGGGGCAAAGCTTCCTCTCGGTCTATGGGCTGAAGCTATGTCCACTTGCATGTTATATTCAGAATAGAACTCTTATCAATAAGGTTACCATGACAACACCCAATGAGATGTGGAGAGGCAGGAAGCCATCAATCTCTCATTTCAAAGCTTTTGGGTGTGCTTGCTACGTGTTAAACAACGACAAAGAGGCCCAGAGTAAATTTGAGCCAAAACTCGATGATGGGATCTTTGTCGGATACTCATTACACAACAATGCTTATTGAATCTTCAATGGAAAACGTGTAACATTTGAAGAATCTATCCATGTTGATTTTGATGACTCTAACCTTGACTGGTCAAGTATAGGATCTTCAAATCAAATTGTGCAGGATCAAACGGACACGATTGACTACTCTCGGTTTAAACATGTTCCTGCCACAACTCCTGATGAATCACCAAGCACTAAAGATGCAAAAAGAAATACTACGATGATGCTTCCAAAGATTTGGACTCAAGACTTCCACTCAACTCCGGACCAATTATTACGGACATCCAAAACTCCAGGAGAACCTTCTAGTCCATCCGGACCAGTTAATCTGAAAGTCACGGTGCCGAAGGACCTCAAAGTACTTCTAGAACCGTTCATCATATTGATATAATTGACCCAAAAGAAGCTTAACCAGCCGATGTACAAGATCCACCCGATTTGGCGAGCTTCAAATTGTTAATTACTCACCACCACTTGCGTAGAATTATTGGTGGACTCAAAACCACCCATCGGATCAAGCGATTAGTGATCCTATTATTGGAGTTAGAACAAGGGTAGCCACCTCCAACTTGTGTCTCTACTCTTGTTTTCTATCACGAGATAGAGCCAAAGGTGGTGGATGAAGCCCTTCAAGATTCAAACTGGATAGACGCTATGCAAGAAGAGCTTAATTAGTTCAAAAGGAACGTAGTGTGGACGCTCGTACGAAGGCCTAGCTCGCAACAAGTCATTGGAGTTAAATGGGTGTTCCGGAACAAACTAGATAATCGATGGAATAGTAATCCGAAACAAAGCTCGACTCGTAGCCAAAGGATATCGTCAAGAAGAAGGCATTGATTATGACGAAACCTTTGCTCCAGTAGCTAGACTTGAGGCGATCTGAATGTTCCTGGCGTATGCATTCTATGAAAACTTCACGAGTTTATCAAATGGATGTCAAGAACACTTTTCTTAATAGAGATCTTCAAGAGGAGGTCTATGTTGAACAACCTCCTGGGCTTCGTTGAACACAGGGCTGAACATATGGTGTATAAACTACGAAAGCCTTGTACGGATTGAAGCAAGCTCCAAGAGCCTGGTACGACACACAGTAGAATTCTTGCTCGAACACAATTTCGAAAAGGGAAGATTGACACCACGTTAGTCCTGCAAAAAGAGAAAGGACATTCTCCGATTATGCATATATATGTGGATGACATCATTTTCGGATCATCTAATCCGAAGCTTTGTGAAGAGTTTGCAAAGTTGATGCCTGGCAAGTTTGAAATGAGCATGATGGGAGAATTAACTTATTTCCTTGGAATTGAAGTCAAACAATTGAAGGAAGAAATCTTCATTAACCAAGCTAAGTGCACATGTGACTTGATCAAGAAGTTTGGTATGGAAGGTTCATCTCCCACAAAGACTCCCATGCCAATCGGTGTCAAGTTAGATCCCGATGCTGATGGAAAATCAATGAATGTGACTGAATACAGAGGCATGATAGGATCATTGCTTGTACCTTACTGACAAGTCGCTCGGATATTTTGTTTGCAACTTGCATTTGTGCAAGATATCAGGCGAATCCCAAAGAGTCACACATGCTTCATGTAAAACGGATATTGCAGTATCTCAAAGGGACAATGAATTTGGGACTCTGATATCCAAAGGAGTCCAACTTCTCTTTATCTAGATATTCGGATGGTGATTTTGCCAGGTGTCGTATAGACAGGAAGAGCACTAGTGGATCTTGTCGGTTCCTTGGAAATAGATTGATTTCATGGTTCGATGAAGCAGAATTCCGTATCAACATCTCTTCATTGAGGTGGAACATATAGTTCTTTGGGAGTTCTTTGCAGCTTCTCTGGATGCAAAGTCAACTTACCGACTACGATTTCAACATGACGTTTGTTCCATTATATTGCGACAACACCGGTGCGATTGCGATCAACAACAATTCTATCATGCACCCAAAGACAAAGCACATAGAAGTCGGGTATCACTTCATCCGAGATCATGTTCTCAAAAAGCACATATCTCTCGAACATGTTACTACGGATGATCAACTCTGAGACATACTCACCAAGCCTCTACCTGATGCAAGATTTTCCGAACTACTCCTCAAATTAGGTGTGCTTGACCTATCTGCATAGCTTCTAATTTATTCATTCAACAAGTATTTCTTTCGAACATGCATCGTATTTCATGATGAGCGTTAGACACTTACTATTCTTACCGATGATCATCTTTAGTTGTGTCATGCATAGTGTTCTGATAATTTTCTCATATTTTGATATGGGAGGATGCTTGTATTTCCCGTGAAGTCGCGTAAGCTAACATAATTAATGATATATGAATAAAACCTCCTTAGGATTTCATGATTCCAATTTTCATTTATCACCACATGTCCAATTGTTGTTTCATATTGATTGCACTATTAACATGCCTGGTTGAAGAAATGAAATGGGTTATCTCGGAATGCCTGGTGGATGAAAACACAATTGCGGTCTGATCAGCTCGAAGTGGAGTTTCCTAAAGGATAGACAACAATTTCTCAAGATCTAAATATTAAGCAGGAAATGTCCATTGAGAAGATCTCATGATCTATGAGGGAGAAAATGTTTTATCTATTACCCAAGTAATACCCCCTTATATGTCTTGTGATCTTTTTCCTGGCTGTCTATCCGAGGGGAGTTTATCACTAAGAGGATCGCACGATCTGAAGGGGAGCAAAGGCTTCATTTGTTACTTATGTAATGACCCCCTGATATGTCTTGGATGCTCTTCCCTCTAAACTCTTACTTTTGGATCCGGTGGGCAGGCATTGTTGAATCGAAATTGTAGCATGATTGGATGTTTTTGCTTCTTCAACCGTGTATCTTAATCGGATAATCAATTGATTACTATTGGCATGTGTTCTTTAAACCATTCTCACTCATGAACCTTAAGTTGGGCAAATCACATATATTTAATTCATCTTAGTTACGTCATTCAACATGATGATTTTGCTATGTTGACCAATATGAACTTATGTGTTTCTTATTTGACATATGCTTTGATTTCAGTAAAAATAATCCTTAACTCGTATGTATGTGTCTCTCGCATTCATTTTTAAATGCAAAAGTTCTGTTTTTATTAGTTCGGATTCTCTTTGCATTTTCACCGATATATATCTTGTCTGATGTCTCGGATCAGAAGTGTTGTGGTACTTATTTTCTCTTCGACTTCAAGATAGCAAAGGAATCTACTTCTCCCTTACAGCACCTATTTCTACAGACAGTCTATTTTTCATCCGGATGTTCTTCCCACGGATATCTTTTAATCTGGATGATCGTCGGTTCCATTCCTCCTGACTCTTGTGATATTCCCAGGTTCCAAGCGTGATCGTCTTGGTATGTGTGTGTGTATAGAGAGAGGTGGGTGAATTTGTATACTTTAAAACTATTCATCTTGTTTTAAAGAGTAGGATACTTTAGAGATATTCCAATAGATGTGGTTCTTGTTTGGGAGGTATTTTAGTATCTCATGCAGAATCAACTCAACAGTAGGTATGTATGAAAAGTAAAAGACAAAGACACACAGTTTACATGGTTCGATCAATGTGATCTACTCCACGGTGGTGAGGCTGTACTTACATCGAGTCCAATCCACTATCTCCTTTCAATAAAGTAGGGTCTAGCCCTTGTTACAATAGGATAAACTCTCTTTTCTTTTAAATGTAAATACAAAAATAGTATTACTCCAGAGCTCACTCCTCGTGAAGAAGCGTCGACGCAATCTACTCCTGCGTATTCAGCCGTTTGCTATGCTCGACCTTCAATCACTCCTTTTACCGAACTCACGATCTGTTCTTTGAATGTATAAGGAAGAAAGACAGTTAACTCACTATTATCTCTCTTTCAACCTTCCTCTCTCTCTCTCTCTCTATATATATATATATATATATATATATATATATCGTATGAACAACTTTGCGTCGCCTTTTTATCTCTCCGGATACGTTTCTTGTCCGCTCAAAAAATTATGGGCATGCTCCTTACATGTCGGGCACATTCCTTTCTTTTATAGGTCGGCTAGAGTCGAAACCCTTCGCTAGGCTTAAGCATGTTTCTTCCTTCGATCTTCACCATTGAAACATGTTAAACCATCATCGGATGACGTCCACGTGTTTTCCAATATTTAGTGTACTTAAAACCGCTGCCTGGGTAACGACTTACTTAAACGGTGAACTTCGGCGCGTTTTGCTCCTTTCGGCGCGCTCCATTTCCTTTGACTAGCTACGGCCTCGAAGATATTGCGTCATAGCATTTCTACGAGTCTACGAGTCTTCATCGTTCGACTCTTCGAGTCCGAGTCTTTGAACCAAGGGCATTGATCTTCTAATTCTTTTGCTCTCTAGCTTTGAAGCTAGGTCAAAACCAAGTCTTGACCGACATCTACTTCTACGAGCCTTTGAGCTCTACGAGTCTTCGAGTTAGTGACAGTGCATTCTGCCTTGGCTGATTTATCGATCATGGGTCTCCGCAATGGGTCCCTCAATCTACGACCCCGTGAGCTTCAATCTACGACCTTGCGAGCTTCGACTCTACGACCCTGCATCTTTGTAACTCTATGAGTCTTTGCTTCGAGTCTGCGAGACATGGCTCTTCACCTGTCTGCTCCTTGGGTCCGTGAAAGTATGACGCTTCGACCCCGTGGCCCTTTGAGGCTTCGGCCCTACGCCTCTTCAAGGGTGCTTCGAGCCCATGGTTTGATGGTCTACGACCTTCGACCTTCAAGTCGCCTGGTCTATGACCTTCGAGTCGCCTGATCTACGAGACTACGACCTTCGAGTCGTCTAGTCTACGACCTTCGAGTCTTCGACTCTATTGGTATGAGTCTACAGATCTGCGAGTTAAGGACGTATATTGGTAGACTCCCTCTATGAGCTCACTCTAAGAGATCACTCTACGAAGTTATCCAACCAAATATGGATCTTCAACCCAGACCTTCGACCTTGCAAATGCTTCTGCATAATGTTGACAACAATGACAACTCAACCTCACGGGAACATCAATCTCCCCCTTTGGAATTGTTGGCAACATACGGAATGCGCAAACCTTCGACTCTTCGAGGATCCTTGAAAACATAGCTCCCCCCCGAACTCTTCCCCTTGTACTCCCCCTGCGCACAACAAATATCTCCCGCTTTGCCAACCAATTGCGAAGTCGAGAGGGGGGAACACTCTCCACACCGTTAGACGGAAGGAGGAAGCAACACAAAGAACTCACGTCTATGTCTATCAAACAAGTTGATGGATAGAGGTTTGGTGAGAATATCAGCAGTTGCTCCTGGGTTGGAACATACACCGGTTGTACATTTCCCTCTTCCACTTGTTCTTTGATGTAGTGGTATCTGTAGTCAATGTGCTTGGTCTTTGAATGCTGAACAGGATTCCTGCTAATATTAATTGCACTCTAGTTGTCACACCAAATGTTGACAGGTAACTCCACATCCACTCCCAAGTCTGACAGTTGTGTATTTATCCATACCACTTGAGTACATGCAGCATATGTAGCCAAATATTCAGCTTAAGTTGTCGTCGCAAGCCACACTGTTTTGTTTTCGGCTCAACCATGCAACATATTTTGAGCCCGGATAAAGGCCGCAGCCACCTGGTAGATCGTTGATCATCAATATTTCCAACCCAGTCTCACATCAGTGTAAGCTTGTAGTTCAATTGAATCCTTAGATGGATACCACAGTCCCATTGCCAGTGTACCTTGTAGGTATTTAAGAATTCACTTGACTGCCAGCAAGTGAGATTCCTTCGAGTCTACTTGATATCTACTTGCTTGACACATAGCTTGTATAAGATCAGGTTGGGAGGCTGTAATGTATAGGAGGCTTCCAATCATGCCTCAATAGTCTTTCTGATTTACACTCACGCCTTCCTGTTCTTTGCGTAGTTTGCGGCCCGTAGCCATTGGTGTTCCAACAAGCCCGCTATCATTCATACCATACTTCTTTAACAGTTCTTTGACATACTTGTCTTGTGATATAAAGATTCCTTCAATGATCTGCCTGATCTATAATCCCAAGAAGTATGTTAATTCTTCTATGAGAAACATTTCAAATTCATCACTCATTCTCTTGGCAAATTCTTCACATAATCCTGAGTGACTTCCTCCGAATACAATGTCATCTACATAGACTATGGTAGCTAGCTAACCTCCTGTCGAATCAGTATATACAGGTTATGACCCCTTGTTCCTCTCTTGAAATTCATTCCTTTTAAATACCCATCCAGTCGGCTATACCATGCTCTAGGAGCCTCGCCAGGCCATACAAGGCTTTCTTTAACTTTGCACACATGTGTCTCATTATCAACAATTTGTACTCCATCTGATTGTTCAATATAAACTTCTTCTTTTAGCAATCCGTTGGAAATGCAGACTTCACATCCATTTGATAGACTTTGAACCTTTTATGTCTTTGCCAATGCAAGAAATGTCATGATCGTCTCAAGCCTTGCCAACTGGTGCAAATGTTTCATCCACATCTATACCCTCAATCGAGAATATCCCTTGCATACCAGTCTAGCCTTGTTCCTAACAATCTTGCCATCTTCATTCGATTTATTTCCGAACACCCACTTTGTTCCCATGACATTCTTGTTCTTTGGTCTAGGAACCAGCTCCCATGTCTTGTTCTTTTCGATTTGATCCAGCTCATCATTCATTGCTATGATCCAAGCTTCATCCTCTACTTCTTCTCCAACTAATTTTGGTTCAATCTAAGAGAGCAAGGCAGTAGCTCTTGTAAGTCTCCTCCTGGTTGTTACACCCGCTTGGGGATCACCAAGGATCTGATCCTTGTCATGCACACTGGACCATGTCCTCCTGGTCTTTTTAGTTGAATCTTCTTCAGGATTGGACTCTTCCTTCTCTTCGTCATCAGGCTTCTCGATTCTGTGTCCTCAACTTTCTCTTCTTTTTGATGCTCAGACTTTTCTCCCTCATGAGGTTCTGCTTCTTCATGTTCTGGATCTTCATATTCAGTCACATCCTTCTTCCAGTTCTCATTAGCCTTAACTTCAGTTGAAGTTAGGACTTTTCCAAGTCTTGGAAGAAATACTCTATAACCCTTTGTCTGATATGAATATCCAACAAATGTTCCTTCCTCAGATCCGGCATGGAACTTTCCTCTTCCTTGCTCCTTTATCTTCACGAAGCAAGGGCTTCCAAATATCCTGAAGTATTTGGCTGTTGACTTCTTCCCACACCATAATTCATAGGGTGTGCAGTTTGTCCTTGGTCTCAATGTCACTATGCTTAGTAAGTGTATTGCTATTCCGGTTGCCTCTGTCCAAAACCTTGCATGTAAATTAGCTTCCACGAAGAGGTTCTACCCATTTCAATGATAGCCCTATTCTTCCTTTCAACAACCCCATTTTGTTGTCGAGTTCTTGCTCTTTGACGAGTTGATCTTTGAATCCCATGTTTATTCGAGATATTTCTCAAAGGCTTCATTTGTAAACTCGGTACCTTGATCAGATCTTAGTATCTTAATCTTTCAACCACGTTATTTTCAGCCATTTTTCTATACTTCTTAAAGCAGTCAGTCTTGTCTTGTGCTTCAAATACATGATGTAGGTCCTCCTGGTGAAATCATCCACAAATAGAATGAAGTACCTTTCACTATTGAGTCCCTTGTTTCTCATTGGTCCACACAAGTTTGTATGCACAATATCCAGAGTTGCTTCTAAACTATACTACTTCACATGGTAGTGAAATCTGGCTTGTTTTCCATGTAAGCATGTTGAGCAGACATGCTCTCTTTCTCTTTTAATGTCTGGGATATCCCTAATAGACTTGCAATTCACAAGTCTTCTCATATTCTTTTGATTCAAATGTCCCAGTCTTCTATGCCAAAGTTCATTTTCTTCTACCTTTGTTATATGACAGCTATGGGTCATGCTTTCATCAGTTACATACAAGTCCCCATCTGTTCTTCTTCTAGCTGCTACTGTGTTGCCATTTTCTCTTCTCACTTGACAACCAGTTTTCTTAAAGGTCACTTCATGACCTACATCACACAGCTGACTAATGGATGCTAGATTGTATTTCAATCCTTCAACATGCAAAACATCCTTCAGTTTATTCTTTCCCCATTTGGCTGATCATAGCCCCTTGATCCTCAGTGAGTTATCATTGCCAAATCTTACTTTGCCAGATTTGTCTTTGTTCACATCTAACAGTTTCTTTAGGTCACTAGTCATGTGCCCTGAGCAGCCATTATCAAGGATCCACTGTCTGTCCTTGATGTTTGCTTTCAATGCAATCTCAGCAATGTGAGCCACTTGCTTCTCCTTAGCCATATAAACTTGTTTTACTTTGGACTTGAAGAGCTCTTCCTGTTTTACTTTATACTTGAAGCACCCCCCCCCTGAGGCTTGGGCTTCACAGTCTTATGAGATGCTTTCTCCTTTTTCATCTCTTGCAACTTCACAGTGTTCTTCTTCTTATCCTGCTAAAGAATAAGCACTTTTCTTGCATTGTGACATTCACCATCGCAATTATCACAAACATCCAAGTCTACCAGTAAGGCAAACTTATTGTTCGTGGTAATGGGCTTTAGCTTCCACCAGCATGAAACTTCATCATGTCCTTGTTTCGACGGTAAGTGTAGAAACTTCTCACTGGTTTCTTTCTCTCAGTCTGGTACAAGTTCCTTCTAGATGTCTGCATCGCAGTTCTAGGAGCTTGCACTGGATGCCTCCACCAACAAAATCTAGCCATGTGACCCCATACTACACAGTAGTAACAGTGACCCTGAGAGCTAGTATTGCTCAACTTCTGAACAACTGGGATCTTTTTCACAACAAGCTTGGCCTTAACGGTTGGTTTCAAAGGTTTACCTTTTTTCTTGAGGAGGACCCGAGCAATTGCGAAATGACAATTGCATTAGGTTTCTTCACATTCTTGGAATGCTCGATTTCTGAACGCATTTGGTCACTTCATTGAGTTTGGACTCCTTCGGATGTCTCTCCATCTTCACGTCATTCACTCTCTCCATTCTCTTATTGAACTAGGTCACTTTAGTGGTCTTTGTAGGATTGTCATGGAAGTCTGAATTGACAACCATTCCCGCCTGCAATGTTGCCCCCGGTTCTCCGAGTTTCTTGTGTAGTAATGCGTGATGTGATCCGAGAACTTCTAGAAGTTGAGGCATGACCGGCTTTGTCCTTTGAGATCTTCGGTTGAAGGCCTACCGGTTCTTCTTCAAGCCATTGCATTGTGGTGTCTCCTGGTGGTAAGCTTTGTGGTCATGTCGTCACATATCTTGATTTGCTCATCTAATTTGAGCTTTAGACTAACAATTTCCTCGCAGAACTTCTTTGAGTCCTCCAGCACCTTTCCTTCTCACCTCTGATTTCACCAAGCTCTTCCTTGGCTTGCTTGAGCTCTCCCTTGAGCTGCTTTATCCCTGCAACCTCTTTTGCGGATCTCCCTCGTTGCAAGCTCGAGCTCTTCCTCCAGATCTACTTCTTCTTCTACCGCCTCATCCTCCTCGGAGGCAGTCTTGCCATTGTCTACCTCTATCTTGGCGACAAAAGCACAATCGATGAACATTCATTCTCATCATTAGATTCAGTAATTCAGCTCATGTAGTTCTCTTGTGAGACCTTCTTCTGTGGAGCTGCTGATCTCCTTATGGAATTGTTTCTTCGGTATGATGACTTCTTCCACTTTGTGTCCTCTTCATCCAAGGCTTCATCATCCGAGTCATTAGCTTTCACTTTGCATTGAGATGCAAAGTGCCCCCATTTTCCGCACTTAAAGCATCTTAGGGAAAGTCCTCATTTTCCTTTTCCTCCTACTTGTTTACCTGCTCCACTCCTTCCGAATTTTTTTGGTAAAGTAGGTTACCACCTCATCTTCACCGTCTTCACTTTCACTTGTCCACATGCTCTTCTAAGGACTCAACTTCCTTCTTAATTTTCAATTTTCTCATAGCCTTAAAGGCTACTTCTTTTGATTCCTTGGTTGTAGGTTAGGATGTTGAAGTGGATGGCTCTTCATAAGAGTGCAGCTTCATTTCGAATTCAGTTAGATCAGACCGCAACTCCCGCAAACTCATCGTTTTCAGGTCTCGGTTGTTCTCCAAAACTTCCACCCGTGGGATGAATCTCTTGGGTAGAACTCTCAAGACTTTCTTTAAAATTGCAAAGTTCTTTTTATTTTTGTCATGACTTCTCATGCCATTGACAATCTCAATCAAATGAACAAAGAACTCCTATATACTCTCTTGTTCCTCCATTTTGAGAGATTCGAAACCCAGAGTATATAGTTCGCACTGGTTTCCTTTAGTCTACCATCACCATGATACACACTTTCTTGCTTATCCCATAAATCCTTTGCAACTTTGCAGTCCTTAACCTTAGCATATTCGTAGTCCGTGAGTGCTGATGTAATCACACTCCAGCGTAGCCCGTTCACTCATAGGTTCTTCTTTCAGCTTCTATGGGTTCTCTGTCATTGGTCGGTTCTATGTAACCATCTCCGATTACCCGTTCAACGTCCATACCCATGGACATAAACACCGTCTCCATTCCTGGCTCTCCATATCTTATAATTTGTGCCATCAAAAATAGGCACCCTTTTTGCGTAGTTGGAGCTGGTGCTTGGTCCTGAGATAGGAATCTCCATCTCTTGATATACCAACTAGACTCTTGCTTGGTCACTAAGCTGTTAAGCCACAGATCTCAGCAACACAAATATATCGCTCTGTGAGATCACTTCTCCATAGAGTGGTAGATTTGCCTCCAATGAGAACTTAGCTCTGATACCAATTGATATTCCAGGTTCCAAGCATGATTGTCTTGGTATGCGTGTGTATACGAGAGAGGGGGGTGAATACGTATACTTTAAAACAATTCCTCTAGTTTTAAAGAGTAGGATACTTTAGAGATATTCCAATAGATGTGGTTCTTGTTTGGGTAGTATTTTAGTGTCTCATGCAGAATTTACTCAACAGCGGTATGTATGAAAAGTAAAAGACAAAGACACACGATTTACGTGGTTCGATCAATGTGATCTACTCCACGGTAGTGAGGGTGTACCTACACCGAGTCCAATCCACTATCTCCTTTCAATACAGTAGGGTCTAGCCCTTGTTACAATAGGATGAACTCTCTTTTCTTTTAAATGTAAATACAAAAATAGTATTACTCCTGGAGCTCACTCACCGTAAAGAACCGTCCGACGTAATCTGCTCCTGTGTATTCAGCCATTTGTTATGCTAGACCTTCAATTACTCCTTTTGCCTAACTCACGATCTATTCTTTCAATGTATGAGGAAGAAAGACAGATTAACTCACTATTATCTCTCTTTCAATCTTCCTCTCTCTTTATATATCGTATGAACAACTCGCATCGCCTTTTTATCTCTCTAGATACGTTTCTTGTTTGCTCAAAATGTTATGGGCACGCTCCTTACAAGTCGGGCACATTCCTTGCTTTTATAGGTCGGCTAGAGTCAGAAACCCTTCTGTTAGGGTTAGGCATGTTTCTCCCTTTGATCTTCACCATCGAAACATGTTAAACCATCATCAGATGATGTCCACGTGTTTTCCAGTACTTAGCATACTTAAAACTGCTGCATCGGTAATGACTTACTTTAACGGTGAACTTCAACGTGTTTTGCTCCTTCGCAGCGCGCTCCGTTCCTTTGACTAGCCACGGCCTCGAAGATATTGCCTCATAGCATTTCTACGAGTCTACAAGTCTTCATCGTCAACCCTTCGAGTCCGAGTCTTTTGAACCAAGGGCATTGATCTCCAATTCTTTTACTCTGGCTGAAGCTTGGTCAGAACCAGTTCTTGGTTGACATCTCATTCTGTGAGCCTTTGAGCTCTACGAGTCTTCGAGTCAGTGACAACTGCATTCTGGCTTGGATGATTAACCGATCACGGGTCTCCGCAATGGGTCCCTCAATCTATGACCCTGTGAGCTTCAATCTACGACCTTGCGAGCTTTAACTCTACGACCCGCATGCTTGTGACTCTAAGAGTCTTTGCTTCGAGTCTGCGAGACACGGCTCTTCACCTGTCTACTCCTTGGGTCCGTGAAACTATGACCCTTCTAGGCTTCGACCCTGTACATCTTCAAGGGTGCTTCGAGCCCCATGGTCTGATGGTCTACGACCTTCGACCTTCAAGTCGCCTGGTCTACGACCTTTGAGTCACCCGATCTACGACCTTTAACCTTCGACCTTCGAGTCTTCTAATCTACGACCTTCGAGTCTTCGACCCTACCTGGCTATGAGTCTACAGATCTGCGAGTTAAGGATGTACATAGGTAGACTCCCTCTATGAGCTCACTCTAAGAGATCACTCTACGAAGTTATCCAACCAAAGATGGATCTTTAACCTAGACCTTCAACCCTGCGAATTTCGCTTCTACATAATGTTGACAACAATGAGAACTCAACCTCACGGGAACAACATCTCGAAACTCTCAAATTGCGATAAACAACGGATTATCTTACATCACCTATTTTTCAAGTAGGAATAATGATGGTCCATTAAATGTAAGTCTCGAGATGGGAAATTTCCAGGAAGAAGGCATACAACTGTCATCAATGCTTGGTTCTCTCGCTTCCACGTCATCTCTTTATTCGGAGGCACGCTCAACTATCAAGACTAATGACATCAGATTGTTAGGCAGTTCACTGTTCATTTCGCTTAAACCCTAGACCCGATGGCATCCACTGACCCGCTATATATCTCATAAGCCTTCATGCAAGAGCGCCTTATCACTCTTATATTTCAAAGTCGCTCTTCATCTTCTCCAACCTTAAATTTCCTTTCCCAACTCTCCAACAACTTCCAATGGCACCCAGGACCTCTCTCTTCGGTGTTAATCACGGCCATCTGGTCGATTGGAACACTGTTTCCAATCCTCCAGCATGGTTTCTGGAGCTTCGGCCACTCCTGGAAGCAAGCCACATTTTGAACTTGGTCTCCGAGCCATCGATATCCTCATTGACGATATTTTTGAATTCTACTGGACCATCTGCTGCACCACCGACTCCATCTGTTCCACCGTTCGAGGTGAATCTATTGTCATCACCCCAAACGTCTTCCGCGCCGCCCTCCATCTCCCTTCCGGTCCTCATCAGCGCCCAGAACCAGAACAAATGGCAGCTTCCATGGGTTACACATACAAAGGGAAGGAATATAAGGTGAAGTCTTTCTAGGGTCGCTACTGATATATGGCAACCATCTTGAGCCGGTGCCTTCTAGCTCGCACAACCGCCTTGACTCCATCTCCCTTCCGGTCCTCATCATCCGCCCTTCGACCCGTGGCCCTTCTAGGCTTTGACCCCGTACCTCTTCAAGGGTGCTTCGAGCCCCATGGTCCGATGGTCTATGACCTTCGACCTTCAAGTCGCCTGGTCTACGACCTTTGAGTCACCTGATCTATGACCTTTGACCTTCGACCTTCGAGTCTTCTAATCTACGACCTTCGAGTCTTCGACCCTACTGGCTACGAGTCTACAGATCTGCGAGTTAAGGATGTACATAGGTAGACTCCCTCTATGAGCTCACTCTAAGAGATCACTCTACGAAGTTATCCAACCAAAGATGGATCTTTAATCTAGACCTTCGACCCTGCGAATTTCGCTTCTACTTAATGTTGACAACAATGAGAACTCAACCTCACGGGAACAACATCTCGGAACTCTCAAATTGCGATAAACAACAGATTATCTTACATCGCCTATTTTTCAAGTAGGAATAATGATGGTCCATTAAATGCAAGTCTCGAGATGGGAAATTTCCGGAAGAAGGCATACAACTGTCATCAATGCTTGGTTCTGCTGCCTCCACGTCATCTCTTTATTTGGAGGCACGCTCAACTATCAAGACTAATGACATCAGATTGTTAGGCAGTTCACTGTTCATTTCGCTTAAACCCTAGACCCGATGGCATCCACTCGACCCGCTATATATCTCATAAGCCTTCACGCAAGAGCACCTTATCACTCTCATATTTCAAAGTCGCTCTTCATCTTCTCCAACCCTAAATTTCCTTTCCCAATGACAGACAAGATT
Organism: Taxillus chinensis; assembly: GCA_023512835.1. NCBI lineage: Eukaryota > Viridiplantae > Streptophyta > Magnoliopsida > Santalales > Loranthaceae > Taxillus > Taxillus chinensis. The sequence continues at coordinate 48,392,934 of CM042092.1, read as the reverse complement.
TTTAGCCTCTCTAAAAGAGCTAGCTAATGTCGTTAAATCCCTCTTCAAAATAATAAATTCCCTAAGTTTGCACTAAAAGAATAGCAGCAAGAAAGGGGTCGAACCCACAGGGATTAGCCTAGTTCTCTAGTTCTCAAATCAAAACACCCAATTACTCTTGTTCTATAAAATGTCTTGGCAAAAAGTTTTCTTTTTTAAACAAAAGATCTAATTTTTATTTGGTTTTCTGAATAAACAAAGAAAGTAAACCGATTTTAAGATTAAGATTCAAGGATTAAAAGCATCTAGGGTCACAATTTCACCTCCCTATGTTATCTCTACTGGTTCATGGTATTAGGGTTGTCTGATTGAAAACATGCTAAACATAAGCCAAGGACAACAAATGGTCATTGAGGTCCTTTTAAGAGTTGTATGCCAGAATGGTCATCTAAACACACAAACATGCAAAGCCAATAAATCATACTTGCAAAAGGATAATGATCACACCAATTACAAATAAGTTATGAATCTCAATCCGCCTCAGACTAGGGCTAAGAATACCAAGGTGTACATCCAAAGATAGAATTAAGAACAGATTCATAAAACATGCAAACTCAATCATCCAAACCCAAATATTCATAAACACAGCAAAGCAACAAGGGGGCTACATTGCTCCCCTAGATTATAAGAACTACTCACGCATGATTACAAGCAAACACAAAGCAGAAAAGCTCAACATCTTCTTCTTGATCACGCGCACAGCAAAGCTTCAAATCCAGGCTCCAAAATCCGCGACGGTCTGGCGACGGCAGCCGACGGCCGCTCTCCTAGGTCAAGGAGCACCTCCAAGTTGTGGAGCCTCTCTCTCTCTAAAAACATGTAGGGGGGGTTAGGCATTCCATAAGCGAGAGGGCGTGGAGGCTGTATTTATAGAGTTTGGATGGGCCTTGAGGTGTGTAACCTAGCCCATCTATCAAAACGACGTAGTTTTGATAAGTAACACTCGAAACATTAAAAACTCTATCTTCCATCCACAATTTGGACTTGGGCCTTCAGGAACAAATGATCAGCATGGAAAAACGATAGGATCGGTCCAAAAATATCTCTGCACGTCAATTTGCACGTGATATGGTGAATTCACGTGCACCTCCAAATCAGCTCAAACTTCTCCCCAAGCTTCCTTGCATCCCTGTAGAGGCCTAAGAGGCAAAAATAGGCTTGCACGTGAAATGGGTGAATTCACGTTCAGCTCCAAATGCTCTAAAATTTCTGTGGTAGGTAGAGGACATCATTCTAAGAAACTTTTGTTCTTGCACGCCAATTATTTGAGGCCATCTACTATGTCAAAAGTGAGGTCCAAAATCTGCCAAAACAACTTAAAAATGCATGTATTTGCAAATAGCATCTTCATAGGGGTTAGAGCAAATATATATGATATATGAAGCAATAAGGCTCTAATCATGCTCTTAAACATCCTAAATAAACACTAGAATAACAGCATAAAATGCACGTTATCACCCAACTCTCCAACAACTTCCAATGGCACCTAGGACCTCTCTCTTCGGTGTTAATCACGGCCATCCGGTCGATTGGAACCCCGTTTCCAATCCTCCAACATGGTTTCTAGAGCTTCGGCCACTCCTGGAAGCAAGCCACATTTTGAACTTGGTCTCCGATCCATCGATCTCCTCATTGACGATATTTTTGAATTCTAGTGGACCATCTGCCGCACCACCGACTCCATCCGTTCCAATTGTTCGAGGTGAATCTATTGTCATCACCCCAAACGTCTTCCGCGCCGCCCTCCATCTCCCTTCCAAGTCCTCATCAGCGCCCGGAACCGGAACAAATGGCGGCTTCCATGGGTTGCACATACAAAGGGAAGGAATATAAGGTGAAGTCTTTCTAGGGTCGCTACCGATATATGGCAACCATCTTGAGCCGGTGCCTTCCGGCTCGCACAATCGCCCTTGACTCCATCCCGTACGACCTACTACTTGCGATGTATGGAGTCTTTGAGGGTCTCCCGATGGATTGGGGGACTCTCTTGTTCTGGCTTGGGGAACAACCCAAAGAATCACTCTTTTGGGCGGATACTTAGCATCGTCTTTCGGTATCTCCGTCCGTCCCACTTTAACGGACTTGGCATCATCCCCTCTCCCCAGGCTTTCTACCTTCGCCAACTTACACCTGACAGGAATCTGACTGCTCACCGGCCCTCTGCTGCTCTCCACCTCCTCCCTGCTCCGAAACAACAAGGTAGTTTGGTTGGTGACCCAGCCGACAGCTCTACCCCCGAAGTCAGCTCGGCCCACAAATCCTCACGGATTCGGTCCATAGCTGCGCCCTCTATCTGCCGAGGCTACCTGTATAGTGTGTTGGACCCCATTTTGACTGGCCCAGATCACAGCCAAGAAATCCAAAAATGAAAGATCTCAAAATGCCCCAGGGTCAACAACAAAGGATAAAGGACTAAATTTGGAAACCAACGCACTTGACCGTGCGCAAATCCGACTTGAAACGAAGAAGTTATGACTAAAAAAGTCTTAGGCACGGAAAGTCAAATGGGCAGAAAGACGGTCAATGCCCTAGAAACAGTTCAGGCGAATTTATGACCGCTGCTGTCACGCCCCAAATTTCCTTCCCTTGGAAATGGGTAATGACTGCCCATGCCCGCACCCAAAGGGTCAAGGGTTCGGTGTAAACACCAAAGTGAGGACACCTACCGCGGGTGCTATCCCATCCCTGTATCACAAGTCAACATGCCAATGGGCACGTACCTGTTTCCATGCCAAGCACACCACCACAATATATATATATATATATATATATATATATATATATATATATATATATATATATATATATATATATACGGTGTTCCAGCCCAATACATCAATTACATTGCTTAGAGGCTTCCAGCCCTTTTACAACCCACTAGGGAACAAATTCCCAATAATAAAACCAGGGTACACAGTTCCAGCAAACAGAATCTCAAATACAATGAAATAACCAAATGTATATATATAAGGCCATACAGCCCCGGCGGCCTACCAACTCGGCCTCTTCCGCCTATCGCCCGCTAGGTCCCGCAAAGAACGGTTCATAGGAGGGGTGAGCACACCAGCTCTCGCAGGGATCAAGTCTCCCCGGTCCCGTCCCACTCTAAAACTATGCATGTCAAGTGGATGCATGTGCTCGTGTAGTGACTTAAGCTAAAACAATAACCATCACCCCAGTAAACACACCTCATACCTCTGCCTGCACAGTAGGGCAGAGGACACCCCGCCACCACGGCGACGTGACATACCACACCAGGCAATTGTGAATCTCATCTCAAGGGGTACAGTATAATGACTGTCCCATACTCAGCTCAATTCCCCGCGTTTCTAGGGTTCTTATCTCAACTCCCCGCGTTTCTGGGGTCCTCCACATACACATTTCAACATATACAACTCAACAATCTCAACTCAATAAACATAGTACATTCAGTAAGCTTAACACAAATAAGTACAATTCAACAAATACTATGCAATTCAACCAGTAAGTTCATAAACACAACTCAAAGACACAGCCCAGACATGCAACTCGTTTAGCATACACAAAAACTTAACCCAAAATGTAAAACAACAGGTAGTCTCGGAACAATCAAGTCATCACATATAACATCACCCGACTCCTCATAGTCCCTAAAGTCCACTCATTTCTCACTCTCATAGTCTGGATCATCAACAACCTTTCAAAGGAAGCTTATCCACCTCAAGGGGAGCCCAAAACAAGTTGCACGTGACAACCTATTGTCACGTGCAGAGGCAAATTAACTCCAAACTTCAAACTAACCATCCCAGAAGGTTCAGGGACGATTTTTAGCCAAAAACAAGGTTGCACGTGAAAAGGTCATTTTCACGTGCAGAGGTATTTCAACTCCTATACCTCTAAGGAAGCTCCACCTAAAATTTGGGGCTATTTGGAGCAAGAATGAATCTGCAAGTGAAAAAGGCTTTCTCACATGCAGGTTCCAAAACCTTCCTTTTGTCATTCTAATCATTTTTCCCTAAAGGACCAACCTCAAATTCGTTTTAGTTTATAAGTTATTGAGATTATAAGTCCGTAAACAGGGCCAAAATCCAACTCTGGCCTCGCTCTCATTTTGATTTTCCCAATACCAGAGGTCTTAACCAAACGAGATACAGGGTTTCTCCTAAAATTCTTCATCTAAATAGTTTCAAGACAATGGGTACACAAATGACCCCTAACCCAAAAGTATAATTAATCTCTCACAGAGATTCAGAAATTTAGAAAAACTCAGACAAAAACCCCAGATCATCCATAGGCTCAAGGTAGAATTTAGAAACTCAATATATATAAAAAGGTCCCTTCTCAACATCCCAGATCATCACATAAATTTTGTTTTCTAGAAATCAGCAAGAGAGAGACAACAAATAGACAAAACTTGAAATCCCTACCTCGTATTGCGAGAAAAAGAATTTTTCCCAGGAATTAGCTTCCGGCCACCAGAAAAGATCCTTGATTGCCGGAAATCTCCCTTCCCGCCTCCGGATCGTCTTGTCCTTCTCTTCCTCAGGCCTCAGGCCCCTTTCCCTTGGCCGGAATTTGCAGATCCTCTCTCTCTCTCTCTCTCTCTCTCTCTCTCTCTGGGTCATTGCGAACAATGAGTAGGGTTTGGTTTCTCCTTTTTTTTTTTATTATTTTGTTTTTAATAAAATCCCAAGACCAAATGCAGCCCAAAGGTTAAGTAAACCCAAGAAGAAAGGCAAAATAGCCCACTCTCTCTCATATTGGGTTTTTCCCTTGAAGGGAGGCCCAAAGCTCAAAATACAAACCCAGGTAATTTAAAAGGGAATATAAAATTTTTTGTGAAATCCCGAAAATACCCCTCAGGGCCTCAAATCCCAAATTTAGTCCAAGTACAGTCAAAATTCTCCTTTTGATGAGCACATCATTGTGCGGATATTCATTTGTTAAAATAAGGCCTCTAACTCAAAGATGTCTCTAAGGCCCCTTAAATACGGGTCCTTACAGCTGCCTCGAAGCCTCGTAGTCCAAGCCTGCACTCGCAGCACTCACTCGAAGCTCCCAGCCTCGTAGACTCGTTGTCCAACTCAGCCTCGAAGCCTCGCAGCCGAGACTCGAAGCTCCCAGCCTCGTAGACTCGTAGTCCAACCCCGCCTCGAAGCCCCTGTAGCACAGACTCGCAGTCAGCCTCGAAGCCTCGGAACCGAGACTCGAAGCTCCCGGCCTCGAAGCTCGTAATCTTAGCCTTGTAGTGCAACCTTGCCTCGAAGCCCTATAGACAGACCCGCAGCCTTTCCACGAAGCCCCATAGTCCAGCTCAGCCTCGAAGCTTGCAGTCTCAGCCTTGTAGCGCAACCTTGCCTCGAAGCCGTGTAGCACAGATCCGCAGCTGAGACCTGAAGCTCCCAGCCTCGTAGACTCGTAGTCCAGCTCAGCCTCGAAGCTCACAGTCACAGCCTGCACCCGCAGCACCCAGCCTCGAATCCTCGCAGTTAGCCTCGTAGTCAAAGCCTTGCAATCACAGACTCACAGCAGTCAGCCTCGAAGACTCACTATACTCACACCCGAAGCCCCGTAGTCTCGTAGTCTCAACCTTCGACCCTTCGAAACACCCTACGACCTTCGACCCTTCAAGACAGGCTACGGTCTTCGACCCTGCAAGGCACCTACAACCTTCGACCCTGGAAGCGCCCTTCGATCTTCAACCCTTCGAGACGGCCTACGACCTTTGACCCTTCGAGGCAAGCTACGGTCTTCAACCCTTCAAGGCAACCTTCAACGAACTTCAATCCTTCGATGCAATCCTCGGCTATGGCCTTCGATCTTCGAAGCACCCTACGACCTTCGACCCTTCGAAGCAACCCTCACCGCAACCTCTCGATCCTTCAAAGCGGCTCTCGGCCTTCGACCCTGCATCCTTCGGAGCAGCCCCCCCCGGCAAGCTTCGGCCCCGCGAGGCAGCCACGTGACCTTCGACCTTACAGGCTTCGGCTAAAAAACTCCAAATGACCAGTGTTGTCGCCTTTCTTTTAAGTGCACAGTAAAGCAAACGCTACGGAATTGATTTTTTAAACGGTCGAAACACGTGTTTAATACCTGGGAGCTCATTTCAACCTCGTAAATGCATATGTCATTCTTGAAACTTCTTTGTCAACGCATGGGAACTCCAAAGAACACATCATTTAATTCGCCAAGTTCCAACTTGGGCGGCTGTTCCCTCTTCAAACTCTATAAAAAGGAGGCAGTACCCATTTCTAGGAGGGGGGACTGATATTTTTTGGAGACTAACAACATAGAGAGCTTTGAGGGAGAAGGCCCAAAGATTCAGTAGACTTTGCTGGATGGAGCTGAAGAAGACGTCCTCCACCATCCTTGCTGGATTTCGTCTCCACATCCCTCAAGCAGTTAAAGAGGAGTGAAGCTAGCAGGAACATCAAGTTTGATTTCCAAGTTTTATTCCCCTCTTATCTTACATCCATCATCATCACTACACCAAAATCTCACCTTTTTATTCAAAAAATACAACAAAATGTTTTCGAAGGCCCGGTGGCCGTGGGATTGAGCTTTTCATGCTCATATCCTCGCCACTTGGCCAACAATATTGAGTCTCGGGAGTGAATCTGAGCTTCACAGTGTGCTCTTCACAATACCAGGCCCTGTACTTTCTCATTTTTTTAAAAACCCCAAATTCTCTTTAAATAAACCCAGGCTTCTGTGGCTGTGAGATTAAGTTTTATTGCTTATATCTTCACCGCCTGGCTAACATCAACCGTGGTAATGAATCGAGCTCCATCTTGTGCTCTTCATACTACTCGGCTTTCTTTCTGTTTTCCTCGATAAAACAAAAGAATGACATTCATTTTCTAAGCTAACCAGCTATAGTTTCTTTAATGAAATAAAAAGAAATGAAAGGGAAATTAAAACAAGAGACACACATAGATAAAGACTAGGTACCAATTTTGGGCGCTATGGGGGTGCAAGAGCTTTTCTTCCTTCCCCCACACGTAATCGACTCCCGAACCTATTCTCTGGAACCGTAGACCCTCCTAGGTGGCCAAACACACCTTCATCTTTGTTTGGTGGCGACTCTGTTTCTTTTATCTCTCTTTTTGGTTTTGTATGAGCTATGGCAATGATGGCTCAATGACCAAATCTCCATCCAAATGAGTAATCTCAAGCCAGTCACGAGCCTGGACGACACCGGGTGATGACAGCTGGCGACTCTGTTGGGGACATTTGAGAGAGTCTAGCCATGGTCTTTTGTTTGTGGAGTGTTTGCTTGTTTATTTCCCCTTCTGTCTTCTTGTATTTTTTTATAGACCGCATTGCTTGTGCATGCATGCATTTCTCTCTCCCTCTAACCCTATACCCGGGTTTTCTACTTTTACCTAGGATTAGCGAGGTTTAATAGGGATGCCCCGTGGGTTCTATCTCACGTAAGGTGCCTGAACTTCTCACCCAAGCAGGGTCCTTTTGAAGGGCCCCCTCCGTCAATGCCTCTAGGGGTACGGAGCTTCTCTCAGGAGATAGTTTGGGAACCAACAAATAAGATAGGTGTATATGTAGATGCCCATCAGGGGTTTTGAACTTCATGTGTGTGCTTTAACGTTGTTGTGACCTTGTTTGCACCTTGTTTGCTAACTCATGCACTTTTACCACATTTTGCTTTAATTTACCCTAACCCTCACTCATTTTGCTTGATGCATATCATGACATCCCATGCATACATATAGGAACATGGCAAGTTTTGGGAACCTTTTGAGGGGCGCCAAAGACCCTGAGGACGTGGAAGAAGTGGAGCGCGCCTCAATTCAGATCCAGCAAGTTTTGGGAGACTTCTCACCAAAGACATACTCTATGGCCGATCAGATCATCATGGACACTCGGGTCGAACTCCCCAAAGACCTTCGAGCCACATGGAGTGAATGGCCTAGCGTGAGACACATAGCTTACACCCAACAGTTTGGTGATCTCCTTTTCCTATCACAACTTCCTGTTGATGAGAATATGATCAAAGCAG